>OY284414.1:72353733-74794474 GCA_958301585.1 Merodon equestris | reverse complement strand
TTCGGTTAAGTGCTTCCAATGCACGTTTATGCGCCATTGTGCATTCGTCCCAGATGATGATTTTCGATGCTGATAAAACTTTGGCCATTGCGGAGTTTTTTGCAATATTACATGTTGGTTCTTCAATAGATTGCAGATTTAACGGCAATTTTAATGCTGAATGAGCCGTACGGCATCCTTCTAACAATGTGGCTGCTATTCCAGAAGAAGCAACTGCACGAACAGTGGCTAAAACTACTGACATGAGGAATGTCTTACCAGTTCCACCAGGGGCATCCAGGAAATATAAACCACCATTTCCATCAATTGCCTTCATTAATGTATCATAAACGTCCTTTTGTTGGGGATTCAACAGGGGTACATTCGCTTGTACTACTAAATCTAATTCCTGGTGATCATATTCACGTTCCCGTTCCAATTCTCGATTAAATGCATCATTCATTTCACGATTTGGCGCTGGCATTCCTAACCTGACTAATAAACTACCGCACATGAGGTAACACATGTTTTCAATCAAGAGTAAAGCCCGATTATGTATCTCCTCATTCATCTGAAGATCTGGATTTCTGGAATTGACACGAATTTGATGTAAAATATTTTCTGACATATTATCCTTGTATTTGTGCCACAGGTTAGATGGGTTCGATGGAAAGCATGTCGAAATGATGATAGCAAATAATGTGCGTATCTGACTTGGAGATGCAGAGATAATGGCTCCAACAATTGTCGTATCCCAATGGGTATCGTTTTCTAGTAAATTGAGTTCTTCACATGCAGCACGATATGTTGGGAATATTGTACCATTAACAGTCCGTAGTGACTCAAATGACGTTGGCCCACGCACATTTACCAACAACAAAAGCAAATAGAAGCATTCATCATTCTTTGGATGAACTGTATACATACGACCAAGAGCATCAGTAGAACGTACATACATCCGGATAACCAGGAACCGCATCGCCTTGCTTCCGTCGTTGAAAATTCTTCGATGAAGCATTCCAAGTGTAATAACGTGGCATCTCCGAGTAAAGCAAAGTTCGTGCAAACGGATCGCTTTGGCAGATCGCAAAGAAACTGGTCAATGTTGTTGCTGGAGGTGTTTCAGCACGTTGAACAACATTCGAAGCGGTGAAATATACTCGTTGACCATTCTCCAGATGCACCGCCAAATGCACAATAGTAGGATGACGTTCGTGAATAGAGAATGCGAATATACGCCAAATCGCTTCATTGCAGTTCACATAACGACCAACTTGATAGCGCGCAATTTCATCGTTGGTATTGAAGGATTGGATGCCAAAAACCGCCATATCGCTGCCTTTCGTGACATATTTGCAAATGTATTTTATGGACTTTACTGAATTGCAATATAGTCCAGTCAAATAAGACTTTGAAGGTTACAATAATTCCCATAGAGCTAAAAATTGGTATGAATGTTCAGAATACCATTATAAATGAATTGTGAAAAGTCCCCATCAATCCCCCTTGTGCAAAAAATTTTATCGATGGTGAAAGTTTGCAAAAATAGGTTTTTCGCGTTTTTCAGCTTAACGGTGAGTTTTACAGCAAAAATAGTTCAGACAAAAATTGTAGATCATCCGATTCTCTACAAAAAATGTATCTACACTTTTTTTCATAAGTATTGCCATTTCCGTGATATAGCGGTTGAAAGAATTGAAAAAAATATTTTATTCGTAATATGCACGTTAATGTACTTTTATATACATTTTTGAACCGTTATATGAGTAAATACATGAGTCCCTATGTCTTATACATACAAATTATAAAATTCTTAGAATATAAATGAACGTCAAAAACTCCTCCCCTATTTTCATTTAGTCGCATGGCCTTGAGTAACATCTGTCTTCCATTCAATTGTCAGCGTGGCGATGCTCGTATACCTGCTCCGTTTCGAAGGTCTCATACTCAACAAAATACTGTTAGTCGTAAGCATTCCTTCGTAGTGACAACTCGTGGCTATCGCTTATATTTTGTAACAAAGTTTGTGCATTTTACTGTTTTTAAAAAAAAATGTCGCAATTCTGCTTTATTTGTAGTCAACCTTTGACTGAAAGTGGAGTTGTTACTGTTGATCGCGGCATGAAAGCATTAATTGATGCAAGTATTAAAAGAGGTGATGAGTTTTCGGAGTACCTGAAAGACCAGACATCTGTAAAAATTCATGTGCAGTGTCGAAAAAATTATACTCGAAAAAGTAGCATTGATGCCGTGAAAAGAGTATTATTAGTATTACTTACTGCTCGAACTCCAACAGAAAAAATTATTTATTTTTTTAAACCGGGAAAGACTCAGCAGCAATCGGAAATATATTCATCAAAAAGTCTCTGTGCTTTTCCAAAATGCCAAAATCATATACTTTTTCTACACGCAATAACTGGCTGCGATACAACATCAGCATTTTTCAAGAGGGGCAAAACAACGGTTTTGAAATTGTTCGAGAAACAAAATTTAATTAATTGTGCTGAAGTTTTTAAAGATAGTAACTCTACTCCAGAAGTTATAATCACTAATGGAATTCGCTTTCTTCTTTCTATGTACGGAGCTCCAAAAAAAATTACCTGCTTGGATAAGCTCCGATACTTATCTTTTGCAAAAAAAACTTATAATAAAAAACAAGTGCAATTAGCTTGTCTTCCCCCAACCTCTGCTGCTGCTCAACAACATCTATTCCGGGTATATTATCAAGTTCAAGTGTGGCTTGGTAATAAAATGGATCCAGAAGACTGGGGTTGGAAGTTAGTTGACAATGCATTGGAACCAATTCATACGTTACTCCCACCTGCACCAGAAAAACTCCTTAACACCATCTTTTGCAATTGCAAAAAAGGTTGCAATGCTAAATGCGGCTGTAAAAAGGTTGGACTGTTTTGTTCTTTAGCATGCACCAATTGTCAAGGACAGTCGTGCTCCAATGTTGAATCGATATTAGATGAGGATAATTACGATATCAGTGATGAGACATATGATCCATCACTTTTAGAACATATTTGTGTCCAGCAGGAAGATGAGGAAAAAGAAGATGAAGAAAAAGAAGAAGAAGAAAACGAAGACAATATACTAGAAGTTCCATTGGATTATTATGAATCCGATGAATAATTTTTCCAAATTATTTTTTCATTTATGTATTACATAATTTACGCAGCTTTCATCATTTTCAATACTCCATTTGCATTCAATAGGATCATAATAGATCGTGGAATAGGCCTACCGGGGAAACCACGTTAAAAAAAAAGCGCCAAGCACACTACCTCATAGGTGGTGTGGAAACGTGTGCATATTACGAATAAAATATTTTTTTCAATTCTTTCAACCGCTATATCACGGAAATGGCAATACTTATGAAAAAAAGTGTAGATACATTTTTTGTAGAGAATCGGATGATCTACAATTTTTGTCTGAACTATTTTTGCTGTAAAACTCACCGTTAAGCTGAAAAACGCGAAAAACCTATTTTTGCAAACTTTCACCATCGATAAAATTTTTTGCACAAGGGGGATTGATGGGGACTTTTCACAATTCATTTATAATGGTATTCTGAACATTCATACCAATTTTTAGCTCTATGGGAATTATTGTAACCTTACCTCTATTTTAAGGACTAATTTGACTGGACTAATACTCAACATTGTAATGTGTCTTTAACGTTTTGGAAATAAGTGGCGAATATGGAACAATCCAACTGTTGTCGACAACGAAATCCATTCTTTTCACTTTTGTTGTGATAGTTCGACCGTTATCATCGGGTGATCGACGCCGATACAGTGGATAACCATCGTTGCCAGTGACGGTCTCCGCCGTTAATTTCCGTGGATATCGTTTGGAACACTTGCCGTCGACCATGCAAGGTGATTGGGGATTGATGGCGCCACATGGTCCATGAATCATATTTGTAATTACAACATCATGTACATAGATCTAGATCGGGAATCTCGGCACATATGATATCATCTATTTGGTCTGGTTGAATTCTTTCCACTAACCAAATAAGAATGTGTGCGTGCGGCAGGCCTCGTTTTTGCCATTCGATTGAATACATCCAGCATCGAGTATCTCCAAAGACGCGTCGTTTAACAATGTAGTTCATCAGGGACTGCATTTTTTACCTGAATACACGCGCTGTGATGTCGTGTCGATCACTTGATGTTTGTCCGGGAAGCAGCAATTGAACAATTTCTATCCATTTTGGATTACAGGTAAAAGTAATAAAGAGATCTGGCCGACCGTAATGACGAACATATGTATGTCATTGCATCTTGCGCATATTCATGCATATGCCTATGTACGTCGCCGGCAGAATAGTTAATCGACCAATATTAGCTGCATTTCTTTCAGTACCAATTGCATCACTCCTCAGAACGCAGTTTGGCTTGGTTCAAACCTAATGAAAGTTAAACTCTCCGTTTCTATTTTGACGTACATGTCGACGCAATACTGCTGAAACAATCGACGAAACCGCAGCAAATAATTGTCAGCATTTTGACGAATCATCAAACGATATGCGTAATAATTCATCGAGCTAACTTTCTTTGTAGTTTCTTCACCTGAAATTAAAAGAGTAGATTTAGTATTTCGTATGTAAATTTTTAGCATAATTATAAAGGGGTGAAGATAAATGATTTTAAATCGGTTGCCAGTCATTTGTCCAATTTTATCTATACTAACAACCCCTAATCTTTTCCTGGTAATAAGCAGTGTAATTTGTCTTTTATTGTAAACCAAAACCAAACAATGTAAAATGTATGTCACGTTGAACTATGATATTGATACTCACCATTCAATGGAGTTATCATTTTGATATTAAAATAATATCCATCTTCTCCTTGCCAAAACATCAGCGGGTATTGCAACGTGTCATATGAACGATGTGTTTCAGATATTTGTTGCAGTTGCCCAGTATCGCGACGTGTAAGCACAATATCGCGTGTTTCCAAGTTTTCACCAACAATCAGGATGGCAACTTCATCTATTGTTGGAGCGTTAAATGTGCGTTCGTGTGTTCCAGATGGTCGTTTATCTGCTCTGGTCACGACTTTGTAGTCATCATTTGGCATGCGCTCCAAAGCACTCTTGAACAGCCTGACCAACGCATGATGTTCATGAAGTAGTTGCTTGAAGAATTACTCTTTTCATTGCAGCATTGATCTCTTGACGTCGAGCAAGTTGTTCTTCCATGTTGCCCATGAAGTATATTTGTAAAAATTTATGTTGTGCATCTTCGAGAGGTTGCAATGATCCAATTCGATGGTGAATCTGTCCTTGTATCTACAAAATAAAAAGTAAAGTCAGTATTACTGATCTATAAACACTTTTTTTAGAATTAGCAAACATAATACGTAGGAATAAGTATAGTAAGTTAATCTTCTACTATATTGTGTGTAAGTACAAAAATAAATAAATAAATACCTTGAATGTCGGATTGAATCCTCGTTCTTCGATAATGTCTGCCCCAAATGAGGTCATTTGGAAACAACCATTGTATTTTTGAGTGTTTGCAAAAAAATTACGTGATTCGGGTGTTTCGTCACAAAGCAGTGAATGCAATGGCTCAGGTGGCGGAGTCAATAATAGCAGTTTCACTTTCCCACTAAGGCAGCACAATCCGGGCGTTTCTCCGGGAAACTTCAATGCGCCACAATACTCGCAAACAACGTCCATTGGCCCAATGCAAACGCTAGGATGCAAGCAGTAATCAGTGCTGCAATCGTATCGAAACGCTGGTCGATTCAAAACAGCACTTGATAAATCTCTTCTTGTGCGTCGAAAATTATCTACTTGTTGATCTCTGTTGTTCGCTCGACGATTTCGCATTGCCAACCGAGCCGTTTCACGGGCTGCATCGCTTTGCTCTTGTGATTGAGAAGCACGAAGTCGAGCCATACTAACGCGGCGCTCTTCACGGGCAATTTCTTGTTCTTCTTCAGTCCTTTCATTCGCAATGTTTCGTATCCTTCTTGCATAACGGCTTTGTCGGAAAAGATTCGATCGTCTTGATCGCGGCATTGTTAATGATGATTCAAAGAGAATATAAATTACTGATGATTATTTATTTCTGAAAAAAATTATAATTATCAAATTTTCAACCATACTTAACCATAGACAAAATTACATTTGCAGTCTTTCCATCGCAAACTATAGCGCTTTGCAGACGTATGTTGCGATTTATCAGCATTTTTTTCAAGTATTATCAAATTTTTATCAGCTTTTGACAGTTATTGTAATTAAATTTGATTTAATACATAGTTTTGAAATGATTTTTTGTGAAAATTATCGGCGAAAAGTGATTTCATAGAGGTGAGTTCAGTTTGATGAAGTGCACATTATTAATGTGTCATTTGCGTTTTGTTATTCCATGTCAGATGCGTTTTTGTTATATATACCACGTTTTATAGTGACTTGTATTCTCTTTGACGTTTTATGTCACGTCACACGGGAACGCGGTCGAATTGGATCCTATATCCGTCTCCTGGTTCCAAGCTACTTCCCCACCAATTTTCAGCCAAATCGGTTCAGCCGTCCGTGAGTTATAAATAGTGTAACTAACACGACTTTCTTTTATATACAGTAG
The DNA here is from genome assembly GCA_958301585.1 of Merodon equestris. Taxonomy (NCBI): domain Eukaryota; kingdom Metazoa; phylum Arthropoda; class Insecta; order Diptera; family Syrphidae; genus Merodon; species Merodon equestris. The sequence goes on along the minus strand of OY284414.1, from coordinate 74,787,888 downwards.
GAACACGATTCATGCAACCCCCTATAGTTGCAACTACTCAGTAAATGCAACACCCAAAAAGTTCTCATTAGCTATCTTATAATGGCAACGATCACAAAAGTTTTATGTTCGATTCTTGCAACACCATAAAAGGAATTGATAAATTCCTTGGCACACTGAAACAATATCCCATTAAATTTGCTATCTTTGTTTTGTTCTTGCTGGTTGATCCTTACTTGAACTAACAGATAAATTCCTGTATCTATGTATGTACAACGCATGCGTTTGTGGATATTTTCATTACTGTGTTCGATTCGGTGCAAGAAGTTTCGATTGTGTTTTCTTCTACGAAATACTTCGTATTCTGCGTTTCCTGCGTGTTTTCTGTGTTTTGTTTTTTCTTTTTTCGGTCTAAAAATGAGTGGAAAAAAAACAGTTTTGACGATTAAATAAAGATTGGAAGTAATAGAATTGCTTGAGAAAGGATATTCTTTGAATAATTTAGCAAAAATGTTCGATGTCAATAAATCTACAATATCACGAATAAATAAAAACAAAGCTAAATTGAGAACCTTTCTCATGAACACCGAATCTGGTCCTGGCAGAAGAAAAACGTTAAAGGAATCGGAGTACCCTCAAATGGAAAAAATTCTATTCAAGTGGTTTGCTCGACAGAGATCGCGGAATATACCTATAACGTCTGATCTTTTAGGGGAAAAGGCAAGGCAACTGCATGCGCAAATTCAGGAGAAGCCGGGTGAGTTCCTTGCTAGTAGCGACTGGATAGCTAAATTTTGAAATAGACACGGTATTCGGAAACTTAAAATATGCGGGGAAAAATTGTCACGCAAAGTAGAGTTGGTGGATCCTTTTATAAAAACATTTCAGCAAAAAATTAAAGATCTAGATCTGCAACCATCACAGATCTATAACGCAGATGAATCTGGTTTATTTTGGAAGCTTCTACCGGATAAAACTTTTGTACAATTGAAAGAAAAATCAGTCCCCGGGCCAAGTCTAGCAAAGAAAGATTGACTTTTATGGCATGTTCAAATGCGAATGGCACGCACAAGGTAACACTATTTGTCATAGGAAAAGCAGAAAATCCAAGAGCCTTAAGAGGTTTCGCTGATAAGCCAGTTGTATATAAAGGCAATAAATCTGCATGGATGACGCTTGCTTTGTTTGAGGAATGGTTTCGCAAGACATTTGTTCCCGAGGTTAGTTTATGCGTGATTTTTTAGATAAAACAGCTGATAAGTTAAGATTTAACCTTATTTACAGGTGAGAACATTTCTCAAAGCAGTTATCCAACCAATGGACCAGAACGCGATCAGATTGACTAAACTCTTCTATAAAAAAGCTTTCTTGAGCCACATCCTATCATCTAGTCTTCATTTGTGTGAAGCTATAAAAACTATGACTGTGAAGCATGCGATTTGTTTTCTGGCGTCGGCTTGGAATAGAGTTGACAAATCGTCAATTGAAAAGTGTTTCACCAAACTTTTGGTGCAAAGGACTCAGAATGGGAAGACGATGACGATATTCCATTAGCAATGCTTGCACAGAACCTAAATGAGATGCCGTCACAAATTCACGACGTTTCAGCGTTACTCCAGCAGATTGAATGTTCAGAATCAATTCCAATTAATGAGATTGAAAATTGGATAATTGAGGACCACATTTCTGAGATCGTGGAAGAGATTGAAGCAGAACCAATAGAAGAAATAACACCTACACCAACGATGAACATCAAAGCAGATGATGTAATAATGTGTGTTTTAACACTTGTTTAAACTGGGCAGAACAGCATGAAATTGCACTACTGATGTGATGAATTAGCAATATCTCACAAACTAAAATGCACGAAACAAACGAAGATTTTAAATTTTTTCGTTAAAAAATGTTGATTGAAATGACATCAATTTTTAACTTTTCATATCCATATATTGCATGGCACATGTATTTTAAACCTAATCCGTGTTTCCTCGTTACATTGAATAAAAGCCCTTAAGTTTTGTATGTTTCTTATATTAAATAACGCAAATATTTTTATCTAAATTAGATATTCAGTAGAAGCAACTTATCCAGTGAATGCAAGAGGGTCGGTTCTAATTAGTTGCAAGAATCGAGTTCCTACTGTATATAGATTAATTATATATATCGATATATTATATATATCGATATATTATATATATCGATATATTATATATATCGATATATTATATATATGTTTGAGGACTCATTCTGCATTTTTGGAATACAGTGGTTTGTATGAAAAACCAAACTCAGTTCCCAATTCGTAACTTGGTCTAACCCACCATCTTCTTCTGCTGATTTTTTTTTTTGCTTTGAACTTTTTATATGCTAAATTTTCCCCACCACAACTATTACTGTTTTCTTCAATTTATTTTTCCTCATTTTTTGGTAATTACAAACACAATTGACACTTACTGAGCAAAAAATCGCCAACGCGCTACGATCAATTGTGAATTGATTGGCAGCATTGTGAACCAAGCATAAGAATATTGTATATTTTTCTGAAAACTCATCTAATTGCTTTGATCTTATTAGAAATATTCTCCGATCCCCAACCCAATTTCCCAAGGAAACTGATAAAAAAAAAATTGTTAAAGCTCTCATTTCTCTTGTGCCCGTAATTGGAATAAGCACAAAAAGTCTACTGTAATATTCAAAGGAAAATGAACAACTGAAAATTTCAAAACAAAAAAGGAGACATTTGCTGTAGGTATGCAGCAAACAAACCTCCCATTCCCTATCCAAAATAATTTATACAACCGTATCCAGGTTTTCCCCTTTTTTCTAACAAAGCACAAGGTCTCGGAACATACCTTCAGGTCTACCAAGTGACAACAAGTAAATGAACTGAAGGACACAACTCTCTAAAGGAAGATCTGTCTACGAAGTAAAATCTTTTTCTGTTCAATTTATTATTTATTTTACTATAAAGCACAACAAAGCAGAAAGAAATCTTTTGGGGCAGGTTGTTTTGATGAATCTTTTTATTACTGCTTACTCTCGTCATAGTCATTAAAGAGCGCGCGAGGCGGAAACTTTTGAAAGTTACTTACATTTCGGATATATTTTTTTTCTTTTTTGTTTGAAAATGGTGCTACATACATTATGAATAAGATTTTAGTGTTGAATTCCCTGTATCTTACGAAAAGAGATGCTGTCGGTTGTTGTTTTTTTAGCTGTGTTGAGTACCCTCATCAGATTGTTTATAGAGACTTGAGATTTGGAATCAAAGCTTAAAGGCTAGCTAAATACCAATTTGTAGATTACTCCACGTTTTCTTTGCGTATGATTGAGATGTCAGATTAACAATTACATTAGATGCACTCGTATATGATGCCTTAAAGATTGACAAGTATAACCCTCTCAATCAATACGAACATTTGAGAGGAACCACATGAAAACTTAAATACAGTACCGAACAAAACATACATATTAACTCTCATGTAAGAGAACATGCAGCTCGGCTCGACAGGCGACTACAATAATTGGGGGATTAAGCCTTTCGTTCTTAGCAAGGAAGAATTTAAGTGTTTTAATTTTTCTAATCCTCTTAAGACACATTAGGAACAACGACGTTTGAAATGCCAAAATATGGTACCAGAAATCACGTCTGAATTAGAATTTTTTTTCTTTTATAGAAATCTGTACAAAAGAGCAATAAAATGTTATAAAATACACACTACTGCCTGAACTAATGAGAGAAAGTTTCTAACAGTCGGGTTAGAAAGACAATTTTACTTTATGTAAATCGAAATAACAACGTGCTTCTATCATAACCTTAAGTTAAAACTTAGGTTAAGCGAGGTGTGGTATAAAAACGGGACTTCGGCGCTATTTGCACCAACTCTGAGCCATCGTCAGGGAACCACGTTTACCTAATTATGTACCGCCCTGCCAAATTTCGAAAAAATCTCGGAAAGAATCTTTCTTCTTAATACACATTCAAGCGAATAAATTTAATTGAAAATTGTTCGCATTAAAAAAAATGGGATCAGTTCGCCGGGAGCCAAATTAGAATTCCAGGTCTCCAATCTTGAATTTTGCAAGCTTTTATCTAGATCTCAGGAATCATTGTAGCTAGGATTCTAAAACCGGTCGCTATGAGCTCAGAATCATAACACAGCCAAGTTTTAGACTCATGGCATGTTTGATATATGCTTACGGACGGACGGACAGACAGGAAAGCTTTGGATAAATCTTCCCTTCCCCGGCTTTGCAAGGTAGAAGGCTAAAAGGAGTCTAACGATAGTCTGATATAAGTCTAACACCGACAACAGCTAAGCTTCAAATTTGTATTTTGCTGTGTATTTTACAATTGTAGACTTTTTAGTAGTACGAGTATACTCTTATACGAAGTTAAAAAAAGGTGATTTTTTATTTTTCTCGAAAAATATTTAATTATTTATCAATATTTATTTTGTCAAACGCTTTTTCCAGTCTTCGAACGTTTTCAATATACGAATATATAGCCTTGAGCCTTAATCGTGGCATATCTCTGTCTTTCAGTTTTGGAGAGAAAAAAAATTCGTAGGGGCCAAGTCCGGTGAATACGGTTGCTGAGACATGATAACGGCATCTATTATTTTTGGTTAAAAAACGTTGTCTTTATATTGTTTCACGCCAATGGCGCATTCCTTCAATATTCCGTATTGACTGTACACCTCTCTGGCAAGAACTCATAACGTATCATCCCATTGTAGTCGAAAAAAAAAAACGGTAAGCAAAACTTTCACATTTGACCTAACTTCACATGTTTTTTTCGGGCGCTTACATTGGAATAATCGGGCTTTGGTTCCGACGTCATCCATTTCAGCAAATCTGGATCATTCATTCACGTTATTCAACACGTCTTGAATCATGCTCATGTGACAGTTTTTTTTATCAATAGATACATATCTTGCAATTTCAGAACAAATATACCTGATACACTTTTCATGCCTAAAATATTTGGAAAAATTGCATGACATGAGTCAATCTACATATATGCCAATACATTATATTCTTTGATTATAATAGCAAATAATTGCTAAATACACATGTTTAACCTTTATATCCGTGAAAAACCAAGTTTGTATCCAAAGTGGCGGACAATATCAACATATGTTAGGGGACGTGAGACTAAAATCCGGCTTTATTTTTTGAATAAACCTCGAATGTACGATATACGCTGCTCACCGTAGGCATTCACAATCCTTGTGTGCAACAAACGAAAATTTCAAAATTTCGCATCAAATTATGCTTTTTAGTTTTACTAATCTTGTTTTCTCTCCCGATATTGTCCCATGGATCAAATACTACCTCGAAAACCGTACAGGGTTATTATTTGATCTTTTATTTCTGATAAATCCAATTAATGCCATAATGGTGTCCCCTTGGCAGCCACCTCGGCTCACTGATACTTGTCCTAACCATTAACTGTTCTAAGCTAACGATGTCATTAAAATCTCCCATCTTTCTGTGCATTCTGATGATATGAAAATCTTCAAACATATATCTTCTTCTTCTTTTTCTTGCCAATTTCTGTTCCTTCCAATCCAACCTAAGCAGGTTCACTATTTCAAAAAAATCAAAATAGTGTTAGAAAATGTCAAGCTTTTACTTACTCCCGTAAACGTTTCCCTCGACCTCAAAATATGTACGTTATCTGTCGTGAAATTGTTTCCCCTGTCAACTTTTTGTTTTATTTAGGTATTATCTGTAATTAAGAACGGCTTACGGCTTCACATTGACCACATAGCCAAACGTGCCAATTCTGTCACCAAATCTTAATATACTAGACTATACGTTAGACTCCTTCTTGAATAGGCTAGTCAATACTGGTCTCCCTCACACTGCGGGCATTGAAGCCGTCCAATGTAGATTTATTCGTTTTGCCTTCGTGGCCCTCCTGGGCTGATACGTATAATAGCCTTATCAGGATCGCATAAAACTAATCAATCTAAGGCCCAAGATCCATGACCTACTTACCGATAATATTGACCGCCCCTCACTAGTTTAAATGATTCCCTTTAACATCAGCCCCCGAAACCATCGGTCCATGTCTCTCCCAACAACTCCCACCGAATCAGCTACGGCTACCATGGGTCAATGTACAGGATATTGTGTGAAGGGAACTCCGCTCTATTCGAAGTACCACCAAACTCTGTCTTAGAAATGTCCTCAACCGCCGCCATTTACCATCTCCTTAAGCTTTCTTCCTAATAGATTTTAAGTCTTTTTTAGGTTTAGATTGTTTACGTTACTTTACTCTTTGTTCAGCCAATAATATGTCCCATCGGGGAAGTCGAATTCATTTTCAAATAAAAACAACTATCTGATCTTATTGGACAAGACGGACAATAATTTACTCGGCAACAAGTGAGTTGATTGACATTACTAGACTTTGGCATGTTGAATTAAGGTACGATTGTTGATATAGGGGACATGACAGAGTCCAAGCGTGATGGTGTGAAAATTGTATGAAAATTGATGGAGAAGTGAGTGAGACCAAATTTAAGTACTATAATAGTATATATCATCAAAGAAAGACCCGTAACACCGACGTCTTGGCCAGACCACGACCTTTGACAGTTATAACTATGAAGCAGTCAATGTTCTGTTAATAAGCGGCAACGTGTTAGTACTGAGATCTCTGACACTTTGGTATTAAGAGGAGTTGGCTCTTCTTCTGCATTTAAAGAGTTTGTTCAAGAGTGGAACTTTTTTTCTGACAAATTCCTCAAACTCCGTTTCACTGGGATTGATTTTGTGTTAAAGTCGAGCTTAGATTGAGGAACCTCTAGAGAGAGGCTCTGCACCTATGTTTTTATCAGAGGTGCACTCTCTGGTAAATGGTTAACAATTTTCTTGGTACTGATGTGTGCCAGGTGCAACCCAAAGTTTGACTTTGTGGTTTGACTCTCCAGTCCTAAAGAGTGTTGCTTAGCTGTGGTTAAGTATCAGCCGTATGAATGGAAATCCGATGTTTCTTATTAAATGGCGCTGGTGTTACTTGCTGGTCAAAAATGAGCTGAAAAATTAAATGAACCAGCTCGGCGTGGTATATTATGAGTTGTTTAAGACGGGTGAATACATCAAAGGAAGTCGCTATCTAACACATTGGAGAAAAAACCGCCAAAGATGAAGGAAAAGTGATTTCGCGACACAACACGATAAAGCTCTGATTTGTGTTGTGCTTACTTGAAACCTTGGAAACATTGAAATGGCTTGTCACACCCGACTCGCCATATTTCTCTGATATTGCCTGGTGTGCAGTGTTTCGGACCTTTCGAAAAAACTAAAAATTTGGTCGATTTGTAGATTGCCTCAAAAGACGCGGAATTCGTATGCTCCCAGAAATATGAGTAAATTTTCGCTTTTTTCCAAAATAAATAAATTATATATTTATAGATAAACTTACATCCGACACCAGACTCGATATTTATATGGACGCCTTTGCAGATGTTGTATAGCCCAGCTTAGAAGACACTGCGGAACAGATCCAGAAACTTAGATTCCCCTTAGTTACATTACATTACATTTTCGAATTTCATTAGGATATTACCTAAGATTTTGAGATAAATATTTCAAATATTTTTTCGAAGATGTGTGAAAGATCACCGTTGATAGGTCCCGTAAACAGGGGAGATGTCAGTGGCTACTGGAAAGCCGCCGTTCACATCGCTCTTCGCTCTAGCTCTCTAAAAGGCCGAATCATTTGGCAGAACAGCAAGAAGAAAAGTCGAGTCAGTGATTCGAAGATCTAACACAGGGGAGGAACCACAACTACTACAACAAATAAGGTAAGAGTCCTGTAGTACTTGGATTTGCCGTGCCGTCAGAGTACGCTCTTATGGTGTTCGTCACACAACTTGGACGGGGTGCAGATGGTTTGTGTCGAAGATGTTCGTTCACTACTCTCCTGGGGTGGTTGTCCTAGATATGATAGGATATTCGAGTGAATTTGTCGCATTGGTTGTAGTTCACAGTAACTATTTTGTTTCCATGCCATTAAGTGTTATACTGGAAATGCCCACAAAGAGTACGAATTTTGAAGTGATTTTATGCTTCGTCAGCATTATTTGATCATCTCTCGTTCACAACTGATGTTGTTGCACAGTTTTTCCGTAAAGGAATTGTTCTTGGTTATGGACAGACTTGAACTACAGCTCAACAGTCGGTGATGATTGCCATCGCACCACCGAAATCAACGACGCAGCTGATGCTAAGGTGGCATCACATTGTACAAAGAAAATATATACAATAAAAAAAATGAATAATAATTTTTTAGACAATCGGGGTACGAGTTGCGTGGCCGAGGTTTATGTTTTATGTTTTAATCTGGAGGAGGCTAAACAAGCGCTAAAACAGCGCTCGAGGGCCCAAACCAACTGCAGCTAGAGCATCGACACGGGTTTTCACCCAGACGGGGTTGGGCTCACGCTTCTCCCGACAGCCCTCTACCAGTCAGTTGGACTTGAGGTTTCAGTCCCCAAGTTTAACGTTATCGCAGCGAAAGGACCATAGTGCCTCCGAATTCACATTTGCCGGTAACTAACACCATCAGATCGTGGACATTTTCGCAACCATCGGTTAGCATGTAGACGTTGGTTAGCATGTAGAACAGGTAATCGATGACAAAATGTTCTAACTCTGCGGATCCTTTTGCCACAATTGCTATCACTGCGACCTCTGCAGATATAATCGTAAGTCTTATGAAGTAAAGCCCTTGTGACGGAATCGTAGCCAGTATTATCGGATGTGCGCTCGATCTTCTTATCTTATGGCGATCGTCTTATGAGTTTAAACTGGTTTCTAAGTGTCCAATGAGTGTAAGATAGAAGGCTTATTTTATCTAGTATACCTCCATAAGAATAGCTCGAGAATTTTTCTCATTAGTTTAAGGGAAATGGCGTCAGACTGATAGAATGACAGACTTACGAGATGCATCCCTAATTAAAAATGCAGCTGTCGAATGCGCTATGATAAGATCTAGATTTTTCTACAGACTAGAAGACACCATCATTGTTTGTGCCTTATATGTGTTATTTAATCGATAATCGGCCGATATAATAGAAGCACTTTAAAAACCATTACCCAGGATATATTTTTAGTCTGAATATCGTTTGCAGCCCTGACTGTATTCCCTTTCAGTCAATTTCATTGCCAAAACAGTCATCTAATTGAAATAGAAAGCACCCCTCAGTGGAATTGCCAAATATCTCCCTGCTTTTAGGTCATGAGAAATCATGGCATACTTTCACTTTCACTTTGCATATAATGTCCCAAACCGCCCAGACACATCTACATTTTGTAGACATATGGACGCTCGTACATAAATTGTTTCCCCCCATTAACCTAAATGAGACGTGGTATGTCCGATTAAATTGTATAAGAGACTGAATCCACTGTAAAGAGCCCCATTAGATGTAACTTGATTCTCGTATTAAATGTCTGTGTGGCGTGTTAGATGACTCATTGTGTGGTTGTCTGTTATGTGACCACCATCATTGATTTAAAGAGTCCTCGAGAAAGGCTGTCATGCGGTGACAATCTCGCGACAGAGTGTAAATTAATTTTTTTTCTAGGCGACATTGACTCTTAATACATTTCCATCCATCAGTCTGATTGGTTATCGTACTTTAAACGATATTAAATTATTTGATGGAAATCACAATCATAGAAAGTGAGTGTTTACTGATAATAAGAAGCTTCATAATTAGTAATTAGAGGTTGTAAGATGGTGGAGTTTCCGGTTTACAAGGGGAAAAGAGTGCTTACCTCTGCTTACTATTCCGGACACTATAGGTAATTAAATACTCGTATTTGGTGACTGTTATCAGGACATGCCTGTGATACATACATTACTCTTCTTTTCCATTGAGTTGATCCAACCCAGTGGAATGTATTCCTATAGTGACAGTTCGTCTAGGCGGCTATTGGGTCAGGCATCATTAATGCATTTTCCACAAGTCACCCCAAGAGATATGCTTTGTTGTACATACGTATGTTTGGGGCTTATACATGTTGATAAATGTCCACTTCTATTTGGCTCCCCATGGCTTTGGGATGAACAGGAAATTTCACAGACAGTTTTTGGGGAATCATTGCAGAAACATAGTTGAATGAGTTATTACAGGATAAGTATGTCGGTCTATGCTGATCCCTATGTCTGTGGTGCTCACAGGATTTTCTGAATAACAGGAAGTGATGGTGTGTAAAGGATATTGAGTGGGTCGGACGAGTGTTTTAGTTTATTGGTATGGTGGTTGATTAGATCAAGGTTAAGAGTAAGCAAAACACCATAACTGATGGAAATCAGTTGTAACAACACATAAATGAGATTCTATGGAACTGGTAGATGGGAATTAAAAATGTATACAATCTAGATGGCAAAAATTAGTCTCCGAAAGCCTATGACGCACGTGAAGATTTCTTCGACTAATTGCACTCTATTTAATCACTATTTGACCTGATTTTGTGGGGAATATTGACATGCCTACAGAAGGCGTTCCTGTCGTAAGTCACAAGGTCTTTCAGACATTGTCTTATACTTATACTTATAATTGATTCGCTTGTCATTAAAGTTTACATATTGTTCTTATGAAGAAACAAATACAGCCAAACGTCACCAAATTGAGCCTTAGCGTGCGATGGTGTCTGGCACATTTAATATGGAGATTTGACTATTATGTAGAAGTAGTACATTTGGGGATGTAATCGTACTTTTAGTGAATAAAAAGTGCATGTTCCATTCTAGACATTAAACTCTGACAGCCTTTCTCGAAAAAGAGGTTTTCTTTAAAGTAATTCAAGGTAAGCTTTGACTTTAGTCTGTTTAGGGATAGAACTGCTATTCAACCGAAAGAATTTATAAGTATATTCAACATTCATGGAATTCGATCGATCGGTTTTCGTCATCAAACGGGCACTGTCGTTGAAATGGTTGAATGCACGGGTTGCTAAGAGGGTGGTAAAGGTGGTTGTATAAGTTAACAACAAACACGCTGAAACGCGTAACCTACTTCGCTCCCACGGATGGAACCGATAAGATGATGACACCGCATCTAGATCACCGGACACCAGGTGCATTCCATCACGTACCGGACGGTAACACGAGTGCCCCAGCGAAAACACATCGACGCTGGATGGGATAATGCAGATAAGCGGATTAGTATTTAAGCTAGTGTAAGAAAAATATGTGACAGATTATTAGTTGACTTGTAAGGGAAACCTCTGCCCAACAGAGGAGTGAAAATAAAAGATTATTTTTTTTAAATATTTTTGAAATAAATTAGTTTAACTGGCGCCCAACGTAGGGCCCAGCGTGGAAAAGTTCACGACGCGAATATTAAAATCGACCTAAAGTAGCTCGTTATTCGCGACTAGTTCACGATCAGTTCAGTTCACGACGCAAGTGTAAAATCGACCTAAAATAGCTCGTACCTTGCGATCCGTCCACACACGTAAGCCGACCTAAAGTAGCTCGCCGCGTGTGACATACAGTGACAAGAACTTTAGAACTATTAGTGTGTTCCTGCTCCGTGACCTGGGCCACCCACAGAGACGACATCAGCGGAGATCTATAGATCAAGGCAACTGCGAGGGAGTGTGAAGAAGGTACCCGAGTAGCGAAAAAAAAAGCAAAAAGGACGAATACTGACTTCACCAGCGCGGGATGTACGTCATCACCATTCTAGCGTAAGCATAGTTTTAAGATATAATGAATGTGTTTCAGAAATAAGAAAAAATTAATTCAAACAAAAGAAAAAGAAAACAGAAACAAATTAAAAGGAAAAGTAAATTAAAAGAAATGTGAAGTTAGGAATTTATGAAAATAAACGTAAAGAAAGAAAATAAAGAAAATAAGTAAAGTGAAAAGGAAAAAAAGTATTATGATAAATAAAATAATTTTAACAAAGGAGTTATAAATACATGAAACAAAAGAAAAGGCAGCAAAAATAAAACTAACTCGAACGATATTATTATATTATAACCAAAAATATATATAACGTTTCATCATTTTTTCCCTACAACTAGATAGTTATATATATAGATATATATAACTAGATAGAACATATAAAGTGCCCAACTAACTAATTTTAAGCGCATAACATAGAAAGTATTTCTATATTACAATTAATTTTCAAACACCAAGTATGCCTGACTTAAGATCGGGACACACTACTGATCCCACAATGTCAAACCCCCAAAACCCAAATTCAGACTCAAACAGAACCACGCGCCCCGGTCCCACTGCTAGTTCCAATCTGAATAGTTCCTTTCTGTCCAGTGCCTCAAATACGGACCAACAGCAGGGCCAAAATACGCCCGACCAAAACCCCCCAACCTCTGGAGCCTCCACAAGCTCCGCACTGTACGGTACTTCGTACAGCGACCCGCGAGAGGCTGAGCCACCTCCAGAGGCGAACAATCGCATTCAAACCATAATATGGTGGGTGAATGAGAACGCAAGCGGCGGGAAGGCATGGCATTCAAAGATAATAAAACCACTAACGCACTCATCCGAACCGAAAGAGGACGATCCCAATGATTGCATTACGTTAAGCAGTTCAGAGGACGATTATGATGACGACGTAGATGATTTTCTGTCGCCACAATTGATTCTCGAATTAGATAATCGTTTTTACTTGCAAAAGCAGCAGGAGGATTTAGCGAAAAAGGGGCATCAGTAGAAAGTCCCATAATTGTCTTCAAAACCCAAATCCTAGAAAAATTCCAACTCAGTAATATTTATGATAAAGAACACAACCGAACCCACAGAAATAGCCAAGAAAACAAAACCCATAATTCAAGCGACAACCATTCCCCAATTTCCAGGACACATCCTTCACCTAGACATCTACTTTACCGACAAGAGAGCCATTCTCGCCGGTATCGATAAATTTTCAAAATACGCGTTGGCAAGAATCCTCAAATCTAGATCCGCTGAGGACATAAAAGAACCATTGAGGGAACTTATCTTATCCTTTGGCGTCCCCAAGACCATCGTAGTAGACAACGAGAAGTCCCTAAATTCAAATACTATAATTTTTATGATCGAACATTTTTTCAATATACAGGTTTTTAAAGTACTCCCGTACCGCCCCCCCCCCCCCCCCCCTTTTCCGTACCAGTGCAGTTAATGGGCAGATAGAAAGATTTCATTCGACACTATCAGAAATTATGCGCTGTCTGAAGTCCCAGAACACCCATTGTACCTTTTCCGAACTCCTTGACAAATCAATCTTTGAATACAATAATTCAATTCACTCTACCATTAAAAGAAAATCAGTAGATACATTTTTCGCTAGGCATCTCTCGAACAATCCCAAACAACTCGAAATAGACAGGTTAGATGTTAGCAATAAAATTAAAGAAAAGCAAATTGCAGATATAGAGTATCATAACAAAAAAAGGAAGCCTTTCAAGCATTACGCTGTAGGAGATGTTATTTATGTTAGGATAAACAAAAGAATAGGAAATAAACTTACACCAAAATATAGAAAGGAAATAGTAGCTGAAAATAGAGATTCAACTGTTATAACAGAATCTAAGAAGACCATACACAAAAGTTTAATAAAAAATTAATTCTTTAGATTACTCGTCCCCTTAATCACAGCCAGTTTTCAAATCTTGGACTACACGAACTCAGAACTCATCAAAATAATCACAGGAGACACAAAAATCCAAAATGGATCCTTTAAGATCATTGACATTATCGAGGTACAGGCATATAAGGAGCTCGACGACAAACTCTAGGACATGATACTAACAGAAATAAAACCCGACCATCCTCTTTTCCACATCCTTGTTCTCGAAATCCAACAGGCTAAAGACCACTTAGATAGACTTAAGATTAATAATAAAAATAAAAGAGCCCTTAATTTCATAGGTAGTGCATGGAAGTGGATTGCTGGTAGCCCAGACCACCACGACCATGATATACTCAAAAGTAAAATGAATAATGTTTTAACAAACAATAATAATCAAATCATTGCTAATAGAATAACCGTAAATAGAATTAATGAAATTACAAACATAACCAACAGAATATTAAAGATTTTTAAAGACAATGAAAAAATATATGGTACGGCAGTTTTAAGAATCAAATACAAATTAGAACTAGTTAAGGAAGAAATCGTAAATATAGCATACGCAATACATTGGGCCAAGGCCGGTATAGTAAATTCATATATATTATCTAGCAACGAAATAAGTGTAACTGAAGCAATTTTAAAAAAAGAAAATGTCCCCTATACAAATTTAGACGGGGCGCTTGAATTTGTTAAGGTCAAGATAGCCTCGAATATCGAAAATATTTTATATATACTAGACTTGCCTACCACAGAAAAAGAGATATGTAAGTCCATAATAATCAAGGCAGTTAAGAAAAATGTTAAAATAAAAAAAATAGAATATGAAAATGTCCTAGAATGTAATAATAAGGTTTATGGCAAAACGAAAGAATGTACTAAATATAATAAACTAGAAATTTATAATAGAAATAGTATAGTAGACATTAGCGCATCCGCCTGCATTCCCAAACTGCTTAACGGACAGAAAGCCACCTGTACGTCTGTCAATAACCAACATGTACCATCCACCGAAGAAATACTCTGGAATACTCCTTCTCAACCAGTTCAACGGGCCATTTACCATCGATAATGAAACAATGTAACTAAATGGAACCTACGTCGTGCGTCACACCAATACAACCATAGAAATAGAAGGGAAAAAATCAGAAATTACGAAACTATTAACCATCAACCTATGCCAGCAATACTGCAACCCTTCAACACGATGACCAAAGAAGAAGAATTCCTCTCGTTGGAAATGCTTAAACAATTGCATGTCAATGAGAGTGAGAAAATAGAACTATTAGAAATAAAACACAAATTCAATGCAACAACCAATCTTGTGTTAATAGTACTTTTAATCACCATGGCAATAGTGTTCCTAACTAAGTGGAGGAAGAAATGTAGAAATCACCATCCAGACATAGAAACCAACTCATCCCCTGCACCTACAAGGAAAAACGACGAAACACGTCCAATACCATCTGGAAGAAACACTGGACCTACCACAATAGGAATCGACAACATAACAAAATTTCTAAGGTCAAGTTCATCGAACGAGGACGTCCGAATTTGAGGGCGGAGGAGTTAACAACAAACACGCTGAAACGCGTAACCTACTTCGCTCCCACGGATGGAACCGATAAGATGATGACACCGCATCTAGATCACCGGACACCAGGTGCATTCCATCACGTACCGGACGGTAACACGAGTGCCCCAGCGAAAACACATCGACGCTGGATGGGATAATGCAGATAAGCGGATTAGTATTTAAGCTAGTGTAAGAAAAATATGTGACAGATTATTAGTTGACTTGTAAGGGAAACCTCTGCCCAACAGAGGAGTGAAAATAAAAGATTATTTTTTTTAAATATTTTTGAAATTAATTAGTTTAACTTATATCATCACACATACAAGGGTGACTTTAAACCAGATTGTAAATAAATAAGTTAAGGCCAGAATCAGATATGCGCGCGAAAAAGAAGCGTAAGTACACTCACTCACCCTTTTTCACGAATGCCGTTTTACAGAAGATAATGAAAAGCA
Organism: Merodon equestris; assembly: GCA_958301585.1. NCBI lineage: Eukaryota > Metazoa > Arthropoda > Insecta > Diptera > Syrphidae > Merodon > Merodon equestris. The sequence goes on along the minus strand of OY284414.1, from coordinate 74,772,265 downwards.
GAACAGGTACGCAAAAAAATCTCAACACTTCGTTATTTGGGGATGGAAACAGGAAAAGGAAATTCAGATGATTATTCCACGAACAAGACTACTTTGTTTTGGTTTAACAACTTTAAAATGTTGATGGGAAAGATTGAAAATGTTAAAAGATCCCGCTATATGATCTGTGCAGATATGTTATATTACGATGACATTATCTTTAAAAACATAAGAAGTATCTACGATATCATTTTCTATTACAATTCTAAGGATAAAAGCATGTGTAGATTGTGCATCAAAATATTAGTGGCTTGCAAAAAAAAATTGACGCGTTCCTTCGTAAATTGATAATCTCTTTGTTCAATATGTGTCCCTTCAATCGTTTTGTATGAATTCTCAGCTCTTATAAGCTATAAAAAAGAGGATTGTTTTTACATGCCATATAGAACTCTGAAGTTCAGAGCCCACCTGTTCGTCCACTGTTCATTCGTTCTACATTTCCTACCCAATTCAATCTTCGCGATTTTATAACTCGGACAATGTTTGGGGCTGAATAGAGTTCATCGAGTTCTTGATGGTGTAGTTTTATCCATATGTTTGTTTCTTCATCCTGTTTTCCATCATAGATGCTCCTTAAGATCTCGTTTTCTTAGACAATGATCTAAGGCAATGACTTAGTCAATGATAAAGTTTTATATGCGTAAAGTGTCACCCGAATTGTCCCAGAACTTTTTCTTAATGCTTTTTTTAATTTTATTGTATGGAGGGTACAAATTGAACATACATATATTTAGAGAATATACTAATTTTATATCGTTCTGCTGTGCATTTTAGCAGTTAGAGGGTGTTGCCATATGGCAACACGGGGACGTAGTTTCAATAGAAAACTAATAGTGAATTTAAAAAAATGCAAAAACTGTAATTTTAATTAATTTTTTTTATTTTTGTAATTTAAATTAATGATTTTTTGTGTGATATGAAATAAAACACTTTACGTTGCATTTTACGCAGCTCGTGCGACCAATTGTCTTGCAAAAGTCACCAGTGCAACGTCGTTTATTTCTATAGGCATGACGTTGTGACCCAGCCCATCATAACGCAGAGTTGTTTCCGAAGAATTATCATCTACTTTTCGCCTAGGGCTTACAGAAGGTCCTAGCCGTTGTGGCTTATCCCCAAAATGTTTGCAGTAATATACAGCTACTTGCCTTCTGAATTCTATTTGTGGTAAATTTGAATTCCCCAAGCGGTGTAGTTGCCATGCATTCTGCATACACACATCAACCAACCATTTACATTTTGGTCCAAACGATCAACTCCACACATATTTTTATTATAATTGGTGATAGCATATGGACGGGAATGAGCACTTTAGTTTGTTTTTTCCTACAGTAGCGCAAAGTATTCGTAATTGGATCTTGACCGAAAACAGTCGACGCTACACTCATTATACTGTTGTCAACCCATTTTATAAGACGAATTCCATTTTCCTCTATTATTGCCGATTCACAGTAGCCATGTTTCTTCTTCTCGAAATCTTTATTTATTGAAAGAGGACAGTTACTCGGAATGCGGTTCTGCCGAATGGTCCCAGTATCATTGTACCCTCAGGATGTTAAATACTCCAGCATTGGGATCATAGTAAAGAGATTATAAAAATAGAAAGAAAATGGCAGGGACTGAATGTCTTCCGAAAAATCATCAATCATACTAATTAAAGGTGCAGCACATTTTGAAAACTTATTTTGGTATTCGGAGACCGATCTAGCATTTTTCCCTTGATATATATCAAAGTTTATCAAATACCCTGATGGGGTACACAGAAACCATACCTTACAGCCGAACCGCAGCGGCTTTCCCCTTATAAATTGTTTACAGCCATGCCTTCCAAAGTAACCTATCATACTATCATCATATGACAAGTTTTGTTCTGGATGAAAGTGCTGCAGCATCTTGGACATCAAATGGTCTGTTAATGGTCTTAGTTTCCACATTTTATCGGGATTTGGATTTTCTTTTGAGCCGAAGCACACGTTGTCTTCAAAATGTATGTACTGTACGATTTTTTCGCATGCTATTGCATACTAAATTGTTTCGCAAATCGTCTTCGTTCCTCCACATATTACGTTGGCTTGTATGGTAGTTTCAGCCACTGACCAATAGGATACCAATAAATGTACGAAGCTCAGCAATAGTAAATGTTGGATTATTTTTTTTACCAAAAGCAGCATATTTAGCCGATTCATCAATAATATGTCGCAACAATTCATCGTCAAAAAATTTTTCGAATTGTTCATGTGGTCATAAATTTTTTTTCAATTCAAAACTCAATTCAACTCAATTCAAAATTAGGTTCAGGAAATATGGGAATCGTGGCGCTCGATTTGTCAGTGACGTTCCATGAAAATTCGGAGTTATTCGCAACTTTTTTGCGTTTTGAAACATTGGTGTATTTTGCTTTGGTGTATTGTCGTTTCTTGGAAGCCTTACTTGTCGTTGTGGGGGAATCAAGCTCATCAAGCTTATTTTCAAATAAGTCGCCAGATATGTTTTTAGATGTACTGTCTAACATATTTTGCAATTTATCATCCAATTCCGAACTCTCGTCATCATCCTTTCCGCCACCAATGCTTTTAACACGTCTACCAGTTTTCAAAACAATTTCACAACCGGATTTTAGTTGCCCAGGACAAAAGTCATCAGGAATACTGCCAACTTGTCCTCTGCATCGTCTTCTCCGCTTAGGTAACCTTCATTTTCAGGAGGTTCAATGTAAATAGGGTGAACGTTGTCACCCTCGTCGAGTTCTTCAAGACAGTTAAGAACTTCTTTTAACGTTATATTCCTAGAACGCACAAAGGTAATAATAAAAAAAACTGCATATATACTTCGCATTATATCTATATATACGAAAAACACGTGACAAAATAATTAGCAAATTCTAGCAACGCAAAAACACAAGAAAAAAAAAAGATACATATATTTGTTTGGTATAACGAATAAACACAATTCATTTCGACAATTAAGGCTTAACAATTTACAAAAAAATATTTCTCAACGTAAACTAAACATGTAGAATATAATAGAATAGAATAGCTCAGGGGAACTAGAGGCGATAGCTATATAGTAAGTGAAGAGATGTTAAAAAATTACGAAGAATGGGCACAAGGTTGCCCATATGCCGCCTTCAATTTATCTCGTCCTTTATGTCATTTGGCAGTCAACACGGTACGCAGATATTTGAACTCGTATACAGTCAGAGGCGAAGCTTGGATCGATCCAAGTCGGTCAGTGACCATATATTTTATCTTTCCCTAATTCACTTCTAGTCTTACTTCCTTTGATGCCATTATCAGACTTTCAACATTTCTCTAAGCAGTTTCCTCACTGTCTCCTAGCAGGTTCAGATCGTCAGCGTAGGCTTAAACAGATATGGTTTCCATTAGGGAAGAAGTGTTGACAAGGCATATCTTTGCTTTAAGTTCAATTCCCAACCTTAGCCTGTGCAGTCGCATTTTAGCTCGCTCCTCTCTTAATTGTTTTTTTTTCTTTTCTGTAAAAACGACCCATAATTGAATTTTTCTTCTACACAATCAAAATACGCGAATGTCCAACTGTGCTCCCAATTAGTCACCATAATTATATAATTACAAACTTCTACCTCATCAATTAAATATTAAAACACGCGTGACCCGTCTTTCCCCAATCCAAATTCTCTGACGCAGCCAAAAAACGCGTGTGCCCCCAATTTACACCAAAACAATAAAACAAAAAAAACAAATTAAATTATCTTTCTGAACGTGAGTGACCCGCTCTTTCCCTAGTTTAATATGGATCACTGTGATTTTGCCCACTGTGCCGCCGATACCAGAAATGCTGACCGAGTTATTTGCTAGGGTATCTGCGGCAAATCGTTTCACCTTCCCTGCATCGGCCTAAGTAAAAGGTCGATCACTTATATAAAGGAATACGCTGAACATTTCTCCTTTTATTGTGAGGAGTGCAAAAAAATCACTCCCTCTGATGTCCTGTTCGCGATTAAGCGTAACAGTGAAAACAATAACTCGGTCGCCAACAACAACAATATGTTCTTCAAGAACGTGGCGTCTAATTTTGACTTTCTTTCCAAATATGTTGAAGATATCTCTACAATGGAGTCATCTTTAACTAACAAACTCAACTGCCTGGAAAAACAAGTGGCCACCTTCACAAAATTAGCCAATGTAAACTCAGAAAGCAGTTCACCCAACATCCGTAGTATCGAACTTAAACGCGACCTCATTTCGACCCTCAACACATACCCAAATCCCTTAAACGTAAATAAATTAAACGAGAACTTAAATTCCCTCAGACATTGACATTTCCTTTAGCACCTCATCCAATAAAGGAGCACCATTTCCAACCCGAGCCTCTGCTTGAAGCTATTACAAGCAAATTAAATGACGTCAGCAGTGAATTGAGAACAGCATCTAACAAGATTGGTGAAATCCGCATCCCCGGCCACTTCCATACCAACCCATCGTTTGCCAATACCTCCATACGTGATGAATTGCTTGAAGCCAATGTGTTCGCCCCGTCAATTTGTGTGTCTCCGCTGCCGCCAGAAACCACATCCTCAGTCTACACGCAAACTGAAGGCCCAATTTCTGAAGACCCAATTGTTGAAACCAATATTGAGCGCTTTGGCCAAATATGGAGTTTAAATGAATGGAACTAGCGACTCCAAAAACTGAAAAAAGGCAACGAAGAAATCTCTACCTTTATTATTGATGGATTGACCCCCGACACTCAAAAAAAATGGGCACAAAAGTTCACAAAGGAATTCAAAATTCCAATAGTAAGTTGCCAAGCACTTCAACGATCCAGATCGTTTAAACTGAAGCTGTCCATATGATCGAAATACGAGTGGTTATTCTTAAACCCTGACGGCCGCCCTTTCACTCTTGGTAAAACTACCTTTACCAGATGAAACGAAAAGAAAGACGCCAAGCTGACCAATAATTCCAAAAAACATATCTATGTACCTAGCTCTAAGAAACATAAAAATAAGCCTAACACCTGTGATAAAAACCCTAAACTTCAATCTAATCCCCGCCATAACTGGAGCTACTAAACTTTTCCCATCTTTCACTCACCCCTCCATCTCCCATATGCAGACCCCTTCCTCTGCTCCACCAAAACCACCACGTCAACAAGTTTCCTTCAATCTGACTCCAACTGCTCGTTCTACCACCGCTAGCCCCTCGCCACAAACACAAGCATCTCTTCCTAATTATTGTTTTCCTAATTTCGATCTCAAATCTGGAGCTAAGTATCCTAATTTCCGCAGCTCCCACCTCCTCAATCCCTCAGCCCCCGCCTTTTCTAATATATCCACACCATACTCGCCCTCTCACACTATAGCCAACTCCACTTCTCTTCCAACAGTTTCAACTCCTTCTTCAACAACGTCTCCTCCTAACTCCACCCAATTTTTCATTGATCCCCTTCTGCGCCCCTCAGTCAAAATTACCCAGCAAGCAAGTTAGTATCACGAGTTCTTCAATATCCCCGCCCCAAAAAGTATCGAATGATCTAGATACCTTGAGTCAATATATCCACTCAAAGCGGATATCCCACCTTCAGCGTAGCAAAGCCGACCACGACAGATATTTTCGACCCTAATTTCTATTCTCTTCCTGCCCCTCATGCTAGCCTTCCTCTCACCTTCTATTATCAAAATGTAAGAGGTCTTCGCTCAAAAACCCAAGCAGTCTTTCAACAGTCTCATGCTTTACCATTCCAAATCTTCGCTCTGACTGAAACAAACTTGATACTTAGTATAAACAACCTACAATTGTTCCCATCAAATTTTAACGTCTACAATCGACCTACCGATAGCTGGTTCTGTCGTGGCTTTTTAATAGCCATCCCTTATTGCAATATCCTCTTCCCCGTATCTCGAATTCGTTTCAATCAAGATTGTACTGCCCCGTAAAGCACTCTATGTCATCTGCTTTTATATCCTGCCATCTCAGCCTATTGAATCCTATGAACTCGCCATTAATACGATTGATAGCATAAATGACTTACGGGATCCTCATGAAATCCTTCTCTTTGGTGATTTCAATCTTCCTTCTCTTAAATGGGCTCCATCAGACGATCAAACATTTTACATTGCCACTAATCCCTCTGCTGCGAAAGAATGTATTTTCTTAGATCGTCTAGCTGATTCAAACCTTAGCCAAGTTAGTGGCATCACGAATTACATGGGCAGGTAGCTAGACTTGATCTTCACAACAGACCCCCTTAGTTCCTCTGTTTCACTTTGTCCCTTTTCCTTTCAACCATCGACAACTACCATCCTCCCCTTCATCTCTCATTTTTTCACGACTCTCCACCATTGAATACTTCCCCTTCGCTTAAGTCATACGACTTCCACAAAGCAAAACCTAATCAATGAATACCTCAGTAACGCCCCCCTCAATTTTGAAAGCCATACAATAAACGGCGCCATATTTATTTTCTACAGAGAAAATTTCTCTTTACGTTCCCCTTTCCCGATCTAAACATTTATCTACCTCCCCTCCATGGTATAATCGCAGGCTCCGTTCACTAAAAAACACAAGAAACAAACTGTGGGCAATCTTCCTTCGTACTCATTCCCCCAATGACTTTTCTAACTACATTGGTGTTTATCTGAAATTCACAGAGCTGCATACATCGCTCTATGAACGCCATTTAATCGAAACGCAAGCCAATCTTATTAACGATTCTAAGTCCTTCTTTTAGTTTATCAACTACAAAAGGAAATCTGATGGCTACCCAACTTCACTCTCCTTTAATGGCGAAATCTCGAATGATCTCAAAACTATGGCCAACTTTTTTGCCAACTTTTTCAAACAATCTTTCGCCGATGATTCCTTGTACCTATTTCGACTTCTTACCAAATTTCTCCCTTGGACCATTTCTCCCACGTACTATTGACCCCCATATCATTGAAAATAAATTGAATCAACTTCATGATGAATTTACTCCGGGGCCCGATGGTCTCCCTGCCATATTATTAAAAAAATGTTCCTCCATTATTTCTGTCCCGCTCTCAAAAATATTTAACTTATCCCTGTCCCGCTTTTATAACTCCTGTTCACAAAAAAGGTATGTCATACATACCCAAACTTTTTGAAAGTATCTTGTCTGACACTCTAAGTTTCCACTGCAAATCTCTAATCTCCTCCAAACAACATGGCTTCCTTAAACGCAGGTCTACAACCACAAACCTTCTCGAATTTGTGTCCTTCACACTCTCAGCTTTAGAGAATGGAAATGAAGTTGACGTCATTTCAACTGATTTCAGTAAACCTTTCGACAAAATCTTCCACAAACTAATACTCTTCAAAATGTCTTCCCTTGGTTTTGAACCCACTGCGTTGAAGTGGATATCTTCTTATTTAAAAAAACCGTTACTACAGTGTTCGTTTCAGATCTGCCTTTTCCAACCCCTTCTTAGCTTCTTCCAGCGTTCCCCAAAGCAGCCACCTAGGTCCACTTCTTTTTATTCTTGCCATAGACGACATTGAGTTTGTCATCAAACATTCCCACCTCTAACTGTACGCCGACGACACCAAGTTCTTCAAGACCATTTCCTCGCAACAAGATTCTTGCCTTATTTAATCGGCATCCAACCTCGGTTCCTACGTTTCGCTCTTCGAGGTCTGCCTTGGAACAATCCCTTGCCACCCTATCAAGACCGTCTTAAACTAATCAACTTGAGTACTCTGGAGGAAAGAAGAAGAGTCTCCGATATAATCTTTATTCATAGACTTCTTACAGGTACCATTGACTGCGCCACCCTTTATAACTCCATATCTCTTAACACTAACCCCCGTAATGCACGCAATCCTCATCTCTTCTATCTATCCACCCGCCGCACCCCATACGGCTCCAATGAACCCATTTCCTGTACGAGTATGCTGGCAAGTGTTAATTCGAATATTAACTTCGACTTTAACCTCAGCACTCCATGCCTAAAACTCCGTCTTCTCAATAACCTTCCATCCTTCCAGTCTTAGTTTCTAAGGTTTGCGCCCCCTCACCCGTTCTCATTAGTTATTAAGTTAGAATAAGTTTAGCTTGAATTAAGCTCAATAAATGGGGGTGTTTGCCCCCACGAAAATTAAAAATTTAATTCATCCAGTATCTTGAATGTTTCCGATAAGATGATCCCCACTTTAGCTTGTCATTTGTTTAGGCACACTTGTACCAGTTTCACCATTTTTTAGGGAATTTCCAACCTTACAAGGACGTGATATATTTTCTATCGTTTTATAGAGTCATATGCTTTTCAATATTTGGCGCATTGCTAGCTCTCCATGTATAGGGTCCGCCAAATAACTTTTTTTTTTTTTTGAAAATGCTATAAAAAAAACTACTGAATATTTTCTCAAATTTCTTTTTTTATTTGAAAGTACAATCCTTCCGGTTAATAATAGAAAATAATTTCATTCAAATGGCGGCCTCGGCTGGCCGTGCAGTAGCCTACACGATCGGTCCAATTTTTAAGCACATTATCGATTGTGTGCAGCTGTATTTCACCAATGGCTTCACGAATATTGTCCTTTAAAGCGTCAATTGTCTCTGGCTTGTCGGCGTAACACTTATCTTTGACGGCACCCCACAATAATAGTCCAACGGTGTCAAATCGCAGCTCCGAGGTGGCCAAACGACATCAGCTCTGCGGCTGATAATGCGATCTTCAAAAACAGGGCGCAAAACATCGCGTGTAGCTTCGGCTGTTTGGCACGTAGCGCCTTCCTGTTGAAACCAAATATTGCCAATATCCTCCTCTTCAATTTTTGTGAACAAAAATTCGTTCAACATGGCCCGATAACGATCGCCATTGACCTTGCCACTCCTTGCTCATTTTCGAAGAAAAATGGCCCAATTATGCCTCTGGACCAAAATCCGCACCAAACAGTGGCTCGTTTTGGGTGCACCGGCTTTTCAATGTATGCGTGCGGGTTTTCTGTGCCCCAAATGCGACAATTTTGCTTGTTTACATACCCGCCAAGATCAAAATGAGCTTCATCTGAAAAGATGATTTTTTTGGCAAAATCGGCATCTTCTGTAAGTCGATCGCAGGCCCACTTAGCGAAGCGTTGTTCAAGCGTATACACAACCATATTCGTTCAGCGGAAGGATAAAACTAATTATCTGTCAAATCAGACATGAGCTAAGTGTTACCATTCACGAAATAAGCACTACTTGAAAAAAAAAAGTTAGATGGCGGACCCTTTACATTAAGCAGTTTATGGAAATATCTCCTCCATTAGGCTACAACTCTTTCGTTGTCCGAAACGAGCTCCGTTTCGAGATGCCTGACTTCTTTTCGTAGGGTTTGACATCTTGTATACGTGATCTCTTCGCCATTTTCTAGAACTTGAAGTCTAAAACTACTACGAGCTTTTACTTTTCCCTCTCATTCTTCGTTGAACCAAGGCTTTCCTTTGGGGGCTTTGCAATAACCTAGTTTGCTTTCCGCTGCTTCCTATACAACTTTATAATCTTTGACCATTTTACTTCTCTTTGTCTTACTTCTTCGTTAGTTTTTATGCTACTAATGAGGGCAAATGAATTATTATTTTGAATATTCCAGTGCTCCGTTTCTGTGAACTTATATTCAAATACAATATTAATTTGGTTCAGAATCGCAATCCGCTCCTCTGTATCCTGTAGCATCTAATAGTAGTATCGATATTGTGTCTTCTATTTATCAAAAAATTATGAATTTGATTGCGCATTATTCCATCCACTGATATCTAGTAACCCTTGTGTATTTTCTTTTGTTTGAATTTTGTGGTTTCATATTTTTTGAGCTGGCGAAACTTAATGTGTAAAACCATTATCGTTTGATGAGGCATGGGGGTATTCTTCTCCTATTGTTGACACTCTTGATTACCCTAACTTATTACCATTGTTGTCCTGTCTAATCTATCCCAATCCTAAACCTAACTATTATTACCATTGTGTAAATACATATAACCATTGTTAAAACTTTTATTCAATTTAAGGAAGTTAAAGAGAAAATCACCATTTTAGGTTTTTTTGCCTATTTTACACGGCTCATATTACCACCCTCTTTAAAAATAGAAGAAATAAGAAATATTTTTAATGTTTTTATTGCTAATATTTTGTAGCTCCTCCTTTATTGCGTACAACTTCAGAAAGTCTACTCTCTAACGATCGGTATAATTTTTTTAAATAACTTATGTGTGAATGGCTGCGTTATCCTTCTGGAAAATACAACGGTGACCATCAAACATTACGTGGAAATTGATTGTCTACGTTTCAAGAAGCTCGATGTAATCCTTGGAATTCTGCCGACGATCTAAGACAACCTACATCGCACCTGTTGGTATTTTCGCGTTGAAATCTCCTTCTAAGATTTTCACGTCGAAGGATCAAATATTATCAAATTTCTATGCATTGTTTTGCAAAACGCCTCTTATACCTCTTCGTCGGACAATGTAGGTTAAGATGTACATAGTACTAGCGGGGGCTCTGGATTTTGGCCGTCAACATTTGGTCATTGTAACATACTACGTCCATTACGTTCTGCACAATTTTGTTGCTGATGAAAATTCCTGTTTCAAGATTGTACTCGTATAAGCGTCCTCAACGGATGTTTCCTGTGAAAGTCGTACTTCTTGAACCGTTGCAATATTCAATTTTATTGGGTACTGTTTGGAAAGCACTCGGTCTGTACGAGCCTATCCTTAATTTTTGTACATTTATTCCTTTTCCGTGGATGCTCTCCTTGGATAGTTTCCACTGATAGATCTGATCGGATAACTGGCAGTGATAACTAGTTTACCTTTAATAAAAAAAACTGTCTTAAATGTGTGTAATAACGATGTATTGTTTAAGTGATGTGAGCGTGCATAGTAAGGATTTATTAGCTCTGCGAATTCCTCTGCCACTTTTCTCCTAAGTTTTAACCCTGTAGTGGATATATATGATGGTTTAATGTCCGTACATGAGTTAAAATCATTGACTAATTAACCAATTAGACCAGAATCTGGCACTTGCCTGGATCATGTTTTTTTTTCGGGAATTTGGAAACTAATCGACAGATTACTGATCAATGTATGACTGGATTATTCACTACTAACTTGAATAACAAAAAGCGTTTAATCCGCACTTCTCCTAAAGTAACTTAAATTAGCTCCACTCCACTAAAGAATAAATTTCTTCTAGTAACGCCTCGGGATTTTTTAAAACCCTTATAGTATCACGTTGAAAGCCCTAGCTAATCCATAGAGCCTATAAAATCTATAACTAAGCTTAAGCTTTAGATGAACAATTTTCTTCCCAGAAAAATTAAATTAAACCAGAAGTTACATACAAAATGCTTGAAGCATCCACTTAATTCTGTCTTTAAAGTCGTTCCAGTCATCTACTCGTATACCAAATAATTGTTTTCTAAACATATTAAGCAATGCACAAGGGAATTTGAGAATAGAATGGGATTCATAAACTCTATAATTAATCTTAATGTGTGAAATCGCAGCACATCTAAACTTAAACGCTCAGGAGGATGTGAAATTGTTTCTGTGAAACGTTTGATTCCATCGAGTTCGTGTGGATAAATATTAAACTCTCTCAAAAACTCGAATTCTTTTGGACTTATATAAAATATTATTTTCATATTTTTAAATTAGGTATTTTTTTTTGGGAAATTTGCTTAAGTACGAGAATGTAATACCTATTTTCCAAAAGGGTAACAGAAAAGAAAAAAGTAGTTACAGACCGATTTCCACGGCTGGATTTTCGTCCATTTATCTTCAAGAGGTTTAATTCTAAGAAATACTGTGCCGGGTTATTTGTAGACATTACAAAGGCTTTTGATATCGTTGATCACAGCATTCTTCTACGTTGACTGGTTTGCTTCTTATCTAAATAATAAATCATAAAAAGTTAAAATTCGGGATAACATATGTAAGTAGTTTCAAGGTAATTAATCTAGGCGTTTCTTTAGGATCTGTCCTCGGGCTCATCTTGTTTCTACTTGCACTTGCATTCGCTGCCGAAGTTAAGGCCTTTGCCAACTGGCACTAATATATTAATAGCTCAACTTACCAAGGAAGTCTCAACATTATACAAACATTTTAGAATTGCTGCAACAAAAAACACTAGGTACTCTACGTACTAGCCGAAGGACCAAAGAGGGCTTAAAGTAATTCTAAAAAACACGCACCTCTCAGCCGACAAAAACGAAACTCGAAGAGAACTCCTTGTCGCTGACAAGGGATACAGAGTTACTAACATCTACAACATGACAAAAAGACACAATAAAAACCTTTCTCGATGTTCTCAATCGAAATAGAAACCAACAAAAACAACAAAGAGATCTGTGACATACATACACTACACCATTGTTAAATCACTTTTGAGCCCACTAATATAAAGAGGGATTTACCGCAATGTAATAATTGTTTAAAGCACGGCCACACATGAAACTACTGTACAGATAATTGACTGTCAATTAAAAGAAAGTACCAACGATATTGTTATACATTCAAGCGCCCTGTGTGTAGCTAGCATAACTATTCATCACACTTGGCAAGTTTGGTTCCGCAAACGCGCCAAATGTGAATTTCCGCCGCAAGCGAGTATCGATCTCGTTTTGCTCCAATTTCTTCTTCTTAGAAGAACTCGGCCTGTTTCTTTTCCGGACCGTCGCGTCGCAACGTTCAGACGCAACCAAAGCTTCCGCGGTGAATAGCCAAACGCAAAAAAAAAAAAAAGAAGTTAATAATAAACGCAAAACGCGAAGTTGATGTAAAACCATTGGAAATATAAAATAAAGAATAAAAACAAAAAAAGCAAAAGCGTTGTTTAATTCAGACCGACGAAGCTCTAGAAAACTATATAAAATGTGCCCTCTGTAGAAATAACCACACGGCGAACTACAGGGGCTGTGATATACAGGGTGTCCCACGAGCAGTGTGCCAAAAAGCTAGAGTGTGTAGGTCTGGTCAAGACAAGAAAAAAATCGTATGGGAGGGGGGGGTCTATTTCCCCCGTTTAGCCGGGAGGGGCAATTTTCGAAAAAATTGACTTAATTTGGAAAAAAAATTATTAAAAATCAACAGTTACATCCACAATGCCGTGATATACTTTTTTGTAAAGCCAGAAACCTCTTCTTTCATCTTGTTTCTAAACGAAGCTGTTTTAAGGAATAGTTTTTGAGAAATTAATTTTCAAACTCAAAATTTTGGAAAAAAATGAAAAAAAAAAATTTTGAACTATTTTTTTTTCAAAATTGTATGTAATTAAGTACTAATTTTTTTTCAAAAATGCAATTCTCTTATAAGTTTTTAGTTTAAAAACAGAAAACCGGATGCAAAAATGTTTTGTAGTTTTTGAGAAATTAAAAAAAAACCCGAACCATTTTTTTCTAAGAAAAACCTTTTTTTTTGGTTTTAACGCGGCTGGACTTGTAGGCAAATTAATGTATGAAACATTGACCTCTTTTTTATTATTTTTAAAAAAATTGGAGTTTTATTATAATCAATTTTCAATATAATCCCCATTTTTTAGAAGGCAAAGATTATATCTCCTTCTAATGGCTGCACATAAGTCAAGCAATTTGACTCCAGCGACTTTAATCCGTTCATTCAGTCGTTCCAAAGATACTATTTCCACTTCGTAAACATAATTCTTCATGAATCCCCACACATAAAAATCTAGAGGAGTTAAATCTAGTGATCTAGGTGGCCATTCCGTGGGGCCCTTTCTTCCGATCTAACGGTCACTAAAATGATCATCCAGCTAGTTTCTAACCCGTAAGCTGTAGTGTGCTGGTGCTCCATCTTGCTGGTAGATTAAATTATCTGCTATGGCCAAAGGAACGTTGTCCATCAAATCGGGCAAGAGGTCTCGTAGGAACTGCAGGTATGATTCTCCATTAATAACGGCATTCAAAAACCGGGGCCCGATTACAGTTTGTCCAACAATACCAAGCCAAACATTACAGCTAAAGCGGTATTGTTATTTTTTGTTGTGTGGATTGGTTCTACTCCAATGATGCAAATTGTGGAAGTTAGTAACCCCATCTCTGGTAAACTGTGCTTCATCCGTCCAGAATATCCTTCCAAAATTGTTTCGTTCAGTTTCATCTCGAAGCAGTAATGATCGACAAAATTCTGCTCTCAAAAACTTGTCGTTTGAGGTGAGTTCCTGAACTGTCCTAAAATGGTACGGGTGTAAGTTTTCGGTATGAAGCACTCTCCGTACTCTAGATTTGGGCACTCCAAGCATAATAGCTATCCTCCTTGTACAAAGGGAGGGATTACGTCAGACCAAATCCGAAAATTGCGGTTTTATTGTCTTAAGGTCCTAGCCGGTTGAACCCATCGGCGGCGGGCGGACCCAGACGAAATTGGCAGGTCAGTTTTCAGGCGTTATCAATGAAAAAAAAAGGATTAATCCAGGGTTATTCCAATACTGTGTCAGTTTATTGAATCCTCATAAAACTCTGAATTTTTTAAAAATAATAAAAAAGAGGTCAATGTTTCATACATTAATTTGCCTACAAGTCTAGCCGCGTTAAAACCAAAAAAAAAGGTTTTTCTTAGAAAAAAATGGTTCGGGTTTTTTTTTAATTTCTCAAAAACTACAAAACATTTTTGCATCCGGTTTTCTGTTTTTAACTAAAAACTAATAAGAGAATTGAATTTTTGAAAAAAAATTAGTACTTAATTACATACAATTTTGAAAAAAAATAGTTCGAAATTTTTTTTTTTCAAAATTTTGAGTTTGAAAATTAATTTCTCAAAAACTATTCCTTAAAACAACTTCGTTTAGAAACAAGATGAAAGAAGAGGTTTCTGCCTTTACAAAAAAGTACATCACGGCATTGTGGATGTAACTGTTGATTTTTAATATTTTTTTTTCCAAATTAAGTCAATTTTTTAGAAAATTGCCCCTCCCGGATAAACGGGGGGGAATAGACCCCCCCCTCCCATACGATTTTCTTCTTGTCTTGACCAGACCTACACGCTCTAGCTTTTTGGCACACTGCTCGTGGGACACCCTGCATATAGGACCCTAAAACTACAAGGATTCCCACCTCTAAGAAATAAACAAATCCCAAAAGGTCCCAGAACCAACTACTTGAACGACTACTGTAAATGCAAGTAATGATACCAAAACAATCACCTTATATGCTGAAGCTGCAAAAGCTGCCTCTCAGATCTCAAAAAACGGCAAAACAAACAAAACGTACAGTTGCTCCCTATCATTATCCAACCAATCATTCCCAATCCTTCGAACAACTTGTGACACAAATTGCAAATATGATGAACTTGCTCACAATACTCATAACAAAAATTAACAAGTAAACAGACCATGGACGTAATGAAAATTGTCATATCGAATGCAATCGTCCTATAAGGTGTCAACTTTGCTTCCGCCGTTTGCCGAGTAGCGGTCGAAAAAAAGCAGACATCAGGCAGTTGGCTTGGACCTCGGTCAACAGAACACCATAAGTCGATTTGTGTCTGCATCATAAAATTGTTCTCGATTGATAATGTCAGTTTACGTCATTTGCGGGAGGTGTTACTGTTTTGTTTCAATATGAAGGAAACAGTGGCTGAGTCTCATCAAAGTGAGGACGCTATTAGTGAAAGAACGTATCGTGAGTGGTGTCAACGCTTCAAGAACGATGATTTTAACGTCGAAGACCGGCATAGTGGTGGAAGAGAGAAAGTTTTCGAAGATGCGGAATTGGAGATATTACTAAGAGAAGACTCGCGTCAAACTCAAGAAGAATTGGCACGATTAGTGGGAGTGACACAGCAATCCATTTCAAAACGTCTCAAGGTCATGGGCGTGATTCAGAAAGAAGGAACTTGGGTCCCGTTTGAGTTGAAACCAAGAGACGTTGAACGGCGTTTGTGTGTTTGTGAACAGTTGCTTCAGAGGTGAAGACGGAAGGGATTTCTGCATCGCATTGTGACTGGGGACGAAAAATGGGTTCATTACGATAATCCTAAACGCAAAAAATCATGGGGAATACCCGGCCATGCTTCCACGTCGACGTACAAATCGAATATCCATGGCTCCAGGATCATGCTCTGCATTTGGTGGTGTTAAAACCAAGTGAAACAATCACAGATGCTCGTTATCGAACGCAATTAATGCGTTTGAGCAGAGCATTAAAAGACAAACGGCCGCAATACAGCGAGAGGCACGATAAAGTGATTTTAAAGCACGACAACGCTCCATCCCATGTTGCAAAAAAGGTCAAAACGTACTTGGAAATGTTAAAATGGGGGTCCTACCCCACCCGCCGTATTCTCCAGACATTGCTCCCTCTGACTACCTGTTTCGATCAATGACGCATGGTCTGGCTGACCAACACTTCCGATCTCATGAAGAATTCACAAATTGGATCGATTCGTGGATCGCTTCAAAAGATGAACAATTTTGTCGACGCGGGATTCGAACACTGACCGAAAGATTTGAGAAAGTAGTGGCCAGCGATGGAAAATACTTTGAATGATACATGTGTAACCAAGTTGTTTCATTAAAGCCTCAAATATTGGGGAAAAACGGCGGAAGCAAAGTTGTACACCTTGTACAAAAGCAGTCAAACGAACTTAGACACTTTAACAAGGCTAAATCAATAGACATTTTACTGATTTCAGAAACACACTCTATTGACATAAAATAACTTCACGATACCTGAATATAATGTGTATCATACAAACCATCCCGATAACAAGACCCAGGTGGGTCGGCAATCTTAATAAGACAAAAGATCAACCATTGACCTCGAAAACTACAAGACTGAAAACATTCAAGCAACGACAATACACATTGAAGATGACTATGGACCACTCAAAATCTCGCCACAGTGGAGAACCAACATGTTGGCCCACAGATATGAACAAAAAAAAATATACCAAGAAAAAACTTAACAGCCAAAACATGCCTCGACCTTTCATTTGACCATTCCCCCATTATTATTACTTACGAAGGCAAAGCAATTCTTACCAACAATACAAGACTTTGCAATAAAAAAACTTATTGGTTGACCTTAGATATTATCACCTCAGACTTTCAACTCAACATCCGCCTCAAATCCCCTGACAACTTATAAAGTGCAAAAATGCACCAAAATGACTCTATTCTTAATGCAGCGTATAGATCCACACCTAAATTAAAACCCAAAGAAAGTTCGTCTTCTATTCCCCAATACATTTTAAAGAAAATTAAAAAGAAACGAAAATTGAGAAAACTGTGGCAAGCTAACAGATGTCCAGAATCAAAAGCCGAACTAAACAAGCCTAGAAAAAAATTAAAGGAACTACTACAAGATCACAAAACTAAATGCTTTAGCATCTACCTAGCAAAACTAACCCCAACTTTACAAACGAATTAATCTTTACGAACAGCTATAAAGAATATAAAATCTTTTATGTTTTAAATAAATAGATTGACTTGTCCATCGCATGCATCTCACAAGTAATACATATTATATTAAATTAGATTATTTAGTGCGATTGCCAAGTCAATCTATTTATTTAAAACATAAAAGATTTTTAATATTAATATGGTCACTATAAGATGTTGTTAGGTTAGCTAATTACGTAATAACTTAAGACAGAAGGTCCCTTAAGTAGGGGCTGAATAAATTAACCAACTTGGTATTACATAGATCTCACAACTTTTTACGGTAGAAGAACTGAGTTGCGAGACTTGGTTTTTTTTACAAGTTATGTTTTTGATGGCATCTCATTTCTTTTTGTAGATAGTCCTACTTTTCTTCCTTTCCGGTACCTTCTACTTTTTGAATACCAACAACAGATTTTCTTAAAGCCCACTCTGTGTCATATGAGCTTTTCTTATTTTTGTAGGTTGTCTTCCTCTTTTTCTTTTCCGGTACTACTTCTTGAGCTTCAGCTGCAGTTTTTCTCAAAGCCCACTCCCTGTCTCTATGGGTTTTTCTCGGAGGCTTTGATATTACAATTTTTGTCAAGTCTGGACGGTAAATGCTTCTTAATCTATTGTATTCACAAATTGAGGATTCCTGCGCTTTAATATTTCCAAAGTCGACATTAATTAGATGTAAGCCGCCCAGACTTGTAACTCTCGAAAGTGCCACGTAAGCTTGACCGGATGTGAATACTGCAGAACCGATATCCATCAGCGCATTGTTTAGACTTAGGCCCTGACTTTTGTGTATAGTTATAGCATAGGCTATACATATAGGAAACTGTTCGCGATGAACATAAGCTCTATTAATAATTTCAAATTTAGTTTTAACCGGACCAAGCTCGTAAACCTGTTCTTTATCAAATGTAATGTATATTTTCTTAATTATTTTTGTATTTTCCGGATCAACCTTTACTCTTTGCACTATACCGATAGAACCATTAACTAAACCAAGACTCACGTCAATATTTCGCCTTAACATGACTCTTGCTCCTATTTTTATAATTATGTTCTCTTCTAGGCCCGCAGTCATAGAAGCATCGTCTTTATAATTTTTTATGCATTCACGAGCTCTTTTTGTTAGGTATCTGGGGCAATCTATGCTATCTACAGCTGTAAGTTTTATTTCGGGATGTGGGGGAGATCTAAGCATTGCAGTATTTAATTGTTAACACATGTTTTTTGTAGGTAATAAGCAAACGGTATCATCAGGAAGTTTCGAGAGGTGTTCAATTATTTCAATCAATCTGTTTTCATTTGAATTGGTTTTTAGAGTTATTAATCTAGTCGAGAGTAAGTCGCGGTCTTTTTGTGTAGTCACACTTAATCTTATTCTATTTAGCATTTCAACAAAGTTAGAATCATTTAGCTGTCGCATGTTAATTGTAAGTTCATCGTATACGAACAGTTCAATCCACAGATTCGGCATACTGAGGGAACCTAACAACTTGTTAGTTTCAGCAGTTGAGAGTTTTTAAAAAGGTGACTTTTCTCTTACCGGCGGAAGCTGTAAAAGATCCCCGAAAAGTACAAGATGTTTTTTTTCCAAACCACCCATTCTGATCATCGCTTGTGTCAAATATCTCAGACAAGCGTAAATGAATATATGTTAAAGTAACATTGGATATCATCGACACTTCGTCTATGATAAACAACACTACTTCTTTCAAATCTGATCTCAGAACTTGGAGCACTTCATCGGAAAGTGGCTTGTACCTCGGTGTTTGCTTGTGTTCCACAGGCAGCTGCAATAGTCTGTGTACAGTCAATCCATTCACATTGAATGCAGCTGTGCCTGTTGGATCACTAACTGCCACTTTTTGTTTAAATACATCTTAACCCAAACTTTCAGAGTTTTTATTAAAAAGCTCTTTCCAGTGCCACCAGTTCCACTCACAAAACAGCGTAAAACGTCAGCGTTATTATCAGTTGTGTCCATTTTATGTGTGATCATATCGAAGACTCTTTTTTGATCGGCATTAAGTTCTGCGATCATACTTTGAAGATCAGTCTGCTCTTCTTCTACCAGATTGATTCTGTGAAAGTCATCCATTGCGTTTGCAGCTTCCACAGCTTCAAAGTCTAAAGGGTTTTCAGGACCATCGTCATCATCAACAACTTCCCTTTCTTCTTTTATCTCAGCAACTTTAGATTCTATCATTTCACATGCTTTTTGTATCTTATATCTTGACTCTATCATTGAATTACCATAATCGACTCCTTCTTTTAAATCTTCTTTCGCCAAATTAAAGGCCTCCGTGTAAGTATCACACCCCATTTTGAGTTCATCTAAGGAACGCCATGGCTTGAATAAAAGAAGTAAAGAGAAGAAATATTTCTCTGGTACTTGTTCTCCGTCGTAGAAATAGTGATTGATCAAATATGGGTTATCTCTTCTTTTCAGGAACTTTTTACCGTCATTTATCTCGTAGCACTCGACTTTAGAGGAGACTGGGCGTGTTTTAACAATATCGTAATTTTGAGCGAAACTGTACAAGTTAGTAGTCTCCAACTCTGACACCGAACATACAATTTGTTTTAAAATTGATTTAATTATAAGCTCATCAAATGGTTATTAAATATATGTACATAATAAAGATATTTATTTTATATTCCGTCAAATACATGCACCACATTGACCACTAAACCCAATTCCCCAACCGCCAATTGATTATTGCATTGCATATTTTTAGGAGTTAATCGCCATCTAGATAAATTGAAAAAGGATACATACAGACACTATCCTATTAGTAATAATATTTGGTGTATCTAGAAAACTGGACCAAAATTGCAAAATATTTTAGTTTTTCCTTGATTTATACACTAAACACTAATTGTATTCTAAATTTCAAGCTTCTATGTCTGCTAGAAGTGCCCTAGAGTTTTGATGATCGGTCAGTGAGTGAGTGACAGAATTAAGAAACTTTGACTAGTTATAATTCTTAAACTACTGGTTCAAATTTAATGAAATATTGAAATATACCGTGTCTATGCGATGCCTGCTTGGTTACTGAAAATTCAGGCTTCTAGTTTTATCCACAACGAAGTTATAGGGGGTCGAAATGGCCCGAACTGCTTCGAGAAAAGGATGGTACGGCCGTGCCACTTTTTTGCTCGACTTGGCGGGGGCACTGCCGTGCCCCCAGATAACCTAGATACCGACTGCAGCGCCATCTGCCGGGCTGATTGTGAATTTGTGAAAACCGTACAGGGCGCCACCCAAATGCATACAAAAAAAATCGTTCAAATCGGTCCAGCCGTTTAGGAGAAGTTCAGTGACATACACACGTACAGTAGAATTATATATATAAAGATATACATACATATATATATATATATATATTGTATTAGTTAAGTTAGAATAAGATATGTTTAGTTAGCTTTAGGTAGGTTTAAGGCTTATATAAAAATATATAAAAGAATGATCATATGCTAAGTTTTTTGAAAAAAAAATTATAAGAGATTATAATAATGTTAATTGTAAGTTATTTATACATATAGTAGTCGAAAGGCATACGTAAAAATTATACAGTTTGTTTTAGAGTGTCCGCCTAGGGCCAGTAAGATTCCTAAATTTGTAAGGATAGTTAAGCTAGTTTTATGCATTTTTGTCTAGGATAAGATAGATCTATGAAACTATAAATAAAAATGAATTACAAAAACAAAAAAAAACACCTATGTTTATGATTTTGAATCACAGAATCGAACACAGTGAAGCCAGTGATTATCATCTTTATCTATATAGGTGGACCAGATGAAAACTCGCGTTATCGGAAAGTTAAGTTAAGAACTTTGCCATTCAACAATTAAAAAAATACAACCTGGACGCATTGTTCATAACGACGAATGCTCCTGGGCAGAGCGCATACAACCGAGTTGAGTGACGCATGACTCTTTTCAGCAAACGTCCGTCAAGCGTCATCCTACCGCATGGACATTTTAGTTCTCATCTCGACAAATAGAATTACTGTTGATGATGATTTTGAATTTTGTTTCAGCGGAATTTAGAAAGCATGAAGATAGGATCCAGCAGAACCTAATCTGGCATGGTGTAGCGCTCACGTCCGTGAATCGCAATATTTCTTAGAGGTGATTAAATGCGCGGACGAATCCTTCTGTTCCCGCTCAAGGAGTGCATTGAAATACGTCTTACAGGATGCTTTCCTGCCGCCAGTCTGGCCAAACGTTACATGGGGGAGGGAGGGTCAAAAATCTTCAAAAATTGCATTACGTACATAATATTCATGTTCATGTTCGTTGAGTGCTCGTGGGGTGCAGACCTAATTTGTTTGTGTTAACATTTTAAAAATGAATTGCTCTGTTTGCTGTCAAAAAATATAACGCAACTGTTCAGAAAAAATTAATTGCAGAGATTGCAAACATTATTTTCATTTTACTTGTGCCAATATCACTAAACAAGACAAAACAAATTTCGATGTGATAAATGTGGAGTTTTGAGACGCCGTTCAGTCCACTCACCGGTTTCTTCAATACTTAAGCAAAACAATAACATCAGATTGCCATCAACGGCAAAGTTGCTCAAGCGGAAACCAACAAAGAAAAATCTGTACCGGCTACTTCTTCGTCGGGAACTTTAAATAACGACGACGAATATACTCTCTAGATAAACTGACAAAGTTGGAGGAACCAAATAATCCTTTTCTCCAGCCAATAAGTGAACTACGATCAGAAAACTTGGAGTTAAAATGAAAAATCAATACCCTGGAAAGTAGACTTAATTGGGAGCAACAACATCTTAACAACACCATTGAAACAGCCGACTTGCCTAATGTCAATGAATTTAGCGCGCTGTCCACTACAAAACAAATTTTACACAACGTTTTGTCTGTAGATGTTCCGGACTCAGAAATAGAAAAATGTTATGTAAAGAAAGTTACATCCAAAGACTCCAAGCTAAATCACATTATATTATTGGTTTCAGTCTTGTAGGTACTATATTTTATTATGTAATCAGCCCTTGATACTTCTTCCCTCTTTCTTCCAACGATATTGGATATTTTATTTTTAATGGATGTTTTTTCTGTGGCTATCCCTTCCAATTATTATCTTCTTCTTCTTCTTTTCCTTTTTCCGGCGTTGTTATGGTCAGAAGTGTAGGACCATAACCTTCCCACTTAACTGCATTCCTACTGGTCCGCTTGTGGGGTCCGCCGGTTTGACCTCAGAAAGTAGCGGCAGGCTTCCCGGTTTGGGATAACTTCATCGCTGAGGCCAATCAAATGCTGGTGATCTCCAGTCGTGTCAACCCACTAATTTGCATGTACACTTGTGGGGCAGTTTAATGGTGGTATATGTGTCCCTAGGCTCACTTTGGTGTTTTCTAAATTGCCTAGATGTGATTTTTGTTTACCTTTGTTTTAGTCGCCTTTTACGACAAGCGAGAGGTATCGCTGCCGTGATATTCTTAACCCGTCCCTGCACGGAAGATCCCTTCCAATTATTATATGTCCGACAATTGTATACATTTCAATTTTTTTTTAAATATTTGTCCGAATTTTATAATAGTAAGGTACCATATCTATGTAATATTTTTGTATGTAACATCTTACTGTGAAAACTGTAAAAGTTTCTGCCACTGTTCAGAAATGTAACTTATTATGTACAATATTATTCTTTGTGTTTCCACTTTTAATTGTATTACATACTATTATTATTATTGTTAAAATTTATTATAAAATCTGTAAATTTATTAACCATCTTATCTGTAGTTGCATCCCACCAACAATTACATACAATTCTTCTCGTACGATCAGCGCATCAACCCACTACCCAATCGCTGTGCGACAGCATCGATCGTACGACACGCAGATGATCTTGACGCACACGGAGCTTGTGCATCGATTGTATATGTATGTGTGTTGTTGCGTGGGTGCAATCATGCTGTGGATGATGATGGTTCGAGCAATCGATATTGGAACGCGCAGCGAAGCAGTCGTCGAAGTCGTTGCGAAAATAAATGATTGTTATTTGTTTTGGGATATTCGGTGTTTTTCTTTTTTTCTTTCGGTTGAACCTTCAATTCGTCGAATCCCTAACAGCCACAATAAAAAGTAGTCTAGTCTAACAAGATCACATTATAAGTATGTGTAAAATTATCAGATTCGAACACGAAACAAGAGATTACGACTGCTAAAAAAACTTAATTAACTTAACTTAAATATACTAGAAGCTAGTAACTCGACTTATAACTATGTATTTAGGATAATTAGCATCGCATGATTAGCTTGTTTAATCGATAAAATGACTAGGCCTTATCCGGTAAGTGTCTTGATCATATTTATGCAAGATTTGGTAACAGTTCTATGTCTCATTGCTAAAGTTATATTCTTGATTCGAAGATAACTGATGACTCACAAAAACCACACATTATCAAAATGAAAATTAACTTCCGCCAACTTAAAAACAATCTTTTGTATGAGTATTAGGAAGATGTTTATTCCTGTGCAGATGTGTCAACAGCTTTTTCAGTCTTTATTGGTTGTCTTAGAGAATACATTTGGAAATGTTTTTTCGGGTCTCCTGAAAAAAAAAAACACAATAAAAAGACTTAAACCCTCGATTTCAAATTACTTGTTATATAAAGTAAAAGTTAAAAATATTCTTAGAATACGTTGTGTCAAGGATCCCAATAATATCAGATTAAAACATTTTTAGAAGATACTATGCGCTGAGCTTAAAAAAGAAATCCCCATATGTCGTGACAATTATTTTCGTTCTCTGTTTCTAGAAGCTTAAGATAATTCAGCTAATGAGTGGCGTCTTCTTAATAATATTCTCAATAAATCGTCTCTTTCTAAGGCATCGACTCTTATCCATGTTTCAGTGTGTGGTTTCCGACATACTGACAATCACAAATGAATTTAATACATATTTTTTGAATTTAGCTTGTTATTTACCGTCTTTTACAAATCATCCAGTTAATGTTCAGTGCAGTTGTCCACTGGAATTTAATGAACCGCTCCAAACTTAAAGTTTTGTTTTGAGCCCATAACTACTCTTGAGATTTTAAGGGTAATTGGTTATCTAAAGAAATCAAATTCTTTTGGCTTCGGTGGTATTTCTAATCTAGTTCTCAAATCAAGTGCTTGTTTTCTTGTAAATGTGTTAGCAATTATTTTTAACCGTAGCATTTAAATGTGTAGACGTGGTGCCCTTGTTTAAGAAAAGTTTTTTAATACTGAAAATCTCTTACTGAAATCTCAAATTACAGACCAATATCTCTTCTACCAATCAAGTAGAGTTTTTAAGAGACTTATTAAAGATAGTTAATGAGTTTTCTAACCACAACAAAGTTTTTGTTCCCAAATAATGTCGAACCTTGATCAGCAAAAGCACACTGCTGGTTTGTTCATCGATATAACTTAAGTCTTGATATGTTTAACCATAAAATCTTGTTAAGAAAATTGGAAAAAGCGGGTTTTCACGGCTTCATTCTTGAATGGTTAAAATCTTATCTAGAAAATAAGTCTCAGAGCGTGAAAGTTGATGATATTAGAAGTGATGTCAAATGCATTAACTTAGGTGTCCCACAAGGCTCTGTATTGGGTCCACTTGTGTTCCTCATCTATATTAAATCTCTCTTTTCACTTGACTTTAAAGGTAGGCCTACTGCTTTTGCAGATGATATTGGTTTTTCATATGAATGCAACAGTCTTTTACAACTGGTCTCTGCCATTAATTGGGATCTTGATCTTCTACGGAAATGGTTTGCAGGACATAACTTAGTAATAAGTTCGAAAACCAGATTACGAGTAATGCACTTCAGCCTTTCATCATATAATTTGGATGTAAATGTTCATTTTCATGCTTCAGATTGCCAAAAGTTTAAATTATCTACTTGTAACTGCATGACTAATTTACCGTCATATGCTTGTACTTCTAACTGCAGTGAGAACTGTTTCCAAGTCGAAAATGTTAGGGAATTTAAAATCTGGGAGTCCTAATTGATTATAAAATGAGTTTCATTAATCACGTGGATTCTCTAAGAAAATACTTACGGAATATGCAGCGGCATTTTTTATACTTAAACAAAATCTGTTCTCAACACCTGCTCAAAACTATATATGTATTATGGGATTTTTCACTCCAAACTTCTTTGTGGTGGTATTTATTATAACCATATCCTTTCATTGATCAAACTTCAAAAAAAAGTTATAAGAAAAATTGTCGTAAGTCTAGTAGACATCCTACCTATCTGTTGTTGTGTGACACAGACATGTTACCTGTTCGTATTAAGGTGTTAAAACTGTTTTATATGTGATCCGGTTGTCGTAATTTTCGTTTAATATCTACTCACAATTTATGTGGTAACTCCGCTAGCTTGTTATATCTACCGTCTTTCCGCACTACCGCTCATCTTAATTTTTATTCTATTTTGTGTAACCGATTAACCTCTGCTACACAAAAAAAATCACAAAACATCATGGTAAACAAAACAATGACTCATCAGGCTTTACTAATATTCTCCATGTAAAGCTTACATCTCGTCACTGCAAGAGAAAAATATTGTCAGCTAAAAGAGAGAAGAAGGAACCGCTAACAACTACTCTGCTCAACTCGGAAGCAAGCGAAAAGAAGATGTACATCAATGATTGCCTTACTTACCGGACACGTCAACTGTTTCAAAAGGCCAAATTGCTGAAGAAATCAAAAAACTATAAATATATGGTATGGACAAGAAATGGTGTGGTATATATGCGCAGGAACGAAGGTGACAATTTAGTAAGAATTACTTGTGCTGCTGATTTAGAAAAATTATGAATTCTCTTTGTTCTGTCTCTCCCTTAAATCCTAATGTATGTATTTACCAAGTCCCTCGTACTGATTCTTCTGATATTTTCTGCTTGCATCAGAATATTCGTAGTATTAGAAGGAATTTTTCATTGTTGCTAGCTCAAATTGAATCGCTTGAGAGTTTACCAATGGTAATTGTGATAAGTGAGATATGGATATACGAAAGTGAATTAAGTATTTACACTATTCCGGGCTATTCCATTTTTGGTAATTGTAACGAGTCATACGCAGCAGGGGGTGTGTGTAAAGAATGGGTTGATATGCAATTTCTCTAAAATGAATATGTCAAGCGCCGACGTTGTGAAACTGTCGTTTGACTATCTAAATGAGAACTATACAATGTTGTGCATATACAGACTCCATGGCATTGCAAAAATTATTTTTATTAAAGAGTTAAATGATGTTCTTGGTATGTTGAGGGGGAAAAATTTAATTGTTTTGGGCGACATAAACATTGACATTTTAAATGATTCCGAAAAACTCACAGAAAATTATTTATTTCTCATGTCATCATATGGTTTAAAGAGTATTATAGATGTTCCAACCCGTGTAACAGATTTCTCTTCGAGTTGCATTGATCATATTTTTATTAGAGTACAGAAAAATAATAGAACTCATTTTAGTGGTGCAGTCTATGATTTCAAGATCACAGATCATCATATGGTTGTCCTCAATTCATTCAGGATTTCTGACCCTAACAATAATTTTAATCCGCTTAGGAAGAAACACCAAATAGACTATACAATGTTAGTAGAGTGTTTGAAAAATGAACATTGGGAACGGGTCTATTCGGAGAGCAATCCTTCTGTTGCTTTTGATTTGTTTTCATCGATTATGCAAAATCTGATAAAGTCTTGTACTTCAGCCTCCTTGCAAAATTCTAACAATAAAAGACATTTAAAGCCGTGGATGAATAATACACTTCTAAGCCAAATAAAAAGGAAAAACAGCTTCGCAATTAAATGCACTAAACACCCACAAAATAGAAAACTAAAAAAGTTCTATGCCAAATTATGTAAAAACATCCATAAAAAGATTACAGAAACGCGTAATAACTATTACTTTAATATGTTTCAAAAGGCTAAAGGTAATAGTAAAGAACAGTGGAGAGTTGTTGATAGCATTTTGGGGAAGCATAATCAACTTACAGAAATTGATGAACTAGAAGTTAATGGAGTACACCTTTCCGATGCCACTAGTATCTCTAATAAATTCAATGAATACTTCACTGAAATCGCACAAAAACTAAAACCTTCAGTTGAACCTTCTAAATATTGTAGCTGTTCACTATCCTCAGATGTAATCTCTGATAACATGCAAGCGAATAGTTTTGTCTTTAATGCGATTACACCGGTTGAGCTTTACAAACTAATAATGTCATTAAAAAACAAAACTTCGTGCACTAGCGACGGCATAACAAGCATTTTCCTTAAAAAAATTGCTTGGTATGTAGTGGACATACTAAGTTATTTGTTTAACCTAAGAGTGATTAATGGCTGTTTTCCACGTTCCCTTAAATGTGCGGAAGTAATCCCTCTCTTTAAAAAAGGCAATAGGAAAAACTTATCTAGTTATAGACCTATATCTCTGCTTCCAATTTTCGCTAAACTGTTTGAGAAACTGGTTAAAGTCCGCATCTTATCGTTTTTGGATCATAATCACTTCTTTTCAGATAATCAGTTTGGCTTTAGGAGTGGTATGTCAACAGAAGATGCTATCCTTAGATTGTGTAGTCAGTTGTATGAAGGTACAAACAATAAAAATTCAACTATGGCCCTGCTTATTGACATGACGAAAGCATTTGACATGGTTGATCATGAGTTGTTACTAGACAAGCAGTATAATGCCGGTTTTAGAGAAGTAATATTTGAATGGTTTAAAACGTATTTAAAAGATAGAACACAAATAGTTAAAATCAATGGAACCTTCAGTAATTCTCGAGTGTTAAGAAATGGAGTCCCCCAGGGTTCGGTACTTGGGCCTATTCTTTTCCTAATCTACATCAATTCTCTATTCGCTCAGGAATTTAATGGTATACCTACTGCATTTGCCGATGACATAGCTTTTACATATCAATATCGAACAACCTTTGAATGCATAGTAAAGATCGGAGCAGACTTAGAAAGATTGAGACTTTGGTTTGCTGTTCACAAATTAGTCATCAGTGAGAAAACTAAACTGATTTCTATAAAAATATCGGGAAATGCGTTAAATGATTTCAATCTATGTTTTCATGCATATGACTGTGGAAAGTTTAGATTACCTATACACAAATGCGGTATTAACAATTTTTCCGATTTCAGTCAATGCTCTACTGGCTGCTTTGTGATCGAGTCTGTGAAAAATGTTAAGTATCTTGGAGTCATAATAGATCATAACTTGAACTGGAAGGAGCATATTCGAGCTGTTAAATCTCATATGATGCTGGTGACTCGCAAACTATATCTCATCAAACCATATTGTTCTGAGAAAGTTTTGTCTCAAATCTACTATGGCCTCGCACACTCAAAATTGCAGTATGGAATCACCTGCTGGGGTGATCCATCAGCTGCGTTGGGACCTTTATTGGTGGCACAAAAACACTTAATTCGGATCATTTCTAATTGTAATCGTTTCACTAATAGCTGGCCCTTATTCAAAAAACTTAGAATTTTACCACTGCGGCACCTGTACGTTTTTAAAGTACTTAAGGAGTTTTTCAAACGAAGTGGTAACATTCCCAGTCGAAATTCGCAAATTTATAGCTTACGCGTAAATAACTTGGCTCTTGTCAACATACCAGCTGCGCATAGAACTCATTTTACTCATTTTTACTCCGTTACAGCCCCAACTTATTTCAATAAACTACCATTTTCTATTAGAATTACTTATAACTTTCGCTTATTCGTAATAAAAGTAAAAGATTGGCTATTTACCATTAACTATGCAAGCAGTGAATCTCTCTTAAGAATCATATCTTAATCTTCGGCACGAATAATACTGTTTAAGTTAAATAATATCTTATGAGGCTTATAGTTTGAATTGTTTTTTTTTTTTTTTCTGCATAAACTGTTTTCTTTATTCTCTAAATTTCTTTATATTATAAATTATATCATTTGTAATTTGGATTTTATCTCTTTGTATCATTTATTCACTTTTATACATATCTTTAAGTAGTACTGATTGTCACCCCACATCAGAATCGTATTATATTATTTAAATAAAATTGAAGTATCATTCAACACTAACTCAGAACATAATGTTCTAATAGTTATAGAATGACCACTATTATTCTGTTCCAATTAATATTAGCTACTACTATTGTTGTTGATCTTGTTGTAAGTTGGAATGAATAAAAATTATATCTATCTATCTATCTATCTATCTATCTATTATTTAATAAGCTTCCTTAGGCCATCAGAACAATAATAATATGTATCTGGTATATTTTTTCGACGTATTAAAAGCTGGCTTCTTGACCACAATTTTGATAATCTAAAATCTCTTATTATGCGCACAGTGTTTTAATCTCAATTTCTGCCGTACTGGCTAAATCTTAGTTGCTTACTTGATATTCGTAAAAAATGTATTTTTAAAGACTATGCTCCTATATAATTTGCACATTCTACATTGACAATAAGATCTTCTTTTGGTTTTATTTGTTGCAGTTCTTTTGATTTGTCTGTTTCAATTTTCTATTGTTGTTTTTTTCTTTTTTTAATTGTTATATTTACTTCCTATTCTGTCGACCCCAACAAATTCATAATTAGATACGTACTTTGTGATGACATTCGACACTATTTATTATTCATTGTAATTTTAAATATAGAATGTCACTATTTCCTTTCCTATAATAATAATAATAAAAAAAAAAAAAAGAGAAAATGATGAATGAAATGATGATGACCAACGGAAGCGTTAAATCTAGTTTATCTATACGTGACATTTTTGTAAATTGCATTATTTATGACTTAAGTAAACTCGTCAACGATATTATCAACGTTAATTTTGATAGAAACTGAGTTATACTTTAGTTATTAGCAAGCGCTAGGTTTTGATGCGAACATTCCATTTCGTGGAGTGTGACTGCAAAGTGTGTCCCCTTTCTAGATGTAGAAGAGAATTAAAACCGAGTTTTGCATTGCATTCTACATGCTTATAAGTAAAGTAGTTGATGCAGGAACTCAAAAGAATTCAATTACGCACAACCCCGCACTTTTGCTGAATTTGTGCTGAAATCTAATGAACAATTCCTTGATTTTTTACATAAAATTATTCTGAGATAAGAGTACGTTAATAATAATTTGGCTCCATTCAACTTCGAAAACCTGCGAAAAATAGTGAAACACCCTCTGTTGTATTCGTATTTAAGATTTAAGCATCGCGAATTTTCATAAAAATATTGCAATTAGCTATCGATTTGAAATGGCACATTGAACTTGTTGAATAGAGCTGTTGACGTGTATAACGATGAATATTGCTGTCATTAACATAACTTTCTTCTTCTGCCTACGGCTACAACCGGCAACATGTTTTTCATAGACTGTTTCGTAATTATTATCTAGATAACCTAAGGTTAATTTCATTTTTGTTTGTAAAGCGCACCGCATCAACTACTTGTACATTCACACGTAATCACAGTCACGTCCTCAGCATCTTATCAGTGCCACTGATGACAAGAACTTGAAGGGGCATGCTTCAAAACGTACTCAAATAGGTTTTGAAGCAGAAGCAAAAGTGTGACATCTCCTTGATATCTGGTTTTCTCAAGTGAAATGGGTGCAAAATTAAGCCTTCTATTATCGTCCGATGTGAATGGGCCATTGTTAGCATATCTAAGGTTGATCATATCCTTGTGTAAATGTGAAGTACTTCTTTAAGGCTACGTATGTATATTATAACAAAATGCTTCAAAAAAATAAAAAATTAAATTCAGAGAACGCTTTAATCAGTTAAAGCGTTTGTAGGTGAATGTCATTAAAATGTTTAAAGGGTTCGTTAAAAAAGACGAGCTCGCACCATGCCTTCGGAGCACTAAAAATATGTCTTTATCTTATCCCTGGGGACGCGTTAACAGTTAAATATTATACATGTAGTGATGCATTAATATTTTAAAGTAAGGAGAAACTCATACGTATATTTCCTTTTCCGACTGATAGTGACATAAATCACTTCTGTCCAGAGAACAATTTACGAACGTTTCCGTTTACAGTCATCTGATGCCTTTGTCACTCAAATAACGCTGCCTTCCCGCATGAGAATCCTCACACATCATAAAGATAAATTGTTACATCGGCAACTCGATGTCGCTTCCTCGACGATTTCAACAATGCTCTCGCATTATGTTCGTTCTCCTTGAGGCGCACTAGAGAATATACATAGACGAATATGTTTTTTACTGCCGTTTTCCTTTTATTAACCCCGACGCAAAAAGAGGGGTGTTATAAGTTTGTCGTGTCTGTTTGCCTGTGTGTCTGCCTGTGGCATCGTAGCACCTGAACGAATGGACCGATTTTGATGATTTTTTTTTTATTTGACAGTTACCGTGATCGAGATGGTTCTTAGCTACAATTTATGAAGATACTAGCTTTTGCCCGCGGCTTCGCTCGCGTTAAATTCGGGGTAACACGGTTCCCCTTTCCTGATTTAGAACACAGAAGAGAACTCGGAACAGAATGTTATTTTAATACGCTACTGTAGACGATATTATATGTCTTTCCATTTGGGGATATAATGTAAAGATTCTGGGCATTGGACACACGCGAACATGCTACATACAATTGTCCATGGGAAAAGCACGGCTTTTCTAAGTTCACCCTAGCCACCTTTAATGTTTGACCTTGCGCTTTGTTAATGGTCATAGCGAAACTAAGCTTAAGAGGAAATTGTAGCCTTTTAAACTGGAACGGGAGATCTGTGGGAATTATTGGGATTCGTGGGTTAAGATAGTGGCGCTAATGATATTGCGGCCAAGTTGTGTGACACGAAGTCTCGTCCCATTACATAATCTCGGGGCATCCAAATTTCGCATAAGCATGACTGGGACGCCTAGTTTTAATTGAAGCTTGTGTGAGGGTACACCTGACAGCTCAAGCGAATTTAGAAACTCTACGGGATATGATGTGCTCTGTTCTGTATCCATAACTGTGTCTATTTATAAATACTCTGTTGTATCTCCTGGTACTTTACTCAACATGTCTGAATTTATTTTGTTGACAACATCATTTTTAGGTGCTAAAATTACTCTTTCACATAAATATTGATTTTCGTGGATAATGTTTTGTAAATCTGGGTAAACACTTGCAATTAATTCTGAATCACTGTGTACTAATTGACAAAAATCTCCCGTCAGTGTCACACAGCCCTCGGCATCAGTTTCTAACCGACCATCTCCTATTTTCAATACTTAAAAAATCACGTCAAGACCGACAAACAGACACACACACTTTCCCATTTATAATATTATATTATATTAGTATGGATGTTCAGGCGTTTCAAGGCTATTACCACTTTTTGTTAGCTGTGGTAGGGATCTTAGTAGAGTTGGGTAGTTCAGGACATGTATAGTTCCAGGAACTACATATGTTCTCAGTCGGAAACATTTCCAATCGTTCCTCAAACTGAACGATAACATGTCCATAGTTCCATTCAACCTAGAAATTCATATTATACAACCCAGCCAAACGTCCGAACGACGCGGTACGACGCGTACGACTATGTTGTACAACAACGTAATCACAGACAAAACGAAAAGAAAGATAAATGCAATCGAACATGTCTTACGTCCTGCGTAAAAACGGGTACGACTTTTGCGTGCGATGCCTTGCCCGCATGCACCGCATTTGTTTGCGGTGAATGCGGAAATGTCCAATTAGAATACGATAATGCGTTCAGTGTGCGATGGCTTCTGTTTCGGCACGTAAGGTATTGCTAATGGAAAATTGATCAGTATAAATTAAAATATTGAGAAGTTTAAAAAAGAAACAAAATAAAACTCATGATATAAAGGGTGTTTTTTTATAGAGTTATAGAACATTGAAATGGAATAAAACAAAGATAATTTTTTTAAATTGACATGAAATTGACTTTATTCGAAGGATAATCTTCTGACATTATAATTTAAATATAATTTTTGGCATATGACCGCCACCGCTGGTTCGGACGTAGTCTAATCTGGAGGTCCAATTTTCGATGATTTTTTCCAACATTTGTGGCCGTATATCGGCAATAACGCGGCGAATGTTATCCTCCAAGTGGTCAATCGTTTCGGGTTTATCGGCGTAGACTAGCGACTTCTCATATCCCCACAGAAAATAGTCAAGCGGCCTTAAATCGCACGATCTTGGAGGCCAATTCACGGGTCCGTAACGTGAAATTATGCGGTTACCAAACGTTTACTTCAATATTCCTTCAATAAATCAATTGTGGCACGAGCTGTGTGACATGTTGCGCCGTCTTGTTGATACCACAGCTCCTGCACATGATGGTTGTTCAATTGATGAACGAAAAAGTCAGTAATCATGGCTCTATAGCGGTCACCATTGACTGTAACGTTCTGGCCAGCATCGTTTTTAAAGAAGTACGGACCAACCCATAAAGCACACCAAACAGTCAGTTTTTGTGAATGTAACGGTGCCTCAACATACACTTGAGGATTACCATCACTCCAAATACGGCAGTTTTGTTTATTGACGTATCCATTCAACCAAAAGTGAGCTTCATCGCTAAACAAAATTCGCTTATGAAAATTGGGATCAACGGCAATCTTGTTTTGGCCGGTCATATGCCAGAAATTATATTTAGATTATAATGTCAGAAGATTATCTTTCAAATAAAGTCAATTTCATGTCAATTCAAAAAAATCATTTTTGTTTTATTCCAATTCAAAGTTCTATATGTACCTCTATAAAAAACAGCCTTTATATAAAAACTGTTTAATTTATGGGGAGTTTCATCACCTGTACACGGAATTGCGATCGGATGAAAATGCATTTCACCAGTATACTAGAATGTCGACAAAAACATTCGATTATATATGTATTAGAAAATATATATGAAATGTGTTATCATAATACAACACATTTTCAGAGACCTATCGCTTTTGAACTTCCGAAATTAAAACTTCCATCGTTTATTTTCCGCACGATACTGCGGGCAAAATTAAACCAGTTTGAATTTCAAAAAAAGCGTGCGATGCAGGGACGTCGCAACGCAAGTGTTTTCCGCATTATCGTGTTTACGCTGGACATTTACTTATACTAATATTAATTTGATTTTGTAAACAGCCCGCATTTAACGCACCGCACCGCAAGCATCGTATTGCACGTACTTACGCTGGACACAGCGTTATACTACGTAGTTGACAACCAAAAACAAAATGTGAATAAATATTGTATACATTGATGTAGCGATAAGCTCGAACAGTTTATGCACACTCACACACTGGAACTGGAATGGCAGAAGAGTGATCAAACAATAATGTCCGCAATCATACTCGTACAGGCAATTCCGTACGAATTAGGTATGAAGGATCGGATATGGATCTCTCTTATCATACTAATAGTTCCGACAGCTCCGATAGTTCCGACAGTTCCGATGTAGTTCCGAGGAGATAGTTCCAGGAACTACATAGTTCCCGGAACTAGTTTCGACTGGGAAAGGAAACGTTCCATGTTCGTTCTGGGGTTGGAACTATTTTGCGCAACTCTAGACCTTAGACACAATGGGTATTTACATTACTTTCAAACATATCTGCGACTTAACATTTGAAACACCCATGTATGCTGGTACTACGGAGCTGGTACTCTGATGATGGAACTCGACGGTAGGAAACGATTGCCTATTAGTAAACCTATTAAGTATGGGCTCATTACATTCGTCTTAACTAGTTCTGTTTATAGTTAAGGTGCTGTAGGTACTTGCTTTAAAAACAATGAGTTTATTCCGGAATCGCGATATTAGTAGCAAAAATCGCTTTATTATAAAGAAAATAGACAGAGTTCCGTCGTAGATTACATTTTTGACACACATGTAATATAACGGTAATAAGTCGTGCTGAATATGGTAAATTATACATATATGGGTTTGTATGCGGTAGAGTGTTACGACAAATTTAATTTAAGTAGTTACTCGTACCTATCGGAATTAGGGCGAGTAATTTAAAAAGAATGAAATAAAAATAAAATTAAAAATTTTAAGAAACCCTCGACAAAAAAAAACGATTTTGCCCCGTTTCGCATAAATTTTTTTTCAAAAGTTCCATTTCGCATAAAGCTTATTTTAGGTTCCGCTGTGAATATAAAGTCTTTTTCTGTTCATGCTTCACATGTTTTGTATAGATTTACAGAAACTTTCGCGCGCAATAATTTTCAATCAATCAGAAGAGGGTGCCCGGGGAACCCTTAAATTGTTTTTGCGGGCCATTTAAAACTTTTAAAAACTTTGTTTGTGCTCTAATTTAATTTAATTTAGTGCTAATTAATTTTTTTTAAATTGAAATAATAAAAATATCCCCCTCGCGGAACCTAAAATAAGCTTTATGCGAAATGGAACTTTTGAAAAAAATTGTATGCGAAAAGGGGTGCTCCCAAAAAACTCCTAAAAGTAAAAAAAATATTTTTTTTTTCGGCCTTCTGACTTCATTAAGAACCTATTAATATTTTTTAAGATGATGCCGTCGCGTCGGGAATCCGCTAAGTAAATAAAATAAAACCAGACTACAAATAAAAAGAATATTGAGAATGGTAAAGTATGGATTATAGAAAGATCTACCCTTTGTAACCAACGTAAACAAGTACCGAAACAACCATATCCAATCTTTTAATTAGTGTTCAGTGTTAATAATTTAATCTAAAAAAAATCGTGAAGTAGACACAACCGACAACGACGTCTGCCCTTATGTGTCTGCTCATTCGGGATGCCACATTCTGTCACGGTCCGCCTCCGTGCCCACATATCACTCAAAGCACGCGGCTCTCAAGCGAACGCCTCATACAGAAGTGGTACAATATCGAAACACTGTAGGTACTTAGTAGACCTAGTCAGATAGATTGATGTCCAAAACTATTATAAGTTCATACGTACAATTTGAAACTAGAAGTTTTTTTTTTTCATTACACCTACATATGTAGATATAACTAATTACCCTTCTTCACTTAGCGGTCCCCCGACGCGACGACGTCATCTTAAAAATATTAATAGGTTATTTTAATGAAGTCAAAAGGCCGAGAGAAAAAAAATTATGTTTTTACTTTTTGGAGTTTTTTTTTTGTGTCGGGGGTTACTTAACATTTTTAATTTTATTTTTTATAATAAGTATTCGTTATGTGAATTGTGCTCCTTGGATTTACATGTGAATCTGTTTGTACGATAGGGGGTGAAATGGGACGAACTGATACGAAATGTCAACAGTTATGATATATTTTTTTGCTGATTGGGATGTCATTTACGGGATTTCCTTCTAATTTGGAAATATCGATTCGAATATTTGCAAGGCGAGGATTTAAAAATAAACACAAGCAGATGTTTGGTGCCAATATCTGACGTGTTAATGATAGGGCAGCAGTAGACTTGAATGACTGCCATCAAAATTATAGATTTCAACCAATTTGGAATTACACAGGCGTGGGTGTTCAAAGCATATTCGTCATTTTCTAATAATACTTTATGGTTTAACCCCACAGGCATCAACCATCATTAAAATTTCGGTTCCGACAGATGATCTAAATTTCATGGTTTCGCTTTTGCAAATTAAGTTTAAATTTGGGGGTTAAAAACATTTAGAATTTTAATTTTCCTAAACCGTACTCTAGGAAGGTAAGTTCCATTTAGAATTTAGATCCATGGCGTGCAGCTTCAATCCAACAAAATCTTATGTATTTAACCCTCTACGGTCCTCGGGTCATTTTTGACCCATTTTGGGAAAGAAATATTTTTTTCTCTACGACTACGTTTTTTAAGGACTTGATCTTTCTTGACTTTTTCTAATGTATTGAACTGAATATAATTAGCATAACATTTTAAATATTTAAATTATTAAACTACAAAACCTCGCAGCAAAAAAATATCAAATATCTAAAATAAACCGTGAAAATAGAATACTGAGTCTTTTTTGACCCGAAGCCCGTCCGCGTCAGTAAATTTGAGGACCGTAGGAAGGGTAAGTAATGTGTAAGAGGAAGAACGAGATTCAATCTAGAGAATTTAAATAAAAGATTAGGTCGTCGATGAATTTGTTAGAAACCTTTTTGTAGTCGTTGAAAAATTATTTATCTAGAACACGCTTCTTAGTAGTTTCCAGGGCCGGGTAACTGCAAACATA
The DNA here is from genome assembly GCA_958301585.1 of Merodon equestris. Lineage (NCBI taxonomy): Eukaryota > Metazoa > Arthropoda > Insecta > Diptera > Syrphidae > Merodon > Merodon equestris. The sequence goes on along the minus strand of OY284414.1, from coordinate 74,734,692 downwards.
TTGGTTGGAAGTCTGGTTGAAATACTCTCTTTGTACTGTAGTTATAAGAGAACATGTTATACGGGACACCAAGCTCCGGTGCGTGGTCTCGAATCGGCCAGTAACCCGTGTAATAGCGTACTGTTACTATTACTCTGTCTAGTCCAGATATACATATGTATAAGTTAAAACAATTCATTTTTTATAATATTAATATAGTTTTATTTTACATGCGCGGTGTGGTACATACAAATGGAATCGATGTTCCTTTATTTGAATCTCAGGAAGTACTGACTGTACATTGGATTTCTGATATCTAACTTAGCACAATGGTTCTTATCTGTCCTAACTGCGGATGTGCTAGACATCCGATATTGTCCCAGCACAATGGTGCAAAATAGTTTTAGACGTTCTCACAATACACTGGATAGGATCTTGTAAGCTACATTGAGCAAGGATACTCCTCTCTTGTTTTTGCAAGAAGTAGGATCACCTTTTTTGTGGATAGGACAAGTAGAGAAGTGTTCGGGTATGAGTTCGTCCTCCCAAAAACTACAAATGATCTGGTATATGTATGCTCCCTACCAGAACATCGCCTCCAGGTTTGAAGTTCTCTAATGGCAATTCATCCGAGCTGCGGCCTTATTGTACTTCAGCTTTTTAATAGCTATGCCAACTTCTTCAATGGTGGGACTGGAAGCAGGACCTCGTCCACTACCACTCTCTCCATGCTCGTTAAGCAGCCGCTGGGAATGCTGCTAGAAAACATCCACTATTCCTTGCGGATCGGTAACAAGATTATTCTCGCGATTTCGAAGAACCTGGCTGCCATTTTTAAAGCCTGCTGCGACTTTTGTAAAGACTTTTATCTTGTCTTTGTCCCCAGACTCTTCGACATCCTTGAGCTGGGAGGCTGCGAAAATTTTCTTCTTTCGCCGCAGTGTTTTTTTTTCTTCCTCTTTGTGACTCGCTATTTCTCGCGCAGTGTTCGTATTCTCCTTTGCAGTAGCTCGCTTTTTCTGCCACGTATTTCTTGTCGGTGGTAGCGCGTAGCCTTTTGTAGTTTCAGCTGCTTCCTTGATGGCTGAGCGACAATGAAGCCAAATATTGTTGGCGTTTGCGATCTAATGCAGAGGTCAAGTAGGGATCGTTACTGGCGTCATGCCACGTTGAGTGCAATCAGCAGCTTTGCTCCACATGTTCAGGCTTTACCCTCCAAAGTCATAGTCATATGCGTTCTTAAAATCTGCGGATAGTTGGTGTACCGTTCCGTGAAATTTCGTATGAAGTCAGTCTCTTTAAAAGAATGTTAGAGAGATCCTTGTAACAACTTAGTTTCAGAAATATCCCTCGGTAATTGTTACATTATGTTTGGTATCCCTTTCAATGTACGGGAATGATGACCGGGTTTTCATATTCCTCGAAGATGGTTTTATTGTTCCATATATGTAGTTGTTTGAGCCCATGAAATTTCTCTGTTATTTTTTCTCCTGCATATTTTATTTATTCCGATTGTGTTTTGTCGATTCCTGCGGCCTTGCTATTCTTAAGCTGATGTATTGTTTCTTTTACTTCCTCAATGGTTCTAGCTCAAAGTCTGCTGTGTGGATGACACCATTTTCGATTGCTCCTGACTCTCCATATACATTCAGCAGCTTGACGGAATATCTCCTCCATTGGGCTGCAAGTCTTTGGACTGGAAACATTGGGCTGTTCCCCTTTATCGTTGCGGATAAATCGTGATCTAACCGGGTGTCTTTTTTATACTGCGTTGAACCTTGCATACAGGCTTTTAAGCCTTTCCTGTAAATAATATTGACTTGACTAGAAAAGTGAGGCATCAATGGAGCTTTAGTGAGCATGAAATCGTAGGCGGTTAAGTGAGTCTGACCGCCTCAGTGACAAGGTAATGCATCATCGCGGAAATCAATTTTTATTATTATAACTACTGGCTATTTGGAACTCGGAAATTCGGAACCTCGTTGACCACCATACGCTGACACTTTCTGTTATGACTGTGTTTCTTCCATGTTTCACTGTTCATTCCCATCTCTCCTAGGCCCATCCTAATATTGTCTTCCTGACAGTATTTGGGGCTGAATAGAGTTCCCCGGGTTCTCGATTGTCTTGTTTCTTCGACCTATTTTCCACTGTAGATTTCCTTTAAGATCTTGTTTTCAAAGACCCGAAGTCTATTTTCTGCCTTCTAAGTCCGAGACTATGAGCCAATTCCGGTTTTATAAATGCAGACCTTAATATTTCGGGACAAAAAAAGTTGTTTTGAAATTTTCCTTCATCACGAAAAAGCATATGTTGCTCGTATGCATTATTTGATGTTTATGATCTTTATGGCATTTTATATGTTTATCGAGTACAATCAGATGCGAGGCTGACAAAACTTATTGTCGTAAGACCATTATCGTTTAATGAGACATGGAGATTTCTTCTCCAATTGTTGGTCATATATCGCTTCTTTTCCTATTTTTACGTTGAAGTCCCCTAATACGATTTTCACGTCGAAGGATGGGAAATTGTCTGGAATATCTGTTAACATTAAATTTTCTTTTTTTTTATAAAGTAAAGTGGTATATAAGTTAACGCGAAATAATATTCCACACGTTAACCGATTCTGCTGACGCAATGTCTGGGTCAACGACGAGAACATCGCCAACGGTGGGAACGACGTCAAGTGCATTCATCGCTCGTCACCCGAAACTCCACGAAATGTAACCTTGCACTTCACCTGGCTGATGCAATAGGCTAAGCGTCGGTTACGTTATTAGAATTTAAGTTATGCTAAGTTAGTCTGTAAGTTGACTTTGGGGAATAAAGTTGATTTTTTTTTAAAAACCTAAACTAGAAAAAGTTTAATTGGCGCCCGAGCAGGGACAGGCATCCACGGAACATTAAAAACTCTTAAGCAGTGTTAAGCGCCGTGATAATTCGAAAAAAAAAAATAAACACATAAAATCCCTCAAATAGTGCTAAGCGCCGCGCGAACACTTAAAAGAAGCCCTCAAGAAGTGCTAAGTGATTCGAGTAAATGCGCACAGTGTTATCGATTGTTGCCTGTCCCAGAACCCCGTGAATTCGCGAAGCTAAAGTAATCTCTCGCGATAAAAACAAAACTGTGACCGTGTGTTGTTGTTTAAATATAAACTGTTTAAAAATAAACTGTATCCGTGTGTGAAAACGAGCCCCCCCCCCCGTAGCTGAGGCAAAAGGGAGACATCGTAAGGTATCAGCCGTTCAACCGGAATATGTGGAAACTGTTTGCCGCTATATTTATGTAAGAATAATATAAGAATATTTAATATCAGTAAGAAAAATAATAAATAGTAAAGAATTAAGATTTTGAAAATAGTGAACATCTTAAAATTATTAAAAGAAAATAGAAATAGAAAACAGAAATATCCAAAATAATTAATTTTTAAGTATACTCTAGTATATATTAATAATAAATTAAGGAAATTCTATTCAACATGCCTAACAAAATATCCTTCGTCCTTCAACCATAAACCCACCAAATCCCGAGAGCTCTCAAGGTAGAGCCCATTTCGCATCCTGCTTTGCATAGTCTCCTGACCTCTGTAGTAACCGAAGTTCTGCAATCTCAGGGCAAAGACCTTGTCCAATCAATAATAAATCCAAATTCTGACCTTCTGAGTTTAAGAGAATTCTCTAGGCAACCAGGCGAATTTAGCTCCTTTCGTAAAAGTGTTGTAAGAATCCTCAAAATATACGAAAGCATCAGAGGTTCACCGAAGTATTTCGGTATCATTAGGAATAAAATTGTGGGCCATGCAGACCACGTTTTAGAATCATATAACACCCCCTTAAATTAGGACTGCATTAATAGATGTCTTACGTTGCACTACGCTGCAAACGAGATCTCGGCACATTGGTGTACCAAATGGCATCAATGATACGGGGCAACTCATCCATCCAAGAGTTTTATCAGCAGGTGTAGTCACACCTCTCATTGATTCTCAACAAGATCTCATGTATGGATGTCAGTGTCGAAGCCGTAAATTTGGTTATGCATACATACAGAAACAAGGCATTGGACGCGTTCATACGTGGACTTAAAGGTGACTTGCTAAGGAACCTGTCGATCTGCCTCAAGCTTTGCACCTATGTCTTAAGCTCGAGAATCAGAACTTTCGAGTGCTAACCAGAGCAACGTTCGTAAAATATATCCATCACCTCCGCCTATTCCACCGAAGCGTCATGAACAAGTTCAGCAGCCTCAAAATCGACAACAATTTTATCCTGAACTGTTCCATAATCCAAGATGGCCAATCCATCATCAAATGAACCCGAATCAAAGGCAAATGCAACCTCCAAAACCCATGTTGCCTCCGAGACAAACTCAACATCATCCGTTTAACAATCATCCTCAACCAAACTTTAACACAAGACCACAACCAACACAGTACCTATGGAAACTTCCACAATTAAATCGAACCATATTAATTACATGAATAAACCGCAACAAAAGAATTGGCTTCCTGCACAGAAACGGCCATTTGCTTCGACGTCACGGCAGGTTCATCCGACGAAAGTCCAAAGAAACTTCCACCTGACCACAGAACCGACAGAATCTGATCAATACGAAAAAGCTTCTCTGTCCGATGACCAACAATACGATCAAAGCCTGCAGGAATATATCGATTCACTACCACAGGATTACGAAAATAACTTGGAAGAGGCTAGAGAATATAATGACATCCATTTATTAGATTAAACTGCTCTTCGCTCCCATACTTCGAGTGTAGGACGAAGAGCGGAAGCATTCTAAAAATCTTAATTGACACTGGCTCTAACAAAAACTACATAAAACCCAGCTTTGTCAAGAGCGTTCTTTCGAACCAAAAACCCTTCTATGCCAATTCTATGGGAGGAAATATAAAAATAGACTAGCATACATTTCTGAACCTTTTCGGCCTTAACCAGATTAAATTAAAATTTTTCCTTATGCCAGAGTTAAAGTCCTTTCATGCTATACTCGGCAATGATAGGCTTAAGGACCTGTCCGCTATTATCCATACGAAAGATAATTATGTCCTCGTTAACGGCAACGTAAAAGTAAAAATTAAAAAACTTGTGGCACAATCCGTAAATGCCATAAATATCCGAACTAACCACATGACCATCCAACAGAAATCCCATATCCACTCCATTATCCAAGAATTTCCCAATATATTCGATGATCCCAATAACAAACTCACGTTTGTTACAAAAATACAGGCTGGTAATTGATTATCGAAAACTGAACACTATCACAGTTGCTGATCGGTATCCAATACCAGAAATAAATGAAGTCTTGTCCCAATTAGGACAAAATAATTGGTTTACAGTCGTTGATCTGAAAAGTGGTTTTCACCAGATTCCACTTAAGGAATCAAATATGGAGAAGACAGCGTTCTCAATAAATCACGGTAAGTACGAGTTCACGAGATTACCGTTTGGGCTGAAAAATGCCCCTTCCATTTTTCAACGAGCATTAGATGATATTCTTCGCGATCAAATTGGCAAAATTTGCTGCGTGTACATCGATGATATTATCATTTTCAGTAAAGATGAAGCCACACATTCAGAGAACATACGCAAGGTTTTTAAGACTTTGAACGAAGCCAACATGAAGGTACAACTCGATAAATGCGAGTTTTTCAAGGAATAGATTGAATTTCTAGGGTTCATAGCCTCCTCAAAAGGTATCAAAACCAACCCGGAAAAGATGAAGGCTATACAGAATTTTCCAGCTCCTCGAACTCTGAAGGATTTAAGATCTTTCCTTGGCCTGCCAGGGTATTATCGTCGCTTCATTCAAGATTACGCGAGACTCGCTAAGCCCCTGACATCCCTTTTAAGGAGGGAGGAAGGACGCATGTCCGAAAATCTCTCCAGTAAGAAGCCGATATATTTTAACGATGCCGCCCAGGAAGCCTTCAACAAAATTAAAAATTCCTTGGTTTCAGAAGATACGATTCTCATGTACCCAGATTTCAAGAAGCCCTTCGAGCTTACAACAGACGCTTCGAATTTTGCAATAGGCACTGTGTTATCCCAACAGAATAGACCAATTACTTTCATTTCTCTCACGCTCAGTAGAACCGAAGAGAATTATGCCACAAATGAGAAGGAGATGTTAGCCATCATATGGGCATTAAACTCCCTCAGGAACTACCTATACGGATCGGCAAAGGTTCTCATTTATACTGACCATCAACCGTTAACACATGCGCTGGGTAGTAAAAATAATAACACCAAGTTAAAGAGATGGAAAGCGCTATTGGAAGACTACAACTACGAGCTCTAGTACAAACCCGGAAAGAGTAACGTGGTAGCCGACGCACTCTCTAGACCTCCTCAGAAAACCCAGATTAATTCAATGACTCCAACCATCCACAGCGACGAAAGTTCATCGCATGACTTAATCTATAGCATCATTTCACCCATAAATTGCTTTAAAAACCAGATTTTCCTTTTAGAAGGAACACCCCATAACGAAATTTTCGAAATTGTTTTTCCGACCTACCATAGGCATACCATCACTTCACCCTCTTATGACAAGCCAGAACTAATAGAAATCCTAAAAAAGCGTCTTAACCCAACAGTCATAAATTGTATTAAAACCGCTGAGCATATAATGGGAATGATACAGAACGTTTACAAAACATACTTCACTTCTTATCGAATCCGCTTCATGCACAAACAAGTCGAAGATATTAAGAACGAAGAAGATCAAGAGAACATAATAATTCAGACACACAATCGTGCCCATAGGAATGATCGAGAGAATAAGACTCAAATTCTGGAAAAATACTATTTCCCCGGAATGGCTAGGACAATTAAAAGAGTCACGAAACTTTGCTCAATATGCAAACAAAGCAAATACGACCGCCGTCCCAACAAATCCAGATACAGTCTACACCTATTCCAAAATATCCTGGTGAGATTATCTACGTAGATATCTTCTTTACAGAAGAAAAATTGGTCCTCACAGCAATTGACAAATTTTCCAAATATGTATGCTCTTATTAGAGTAATAAAGTCAAAAGCTGTCGAAAATATAAGATCATCATTACGAGAGATAATCTTCGGATAGAATTGTTGTGTTTGATTACGAAAATTCGTTCAATTCAGCTTCAATCAACTTCATGTTTGTAGACGAACTAGGTATCCAGGACTTCACGACTCCACCATACGCCAGTACATCAAATGGCCAAGTCGAACGGTTCCACTCAACACTTGCGGAAATCATGAGGTGCCTGAAATTGGAAAAGATCTACCATTCCTTCACGGAACTACTGGACACCGCAGTTAACGCTTATAATTATTCAGTACACTCTGTTACGAATAAAAAACCCGTCGACATATTCTTCAGCCGGATTATCGGAACAGAGCCCTAACAGATTATAAATCCCACCAAGAAACCACGAACAAATTAAAATCAAAACAAGCAACCGATCTGGCATATCACAATAAAAATAGACCACCCATTCCCCTGGAGATGTCATATTCATTAGAATCAACAAAAGGCTATGTTCAAAATTATCCCCAAGGTACACCAAAGAAATCGTAAAAGAGGACAGACCCACAACATTTATGACAGAATCAGGAAAAATAGTCCATAAATAAAACATAAGAAAATAAAATCAATCACAAATCTCTATTCTTATAACCTGACAGGTGTTTGGCTGGAACTAGCCAAGGATATGTTAAGATCCTTGACTATACTAACTCCCCAATCATCGTTCTCAACAATGGATTTGCAAAAATTACAGAAGGCAATTCATTCATGTCATCGAAATAGGACCATATAAAAACTTGGTGTCTGAGGTCACATCCGTTATGCAAAACCAAATTCCCCCAACTAACCCAAAAACCCAAACTACGTCAAGCAAATAGGAAATTTAATTCAAAATTTAAGAGTAAATAAAGCAAAACGTTCCTTAGATTTCATAGGAACGGCTTGGAAGTGGATCGCGGGTAATCCCGACCACGAAGACTTCGTCATAGTAAAAAATAAAATAAATAACATAATAGAAAATAACGATAAACAGATAGTGATAAATAAGCAATATGAAGAGAGAATAAATAGCTTAATTGGCTTAAAATGGCAAATGAAATATTAAATAGCATTAGAAAAGAAAGCATAATCGAATACCAAGTAAATGTAATCTTATTATACAAATTAAAAATCGTTAAAGAAGAATTAACCAACATTGTGTATGCAATCGACCAGTCCAAGCAGGAATCATTCATCCAGCATCTCCTCAAAGATATCTCAGCCTCTTCAACATTCCAATAGTGTAAAAATGCGAGGACGCATTATCTTAAGGAGGGAGGAGTTAACGCGAAATAATATTCCACACGTTAACCGATTCTGCTGACGCAATGTGTGAATGTGTGGGTCAACGACGGGAACATCGCCAACGGCGGGAACGACGTCAAGTGCATTCGTCGCTCGTCACTCGATACTCCACGAAATGTAACCTTGCACTTCACCTGGCTGATGCAATAGGCTAAGCGTAGGTTACGTTATTAGAATTTAAGTTAAGCTAAGTTAGTCTGTAAATTGACTTTAAGGAATAAAGTTGATTTTTTTTAAAAATCTAAACTAGAAAAAGTTTAATTTATACGTGTGCTTGACCTCTGAGGATTTTAGGGTTCGTTGTAAGTACAGTTTTTTTTTTTCTTCTAGGAATTGTTTACCATACGGTAGGCAATTCAAATTCGAACCCTCTTCCTTTATGAATTTAGAATGGGACATAATGCGTGATTGGCAAGGAAAACATTAATAACGCATTTGAGAATGTAGTGGTAAACATACGCACTATACAACGTTGGTTTGGAAAGTTCCGCTCCGGAGGTTTCAGCCTCGAAAATAAATCGCATGGGAAGCTGGCAACGTTAGTTCACGACGATATTTTAAGAGCAACGGTGGATGCGGATCCAACGAAATCGGTGCAGGAGACTGCACTAAGCATGGCAGTATCCCCAATGACAATAAGTCGACAACTTTCGCTCATAGGAAAGGTAAAGGAACTCGATAAGTGCATACCCCATGAACTGAACGAGTCCCAAAAACTACGGGGCCTGGAAATCGGCACATAGCTTATATTATAAAACCAAATTGAACCGTTTTTAGATCGGATAGTCACCTGTGATGAAAGGTGTATTCTAAATGATAGCCGTAAAACACTTGGGCAATGGATGCGTATAGATGAAAAATCAAAACACACCCCTAAGCCTGATCTTCACCCAAAAAAGGTTATGGTGGCAACTTGGTGAACATCGAAACGTTCAATAGTCTGGTAAATTTGCATGACAATGCTAGACTCTCTGCTAGTACCCAGAGCAGAAGTCATAAAAGCTTTTGAAGATTTCATAGCCTCAAAAAGTCAGCACTTCTTCGAAAAAGGAATATTTGAGCTTGTGTCACTTTGGAAGAAAGTCATAGATGCCAACAGATCCTATTTTGATCGAACAAAAATGTGCGGAAAATAATATTGGCTTTAAAATTTTTACTACAAAATCGGACATTTCATGTGCTACAACCCAATACATAGTAATAACGGCCACCCCAGATTTTGGCCACTGAAATACGGTTATTGAAAAATAGTACGCCCATTACGTTCTGCAAAATTTTGTTGCTGATGAAGAATCCCGTTCCAAGATTGTGGGTATCTATACCACCATAATCGAAAGTAAATATATCCGTCCTTGATGGTTGTTCCGTTCGAAAGTCAAACTTCTTGTACCGCAGCGATAACTAAATTATACTTACTAATTTCATTAAGTGCTGTTTGGAAAGCACTCGGTCCGTACATGAGCATGAATATTAAACAAAGGATTATTTAGGAGTCCTTTTTCGATTAAAAAATCTAATTGGCTGTGGTTATACTCCAGACCACAAAAGCACATGAAAAGCCCTTATTTAAACAAAAATTGTTCTAAGACTACCGACTTCCTTGGTTCGGACGCTATCATATTATGTTTTGAATGTAGGATTGTAATTTCTAGTTCTTGTTCTTCTGTCTTGTAGATTCGAATCTCCGGATATGGTTACAATAAATGCGAGTTCAGTTACCGAGGAGGAAGGAAATCATTAGTGAAATCGAAGAATCTTCAAGTTTGCAGGAGTAATCAACACAATTTCTCTCACACAAGGGTGAGTTCCTGTGTCGAGGTTAAATTTAATTTACTTGTGACTTTTTTGTCCGAAAACCATTATGGACTTTGTGACGGCGGAGATAATTTTTATACTCAAGCAAATTGTTCCTTCACAAGCGCAGTATCCTGTTTTTTTTTGCTTCGGATGTGCTTTCCTCAAAAACGTTTTTAAATTAATGTATGTTCATGTGTATACCGTATCGCACAGGGATCCCACAAAGATACAAATTAAGCACACAAAGTGGAAAAGTATAAAATTAGAAGATACATTTTTTACGGGTGTTTTTCACCATAACCAAAGTCACCTTTCAAAATGACAAAAAAAGGCATCTAAACTCCTCCCGGATGCCTCGTTTAAGTCCTGTTTCTAGACAAGCTGTCCGTCACCTGTGTGCTTTTGACTACATCATTTTATTACACTCATCAAGTCTGTACCATTTACAGCTTTACCAGGGTTCAGTTTCATAAAAAAATTAAATTTAATAGCACTCTCCTTTATTCTTCTTTATTGTCATCCGCATCACTGAGAAAACCGAGTCACCGTTATTGACATAGCTATTCCTCAACACCTGTAAGCGGATTAATTCAAAGGATTTTGTTAATGACGTTGTGAAAGGGACTCCTCTCTATCTTGTTTGCTTCTTCCGCTCAACTAAGTTTTCTTTACTTTTTAATTGTAATTAAAATTGGCAACTTTCAACTTACCACCCCACGACTAGGATCAGATCAATAATGTCTGAATGCCACGGACAATGACAACAATCAGTGACAATTACTGTTCCTTGGAAAGTTTGTTATCACATTTGGCGGAAACTTACCGATTGTGCAATTGTTCGGACTGCTACGAGACGAAGATAATTACATCAGGAATCTTATTCTTGTTTTATGACGGCCTGTGCGTCCAAGAATGGTAGTAATTAAATTCTGGAAAATGAACTTACTATTCCCTAACAGCTGATGGTCTTGAAGAAAGTTTTCACTTCAGTGCACTTTTCAACATGAAGGTCTTGAAATGGGTAATAACCTTCTGCGAAGTGAAGGAGTGATAAAGGATGTTATTAGATGACAGTCTCTTTATAGGACTTAAATATATGGATAGGTTTAAGACCTTAAAAATAGTCCTTATGGAATGACATCTTTTCTTTTTCGGTTAGAAATGGCACAAAATTCTACCCATTTACCAGAAATGTTTTATCGATCTTAGCATCAATCATTTTGAGCAGAGTTTCAAGGGAGGTTTTCTCTGTGTTTGCTTTAACTGGCCAGACGACTTGCAACGCATCTGTTAAACTTACTTAAGCCGTCTCACCCTTTTGCTCGATAAGAATTAAAATAGGAAAAAATTCTACGACTTGTTGCATCCGGAAAGAAAGGTTTCTTCGCTGAGCCTATTGGTACTTTTTAATTATATAACATTATGATGTTAAAAGGTCCCTCAACTATTTTTTTTTTTTCGAAATTATTTTTTGACGAAAGACTGTCGCTCCTTAGCGTGAATGAAGGCCACCTTGCAATTATTCAACATTGAAATGAAATGTAGGTAACTGATAACAATCTTGTTCCAAATGAAGCTTCAGTCTTTTCCAGCAGTTGGAAATATTGTATAAATTGCAAAATTTCGCGATCGATTGTTTTACAATATAAAGGTGACGTCTGAAAAATTGATTTTTTATTAGGCAATATAATTTAAATTTGATATCAGTTAGTGCAAGCCCATCATTTTGTGCAAAGGACTCGTCAGCCTAGATTTTTTAATCACATTTCCTAATCTTTTGGTGTTAAAGTAGGCCACTAAGGACTACAATATAGAAGCAGTAAAAGTATGCAAAGTTGACATATTCCACAAACTTCCTTTACCTCTTCATTGTACTAGGGCGCAAATATTTTAAGTCCAAGTATATGGCCCTTTGGGCACTCAGATTGTTTTAATGTTTCGATGGTCGCAATGTCCGTCAAACTGTTTTATTCAGGAATTCGTTGCTATTTACAGATCTGGAGGAAATAAATATATTAAAATTCCAACGATTTCTCCTTTCATACACTCAAGATTAACGACGACGATTCCCGATATCTGCTTACAATCAAATGGTGCTGTATATTTATTGAATTTAGTTTATTAAGTTTAATTTTTAAAGGGTTATTGGGCACTGATATTATTTTCCTGACGTCCATTGGTGGGATTTTGATTTTGATTTTGGTGGGGGCTATACCCCCATTTTATTGCGCCTAATTCAAGCTGCATACTTAATTTAACTTACAATCTAGGAAACTAAGAAAAAGGGCGATTGAGACGGAGTTTTAGATAAGGAGTGCTGATGTTAAAGTCGAAACAGCTTTTCGAATTAACATTCCGCAGCATATTGGAAATAGGTTCATTGGAATCATGGGAAGTACGAGAGGTGGGTACATAGAAGAGTCGTGAATTTCGTGTATTACTAGGGTAATTGTTAAAAAAGATAGAGTTATAAAGGGTCGCGCAGTCAATGGTACCTGAGAGGAGTCGATGGATGAAAAGGATGTCGTATATCCTTCTTCGTTCTTCCAATGTGTTCAAATTTATAAGTTTTGGGCGGTCTTGATAGGTAGGTAGGATCAGAGGATTGTCCCAGGGTAAGCCACGAAGAGCAAAACTTGGAGAACGACGTTGGATACTCTCGATTCTGGAAATGTGGGAATGATAGTAAGGAGACCACATTTGAGAGGCGTGTTAGAGAATAGGGCGAACAAAGGTTATGTAGAGAGACCGAGTAACGTAGGGATTGGAAAACTCTTTAGACCATCGTTTCACGAAGCCGAGTGCAGAATTCGCCTTAAGAATTATATCGCTGATATGTGAAAGGAAATTGAGTTCCTGGTCGCATAATACACCAGGATCACGGATCACCTGAGCGGTAGAAAGGGGTTGATTATGGAGAAAGTTGAGCCGGGGAGGAGATTGGTTACGTTTGCGGGAGAAAGTAATAGATTAACACTTGGAAATGTTAAGATCGAGGCAGTTCTTGGAGAACTAGGTGGAAAAGCTGTTGAGGTCCGATAGAATAAGGGAAGAATCATTTTCTGAGGAAATAATCTTAAAGAACTTAGCATCGTCGTTAATGCTAAGGACTGCCTTGGGGGACACCGGAGGAAGCAAAGAAGGGGTTATAGAGGGCAGGTCTAAAGGGAACGCTGTAGTGGCTATTTTACAGGTAAGAGGAAATCCACTTTAATAAGATGGGTTCAAAGCCAAGGGAAGATAGTTTGAAGAGTATTAATCTGTTTGAAATTTTATTAAAGGCCTTACTGACGTCAGTTGAGATAACATCGACTTTCTTGCCATTTTCTAAGGCTGAAATTGTGAAAGAAACGGATTCAATAAGGTTTGTGGTTGTAGACCTACCTTTGAGGAAGCCGTGTTGTCTGGAGGAGATTAAAGGCTTGCATTGAAAACTTAAATTATCATAAAAAATACTTTCGAAGATTTTGGGTATATGAGACGCTTTGGCAATGGGACGGTGGTTGTTAATGTCATTCTTCGGACCCTTTTTGTGCATAGGTGTTATAAAAGAGGTTTTCCATATCCGAAGAAATTCACCTTGAGAAAGGGATAGGCTGAAAATTTTTTAGAGAGGTAGAGAAAAGGAGGAGGAACATTTTTTTAAAAATATAGCAGAGAGGCCGTCGGGGCCATTAAGTTGCTTTGATCTTTTTTCGATGATTACGGGCTCGACACTACGAGGGAGAAATGGTCCAAAGGAGAAGTTTGGTAAAAAGTTGAAATAAGTAGGATCGGATGTAAAGGAATCATGAATGAAAGATTGATTGAAAAAGATTGCAAAAAAGTTGGCGATGTTATGAGGATCATTGGAAGTTTCATTATTGAAGGAGAGAGAGTTTGGGTAGCCATCAGATTTTCTTTTGTAATTAACAAACAGAAAGAAGGACTTGGGATTATATATAAGGTTGGTTTGCATCTCGACTAAGTAGTGTTGATAGAGAGAGTTATAAAGCTCTACAAAATGCAGGTAAGTACCGAAATAGTTAGAGAAGTCATTTGGGGATTGAGTATCCAGAGCTTGTTCCGTTTTTTTTTCTCAAAGAACGGAGCCTGCGATTGTACCAAGGTGGGGAGGTGGAGGAGGTTTTATGTCGAGAAAATGGTACGTAAAGAGAGATAGAATTAAATATTTCTTTGTAGAATATAGATATGGCATCATTTACGCAAAGGTTGTTGAATTTAAAAGGAGCACTATTAAGATATTCATTGATTTGACGGAAGTTGGCTTTGTAGAAATCGTGAGTTCATACAGTGGGGGAGAGTTCTGTATAGGGGAGTTGTGAAAAAACGAGAGAAGAAGGGGAGGGTGGTAGTTGTCGACGGTTGATAGGGACAGCGGACAAGATGAAACTGAGGAGTTAAAGGTGTCACTTTAACTCACTTTAACAACTCAGATATGTAATGGTCGGCTTGATTGAATTTAGAAAATTTTTTAGCTGATCTTAGGTGTTTCACACACAACATAAGTGAATAAAAGAAGCTTGGCTTTGGCGTCTGAGTGCTCCAACAGAAAGCAGAAGCCTCCAAAAAAAAAAAAAAAGGTGTTCTAGCATTGGAGAAGAGTTTTATAAAAAATTGGTTTCGAAAATCGCATTTGACCGTTTCACTATAATGTCACATACATAAAATTATGGGACTTTTTTGTTGACAGTGCGAATAGTATATGTGGATATTCGAACGCCTCGGGACAAACATTTTTACCGATTTTCTTGTTGAAACCATGGTACTTTACAAGGCATATTACGGGCTTAGTGGGGTCTTGCCAGACAACCAACATTTGACGTCTCAAAGCACTCGGTAATTTCAAATCGTTTAAATTCCCTTACTGTCCTTCTGCGTGACCAGCGCAACTACAATCTCAATGGTTCCGCTGGTAGAGAGTCGCTTAAAGAGCTTGTCGGTAAATGTAGATTCACTAATTAGGATTAAGCGAAGATCCATTCTTTTCAACCTGTTTCATGACGAATACTCCGGTATTTTGTACTTTTGGTTAGTGAAACAAAGCTAAACCAGAAGCACAAAATTCGGCACACTTCATATAAAGTACATATTTCGAAGAGACCGACCTAATGGCATAGCGGTGAAGTGCGGAGGTTCCAGGTGTTAGAGGCCTGCATTGTGCGGATTGCTCTCCGAAATGCAAAGAGAGTGTACATTATAGCAGCCCTTGCACATGAAACACCTCATCCCAATATTTTCCTTACATACTTTCTCGGTCTCTGCACTTAAACTATAATCTGGCCAAACATAGTGTTTAAGGAAACAACATACCCAATACAAGAGGGAGCCTTCTAAGCCATTGAAGGCTGATTCGGCAGAGCATAGAGTACAAACTCAAATTGCTCACAACGGGTAGTCTGTCGTATCCTAGGAGCGTCTCCTATCTAGGTCTCATGATGCTTGACTCTTGACTAAGACTAACTGACACGAACGTAGGATCTACTAACTATCCACGGACTTTCGTATACGACGGTGACCAATGACATGATTACAGTGTCAGACAAATACCCCCCGATTACAGTGTTGGGCGCGTCCCCTGACGAGAACGCTCATTTCGAGTACCTCCTTCTCCAAATGGTCAATATAGTTAAACAGAAGATGGACAGTACGGTACCACGTCAAAGGTATGACGACACCATAAAACGTGCACGTTAACGTGACAAACGACGCAGTGCTTAGTCAAAGAGGCAGACTTCTGACAGGAGTCGAACTCTTTTACAGGCAGTTTACTAACAGACAAAACAGACAAAGTTCTGGATACCAAAGTTATTGATTAAAAATCTCTATCTCTATCTGTAAGTTTATATTAGAACAATAGACTTTATGCTGTAAAGCACAACAACGCGGGTATGCTTCAGCAAATAAATAAAATATTTCGGAGAAAGAATCAGAATCAGAAATGACGTCAGACAATGAACACCTTTTGCGAACAGTCAGTATTAATCCATTAAGCGCCGTCTTGGGTGACGATTTCTTCGTTATCGACGATCCATAGAAGAAGGTGCCTACTTTGGGAGCTGTATTCCAGGGAGTGTATATGGTTAATGAGACCATTCGCCCCAAACTGCGACCTGGAAAACAGAGTCCTACTTCATTACTTCTTCCTACAAAATGATATCAATCATTGTTGATCAAAGAACCTTGATTTTACCAGGTACAATGATGTTGTATCCCACAATGCCGTGTCAGTGAATGGGCTAACACCCTGTTAATTTCAACGGAGGATCTCCAGATGTTCTTCGAGCCATTGGAGAGAAAAAAATCAGCAGGAGCCGAGGCTATATAAAATGTTGTGCTTAGACACCTACCATCAGTGGCTGTAGAGATGTACACCATCCTGTTTCACAGTGCACTTAATAATACATATTATTAATCAGTAGATTGGAAGGCACTATCCCCAAGAGGGGTGAAGACACCTCTAACCCGGTCGATAAGTCTCCTTCCGAGTATCAGTAAGATCTTCGAGAAGATGGTCATGTTGGCAACCCAGTCATTATCTTATTATTCTTATACCTATATGTCTATCTTACTCTATCTTATATTATCATTAACTGAATTATTACATACATGGAATAAGTTTTATTATTTGGTAACTTGAATAAAGAGTTAGTTGATTAAGTGTAGTTGCTGCGTTCACATTGGCGACGAGGATAATTACAGTAAATTTTGAAACATGGAATGCGTGGTACAGGAACTGAAACTAATCGCAGAACAGCAATCTAGGTTATTGCTTGAGATATCAAACAAAGTCTTCAAGCAGGAAATACCTGAAATACATCAAGATAAAGCGCAGTCATCACCCGAATATTCCCTCGAAGTTTTGGCTCAAAACATCCAGGAATTTCACTTTGATGCAGAAAATGGTATCACCTTTCAAAAATGGTATATGCTTTATTCGGACTTATTTGAAAACGACGCATCTAGATTGGATGATGCTGCGAAGGTAAGGTTGCTGATGAGAAAACTTGGACCCCAAGAACATAGTCGGTACGTAAATTTCATTTTACCGAAAACGCCTAAGGATAACACATTTGAAGATTCAGTAAAAAAATTAGGAAACATTTTTGGAACATAAGAATCAATCTTTAGAATGCGATATAGATGTTTGCAGTTGAAGAAATCTGATAGAGACGACTATGTGGCTTTTGCAAGTGAGGTGAACAGGCAATGTGAAAATTTCGAATTGGGAAAATTATCTGTTGACCAATTTAAATGCTTAATGTTTGTTATAGGACTTCAATCACCCATTGAAACTGATGTAAGGTCTCGATTATTAGCACTCTTAGACAAAGAAAAAGAGATAACGCTAGATAAACTCATATCAGAATGTCACCGGATTGCCAGCATTAAGCAAGATACACAGCTCATCGAGGCATCTTCATCATCATCGCCGATATCAATTAACGCTGTCAATCACAAACCAAAGTCAGACGCATACAAAGCTGACCGAAACAATCGCAGTCAATCAACTCATGCACCAAGAACTCCATGCTGGGGATGCGGGGACATGCATTTTTCACAATACTTCAAATACAAAGATCATACATGCAAACAGTGCCAAAGCCAGGGACACAAAGAAGGCTACTGTTTTTGCTTCAAACAAAAATCGAATCAACATTACAAACCACAAGCAAAGTCATATTTATCGGAGAAGAGGAAAAAAGACAAATATCGTCCAAACCAGAACAAGCGGGATCAAAACGTTCACATGACACACTGTAGTGTTAATCATGTATCAACCGCTGGTCGCAAATATGTAACAGTGGAAATAAATGGCATACCGGTTGTCTTGCAGATCGACACTGCTTCAGATGTAACAATTTTATCAATTAACTCGTGGAACTCTTTAAATCAACCCCAACTACAATGTGAAAAAGTGCTATTAACGATGCCCAAGGGAAATATGAAAATATTAGTTTGTTTCCATTGTGAAGTGAAATTTCTTAGCAAGATACACACGGCAAAGTGTTTTGTGGTTGACAGACCTAACCTCAATTTATTGGGCATTGACTTAATCGAAAAGTTTGGATTATGGAATAAGCCGCTAAATCACATTTGTAACAAGGTAAACCTAGATGACAAGAAAGCAATTATTAGATCCATCCAATCAAAATTTCCTACAATTTTCGAAGAAACATTAGGGTGCTGCAATAAGAATAAATTAAAATTGTACCTGAAAGACAACGTTGTACCTATTTTTAGACCAAAACGCCCAGTTCCATATACATCAGCGAAAGCCATAGAAGAAGAACTGCAGCGGTTAGAAGATGCTGGTATTATTACTCCAGTGGACTTCTCAGAATGGGCAGCCCCTATCGTTGCAGTTAGGAGGTCGAGTGGTCAAATCAGAATATGTCCTGACTACTCTACAGGTTTAAATGCATCACTGCAACCACATCTTTATCCCCTTCCCAGGCCGGAAGATATTTTCAACAAGCATGCAAACAGTAAGTACTTTACACATATACATAGATCTATCAGATGCTTATCTGCAGATTCAAGTGGATGACAATTCCAAACAATTTCTTACAATAAATACACATAAGGGGCTATATCAGTGGAATAGACTACCACCAGGAATAAAAACAGGGCCTGGATTTTTCCAACAGCTCATGGACACTATGTTGTCGGAACTGGAAAATGCATCAGCTTATATAGATGACATTTTAATATCAGGTAAAAGCCGGGAACAGCATGATAGATGTCTGAATGCTGTTTTAAAACGCTTGGAAGAGTTTGGGTTTAAGATCAAAATAAGTAAGTGTAATTTTGTGATGAGCGAAATTAATTACTTGGGTCACGTTCTTACCAGCGAAGGGACCAAACCGGATCCCAATAAAACAGAAGCCATTAGAAACATGCCAGCACCACAAACATTACAGCAGCTTCGTTCATTTTTAGGTGCCATCAACTACTACGGTAAATATATACCAAAAATGAGTCAACTTCGGGCACCGTTGGACCAACTATTAAAGAAAGGTGAAAAATGGACGTGGTCGTCAAAGTGTGAAAATGCTTTTCACGAGTTCAAACGCATTCTACAATCTTACCTCGCACTTACACATTTCAACCCTAATTTCCCAATCATTGTTTCTGCTGATGCTTCAAAATATGGGATTGGAGCATGCTTATCACACCGGCTCCCAGATGGCAGAATCAAAGCAGTGTACTACGTTTAAAGATCGCTCACCTCCGCGGAAAAAAGTTACAGCCAAATTGAGAAGGAGGGCTTGGCTCTAGTTTTTGCTGTAACTAGATTCCACAGGATGATTCTCGGTCGAAGGTTTCTGCTGGAAACAGATCACAAGCCGTTGCTAGCTGTATTTCGGCCAAACAAAGGCATACCCATACACTCAGCGAATCGTCTTCAAAGATGGGCTTTGGCCTTACAAACATACGATTTCGATATTAAGTATGTACCAACCCAAGAATTCGGGAATGCAGATCTTCTTTCGCGATTAATTGGTACTCGTCAAATAGACTCAGAGGAAGATTATGTCATCGCACAGACTGTGTTAGAAAGTGAATCACACTTTTCTTCAGAGTTGCATGACAATATTAAAAATTTGCCGGTTACATATAAAATGATTAAAGCAGCCACAAATCAATCAACAGAACTTCGCCAAATCAAGGAGTTTATAGCTACCGGCTGGCCGAAATCCATCCCAGTGGAGTTGAAAGCATTTTTTAATCGGAAGGACTCTCTCATGGTAGTAGAAGATTGTCTTTTATTTAATGAGCGTGTTGTCATCCCAAAAGTGTTACAGCAGCGCATTTTAAAGCAACTGCATAAGGGTCACCCAGGCGAAGAGCGTATGAAATCGCTGGCTCGCAGCTATGTTTATTGGCCTGGATTAGATGATGAAATCAAACGCTTTGTAAAGCTGCTAACAATCCAAGGAAAGTAACACTAGCATCATGGCCTCTATGCATTAAACCGTGGCAGAGAGTGCACATAGACTATGCAGGTCCAATAAATGACACTTGGTTTTTTGTGATAGTGGATGCATATTCAAAATGGCCAGAAGTTATTGCAACACATTCCACTTCAGCATCAATAACTATTAAGCTACTATCACAGACATTTTCGCGATTTGGTTTCCCTGAAACAATGGTCTCAGACAATGGATCTCAATTTAAGAGTCATCAGTTTTATCAGTTTTGCCTGGTAAACGGGATCGAGCATATTACTACAGCGCCTTACCATCCCCAATCAAACGGGCAAGCAGAGCGGGTGGTAGGAACGTTCAAAAATGCTCTAAAAAAACTAAGAGGGGAAGGAACTATTGAAGAAATAATTAATACTTTCCTTCTCTATTATAGGTCCACACCCAGCAAAAGTCTCCAAGGAAAGTCACCTGCGGAACTGATGCTAGGACGGCCAATACGAACCACATTAGACCTACTTAAACCAATACAACCTCGAGAGCTGATTCAGAATACCCTACAAGATGCAAAATTCAACAATAAGCATAATGCAAGACCAAAATATTTTAGCAGAGGAGATTCTGTATTTGTCAAGAAGTATTTTCCATCGAAGTCGACCTGGACAGCTGGCGAGGTTATCGAGCGCATTGGCCGTGTCAACTACAATGTCCTTATAAACACTCCCAGAAAATTATCGTTGCGTGTAAATTTTGACCCTGCATACATCGCTCTCGCGGTTTTAAACGTGCCTTCTGACTGAACATCAGAAAACTGTTTCCTACGCCATTGTTGTTGTTTGTCCCGAAAGCGTTGGTTGACTTCCTTTTGTAGGGTCTCATATTTTTAATCGCGCTACTAAGCCGGAGTAAATGTTGGGCAGCATTTTATTTAATTACTATGCTTTGCGATTTTAATAATCTTTCTAATGCATATATTGTGAATCTCAGGACAATTATTAATACTTCCATCAAAGTTGGGATGCGAATATTTCATATACATACTCGCATAGCACATTTAAAAGCACAACTTTTCTAGTTTTTTAATTTGTTTCGTATTTTTCAGTTTTGTACTTTCTAAGTTGTTTAAAAGTGGTTCTATGGAACGTGTTTGAAACTATTCTGGATTCTCTAGGAAATTGCCATTCCGTTCCTACGAGCTTTGAAAGTGATTATTTTGAAAAGTTTTACTTACAAAATCACCTCAACCACCAGCAGACATGGTATAAACAGAGGAAATAAAATTCTAGTTGTTGAGTTATTTAATTTTTTGTTGAGTGTTTTCATTTTCTGTTCTACGAGCTGGTACTGGTACGATATATCGAAAGAATAACATTTTTTGGATGTATTCACTTGGATATATACATAAATATGTCATGAACTTTGAATAGCAAGGCATACAAATATACATATCGGCAAGGCTTTGTAAACAATGTCAGATTTCCCTCCTTCGGTATTATATTTGTGAAAATTGAGCAGGCGCCACAGGAAGCGGTCACCCAACATGAAATGTTATTTTTTTATGTATGTACATATAGGAAAAGGCAATATTTTCAAGAATGGATTTTTTTATTGTAATTTAAGCTGGCGAAAATCTTTTTAAGTTAAAGCCTCTTGCTTAAGACGACGGCTTAAGAAGAGAACCGAATGCTCACCCTGTCAAAACTGAGTATCTTATGATTTGACGTAAAAATGTCCTTGATATGAGATTATCCAGGATTCCCAAAAATGTGAAAAAAAATGTTTTATTGATACACGATGTTTTCTTCGGACTGCCAGGTGTGGCCTGTGTTAACCGGTACCATCATTGGGTGGTTAGCAATAAAGTATAGCCCTCTTGTAATGTGTAACCAATCTACTTCCAACGCTGAAGACGTTGGTCCGTTTTTCTTTTATAAAAAATACATTGAAGACACGACTTTTTATAAAAACTTACGTTGAAACAATACTTCATAGATATTGGAATAGATATCAGCCCGGAAATGTTGTTTCCCTCTTTATCTTTGAAGTCATTTCATGGAAGTCGATAACATACACGATGCGGATAGTATTGTATCTGAGAGTAAACTGAAATTAAAACTACATAATTTGTAAATATTTTTCACAAAAGTTGTTATATTTCCATGATTTTTTTACAGAACGTTTAATGACTATTTCGTTGTAAAATATTCAATAAAATCTTTGTTAACGGCAATAACCTGTTCAATCCTGGGTCGGTTGAAAACCCGAATTAAATGCTCTTTATTCATATTGAACATACGGCAGTTGCAGAATTTTTCAGTGAAGAAATGGTTTTATGTGGGTGCTCATTGGTCTCACGTTCAATAACGAATCATACATATATGATCCAGGCGAATAAGATCTGAGGAGCTGAGAGCTTATAAATTTGGGCAAATGTGCTCAGGGAAATTTGCATAACACAGAGAACCTCTGAAGGATCTGAACATAGATTTCTATCACTTTTGTATTTGGTTTTCTGGCCTTGATCAAAACTGTTTTCGTCGGAGAAGAACCTCAACATTTTAGGACCTTCAGGGTGCTTGTTCAAAAAACGCTTTGCACGGATAAATGTCCGTTTCCGAGTGTGTGCCGACATAAACTGCCCTCTACGCATAAGGTAAGATTTATAACGAAGGTTTATGTGGACAAGTCGCCGGACTAGGCCCTTCGAAACTTTCAGATCCCTCGCAATGGCTCTCATTGACCTCGAAGCGTTTTCACCAATAATCGCTTGTATTTGTTGAATAAATTACGAAGTTCTAATAGGGTCTGAACTTTTATCGTGGTTTTTACGCTTTGCAGCAGATTTTGTATCATAACCTGATTCTTCCTGATTCATGGCGATTGGGCCCAATTTAGAAAATTGGATATTTCTAAATCAGTGTATTTTGCATATTTTTCCATTTGTTGCATAAGTCATAGTCCTCCATTGATGATCGAATAAGAAACACAGCGAAAAATTCCTTGTGAAATGAATACCACTGACATGGATATCCTCAGATACCCTGTAATATTATACAAGAGTAAGCTTATATAGTACGTAGAGAGCGCCGTGGCGCAGTGAGTAGTGTGTCGGCCGCTAACGCAAAATAATCAAGTTCGGATCCCAATAACGCCATCGAATGATTTTATTGCGACTTCTCTCGGCGGGGTACTGGCGGGGTACCGCTGTACATTTGCCTTGAAAAAGCTTTTCGACGCTCGCCGTTCGGAATCGGCATTAAGCTTTAGGTTCCGCTCACTTGTGTGAAAAAACAAATCGCATACAGTATGAGTGAATAAAAGAAGCGGCTCCGGCTCTTCAAAAAACAAAAAAAAAAAACCTATATACATACTTGCTTATGAAGATAGCCAGACACCTCGACATTCCTAGTCAGAAGTACCATATCTTTAGCTAGCTGCTTACAGTGCCGAAGTTGAGATCATTTCCACCTCGGTACACAATTTTAGATGTGGTTGTCCTCTGCTTTATTCTCTTTTGCGATTTAAATCGAAGGCCCTCGGGTAGGAGCAGTGGTGTTCATTTGTTCAACATCGTCCAGCCGTCTTTTACACGTCTTTTATCTTTTTCTCCACTTAGTTAATATCAGAGGGACTAAAGATTGAACGCAATTTTTTTCTTTCGAATCGCCCAAGGGAAATTCACATGACAATCCGCAGCCCTCTCGGAATCCTATTTAAGATCGAAGATCTTTCCAAGTCAAATCGCCGGTCAGAATACTGTAGTTTTTTTACCGAGTTTAAGCCGCAGAGGCTGCTATAATGTACATTCACTTTCCATTTCGGGGAAGAATGCATACAATGCAGGCCTCTAATACTTGAAATCTCCGCACTTCACCGCTATATATAGTTTTTCTTTTTGTTTTAAAGTGTTTCTGCTGAAGATCTCAACTCCCCTGCCTCGTGTGGTGTTCAGTCGATCTTTTCGAATTATTTTGTAAGAACTGTGCCGGATTTTGTCCTTCTGCTTTAGCTTTACATCGTACATTTAAGTACATCAGGGCCTTCGTCATGTATGACTTTCGAAAGTACGGTTCTACGCTCAATTCTAATCATTGAACCATTCACCGACAGGATCTTTAAGGGACTCTCTACCGGGTACCCATTAAGATGGCTAGAGCGAGTAGATTTTGTCCACTCGGGATGCCTGCCCATGGATCTGTTGTGGAGCTGGCCGATCTGCCCCTGACTTACAGGTACAGGGGCTTCGGAATAGCCATAGGCTTTTGTACCGTCTGGTCGTAGGTCATTTGAGGTGTGACGGCTGGTGTTTGTAAGCCACCTGAGGAACGTTTCTCCTCGAGCTTGTATTTACGAGCCAGATTTAATTTTTCCATGTCTTGGAACTTATGACATCCCCGATGGTTTGCTGGGTGTCCTTGGTTCCTTCACAGCACGCACTCGAGCTGGGCCCTGTCCGCGACCTTGTATTGTGGTTCTTTGCACACTTAACGCATCGAGCCTACATCTCGCAGTATGAAGCGGCGTGCCCAAACTTTTGCCAGCGTATAAATTGTAAAATGTTTCTGTGCCTCCTTAACTTCTCACAGTTAACAGACTCGAATGCTAAGGAAATTACTGGAATGCTAAGAAAATGCTTTATCTTCTCCAGCAAGAAGGATAATACCCGCTTCTTCCGTCTGAACCGAGCCTTTACTTGATTCCCACGAATTTCAGGTTTTCGCTCTCAAACTCTTTGAGCTCTGAGAGTATTTTCTCAGGGTCATAATCAAAAACACGCCTTTGAGAAACATCGCCTGCAGCCTTTCGGCCTGGGGGTAAATGAGTATAACTGGGAGTTTAATTGGATAGCATAGTGGTTCTTGCTTATACCTTTGAAGATAAAATTGTCTACACCCACAGCGTACTTACACATATCTGTTGTCTCGCGTAGGGCTGTGGTATGAGCAAGGATGGGTGTCCCCTAATCTTTAGGAGGACGTTTTTTCCGAATGATATCGATCATTGGCGATCAGAGAACCTTGGTTTTACTAGGTTCGATGATTATTTCATGGCAAATAATGCTGGCGCAGCTTTGTTCACTACGACGGAGGATCTCCGGAGGATCTTCCAGTCATTGAAGAGAAAAAAATCTTCACGAACCGACGGAACATCTAATGTTGTGCTCAAGCACCTTCCACCAATGGCTGTAGATTGCAAGTGACTTAAATGGCTTTATCACGTTACCAAATAACTTTTGCACAATGTTAACATCAAAAGAAGGACTAAATAATCGCGTTTTTCTAAACATTGTTCAAAACTATAAAAATCATGTTTGATTAAGAGAACTTGGAATTTTAGCAATCTTCTTCTTTTCCTTTTTTCTCCGGCGTTGTTATAACCATTTTTACCATAACCTTCCCACTTAACTGCATTCCTACTGGTCCGCTTGTGGGGTCTGCCGGTTTGACCTCAGAAAGTAGCGGCAGGCTTCCCGGTTTGGGATTACTTCATCGCTGAGGCCAATCAAATGCTGGTGTTTTTGCATTTGTTTGCACCAATTGTTTTTCGGCCTGCCTTTTTTGCGTGTTGAAATTGGAATGTTGATTGATAACGCCTTTTGGACGGGGTTCAAACGATCTCTCCTTTGAACATGGCAATACCAACTGAGTCGGTCGCGCTCTATATTTCTTGTGATGGTTTCTTTTACGTGGAGGCTTCCTCGGATCTTTGAACTTCTAATTCTGTCACGCTTTGTTACTCCCGCTGTCATGCGAAGCATCTTCATCTCAGCTGTCATTAATTTGCTCTCATACTTTTTGTGCATTGTCCAACATTGTGAACCGTATGTGAGCGCCGGACGTACAACTGAAGTGTAGAGCCTTCCTTTCAGCTTAGGGGGCATTTTTCGATCACAGAAGATGGCGGAGTTTTCCCGCCACTTCATCCACCGATGTTTGATGTCGTCATCACAAGCTGCTTCTTTATTAATCATAGATCCCAGATATTTAAACTTTTCACACTTGGGAAGCACTCTTCCATTCAAGTAAATGTCTGGAATAGGCTGATGAGGGTCAGAGAACGGGCAGCACAGATACTCTGTCTTCTTTGAACTAATACGATACCCGTGTCCCTCAAAAATGTCCACCCACACATCAAATGCTCGTTGTAGCGACGCCTGATCATCACTTCCATCTGCTCCATCGTCAGCAAAGAATAGCTGGTGCACATTGGGGTCCGTCACTTTTCCTTCAAGCAAACAATCAAGGACTGCTATAAAGAGCAGTGGGCAGAGGACGCTCCCTTGGTGTACACCGACTTTGATTACGAATTCTTCGGTGACTCCTGCGGTACATCTTACTCTTGTCGTTGCTCTCTTGTACATGTCCATGATCACTCGCACGTAGGTTTCTGGAACTCCTTTTTGCCTTAGCGCTACCCATAAAAGATCTCTTGGTTGCCGGTCAAAGGCCTTCTCGAAATCAACCAACACCACATGCAAGTCCTTTGAAGAATCACGATGCTTTTCCATCATGATCCTTATACTTTGGATTGCATCTGTTGTTGATTTACCCGAGACAAACCCGCACTGGTCATCAGATAGTCGTATCATTTTCCGCAGTCGGCTATCTAATACCCGCTCAACGATCTTCATGGTGTGCGACATCAGCTTAACAGAACGGTAGTTATCACAATTTCGCGTATCACCCTTTCCTTTGTGCAAAGGAAGAAGATAGCCTTCCCTCCGTTGATTAGGCATAGTGTCGCCTCTCATAAGTTTGGAGATAAGGACCATGAGCCATCTAGACCCGATGTCTCCCATCTTTTTCCAGAACTCAGAGGCTATCCCGTCCGGCCCAACAGCTTTTCTTTTCTTGGAATTTTTAACCGCGTACCGAACTTCTTCGACTGTGATGTCGGATATTTCGGCATGATTCGGGGCGGTTCTTGGAAAGTACACTCGGGGAACTTATTAACTAGGTGGCGGCGTGGAGACGATTAAGGAGAGTGAGAAGGGTGGTGGTATAGGGCAATTCTAAGGCTGGACTTATTAAGGTGAAGGTCGAAAAGATTGGTGTTAGCTTTTCGAAGCATTCTGGACATTGGTTCATGGTAGCCATAATTTGTGCGGTGAGTGCTTATACGGAAAAGGGGTGTGGGCCGAAGGTTACGCGGGTTGGTGTTAAGGGGAATCATGTGTAATAATGAAGGGCTGTCAATGTTACCACTGAGAAGGTCATGGATAAATAGAATGTCTGCAACATCACGTCGTTCTTTAAGGGGTTGGAGGTTGATTAATTTTAAGCGATCCGTATAAGGTGGTAAATTAAGGGGGTCGGCCCAAGGAAGGCCACGAAGGGCAAAACGGATAAACCTGCGTTGAATGGATTCAATACGCGTAGTATGGGATTCATAAGAGGGGGACCAGACTTGGCTAGCATATTCGAGAAGGGGCCTAACGAAAGTGATGTATAATGATTTCGTAACGTAAGGATTCGAGAATTCTTTGGACCAACGTTTCACGAAACCGAGGGCAGAGTTAGCACGTTTGATAATATTGTCGATATGGAGGCGAAAGTTGAGTTCACGGTCACAAATAACCCCTAGGTCAACCAAGAAGTTGACAGGGGGAACGATTTCATTACGAATAATGTAGGTTCTAGGTGGTGAGGAAGAGCGTTTGCGGGAGTAAGTGATGGTTTGGCATTTACTGATATTGAGCTCGAGATGTTTTTTTTGACACCAAGTAGTGAACCTGTTAAGGTCCAATTGGAGAGAGCAGGAGTCGACAGGGGAAGATATGTGTTTAAATATTTTCATATCATCAGCATATATGGAGAGCTGAGAGTTCAGAATAACGCTGTCGACATCATTAATGGTTAGAATAAATATCAGTGGACCGAGATGACTACCTTGCGGGACACCGGAGGTAGCGTTAATTGGATCAGAAATAGAAGATCTGAAGATAACGTTATATTGACGATCTTCGAGAAACTGTTCGTTCAGAAGTTCCTCGCAATACTGTCGCCATCTGTGGAGAATTTTTTCGTCTTCCACAAGGAGTTGGCCTTCAGCATTGTTAATAAACTTTGGGAAACGAATCTCCTGAGCATTTCTTCTTCTCTGGGCGGCTATCTTAAAGATATTTGCTCCTTTGTTCAAATTGCTTTGTCGAAGCTCCTGGGTAGCCTGGTTCCTGTCAGATGCGGAAGACGATATTTCTTCCAACTCCTGATAGAGGCCTTCCATGCTTTTCGCTTTGAATTCGGCGCACTTTTTCTTCGCGATACCTTTGCAACATCTATATACCTTTTCACGGCGAGCTTTTTCCTCTCTATTACTAGAAGAGCACTTTTCGTGTATTACTGCTTTGGCTTCGTCTGTCCAATACCAGGATTCTTTTGCTTGTTGGCAGGGGCCTTTAGATGTTCCGAGCAGTGATTTGGCTTTCTCCAGGCCAGATTGTTGTAGGGAATCCCACATGTCTTGTGCTCTGCACTCCTCATTACCGACCTCATCGATAATGGAAGAGAGGTAGTTTTTAATGTTGGTAATAAAAGCTTCGCCTTTTCCTTTGTCCAGCTTATACCACTTGATTCTCTTAGACACCTTCGTTTGCTGCTTTGACTTCTTTCTCGCATCCATAAAAAAATCAGTCAGGAGGAGACGGTGTTGAGGGGCGATCGCGTCTCCCAAGATCACTTAGCTCGTGGCTTCATGAAACTGGATACCAAATGATAGTCTATTTGAGTTTCATTTCCGCCGCTGCTATAAGTGATCAGGTGCCGGCTTTGTTTGACAAACATGGTATTTAGCACTATAAGACCGTGCGACTTGCACATGTTTAGGATATCTTCACCTGAAGAGTTCCTGGTGCCGTATCCCAGCCCTCCGTGGTAGTCTTCATAGTCTTCGCTTGTCTTCCCGACATGTCCGTTTAAATCTCCCCCAACAAACAAAAGCTCTTTCTTTGGGATGATTTTGACAAGGTTGTGGAAATCTAGCCAGAATGCATCTTTTTCTTTTTGTTCGCATCCTACTTGAGGGGCATATGCGCTTACGATGTTCCACACCTCACCATGCATCACCAATTTGACAGCCATCAAACGGTCACTGGACTTTGAAATGGTTAAGACGTTGCCAAGTAGCTCTGCCGCAAGGATGATGGCGATTCCGTTTTTTCCTTGTTCCAATCCATAGTAAAACATCTTGTAGGCTTTTGTTTTAACGTCTAAGAAACGTGCCCGATTACCGGTGTTTCGCCATTTCGTCTCTTGTACGCACAGGATGTCTACTCGCCTTCTAACCATCATTTCTTCAAGCTCATAGCTGCGACCACTCATGCTTCCAACGTTCCAACTCGCGACTCTTAAGTGTGGCTTACGCCGTTGCATTACTTTGCTATCCCCCGGGAAATCCTATAGCTCTGACCCGAGCATTGCTGCTCGTCCCAGAATCACGACCATTAGTAGTGCCTGGCGGGGTAGTGCTTTTCCTTTTAGCGTTCTTTTCCATAATGCTACGGTTTGACCGTTTTCTTTCTTCCCCTCCTTTTTGACACGGGCATGCTCCAGATTTTTATTTTTATTTTTATTTTTTTTAGTATATGCCATCCAACAAAGTGTAGAAATCCAAATTTGAGCTTTATTTTCGACATTCCATTTTCTGAGACATTTCTGGGTACCTCGATTAAGTTTTCCACATCCAGATAGTTAAACAAATGTTTTCTTATTTATTTCAACCCAGATTGATTCAATATGCACATAAAATGTATAGTTTGAAAGCAATACACGTATTTCCACAACAAGGCTTCCTTCTCGTGTTGGATTTTAGACTAGTTAGTAAAAAGTATTTTTAATTTTATTATTCAAATGTTTAATTTCCCTTAGTCACTCTGGCATAGATTCTGTAAATGATGTCTGATAATGCTAAATTCATATCTGTGGTGTACTAACCTACAGGGCTGTGATGGCAAGATTAGTGATTAGTGAAGAAGTGATGGAAGATTACTTCCACTCCTTCCTTTAGCAAAAATACGTACAATCAGTAGAAGTCTCGAAAAGACTTTTAATGAGAAATTACAATATGAAAATTATGATGTCTAATCAGAATCACTTTCTAACTAGATATCCCCATTGGCAAACCCAACGACGGAGTGACCATTGAGGCACAATTTCGTCTCCTATTACCATAAATCATTCGGTTGAAGCTCAATGTCTAGCCCGGACACATTACTAAATTTACATACCACAGCCGACGGCTCCTGGTTCATCATGAATCATCCCTGGTAATTTATCTTCCTTCAAACCTAACAGATAAAGATCAAGTGCACAGTTACTGGACTACTTTAATCTGTAATTGGAGGGTGTATACCTCAGGGAACAGAGTCGACTTGAAATAAATTTATTCCACGACCCAACAGTATCAAGTGGCTGGTATAAGGTCCCGCATCTTAAAGTTTCCCTTAACAGGGTTAAATCTCTTCCAAATTGGGAAAACTTCAAATTGCTTCACTTTACAAAGATTTACGAGGACTTTTCCTGAACTATTTATTAGCTTAGGTGGTCGCTGTGAGTTCTACAAATGTCCACATCATCAACGGATTCCCTTCACTAGAGGCTGCAAGGTTGCGCACAAACGTGTGATTGTTGTATCATTCGGAAAAGCTTTTTGCGGTCGAAATAGTCCCTTGTGGACCATTAGAGCTCTTGTTCATACACTTCCTCACTGTCTGTCCGAAAATAAATTGACGAATAAGCATACTGTCGAAAGGCAAACAGCGCGAAAGAAGGACGAGAAACTTTCTGGCCTTGAGATGGATATTTGCATTTTATCACGAAAGTTTCTAGCGAAGGCACGACCACGGAACCGTGAAACTGTTTGATGGCGCTTGAATGGCTTACGAATAGTTTACTGCCGCCAGCGCTTTTTTATCGCCTTGAGTGATTTAGCTTGAATCTGGTCACAAGGGCATAAAAATCAAGTTCTTTTACGACTATCCCGTCCGTCCCCATGTCAATTACTTCACGAATAAAGCCAAACAAGCATTCGTATTCCATTAAGTGTTTTCGGGTTATCCTAGTCACCGATCCCAGTGCCTATAGGAGTTTAGCACTGTGTGCATTCGTAATTATTACCCATTCCAGGATATACGAGTAGGAGAGATAGAAGCCGCCTTCAATTACCTTTAAATAATGTTTATTGCCATAATTGAATCATCATCGAGGAATTGCTCAATCAAATTCCGATCGGAAGCGATTCGGGAAACATCAGCCTGTACTTAGGAATATGCAGAGGCAAAGTAAGGCGGGAGCATGTTTATAAAGTACGTCGTAAAGCCTGATTATAATGGCTGCAATAAAAGTTACATCGCTTTGGAAGGGCCGTTTAAGTGCGTCGCTAGGAGCGTAGCCAAAAATGTTTACACGTAGTTCGTGGAGTAATTTTCTTTGGAATGGACCGCGTTTGCAAATGTGGAAGTGGGCGTGAAACATCGTCGGGTAATTAAGTTGCTTTTGCTAATAGAAGTGCTTGCGAAAGACAAACTGCGGACGGCCCTAGGTGGCATTCATGGCAAAAGCTTTACGACTGGGAGAGAGGGTGGTGACGATTAACGAGAGTCAAATAATGAAGTGAGTGTTTAAAAACTCGTGTTTACGGTCATTATTTTATTTTCGTTGCGCGCATAAATTCTAAATACACGTGGAAGCAGGAGCAAACTTTTAAGCAAATGCTCAATAAATTTTTGAAAATATGCAAATGGGCTTCAACTGGGACTGATAGTTGGCAAGAGAGTGAAATTAATGAATCGAAGATGAAAATAAGTTATTCTTTATTAAAAATGTGATGCTGGACATTTTTCAACTTGCGAGTTTGCTTTTATTTGTTCCTTTGCGGTCTTAGAGTAAGTTTTTATAACTTTTCAGATGATTAAGTTAAAAGCTTAAACACCATTGCATTGTAAGCGTTGTACTCAAGATTAGGGCAGATATAGGCGGATATTAGTCAATCCAGAGGGGGAACTTACTCGTATTTCTTGGAAGGAAGGAAACCATTTCAACGAATTCTTGGCGACCTCAAATATGTTTTGCTTATTTGAATTTGAATTGTATTTTAAAATACATATAAGCACAGAATAAATAGTATACAGAAGTTGCATCTCATACAAAGCAAATTTTGTTCTAAGGTTCCAATATTGGCACCCTATTGAACAGAGAGTACAAGCATGAGAACATGCAAGAGAGTACATACAAAAAATTGAGAAGCTGGTGCGAGCGAAAGAGAGTAGCATGTGCGTTTTCGGTGGTTTTGTTTTTACGAGAGCAAAGCAGCTTACGATGTGTATGCAAGTGTGTGTGCATGCGTATGCATTGATAGCTTCTTATCTATCGTAAGCTTGCATGGTGTTGTATTGCTTCTCTTGTTTTCGATTGTGTGGATTGGATTCGAAATCACTTGGGAATTGTACTTTCATGCGAATGGTTGTATTTTCCTGCGCTTATACAGGGTGTCCCACGAGCAGTGTGCCAAAAAGCTAGAGCGTGTAGGTCTGGTCAAGACAAGAAAAAAATCGTATGGGAGGGGGGGGTCTATTCCCCCCCGTTTAGCCGGGAGGGGCAATTTTCTAAAAAATTGACTTAATTTGGAAAAAAAAATATTAAAAATCAACAGTTACATCCACAATGACGTGATATACTTTTTTGTAAAGCCAGAAACCTCTTCTTTCATCTTGTTTCTAAACGAAGCTGTTTTAAGGAAAAAGTATATTCAGGCGTTATCAATGAAAAAAAAAGGATTAATCCAGGGTTATTCCAATACTGTGTCAGTTTATTGAATCCTCATAAAACTCCAAATTTTTTAAAAATAATAAAAAAGATGTCAATGTTTCATACATTAATTTGCCTACAAGTCCAGCCGCGTTAAAACCAAAAAAAAGGTTTTTCTTAGAAAAAAATGGTTCGGGTTTTTTTTTAATTTCTCAAAAACTACAAGACATTTTTGCATCCGGTTTTCTGTTTTTAACTAAAAACTAATAAGAGAATTGAATTTTTGAAAAAAAATTAGTACTTAATTACATACAATTTTGAAAAAAAATAGTTAGAAATTTTTTTTTCAAAATTTTGAGTTTGAAAATTAATTTCTCAAAAACTATTCCTTAAAACAGCTTCGTTTAGAAACAAGATGAAAGAAGAGGTTTCTGGCTTTACAAAAAAGTATATCACGTCATTGTGGATGTAACTGTTGATTTTTAATAATTTTTTTTCCAAATTAAGTCAATTTTTTAGAAAATTGCCCCTCCCGGCTAAACGGGGGGGAATAGACCCCCCCCCCCTCCCATACGATTTTTTTCTTGTCTTGACCAGACCTACACGCTCTAACTTTTTGGCACACTGCTCGTGGGACACCCTGTATATCGACTCCATTTTCACTTTTTATTTTGATATTTAACTCTATTTTTGATTTTGAATTGTTGCTTTTATAATTGTTGACAACTTTGCATACGATTTGGATTATTCTTTGGACTTATTATTATATATTGATTGTTGAGGGGTTGTCATACGATTTTGAATAGGAAAAATGGATTCTGTACCGGCTGTTGGTAAAATTTTCCAAAAGTCCGGCATTCGATGCTGCATAAAAACATGCGGTAAATCTAGGCGATATGGTGAAAAGATAAGAATGTTTAAGTTTCCTCCCTATGACTCAGCTATGGGTCAAATTTGGCGAGAAAAATGTAATATTCCAACAAAAGATTACACAAAAAAATGGTTGATTTGCGCCAATCACTTCTCAAGTTCTGACATTGGTAAAAAAAAGTTGAAATTCGGAGCTGTTCCGGTATTTAACTTAAAATAACTTAAAAATTTAAGTTATTGAGGAAGATTACAAGTTGGAGCTTGATTGCCCAGCTAAAAAGAGCCGAACAAGTGACTCCGTAGATGGATGTTGTAATGACTGTGAAAAATATCTGAAATCAGCTAATTTTTACAGAAAAAAATATTACGACATGGTAGCAAAATATAAAAATCTCCAAAGCCGCAAACAAATAGCAACAAAATCAAGCGTATTTCAAACCATCGACTCTTTTCAAATAAGCAAGGAGTCAAAAACATTTTGCAAACTTCTTCTTAGTCCACGACCTAAAGAATATAAGCAAGATGTAAAAGATTTGGTTCAAAACATTTATTATGTCTCACAGTCAACGTACCAATTTTTGAAGAATAAATTGCATCTAAATTTGCCACATATCTCTACTGTTTATCGATGGGCCCCTGTAAATTCCCTACAACCAGGTTTTAAAAATAATGGTTTAGAGTTAATAAAAAAGAAGTGCTTAGATTTGAACCAGTACGAAAAGAATAATATGATTCTGCTGATGGATGAAATGGCGATTAGAAGGGAATTGCGATACAATTCCAAATTAGATTTAGTGGATGGATTTGAGGAAAATGGGGTTGAAAGAACGAACCAGATTGGTAAACAATTGTGCGTTTTTATGATTAAATCAATGTTTTCCAACTGGGCGCTTACATTTAATTACTTTGTTTCAAAAAATGGACTTTCTGCCGATTTACTAAAAAACATAATATTACGAAATTTAGCAATTTTGAACAGTTTTGACATCATAGTTAAAGTTGTAATTTGTGAACAAGGGTCCTCTAACAGGAAGTGTTTCTTGGAATTAGGAGCTATTTTAGAAAAACCCTATTTTATGTATAATGGTAGTAAAACTTTCTGTGTATATGATTTTCCACATCTAATCAAATCATTAAGAAATGGTTGGCTTCAATGTGACCTTACAACACCAAATGGAGTTGCTAGTTTTAAAGTAGTTAAGGAACTATGGGAAATGGAGTGCAAATCTAATACAAAAATGTGTCTTAAACTTACAAGCCAGCACATATTTCCGAACTCTTTCGAAAAAATGAAAGTAAAACTAGCCACCCAAATTTTTAGTAGGACTGTTCAAGCAGTAATTAAAACTGTTATTGAGACAGTAGGCTTTAAAAGTTGCTCAAAAGAAGTTTGTTTATCTACGGCATGCTTCATAGGAAATATTGACAAAATATTTGACTGCCTAAATAGTGGTTCACTATCTTCAAAGAATTGTTATAAGTCTGCAGTTCAACTTAACAGTCCATTACACGAATATATAAAATTCTTCCTTGAATACCTCAATGAAATCTCATTTGTTGACAAAAAGAAAAAAGTATTTTTTTTAGATGGAATGAAATTTACCTTAAACGCTGTATTACAATTAGTAGACGAGCTATTTCAAAAAAAATCCCAAATATTTTTTTGAATGACAAGAGCATTAAACCAAGATAAGCTCGAAAATATGTTCTCGGTTCTAAGACAAAAGGGTGGAAATAATATTAACCCCTCAGTTGCTGATATAAACACTTTATTAGCACGCTTAATGTCTGCAAATATAGTGCAGTTGAGTTCTTATAGTAACTGTGAAGAGCTGAGTGATACCACATTTGAAACGCTTACAAATATTTTGTCAAATATGGACTCAGCTGATACAAATAATGAAGAACTCAGTCGAAACGAAAACTCTGAAATCGATATTAACATAGAAATCATTGATGATTTCGTATTAAATGATGACTTTCAGAATTGTTCGGAATTTAGTATCGATTTGGCGTCTTTAAGATACTTCATAGGTAATATCGTCTACAAAATGATACCGAAAATTAACTGCGATATTTGTGTTTCTATATTGAGAACAGAAAACGAAGTATTAACAGTTCCTAGTGAACTTTTCATATTTCATAAAAATTACAATTCTCTTAAAGATTTTGGTAACCTCGTTGTTCCTTCACAAATTTTCTTGGAAATTAGCAAGAAACATATTACAGTGTTTAGTAATATTTTTGACACACAACCACAAACTGTTGGTATAAAAAACTTGACAAAATCCAAATGCAAAAATGCCACACCGCAATGGTTTTCCACATGTTCTGATCATAAGGAAATAATATTGGACTTCATGATCTTAGTACTCTTGAGCAAGCATTGCTCGTGGGCTTCAGAGAAAAAAAATTTTACTAAAGCCCGCAAACTTAAAATCCTGTCGCACTAAAGTTTTTGGGTTATTCTTCCCTACATACATATGTATATCAGATTGAAATTTGCACAAAAATTCCAAATAATGGAATAACATTAATTGGTGTTACCCGGCCCTTTTAGTTTACATCGAAAAAGTACGCGTACGAATACCAAGCGCAACTTTCAACTGAAGAAAACTAAATATAGAAATCTAAAACTTGAAACAAAATTTTGTCAACACCACGTGCATTCACGACGTTGGATAGCAACACAATACACACACACATAAACATTTTAAGATTGCTCTCTCGTTGATTCTCTCTGATCGTGGCTGCTCTCTGGTTGTTACTCTCTGATCATGCTTGCTCTCTCGTTGCTTGATCTTCCCTTCAGTTGTTCCGCCCGCACCATAAAGTGGAAAATCATCGCAGGCCGAGATGCGACTTCTGTATACTATTTATTCTGTGATATAAGTCAACACATAAGATGATCTTTTAAGTTGTGAAGCAAATATGTATGAAAGGGTATTTACCGACAACAGACAAACTAAACAGATTGAAAAGATACGGGAAACAATTAATTTATAATAGATAAGAAAATTGTACTGACAACCCAAGATGCCTCTAAAAATATCTTAAAAACATTTAAAGATGTGCTAAAACGCTTCCTAAGATAGTCGATGCTATGAGATTTTCACCTGTTAACTCGGAACGAATTCATTACGTTGTTTTTCTGTCACCCTGTAACTAAAATTAGGTAATATTCAACTTCTCTCGGATGTAAGTCTGCAATAAAGGTGGTGCTTTGCTCCTTTAAGTCTGAAAAGGAAAGTTAGTATGATAAATTTAAGGAAGCTTTGTAAGTCTACACTAAACAAGATTTTGGCGAATAGCGGCTTGTGATCCCTTCGCCATAATATATTTATGAAGCGCACTGTGCTGTTAAACATAATTGTTAGCTTGCATGTACATACTGTGATGTTATGTTGTTGTATGTTAATATAGCGGCCAGTAGTGTCTTGGCGAGCACTCATTTTATGCTAACTAGAAGGCATTCCAGAGTAGCATAGTATACTCAGTAAGTCGTAAACTCACTCTACCTGTTAAGATGGTGGTGTGATCCTCCCAAGTAGGCTGTTGACTGAAAATGACTCCAAAGTTTTTAGTAGCCTTTACATACTCGATGTTGCTTCCGTTAGCTTGGATTAGTACGACTTACGACAATGGCTTGGCCCTTGATGGAATTGAGTATACGTGACCGAGATGTCGTCTGGACACAACCTTTAAGTGTTTGAGAAAAGCAGGAATGTCGTTATTAAGCAGCTGGAGCTGTAAGGGCCCCGTTTTGTTTTTAAAAAATATTGAAAAGTTACCATTAGCATATACAGCTTTAGGGAGCGCCGTGGCGCAGTGGGTAGTGTGTCACCCGCTGACGCTAGATGAGCGAGTTCGGATCCCGATAACACCAACGCCATCGAATGACTATTTCGCGGCTTCCCTCCTCGGCGGGGTACTGGCAAAATCCCCCGTTGTACACTTGCCATGAAAAAGCTTCTCGGCTCTCGCTGTTCGGAATCGGCTTCGGAATTAGGGTTCCGTTCACTTGTGTGAAAAACAAATCGCACAAGCATAAGTGAATAAAAAGAAGCTTGGCTTTGGCTCCACATGAGCTCTAACGCCATCGAGGCTTCTACTATCTGCTGGAGCACTCAGACACAAGTACTGGTCCATTGTACTACCAGAGAGACACCTTGTCTTTATTGTATTTTCCCCGTTGTCCGGAGAAAAGTGAGGAGGGGCTTCAGTGATGTTAAGCTAAGAGATTCGGCACCCACCACATCGGCCCCAAGGGTGCGCCACCGTGCGCGAGCGAAGGCGGGACAGTCGCAGAGAAAGTGTTCCGCTGTGTCGTCCTCCTCGCAAAAAGCAGCACAGGTAGACGTCTCACTGATGCCAAGCACGTAGAGATGCCTGGCAAAAGTGTAATGGCCCGTAATGACGCCCGTTTGCCTTCTGCAGTCATTTCTCCTTAAGGATAAGAAGAATGTTGCGGACTTTTTACAGACGTCAGGGCGTACGCGCTTAGTCATCCTGAGCATCTAAAGCAGCTCCCGGTGTGCTGGGAAAAGCCCCCGTGCAACTGAGGCAGACCGCTCTTTGGAGTTTGGTGAGTGAAGCCATAGCGTGTTTTCGTGTCAGCCTGCTCCACCAAACAACCGATGCATATGAGATTATCGGTCTTACCATTGCCGTGTAGATCCAAAGGATCTTTTTCGGCGATAAGCCCCATGTTTTGCCAAAGGCACCTTTGCATTGCCAGAAAGCTGACAGCGCTTTGGTGGTTTTGGACTCAACATGTTTTGACCAGAGAAGTTTGTTATCTAGAATGACTCCCAGATACTTAGCTTCCTTGGATATAGGGATGGGAATGCCTTTTAGCACCAGCTGAGTAATGCCAGTTGTTTTCCTCCTTCTCGTGAAGAGAACGACATCGGTCTTAAGAGGTTGCTTGTAGAGAGTTGCGACTGATTCGAATTTCCGATTTATCTTTTCTCAATAGGTTTACCACTACCTAGCGTCTTAATGGTCTTTGTTAACGTTTAAGACAAGTTTGAATCTAGATGTAAGAAACTTAGTTTTTTTTACCAGGTTCAGTGAAGATCTCATGGCAAACAATGCCATCGCCAGTGAGGGGGCTAATACCCTGTTCATTTCGACGGATGATCTCCAGATGATCTTTCAGTCATTGAAAAAGAAAAAATCCGCGGGTATCGACGGTATATCCAATGTTGTGCTTAGGCACCTTCCACCAGTGGCTGTAGAGAGGTACACCATCCTGTTCAACAATGCACTGAATAATGCATATTATCCAGTGCACTGGAAGACAGCGGTGGTGCAACCAACCCCCAAGTCGAAACTCGTATCGGATATCCAATGGAATAAATGCAAGAACCAATGTACGGGTGCCTGTCTGATTGACTTGGAAAAAGCCTTCGACACCGTATGGCTAGAAGGTCTTTATTACAAGCTCACTCGGCTGGGCATAAGTAAACCACTGCTATATATGATTTTTGACATGTTAATAGGTAGAAAGTTTGTTGTGAAAATTGCCAACGTAACTTCTACTCAAATATTTGAAATCAAAAATGGACTGCAACAGGGTACGGTAAATTCGCCGATTCTTTTCAGCATTTACCTGAGTGATCTACTTGTTTCTCTTCACCACTCAATAGCGTATGCAGATGACCTAATCGCGTACAGTTCAGGTCCAACGATCGACGTCATTGTCATTCTCTTGCAGCGTGACTTCGAAAAAATTCAGCAATATTGTGATGACTGGAAGTTGAAAATCAACTTCCAGAAATCAGAATCTATATTGTTCAGAACGCCTTTCGGGACAATAGAAAAAATTGGCGCAGGTTCTCTATCTTTGGGGCGGACGGGCGTCCACTGGCGAGACAAAGTGTAGTCAGATACCTTGGGATCGTGCTGGATCAGTATCTATATTTTGACAAACATGTGGATGCTGCTCTGGCAAGGGCCCGTGGCGCTTTCGCTCTGACAAGATGGCTGTTTCATAGCAGCCAACTTGATTCCAGGGTGAAGGTAATCTGCTACATGGCCTTAATTAGGCCCATGGTTGCCTATGGATGTCCCGTCTGGTTCAATGTGAGAGCCAACTTAATGGAAAGGATTCGAGTGTTTGAGAGATAATGTCTCAGCACTTGTCTCGGGCTACATAGGACACCCGAATCTGAGTACACGAAAATTTACCCGAACGAGGTCCTATACAATAGGGCTAGGATTGTACGGGTGGATAACTTTCTGATCAAACTGATTCGGAGCCACGTTGCAAGAGCAATGACTTCGGTCAATAACCTGATCTCCGGGGCTTACTACCCCAATGAATTATTCCATGAGAGAGTCCGAAGAGGGCTCCGTCAACGGACATTTCACTAGGTGCAGCCTCTTCAAGGCAAAGTCTGCCAAACACCGATAGCAGGCTTACATAGGCTAGGGTAGGGTAAGGTAGGGTAGGATAGGTTAGGGTAGGCTAGTGTATATATATTTTAGTTAAGTTAGAATAATATAGGTTTAATTAGTTTAAAGTAGGATTAAGTTTTATATGAAATATTTAAAAAAAATAATGATCATATGCTAAGTTCATTAATAAAAAAAATACATTTTCTTAGCTTAAGTTACGAGTAGTTATAATGTTAATAGTAAATTTATGTAGTCGTCGAAAGACATATGTTTCAATTGTACTGTTTGTTTTACAGTGTCCGCCTAGGGCCAGTAACATAGTCACATTTGTTAAGATAGTTAAGCTAGTTTTAAGCATTTTTGACTAGGGTAAGATAGATATAAGATAATATGAAATAAAAATGAATTTAAAACTCCAAAAAAAAAAAAAACTCATACGAGTTCATATAAAACTATACACGCTAGTGGGTATTTATGAAATTTATGGTACGATATATGTCGGATGAAAACTTTCCGGAAATGTAGATAAATGTGAAGTAAAAAAGAGCAAATTTATTTCATTCCAGGAACTTATTTTGCACAGAGTCATGGTCTATTTTCGTGGTTGCTTATGAAGAAAGAAAGAACTGAATGCGAGTAAATCAGTCATTGAGTGTAACATTTTAAAAAGTTATTCACGGTTCTTGACAGATGGTTCCTGGTTAGGCAGAAAGTAATGCAAATTTAGTAATTTTATATTCTCTTTCAAGCTTCAGTTTGTTATTGGCGCGCTATACACTGAGATATTAGATTGGTTTTGATTTACTCAAGTCATAAGGGCTCCATTAGAAAATAACTATTTTACCATCGTTTCCTTATCACTTTTATTTAAATGTCTTAATTGCTCATTATACAATTTCAGCGACCTAACGAAATAAAATGCCATTTCAAAGGAAGTAGTTTACGTACTTCGTACCATTAATAGAGAGAAATTAAAGTGCACAAACACCATTAAGTGCATGCTGTTAAATGAAAAAAAAGCAATAGTTGTTAGCATCATTGAGGATGTTTCGCTTGGTTCAGATTTATATCAGTCTATTCTAAAATATTGAAAGTAATGCACGATCTTTGTGATGCTTTATTAATAAAAGCGCCGTATCTGACATTTGCTCCATGCCGAATTTTTTTAAAACTATGCTTCACAAAGTAATACGAAAAAATCCTCTAGCGAGCTTATAAAAAGTTTTATTATTCAATACTTCCTTTTTATATTGTTGGAAGCCCATGATGAAGTTGCGCCTCAACAAAAGATTCACCAGATAGCGATGTCGATGGTTTTGACACCTGGTTAGCTACCATTTCACTATTAATTTGACTTCATCAGCTTATATGCGGTCATTTCCTTCTTCTTCTTCTTCTTTTCAGGCGTCGTTATGGTCAGAAGTGTAGGACCATAACCTTCCCACTTAACTGCATTCCTACTGGTCCGCTTGTGAGGTCCGCCGGTTTGACCTCAGAAAGTAGCGGCAGGCTTCCCGGTTTGGGATTACTTCATCGATGAGGCCAATCAAATGCTGGTGTTTTTGCATTTGTTTGCACCAATTGTTTTTCGGCCTGCCTTTTTTTTTTTTTTTTTTTTTTTTGTGACACGGGCATGCTCCAGATTTTTTATTTTTTTGATCTTACTCTTACAAGACCGGTGATCTCCAGTCGTGTCAACCCACTGATTTGCATGTACACTTGTGGGGCAGTTTAATGGTGGTATATGTGTCCCTAGGCTCACCTTGGTGTTTTCTAAATTGCCTAGATGTGATTTTTGTTTACCTTTGTTTTAGTCGCCTTTTACGACAAGCGAGAGGTATCGCTGCAGGGATATTCTTAACCCGTCCCTGCACGGAACTATGCGGTCATTTCCTTGATCGTTATAATTAATGATCAAAAGTTTAAACCAAGTATAACCCATTTAGCCCACCGTCACGTTTCATTAGACTAACAATCTTGTAACTTGTTTTTCAAAGTGGTATAAGTCCATTTTTTCATGTATCGGTATAGGAGTATTTAAGGGTTTGCATTTGAATTAATTTAAAAATATTGACAAACATTAATCAATTCGAGTGATGTTTTTAACACTTGAATTTAATGTGTATTATAAATATGGAGAGAATGTGTCTTTATCTTACTAAAATTAGTATTAATTAATTTTTTTTAAAAAGTGGACATATACCACTTTCAAAAAAGACAGCTCAGTTCTTGAATTAGTTTTTTCCCTCCCTCTTTCTTATGCATAAAAGGAAAAAATAAATAAATTCTTACTATGCCTGTGATGTCCCCTGCCTTGATATTTACTATAACCTAGGCTACAAGCAAATGGAACGACGAGTAAAGTGGGTATGAATACGAAGGGCAAAACAAGTAAGGAATACTTCTTTCAATACACGCAGTAGGACGGAGAGCATTGCGACGATGCGACATTTTGTTTTAATAAGTTGATCTCGTTGCTTTGCTCTGCACTCTCACCATCGTTTTGCACGTCTTTCCACAATGTTCGTGCTTGAACTACTGGTTTCCGACATTAGAATAATCTACGAAGGCGATTTGTATTTTGGAACCTAGAGTGATATATTCATCTGTTTAAAGCATTTTAACAGTAGGATTAAAGTCATGAATTTATGATGCCTTCGATGAGGAAGTAAACCTTAAAATTAAAAAGTTGAATTAAATTGTTTGTTTTGAAACAGCTTAAATGCATTCAGAGAGCTCTGCGAAAAACAGGCATGAGTCACAGTCAAAGAATGTTACATATGTTTAGAATATGAGGTGGGACTTAACAGTTTCGCCATGACGTTTGTTTGATGCAAGACTAGGTCAGTTCGACCTATAATCTTGCAGTTCTGTAAGAAATATGTGGAATTCTTCACAAAAAAAAAAAGAAGTTAATCGACCATTTGACTTCATAGTGATTTCCTTTCAGTCCCGCAACCTTCTCTACTGGTTACTTTAGTTGTCGTTGAGACCGTTCACATATGTCGTCAAAAATTTCACTAGGTTAAAGTGATAAGACGTTAATGTCAAGCTACAGCCATTTCCGCCGAGAGGGTCCCGATAATTTTATTTTTACTATAAAAGCTAATTTTTTTATTATACATAAATCGGAGCAGCACTTCTTATTTTTCTCTATTCTTGAATGCGAACAATTTTACAATCCTTCTGTATTTTGATCTGATTCATGATAGCCAAAAGTGAATGCTTGACAGGGTCTTCAGTGGAATTGCCGGTCGGAAACCACTGGCGTTAAAGTATGATCTGTTACGATGATTGCAATTTGCATGCAAGCATGCTTTTAAGGATCAGAGTTTAATGGTTGTGGATAGGATGAATTTGTGTTTTATAGATGAAGAATCAGCCAAGAATGCAATCCTAAATACACTTTAAAAACGGAGAAATATGCTGAGTCAATATGTGTATATTTCTTTGAAAAGTTTTTTTCTTGGCATGACAATTTATCGTGTTAATTGTATTATGAATTTTTTATGAGCAATCCATGCTTTTAATAATGGCGATGTCAAAGTGGAAGACAAAAAACGCTCCAGGACTGTGAAGAAGTTTGAAGAGGAATAATTAGAGGCATCAAGGATGAAGAACTTGCAGATTCATTGTCATTAATTAAACTTGGTATTTTTCTTAGTTTGAAAGCTCTCAGAACGAAGAAAATTGTCCAAATTGGATGTATTTTCACATCCTAACTACTTATCAAGCGGACAGAAAGAAACTGTTTTCTGTATCGTACAGGTATTGTTAAATAAATATTTAAAAAAGTCACGGGACCCCGCGGCCATGCACCAATTAAGAAGTCTAAGCAAATATCCGTGGATGGAGCCATCTTCTTCAGGATAAAAAAGAATCGGTTTGTTAAAATTCAGAAACAATATGCGGCTTAAGACACGAAAGCAATTTATGCAGAGATATAAATGATACCAGGCTTGGTATCGTCGTATCGGACGACGAAAGAGTTGTAGTAAACCGCTGAATATACGAGTACATGGAGAGCCGACAGCAATGGAATCCGGTGATAACCACACAACAGAGGAACTGCCACCCGTTTATCAAGTAAAATAAGCAATCTATCACAAGCAAGAATAGCTAGGGCGCAAAAATCGACCTAATACCACCACCAAGAATTTACATGGCCTCA
The DNA here is from genome assembly GCA_958301585.1 of Merodon equestris. Lineage (NCBI taxonomy): Eukaryota > Metazoa > Arthropoda > Insecta > Diptera > Syrphidae > Merodon > Merodon equestris. The sequence goes on along the minus strand of OY284414.1, from coordinate 74,690,421 downwards.
TCACAACTATAATGAACAATGAAACCATCCCCGAGGAATGGACAAACTCGGACATCATTCCCGTACATATTTAAAAAGGGTGACCGAACACAATGCAACAATTACCGAGAAAATCACTGCAACCAAATTGTTACAAGGTGCTCGAAAACTTTCTCTTAGAGACACTGTCTTCATACCTGAAGGAAATAATCGAAAACTACCCGTGTACGAGTATTTTAAGAAGGAACCGCTCGACCGTGACAAGATTTTCACTATACGACAGCTTAGTTTTAGTTTTAAATCCATTTTTATTCATTACTAGCTAACCTGGCGAACTTCGAACCGCCTCAGAATCAATTCAGTTTTTTTACTAAGAGTTCTGAAAATAAAATAAGTTCAATAATAATTCAAAATCAAAATCATATACCCGTCTAGCGGATCGCGGCGTGCTTCGCTACGTATAAATATTAAAGTATGAATCAAATTCATTAGTTTCTTTAATTTTTTTTTATTTAAATCCATTAGTTAATGAATTCAATACAATGGTGTATATAATATTTTTTGTTTGGTGGTGTGGTGCATGAATAAATTAATTTTTGGGTTCCCCACTCTAGAACATGGTCCAAATCGCGGCTCCTCCAAATCCACACTTGAAACGTTTGTCCTTGAGCTTTATTAACTGTTATAGCAAAAGATAAACGCACGGAAAATAGAAGACGTTTAATTGAAATGGCATGTGTATTGGTATTAATGGGATCCAGGGTATTAGTACAACTTCTCCTTTTGCTCTCCCGGTAAAAATTGTTGCTTCAATCAAATTGGGCATTAATTTTTTCACGGAAAGTCTCGTTGCATTGCAGAGTTTTGGTGAATTGAAATTTCGAAGAAGCATGATCGATGAAACAATTTTTAAATTCAAACGATGCGGTGGCATACCGGGTGGTTTTAAAGAATTCAAAAATTCAATCGGATAATTTACCGCGTCTTTTTTATTCGAAGCGTTATCAATGGATTTGTATTACACCAAGTCACCTGGCAATTTTTGTTGAATCTAAAAATGTATGTCATTAAAATTTGAATTTTTTGGACCTGAAATTCCGCGTTCTTTTAACCAAACATGATTTTTATAGTTTTGACCAATGTTTAGAAAAACGGGATCATTTAATCCTTTTTTTCATGTTAAAATTGTGCAAATTGTTATTTGGTAACGTGATAAAGCCATTTAAATCACTTACAATTTTGCTATCGCCAATCTGTTGCAATTACTTTGAAAACTCACGTGCTGATGGGTCATTTTGAAGACGCACATGCATATTTATGTCAAGCGATAACTTCCGTACATTTCCCCAAAGAAACGAACTTTTCAAACATGCATTAATCTCATCAGCTGGGGTTGATCTGGGAGTGATGGGCAACGTTTGCCGAAAATCACCAGATAGCAATAATAATGCACCACCGAACAATTGTTGATTCGTAGATCCTGTATAGTTCGATTCAATGCCTCCAAAGATTTTTAATGGGCCATAGGACTTTCATCCCATAGAATAATTGCTGCTTCTTGCAAAACTTTGGCCACTCCAGAATTTCTTGAATAATTTGACCAATTCATTGTGCTGATGGAAAAATCTTTGCAGCTTACTCACGATTTCTTTTCTTGTATTTGAAGCAATTGCACAGAGCTGATTCAATTGACTGTTTTTATTACGAATGAAATATATTTGCAAAAACTGATGATCAGCATCTGAGAATGGCAACAAGGACTCAGCTCTATACTTGACCTTGAATCTGTAATATTTTTGAAATACATTTGGATGACGAATCTGAATATTTCAAGACATCTAATACAGGGGCGGAACATAAATCAAATTTAATATCATTTACTCCATTCGATGTAATTACCTTAAACGTCGGCATAAATCCATCTCTTATAATATTTGTATCTCGAAAAGATGTAATTTGGAAGTATAAATTGTACTTTTGAATATTTGCTAAGAAATGCTTTAACGTTGGTAAATTGCCATAAATTAATGAATACAAATTATCTGGTGGAGGTTCTAATACAGGCAATATAACTTTCCCCCCAGCACAGCACATGCCAGGCGTTTCGTTCATGAATGCATTACAATGCACACCTTCCTTAAACATTTGGCCAATATAAGAATGCATACTGTAATTAATTGTGCTATCATAATTAAAAGCTGCCAATTCCATTTGTTGTTTTTTTATATGGGCAAAATCAAATGTTGATATAAAAAGTTATAACTCACGAACGCGTCGACTAATTTAGTTCAAGCTTTAAATAAACCCTCAGACGACAAACAAACCCTGAAAATTTGATCAAATTCGGTTTGGCCGTTCATGAGTTATAATCTCACACCAAAACTTGCAACATTTTTTTATATATGTATATAGAAGAAGATTACTTAGATCTATATTATCCTACAATAGAAAAAATGCTTAAAACTAGTTTAACTTCCTTACAAATTTAAATATCTTACTGGCCTTAGACGGACACTCTAAAACAAACAGTACAACTTAAACCTTTGGCTTTCGACAACTATATATGTACATACATACGACTACACATGTAGACTTATGATTAATATTATTATAATTAACTTTAGCTAAGAAGAAATGTTTCATTTTAAAAACTTAGCACATACTATTAATTGTTTAAATCAATTAAAATTGATTAATTAATTAAAATTGCAATTATCTTGTCTTCCTCCAGCATTTGCTTCTCCAAGTCAACATTTATGTCGAGTATACTATCATAAGTTCAAGTATGGCTGAGCAATCAACTGGACCCAGAAGACTGGGGTTGGAAATTAGTAGATAATACCATTGAGCCAATTCAAACTTTACTCCCACCTGTTCCGGAAAGACTTCTCAACACCATCTTTTGTAATTGCAAAAAGGGTTATAGTTCACCATGTAGCTGTAAAAAAGTAGGGCTACTTTGTTCATCAGTAGAGGTAGCATTTGAAGATTATTATTAATCAGAATAACAATCTTTCCGAAACCAACAATAATTCGTGCGATTTAAATCATTTTCAATAGTACCATTTGTCAGTGAATACAATATTTTTTAATAAAAATTAGTCACAATAGATCGTGGACTATGCCCACCGGGGACACCACGTTCAAAAAAACGCGCCAAGTACACTATCTCACAGGTGGTGCGGAAATGTGTACATATTATGTAAAATACGACTTCTTCAACTTTTAGAATTGCAATATCTTAGGAATGGTGATTTTTAAAAAAAAGTAGAGGAATTTTTGTAGATAATTTGATGATATTTACAGTTTACCAGAAAAATTGGAAAAACCGTTTTTTTACTTTTGACCTTGAAAAACTTTTTTTGCAGATGTGGTGGAACTTTTAGTATTTTCTTCGTAATGATGTTCCCAAAGCCTGTAACAATTTACAGCTCTATGCGAATTATTATAAATTGAAATGTCATCACTACTTTGACCAATTGACGCAAATGGCGAGGAACAGACAAATCACGGTTTTCATTAGCACTGGCGGTCACAACAGCAATATTTTCCCCTTTACGCACTCTACACATAAGGGTAGGTGACTTGATGTCTGATTTAATAGAGTGAAATTGTTTAAAAATTTGGTCACTACGGCTTTAACTGCCAACCATAAGTAGGTCGATTATGGCACCCGTAGAAGGTGGAGATATGCGAACAACATTTTTTACAGATATTTTGATAATAGAATTTAATAATTTTAATGCGAACTGAGATGCTTATTGTTGACATATATATATGGTATATGTGTCGAATCGCGCGTGACATGTTATTTCAAAGGGTCTCGTATGTACATCGGTAAGTTGAAACACTGCGAAGTACGATTTCGCAATACATCCATGACTTGGCTGTCGAGGAATTCAAATACTTAATAGGGAATGACAGAGACTGCATCGGGCAATTTAACATGCCTAATTGTAAAAAGCATAAAAGGATAAAATACATATCTTAAGAGGATGACAATTATAAACCTAAAAAATACATAAAAGTCCAGAAACTTGCTGAACACTAGGAAAGATTCGAAGTAAAAGTGAAAGAAGTTAACTTGTATTACAAATGTACATATACATACATATATTATACCGAATATTATATTTAAGAAAATTCTTATTTAAAGTATAAGCAGGGCTCGTACGCCAATCCCAAGAGCTGAAAAGGAGTAATATGTTAATACAAGTTCGAAAAATATCATATCTCCTAAGGTCTTCACATTATTACGACCAAAGTGGTGGAACACCCAAGCACTCTGACGAACTGCCTTAAGTGCTTTTTACTCTTATTTTTTTATAAACTTCTTAAGGATAGAGCTGAAAAGTCCATCACTTTATAATTATGTACACTCAACTACATTCAATTCGTTGAAATATTGTACCTCGGTTATGGATGCTTTCTTCGTAAAAACCACAAAACCCCCCTCAAGTTGAAGGACATACAAATGGATCCTAACCCACAATTTTCGATCCATTTATCCTTTACTTCTGGAACAGAAATCAAGAGAAAAATCAAGCCATCTATCATAGTCGTTTTCAAATTCAAGTGCGTTCGAGAACACAAATAAAAGACGTTCTGCATCGATGGATGATGGAAAACGATTGCGAAAAAGAACCAACATTTCACCCTTAGGATGCTAGGTGGTATCGGGTTTTTTCTTGTTTTTCATTTAACTAAAATACTGAGGAACTGCACTGAATCTCTTCGGAAGAGGTATTTGATTTACTAAAAAGGATATTGGCAGTTTTGAAACATTTTTCAGCAGAACGGATGGGCTTGTTTAGATAATTTGATTGCAAATTCTAAAAAGCGTTTCAGGGTGTTTGAATATTCCGAAAATTGTTTCTTGCTGAGACAAGATGTTAATACACTTTCCTATTACCATAAGCAGATTAAAAATTCGAATTGTAAATACTCATATAAATATATTTTCTATTTTTACTACTTTTCTGTTTGAAAACAATAAAAAGGCAATAAGAGTTAGTGCAAATTGAAACTGGAAAACCCTTTTCATTTTGGGAGCAAACAAGATTCCTCAGAAAACTTGATAAGTGATTTGTCCAAAGTATATGTACATTTGCAATGAATTCTAAAAGAAAAGTGATTGAACCTGTATCAAGGAGAATTGTGACAAAAGTTTGTGAGGAAGAGAAAATACTACACAAAATTTAATAGAGGGTGAAAACCCATTTCTTAATACAAGGAATGATTCAAAATGTCGAATTAACAGAATCTCTATTTAAACACTAAGTGGACATCTCTCTGAGCGAGCAAGAATGAAAGAGAGCCATCAATATGATGGTACAATTTTATCCAACGCTTAATACTCATTAAATAAGAGTACGAAAAGTATTTTAAGCGATAAGTAACTCTGAGCCAGGAGTAGAAGAATCAAGTTGTATAAAATAGAACGCATGTTTTTACCCTGACGTTTGTTAGTCGAACAGTAGGTAGATGACCGTATATCCTATTGGCAATTTGTTTCTGGGTTCCGCTTACGAGGATCCTTTAACCATTTATAACTCGAAAGTTCAGTCCCTCATTGACAACCTTTTGCCAAATCTCCCTATCATGAGTGTGTTCCTTTCATATTTTGCCGCTCTTCTAGGTCCATCCTTATGCTGTCCTTCTAGCAAGAATGCGGCTTCATTGCGAAGAATTGCGTGTATCATTGCGTGATACTCGACAGGAAGCTCAACTGGAAATTGAGTGCGGAAGAACTCGCTATACACCTGCAAAAAAGCATTGGCACCAAATGGGGTATCAAGCCTCATATTACACACTGGCTGTAGACCTATACTAATCCCCCCCTGCGGGAAAGGGGTTAGAATATTCCCGCGGCATGGAATGCCAGTCGTAAGAGGCGACTAAATTCCAGAACTCACTTCTAAGCCAAGGTGTTGAGGTACCCGTGCCGATGGCTGCATGGTCAGTTAGTGGTTAAAGAGTACTGGCCGTTAACGGTCCCCTCCGATGCCCAGGCAAGGTCGGTTGTATAAGTGCCTTATCCCAGTAAGTCGGCTCTGCTGGGACGGACCTTTCCTTCCGGACCTATTCGTGGGACCAAAATTTTCTACACATATGGATAAAAAAAACAAAAACAAAACCAAAACAAGGAGGTCGCCTAGCCTTGGCACCTCATCCGAGGACGAGCTACTGGCTTCAAGCCAAGAAAAAGTAGCCAGTCCATCCAAGGAACAGGGTTCTAAGCAAAGTACCCCTATCCAACCAATTCTACCTCAACCTCAACCTCAAAATATACCAACGGCTAAAGTCAGCAGCAGCGACCAAAAGCCGGTTAAAAAGCAAAAATCCTCCGGCCAGATTATGAGAGAGAAGTACCTCAAGGCTGTATTCATTCTTGGCAAGATTGCAAAGAATGAAGCAGCCGGTACTCCTCATGAGAAAGACCTAGAGGATCGGCGCAAATATCAGGAAGTGGTGGATGAGTACACCCGACTCAAAACTACATCAAATCGCGACGAAGCGAAAAGGAACAGGTCTCAAGACGAGACCTCAATCGCTCCTAAAAGAAGCAAGGTCACGGCAGCAGCAGCCGCCGCGCCCTCCTCGCGTAAACCCCCCAGCAAGTTTTCCTCCTACGCGGAAACTGCGAGAAATCACCTCCAGGTCGCGCTGGGTGACGAAAACTCCTCCAACGGTAAAGCGGTGCTTGACAGATGGCCGATCATCGAGGCTAAGCTTACCGAAATGACGGTGGATCACATCATTAATAACCCCAATGGCCAGATGCCTGGGTTTGACTCCGAAGAGATTGTTAGGGGTTTCCGGGTTATCAAATGCGCTGACCAATTCTCCAAAGACTTCCTTAGCGAATGCATCGCTAAGGTTAACGATGCCTGGGATGAACTTAAGATCAAAATCATCCCCGCTAAGGATATCCCCAGAATACCAAGGGCACGTATTTGGCTACCCCGGACGACTATAGACAGCGGAAAGGTTCTCCAATGTCTCAAGTTGCAAAACCCCAACATCCCCACGGAGGACTGGGCCATCATGAAAGTCGAAGAACCACAGAACAACTCCCAAACTTACTTGCTCTCCATCAATGAAAAGTGCTTGGAAGTACTGAAGGAGGCAAACTACAAAATGAAGTTTGGCGTCAGGCAAGCCAAACTCAAAATCTTTCGCCCGACAGGCCATGGTGACGATCTATTTGAGATCGATGCAACTGACAAATTGCTGGAGGGCCTATCGATCGAAACGGAAGACCAACCTCAACTACACCAAGAGCAACAACAGTAACTACAATATGCTTAATGTCATACAGTTTAATCTCCAGCACTCGAAATGTGCGTCGGAGAATCTGTTAGTTTTCCTGCGGGAGGAAAACATTGACATTGGCATATTGCAGGAGCCCTGGGTAAACGGTTCTATTATCCGAGGGCTCAACGACACCAACTACAACATTTTTTACAAAAAACAAACCGGTAAGCCCAGAACCTGTATATTAGCTAAGAAACATATTAAAGCCTTTTTATGTCCCCCCCTTAGCTCCGAAGATTTAACAGTCGTTAATCTGGAAGGTTCTGGCCAGCCGAACCTCATTATAGCATCAAGCTACATGTCGCACGATATGCCATCTCCACCGGTTGAAGTGCAACTACTGGTCAGGCAACTTCAAAAGGGTAAGGATACCCTTCTTCTCGGATGCGACGCCAACGCCAGACACTCTCTATGGGGCAGTTCGGAAATCAACGAAAGGGGTGAGTCTCTGTTTGATTTCTTAATAACCTCCAAGCTCAATATATGTAATGTAGGTAGCTCACCAACCTTTGTATTTCCGAGTTCGGAAGCACATCCCGGTTGGGAGGAAGTACTTGATATAACCCTAATCTCCAATTCCACCAATTATAGGGTCGACAGCTGGAGAGTATCCAATCTAAAATCGTTCGCAGACCACAAATGTGAATTGTGAATTTCAGTGCCGACCCCTCCATCCCCTTCAGAAATCCTAAACGTACTGACTGGAAAAAATTCAGCAGGATCATTAACTCCAAACTCAATAACCTACCCCATCCAGACATGGAATCGGTAGAACAACTGGACACGAAAGTTAGGACCTTTGAAAAGGCCATGGTCACGGCCTTCAAAGTTTCGTGCCCAGTTAAGCACAGCAAAAAAACCTTCCCACTGTGGTGGAATGAGGATCTCTCCGTTTTAAGGAAAATGACAAGAGACCTCTTCAACATCTGCCACAGACACAAATACTGGAAACCCTACAAAGACTGCCTTAAACTCTACAAAAAGGCCATTAGCAAAGCCAAAGCTCAGGCATGGTCAGAGTACTGAGCAAAATCCTATTCAAACAGCACCAGAATCCATCCTACAGTAGACGTAACGACGGTGTTTGGGCAGATTCCACAGAAGAGTCCCTGGAACTTCTCTTGAACACCCACTTCCCCGGATGTAAAGACTACGGGACTACTACGCAGGTCCCTCATCACACGCAGCACACACCACGGGACGATTCTAATTTGATCATCAACCCCGATAATATATCTTGGGCCATCAGCAGCTTCCCACCATACAAGTCACCGGGACTTGACGGGATATTTCCTATAATACTACAAAAGAATTTGTGCAAGGTTATACCCTGGCTAACGGTGATTTATCGAAGTTCGCTGAAACTCAACTACATCCCCCTAGCCTGGAGAAGAGTTCGATGTATCTTCATCCCGAAGGCTGGCAAGCGCGGTCATGAATCCGCAAAGGATTTCAGACCTATCAGCCTCACATCCTTCGTCCTGAAGACCCTCGAACGCATCTTAGACAGGCACATCCGCGACTCCCTAGGAAACACAAAGTTTTCGATGTCCCAACACCTACATTAAAGGCAAGTCCACTGAGACCGCCCTGCATGAAGTCGTGCAGACAATCGAAAAATCCATCCACCATAAACAATTTACCTTAGCTACCTTCATAGATATAGAAGGTGCTTTCAACAACGTTCACACTGAATCGATCCAAGAAGCCCTCACCACGGCAGGGGTAGAGGGACTTGTTAGCAGATGGATCATATAGCTCAGAACTAGGATCATTCAGGCCCAGATGGGCAACACCACTATAGTTAAGACCGTAGATAGAGGCACACCCCAAGGTGGGGTAATATCGCCTCTACTATGGCTCTTGGTTATCGATAAAATTTTGAAAGAATTTGAGAGAATCGGAATAAAGGCGGTTGCTTATGCTGACGACGTGGTCATCCTAGTATCGGGAATGTTTCCCTCGGTAATTAGCGAAATCTCAGAGACAGCTCTGACTAAGCGAAGCGCCTGGGCCTCAGGATGCGGCCTAAGCGTCAATCCGAGTAAAACAGAACTGATGCTGTTTACCACCAAATATAAGATACCGGCCTTCAATCTCCCTCGACTCAACAACCAGTCACTCTCCTTGTCTTCCGAGGCTAGATACCTAGGAATTATCCTAGACCCCAAGCTCAGTTGGAAGATAAACATCGAACATCGGGTACGGAAAGCATGTGTCGCTTTCTATGCCTGTAGCAGAACCTTCGGCAAAAGCTGGGGACTCCGACCCATCCTCACCTACGGAGCGCTCGTATGGTGGCCTGCCCTAAGTAGGGCATACAACATCACAAAACTAAGCCGAGTACAGAGATCGGCCAGTATCGGGGTAACCGGTGCCCTTCGGTCTACTCCGACCGAGGCACTTAACGTACTCCTAAACCTCCTCAGAGGGAGGGTTTATATCTTCATCAGACATAATGCAGCCTGTAGCTCCATTAGACTCAGAGAATCTGGGTTCTGGTCATCTAAACCCTACGGTCATAGCAAGGTGCTGGACCTATTACCTAGTGACCTGGCCACGACTGCTACCGATTTCACGACACCCATACACAACCCAAATAAAGCCGCCCATGTCCACTTCCCATCCAGGATGGCATGGAAACAGGGACTGCACTCTGAGAACCATCAGGTAGATTTTTTCACCGACGGTTCGAAAATGGAGTGTGGAGTTGGCTCGGGTATCTTCTCAGCGGAACTGAATATCTCCAAATCGTTGCGACTTCCAGACTCGGCCAGCGTATTCCAAGCGGAAATACTAGCCATTAAGGAAGCTTGCAAGTTACTCACGCGCTATCCTATTACCAAGAGAGATGTCAATATACATATTGATAGCCAATCAGCTATCAAAGCCCTCGACTCTCACTCCATAAAATCAAAATTAGTTGCACAGTGTAAGGATGTAATCAGCTGTGCAGGAGACTATTTCAACATTACTCTCATTTGGGTTCCTGGCCACAGCAAAATAGAGGGAAACGAAAAGGCTGACGCTTTAGCAAGGCACGGCTCTTCCCTCGACTGTTCTGGCGGAGGCAGTACTCCCCCCCATCAGATTGGTCAAGGCAAACCTTCTACAACACTTTCTCTCGAGGGCGAACTCCAGATGGTGCAGTCTTAGCAACTGCGTCATATCAAGGAAATCATGGCCCTCCTATAACAGGAAAAGAACCCTCGACCTAACTAACAGACCCCGACAAGAGATTGCCAGAATTGTAGCCATCTGTACTGGCCACTGGCCTGTCGGTATCCACGCTGCTAAGTTAGGCATCCCATTCAACACCTACTGCCGAAGTTGCAAGAATCCACTGGAAAAGGAAACTCTCACCCATTTCCTGTGTGAATGTCCGGCTCTAGCTAGAACCAGACAGCGCCTACTCGGCAAAATCTCCTTCGACGACCTATCAGAATTCAGGGAAATAGGATTCTGCAATATCATCAAATTCCTTAATTCCACAGGATGGATATGAAACTCTAATAATAGCACAATAGGTCACTGAGTGGTGGCATCAAAACGGCGCATAAGCGCTAATTGGGCCTGGCATCTTGATATCAGGCGGCCACTCCTACCTACCTACCTATACTAATCTGTATGTAGACCTATGCTTAATCTGGTGGACGGCACTGAGCAGACCTAAGTATGCTAAGCTTCTAAGTAGAGTTCAAAGATAGCACGTATTGCTAAAACCGGGGAAGTGCGAACAACCCCACTGCAGCCCTCGAATCGATGCTTCACCTACTCCCCTTGGATCTTTTCGGCAAGGAAAAGGCAAAAAAAAATCGCCGCTACGACTTATTAAGGAATCAGCTCATTATAAGTTCTCCAAAATATGGCACGCTGGTATTCTACGCCAGAGCAATGATCTATGTGAAGTCACGGACTACTTAATCTCAACCTTAGACCAACTCTTTAAAAAACAACAATTCCCAACCGACGACAACGGGAGGGTAATGAATTTCCTAGAAAAGGCACTGCACTAGAAAAATCAGACAATCGAACCACTATAGTAAATTCCAAGCTGAACTAACGGCAATTCCTGAGGCCGCTTACTGGCCGTCTGTGAGATCGATGAACAATAGGGACATCGTCACCTACACAGGGAATCAAGCGCCAAAAAAAGGTCTCGAATCACCAAAATTGATCAGGCACTGCCCCAAATTTCTAAATGAGATATTGAGCAGATGCGCTGTAATGTTTTGTTGTGTTAGCTAAAATAAGCACCAAACTGGAGCTCTCGACAAATATAAAATATAAAATCGAAACAAGCACTGCAACAAGCAAATGAGAGAATGCGTGACTTCGAAACTGAGGTATTGTTAACGTAAAACCAGAAGCCTGCTAAAAGTACGCTGGCAGTTTATAAGCAGCCTAATCGGAGTCCTAACAGGACATTGCGCTTTAGGTAAACATACCGCAATCTACTGATCCTGAGACGCTCGGCCTCACCGAGCGCGACATCGTGCTCATAGAGGAATCGTTGCGCCAGGTTCCGTGGTACTCGTAGGTTAAAGGCACCGGTAATCTATCCCGGATCAGCCCATATTGGTGATGGGAATGCGAGGTACATCTATTCTTAGTTGATATAGTATAGTATAGTAAATATAGTGGTTGGTATAGGAAGTCTCAAAAATTAGGTTATTGATCGAAGTCATTGCCATTGCAATGTGATTACTAGCAGTTTTGTTATAAAATTGTCTGCACCTTAAAAACAAAACCCTGACAAATTTCCTGAAATCAAATTTAGATGCTCGATATAATTCTAGACAAGTGCTGAGACTTTGTCTCAAACACTCAAATCCGTTCCAAACCACGCTGGATATCCATAGGCTATCATGGGCCCGATTAAGTGCATGTGGAAGATTAGCTTCATTTTGGAAACAAGTGGGCTACAACAGCCTTCCTGTTGCAAAAGTGCACCGTTCCTATGCCAGAGCGACTTTTACCATATATGAATTCTAGTCTAGCCAAATTCAACGTATCTGAATATATTTAGTCTCCTCAGAGAGCCTCTGTCCCGTCCGAAAATTGAAAACCTCCGCAATTTCGTTCTAGTGTCCCTAGAGGCCCTAGACAAGGGCGTAAAATAGTTTCTAATTTCTGGATGATGGTTTTCAACTTCCAATCATCACAAACTTTTGAATTTTTTCGAAGTCACGCTGGCAATGACATCGATTAACATTAAATCGTTCGCGTACTCTATTGAATGGTAAAGAGAAGCTACCAGATCATTGAGGTAAGTGCTACAAAGCATAGGTGAGCTCACCGAATCCTGTTGAAGTCCATTGCTAATATATCAAATGGGTATATGTCACGTTGTCAATTTTCACTTTGAACTCGTAGAAAGTATATATACCTATACTTGTGGTTTACTTATGCCCAGCTGACTAAACTTGATATAAAGACTTCATAGTCATACGGTGTTTAAAGCCTTTTCCAAGTCAATCAGATAAGCACCCGAGCATTGGTTCTTGCATTTGTTCCATTGGATATCCGATATGCCGAACGATAGCCGAACGATAACCGAACTGGTTATTCGGAATGAATCCACTTAGACAAGGCTTCTCGAAGACTTTGCTGATAATCGGAAGAACACTTATCGATCTAAAACTTGGCGCGTTGGAAGTGTCTCCTGCTGTTTTCCTATGCACTGGACAATATTCATTATCCTGAGGATCCTGGATCCCGTAAAAATGGTTGCTGTTTGTAGCAAGCCTCATTTGTCTGACGTTCTCTGAAGCTTCAGATCCTCGAATTTTTTTTTTTTTTTTTGCGGAACCAGATTTGAGTTGGATTTGTTTCGATGCAATGTTATAATCACTGACTCCAATGTCTTGTGTTTCAGCATACTTTCGTGGTATCGTGCTGTCGTTGGCATGGTATCGTACATCTATTTAGTTATATCGTCCATTTGAACGTTCAGTTATATATTTCCGTCCATTTGATATTTATGAACATGTAAGCAGAAATGTTAAATATAACGAATAAAAGTCGATTATATGATATTTGTTAAAATTTAATTCCTGTTTTTTGAAATCCTCTTAATTTTTCTTAGTAAAAGCATAAGCTTTTGTAATGATTTTGAGATATCCTTGTTAAAAATGAACATTGGCTGTCGACTGGCATCTAGCTTGTGTTCCTTATTTTCCTATAGCGGATTCTTGCTTAGGGAATGGTATCGAATATAAAAAAAAACGTTCCCTTTGGCTAAGCGTATTTATTTACTTCTTTTTACTTCTTTCCTAATATTCATACTTTTTCCATAATATTTAAAATTCTAGGAGGGTGCCCAAAGAAAAAAAGAAATACCTAATATTTCTAAACATTAGTGGCGGCAGGGACTAACATGATGTCAGCCAATAAATACAATTCGGATACACATTGCATCCATTTAAACTATGTATTTAGATTATTTTTTTTGTTTCAGATTTTTAACTTGATATTAACCTGTGAGGTATTGGTCACTGGCCCAATTTCGTACACATTTTTCGATATCGTTGAAGTGACTCTTCAGCTACAGCAAGCTTACCTTCTCCTTTGATAATAGCTGCGTTTTGGACCAACAAAGTGTGCCCTGGTGGAATGTAGACATTACTTGAAGAATATTTCCTTGGTTCCAACCCCCCTCCACCTTCAGTTTCATACTGCACCATTCCTACCGACATCTTGAATAGTAGAATCGACAGCCTGTCTGCCACGTTCTTCAGCACTAATAGAATAAAGTGCGCTATTAATTCCCTAACCCGAGATGAGGTATTCCCATTCCTTTTTTTTTTAAGTTCTGAACATGGGGTACAAATGAATTCGGTCGGTTTTCAAAAGATGGCGCCACCTGCAAGTTGTGGCTGATCTTGGAAGCGATTACCTACTTCATTTGAAAGGTGTGACATCTGTCAACAATAATCAGTGTGCATCAGCGTCTGTTTCTGACAACAACATTGTTTTTTCTTCGAAAATGTCCGGATTTGTCTTAAATAAACAGCATTTGCGGGAAGTTTTGATTTTCTTTTTTAATTGGAAGAAAAGTGCAGCTGAAGCCCATCGAATGCTTGTAGAAGTTTATGGTGAATCTGCTCCGATCGATAAATCATGCAGAGAGTGGTTTCTACGCTTCAAAAGTGGTGATTTTAGCGTCGAAGACAACGAGCGCCTTGGCCAGCCCAAAAAGTTTGAAGATGAGCAATTGGAGGCTTTACTGGATCAAGATCCGTGCCAAACGCAAAGTGAACTCGCAGAATCGTTGGGAGTGACTCAGCAAACAATTTCCGTTCGGTTAAAGAAATTTGGATTTATTCAAAAGCAAGGAAATTGGGTGCCGTACGAGTTGAAACCGAGAGATGTCGAAAGGCGATTTTTTACCTCGGAACTGCTTCTTGAAAGACATCAAAGCAAGGGATTTTTGCACCGGATCGTGACTGGAGATGAAAAGTGGATATACTACGATAACCCCAAGAAGAAAAAATACTATGCAAAGCCTGGTGAACCCGTTCCATCATCGTCTACATCGACGCCAAAGGAAAACATCCACGGTTCAAAGGTCATGCTCTGCATATGGTGGGACTTTCTTTCTTTCTAATCGCATTTTATTCCATTATTCATAATCTTACTTACTAGACAAAATGCTTAAATCTAATTTAACATTATACTTCATTTTCTTACTGGCTCTTAACGAGCACTCTAAGCTTATCTGAATCTTAATTTTAACGTCTTTCGACTTCATTTTTATTTATTGCCCTCTAGCTTACATATGGCTTATTTCTAAGAAAATTAGTAAAAAACTTAGATACTATAATTCATTTCTTAACTCTAAACTTAACCTACCTTAACTAGATAAATAAATAAACTTAACCTAAGCCTAAAATATTCTTAAACTATAATTAATGAGATGAACACATGTCCAGTGTGTAAGTCGCATCGGACATGTGTTCATCCCTTTAATTGCACCCTTTTAAGGTAAGGGTCATTGTTGGCGCTATTATATACGTGCCGCCTATGGATTGATTTCACTTCCATGAGTGGATTGTGAATGCAACCACCAGAACAAACTTTTTTGTCTGATCGCGTCTTCTTTATCCCGAATTGAAGCCGGGGTGCTGTACCGCAAGAACTCAGACCGAGCGACGACATCCGGGTCGTATAAGAGTCGCCTGTCCCTCGCATGGCGTCGGAAGTGGTATATCAGAGGGATACCATTATCATCCTGTATGTAGCCCTTAGTATCTAAATAGATAAATGCTTCGGGTGGAATAAAGCCAGACAGTTTTGTCTTCTCGTGGTATAACTGGTTGGGGTAATAAGCCCCAAAGATCAGGCTGTTATCGCTCATAATTCCTCTTGCAATATGACCCCGAGTCAATTTAATAAGATAGTTATCAATTCTAATCAACCCAGCCTTATCGTACAGAACCTTGTTAGGATAGTATTTGACATACTGTGACTCTGGTGTTCGATATAAGCCCAGGCAACATCGAAGACATTGCCTTTCGTATAAGCGAAGCTTTTCCATATCAAATGGAGCCACATTGAACCACACAGGACAGCCATAGGCGACAATTGGCCTTATGAGAGCCGTGTAGCATCTGACTTTTACCCTAGCGTTAAGTAGACTGCTTTGAAACAATCTTCTCGTAATAGCAAAAGCCTTCTTGGCTTTGTCAAGAACAACATCTATGTGTCTATTGAAATATAAATATTGATCAAGCCAAATTCCAAGATATCTCACTACATTTCGTGTCGCCAATGGCTGTCCTTGTTGTCCAATGATGGTCAATTTGCGCCAGTTTCGCCTAGTATCCCTAGAGGCCCTGTTCAATGGTGTTCTGAAAAGAATTGTTTCTGATTTTTGAAAATTGATTTTTAATTTCCAATCATCACAGTATCTTTTAATTTTATCGAAGTCATATTGCAAGAGCGAATTGATGATTTAAATTTTTTTACCCGATCTGTATGCCACTAGATCATCTGCATACGCCAAAGCGTGACTAAGAGAACCAACTAGATCACTTGTGTAAATGTTAAAAAGCAGAGGAGAATTTTCTGCCCCCTGTTGTAAACCGTTTTTGATTTGGTAAGTCCTGCTTGAAGTAACGTTGCTATATTTTACAACGAACTTCTTGTCTAATAACATGTCATATATCATATATAACAGCGGTTTGTTCATATTCAACCTGGTTAATTTTAAGAAAAGTCCATCTAGCCACACGGTGTCGAAGGCCTTCTCAAAGTCAACCAGACAGGCCCCTGTGCATTGGTTTTTACTTTTGTTCCATTGGATGTCGGACACCAGTTTCGACGCAGCATGAATAGTGTCATGTCCCGCCCTAAAACCAAACTGGTTTTCCGGAAGAACCTTATTGTGCTCAACCCATTTTAGTAACGCTTTCTTGATTATCTTCTCAAAAACCTTGCTAATATTCGGAAGCAAACTTATTGACCGAAGATTTGCTGGGTTGCTCTTATTCTTCCGCTTTTTGGGAATAGGGTGGACTACCGCCATTTTCCAATGTGCTGGATAATGTGCATTATTCAGCATATTGTTAAAAAGCGTCACTAATATATCGACTGCTACCTCGGGCATATGCCGTAATACTATGCTAAGAATCCCATCAATGCCCGACGATTTTTTGTTTTTCATTGAATCAAGGATGCACATGAGATCATCTCTTTCGACGAACAATTGGATTGATCGTTCGCTGGCGATATTTCCATTTGCTGGGTTTTCATCATTGAATGTGGTGAAACCACTATTCTCAGATCGCCAGACACCAATTTCATTAAGAAGATGTATATGATTTAACCGTGCTTCATTTTCCAGATCGAGGTTCGGATGAACGGAGTCATTCACCATGTACACTCTTTGGAAGTATGAACCTATTATATCAGCTTTCTCTTGTGGATCCTCAATTACAAAAACGTCTTCGTCTGAGTACATTTCTTCTGGATTCAACCCTGCACCGATTAGTGTCTGTCGTCCCTGGTCTGTCTGGGGGATTCGCAAACAAGGAATATCGTTATGATCTTTTCTTCTAAATAGTTGATTTATTTGCTGGAACATATTCTGGCCACTGGGTTTTATAGCCCGAATTTTTTTGTTCCAATGCAAACTAATAGATATTCTGTAATTTTCTTTGATTAATTGTTGAAGATTTTTGATCATCGACTTCAGTGTTCTTATCTCCGGGTCTCGTCTGTCAGTGAATTGTCGGTAAAGTTGTTTTAGTCTGGACAATAGCATACTTTTATGTTTTTGTAAAGCTCTAATTGTAGGGTTAGAGTATTTTGTGGTTAAATCGTACGGAGGTTGAGCTTTAGGGATGCTATGATCCATTGTTCGTTTGATAGCGTTCTCAAATTGGAGTAGGTAGTCGTCTATCTCTTCATTGGTCATGTTTCTGTTCGTTGGTGGGTCAATTTCTTGACGAAGTATTTCACGCTTTAAAGATCTTGAAAAACGTAACGAGTGTGCTCTTTGAAAATCAAACGTGTACATTTGGTTATGTTCTTCCAGATCCATTCGCTCATTAGGAATATGTATTACAGCGGCTAGTCCGAAGTGGTCACTATCGTAATCTACCGCACGTAAACAATTTCGCAGATGGGGCGTCGCGTCACGGAGAATGATTCTCGTGTCGATAAGGGCTAAGTCCAGAAAAGATTCTCCTCTGGGAAATGAAGGGGTCTCCGTCGCAAGTAGATCGAGTCGGTACTCAATCGTATTTTGACCTAGCCAGTTAAACAGATGATTACCTCTGGTATTTGAGAATGTATTTCCCCACGCTGCATATTTTGCATTAATATCCCCGGCCAAAAAGTAATAATTTGCTTCTGCTTGTAGCTGTAGTTGACGGAAAAGAGATTCAAGCTCGCTAATAAATTGGGTAGATTGAGGGGCTGCCGGTGCATAGAGAGAGACTATGTACAACCGTCTTCGACTTCGAAGGGGTATGCACACAATACACGCTTCTAGCACCTGGAACCTACGTACTATTCCGCTGTATATGATTTTATGACGCAGTCCTTTCTTTATTAGGAGAGCGACCCCACCCCCTTGCGTGGACTGGGGTCGATCTCTTCTTATTACATGATAATCTTTGTATACCAAGTTATGCTTCTGGTTCAGTTTAGTTTCACTGGCCAAAAGCAAGTCTGGATTTTCATTTACCAACAAGTTAGACAGTGTAATTCTTCTCTCGATTCTCACCAGCGAATTAACATTCACGGCAAGGATCTTCAGGTTCAACTCGTCTGGCGTATTCACCATGTTCTTGGCATGTCAGACTCTACAAACAGAGTCGAATAGATGAAATCAATTCGAGCCGCTTGCTCGTTTAGTTGTTTATGGAGTTGAGCCATTTGTCCTTTAATGGACAATAGGACAGCTGTTAACTCCGCATTGGCTTCAGGTGCCTTAGTAGGGACCTTTACCGTTTGCTGTTTCGTTGCGTTTCCCGATCCTGTTGCCATTTGGGCAAAGGATATATTGGGTGTAACGATTTTTGCGAACGAGCGGCTTTTTTGAAGTCTATCTTCTTCGATTTGCTGCTTACGAGCCTGAACTTTCTTTCTAAGCTCTTGAAATTTGGGGCAACCCCTAAAATTAGCAGGGTGCCCCGTATTCTTACAAAGTACACAGAAAAGTAATGATTTGTCCTCAACTTTTTCCCTTCCCAAAGGACATTCTCCAGGTTTGTGATCCTTCTCGCATTTTACACACCTGAACGGCATATTGCAATTAGGAGCGGCATGCCCGAATCTCTGGCAACGCATACATTGGAGTACACGATCTGCTTTTTTTAATTTATCCCAAGTGATAGCTAGGTGACTTAGAAAACGTATTTTTCTTAAGCCATCAATTTTGCTGTTGGGACTGAGCTGCACCAGGAAAAATGGTAGTTTCTGATCACCGCTTCTAGTCTTGGCGGTGGTGAAGGGCTTGACTCCAACGAACTGGAGTTCGTCGTTCTCGTGTCTGCGTAGCTCATTCATCAGTTCTTCCGACCCGAATTCGTGATCTATGCCCTTTAGGCTAAGGCCACGCACTGAGCGGCAAGCGGCAAAAAGCTGAGCGGCAAAAAGCTGAGCGGCAAAAAAAATTTAAAACACATGAAATCGTATGGCTGTGGCCACACAGTATCTGAGCGGCAAGCGGCGGTTTTGAGCGGCAGAGCGGCGTCGCTCAGCATTCAATTGTGTTCTATTATGTTAGTGTATTGTTGAGCGGCAAAAAGCTATCATGTCCACACAAATTAATATTGAAAGTTTAATTTCCGAAGTTCAAAGCCGTCCTGCATTAGATTGCCGCTCAGTGAGTTGCCGCTCAGAAAATTGCCGCTCAGTAAATGGCCACTTGCCGCTTAAGTTTGTCGCTCAGCTTTTTGCCGCTTTGCCGCTCTGCCGCTTGCCGCTCAGTGCGTGGCCTTAGCCTTAGGAGGACTGTGATTGGTTTTTGTGCTTTGGGAGTGTAAGTAAAATACTCCGTTTGAGATTTTCCAAGGGCGGCACGTACCTTGTTGTAATCCTCTAGGGATTCACAAATAATGACATGCTTATTTGCACTCAATCTTTTTAAGTGGAAGTTTTTACAAACTAACTTACATAACTTAATACTATCCTTAATTTCTAACCCACTTACGTTTATTGGAGGAATTTTTTCTTTTTTATTTTTTGTCTGCTGCGTTTCTTTTTCTTGCTGCTTTTGTTGTTGTTGTGGGTTCTTCTGCGTTTGTTGTTGTTGCTGCTTTTGTTGGTCTTGCTGACTTTTCTTCGGCATTGTTGTCTGTTGTTGTTCTTTTTGTTTTCGCTGTTTAAGCTGCTGTGACTGCTGTTGTTGTTGTTGCTGCTGTAATTGCTGTTGTTGTTGTTGCTGCTGTAATTGCTGTTGTTGTTGTTGTTGATGTAGTTTTTGTTGTCGCACTTTGTTGCGCTTGGCTATCAACTCCTTGATTAGTCGATCAAGCTCGGCTTCTTCTTTAGCAAGGTTTTCTTCCTCTTGCGCTTTTACAATTTCGTAGCACTGTTTGTCTGTGCTAATCATATCGGGTGAGTCATAGTCATCACTACTGACTCCTCCCTCGTCTGTTGTCATCGAGGGAGTTGCTGTTCCATTATCTGCCGCTTTGCGGGCTTTTAATTTCATTGTGAGTTTCGGTCGTCTTTTGCGTTTGGTTACGTCATCGGGGATCGCAAACACCGTATTCGTTGTTGCTACCGTCTGGTCTGTTTCTTGACCAGACAATGGTACCGAACTTTGCGGCATTATTTTTTGATTGGAGTCCATCGACCCCGCCACTCGAATTTCTCCTTCTTTGTTTGTTGTTTCTTTGTTAGATGGGGAAGGAAAGAACAAAAAAATCTTTTTCCTCAAGGGGCGTTGAACCGCCTAACTCGCGCGTTTGATTCCCGGTACTCTTCCACTACGCCAACTCGCCTTTTGCTTATTCGTTTTCGAATTCCCGTATTCTAATGGTGCTCCGATAGCACTCACTTGCACAAAGCCGACTGCTCACTGCAAGAGATGATTAGTGACTATGGTGGGACCAGACGGGTGTGGTGTACTATGAGCTGTTAAAACCAGGCGAAACCATTGACTACAACTAATGCGTTTGAGCCCTGCATTGCGTGAAAAACGGCCAGAAACGACCGAAAGGCATGACAAGGTGATTTTGCAACATGATAACGCTCGGCCCCACGTGGCTGTAGCGGTCAAAAACTACCTGGAAACGCTGAAATGGGAGGTCTTACCCCACCCGCCGTATTCTCCAGACCTTGCTCCTTCCGACTACTGGCTTTTCGACGGATGCGAAACGATTTGGGGGGTCACCAGTTCGGGTCTTTTGAAGAAATCGAAGAATGGCTCAATGATTGGATCGATGCCAGAGAGGACTCATTTTTTAGAGACGGTATTCGAAGATTACAAGAGTGATGACGGGCAATACTTTGAGTGATGTATTTTTTACGTTTTTTCAATAAAAAACAATTTTTGAATTTTTACTCCATATATACATATATAGGGTCCGCCAAATAACTTTTTTTTTTTTTGAAAATGCTATAAAAAAACCTACTGAATATTTTCTCAAATTTCTTTTTTTATTTGAAAGTACAATCTTTCCGGTTAATAATGGAAAATAATTTCGTTCAAATGGCTGCCTCGGCTGGCAATGCAGTAGCCTACACGATCGGTCCAATTTTTAAGCACATTATCGATTGTGTGCAGCTGTATTTCACCAATGGCTTCACGAATATTGTCCTTTAAAGCGTCAATTGTCTCTGGCTTGTCGGCGTAACACTTATCTTTGACGGCACACCACAAATAATAGTCCAACGGTGTCAAATCGCAGCTCCGAGGTGGCCAAACGACATCAGCTCTGCAGCTGATAATGTGATCTTCAAAAACAGGGCGCAAAACATCGAGCGTAGCTTCGGCTGTGTGGCACGTAGCGCCGTCCTGTTGAAACCAAATGTTGCCAATATCCTCCTCTTAAATTTTTGTGAACAAAAATTCGTTCAACATGGCCCGATAACGATCGCCATTGACTGTAACGGCCACTCCTTGCTCATTTTCGAAGAAAAATGGCCCAATTATGCCTCTGGACCAAAATCCGCACCAAACAGTGGCTCGTTTTGGGTGCACCGGCTTTTCAATGTATGCGTGCGGGTTTTCTGTGCCCCAAATGCGACAATTTTGCTTGTTTACATACCCGCCAAGATCAAAATGAGCTTCATCTGAAAAGATGATTTTTTTGGCAAAATCGGCATCTTCTGTAAGTCGATCGCAGACCCACTTAGCGAAGCATTGTTCAAGCGTATACACAACCATATTCGTTCAGCGGAAGGATAAAACTAATTATCTGTCAAATCAGACATGAGCTAAGTGTTACCAATCACGAAATA
Source organism: Merodon equestris (assembly GCA_958301585.1). Classification (NCBI taxonomy): domain Eukaryota; kingdom Metazoa; phylum Arthropoda; class Insecta; order Diptera; family Syrphidae; genus Merodon; species Merodon equestris. The sequence continues at coordinate 74,668,203 of OY284414.1, read as the reverse complement.
AGCACTACTTTGAAAAAAAAAGTTAGATGACGGACCCTTTATATATGTACATATATTTTTAGGGGCATCTAGAGGTGGCTATATATGTATATACATCCTAGAGCGATGTGCTGAAATGTTAACTGGAAGGGAATTCCATAGCCCTACGGCGTAAATGAAAAACTGTTTTTCTGTCACCCTGTAATTAAAATTGGTAAATATCAATGTTCCATTTCTCTCAGATGTAGCAAACCGAAGACTCTGGTAACTGGCACTCGGTGGTGCTTTGCTCTGCATGAATTTGAAAAGGAAAGTTAGTATCATAAACTTAGGAGGCTTTGAAAGTCCATGCCAGGGTTTTAACGAATGACGAGATGTGATCCCGCCGCCGTAATCTGTATATGAAACACACTGTGCTGTTAAGCGCAACGGTTAACTGCGTGAGCTGTAACTATCGAGATCGCAGAAGACTGGGAGTTTGTACGTTAAAATAGGGATCAGAGTCGTCTGGACGAACATTGATTTAATGCTAATTGGGAGACAATTTCCAGTGTAGCATAGTATACACAAGACACCGTAAACTCGACCTGTTACATTATTGATGTGATCCCCCCACGTAAGCTGTTGATTACAGATGACTCCAAAGTTTTTAACAGTCGATGTTGCTTCCGCTAGCATGGATTGGTGGAAAGTTACTTAAGTCTGGGATAGTACGACCTATGACAATAGCTTGGCTCTTGGTGAAGTTGAGCATAAGTTTGTTTATATATGACATTCATGTAACGGCTTGGAGATGCTCATTTAACAGCGCAGTAGCATCTACCTTGGACAATGAGATCGTGTTTTGAAAAGACGGGAACATCAAACTGGCTGTAAAAGTTGATGAGATCAGTTCTATTGACAATAAACAGGTCGGTGAGCGCAGAGCTGGTAGGGCCAAAGTGGGTGGGAGTCGAGTTGTTGACAGCAAATAGGTTGACGGAGCTTAGGAAGTTTGTGAAACGATTTACTTGTGAATCGTTACGGCTCAGCAGATTAATGTTGAAATCACCGGAAAGAAGAATACGTTCATAGCAAGCCTCGAAGCGTTCGATGATGTTAGTAACAATGGTGGTATCCCTTAGACTTGAGGGCTTGTAAATGACTCCAACTAGACATTTTTCAAAGCCACAGATAATTTCAAGCAAGAGGTACTCGATACCATCGTTTGAATTCGTATTTCCGATTAATCTGCTGGCTATTTTTTCCTTAACAAAAATTGCAACGTTTTTGAATTACGTTGTTCTGAGATAAGGCGATCTCAGAAGAAAAGACTTTATGTTAATATTTACAGACTGTTAACGACTGTTACAATTTATTTCACTTGCTTAACAAAGGACAAAAAGGTGCTCACAGTAAATGGTAGTGGCCTTATATATCATTTGGATTTTGAATGTAACTGCCCTGGGTCAATGTCCTTCTTTTTGCAACATGTTGCTGATTGTGACAATGTCCCAGGGCGAGGATGAGAACTACTATTATGCTATTTATGCACGCAATCTGTCTCGTTTTGATATCAATCGTTATGTTGTGATCTGGTTGTGATGGTAGATAGAGTGAGATAGATTACGTGCTTACATATGCTATTTGTTGCCTATACTTGACATTTAGTTTACAATGTGTTTACAATGTGTGTACAATGTGTTTTGTGACGTTTCGCGGGTGAGTGCTTGTTTTTATTTTATTATTATTACAATTGAAATTGTTTTGTTGGGGCTGAGTCCCAACATACTCCCGGCCTCTCAACTGAAAGTTTGTGTTTTTTGTGTGTCGAGTGCTGGTGATTAATCTGCAACGTTTTGTGGTAATGCCGCCGTGGCCGTCGTCGTGTTGTCATCGGCTGCGTGACCCTTTTCTGCGTTCTGTTGTCGACCCCTTGTCTTCCTTCGATTTCGTGGATGTGTGCCCAAAGATCCTCGTAATATTTCTCGTTCGCGTGTGATGTGGTTATAAAATGATAAAAATGCATTAGTTTGTGTGCATAATAATAAATTATTATTAATAAATTCATAATAGTTATCTGCAGGCGGGTTAAGTGCAGTGGGCCAAATGATTCGATTAGTGCCTATAACTTCAATAAATTAAATGGTGATAGTTGTTGTTTTTTTTTGTTTTAGTTCATTGTTTATTCTGGGTTAATTAAGGTTCCCCTTATGTTTTGTTTGATTTCGTTACGAATCGGTCGACGCATTCGAACACGGCAAGGGAGAAAGCTTCGCGATCGGACGTTTCAAAACCGAGTTTTTCGTTTTTATGGTCACCACGCGCGTCAGACCATCCGAACCGGTATGCAGTTCTAGCACTCGCGCTAGTAACCACGCCGAAGGTGGAAGGTTATCTTCTTTGACCAGTACGATGTCTCCGACCTTCAGATTTGGTTTCTGTTGCAGCCATTTTGGACGTTGCTGAAGAAGATGTAAGTACGATGTGCTCCATTGTGTCCAGAAGTCTTGAGTGAGGCGTTGAAGGTATTTCCATCTATCTAGGCTGTTGATGTTCCTTTCTTGTAGATTCCTGTCGGGATGCCTATGTAGTGCTGACCCAATGAGGAAGTGTCCAGGTGTTAAGACTGAAAGATCGGCGGGATCTGACGTCATTGGACAAAGGGGTCTTGAATTCAGACACGCCTCAATCTGAGCGAGCAGGGTCGCATATTCCTCGAATGTTAATTTGGATGCGCCAATAGTTCGTTTCAAATGGTGCTTAATGGACTTAACTCCTGCTTCCCAAAGGCCTCCAAAGTGTGGAGATGATGGAGGGTTAAAATGCCATTTGGTGTTTTGCGACGCAAGGGTTTTGGCAACTTCTGACGACCATTCAGTCGTTATGAATCTGCTATCCTTATGCAACTCATTGCTTGCTCCCTTAAAATTTGTCCCACAGTCACTGAATATGTTTGCGCACATTCCTCTTCTTGCCGTAAATCTTCGGAATGCGGCAATGAAGCTTGCTGCACTGAGGTCACTTACTAGTTCTATATGGATTGCCTTGGTAGCTAGGCAAATGAATATGGCTATATATCCCTTTGTGGTTTTGTTACACCTACCCTTCCATAATTTGATGTCTATGGGACCAGCATAATCGACTCCAGTGTTGGTAAAGGGTCTAGAGATGATAACTCTTTCTGCAGGAAGGCTTCCCATAAGTTGTTGTTGCATTTTGGCGTGGTACCGATGACATCGAACACATTTATAAATTGTCGTTTTTACCAGTCTTTTTAAATTGGTGATCCAATATGTGTTACGAACCTCAGCCATCATTAATTGTTGTCCTCCGTGAAGGGTCTTTTGATGGATGTCGCTGACAATGAGTTTTGCCACTGTGTGTGAATCCTTGAGTATTAAGGGGTGGCGTTGGTTAAACGGTATTGTCGCATTAACTAAGCGACCTCCCACACGTAATAGGTCGTCACCATCGAGAAACGGATTCAAGTTGAGAATTCCGCTTTTCTTGGAGATGGTTCCCCTTTCTTTCAGTGCCTTGATTTCGTCAGCAAACTGTTCAATTTGCACAATTTTGATGACTTGATTGTGGGCTGCAATTAGCTCATCGGGACATAGTGGCTGAGTATCCAATGGTGCTCGCTTGTTAGGATGTCTTAAATTGTGGATATATCGTCGCCATATGGCTATGCAGCGAACAATGAGCTGAAAAGTAGAACATCTTTGAAGCAATGAATCAACAATAGTGGAGTGCTTCGGAAGAATTTGTAAGTATATGTTTAAACCGTTGTTTATCAATTTCTGATCTTTGTCCTTTCTTATGTTTTTCTTAGTTTCCAAAGCTGTTTCCATGGGAGCTGAATTTGACCATTCATTTGATGAAAAATTTCGAAGAAAACTGGGACCGTGCCACCACATTTGATTTTTGCAGAGTTCTTCTGGTGATACTCCTCGTGAAGCACAATCTGCGGGATTATCCTTAGAGCTTACGTGCCGCCAGGCGTTTGGGTTGGACAACCGTTGTATTTCGCTGACACGGTTCGCTACAAAGGTAGTTCGAATTGACGGATTTCCCTTAATCCATGCTAGTGTTATCATGGAATCCGACCATGCAAAAATGTCAACCTCATCGAACTGCATAGCCTTCGTAATGCGATGCAATAGTTTTGCTAAAAGTACTGCTGCACAAAGTTCCAGACGTGGCAAGGAGATACTTTTAACCGCAGATGGACTTACTCGTGTCTTTGATGCTAATAGGCTTATGTTCTCCCGCTCATTTGTTACAATTCGTGCATACACAACAGCTGCATATGCTCGCTCGGATGCATCGCTGAACCCATGTAGTTGCACCTGAGCGGCCGTTTCAAATTGTATCCAACGAGGGATTTGGAAAACTTCGAGATTCGACAAACCATTACGTAGCTCTAACCATTGGTTCTCAATGTCTCGAGGGATGACTTCATCCCATGAGAGTTCTCTTAGCCACAGCTGTTGAAGGATTAACTTTGCCCTGACAATACATGGAGAGATCCACCCCAAGGGATCAAAGAGTCGCGCTATGTCTGTGAGTACTGTTCGTTTCGTATGTATAGGTATTTCAGGTAAGTTTATTTTGAATTTGAAAACATCCCTTGCTGGATGCCATTGGATTCCCAGTGTCTTAATCGAGTCTGGTGAATCGAACTTGAGAGGTAGATTTATTTCTCTTTCATTTTCAGGGACCTGTTCCAAGACCTTCTGAGAATTGCTAATCCATTTCCGAAGATTAAATCCAGCCGAACTTAAGACGTCGCGAATGTCGGACTGCAGTTTGATTGCGTCGGCTTCATTATCGGATCCATAAATGAAATCATCCACGTAGAATCCTTCCGTGAGCGCCTTGGCTACATGAGGATATTTGCCTTCAACATCGGCTGCCAACTGATGGAGTGTTCGCACTGCCAGATAGGGAGCTGAAGCTGTGCCGAATGTGACTGTTCTCAGTGCGAATGTTTTGATAGGGTTATTAGGGGTTTCTCTCCATAAAATAAGTTGATACGGGGTATCTCCTGGTGATATCCATATCTGTCTATACATTTTATTTATATCGGCAGCGAATGCAACTCTAAATTTTCTCCATTTAGCGATTAGGTCTATGATGTCTGGTTGTAGTCGTGGGCCTACCATCAAGTGATCGTTTAAAGACGTTCCACTGGAGGCCTTACACGATGCGTCGAAAACCACACGCAATTTGGTCGTTGTGCTTGACTCTTTAAACACTGCATGGTGTGGTAGAAAATAATGGTTGCTTACGGTCAGTTGAGCCTCTTCGTTGATCTCCTTCATATGACCTAATGTTTTATATTCATTTATGCATTCATGATATGCGATTCGTAACCCTTCATTCGCTGTTAACCGTCTTTCAATCTGATAAAATCTAGCCAATGCTGCGTTTTTTGAATTGCCAAGAGATGGTCGTATACCATTCTTAAAGGGCAATTTCACCATATATCGACCGTCTTTGCCTCGCTGCACGGTTTGCTGATAGTGTAGTTCGCAATTTTCTTCTTCTTGTGTGAGTTTCCTGTCGTCGAAACTTTCTTCTATTTCCCAAAATTTCTTCAGTTCCTCCAAACAGTTGAAATGGGTTTGAACTCTTACCTGTTTGGGCTTGGTTGTAGTTGAATTACCTATGTTTCCCGTGAGTATCCATCCTAGCTCCGTCATCTGTGCTATGGGGGAACCTTCTTTACCCTTTATTAAGCCTTCCAGGATAACAGATGAATAAACATCGGCTCCTAATAGGATATCAATCTTCCCAGGGAGGAAATAAGAAGGATCAGCCAGAGGTAGTTTGCTAAGATGTTTCCACCTACTGGTTTGCACCCGATGGGTTGGTAACATTGATGTTAATTGGGGAAAGACATACGCCCTGACATCGAGACTAAATTCTGCGTTCGTCAATGAGCCTAAACTGAACTCAACTTGATGATGAGAAAGCCCAGTAGGTGTTTGACCTAGGCCCGTGACACATGCTGATGTTTTGTGTCTTTTTAGTCTTAGCAGTTGAGTCGCATTCTCTGATATGAATGTAGCTTCAGAGCCAGGGTCTACTAGCGCCCTAAATACGTGGTACGTTCTATCCGAAACTTTAAGGGCGGTTGGCACCTCACAGTGACGGCGGCTGGCTACATGCCGCTCCGCATATAAAATTGTAGCGCTCGTTTAAGCTTTTGACATCTAAATACCTATACATATATAAACTTCAATTTATAAATAACAAAATGATGCCACGAAAAGCAAAGACAAAAGTGTGTCGTCTCCTCTAACCGTTTACGGTCGATAAAAACCAATTTGTCCTCTTTATAAGAGAGAGTATCCGGCTCGAAGGACCATGTTCTGAGATAAGGCGATCTCAGAAGAAAAGACTTTATGTTAATATTTACAGACTGTTAACGACTGTTACAATTTATTTCACTTGCTTAACAAAGGACAAAAAGGTGCTCACAGTAAATGGTAGTGGCCTTATATATCATTTGGATTTTGAATGTAACTGCCCTGGGTCAATGTCCTTCTTTTTGCAACATGTTGCTGATTGTGACAATGTCCCAGGGCGAGGATGAGAACTACTATTATGCTATTTATGCACGCAATCTGTCTCGTTTTGATATCAATCGTTATGTTGTGATCTGGTTGTGATGGTAGATAGAGTGAGATAGATTACGTGCTTACATATGCTATTTGTTGCCTATACTTGACATTTAGTTTACAATGTGTTTACAATGTGTGTACAATGTGTTTTGTGACGTTTCGCGGGTGAGTGCTTGTTTTTATTTTATTATTATTACAATTGAAATTGTTTTGTTGGGGCTGAGTCCCAACATACGTTTTTACTAAATAAAAAAAAATGATTTTGAATGGTGGAAATCTTAGCTTGGACTTTTATGACTTTTTTGTTGAGTGAAAAAAAATTACATCCGTCAAGTGGCTACCACCAGTGTTGAGACACATTTATCGCATTTCCGTAAGATTTCCGGTGATAACTGTTCGCATTCCTGTCGAATATTCTCCTCAAGCCACAAAGACATAAGTCTGGGATAGTTAAATCGGGCGATCTTGCTGGCTATGCCAAATCGCCAAAACTGGAGAATACGCGACCAGGAAACACTTTCTTCACAATATCCATTGTAGCTCATTCTGTGTGGGCGGTTGCACCGTCTTGTTTAAACCACATGTTCATTAAGCCCTGTTGGAGCCTAGGTAAAATTAAAACACTCCCTTGATTTTGTTAGGACGTTTCGGGCGTTTTAATATTAAAATGTGTTACCGGCGTTATCGGCGTGCTCCATTGAAATGAGGGCATTGCGAACCATTTCCTCCGGATGCAGATTTCTTAACGAAAACTAGCAAATTTTTTTTTTTTATTTCATTTATGGCGCAAACGCAATGCACTCATTTAATGGGCTGTTACATCAGTTATATAAAAATAAGAATTATTGTACAAATTGAAATTATGGGATTGAAGCGACAACAAGCCCCGTTCATCTAATTCCGGCGTTTATCATAGCCTTGTAGCATTCGCCAGTAAAAGTGACTGTATTGCCAATAGCGTCCTCAAGAAAATACGGCCCAATCACTGCTCCCGCGTCAACGCCGCACCACACAGTGGCTTTGAGTGGATGTAAGTGTTCTTCGTGCATCATACGCGGATTTTCAGTACCCCAGAAACGAAGATTTTGCTTATTGACATAGGCGCTAGATGGAAATGCGTCTCATTGCTCATGATGGCTTGACAGTAATTCACACGCGACTGACGGTCAGCAGAAATTAACTTATGCACTGTTGGCATTTTGTACTGGATCAAGCGTATGTCTTTTACTTAAATTCGCTGTAGGGACCGTCTGGTGATGCCCAATTTCGTGGCCCGTCATCTAGTTGAAAGTTTCTTCGTTCTCAGCGACATCGACAGCCACAGCCGCGATAATCTCGGTCGAACGAATAGTCCGGTGGCGGCCAAACCCTGCATGGTCTCCCGTGGTTCCAGTCTATTCGAATCGAATAGCTAAGCGTCGGAATGTTTGCCCATGCGCTAGCACCACCGACCGATTATTGGTAAAAAAATCGACACAATTATTCCACGCTATTGCGGAGTATATATCTCCACTACTTGTCTGTTTGTACAGCAGCTGTTCACAAATGTGAAATATGATTGACGTACGACGCCATTTGCAAACATTATAACATCTTCCGATAGGGTGATTCATTTTGCGCCACGTTTAACATTATGAGGTCAGAATCCATTAAACTGCCTGATGTGGGTTACTGTATAATCCTTACATCTCTAAAAATATCCTTAACCATAACAGCGGTGTGGTGATGTATTTCCCTGAACGAAATATGGTATAACTTACTCTGTTTGCCGTAACAAAAGAACAGACGTATCACCGGCTACAGGCTGTCAAACTTCTACGTATGGTTTTTTTATTTACTATTCTGGTTTTGTCACTTGGAGTTTTGGGTTACCTTATATTAAGTGTATTTCAGTAGTAGGTTACTTATTTTTACACTCCCCATTACACGAGGTTTAACGGATACCAAAAGACTTATCAGCTACCTATCAAGGCACTATGGTGTGAAACATCACTTTAATAAAATAACTTCCCCTCATACGGAGTGCAGAGTTTGTCCGGAAATGGCGTTTCCCTCTTCCATCTTAGGAACAGTACTTACTCAAAGGAGCCATATTTCCTTAGGAAGTTCTATTTATTTCTGGGAAATTAATCCTCAACCTCATAAAGAACGTTGAGGACATTCTCGCCTCATTGATTTACTTGGCACAATATATTTCTCCAATAACCATGCCCACCTTACTTTATAAATAGTATAAGCATCCTAATTAAAAAAAAAAACCGTCATGATATAAGCCTTGTTGTTAGATAAGAAAGCAAATGAACACACAACACGTCACTCGGCATGAATCTGATGGCCAAAATCTTCATGTCAAAATATCCTCCTACCTATAGTTTCGATTTATAGTTTATAAAAAAAAGGAAAAGAGAAGGAGTCGAGCATGCGGAAGTTCTAAAACAACCTGGCCTACAAAAACACAATATGCTCTCTGAAAATTACCCGATCGGTCTCGCCCCTTACCTTCAGGCACCTATGCGACGATGATAGGAGTCATCAAAATAACCATTTCAGCAGTGCCAAAGAAATATGCTGCCACTGACTGTATTTTGCGAATATTCCGCTCTTTCGATTGATCCAATGAATCAATAAATATGAGAACATTTTGGAAGAAAAAATTAAGTTTATGATTGGCGACGTATCGATAATTTCAAACTATCAGTCACGTTATCACTCATAACAGCTATTAGCAGAATTCTCGGATAAATGTACGCCACTTCTTGTCCCTACACCAAATAGAACGGTTACATAAATGCCTTTTATAATATTCTGGTTGCCATGTAACTGGAGTGTTTAATTGCGACCTAGATATAAAGGTAGGCGGTCGTAAAAGTCAACATCTATTTCTCCACGCTACAACCACATTTGGATTTCACCCCTTTGAAAATAATTCAAACTTATTTGGAAGGATGTTGCCGCATGATGGTGGACTGTGTTGCAAAACAACTTGATGAACATCATGGGGAACTCTCTTAAACGTTTATGCTTGCTAAAAAGTTTATTATAATAAAACCCCTAAAATTCAGATCATAAAAGATAAATCTCTTTGACCGGTCTTCGATGATAAAAAATACACACTTTTTAACCGTGCTATTCGGAAACATCAAACATAAAATAAAAACCAGTCCCTTATAGCAGAAAGATATTGAGTTACTAGCTGAGTTTTTTGTAAGCACATAACCTGGACAACCGTCGAATTTTTAACTTTTATCCATAAATTTAATATCGACTTAGATTTATGAAAGGGCTTATGGTGGAAATATAAAACCCACTTTTATATTTTGTATATTCCTTCCAGTAAATGCTTTGGTTCATAATCGATGCTGAACCAGACGCCACTGTGATTGCTATCAGACATCCAAAAACCCGCAAGCTACTTGGCACGTGCTATAAATACAAGGATACAGTTCACTAAACCTTAAAAGGGAATACACTCCTTCCATTTGCATTAGCCACATTGAATTACAGACTTAGGAGTGATTTACTGATTTACAATGCCATGGTTCGAAAACAATGTCAGTTAGCGTCAGACTGTTTTTCTTCGGGCAATATTCACGGGCATATTCACCGAAATGGGTATATTGTCTTAGCTCATAATTCGTCGCTATAGGTTTCCAAAGATTTTTAAGCACTACATTAATTCTTATAATACAATCGTAGCCATTCACATCGAGCTATTCTCCAGTCATAAATGGTAAAACAAAAATAAAAAACTAAAATTTCGGACCAACGTTCACTCCACATCCAAAGTAGGTGCTTGAGAAACATTCCGTTTGGAATTCTGCCATTCAGCTTTCAACATTTCTAATTCATTACAAGGCAGGCTATCCAGACCAATTTGTATGCAAACCAGTTGGATCTTTCATCGTCGTGCCGTAGCCGCAAGGATACCATATACATACATTAATGGCCGGAGTAAGAACAGTAGAATTTCAGGGGGCTGCTTGGGCAGATATTTTATGCAGTATTCATTGGAACGGGAATAAAACGTCTGCCTCAACCTAGTACTTCATCAACTGACCGGATTCCTGGTGGAAGTTAGATGAATGTGTAAAGATGGATAAAATTTGTTTTACGACTGCTGTATGTAAGACCTTTTGACATTTTGGAGAGTGTTGACGAGTTAAGATTTTAACTTGTTTGTTTTTAATTTATATGTTGCTACACAATATAAGAGCGTTTGTGTGTTTTAAACTTTCCTTAAGACATATCGCCACTTTTTGTTTTTAGAAATTTTATCTCAGTTCAATTGACAGCAAATTTTTTTTTTTTTTTTCGAACTAACGATAATCCGAGAACGGATAAAACAATGCTACGATTACCATTAGCAGATGATATATGTTTCTATTTCAATTTTTATTTACAATTTTATTGTTCAAAAGAAATTTAGTTAGGCACCAATTAATATCCAATCGACAAGAGTTGTATGTACCAATCAACGGAGATCATCAGAGATAGAATGAAAAATGCAAGACGTAGGGAATCTTGATACAAGTTTTTACAAAGTCGTCATATCCACATGCACACAAACTACGACAGTCAAATAAGTTATTCATATGGTCGTATGGAGTAGTTGTATTGTCAGTATTATCTAAGTTCGACCACTTGAGGCCCGTAAGGTAATTATAATTAATTAGGTCGCATAAATAATTCACTTTCCTGTGGGACAGGTGTTAGAATGTACTTGCAGCTCGGAGTGCCAGTCGTAAGAGGCGACTAAATTAGTCATGGGTCTGCCCCATGAAAAAAGTTGGCATATCTACGCGTAGAGCTCTGCACTACCCACAGTCTCATCACTACATCAAAACACCACACTCAGAACAACATCAAACATCGTTGACCCACCGTGGTGTTAAATATAGCTGGTCGTTGGGTAAAATATGATTTACTTCACCTTCACGGATCATGAGTCTGTATGAATAGAAATTCATAGCACTAACTTTTTTGTTGGTTTCAACACCTGCAATCAAAAATGATAAATTTTTAATTTGTTACTTAGATGAATTGAATTTAAAAATATTATTTAATCTTGTTCAATCTAGTTACCTGTTACTTGATTTACCATTTTGATATTAAAATGGTATCCATCTTCCCCCTGCCAGAAGATCAGAGGATATTGTAACGCATCATAAGTCCTGTGTGTTTCAGATACACGTTTTAAATCATTATTCCGACGATGAATCACAATATCTCTAGATTGTAAATTTTCTCCTACAATGACAACAGCCACTTCGTCAATGGTGGGTGAATTAAACCTCCTTGTGTGTTCACCGGCAGGTGTTTTGTCAGCTCGAATGACAATATTATGGCTGTCAGATGGCATCCGATCCAATGCTATTTTGAACATGTTTACTAAATTGTTGTTCTGATGAAGAAACATTTGTAATTCTTGGACAATGTTTCTCTTCACTGTTGGATCGTGAGCACAACGCTTATCAACTTCCGCATCTGAATTGCCCATAAAATAAATTTGTAAAAATTGATAATAAATATGTATCTGGTAGTGGTAACAGCGCCCCCAGTAAGTGATAAATTTGTCCTTGTATTAGTAATTTTTAAAGATTTGTCCAATAATTATTTCCGATATATATTTTAATACAAACTCAACTACAAAATATTATAAAAAAATATTATGGTATAACACCTTGAAAGTGGGCATGAAATTGTCCTGTATAATATGTGTAGCGCCGAACGATGTCATCTGGAAACAGCTGTTATATTTCTGAATGTTGGCCAAGAAGTGCTTAGATCATTTCCAATCCCAGAAACTAAAGAGCATAAAGGATCTGGTGGTGGGACCAATTGTGGCAATTTTACTTTGCCTTCAGCATAACATAATCCAGTAGATTCATTACTGTATTTTAACGCCTTACAATATTTACAAATTATCTGGGGGCACGGCAGTGCCCCCGCCAAGTCGAGCAAAAAAGCGGCACGGCCGTACCATCCTTTTCTCGAAGCAGTTCGGGCCATTTTCGACCCCCTATAACTTCGTTGTGGATCAAACTAGAAACCTGAATTTTCAGTAACCAAGCAGGCATCGCATAGACACGGTATATTTCAAATTTCATTAAATTTGAACCAGTAGTTTAAGAATTATAACTAGTCAAAGTTTCTTAATTCTGTCACTCACTCACTCACTCACTCACTCACTCACTCACTCACTCACTCACCGATCATCAAAACTCTAGGGCACTTCTAGCAGACATAGAAGCTTGAAATTTAGAATACAATTAGTGTTTAGTGTATAAATCAAGGAAAAACTAAAACATTTTGCAATTTTGGTCCAGTTTTCTAGATACACCAAATATTATTACTAATAGGATAGTGTCTGTATGTATCCTTTTTCAATTTATCTAGATGGCGATTAACTCCTAAAAATATGCAATGCAACAATCAATTGGCGGTTGGAGAATTGGGTTTAGTGGTCAATGTGGTTCATGTGTTTGACGGAATATAAAATAAATATCTTTATTATGTACATATATTTAATAACCTATTGATGAACTTATAATTAAATCAAATTTAAGACAAATTGTATGTTCGGTGTCAGAGTGGGAGACTACTAACTTGTACAGGTTCGCTCAAAATTACGATATTGTTAAAACACGCCCAGTCTCCTCTAAAGTCGAGTGCTACGAGATAAATGACGGTAAAAAGTTCCTGAAAAGAAGAGATAACCCATATTTGATCAATCACTATTTCTACGACGGAGAACAAGTACCAGAGAAATATTTCTTCTCTTTACTTCTTTTATTCAAGCCATGGCGTTCCTTAGATGAACTCAAAATGGGGTGTGATACTTACACGGAGGCCTTTAATTTGGCGAAAGAAGATTTAAAAGAAGGAGTCGATTATGGTAATTCAATGATAGAGTCAAGATATAAGATACAAAAAGCATGTGAAATGATAGAATCTAAAGTTGCTGAGATAAACGAAGAAAGGGAAATTGTTGATGATGACGATGGTCCTGAAAACCCTTTAGACTTTGAAGCTGTGGAAGCTGCAAACGCAATGGATGACTTTCACAGAATCAATCTGGTAGAAGAAGAGCAGACTGATCTTCAAAGTATGATCGCAAAACTTAATGCCGATCAAAAAAGAGTCTTCGATATGATCACACATAAAATGGACACAACTGATAATAACGCTGACGTTTTACGCTGTTTTGTGAGTGGAACTGGTGGCACTGGAAAGAGCTTTTTAATAAAAACTCTGAAAGTTTGGGTTAAGATGTATTTAAACAAAAAAGTGGCAGTTAGTGATCCAACAGGCATAGCTGCATTCAATGTGAACGGATTGACTATACACAGACTATTGCAGCTGCCTTTGGAACACAAGCAAACACCGAGGTACAAGCCACTTTCCGATGAAGTGCTCCAAGTTTTGAGATCAGATTTGAAAGAAGTAGTGTTGTTTATCATAGACGAAGTGTCGATGATATCCAACGTTACTTTAACATATATTCATTTACGCTTGTCTGAGATATTTGACACAAGCGATGATCAGAATGGGTGGTTTGGAAAAAAACATCTTGTACTTTTCGGGGATCTTTTACAGCTTCCGCCGGTAAGAGAAAAGTCACCTTTTGAAAACTCTCAGCTGCTGAAACTAACAAGTTGTTAGGTTCCCTCAGTATGCCGAATCTGTGGATTGAACTGTTCGTATACGATGAACTTACTATTAACATGCGACAGCTCAATGATTCTAACTTTGTTGAAATGCTAAATAGAATGAGATTAGGTGTGACTACACAAAAAGACCGCGACTTACTCTCGACTAGATTAATAACTCTAAAAACCAATTCAAATGAAAACAGATTGATTGAAATAATTGAACACCTCTCGAAACTTCCTGATGATACCGTTTGCTTATTACCTACAAAAAACATGTGTTAACTGCAATGCTTAGATCTCTCCCACATCCCGAAATAAAACTTACAGCTGTAGATAGCATAGATTGCCCCAGATATCTAACAAAAAGAGCTCGTGAATGCATAAAAAATTATGAAGACGATGCTTCTATGACTGCGGGCCTAGAAGAGAACATAATTATAAAAATAGGAGTAAGAGTCATGTTAAGGCGAAATATTGACGTGAATCTTGGTTTAGTTAATGGTTCTATCGATATAGTGCAAAGAGTAAAGGTTGATCCGGAAAATACAAAAATAATTAAGAAAATATACATTACATTTGATAAAGAACAGGTTTACGAGCTTGGGCCGGTCAAAACTAAATTTGAAATTATTAATAGAGCTTATGTTCATCGCGAACAGTTTCCTATATGTATAGCCTATGCTATAACTATACACAAAAGTCAGGGCCTAAGTCTAAATAATGCGCTGATGGATATCGGTTCTGCAGTATTCACATCCGGTCAAGCTTACGTGGCACTTTCGAGAGTTACAAGTCTGGGCGGCTTACATCTAATTAATGTCGACTTTGGAAATATTAAAGCGCAGGAATCCTCAATTTGTGAATACAATAGATTAAGAAGCATTTACCGTCCAGACTTGACAAAAATTGTAACATCAAAGCCTCCGAGAAAAACCCATAGAGACAGGGAGTGGGCTTTGAGAAAAACTGCAGCTGAAGCTCAAGAAGTAGTACCGGAAAAGAAAAAGAGGAAGACAACCTACAAAAATAAGAAAAGCTCATAAGACACAGAGTGGGCTTTAAGAAAATCTGTTGTTGGTATTCAAAAAGTACAAGGTACCGGAAAGGAAGAAGAGTAGGACTATCTACAAAAAGAAATGAGATGCCATCAAAAACATAACTTGTAAAAAAAACCAAGTCTCGCAACTCAGTTCTTCTACCGTAAAAAGTTGTGAGATCTATGTAATACCAAGTCGGTTAATTTATTCAGCCCCTACTTAAGGGACCTTCTGTCTTAAGTTATTACGCAATTAGCTAACCTAACAACATCTTATAGTGACCATATTAATATTAAAAATCTTTTATGTTTTAAATAAATAGATTGACTTGGCAATCGCACTAAACAATCTAATTTAATATAATATGTATTACTTGTGAGATGCATGCGATGGACAAGTCAATCTATTTATTTAAAACATAAAAGATTTTTAATATTAATATGGTCACTATAAGATGTTGTTAGGTTAGCTAATTACGTAATAACTTAAGACAGAAGGTCCCTTAAGTAGGGGCTGAATAAATTAACCGACTTGGTATTACATAGATCTCACAACTTTTTACGGTAGAAGAACTGAGTTGCGAGACTTGGTTTTTTTTACAAGCTATGTTTTTGATGGCATTGTCATTTCCCCAATTGTTACCCAATTGTCGGCACAATAATCTATTGCTGGATCATAGTGGAATGCTGCTCGTTCCAGAATCACAGGAGCACTGCGTCTGCGGAATCGCTCAATTTCATTATGTCGTGTTCGCTGTTGTTGTGTTTGATGTGCACGAACTCGTTGCATTCTAAGCCTTTCAACTTCATTGTCACTCACTAAAGAACGCAATTCTGACATAGCAATACGACTATTTTCTTGATCTGTCTCTCTCTGGTCATCAGTGCGGTTAGCACGTGAGGTAGCTCTTCGCACATTTGATTGACTGCGACGACCTAAGTCAGGTCGTCTTCTCCTCGGCATCGTAAGTTGTAATTAATCAAAATGAGAAAAGTTCTCGCGCACTTAGCAGTAAAGTGTCACTATCACAAAAGACCAACAAAAAAAAGAGCGCATAACTTGAAATGTCACTATCACAAAGGATCACCGAAGTAAAGAAATTTCTCACGCACGTAGTGGTAATCGTCAAAATCGACATAGAGGATGGATCGACACATTAGTTGGTTGTCAAATGTCAAATATTATGGTTGCGTTCAGAAGCTTAAGATTTATCAATCTACATAAAAATAATCTGATAGATAGTTAACAACTGTAGTTAATCTGCCAACTGTAGTTAGCTAAAATTAAGTTTATTTTTTATTTATTCCTGAGAATGAGAAAAAATATGTAGTTAGAAAGATATAAAAATTCTAATTAGTTATTCATTTTAAACTATTCTTTCAATTTGATTTCTGAACGACGGGGGACACATCAAAGGAAAAGCAAAATTGTTGTTTTTATTTAATTCCGAGCATTTTTATATTTTCACCTTTCAAACCTTCTCCGGACTTCCACAAATAATTCAAGACCAAAATTAGCCAAATCGGTCCAGCCGTTCTCGAGTTTTAGCGAGACTAACCAACAGCAATTCATTTTTATATATAGGGTCCGCCAAATAACTTTTTTTTTTTTGAAAATGATACTAAAAAAACTACTGAATATTTTCTCAAATTTCTTTTTTTATTTGAAAGTGCAATCCTTCCGGTTAATAATGGAAAATAATTTTATTCAAATGGCTGCCTCGGCTGGCCATGCAGTAGCCTACACGATCGGTCCAATTTTTAAGCACATTATCGATTGTGTGCAGCTGTATTTCACCAATGGCTTCACGAATATTGCCCTTTAAAGCGTCAATTGTCTCTGGCTTGTCGGCGTAACACTTATGTTTGACGGCACCCCACAAATAATAGTCCAACGGTGTCAAATCGCAGCTCCGAGGTGGCCAAACGACATCAGCTCTGCGGCTGATAATGCGATCTTCAAAAACAGGGCGCAAAACATTGAGTGTAGCTTCGGCTGTGTGGCACATAGCGCCGTCCTGTTGAAACCAAATGTTGCCAATATCCTCCTCTTCAATTTTTGTGAACAAAAATTCGTTCAACATGGCCCGACAACGATCGCCATTGACTGTAACGGCCACTCCTTGCTCATTTTCGAAGAAAAATGGCCCAATTATGCCTCTGGACCAAAATCCGCACCAAACAGTGGCTCGTTTTGGGTGCACCGGCTTTTCAATGTATGCGTGCGGGTTTTCTGTGCCCCAAATGCGACAATTTTGCTTGTTTACATACCCGCCAAGATCAAAATGAGCTTCACCTGAAAAGATGATTTTTTCATTTTTTCAGATTCTGCAACATTACCATGATTTTCAAAGTAATGTCGCAATATTTTCCAGCGTTGTTCAAGCGTATAGACAACCATATTCGTTCAGCGGAAGGATAAAACTAATTATCTGTCAAATCAGACATGAGCTAAGTGTTACCATTCACGAAATAAGCACTACTTGAAAAAAAAAACGTTAGATGGCGGACCCTTTATATAGAAGATAGAAGATAGAAGAAGAAGATAGAAGATTTAAGTGGTGCAATGTTATATTTTGTAAAATAAATGTTACAGCCAATTTATTTGTAAAAAATTACTCTATTTTGGGCATGAAATGTTTTAAAATTCGAACGTAAAATGTAACCCCCACAATTGTGTGGATTGGCATTTTTCGTCACTCTTAGGAAAATTATTGCCGTTGGAAACAGAATTCGGTTTGGACGAGCTTTTAGATCTTTTAGCTGAGAATTCAGATCTCGAGTATTTTTCATCGGCGAATGGGGATTCTGCAGATGAGGAAGAATTAGTTCGTGCTCAGAATGACCGAGCACAGTCTGAAGCTGCTCAAATGGCAGCGTAGCTTCCAACACAGCGTGATAACATTCCAAATGTCGAGGACATGTTTTTTTTGCTAAGGAAGTGCCTGCATTACGTAGATACGTCAACTCCACCTGCAGATGCTGAAACCAATGCTCTGTGGAAAGTTCAGCCAATTATTAAGGATGTCTACAATTGATCAATGATCAATGTCTGCAGATTCCGAGAAGCTCACAAAACTATACTATAGATGAGCAGATGATACCTTTCCTAGGAAGATGTCAAAATGGACTTAGACAGTGTTCAACAACTCTAAAAAATAATAATTATTTTTTAGTTTTATTTAGTTTTATTAATATAATTATTATTATTGGTCAAAATTATTATTCTTCCGAGCCGGATTTTGTAATAATTACTTTAGAGAGACAACGCCGTCAAATCTCTCTGTTTGTATTGACATTTTTCAAAAGTAAAAACCACACTCGTGTATCAGATGCAAACCAGAACGGACGTGTTTTTTTCTTTAATGCAATTACCCATGTAGAAAAATACCAGTGGTAAAAAAATTTACCACTAGTAAACCACTAGTATACCAGTGGTAATCACATACCACTGGTATTGCATGATACCAGTGGTAGTACCACGGGTTCTCACCACTGGTTCAAAATATACCACTGGTGTACCACTGGTTGTTACTTGTGGTAAATATTTACCACTTGTATATCATTATACCAGTGGTGAATTTTACCACTGGTACAACCAAACTGCTGGTGAACCACTGGTTTTTACTACTTATTGAATGTATACCACTGGGATGGGACGAGTGATGATTTTTACAATATAAAATATTGACTTTTTTGTAAATTTTTTCAAAACTAATAAATAGGCTGCATTATTGTCATCTTTTTTTCTTCAATTAGAGAAAATTCTCTCTTATAATTACACGAAATTACGAAATGTATTTGTTTTTTTGACATTTTGGCGGGAATCATATGATTGACAGATTTCTTTGCACATTGAATATTAACAGCTGATATCTTTGCGATGGCGACTATGAAATCCTGGAATTAGCGATACATTCATTTCATTCAGAGAAATGTTCAATTTGAACACAGCGGGGTTGTTTGAGTGCCTTCATACGTTTTGTTTGGAATCTTCTTCGAGTGTATTGTGTACAGTGAAATTGGACAGTGTTTCGCCATGTTTGTTGCTTTTCCACAAGGAACCAGTCATTTGTCTTTGTAATTGCGTATTTGTACATTTACATTTTATAATCGTAGTTGAATAACAAAAGTAAGTTGGATATGAATTTATATAAAAGCAGAAAGCTATATTTATGTTTTTATATTGATCGTAGCACGTGTTTTTGCAGCTTATTTATTTCATTCCACTCGTAAATGAAGTGCATGCGTAGTCTTTTTGGAAAATTCTGAAAATTCACTGAATGAATTTGAGATACGCGTATAGAGAACGTAAGTAGAAATGTACTTCGAAGTTGAATTTTACCATATTTAGCATATAAATTTTCTCTGCCAAGATCATATCTATAATTAGTATAATTTTTCACGAAATCTAACTCGTCTCTGTTTTAATTATTTTGAAACACATCCGGATTTGTGTCCTGTATTCATTCCATTATTAACTGCCAGAAGTTTGCCATATGAATAGTTCTGACGACGAATGTGTTAATCGTGAATTTGTTATCTACAAGAATAGAAGTAAGTACTCGTATCAACTTGTAAGATTACTTAATGGTTTTATATTTTTCTCACAAATGCTTGTTATTTTGGAAAAATGAGTGTGTGGATGTGTGTCTACGTTCTCAATTGATTAATATTCTGTTTGTGATTTCGTATAGGATATCCGGTACATCGGTGTTCCGATTGCATCAAACGGTAGATTATACCATAAAAAATACGACCGGTACTTACCACTGGTATTTTCGAACAAAAACCATTGGTTACATACCACTGGTTGACCAGTGACCAGTGGTGTTAACCAGTGGTTACATACTACTGGTTAACCAGTGACCAGTGGTGAGTTACCAATGGTTTTTGTTCGAAAATACCAGTGGTAAGTACCAGTGGTATTTTTATGGTAAATACCACTGGTATTTTTCTACATGGGTAATGTTAATAATACATATATATGTTTTAAATTAACAGGCAGTATGTGCGGAACAAGCCTCGACCTGTTGGGCTCAAAAACTTCGTTCTTTGTTCATCAACAGGTTATTGTTTTTAAATAATTTTGTTCCACAGTTTAATGGTTTTAATAGGTTTAGCGTTGGACTTTGAAATTTACCAAGGTGCCCTTGGCCCCCTTGGAGACCGATCGTTGGGTCTCGGCCTAAGTGTTATTTTGAGACTGATACGAACTTTACCCGAATCCTCGTTTGTATTTTCCAATCGTTATTTTACTACGATACCACTTCTAGACCGGGTGAAAGATTTAAACATCCACGGAACTGGAACCATTCAAACCAATAGAATTAAAAATATTGAGCTCAAGGTTGATAGGTCAATGTCTTGTTGAGAAACTGACCAGAGAGTTCGGGCGGATTGAAGGATTGTCGTAATAAAGTGGAAAGACTATAAGACCGTTACAATGGCATCCACTTGCTTCGGAATGAATCCAATGAATACAGTCTCTAGGTGGACCATAGAAGAAAGAGATCGCAAAAATATACCGTGTCCCTTGGTCGTAAAGGAGTACAATAGTCACATGGGCGGAGGGGATATTTGCAGCCTTTCACTTCCTTGATTTGGGTGTTGTCAATAGCTGGTTGATATACAAGAAGGATTGCGAATCGAACCAGATACCAAAAAACAAAGTCTTTGCTTCACTTTCGCGTAGAAATAGCTGAAGCCCTTCTTTGCAATAACAAAAGAAAGCGAAGAGATGTTGACGATGACGAAGATGATGAAGACGAACCACGTCCAAGTTCCACTCAACGGTGTGCATCATTGCCAGGAGCTAGCAAAAGGTTTGATGGGCTTAACAATTGGCCAATGATGGACAATCTTAAAATTGCACTTATGTACCGGATGAAAAATTGTTCAAGCCGAACGCGAACAAGATGCGAAAAGTGCAAAATTTATTTATGTCTTGCTCAAAGAAAACAATGTTTTAAAAGTTTTTTTCAACAATAGAATAAATGTTTTTGAACCAAATGTGAAACTAAAAAGTACTGAAATATTGTTAAGTTTTTTTTTATTGTTTTTTAAATAAGAGTTAACGTGTTAAATGAATTTACAATGAAATAAAGATTATTTGAAATTTTGAAATTAAACTGCTTTTTACTTTTTCGAATTGTTTAAATACCAAAAACAAGTGCGGGTCATTTTTCAAGGATCCTGGATGCCTAACCGAAAAAAAAATGTTCCTATTTTTCTACTTAAAAGTGTCTAGCCTACCAAATTTCAACTAAATCGAATATTTTTTCGTCGGTACTGAAAGTGAAAATTTTGGGACCAAGTACCGAACCTTGGGGTACGCCCGCCTCGATTGGAAAAACTTTTGATAGACAATTATTCACAGAACCCATGATCCATGGTCAGGTTAGAAAGATAGGACAATTTTGACTATGTAAATTGGAAAATTAAGGTTTTGAAGTTTATACCCGTACCTTTACCAGCTTTTAAATGATCTTTAATGTTGTTTGTAACGCGGTTAATTTGAAAAATATATAGAAAAATATTTTTGATCCTGTCCAACCGAGGAGATTACGAATTTTCTAAATTTCCTATAACAAATTTTGGATCTTTTGTTGATATGAGATCGTTATCGATACTAGTTGAGACCTGATTGTTTATGTGGACTTTAGTTTATTGCACCGAGCTCTCTCCGCTACTAATTATGTTATTGCCAATGAAATGAAAGCCTTACCTAGAATATTTGATTTTTCATCACTGGAGACTAGTAAAGAATTTACCTCTTTTAATGTTGGAATTATATGGTTTCTGCGTTTTACAGTTATGCCAGTTTCATGCCAGTTATGAGTATTTAATTTGAAGTTCATTTTATTCTTAAATAAGTTCCAGTTGGTACGCGTATTTTGGTAATTGAACACTACATTGTGGTTATGTTTGGGTAACAGAACAGTATTATATTTGACAGGTAGATGATCTGAGCTTAGATTATTTATAACAGTAGGTTGGGTGAAGAATTCTGGTATATTAGTAGAAACAAATCCAGAGTTGATGGGATAGCTCTTATTCGATGCGATATACCAGGTGTATGCATACGTTTTTTTCGGTTAAACTAAGAGATGGTGCCAGAGGAAAGAACGCGTCTTATTGATTTTGACATATACAGCATTTTGTTCGTCTGAGATTTGATAACATACACACACTAGTTCAGTCCGCTAACAACTAGTGTCTTTGTTTTATCGTTCAGTCATCATGTCGAATTTTGTGCCTGAAAGAGAGCATTTGCGGCACGCATTGCTTTTCTTATATAATCAAAAAAATAAAGTTGTTGAAAGTCTCCGTTTGCTGGTAGAAACATATGGTAATCACGCTCCATCAATTAGAACATGTGAGAACATGAGACAGTGAGCGCTCTGGTAGACCACAAAAATGTGAAGAAAAGCAATTGTAGGAGTTATTGGGTGATAACGTAGAAGCATTACACGTGTCACAAGAAACAATTAGCAGACGTTTACGGGTAATGGGGAAGATCAATAAACTCGGTAAGTGGGTCCCACACGAGTTGAATCAAGTCATCAATCAGTCAAGTGAAAAATCGATGGAAAGTCACTTGTGAAATGTTGCTTCAACGCTGCAAAGGAAATCATTTTTGCATCAAATAGTGACGGGTGACGAGAAAATGGATTTATTTTGAAAACCTGAAGAGGAAAAAATCGTAGCTTTCATCTGGCGAAACCGGTCCTTCAACATCAAGGCCAAATCGCTCCGGCAAGAAGATCCTGTGCTGGTGGGACCAGAGGGGTATTTTGTGTTATGAATTTTGAAGCCCGGCGAATACACAACCCTATCATAAACAAATGATTAATTTAACGACGACCGGAATGGGACAGAAGACATGGCAAAGTGATTTTGTTACACGCCAACGCGCATGAAAGACACCTTGAAATCGCTTGAATGAACATCCTTCTGCACCCGCCGTACTCCCCAGACTTGGCGCCAACTGACTATCACCTCTTAGCATCAATGGATTACGTTCTCTTTGAGCAACACTTCAGCGATTTCAAGGAGGTTGGGAAATAGCTCGACGAATGATTTGCTGCGAAAGATAAGCTGTTTTTCTGGCATGTTGTTCAATTATTACCTGGAAAACGTGCGAAATGTGTCGAAGCCGATGGCCAATATTTTGAATAGAAAAAAAAAATGATTTCACTAGAAAATGACGTATTTTTCTTACCGAAAAAACTGGTAAAAACTTATGAATACACCTGGTAAGTCGGGTGAGGGGATATAATATTTGGAAAGGGTGCAAGGAGTCATGAAAGTGTCAACTGCATAATCATGCTCATTTTTAATCGCTCCTGACATTAAAGCTTTTTGAATCGGTTATTGAAGCTAAAAATATCTAACTAGTCATTACATTTTTCAAGTCAAGTGTTTCCTTGCCAAAAAAGCACCCATAATATAGTGTTATTATATAAACACCAGAAAAACTCAAAAGAAATCATCAAAAGTCAACCACTCGCCAGCAAGCCCTTAAAGAGAAAAACGCAGTTGTAGTAAAAACACGTCTCGTTATATTGCTTGTCACTCAAAGACTCACTTCTTCTTTATTTTTCCTTACACTATTTCTCTTAAACTTATGAGAGGCCAATAACAACGTCTGAGAGTGTTTGTTGTTGTTGCCCTCTCTTACATTGCTTTGCATGACTTATAACTAAGGGAGGGTGATAACATTATGCTACTCGGCACCAGCGATGCCACTTCAAAAAAAAAAAGCGAAATAGATTTAACCCAAAATGTGAAGTAGATTCAAGAAAAGGGAAGTAGATTTTAAAATCATAGTTTTAATAATATATTTAAGTCCATATTAGTTTTATGTATAAAACATGTCCAAAAAAAAAACCTTTTAAAATCGAACAATATTTTTTTTATTAAAATAAAGTCTTGTTTTAATATACCACATTTATCTTTTTGGTTGGCTAGTTGCATGATTACATTAGTTTATTTTATGATAACACAGCTTTTCTTATTAAATACAACTATTATTTGATTTTTATATTTAAATTATTACATAAAAGTCTCAAAATGCATAAGTGTAGGTAGGAACATAGGTTAAAAAACAAAAAAATAAAATTTCAATTGGGTATTTATATTTATACATATCACAAAAGTAAGGTTCAAAAATAAGTAGTTGTATTTTTACTTCAATATATAACGGCCATTGGTAAATTTAAATTTTTCGAAATAACATAATAATTCTATAGGAGGCTCAAAAATATCGTCTTTGTAAATATTATTTTCTCTTATTAGTTCTTTGAAAAGCATTAAATTTTCTACAGTTTCACATAGTAATTTATTAGTGGTATCTGATTTTATGGAGTTCATTTCTGAAAATTTTCTTTCAGCTGCCGCCGAACTATGCGGTAAAATAGCCAGGTTTATCATATAACATGCGATTTCTTTAAACATAGGTTTTTCTAAAACATTATCTATTTTCCCCAACTCGCTCCAAAATTTAACAATGTCCCGGTCATCGTCGAGCTTAAATTTTTCAACGAAAGGATTATTCTCTCTCATTAGAAATCGCCATTGAGAATTTAATACTTCTAAATCTGAATCGAAGTGAAAGGGAAAGGGAAAAGCGTTTATAAGAGGTAAAATTGTTTGCATAGTCCCTCCTTGAATTTTTCTTGGGTTTAAGTATTGCAACATTTTTAAATCTGTATTTTCAAATTCAAACCTTTTCAGTAACTGATTGCATAAAACAATATAAAATTGCAAGCAATTTTTTTTCACTTTTTCCAATTCAACATTTTTCATTTCGCCTTGTATCTGCTCGAATTTTATTCCGAAAAACATTTGCTGTATAGGAAGATGAAAATTCGGATTCGAGAAATCAGATTTAACCCCAATATGTTCGGCTCTTAATAAAATTGTTTGAACGTTAGTAAAAAGCGCTTCAGTCAGCGTGAAAATTGTACTTGCTATTGAATTTTCACTTTGAAATACTTTATTTATGGAGTTGATTTCATTCAAAATATAAGAAAGGAAATAAAAGTAAACTTTGTTAGTTAAATTTAACCCAGATAAAATAGATTCATTAAAGCCGTCGAACGCCGAGAGGTTAAAGTAATTCCACAGAGTAGACAATCGCTCTAAAACTCTGTCTATTACATTTTGCAATGAAAGCCAGCGAGTAGAACCTACTCGCAGAATTGTATGTACTTCGACGTTAAAAGTTTCTTGAAATTCCTTGAAACTATCTTGTCGTTTTGGGCTATGTGAAAAATGATAGTATATGTCTCTTAATAGTTTTTCTAAATGACTTGGAAGAGATTTGCACGAATAAGAAGCACATAAATGTAGTGAGTGACACGTACAGCCAAGATAAAACATAATCGGATTTAATTCGCGCAATTTAGCCCTTACACCGTTTAAATCGCTCTGAATCACAGATGCATTATCTGTCGCAAGTCCTATCATGTTACTAATAGGTATCTGAAGTTCCTGCATGTAAGACAATATTGAACTCAGTATTCCATTGGCTGTAGCATCATTTAGCTTTCTTAATCCCAAAAATTTATCCCGAATACATTCTTTGCCCTTTCCATCAGAAAAGAACCTAGCAACTAACACCAAACACTTTGAAGAGCTAACATCAGTTGATTCGTCTATAATTAAAGACAGCTTTCTAACCCGAAGCTGTGAAGCAATCTGCTCTCTAAAATATGACCCAATTACGTCTATCATTTCCGCAGCTTTTGTTCTGCCACATTTAATCAGCCCAGTATCAGGAAATATGTGTTTCAACAGTTTTGGAAAAGAATTCATTAAAATAAACGGAAGTGTATGTTGAACGCAGTACATAACACAAACTATTTCTTTATGGAGTTTGTTTCTTGTAGCAACTTCCAATTCAGAATTGGTTTGTTTTATGGAATGTCAAATTAGTGGTTGGTGTAATGCTTCTTTTCTCTTTTTAGAATGGTTTTTTGTTTCAGCGTGACGTTTTAAGTTTGTAATATTGTTTGCTAATGATCCATGACAAACCTTGCAGTATGCCTGCCCCTTTATTTGGCTTAACCAGTCTAATAATCCTTCCCATTCCTGTTTGTATTTTTGGTCATACAATTTCTTGGAACAACTTGCTGCATTTTCATTCGAATCGAATTCTATGTTTGAATCAGATTCAGAAGCCGTACCATCTCTAAAACAAATATCGTTTTTCAGAAACAGAACATTTGAAAGATAACTAAAAATAGTAATAACCTTGCCGAAACATCTACATACATACATCTTCTTCCTCTACTGAAGTCACCACAGACGCTTAAATTTTACTTTTTTTGCAAATCTTGATTGTTCAGAGCTTTTTGGGAAAAAATATCATAGATGTTGCATAACGATATGTTTATTAAATTATAATTTTGCCTACCAATCTTTATTCACATTTCTGATTACTTCAAAATATCTTTTCATCGCATTTGTAATACTTCTATCAAGTATTTATTATTTATTTATTAAACTTTTCAGAACAGACAGAAACCAAAGCAAAATAAAACGTATCACCTCTTTAATAGAAAATTAAAAGAAAAACAATAATAAACGTCAGAAAATTCTAGTTAATTGTGTGTTTAATTGTGAATCTCGGCCTACTTGAATGAGTGCAAAACATTTTTTTAAATATTGGTTTTTTATTGGAAGTAGATTTAAGGTATTTTTTTAAATGAAGTTGAAGCGGATTAAATAGGGGATTTCTAAAGTGAAGTAGATATAAAAAAATTAACAATAGTGCGAAGTAGGAAGCAGATTTAAATTTTTTTTTTCAAAATTGAAGTAAATCTACTTCAATTGAAGTAAAGTGGCATCGCTGCTCGGCACTGCTACAGTTTGTCCGCCCTGACAAAAAAGATCTCCTGATCTTTTTCAATTTTTCTCTTACTTTCTTTTATCATTTTGCTATCATTTGACACCCGTCGTTACCCCAACCAAGGGCGCATATTCCCTACCGCCCAAACACTCTGATATGGTACGCGAGTCAGTTGAAAACCATTCACATCCTTCAATATGTATCGGTCGTTTCGTAAAACCTTCGCTACTTGGTAGGGTCCCTTGAACTTTGGTATTAGTTTTTGGGATGCCCCAGGGTGTGAGTCAACATTTGTCACGACAACATAGTCTCCCTCTTCGTACTAGTCGGTGCCCGTCGCCTTTTATCTACATAACGCTTGTTGTAGTTTTGTAACTGTTTCTGCCTTGTCGCAGCGACCTTTCTAATCTGTTGAAATTCTCTTCGCCCTACGGCCTGTTCTTGGTCTATAACATTTTCTCTAAGTGCATCTACTACCCTTTGACTACACCAAAAAGCATTACACTGGGGTGCTCGCCTATTGTTCGATGAATCGTATTGTTAAGGGTATACTCCACTGTTTCTGTTGCCTTATCCCATTTCACACTTTCCTCAGGTTTACATAACTTTGCCAGCATAGGCCCTAGGCTCCTGTTGACCCTCTCCACTTGCCCATTGGCTTGCGGGGACCCAGTCGCCACCTTTACGTGTTGTATGTTGTTATCAATCAAGAAAATTTTGAAGTCAGTAGACGTGAAGGAACTTCCCCAATCTGACACTAAACACTTTGGGCGACTGTAGTACATGTAACCCAACAATGTACAATATATAATTATGTTTATTTACTTAAACAATTTTTCCCGCTTTATCCCTCCCTACCCCTTCTCTTTCCCATTCACGTTTGTTCCTTATGTTACACTATTTTCTTCTATAAGTTGCTTTTTTAATTGTAGAATCTGTATGTTTCGTATTTATAATGTGCTACTTTTATTTGTTCTTGTAAGTAAATAATGATGGCTCACAACAATCGTTATATATCTGATGGCACTACTGAAATTACAGTTCGTTCAATGATTAACATTCTGTCTAATTCGCGCGAAGGGTTCAAAGTATGCTATATTAATGCTCGCAGTTTAAACATTTCTAAGATAGATTACTTTCGTCACATTTTTAGTGGTTCGGGAGTTGATGTAATCTGTGTTACTGAGACCTGGCTGAAACCTGATTGGAAGATAAGCTATACAATATCCCAGGGTACAGAATTGTTCGGAACGATAGGGTCACAAGTACAATAGGTGGCGGAGTAGCCATTTATTGTAATATTTCCTTGAATTGCCATATAATTGGGAAAGTGCTTCTGAGTATCTTATCATGGAAGTTACAGATGGTAACACGAAATTCATTATAGGGGTTGTTTATAGTTCCAATCGTAGCTGTTCTTCTGAACCTATGTTCTCTACACTCCGAGAGATCTCCCCATGTTATGAACAGATAATTATATGCGGCGATTTTAATGCTGACCTACTCAGATGTGACAGAAGATCTAACCAACTTGTAGACCTAGTTGCAACATCCGCGATAGTTATTGTTAACACTTATGCCACTCGCTTCGCGCCTAACTGCTCTCCGAGTCTGCTTGATCTTCTGTTGGTATCTGATAGGTCGAATGTGTTACTACAGGACCAGTTGTCA
Organism: Merodon equestris; assembly: GCA_958301585.1. NCBI lineage: Eukaryota > Metazoa > Arthropoda > Insecta > Diptera > Syrphidae > Merodon > Merodon equestris. The sequence continues at coordinate 74,639,397 of OY284414.1, read as the reverse complement.
TTGGTGGATGTCACAGATCACGATCTCTTATTCTGCACGTATAACATTGACTTATCGTGTTCTTCATCACCCTCGACTCTTCAATTCAGACATTTTACATCTGTGGATAACTACGCCTTGCAATTGGAAGCGAGTCTAATAGTTAAGAAAACTCAAAGTTTCTTTTTTTAGCAATATGCCTTTATTGAATCTCTCTTAAGACTAAGTTACATTATTTAGTTTCCTACTATATATACCCTGATCGAAGTGATCAATCGTATTGGAAAAGAACTCGGAAAATGCTTAGTAGGCGGCTTTCAACGAATGTTGAAACTGCCCTCGTTTGTTTAATAAAAGAAGTGGGTCGTTTTGACTTTACGTTTTTACTCGTTTTTAATGTTTATGTTGTTTGAAGTGACTTGGGGCGAATGGCAAAGTATGCAGTAAAGCGTAATGTGGGTTATTTGTGGTTATTGACCACGGATCGTTTTCGTTTATGTGGATTATTGGGATTATTGGGATCTTTGGGCTGTGGCTTACACAGCATAATTATATTATAGGGTGCTTGTTTTTGATCGTAACATCTAATCCCTTGGCATAGTCGTTATCTTGTCTCAGATGTATGTGATAAAGTTGACTTACTGCAATCGCTGATACTTAATCTGTTCAATAGCCACGTGCCCTTAAAAACAGTGATGGTGCGCAATAGAAACTGTCCGTGGTTTACATCTGAGGTTCATCATGCCATTAAAATTCGCAGGAAACTTTACTCGAAGTGCAAGCGAAATCCAACTATCTTGAATTGGGCAAATTTCTGTCGAGCCCGCAATATCTCAACTTCCGTTACGAGGTCATCTAAGAAAATATATTTCTTATCTAAGCCAAAAAGCTCTGGAGCAACTTGCGTTCGATTGGTATCGGTAAAAAAGATATTATAGACGTCATCCCTGATCTTGATGATCTTAATAATACCTTTTTATCCAACTCAGTAGAAAATACTCCTCTGCCCAACCTACAACGTTTTCCTGAACCGCAAACAGCTTTTGAATTCGAAGTTGTATCGGAAAGTGACATCATTCACATCATTCGATCTCTCAAGTCCGACGCTATTGGAGAGGATGGAGTCCCTATTCGGTTTATTAAAATGATCTTAACCAACCTACTTAGCGCAATTACACACGTAATTAATTTTTGCATAACTTCCTCATTTCCGTCTTGTTGGAAGCTGGCTAATGTCATTCCGGTTCCAAAAAAAAACGTTACCCTCTTTGGCTACCGATTTTCGCCCCATAAGTATCTTACCTTGCCTGTCAAAAGTCATTGAAAAAGTCATTGCTAAGCAGATTTCAGATCATCCAAATTGACATAATCTACTAGCGTCGGTCCAGCCTGGTTTTCGAGCTAACCACAGTTGCTCTACAACTATGGTTAAAATTCTCGACGACATTAGGATTAGCTACGACTTGGACTACGTGACAATACTCTGCCTCCTTGACTTCTCAAAAGCTTTCGAGAAAGTCAACCACTCAATCCTTCTTGAGAAATTGAGAAGCTATTTTGGATTTAGTGAGAGTTCGATGCGCCTCATCAGTAATTACTTAAGTAATCGCTGTCAAAGAGTTGTGGTTGGTGATAAATCCTCTCGTGTTAGGAATATACATTCAGGAGTACGTCAAGGCTCGATTCTGGGTTCTATTTGGTTTTGCATATTCATTAATGACCTCCCTGAAGTTTGTTCAAATATTAGCATTCACTTTTATGCGGATGATGCCCAAATATACTTATCTAGACCTATAAATCTAGTTCAGGATGTTGTTTGCAGGCTGACTGAGGATCTGTCTGCAATCTACAAATGGTCGCTCCGTAATTACTTAACTCTCAACCCAACAAAATCTCAGTTGATCTTAATTTCTAAAAAAAACTCGTAATACAGAACTTTTGTCACCAATTTACCACAACGGCAAACAATTGCAGTTTGTGGAGACTGTAACCAACTTGGGGTTGCCGTCTCTCGCCGGTAAACCACATTAACTACACTATTGAACGAATCTATGCTGGTCTACGTAAGCTTTGGTTGTTCTCTGGTTTTACTCCTATAAATACAAGACTGAGACTTGTTAAGACCTTACTCATTCCATATATTGACTATGCTTCAGTTGTGTACTGCAAACTTGATTCCTTATCTCAGTATAAATTAACTGTTGCCTTCAATGATATGGTCAGATATGTATATGGAATCCGGCGCAGTGACCACATATCTGATTACAACAAGAATATCCTTGGGTGCACGTTGCAGCAGTTTCTGCATATTAGGTGCTGTGTCTTCTTGCACAAAATAATGCAGAAAAGATCGCCACCATACCTGTTCCAAAAACTTCAATTTGCCCGTTCAGCTAGGACGCTTAACCTTATTACTCCTTTTTCGAATTACTTGAACTCTTCTCGTCTGTTTTTCGTCTACGTCACCAGACTCTGGAACTCTCTGCCTACAACTATAAAATAAATAACTGGAGTATTTTTCTTAAGAATTTCCCTCCCCTCCTATCCTCTCCTCAATCAAAACACTTTATTTTAGGCTTTTTTTTTTTAATTAAATAATTATTAAAACTAAATCCTGTAAAATGAAAATGTCATTAAGTACTATAAAAGATTAAAAGACTAAGTCTTATTTGTACATCCATTCTTAAATAAATAAATAAAAAAGAAAAAAAAAATAAAGGATGCAAATTGCCAAGCATATTAACCTACGAATTTGCTCTTAAGCAACTCCAGTTAGTGGTGGGCTACTCTTTTAGGGTAGCAGCGATCGCCCCAAGCAGTTATGAGAAGGAGCAGTTAAGCCAAGCTGTGATTTGGTAGCATTTATGATCTAATGATTTGAATATGGATCCTGCTCTTGGCATCGCAAATTAAATAGTGAATTAATATAATGAGATAGGAAGAGTAAATAAAGAATAAGTAAAGTAGTAAATTCAAATAAAATTACATTTATTTCATGTTATTGAAAAACAAAGAATAAGAATTATATTGTATAATATAAGAATTTTGATTTATTTTAAGAAATGCACTTAGTATGTATGAATATAAATATTAGTCAAATAACCCAAAAAAAAAGAAAATAAAAATACATGGATTTTGTTTATGTACATATGTATGTATATGCAGCAAAAATACTAGGACTTAACAAACAGGGAAAAGCTGGGTTTGGTGTGTACATAATATGATATATGTATATTATACTATATAAAGCAAAAGTTAAAGTACTTATTGAAATATGTATAAATATAATGCAATAAAATAAAATTAATGCAAAAGAACAACAAAATTACATATATTTCATGTTATCAGACTATAAAAAAACCAAAATATTAATTAAAAGCAGTAATGTATGAATATGAAAAAAAATATATTAGAAGGATAACACAAAAAAAAGAAAAAAAAAATTAATGAAATTTATATATGTACACATGTATGTACATATATACAGCGAAAATACCAGAAACAAACAACAAATACTAAGCAAACAAACGAATATTAATATCAAAAAAATTATTTCATATTATATTTTAAAAACAACAGTTTGTTTACTTTCGATGAGAAAGCCTCGATCGACGCTCAGTGATCATCAGCCCAGCTTAAGAAAATAGTCTTTTGCACGAAACAGTTGTAGCCACCATGCAACATCTTATTTTTATCAATGCACTTAGATTTGGATATAAATTTTTATTCATGTTCCATAGTCTCCTGCAGTCTCTACGATGCCCTGCGATGGACTCACTATCGACTCCTGATTTCTTCTGCTGTTGTAAAAATTCATGGCCACCCAGTTGGTTATGTCTTTTTGGACGGCGTTGAGGGCAGTTTTGTTTTCGAAAACATGTTGTTTAAACCGATAGTCCGAAAATGAGTTCGAAGAGATGGTTAAATTCGTTTCGAGATTATTAAATCTTGTCCTCAGATCTCGAAGCAGGTTTTCGGCAAAGGCTTGCGCATTTTGTACACTTCCATCGCTTAGCATCCTATCCAGTATTTTTACGCCGGGCTTGTAAAAATACTGGAATAGGGATAATTTTGCTTGCAGTAAAATAACTCTCTGCCGACATTTCCCTGGTTGCTTGTTCGAAAGGACGTAGAATGGTGCAGAATTCGGAAGCGATTAACCACTCAATATCTGTAAGCATTTGAATTTGTGTGTTAATGCTTACAAACATTATTTTTATAGCTTCTTTCAGAGCAACAAATCTCTCCATCATGTAGAATGTTGAGTTCCACCTCGTTCGAATATCATTGACCACACTAAGGGGTTGCTCATTACCCAACATGACCTGGCTATGCAAAAGTTTCTCACTTGCCTGAGGACTTCGATGAAGTTTACAATGTCCTTAATTTTTCTAATTGTCCATTGCGTAGTTGCCATTTGCAAAGTATCCTCAGGCTCGACATTACTTCGAAAACCCAACGCCGTTTGCACACACAAATTCAGTTTATGAGCAAAGCAACCGAAGTGACGTTTGTTCAAATGATCTCTAACTGCTTGGGGATGTTTGCAGCGTTGTCAGTTAAAATAATCAAGACCTTGTCCTTTAATTCCCATAACGTCAGAACACGACTGATTTCGGTTGCAATGGAAGCTGCGGTGTGTGGGCCTTCAAACTTATTGCACTCTAGCATGGTATTTTGAAACACAAAATTATCATCGATATAATGAGCGGCTATACCAATGTAATTTTCATTGTTTATGGAAGTCCACTGATCAGTAGCTATGCAAACACTCCTTACATTATAGAGTTTAGATCTTAATAAAACGAGTTGCTCATTGTACATACTGTATAATAAAGTATTTGAAAGAAATTTAATACTTGGAAGACAGTATGTATGCCAATGTTCTCATTAACTCTCTAAAACCTTCATCCTCAATAATGTAAAAAGGTTGATAGTATTTTATAAATAAATTCATTACCAACCTGTCTATTTTTTCTTTCTGTGTAATTGACATTTTTGATGGAATGAATTGGAGTACCTGTTGCCTTAAAACTTGGGTTGAACGCTGAGGTGGACTTCGATGGGCTGGGATGATCTCACTGATGGACATATGGTATGATGTTTTCAACGTCCATGGGAGAATTTGTTCTCGTAACAATTGTGGGATGACGAACGTTCATGTGTTTTTTCAAATTAGTTATTGGTGTTTTGAAGGATAACGACTGCTTGCAAATTTTAAAAACAGACATCTTACCAACGGTTTGTGTAAAATGCATCCAAATGTCACTGGTCTTTTTTCGCTCCATTTCAAAAAATTATAACTTTAAAACTTTTCACAAATACTTTTAATTTCACCACCTAAACTGCTACTTTCAAAAGTACGCACAAAAAGAACAAAGCAGACAACAGTATACATATTATCGTTTTCTTTGTATTTTATCAGTTACTTTCGATTGCTAATTTTACAACTTAGCAGCGTTCAGTAGCAAATGTAATTTCCCTACCTAGTATTTGTATCAAAAAATTTAAACTTAAAATGTTAATAACTTTGAAATAAATTCATTCTGAGAGTATAATAAATAAATTCCCGATTTCCCCATAGGCATTCAAATGTATCTAGTATGTGAAGAATTGCAAGAGAAATAACAAATCTGCACATCTTAAATAATATTCCTTTTATATACTGAAATCAATCACCACTATCCCAGTGAACGCATCTCAGAAATTATTTGGAATACTGTCCATTGTTTCTCTTTCGCTCTAAAGATTTTCACATAAAAGTAATCAGAACACTGTTCTTCTCTCATGTCCTCTATCATGCTATTGTAATGTTTAAGAGCAGAAGAACAGATAAGGTAGCAGTTCCTGCTCCGTAAACTGATCCCTCCAGGAGCATTTAACAAAGAACAATCACAGTTGCTCCCTGCTTTCGTGAATAATATAGTTCCGAGTAGCAGCGATCGCAAGAACAGTCTCATTACTAACTCCAGTTCCTATGTGAACAATTGAGATCACCTCGTATTGAAAAGATATCATCCAGTTATAATGGGCGTGCAGATAATTTTTATTGTTTGACCATTCGATTCCTATATTTTCCATTAATTTAGTTTTGATAATTGGAAGGACTTTACTACAGTCTCCCCTTCTTTCCTTACGATCCAAATGCTACACCTTATATGCACTATTTAACAATTCGTTAACGCTTATGTATATCAAGACTTGTTTCAGTAATAAGACCTACATCAATATTGTGAGAGCTTAAGAAAGCAAAAAATTAGGGCAAAAGTTTGTTGGATGTGTTGCCTGTATACTCCTAAGTGATGGGATTGCACTCTTGCGGCGAGATGTAAAAGCGGAAAAGTAGTTGACATTTAATGTGAACCCTTTGTGTTGTTGGTAACCTTTTTACGAACGGTGCCTAGCCAAGCTCTTGTGTCTATAAATGATTTGCGGCCGGTTGGTTTGACTTGTGAGTTTTGTCGCAGTTTGCATATTTAATGTTGGTGGACTTGCCAAAACCAAACATTTGGCAACTGTGCCAATTTGTTGCGTTGCCTTCTAGTGAAGTCCCACATGATTTTTGTTCTAAATATGGAGCGGACATGTTTTTTAAGAACATTTAACTTCGTTGATCTGCATTCTAAGAACATTAATTAGGATACATCACTGTACCTATATGCACCGGAGTTCTTTTTGATCATTTTAATATCTTGCACTTTAAGACCAAGCAATATTAGTTCATTTTTGAGAGTTTCGCTGGGCATTTCATCAAGGTCATACAAAACGACTTTGAGTAACCTTGCTGCTGGTAAGTCGAGAGAGAAGAATTGCCAGTTCTTTGTTCTCACTGAACAAATTGTATTATAGCTATCGATATTTTCGCTCACAATTTTAATGCCAATTTTTTTGATGCAGGAGTGTAGGATATACGCATAGCGAAAAACAGAATTCACCTCATCGCCGGATATTCGCAAAACACAAATCGATGAAATGTTGTCTTTTCTTTTAGAGTTAGTTTGGATTGAATCATATCATTATCATTATGATTGTCTAGATCGGAAAAATTATCAGGTGGTGCAAAAAAGTTTTCTCTAGAGTCCTCACCTCTAGAGAGGTTCAGAGTTAGAGTTCATTTTGACCCCTTAAATATTTGAAAATAAACGATTGTCCTTAAAACTAAGAGACTGATTTCTTTTATTTACTCAAACATCTTATTACAAGTAACGGTATTAGCAATGAAGGAGGCGCGAACACGGCCACAATTTTCGGCGGTGACAACCAAGCCGCCATCAAAACGCTATCAATAAATTTTTTCAACTCAACGCTATCAATCAATTTTCTCAACTCCACAGGCTGGGTTTGAACACTACAACAGTTTTCATCTAAGTCGAATAAGGTTCAGTCTAAAACACCAGGTAGCAACAGTTATGTACCTATCCTAACCCGAAAAAAGCTAAAATCTAAATTGACCTTATTTCAGAACAAAGTGAAGTCGCACGATAATTTCTTGTCAACTTTTTTTATCGCTAAGCAGTATTGTCGAAGATTGCAATATCATAGCAGATCCGCCGTATATTCGTTATACCTTTTCTCAAACTCTTTCCTCAAATTATGAATTTGATGCCCTTGTAGAGGTACCTACTTAATTGGCTCAATGCAAGCCTTAACACAGAAAAAAAAACTTAAATATGTAATCTTAATTTAAATAAATATAATATTTATTAGGAGGAAATTAATAATAATCCTTTTTGCGGCGCAGGGAGCGTAGTTCCTCGGTGTACCAGAGTGGAAATGAGCTTCAATGATTCTTATGGGATGGACAGGATAAGGCAACTGATTACTTGGAAGTAAAATACTGCAAGAGCCTCATCTAAGGACATGTGTGTAAAGTTATTTAGTTTTCGAAGCAATACATATTTTCGGAGTTGAGAATGGTGAAGTGATTGTCGAGTGAAAGGGTTCCTGATAAGGGTGGACGGAGTAGATCCAAGGTAGAGAGGTGGTTACTTGCGGTAATAACTTCGGCTAGTGAATTGGATAAGACTGGAGTCGGGGAGACGAATTGTGAAAAGGATTTCTTTACCTGATGAGATGTAAATCGCGACTAAATGAATCTCATCGTCGCTTAAGCCCATTTCTACCACCCCAAATTATGTTAAAATAATTAGGGTGCCTTTACCATTGTTTTTCTGCTATAATGCTATTGAGTAGCACTTTAAATACCATTTTACAAATAATTTGCACGGCTAGCTTAGATCTCCTTTGGTATTATATTGCAATAAATCTAGTCTCTTTAGATGATTTATTGTGTTTCATGCGACGATTCACTGCCATCCGAGGATGCCTATGGCTCAGATTATAGCATAGGCCGAGACTTTACTTTGTCAAGCCATTTTAAAAAAGAAATAAAACCACAAACACCAAGTATACATATACCTGAACGGCAACGGCATTTAATACAAAAAGTGAGTTTAGTTGAAGTTATTCGAAATTTACATCGACCCATAAGAGATGGCGCACGCTGTAAAAGAAATGTTTTAGGAAAGCTTAGGTGGCCTTGCTTAAACTTATATAAAAAAAGAGAAATTAAACTGTTTGACGAAACCAGCCATATTCATTATCGACAACATGTGCCCCAGCAAAACAGTTCCGGCACATGTACATACAATGGTCGTTGCACAGTAACTTTGCACATCTATTACACCCTTTATTGGCCCATCTATTTCTTCTTGGACGGACATACTGCGCATATACATATGTACCTTCTCTATCTGGGGGTATATCGTGATGTTCAGATGGCATATATTGGTTCCTCAGCGATTTCTGCAAGGTGTTTACATTTGATCTTCTGATTATATGTGATCCGTTAATAGCCAGAGCAATTCTTTATACTAGTATTTATGTCGGCAATATTCAGAATTGAGATCAATGTAATTATCCATCATTTCGGCCAATATTCAAAATATTTTTAGATAATCTTTTCACCAAAGCGCTTGGACAAATTTTTAGAATTTTAAGCAACTTCACCTTGCACTCCGGAGAGCTTTCTGACAATATTTTCTAGCTTTGTTCGTAAATTAGGCCTTGCAGGAGGATGTACTAGCCACTTAGTTCCACCTTCATACATAAGAACTCTTGCAAGTCGTTGCTCTGAACTTGCTTCAATTCTAACAGTAGTAATAGTTCTTCGCCTGAGACAGAGATTTTTCTCTTGAGTTTGTTATACGAGATCTAGTTGGCGGCCATGGGTGACGGCGAGATGGTCGTTGTACTACTGTGGCAATTATAGGCGATCGTTAAGAGGTTGATGGTGCATAATTATCCAATACTGCTGCTGATTGTTCTGTTTTAGTATTATGTTCACTATGTTCACTTTCCCTATCATTTTCACGGTACAACCCTTATCGTCTGCAGTTATTTCCGCACTTAATTTCTCCGAATTTCTAAAATAATAAGGTGCGGAACGAAGGGGCAGCTACTAAGACGCTTGATCTTGAAAAAATGAACTGTTTTCAAGAAATCACAGTTTTTCCGCTGTGGTTATAGCGCGAGCACTCTAAGGTTAAATTATTACATGAAAATCTCGCATCCCTACAATTTTTCCTGCTTTCCTGTAACTCAGTTCTTCCACGAAAACTAAGGCTACCTCTAAGCACAACTACCTAGAATAAAAAAAATAAAAAAGTCCCAAGTCTCCTTTAACTTGTCTGCTGACAAGGTCACGGCCAAACCAATACCGAAACTCAATAGTAATTCTGGATAACACGCAATTACACAAAACAACTCTTTACATGTTCCTAATTCATTAATGGCAAGCGTGACTTCTGTATATCCACGTCTTTGGCTTCCGAATCGAACAAAACACATCATCAACACATTAAGTTATTAATTTCTATCGGTCTCAGCATGGAGCATAAATACACAGTGGATCTTGGTCGATATACGAAATTGTTTTACAGAAGAAAACCGCGCGCTTCCAGGACCACACGTATGTACATAAGTATGTATTGTACTACGGGCAATATTCACGTCTCATTATACGATTACAGTTCGGGTTCATTAACTTTGCGGTGGGTGACCATTAATAATTCCACGCCATACACCCGAGCTTACTCTTGAGGGCATGTATATAAGTCTTGTTGCAGTAGACCAATTATCGCATATAATCGGTTAAAGGCGCTTTCATTATGTCCATTCGCATGTTTATCCACGAGAAATTCTGTGCTTGTTTCCCCATAAAAGCTACCTAATTACCGCACAATGGTTGTATCTTGAAAGGATAGTGGCTCCGTTGAAGTAGGTGGAATGAGTAAGTAGTTGCTTCTCGGACAGATTTATGACTAATAAGTTGAACATTACATAGAAAAGAATCGCCATCATAAGGATAGAACATCTTTGGCGAGTTCCAGAAGTTATCGTCAGTATACGAACTAAATTGACATATTTACGCGTACTTGAAGCCTCCCTAAAATCCAATTTGACTATAATCACTGAGTCGGGTAATAATCATCGCTCAGGGCAAGGTACAGGATCAAGGGCACTTCGTCCTAATTAACATTTCACGCCAATAGAAAATGGTTGTTGAGTACGGAAGAATGAACAATACAATTGCGAAGTCGAGTATTTATATTTCATGCTTGATATGCAGATGACGGTGAAGCAGCACGAAAAGTATTCAAACAAGGATTCGATAAATTGAGAAACATTTTAGAAATTGATTTTCCGCGAATCGCGGATTCAGTTTTCCTGGAAAAATGTACGAGTACTAAAGGACACATGAAAAGCATCGTCAGGTTACTTGATTTGTTTTATCGTTTGAAGCAATTTGACTAGGCTGATCAAACGTTGAGAGTTGCAAAGATAAAATTACGTCTGAAAAGAATACCCCACGGGAAAAATCGCTAATTAGAACGTTGGTAGGTAGGAACGATGACATCCAAAAATACAATTTTACAGCATTTCACATCTGGAAATGTATGCTAATTAAGAAGTATGCTCAGTTAACATCGAAAGAATCAGGTGGAAAGAGTTTGCTCGATGTTTGCATTCAGTTTTCAGGAGTGTTGGGAAATGTAAAGTGATTTGGGCGGAAACATGGAGCGTACGACTTCAAATTGATAATAATAATACTTTAAAGACAGATACAGGGTTTTTCAATAGGTTCGTAATATTTTTAAATATAAATACGGACTCACCTTCAATATTAAAATGCGAGTCAAAGCGTCTTATTACGGGAAAGTTCATGTACAAGTAGAATTTGAATATTATTAAAAATTATGATTGGAATTCTGGGTCTTAAAGAGCTCTACGAGTACTTCCCAGGAACTGGGATTGTGCATACAGATATTGTTTGAATCTTCTCAGATTGGGTTATTCAAAAGTTTGCACAAAATTCTGTATTTCATCGGAAAATCATCTCCAGCTGGGAAGGTCACCTTTGTTTCATGGTTTTGTTGTTATTGTTATTATTACCGTCTAATTGGAACTCGGAAGTTCAGATCCTCGTTGACCACCCTTCAGCAAGCCTCCCTGTCATGAATGTGTTTCTTCACTGTTTCGCTGTTCTTTCCCATCTCTTGGAGATCCATCCTTCTATTGTCCTCCTATCGGCCTCCCTGGTGGTCTTTTTCCTATGGGTTTTCTACTCATTATTCGTTTGACTGTTCGTCCACGTTCCATTTGTTCTACGCGTCTCGCCCATCTTAGTCTTTGCGGCTTATTGACTCGGACAATGCTTGAATAAAGTTCGTCGAGTTCTTGATTGTGCAGTTTCCTCCATCTATTCCTACGTCCTGTTTTAAGATTTAAAGACCTTATTTTCAGAGACCTGAAACCTATTTTCCTTCTTCTTAGTCAGAGACCAGATTTCACTTCTAAGCTTACTTCCTTTCCCGCTATTATTAGACTTTCTACATATCTTTTAACTGTCTCCTCACAATTTCCCAGCCGGTCCAGATAGTCAACGTTAGCTAGAACGGATGGGATTCAATTAAGGGTTATTCCCCTATAATTTTGTTGAAAGGAACTCATTACGAATGTCAGCACAATTAAAAAGTAAGTGGCGACGTATCTCAAATGTTTCCGATAAGACACTTCCCACTTTAATCTATACATTGTTCCCCTTTAGACATACAAAGATGTGATACATTTTCGATGGATCAATGAATAGTCGGTATAGTGTTGCGTGGAATTCTCATTTCTTTTCATTTCGTATAGTGAAAATTTAGTACCTCGACGAGCGGTTTCTCTTGAAGTCACCGATTATTTCCTTTGCGTATGATGTCAGTCTCTTTAAGAAAATATTTGGCAGAACCTTGTAACAACTTGGTGGCAAATATATTTCTCGGTAATTATTGCATTGTGTTTGGTCACCCTTTTTAAATCCGGAAATGGTGGCCGAGTTTTCCCATTTTTCGGGGATGGTTTCATTGTTTCAAATAGTTGTGATGAGCCCATGTAAACTTTCTGTTAATTATTCTCCTGCGTATTTTGTATACTCGTAATAAGGACCGTTTCAGTCTTATGATCGGAAAGTCGCAGGCCAGCGTCAGCTAGCCAACGACGTATCATTTCAATTGTCTCGTGACAGTGGAGTACAACTTCTTCTATGGCTTTTGCTACGACCACTATGACGATGTTATCCACAAATGCTTCTCTTGAAATTGGAAGGTTAAGAATTGCGTCGAACATAGCGCCCCACAGTAGGGGTCTAGGATTGAGCCTTGTGGGACACCACCGAATGTACTAGTTCTCTCGTCAGAGTCATAGAGGGCAACACTGATTGCAAAGTGTTGTAGCTCACTATTATTTTACAGGGATAGTATTTCGATCCGCTTCTCATAATAAGTTCCCAATTCGCTTAGTTAAACTCGTTTTTCACATCGAGGGTTATAATAACGCAGTGTTTTTTAGTACTACCTTTTCAGCGTCTACCTTTTATATGCGTGACTTAGGAATGCCGTACTGGTACTCTGATAGACCTATTGCTGTTAGAGTAGCTGACAAAGTCTATCTTAAATTATTCCTTCAAGGACATTTCCGACAGTGTCGAGCAAACAAAGAGGCCGGCAGGACGACGATTCGTTTAGGGCGGCCTTTCCTTTCGGGAGTAAAATTAGTCGTTGACCCTTCCAAGGCTCAGGAAAAACGCTTTCCTGAAGACAGGTGCTAAACATATCGTCAAATAAGTCCGGTTGAATTTTAATAGCGACCTTGAGGGCTTTATTTGGAATCATCCATCTTCGTAGCCTTTCTATCGCTTACCTTCTTACATGACGAGGAAATAGGGTCTCAACTATTTTTTTTAGAGCAATACCGAACACGTTTAACCAGAGCCTATGCTGTAATTTTGTAGGCCTTTCCCCATACGTCCTTTTTGAGTTGTTCACAGAGGTTCTAAAGCAAAGGCGCTTAGTACACTGGATCGCTAATTTTAGTCGGGTTCTCGCTCCTCGATGTATAGATACATTTCGAGTGGATGCGAGTTGCTGTTCATCAGCCTTCGGGCAAGCATTGCTGATAAATTCTGCGCGTTCGGTGATACAGCGATCTTAGCTTCAGTGATGTAGAGCTAAGAGATTCGGCACACGCCAAGTCGTGCGAGCGAAGGCGGGACAGGTGCAGAGAAAGTGTTCTGCTGTGTCATCCTCCTCGCAACATGCAGCACAGGTAGGCATTTCACTGATGCCAAGCCCGTAGAGATGCTTGGCAAAAGTATAATGGCCCGTAAAGACGCCCGGAGACCTTCTGCAATCATTTCTCCTTAAGGATAAGAAGAATGTTGCGGACTTCTTGCAGACATCAGGGCGTACGCGCTTAGTCATCCTGCATCCTGGATATTCCCACCATCTACGACTGTGTGCATTAAAGACCCAGTCGTTGATGTCATATTTAACCGTGGAAGCAGATAAATCTAAGGCGGATTCAGGTCCTGAGAAACTCTCCTCTGAGCCCCTTCTAGCGAGTTCATCGGGGATCCCAGATTGACGTGGGACCCATACAAGCCTAAGTGAATTTAGTCTTCCGAATTTGTTCAAAACGGTCTTGAGTTCATACACTAATTTGGAGTTGGATAGAGGGTTGGACACGGATTTGATTGCAGCTTGGCTGTCACTGCAGACGCATATGCTTTTCCCATCCACCTGTGCTTCACAACATAGTGCACGGCCATTAGGATTGCGTAAATCTATGGTTAAAAGACAGATGCATATTTTCCTAACGAGAAGTGTAGTCGAATGTTTTCGGGCTCAAAGAAAACTCCAGGGCCGGATTCCTGCCCAGTCCTGGAGCCATCAGTGAAAATGCGAATACATTCCATTCCAGGTTCAGTGTCTGGGCGAAGCCAGTCCTGACGCCATGGAAATGTGATGTAGGATGGCAGGTGTCATTGCGTCAGAAGGCATATCCATAAGACAGGGCTCGTAGGATATTTCTCGCGCAAGTACTCTGTCACTCCAATGCGAGTTGTAACAAAGACCTATTCTCTTTAGGAGAGACATGGCTTTCAGTGCGCACCCTCTCATAAGGAGTGAAAGATTCATCAGAGCATCTAGAGCAGGTCCCGGTGTGCTGATGAAAGCCCCCGTGCAGCTGAGACAGACCGCTCTTTGGAGTTTGGTGAAAGAGGCCACAACGTGTTTGCGTGTTAGCCCGTTCCATCAAACAACCAATACATATGAGATTATAGGTCTTATCATTGCCGTATAGATCCAGAGGACCTTTTTCGGCGATAAGCCCCATGTGTTGTCAAAAGCACCTTTGCATTGCCAAAAAGCTGGCAGTGCTTTGATGATTTTTATTTCATCATGCTTTGACCAAAGAAACTTGTTATATAAGATGACTCCCAGGTATTAAGTTTCCTTGGATATCAGGATGGGAATGCTTTTTAACACCAGCTGAGTAATGCCAGAATTTTTCCTCCTTGTCGTGAAGAGAAGGACATCAGCCTTAAGAGGATTAACCGACAGCCCATTGCTCGTGAACCAGTCATCGGTCACATTTAGCGCCGCCTGTGTTTTGAGGCAAACAATCGATAAACATGAGCCGACAGAGAGAACTACAACATCATCCGCATAGGCCTGGGTATAGATTCCAAAGGCATTGAGAGCATCGAGCAGAGAGTCGACCGCCATGCACAGCGGAGACAAGACGCCACCAGTCCAGACGCGCCAGTTAGTACCTCTTATCAGCCCGCTGCTAGTAAATATGATGTGGACAATGGATCCCGATCTTGCTATACTAAAGGTGATTGTGTTTCTGTTATTAGATAGAACCATTTACAGGCAAAAAAGGACTTCAGTCCTCACAATTCGTATATTAACCGCCCCATTTTGTGTCCCAGGTATTGGAATCACCCGCTATTATAACGGGGCCCCTGCCTATAATGTCTGCAACTAGCGTATCCGAAATCGCCTCGAAATTGTCTGGGTTGTATGAAGCAGCTGTTTATATAAATACCATTTATCTTAGCCCGTACAAGAACATCGTCGCGCACCTCCGAATATTCCTGGATTGACGCAAATCCAGATTGCGAAAACATTACAATCCTTCGATTTGTGACCGTTTTCACCGCATCTAATACACAAAACCGATCAGTCGAAGAGATTTTTGCATGCTTTTGCGGAATTTCCAAATTCGGAACACCTAGAGCAGCGCTTTGACACAACTTCTCTCGTATTCGACAGTGGGCCCAGCCGATCCGCGCTTTTCCGATTCTCAATAACTTGTGCGATATTTCCGTTGGTAGGTTGATTTTAGCAGTGTGCGTTCCACCATAAGCTTTTCTAACTGAATTGGTTTGTTAAGGCGGTACAGATTTCCTTGCTCCCTAGCCAGACCTCTTGCTTTAAAGATCAAACGCTAACGCTTTCTCCCAAGGCTTTTTTAATTTCGTCTTCATAAACCACAGTTGTAGAATTCGTAGCTTTACTAAGCGAGAATAGGAAGTCTCGCATCTAGGGATGCAAACGATACATCGATATTTGCAAAACATCATACATCGACGTCAAAACTGTCAAACATCGAGATCGTTCATTGTATTCGTTAAACTTTGCCAAGATGTGTAAAACATTACTCGTTTTTCTTTTTTGCATCTCAACAGAACCTGAACTGTCAAACTTAAAATTGCGTTTCCTTTTTTGTTCAGAGTGTTCAGAGCTTCAAAGTTATATTACTTTTTCGTTCAGAGGACAGTTGCTGAGTGTTCAGATCTGGGAGGATATAAAATCTCTTTTTCCAAAACTTGCAAGGATTGCAATATTATATCTTTCCATCGTCGCCACGCCTATTCCATGCGAGCGTTAGTTTTCGGAGGTTGGGGCAACCACCACCCAAGGCAGAAACAGACTTCTGGGGACCAGATTGTCTAAGCTTCTTTTCCTCAACTCAATTTCTCAGTTGCTTTCGAACAAATAAAAAATAAATAATTAAAATTATGTCTCTTAAATTCCAATTAATAATTACATATAAATAAAAAAATCGTATTAGCAAAATGTGTTTCATTTCAATGATGAATTTTATTGTTTTGTGGTAAGTTGAATGGAAATTAGCTTAGGTTTTTGAGTTGAAACAGGTAAGACTTAATTATTTTGTTCTGTGCAGTAGGTCGTATGTATAGCCAACGAAAACATCGGAAAAACATCGATGTATCGTTGTTATAACGGATGTTTTTTGACATCGATGTTTGTCGCAAAACCATCGATGTTTTCAAACATCGATGTTTTTTTTAACGATGTTGCATCCCTACTCGCATCCGTGGCCCGCATGTTCTTGCCAACCTTAACCCATTCTTCTGCCGACTTGTCCTCTGGACTCGGCTTGGGTTTTGTTTTACTTGTCTTTCCAATTTCTTGAACCTGGTTTGAGGCGAAGACTTTTAAACTGACTTTCTCTTGGAAGGTTTTTCGGACGTTGTACTCTTGTCGGTCAGCTGTATTTCCTTAACTGCCATGTTTCCTCCCGTTTTTATTTCAACCGGACTATATTCGTCTGTGTGGCTGTTGTTGCTTGATTGTTGTAGGAATTACGACAAATGATTTTTATCTTTTCTCGGAAATCAGACATCTCACTTCGTAGGTCAGCGACATCGGTTTCTGCCTCTCAGAAAATGGACGCAATGACTTGCCCATTTTTTTTTTAATTTTCCCGTGAACGTTATGCTTGTCCCTATAATAATTATATATATTTAATTATATATATTTAATTATATATATTTAATTATATATATTTAATTATATATATTTAATTATATATATATAATTCGTCTATTTTCAGGCCGAATTGTAGCATCCTGGTGATCTCGTGGTTGTGGATGGTGAAGATTTCGAATGAGATCGCGTATTATCTCTAGGAAGAATATCTTTTAGTGGTGAACGCGCAAGTTGAGTGCTCTTCTTAAACGGATCAAGAAACTTTTTCGCGTCATTGAGCTTTTGACTTGTAACATTACTGGCAGCAGCAGCTAGGTCTACCGCTGCAATACCATCAGTGCAATTCCATAATTGTTTTCATTTCGAGTCATTGCATCTCGAAGACTGTGAGCCTGTTTTCGAACTCTAAGCGCCGGTACTTGGCATCCAACTCCCTGCACCGTAACTTCGTTCCTTCTAGTCTCTTCCATATTAAATTTTTATAGACAAGAGGTTTCCTGTCATTTTTTGTTCCGCGGGTGGCATATAATATTTCCACCAACCTTATGAATGGGCACACCATATGGTACACACACGCACAGGGCCCCCCAATCCGCCACCTGGGCATGCACCCGATGGGAGAACTGACTTATCTCCACAACTGTAGCTGAGAAAAGATTAAAAATGTTATGTGTTTATATGTTATGTGTTTATGTGTTATGTGTTTATATGTTATTAATGTTAAATGTTAAAATGTTATGTTAAGGATGTTAAGCTCCTTCAAGCGAGGCTAATTTAACCCACTTCATATTGGGCCTTTTTCAACGCAAAGTTTTAGCTCTTTTTACAATCCAAAGATTCTCTTTATTGATTCGAGTAGTTCTACCTCGAAAGATTTGGCTTACCGTTGTAGGTACCTATTTAAGTAAAAACAACTTCTTCGCTTGACCTATTTTCTAAGAAAAGACCACAACTTGTCAGAAAATAAGCATTCCAAATAATAATTTAAATTAATTCCCCAGTGAAGGAGTAGCCCAATAACAGTTTGGTAAAGCCGAAAACAACTAACATCAATCGTCAAGTGCATGTGTAATAAAAGCAGAATTTCAGAGCCTTTGTTATTTTTGATTCATTTGCCAGAGGAAGAAGTATCATCAATCCACTCACAAATGAACTTTCACTGAAGAGATTTAGGTTTCGCAAAGTTGATGCGATTGACTTTAAGTATTAAATACAAACAAACGAGCAATCAACTTATAAGATGAGTATACGGCAGTAATGTAATTTTAAATATTAAGTTGAAGCAATTGCAGGATTCATGTTATAGTTTGCTGTATGTTTCTGCAAGCCTAAGGCAATAACATTTTTTAGTAGCATATCGTATGGGTATTCAATTGTCTACATTTTCACTTAGATTCGTACATCTGGTAGAGAACTTAATAATGCGAATTTCGTGTAATGTGTGTTGGACGTACCGGTTGAAGTACGTAAACAAAAAGATTAGGTGGGCCAAAGGCATCACACAGGTGCAACCAGGTTACACTATATTCAACAATACCGAGCTGGTCTTGTTCACCAGGAAAAGGAAAATCCCGATATTTGATCCCCCAAAGTTAGAGAGTACTCCACTCAAACTCAAAGCGGAAGCCAAGTATCTAGTCATCATTCTTGACTCCAAACTCTCCTGGAAAAGGAACCTGTAGGAAAGGATGAAAATAGGATTGAATGCTTTTTTTTGCATGCAAAAAGACCTTCGGCAAAAGATGGGGCTTGCAACCGTACATCATTCATTGGATGTACACAGCAATCATCAGACCTATTTTAACTTATGGGGTCCTATTCTGGTGGACTGCTAGCAGCACGTAAAGCTATATGAACATTCTCAACAAAGTACAAAGGTCAGCCGCTGTTTGTACAACGGGAGCCATGAGAAGCACGCCGCAAGCAAGGTTGGACATGATACTCCATTTCCTTCCCCTTTATCTATTCATGAAAGGCTGCGGTGCAATGAGCGCTCTCAGACTAAGAGAGTCCTCTCTGTGGAAGCAAGCCAACTATGGACATGCGGCCATACTCAGAATAATAGACGACCTGGGAAAGAAACATGGTTTTAGTAGCCTCGCACCTACGACCGACTATATTTCTTCCCAAAATGACTTCTCTCTCAGAATACCAATCCTTTTCCCCGACAGAGAAGAGTGGCTATCAAACGCTGTGATCAACGACCACGAGATCACTCTCTTCACCGACCGATCGAAAATGGACACAGACACGGGGGGGGCCGGGTTCTACTCTGATACCCTCCACAAACAGGAATCATTCAGACTCCCTGATCCGAGCAGCGTTTTTCAAGCAGAAATCCTAGCAATAAAGAAAGCACCCAAACACCTACAGGTAACCGATATCCCACCATCGGATATCACTATCTTCGTAGACAGCCAGGCTACACTGAAGTCAATAGAATCCTGTATAACGAGATCAAAGGCTGTCATGAAAGGTCGCGACTCACTGAAGTCCATCAGACACCACAAAGCCAAACTCTGCTGAGTCCCGGGTCACAGCTCAATCGAAGGGAACGAAAGAGCAGACGAATTGGCCAGGTAAGGGTCTGAACTGGACATCAGCGAACGGACACGTCATTGCAACCACCTATCAGTGCATTATACCGGATCATAAATGACACAATCATCAAAGAAGCCAACTCGTCTTTGCTTACAAGAAACGACAGCTACACGACAAAATGATCGTGGCCAGAGCTCAATATCGGAAAACAAAGAAGCTCTTGGCGCTGGGCCGAAACTTGATCCGTATGCTCGTCGGAGTGATCACATTACACTGTCCCATTGGAGCAATGCTCCGGAAATGGGACTCGGGATCCAGTGATCTCTGCCGAAGCTGCGGCGATGAGGAAGAAACTGTACGATCCAACATCTGCT
The DNA here is from genome assembly GCA_958301585.1 of Merodon equestris. Taxonomy (NCBI): domain Eukaryota; kingdom Metazoa; phylum Arthropoda; class Insecta; order Diptera; family Syrphidae; genus Merodon; species Merodon equestris. The sequence goes on along the minus strand of OY284414.1, from coordinate 74,619,374 downwards.
TTGCCACTGCCCAGCTCTCCAGAATCGACGCCTAGCTTCGCTGGGCCAAAGATTCTTTACAGAGATTGCGGACGTGCCAAATACAGATATATCGGATCTTCTAAAATGCATAAAGACGGGGTGGTTTCAGCCACCACGTGATAGGACAGGTTAATTATATGTGTACTCCACAAATGAAGGGAATCACAATGGGCCTTTTGGCCTCCGAGCGGAAGTGATGCTTAACCATCGCACTCCCCTTCTATAACGTAACCTAACCATATTCAATAAGATCCGAGTGTATAATGAATTTATAATAATTTTGTTTTTCCTTCTTACTTAGGAGCACTTCAGATTGAAGTGCATCACGCCCAGGTGACCAAGATGCGACATCACTATGTCACGGCAGTGCAAATGAGATAAGGATATCTTATATGAAATACCATACATCGTTATTTTAAAAGTAGAGTCATTCTTTCAAGTACTCGCCTTCACTTTTAGCCATCAATCATAAGAGAATCAGGATACTCTGCAAGGAACGTAGAGAGGTAAAAGCTAGATTACCAGTGAAGTATGAACCAACACACAATCTTGGGCAGAAGTGAAATTAAAATTGATAGACTAGTCCGCACAACCTACCAGTTCCCATTTTTATGCTTTGGGGATATGCGACACAAGGAACATTGTCCATCAACGTCACATTAGCTCTTACGTTCAATTTGTTCTGAGATAGTTGTGGCAAAAACAAGCTGACGAACAAAGACATATTTTTAAAAACGACGGCGTCGAGTTACCTTGAAACGTGGAAATATAGAAAAATTTCAAATTTGAAGAATCGAGGTAGAGCAATAGATTTATGGCAATTATGTAAGGGACAACCGCTAGCTGGGTGCTCTCCTTGCTAAACTAAGGTTCCATAACTTAGCAACCATAATTTAGCAACTTGTTCGAACTTATTATTCTTCTTCTTAGATATACAGCTCATGACGAACCAGAGCTAAGCTTCTCTCAATCACTTATGTTGTGTGCGATTTGTTTTTCCACACAAGTGACAGGGACCTGCAGTTTAATGCCGATTCTGAACCGCGAGAGCCAAGAAGCTTTTTCAAGGCAAGTGTACTGCGAGGGCTTTTGCCATTACCCCGCCAAGGAGAGTAGCCGCGAAATTAACATTCGATTGCGATGGTGTTATCCGGATCCGAATTCGCTCATCGCTCGTCAGCGGCCGACACACTACCGACTGCGCCACTCATATTATTATTATTACGAGTTATTATTACTATTGTAAAAAGGAATTAATGGTTCCTTGCAGTTATTATTCAAGTGTCTGCTACATGTCTCACAATTTAGTACTAATTTCTGTAATGTCTTCATTCATATGAGGCCAAAATACCAATCCTCTAGCACGCTTTTTACTTTTTTCTATTCCTGGATGTCCATCATGAATATATTTGAGAATAAGAGAAGTAAGTTTGGGAGGAATTACTAGCGCTTGAATCTTAAAAATCAGATTTTCAATAACTGACAGCTCGCTTCTATAATTTCCGAAAACCTGCAGATCGTAATGTAATTTTCTTATCTACATTTCCAGGCCATTGTCCCTTAATGACTGATATTAGCTGCTGCATAATTGTGTCTTCTAAAGTTGCATTTAGGATTGTCTCAAGCATATCTTTCGATATTGCAAGGTTTGACTTTATTAATGCTACATGCATTTTTATATCTCTATCTAATCTGCTTTCCTCCTTATAACTTAATGGAGCCCTTGACAATGTATCAGCGACTAACAACTTTTCCCCTGGCTTAAATACGACCTCTAAATCATATGCTTGAAGACGGAGCATCATTCTTTGTAATCTGGGTGGGACACTTGCTAAAGGTTTCTTAAACAATGGAATAAGTGGTTTGTGATCCGTTTCCACCACTGTTTTTTGACCATAAATGTATTCGCAGCTAAAGACAATTGCATACAGCTCTTTTTCGATTTGAGCATAATTGCGTTGACAGTCTGTGAGCGTTTTTGACGCAAAGGCTATTGGACTGCGAACTGAGAGGCATCAGATGATATTACTGACAGTTTTGAAGGCTGAAAATACGCAAGGACGGGTGGTTTCATAATTAGAGATTTAAATTCGTTGAAGACCAATTCCAACGATTCGCTGCATTGAAGTGTGGCATTCTTTTTTAGCAGTTGTCGCAGCGGTTCAGTTTCATTAGGTAGATTTTGTATGAATGGTCCAAAGTACAATAGTTGATCCGAATCTATGGACATCCTTAATAGAAGTTGGTGACGGCATTTTGAGAATAGCTTCGACTTTTTTCCGATCTGGATGAACACCTAGCTCATTGAAAATAGGGCCAAATATTTAACTTCTCTTAGCCCGAATTTGCATTTTTAATTATTTAGTTTCAGGCCAATTTTTTCCATTTACTCAAGAACACAGATGAGTTCGACATTATGATCTTCGACAGTCTTACACGAAATAAGAAAATCATCTATGTAAACAATTACATCTTCATTAAGGAACAACTCCGTCATCTCACGATGAAAAATCTCTTGGGCTACTTTAAGTCCATAAGCCATTCTCAAAAATTTGTATCTCCCACATGGAGTGTTAAAAGTGCATAGGTTTGAGCTTTGGGTATCTAGTTTAAGCATCCAATAAGCCTTGCTAGTCTCAAGAATTGAATAATATTTGCAACCAGATAGTTTTGACTATCATCACGCTCTAAGGCCTTGTTGAGATTCCTCGGATCTAGCCAGACACGCAATGCACCATCGGGTTTCTCTACCAGGACTCTTGAGTTGACCCATTGCGTTTACTTTAGTTATTACGCCATCTTTTTCCATTCTATCTAATTCTGATTTTAGTTTAGGATGTAATGTAATAGGAATTCTTCTAGGTGCATCAATAAGGACTGACTTTGCGATCAACTTTAAGACTATACATAAGTCCCTTCTAAGCAACCCTTTTCGACTCAGTTCCTGCAGACCCTTTCATAGTACATTGACCCAATATATTACCCTTCGATCCACCAAAAGCTGTTGGACTTCCCACACATTTTTTTATGTTTAGACTATTGTTATGATTTATGAAATTAAAAGTATCTAACGACATTACATTTGCTTCTGCTCCTGTATCTAAAACTATTTTAATTTCCTTATTGTTAATTTTAACAAATTAGAATAAATCATCTGATTTCCTGCTACATTTACCTAATATGCCTATGAAGAATTCATTAACTTCATCACATTTAAATTCGTAACAACCTGTTTTGGTATTAATGGCAAATTTTCGTATCATATTAGACTTACAGTATTTTTCAAAATGATTCAAACCTTTCCATACGTGACATCTCTGACAAATCGCTGGACATTTGTTTGGATGGTACCAATTTCCACATCGTTCAAATCTTTTGTTAGATCCGAATTGATTAAAGATGGAGCTTTTTGCGTTGCTGTATTACCAGTATTTTCTGCTAAAATACTTAAGTATTATGTTAAAATACGTAAGAAGTACTTGAGAGTACTTGAGAGTACTTCTAAGTACTTTTTTTTTTTTTTTGTTTTTTTTTTTTTTTTTTGTTTACTTTATTTCACGTAAAATCTTATGAACAAAAATTATACAATTACGTAATAATTAACAAAAAGATTTTATGAAATAATTAGGAACATTCTATTGTCGAAAGACAAGTGGCGAATGATCCATTAGAACAAATTTGACATTAATGTAAGTTGAGGGATCATTAAGTGAAAAAAGTTAATTCAAGATTTTTGATTATAATATTGTACTTATAAATTAAATTCAATGAAAGCTATTATACATACATGATATGTATAAGAACTCAAAAATTCAACTAGCAGGAAATAAAATAAAAGAAAAAACAGAAAATACACCAAAACATACGTTTAAACTATAACATTTAGTAATGAATCTATTTCCTCAAAATTAAAGGTAAAGAGAAATAGTTTCAATTTTTTCAAGAAGGTCGCTTCAATTCCCTCACTTCTCAGATTAAGAGGTAAATTATTAAACAAGCGGGGAGCAGTGACATTATAGAAATGAGAAAAATGTGATTTTATTACGATAGGTACATTTACTAAGTACTGGTTATTGACACGTAGATTATGGGAGACATACCATCTTGAGAAGTAGTATCCAGATCTGATAAAAAATACTTCAAGCACTTTATAAAAATATAAATGTTTTAGAGGAAGAGTATTAAGTCTCTTGAATAACTCAAAACTATGAGTCCTACGATTAACTTTAAACAGGATACGAATCGCGTTCTTTTGCTTTACAATTAAGGGATCAATTTTATTAGAGTGCGTACCACCCCAACAAGTTAGTCCATTTAAATAGACTATTATAAACTAGCTTTAATATGGGTAGGGTACAATATATACTAAGATGATAAATTTGACGTAAAAAATAATTTAGGTATTTGGACAGATGTGAGGTGTGATCTTTCCAACTTAATTTGCAATCCAAAATTATCCCCAAATATTTGAAACTTTCAATATTTTCTATATTAAAGCAACTAGCCGAACAGTTATTAATAGCATTGTAAGAGATCTTATGAAGTTGATGAATACTAGTAGACAGATTGTATGCGAATAATACCATTTTCGAAGAATTTCTAAATCATAAATAGTTATCAGACGCATACAAATTAAACAGGTTAAATTCGGAATACGACAAAGACGTATCATCAGCAAAAGCTGTTACTTTACCTTTAAAACGTTGGATGAAAAGGGAATTAACATAATTAAGAAATAGGATAGGACCCAAAACAGACCCTTGTGTAACGCCTAAATTTATAATTTTTTCCGAACTACAGCTGTTTTTAATTTTTACCAACTGTTTACGATCTATTAGATAAGAAACAAACCAGTCGTATACGCAGCCTCGAAAACCTATTCTATATAATTTTTGAAGTAACTTTCTATGATCTACCATATCGAATGCTTTAGTTATATAAATAAATAAAGTGGCTGCTATCCCGGAGTTGTTTAAAGTTTGATATAACTCACTACAAAGTTTCATAACAGCGTCTTCAGTCGACCTTTTTTTTTTGAAACCATATTGAGAATCACTTAAGAAATTAGTTTTATCTAAAAAGGACAACATCCTTGTTTTCATGGATTTCTCAAAAACTTTGGCAAAAACAGAAAGAAGAGAAATAGGACGATAGTTGTTGAGACTCGTGGTTTCACCTTTTTTGAACAGTGGAACAACGGTGGCTAGTTTAAGTGCAGCTAGAAATATAGCTTTCTGGATGCTAAGGTTGAAAATGTACATTAGAATATCAGAAACTTTATACGAAATATTCTTTAAAATATTATTGGAAATCATATCATTTGCGCTGGAACTAGATGTTTTTAGTGACATTATAATATTATGAATTTCCAATGAAGTAAAATTCTCATTTCTCTCTTCCAGAAAATTGATTTTGTCAAGAGCATCTGAATTTAATTGTTGTAATTTCAGAATCTCTTGGAAAAGCATTTCTAATGTTATATTTTTTTTCTCAGCAACAGAATCTTTGAAAGAAGCATCATTAAAAACTTGGTTCACAGAAGCAGCAGCAGAGCAAGAAGCTTTTGGTGAAGTAGGCCCGGAGTAGCGTTTGAGAGTACTTCAGAGAACTTATAAGTTCTTGAGCAGTACTGCAGTACTTCCAAGTACTTCGAAAAAAAAAACTTTTAGAATCATAAGATAGCATTCATTTTATTACTTCCTAATACTGTTATAATTTAAAATAATAAAGTTATTATTTACTTTAATTAGAAAATGAATTTGCTTTTAATAACACAAGTTTCTCAAAATTCTCATCCAATAAAGAGTTGCGAAGCAGAGAGAACAGTCACTGTAATGGGTGTTATTGATTTGTTTTTTATTGGCCAAACTATAATGATAGCAATATTTGCCATTCTTCTAAATATTTAAAGTAAAATATATTTATGTTTTTGCAAGTACTTGAATACTGGTAAGTACTTGAAAGTATTTGAGATACTTGAGAGTACTTAAAATACTTGAAAGTACTTGTTAGTACTTGAAAGTACTTGAAAAAGTACTTGTAAGTATTTTTCACATACTTGAGCCATTTTTGAATTCCAGTACGTACTTAAGTCTTTTTCAAGTACAAGTACCAGGTACTGAAGTACAAGTACCAGTACGTGATACTTGTACTTATCAAGTACTTAAGTCTTTTTCAAGTACAAGTACCAGGTACTGAAGTACAAGTACCAGTACGTGATACTTGTACTTATCAAGTACTTAAGTCCTAAAATACTGAAGTACCTTACAGCCCTGTTAAAAACCAAGTCGTTAGATTTAGTGTTGTGATGTTTGTTGTTCTGTCGCGTGTTGTTCTTAGATAGGGATATTTAATGGTTGTCGCTGTTGTGTTTTTCTAATTATTAACCTTATTCTCTGAATGTATTGTAACTGAAGACATCTCTTGGGACTGAGACTGACTATGACGTATGCGATTGACTATGACGTTTTTCAGCTACTTCCAGAGTCAAATCGTCAATGTCAAGAAGTGAGCGCCTCAACTTGTCATCTTTCAGACCAATGATGAAGACATCGCGAATCATCTGATCTTGCAGTGTTCCGTATTCGCAGACCTGGGCTATTTTCTTCAAGTGCGTTAGAAATTGATCAATAGATTCAGCAGACTTTTGCCTTGTGAAAAGAAATTTATGTTTATGTTTATGTTCATTCTTGGATCGCAATAGGAACTGATTTTTTTTATGACGTCCTCATATTTCAGATTTTTTTGGAAATGCGTTGTAAATGCGCAACCCATCATCACCAATATACGTAAGAATTACGTTTACCTTTTTCGCGTCATCTGAAATATCAACGAAATTTAGAAATATGTATCTCTAACTTCTGCACCCAAAATTTCCATGCTGCACTCAAATTGGATTGATTGAAGTCCATTTCCTTAGGTTTTGCACCGAAAGAGAATTCCATCACGTGTTTTTTGTACTTCTTGGTTAGGCAGGTGGACGTGAAATTTCTCGAACTATTGGCGTTGTTTTCCAATATATATGTAGATGTGTCGATTTCTTCTTCTCTTGTCGAATCAAATAAAATTCCTGAGTCAGATATATTTCTAGAAGTGTTCGCTTTCCTATCCAGCTTGACTTAGAATCGAGGAAACCACTTGGTTTTTTGAATTCATTTACACCGACTGTTGACTATGGTTACTGTTCACTTTTATTTATTTTTTTGTTTTATTTTATTAAATTTAACATAACTTTTCAGACTTTTTTGACTTTAAACACTTGTTGACTTATTTAGACATCTGACACCATGTTGTGAAAAGGAATTAGTGGTTTCTTGCAGTTATTATTCAAGTGTCTCCTACAATTACGAGTATTATTATTACTATCACCTTGGAACTCGAAAGCTCAGAACCTCGTTAATATATCCAAACAATATTTGAAGTTTTGTTGCTGCTGATTATACCCACAATCAACAGTTTTCGAGAAATTTAGAATTGATACGGGTATAATCTGTAACACACTGTAATAGTCTTTCAATTATCTCCTGTTATGGCAATAATTGTAGCTTAGTAGAAGCTCCACAAGATGTTAGAGATTTTACGAACTGGAGAAGAAACCGAAAAAGAACCGCGGATATCCCTTAACAAATATGATGAAATGTTTATTTTACATGACTGATAACTAATGCTGCTGCATTGCGAACCCACCACCGTCCATTGCAAGGCTGCACCCACTCAACAGCTCACATATAATATATACGAATCACTGCACTAACTCCTTGAGCATCGAAGTTATTTTTACGGATTGGACATTTGGTTGATGCATTGATCGAGAGTTATTTTCTGTGATGGTTGATGGAATGCAACTGCAGCTGGTTATCCCAGTTTCAACTTTTCAGGTATTAATGCTCTTCTACTAATAGAGAGGAAAAAGTTCGCCGTGAAAAGGTATATAGATGTTGCAAAGGTATCGCGAAGAAAAAATGCGCCGAATTCAAAGCGAAAAGCATGGAAGGCCTCTATCAGGAGTTGGAAGAAATATCGTCTTCCACATCTGACAGGAACCAGGCTACCCAGGAGCTTCGACAAAACAATTATCTTTAAGATAGCCGCCCAGAGAAGAAGAAATGCTCAGGAGATTCGTTTCCCAAAGTTTATTAACAATGCTGAAGGCCAACTCCTTGTGGAAGACGAAAAAATTCTCCACAGATGGCGACAGTATTGCGAGGAACTTCTGAACGAACAGTTTCCCCGAGTGTACTTTCCAAGAGCCGCCCCGAATCATGCCGAAATATCCGACATCACAGTCGAAGAAGTTCGGTACGCGGTTAAAAACTCCAAGAAAAGAAAAGCTGTTGGGCCGGACGGGATACCCTCTGAGTTCTGGAAAAAGATGGGAGACATCGGGTCTAGATGGCTCATGGTTCTTATCTCCAAACTTATGAGAGGCGACACTATGCCTAATCAATGGAGGGAAAGCTATCTTCTTCCATTGCACAAAGGAAAGGGTGATACGCGAAATTGTGATAACTACCGTTCTGTCAAGCTGATGTCGCACACCATGAAGATCGATGAACGGGTATTAGATAGCCGACTGCGGAAAATAATACGACTATCTGATGACCAGTGCGGGCTTGTCTCGGGTAAATCAACAACAGATGCAATCCAAAGTATAAGGATCATGATGGAAAAGCATCGTGATTCTTCAAAGGACTTACATATGGTGTTGGTTGATTTCGAGAAGGCCTTTGACCGGCAACCAAGAGATCTTTTATGGGTAGCGCTAAGACAAAAAGGAGTTCCAGAAACCTACGTGCGAGTGATTATGGACATGTACGAGAGAGCAACGACAAGAGTAAGATGCACCGCAGGAGTCACCGTTCGCAATCAAAGTCGGTGTACACCAAGGGAGCGTCCTCAGCCCACTGCTTTTTATAGCAGTTCTTGATTGCTGATGATCAGGCGTCCCTACAACAAGCACTTGATGTGTGGGTGGACATTTTTGAGGGACACGGGTATCGTATTAGTTCAAAGAAGACAGAGTATCTGTGCTGCCCGTTCTCTGACCCTCATCAGCCTATTCCAGACATTTACTTGAATGGAAGAGTGCTTCCCAAGTGTGAAAAGTTTAAATATCTGGGATCTATGATTAATAGAGAAGCAACTTGTGATGACGACATCAAACATCGCGTAAGCGTAGGCGGGAAAACTCCGCCATCTTCTGTGATCGAAAAATGCCCCCTAAGCTGAAAGGAAGGCTCTACACTTCAGTTGTACATCCGGCGCTCACATACAATTCACAATGCTGGACAATGCACAAAAAGTATGAGAGCAAATTGACGGCAGCTGAGATGAAGATGCTTCGCATGACAGCGGGAGTAACAAAGCGTGACAGAATTAGAAGTTCAAAGATCCGAGGAAGCCTCCACGGAAAAGAAACCATCACAAGAAAGATAGAGCGCGACCGACTCAGTTGGTATTGCCATGTTCAAAGGAGAGATCCTTTGAACCCCGTCCAAAAGGCAATATCAATCAACGTTCCAATTCCAACACGCAAAAAAGGGAGGCCGAAAAACAATTGGTGCAAACAAATGCAAAAACACCACCCAAACCGGGAAGCCTGCCGCTACTTTCTGAGGTCAAACCGGCGGACCCCACAAGCGGACCAGTAGGAATGCAGTTAAGTGGGAAGGTTATGGTCCTACACTTCTGACCATAACAACGCCGGAGAAAAAAGGAAAAGAAGAATAGTGCCGACGTACTTTAAAGCATACTCAGTATCAAATCGAATGCTGTTGGCTTAGATGAAATGCATCCGTCTTTTTTAAAAATTGTGCTGCCAGTAATATTGCTAACTCACAATTCTAACAAAGGGGATTTTTCCGATGAAATGGAAAATGGCCAAAGTAATACCTGTACCTGAGACAACCAGAGGTTATGAGTTCCGACCAATCTCCTAATGGAACATGCTGCAAATTCCATTAATAAAGATCTTGCAGATATAACACAGGGATCAGGTTAAAATGGTCTTTTGCTAAACCCTAAGAAATCCAAGTGCATTGTGGTCTCTAAAACACCCTTGGATCTATCTTACTTTCCATTAATCGCCATGAACAATGCCTAAAAAACCTGGGTATAATATTTAATCGAAGCTTAACCTGGGACAACCATATCAATCTAGCCGTATGGAAAACATACGGTGTACTCCATGCACCTTGGGCCTCTCAGTCTTTCACCCCTATCAAAACTAGAACTTTACTTGCTAAAACACTGGCTCTACCCATAAGGTTGTTAGATATTTCACAACTGCAGTTACACCTCTATGAGGAAACTCAATGTCGCCTTTAATAGTACAATACGTTATGTCTTTGGATTGCGACGTCATGACCGAGTCTCACAGTACACCAAGCACCTGTTGCACATGACTTTTGAAAATTTCCTCCATTCTCGCACCCTATGCCTTCTTTCGGATATTATACTGTCAACCTTCCTATCTACATAAATATGGAAAAAGTCATCTATCCTCCTCAAACAGATCCGGACAGTTAATTTATCCTCGCCATACGTGTCTGACATCTGAGCATTTTTTTATAAACTCCATTCGTTTATTGAATGCTTCGCCTCGCAATGTAAGAAGAATAGACAACGCTATCAGCTTAAAAGAGAAACTAAAAATATATTTATGCTCGAATTTGTAAACATTACTCTTTATTTCTTTTAGTTTCATCATGTAACTCTCGCCAAATTGTAAAAATTGTGAAATTGTATGAACTATTGAATGCTATTACTATTTATAAGATATTATATCTTGCAGTGTAGCAAATCATTATGTTGGAATAAATAAATAAAAAAAGTAAAAGATGGTGTGATGCAAATAGCACAGAAATTGACAGAAATTAATATATTAATAATAATTAATGCATTAAAATAAAATAATACTAATAACGCATTACCGTACTTATGCTAGAGACTATATAAAATTCCAATATCTCAGTATTCTTTGATTGTAGTGACGCAGCAAGACCATCATCTGGTAGAACCTCTAATCACCTACAAATATTGCTATAATATTGCTAAGAATATCTGTATATTCTTTCCCGCATGACCAATCATGGACGTCAATTAAGCTAGGATAGGAACTACCGGAAATTGAGACTACGTCTACAATTGTCATGATTTGGTACTCAATAAAAGGTGGCTAATTGTTCCTATTTTTCGACACAAAACTCTTTTTATATCTTGAAGATTTCATTTTTGACTCGAAAAGCAGAACCTCGAAGTTTTTAGATTAACCTTGTAAGTATCTTTATTGAAAAAGAAATCAACTTATTTGCAAAGAAAAAGACAAAGTGGTCAGAATAATGGCATTTCAAATAACAAATAAATTATGAATACTCAACTGACAGTTTGGTAAAGCTCAAAACAACTGACATCGACCGTCAAGTGCAGCCAATGGAAGAAAAATTCATTGTGGTAGCATGCGCCATAAAAGCAATACATCAGTAATCCATTCACAAATAAATTGACACATGCGACAATAACTAAAAGAACAAGCAAACAATGAACTTAAAATGGTATGTTGATAGTGCTGTAATTTTACATTTGAAGATGAAGTGAACTCAGCCTTGAGCTAAGTGTTTGCAACATATTTTGTAAGTGCAAGCCTAAGGCGATAGAATTTTCGTATTATAGATATTCCCAAACAGATTATCGACCGATGCCGTATGGGATATGCGTATGTAAACTTTCTGATGCGGAATGGCACATCTGGTTGGGGATTTGATAATGCAAATATCGTGTAATTGTTGACGGGTTGTGTGAGTTGGGAGCAACGGTTGAAATGGGAATTATACATAGGTTGACATAGTTAAATAAAATGATAAGATTATTCAATATAGGGGTGAATCAAGGATAATACCTTTACAGGAGTATTATCCACTTAACAGTTTCCAAAGCCGCACGCCCAGGGGCTAAGGGTGCCATTCGCCTATGTGCGCCGTCTTAGATGCGGTCCTCTACCCTGCTTGAATATGTCAATGATATACATACATATGTATGTTAAACCTGACCCCAAAGCCTTGATTTGCTGATGGTCTATTGTGCGAAATATTTTATATACATAGTAGACAGTCATACATAGACCCGCCACTCTGTAGGCGACACAGAATCACAAAACGCGAAATTTTCAATAGGGTATAACGCAACACATAGTTTAGGGCAGCGGTGAAATTAAGAATTTTTTTATGCGATTGGTAGACTTAAACTACCAATTTCCCGTTTTTCGTTCCCGGGATGTGCGAAGTACTGAACATTGTCCAACAACGTTACATTAGCTTTTACGTTACAAAAAAACAAGCTGCTAATTAGAAAGTTTTGTATACCTTCGGCCTATTGCCTTCGGTTTATTGTGCAATGATGGGTCGAATGAAATTAGTTCCGAGATATTTGAGACGAAAATAGCTAACGAATATAAGAATATGTATGTCTATACAGGCATACGTTAAAAATAATGGACTTGAGCTTTGGACTGGACTGAAACTTGGATAGGTGCCAAGATTTTAAATTCGGAAAATTGTGTAACTACAATATTAACTGTGATGCTGTGTGCTTTCATTTTAAACCAAGAACAAGCACCTTGATGGAACTTATTTATGTTATTGTTATTGTTATTATTACCGGCCATTTGGAAATCCGAATTACAGAACCTCGTTTACAACCCTTTGGCAAGCCTCCCTGCCATTGAAGGAACACATTCTATGTTTCGATTTTCTGTTCCATCTCTTCCATGTAGTAGGTATAACCCTTTATTTTCCTAACATCTACGCACGGCCTTGCAACGGTCGTTTTCCTACGGGCTTTCCTCTCATTATTCATTATTATTTCTCGGACAATACTTAGGGCTGAACAGAATTCCTCGAGTTCTTGACTATGTTGTTTTCCTCATTTGCTTGCTTCTTCGTCCTATTTTCTACCATAGATTCTCCTTGAGATCTTGTTTTCAAATATCCGATATCTATTCGACTCCTGTGGGCTTGGTATTCTGAAGTCGATGGAGTGCTTCATTCATTAACTCGATGGGCTGCTACCTGAATTTCCGCTGGGTGAATAACATAATTTTCCAATGCGGTTTGCTCCCCATTGTCATCAAGCGGCTTATCGAAATATATATTTTTTTTATTTCATTTTTCTATCATTCTTAGAACTAATTTACCTCAGACAAAAATCCTTACGGATACTCTAAAGTATATAGAACCTCTTAAACTGCCTTTCGGCCTTATGATTACTTTACGTTGCTTAAAGGAAAAAAACAATTAGAGCTAAGAAAATTGTTTTTATAAAAATTTAGCAACAGGTCCTGTTTTTCTTTTAAATGATACAAAACGTACATCTAATTAGAACTAACTTAACGTACATAACAATATGTATACTCTACATATAAAATATTATATGTACATGCATCTTCTTTCATTGTATTGAATGTTTTATATTTTCTATTTTTTTGGTTTTATTAAAACTAAAACTAAGCTTAACTAAACTCAACTTAAGTTATCCACCACCTCTTAGCGTACCCTAGTCTTCTAGTGCACTCGATAATATGCATTATTCAGTGCATTGTGGAACAGGATGATGTACGAGATGTAACAGCCACTGGCGGGAATATATGTATATGGATATAAAGTCGACACCCGCAAATTTTTTTCCTCTTAATTGACTCGAAGATCATCGGGAGAATGGATAGGGTGTTAGCCCCTTCACTGGCGATGGCATTGTTTACCATGAAATCTTCATTAAACTTGATAAAACATACATTCATACATATGTAGATTCTCTGATCACCAATGACCGATACAATTTCAAAGGCAGAAGTAATGAAGCAGGGCTCTGTTCTCCAGGTCGTGGTTCGGGCGAATATTATATTCAATTTGTATACTTCCTGGAAAACAGCTCCCACTGTTGCCACCTTCTCCTGGGCATCCTCGATTAAGAAGAAATTATTATCCAAGACGGCGTTCTCTGGACCGATGCTGACTGTTCGTAGCAAGCATTCATTGTTTGACGTTCTCGGAAGCTTTAGATTCTGTCATGTCATTCTGATTGCTTCTTTGAAATACATACGAGTATTTTATTTATTTGCGGGAACATGCCCGCGCTGTTGGATTTTACAGCACGAATTCTGTCGTTCCAGTGCAAACATGCAGATATTCTGTAATTTTCTTTTATAAATTGTTGGAGATTCTTAATCAGTGACTTCAGTGTCCTGACCTCTGAGTTTTGTCTGTCAATAAACCGTCTGTACAAGACTTTGAGCCTTATTAGGACTCTTTTTTTTTTTCTCTGCAGTTCGTCGATTGTCGCGCTTCGGTACACGTTTTTGCTATCGTGCTGCCGTCGGCGTAATATCTACTATCCATCGCTTGCTTAATTTTTTCATCCAATTGCTTGAGGTACCTGTTAATCTCGTTGTTTGACAGGGACCTATTGGACGGTGAGAAGGGGGCACTCGAAGTAAGCGTTTTCGTCAGGAAATTGGTAAAGCCCGGCCAGTGTGACCTGGTATAATCGTAGGGATATTTCTCATAGTCTCAGAGTCTCAGTCGAGAGCTAAGCAGCATGAGATCTAGATAGGAGCCTCTCCTAGGATACCATGGACTATCCGTTACGAGTAACTCTGTACTCTATGCTCTGCCGAACCTCTGCCACCAGTGGCTTAGTAGGCTCGTCCCAGTGTTGGGTATGTTATTTCCCCAATCACTAGGTTTGACATTTACTCGTATATCGCCAGCCAGAATGTAGAAGTTTCCTACCGATTTCAAGCGTAGAGATCGAAAAAGTGTCTCAAGCTCTGTGATGAGAATATTGGGTTGTGGTGCTTAGCTTATGTTTACAATTATTTTTAGTGAAGATCGCCACTCCTCCGCCTCGTTCGGCGTTGTGTCAGTCTCTTCGAATTACTTTATAAAAACTGTGATGCTTCTGGTTTAGTTTTGCTTCACTAACCAAGAGTTCGTTGGAGCTTTCGTCACCGGCAGTATCTTTAAGGGACTCTACTGACGTACTCATTACGATTGTAGGTGCGCTAGGCCCGGCAGAAGATTCCGTATACTCGGATCCCCTGCTCATGGATTTGCTGATAGAGCTGGTCAATCTACGCGGCTACTGGTGTCTTAGTAACAGGTACTGGTGCTTTGGGAACCATAGTTATTGTACCATCTCTCTGGTCATTTAGGATGTGACGGCTGGTATATGTAAGCCACCTGAGGGACATTTCTGCGTGGGCTTCTACTTACACGCCAGATTTGACTTTTTTACGTCTTGGAACTAAGGTCCTCCTCGATAGTTTCTCGCGTTTCCTCGGTTCCTACAAAGAACGTACTCGGGCTGCTCCCTGTCCGCGGCATTACCTTGCCTCAGGTCGCATTCCTCGTTCCTGTGCCTCTTTGCACACTTAACGCATCAAGACTGCTTCGAACCTTCGACAGCGGATACATTGCAAAATGTACCCGTGCCTTCTTAAATTCTCCTATTTTACAGACTGGAATGCTAAGGAAGTGATGGGCTTTAGCCTCTCCATTTCCCACGCCTTTGAGGAGCATCATCTGCAACATCTCAGCCTTGTGGATAAATGAGAATAACTCGGTTGTAGTTTCCTTTAATAGGTCCGTGACCCGCTTATGCCGCTCCAGAGTGTTGCACTGGATAGCTTATACCTTTAAAAGTAAAATTGCCTACGTGTGGTGTCTTCTATCCATCAGTAAATGATTAATTTGGTTACGTGTTACTCTACCCTCTGATCTCCAAGTAGCCTTGTGGATTCTATTGTGTTCAAATGTTATGGTTTTCACGACTGATTTTTTGAGCTGGCGAAACTTATTGTCCAAAAACCGTTATAGCTTGAAATGGCATGGGGACTTTCTTCTCCTATTGTTGGCTTCTATATCACCCTTTCCAAGAATGAAAAACTCTCAAACATTTCATCCATTGTTTCGCAAACAAGTCTCTTCGTTTTTCTCTTCTGTAGAACAATGTACGTTCAAAAATATATAGTTTTCACTGGGACCCCGAATCTTGGCCATCGATATTCGGTCATTGAAAATACTCCGTCCATTGTGTTCTGTACAATTTTGTTAGTGATGAAGAATCCTGTTCCGAATCCGGTATCTGGACATTAACCTGTGTCAACGTCCCTCCGTGCAGGGACGGGTTAAGAATATTCCTGCAGCGATACCTCTCGCTTGTCGTAAAAGGCGACTAAAACAAAGGTAAACAAAAATCACATCTAGGCAATTTAGAAAACACCAAGGTGAGCCTAGGGACACATATACCACCATTAAACTGCCCCACAAGTGTACACGCAAATCAGTGGGTTGACACGACTGGAGATCACCGGTGTTGTAAGAGTAAGATCAAACAAAAAAATTTGGAGCATGCTCGTGTCACAAGAAAAAAAAAAAAAAAAAAAGGCAGGCCGAAACACAATTGGTGCAAACAAATGCAAAAACACCAGCATTTGATTGGCCTCAGCGATGAAGTAATCCCAAACCGGGAAGCCTGCCGCTACTTTCTGAGGTCAAACCGGCGGACCCCACAAGCGGACCAGTAGGAATGCAGTTAAGTGGGAAGGTTATGGTCCTACACTTCTGACCATAACAACGCCGGCAAAAGGAAAAGAAAAAGAACGTCTTCGCATACATTTATTTTTTTTTTTTTTTTTGAATTTCAAAGTGATTGACGTTTGGTATTGTAATTTGAGTGTACGTAGACTTATCACCACTGTACGTACCTCCGCCATTTTCTTGCATACGACAGGTGCATTAGGAATTTAGTTACCTCTCACGCCTAGAATTCGGAGCTGCGGAATGGTCGAAATAGGAATAAAATCTCTTCGATCGCTTAAATTCCGCGATATTTTCACTCAATATGGCCTTCTTATCTTAGGCATTGATTCCGTAGTCGCCAGTTGACCTATTCAAACTAATCACGGCGGCTCTACCCAAATGTTAAGTCGATGAATTAAGTTAAAAAAATAAATAAAGGGTCTTTCAAAAGCCCCGGCAATATGCCAGCAATGAATAATTTCTGAACGCTGTCGAAGTACTTTCCGATAGAACAGATATCTAGTCTCGGTTTACAAATGGTCTACTAGTACTATTATAGTAAACGATGCTTCCAGATCTCAGGCATTTTATACTAAAGTGACTCGAATTGACGTAGTTAAGGACTTCAGTCTTTAAAGTCTTTAAATACCGTAACCTACTTCGTGACCGCCTCCTTTATATACGAGTATAATGAAACGGAAAGAATTTATTCCTTTTCTTCTCGCGCCTCGACGCTCTGTGGCTTTTGATATGTGCACTCATGTCTACGAATATGATTTCACAAATCAATATTTTTGCTACATTAAATCCAAAGAGTATGGGGTCGACTCATACGTCGATGCAAAGCTTATTGGAAGCATCGCCATTTCGTCCAAAAATGAGATAAACAAGCGGATATGTCTGTAAATAAACAACCCATACCTGTTGGGGATCCATGCGAAAATCAGATATATGTAATTTCGAAGTGATGAACCATATCTCGCTCCTTTCAACGAAGCACCCTCTTGGGTGTCTGATTTTCATATAAATTTCACTGCCGAATTTCTGCGTGTTATTATCTTATTTATAAGGTTGAAAAAGGAACAAAAAAGCAGAAACATCAATCCAGAAACCTGTCATTTATTGAGTATCGAAAAGCAATTTCTGGAATAACAAATATAGAAATTTTGCTAATGAAGAGCATTTGTAAAACATGGAGAAGGAAGCAATCAGCCTTTGGGAGCTTAAGAGTCATCACACGAATCGATTTGCAGGCTCATCATTCCATTAACTTATCATCACCGAAATAAGCCCGGATGTCGAAATGTAATGTCCTCGACAGAGCAATATCTCCGGTGTGTAACTTTGTATAAGCATGATTCTCTCTCATTTTGTTGTTTATGAGCTTATAGGGCCATAAAGAATGGCAATTGGCTGATTTATTGATTCAGCTTTAAGAGGATGCGGATGATTATCGCCAGCTCATGTGTGCCGGGTCTACAACAATCTTGGAATTTAATATCATGTGGGCACGATACTCGCATGTGAATGCAGATAGGGTGGTTGCTTTTGAGTAAAGTTTATTACTCTTTGTTTGTTATGCAAATCGTTACGCTAAGATGAATTTTCTTACCGAATTAAACGATAACTTAGGGCTCGAATTGTACTTGGATGAGAGTTTTATGACTTTTTCGGAGTTTTGTATTTAAGGAGCGTTGACGTCAGAAAGGAGTGCTTATGGTCGTTGAGAATGTAAGGATTCGATTTATTCTAAATAATGCCAATAACATACTAGCTGATGTCAAAAGGAACATACGAGGCTTTTTTATATTAATAAAAACTAATCAGATGCAGAAATGGCATTGTAGGAAAAACGCTTGCTTTCATTATGAAAGCAATTTCATTATTGTTTGGCGTCTTGAGATCGTGCTAGACGATAATGAAAACCGCAGCTTTTCAGGAAGGAAGACGAGGACCGTCATACATTTCACCACATGAGATGTACTTGACGAAGAGATCACTAAAATTTATTGTAAGTGAAGTAAAAGAAATCTATATACATATGTAGAAATATCTACAATAATACCTACCCGCCATCATGTTAGCAGTGGCAGATTCAACTTTGAGGAGGTGCTTAAGAGTTTTGTCTACGTAATTGAAAAAATAACTGCATACATTTAAAGAGCAGAATAAAAATCACAAAATGTGTTGACTTAAACGGCTTCTCGACCTAGAAGCAGGTTCACTTCATTAAGAATTTCTACTGGAAATAGCTTACTGTGGCTCATGTGCAAACATGTTCTATTCAGGATATTTAATTTGCTCTAAATGTTTATATCTATTCCATTCATCAGGGTTAGTACTATCAAATGTTCATTCATTATTACGACCATAAAATTGTATATTTAATCCTTCACATAGATATTAATCCAATTGGAACATATTCCGAGTTGTTATTCCAGTGTCCAATGATGTAAGTGTTCCTAATGATGAGACTTGACATGACACTTCTACAAAAATAAAAAAGTTAGTAATAAATGGAATTAAAGCAAGTAGAGCTGTAACACATTCTACATCATCAGAATCAAACAATTGAATATTTTCTTCTATTAACACTAAACCTACCACCACCGGTCAAATTGACCGTTTTCAAATTTTTCTTCGATTTACGCATATTTGAACGCTATAATACTGCTATCGAACTGTATGATTTTTCTTAGAATATGCGTATGATATATACTTCAGTCTTTACTTTTAGTTTTTTATTGACTTTTCCAAGTAAAATGTCAGCAATAAATCTGCGTTGAATAATAAAGTTGATAACTTTTTCAATTACCGGTCAATTTGACCGAGCGTGGTAGGAATAGGTATACAAAACTGTCGGTAGGTTTAGTGTTAAATGCAGGATATGAAAGTGCACGAAGAACTGAAGATAACCAAATGAATCTAGCTATTTTTTTTAAGGCAAAATTGTAAAACATATTTGTTTTTAAATTACTTGCAGACCCTAATTTCGATAGGTGTCTACTTAAATTACATAAGTATTATGCAACAACGCATGAGGCTTCTTGTATGTACAAGGTGGCGCAAGATTTATCATCCAATTTTGTTTTTGAAGAACTTTTTTACTAAATAAAAAAACACTGAGTGATGGAAATCTTTATTTCGACAATTTTTTCTGTTATGTGGAAAAGATGATATCCGTCCAGTGGCTACCGCCAGTGTTGATACACATTTGCACCCGTTTTATCGCATTTCCCATGATTTTCCGCAAGATTTCCGGTGATAAATGTTCATATTTCTGTCGAATATTCTCCTTAAGGGCTGCGAACGCGAACGTCCGAGGCTGGTTGGCATAAGTCCGCGACTTCAAGTAGCCCTAAAAAAAGAAGTCTGGGATGGTTAAATCTGGCGATCCTGCTGGCCATGCCAAATCGCCAAAACAGAAGATTACGCGACCAGGAAACGCTTATTTCACAATATCCATTGTGGCTCGTGCTGTGTGTGTGGTTGCACCGTCTTGTTGAAACCCAATGTTTACCAAACCTCGCTCATCCTATTCCGGCAGTCAGAGGTCATTTGTCATGGCCCTGTAGCGTTCAAAAGAAACAGTGGTCGTATTAATTGTCAATGGCGTCCTCAAAAAAATACGGCCCAAACACTCCTCCCGCGTGAACGCCACGCCGCACCAAACAGTGGCTTTGACTGGATGAAATGGCTCCTCGTGTATCATACGCGGATTTTCAATGCCCCAGAAACGAAGATTTTGCTTATTGACGTAACCGCTTAAGTGTAAATGAGCCTCGTCGCTCATGATGATTTTCGGCACAAAATCTTCCTGTTCGTTGTTGATTAATGATGGCTTGTCAGTAATTCACATGCGACTGACGGTCAGCAGGCATTAACTGATGCACTGTTTGTACTTTGCACGGGAACATGCGTACGTCTTTGACTTAAATTCGCTATATGGCCCGTCTGGTAATGCCCAATCGTGTGGCCCGTCATCTAGTTGAATGTTTCTTCGTTCTCAGCGACATCGGCAGCCATAGCCGCGATATTCTTGGTCGAACGACCAATCCGGTGGTGGCCACGTCCTGCCTGGTTTCCTATGGTTCCAGTCTGTTCAAGTCGAGTAGCTAAGCGGAATTTTTGCAAAGTTGGCGACACGAATAGGAAACGTCGAAATTCACGAAATTCCACCAAATGATTATTGGTCAAAAAAATCGACACAATTATTCCACGCTCTTGCACAGTGTAGCATTCCATTGCTTATCTGTTTATATATTGCAGCTGTCTAGTCAAATATGATTGAGGTACAACGCCAATTTCCAAAATTATAACATCTTCCGATAGGGTGATTAATTTTGCGCCACTGAAAAGAGCTGATGGCCTTAAAACGCCTTAACAGATCTTCATAAATTGTACCTAATAACCATCTCGATCATGTTAGCTTTCAAACAAAAAAAAAATCATCAAAATCGGACCATTCGTTCAGAAGCTACGATGCCACACACATAGACACAGACATACAGACACGTCAATCTTATAACACTCTCTTTTTGTGTCGGGGATTAATGATAAAACAATATAGAAAGGAAGTTATAAACTCAAAATTCGATATCAATTATTTGGATTAGAATTTTCTTGTATATCGGAAACGAATGCATTTATCACTATTTATACATAGTAGTGTTAGAGTAATTATAAATTGTAACGTTCTGTGTTTCAAATCCACTTAAATTTGGGATAGACAATGCTGGCGATGTTGTTTGCCTCCTGCTCTTGAAGTTCATTTATCTCCCTCTCTGAGAAGAGGGCAGCCAGTTTTAATCTTAATATTACTTAAGTCCTCAGCCGGAATGTTTTAAAAGTGAAGGCGTTACTCAGAAATAAGTGATCTACTCCATTAATTTTTTTTCCTTTGATTTTTTGGCTTGTAGAAAGTTTATTACCTTGTCAACCTTTGGCTCGGAAGGTTTACTATGTAAATTCATTTTCTTCTTCTTCGGGGGAGGTAGAGGAATCATTTCAGGTGCCGAATGAAGTTCGTTCGATTTATTATTATTGTCGGCCGCGAGAGCCGAAGTAGGCTCTAATGAAGAGCTTTCATAATTAATTTTACTTTTCGTTTGTCCTATATTTGTGCTTTGAAGATGATGTTGAAACGTCGCATCCAATAAACCCGTTTACTACTCCATGACCAGTTGGCCCCTCCTGTCTTACCTTTAAAAATCTTTCTAAAGTTCATATAAGAATGCCTTACATTTTTCCACTTAATTTTCACTGCATCACAATAACAAATATTTACAAAACCTTCCATAGGATGGAACAGCACATGTAACTGTTCATATTCAGTGTTTGCGGATAAAGTGAAATCAAACAGTTTCCTCTTTTTAACTATTACTTATGAATACATATTACTTTTGAAGAAGTCTTCAAGCTTATAATATCATAAAAAAAATGATTATGTACAAGTGAAGGTAGTACCAACAAACTTTTAAAGAAAATTGCATTTAATATAGCTGATATTCTGTGCTGCATATATAATCAAAGTGTATATAAATGCTGTTTTCCACAATCCTTAAGTGCACAGAAGTTCTACTGCTTTTCAGAAAAGGAAATCGCTGAGATATTGATAACTATCGTCCAATATTTCTACTTCCAACCTTTTCGAAACTGTTCAAGAAACTTCAGAAATCACGCATGATTTCATTCTTAGAACATCAACATTTTTTCTCAAACATACAGTTTGGTTTTAGATCAAAAAAATCCACGGAAGATGCGATTCTTATGTCGTGTTCAAAATTGTATGAGGGATTCAATTATTCGAAACCTTCTATAGCGCTGTTTATCGATATGTCTAAAGCTTTCGATTTAGTAGATCACAGTTTGCTTTTAGATAAATTGTATGCATCAAGTTTTAGAGGAGCTCTACTAGAATGGTTTACGACAGGAAGCAAAGAGTAAAAATTAATGGGGTTTTCAGCAAATTCTCTTATTATTATGAATGGTGTCCCTCAGGGTTCAGTTCTTGATCTTCTGTTGTTTTTAATTTTTATAAATTCACTCTTTCAATAATCTTCTAATGGTCAACCCACCGCATATGCAGGTGATATAGCAAGACTGAATTCATTTAATTGTGTTGCCGGTATAAATGAAGCTGTTTGGTTAGTAGTCAGAAATAAAACCAAACTAATGTGTTTCAAAATGATAGGCAATCATCATATTGTATTTAACATGGTATTTCACTCACATGACTGCAGAAAGTTTAGTTTACCAGCTCATAGTTGTGGTATGGCTAACTATAATTATGAACATCCATGCTCAGATAAGTGTTTTAAAATTGAATCTGTTAGCGAGTATAAGTAGTTGGGTGTTTTAATTGATTCAAACTTGAATTGGAAATCTCATATATGTATATACGAAAATTGTGTCACTTAAAACCATATTGCTCTAAGCAAATACTTTCTATGATATATTATCCACTGGCAAAGTCTAAACTGCAATATGGTATTACAAATTGGGAAGGGGCTTATGATAACTCAAAAGTGTTTCGTTAGAATAATTTGTGGTAAAAATCGCTTAACTCACTGTTGGCCGTTATTCAAAGACTTACACATTCTTCCTTTAAGACATCTTTGCAGCTTTAAAACTCTTAGAGAATATTTAAAGCTCAGTGGTAACATTTTGAATAGGACATCGAATTATTACTGCTTACGTGTCAATAATCAAGCTTTGGTAAATATTCCTGTCGCACATAAAACCAAATTTGCTCACTTTTTTACTGTTACTAAAGAATCTATATACCGATATGTGCATTGAACTCAAACACTCTTATTCAGTCTAAACAATGGTCTTGAATTTTCACTCAATATGTATTTCTTCTTCTCGCTCCTATTATATAGTATCTACCATACTTTTATTTTAATTGTAAAAACAAAAAAAAAAAAACCATACCTCACCAATTCTCTATTTTTGTTCGACAATCCATAAGTGGAATCGAAGTAATAAATTTGCAATTAACTCTGAAAGCCAGTGACGTTTAGGTTCCTAATACGAGTACAACCCTAGCGCTATAATAAAGTTTTTATTCTTAAATGTGACTAAACATTCCACCATTGAATGATCAAGAAGCTTAGACTAAAACACAAAATCGGTCTTCAAGCGGTCAGGTAATCTTACTATATTGTGGGCCACAGTTGGTGATGGGGCATTGTTGTCTATTCCACATGAATCCATTTTTACCTTTATAATATTTAGATGAACGTCCTGATGTTTTTGGACGCACATTTTCGATGGAGGGTAGATGTCGCACGTGGTTCTTAATACTCTTCATCTGAAAATTCGTCGGCTTCCAAGAATTCGGTTTTTGGTTGAAAATTCAGGTAATCATCTTTATTTTTAAATTCGCCGAACTCGTGCTCACTTTCTTCCTCCCACCGCTGTTTTATTGACTAGTCATGACTTACACAGGTTTGACGTTCTTTTTGATCTTTGAAACCCCTGATTGTTGTTTGAGTGAGCCTCTAAAAAAACCAACAACAAATTTGACTTAATAAAACAATTTTACTGAATCTTGCTTGGGAGACACTATAAAGACACCATGGTGCTTGAGCATGCCACGACCACTCGCGTTAGACTAACGTACGCTTGAGTGCCCGACGGGAAGGTATTTAGAACGCGGGATCAACATTTGAAAAATAAATTCGCAACAAACGTCTTTCAATATTGTGGTATCTGTCATACTACCATATTATTCCAAGAGGGTTTAGCAAGGCAAAGAAATTAGGTACCATACGAGTTAAAGTTGAAAGACGTGGAGTAGCATTTATCCACAGCCGAACTCCCATTCCAACGGCAAGTTTTTTGCATCGTGTTGTGACTGGCGATAAAAAGTAGATCCATTTTGATTAATTCAAGGCAAAAAATTTGCAGCTGTTCGCCTGTTTCGTCACCATGTATTAATATCGACCTCCAAGTCAAACATCCATGGTTCGAAGCAGATTATCTGGTTGGTGGATAAACTCGAAGTGGTATATAATATGTTGCTGCAAAAGGGCAAATTATCATATATCACAGAAGCTCGCTGCCGAATACAACTAACGAGTCGAGCATTAAAAAAAAAACGGCCATTATACGAGCAAAGGCATGACAAAATAATTTTGCACTACAACGCTCGGTCAGTCATGGCTCATCTCATTGAAACCTACTTGGAAACACTGAAATAGGATAAGCTTTCTAACCAACTTGTTTTTTTTTGTATACTGTACTTTTTGGTTGCTTTATGTACTACATACAGGCTTGCACGCACAAGAAAGCTGTCGGCATAGCTGTGTACAATAATAGCCCAGGACTGTGATGGGTTCTGGATGAGATTGGAATTTGTTGGGTAAGTGTTAATTCTATATTCCACATATTTATTTCAGGGCAACTCAACCTGCTTTTTAATTGTTTTGTTTTTAATTATTGGTCAGGCGTGGTAGTGAGCCATCAAAAATTACTTGTGAATCGGAAAAGAGGTAAGGGTAAAGTACCACTCTTCAGTCAGGAAACAAATCCAAGATTTTTCGACAAATCACGTCCAAGTATCACATTGAGATCGTGTTATAGTCAAATATAACATTTTCTATTACTACTAATTCGGTGTCAGGGTATTGTCAACCTACAATGCGTTCTGAACCAATAAGGAAGAAATATTAGATTGGCATTACCCAAAGGCCAAAACATTTTAGTTAGTTATTATTTTCTTCTTTACTTATGGAATATAAGAGTAAACTATCCACTGATAATTTTGTTCAATTCATCAGAGAGTTGAAGACCATACGACCTGGAATGGCGTAGAACTTACTGCTTTTACTGAAGCAGATTTTTCCTGCTCTATATGGAAAAAAAGCAATCGTAGGCGCCATAGCGACTATTGCAAAATAAAAATAAAAAAATAAAAATTAATTTCCTAAAGCCGCCCATTATTGTACCATGAAAGAAATTTTCAATTTTACATTGAGAAATGATTTGTACGTGAAATGATTGGCTAGTCCCAGGCTCGGAATGAGTGAAAGGGAACCAATATTTTGCTGCGTCAATAACGACGACAAAGAATTCGGAAAATAGGAAATGTTGACACATCCTATTGTTAATGAATAAAAAGCCTAACATTTTTGTAAATAAAAACATACGTTATTGGGTGTACCAGCTTATTATTTGCTACACTTGACACTTAAAATGTACTCAAGACAGTTTTGAAATCTTTTGGTTTTAAAAATACCTACCAAATTAAAGTGAAGAAAAGTAAATCAGCTATAGAGTGAATCAAACTGAGCCTTATTTGGTATGTGAATACGTTTGCAAGATCTGCACCACAATTAAAAAAAAGTAAATTACAGATTTGGATGCTAGAAGCCTTATAAAAATCAAATTGCCAACCGAAATTTTCTGCAAATCTTTTTCCAATTTATGATCAGCCTTAAACTAATACTTCTTTAAAATATCTTCCACACGTATTCGTTGTAAAGGAAAGGTGATTCCATACCAGATGCCTGATATTTCAATATTTTCTGCCAACTAAACGAACCTGACTCAAAATTCGATGACAGGCCTCGTATATCTGCTATCTGTATCGTGTCAAGTGTCGACGTGAAAGGGTAGCTGAAGCACCTGATTCCCACTGTAGTCTTCATCCTTTGCCCTTTTTGGCCCTTCCGCCATTTCTTTCGCTCTATGCAGTAAGATTTTAGTTACCATTTAACGAATAAAATATCAACGGGTACATTATATACAATATATTCATAAAATCTAAAAGGCGAATCTCAAGCACTTTCCTATTAAGGGACGTTTACCTTTTCGAAGTTGAAGCTAAGGAACAGGAACGAGAAGCATACCAACTTTCCTCTATGTCAATCCTATTTATTACCCTTCCGATTGCTTTGGTTAATGGTTCCTGACAGGAACGTGTCTGCGGCTTGTTTGGTGATGCGGGTGGTGCGAGTATGCACTCATGTATGTATTTCTGTAGGCAAATTCAATTTTCCTGACAATTGAATAAACGATTTACTGAACGAGCGAATTGCTTAATTGCTTGAATACTTAGTGGAGGTTGTAGGCAGTGCTAGGTAAGGTAATATCAAGTGTGTTTTTATATTATCGTAGAAACTTTCGTTTTTCTTTCTGGTATTCAAACAAACGTGTTCAAATGATACTGTAATATCTCGAGATTATTTTCTGAGTAACTTGTTTTTTCGTTTTTCTTTGTAATATATTTTAGATTACTTTTCTATTAAGTAAATAAGCGGATGAGACATCCGATGAGGATAAATTTACTCGCATCCACAATTGAGCATCGTTCGTCTAAATGTCCCAGTTATATTTTATACAGGAATATGATACACCAAAATAAGCTCTTGGACACAATTTTGTGAATCCTTGAAATCAACTGATGAATTGCTTTATCTGCGGACATTTGTCCCACCACCCACTCCTGAGAAAAACGGCTGACTGAGGAAGCTGAACATACTCGTACGAAAGTTCCAGTCTATTTTACGCTGGGTTACTTTTATGATATTAATATGGTCAAAATATATGTTGGACAGTTGGCAGTGTATTAGAATCAAAAATCGCTAACATCATCTAAATTGTTGCTTCTGATATTGGATATCATGTGAGAGGCAAATTAAAGCATTCCTTAGGTACATAGTATACTTTGTGGAAAGAGAAGTGTCACGACTTTTAGCAATCACTTCATGATGTAGCCAAACCATTCACCTGAATATCATCTTCGAGTTGATTAGAGGATAATTATAGCAACACACAAACAGAGGTGATGGGGGGTTGCATCAAAGCTTAGTAAACTGTTATTTTATTATTATCATTATTATTAGGTCACGTTTCAGCTCATGAGGAGCCAGACCCAAGCTTCTCTTATTCACTTATGTTTTTTGTGTTTCTTGCAATACTTTTTTGTATTTCACAAGAGTGATCGAGACCGTTTAACGCCGATTCCGAGGGAGCCGACAAACTTTTTCAGGCATCAGGCAAGTCCTCCGTAGTAGGAATTCCCAGTACCCTCGAGGAGAAAAACCGCCAGAGGCCGACACTTTTGCGCTCGATGAATATCCCGAAGGTCGAAGATTAAAACCGTGCTCTCGACGCGTACAAATCGTTTCGTGCTCCACGTCCTTCTTCTTCTTCTTCTTTTCCTTTTTCCGGCGTTGTTATGGTCAGAAGTGTAGGACCATAACCTTCCCACTTAACTGCATTCCTACTGGTCCGCTTGTGGGGTCCGCCGGTTTGACCTCAGAAAGTAGCGGCAGGCTTCCCGGTTTGGGATTACTTCATCGCTGAGGCCAATCAAATGCTGATGTTTTTGCATTTGTTTCCACCAATTGTTTTTCGGCCTGCTTTTTTTTTTTTTTTTCGTGCTCCACGTCCAAAACAAAAAAAAAACAAAATATGCCCAATTCGTTGGTGAAACGTACCAATCTTACCATTTTCAGATTATTTTTTCGCAAGACGGTTTATTGATAACAGATGACACCTCAGTTTCTCACAAACAATGGAATTATGTCCTTCCTGTTAGAGAAATATGCAGAAATGATCATCAGAACCGCGTATTACAATCTGACACATGGTATCTGTATGCTCCATTTTATGCGTTGAGATTAAGGCTTGTTTTCTTTTTGTGCAAAAAGTATCGAAATATAGCCGCTTTTGTATGTATTTGCTGTGTGCCCGCGTTAAGAACATCTAAATAGATAAATAACTAAATAATTATGAACGCAAACTTAAAAATTAATAAAAATATGAAGTTCTGATAGATATTTCCTTAATTTTGTAAAGCACGGTATAAATTAACAAATTATTTGCTGTTTTGTCTTAAGGGGGGAATGGGATTTTTTTTCTTTCGATTTTACTCTAAATGAATGCATAGTATCTCAAGAATGTTGAGTCAAAATTTCAAGTAGATCGGAGCAAAATTCTCAAAGCTATGACTATTTTTATACCTACCTGACTCGATCGCGCTATTGTTACCAGGCAGCTGGTTCGATTTCTATAGAAACGATGCGAGTTTTGAAGTTCTCTTTGTTTTGACCGCTATAAATACTGAGTATATGGAGTCTTTTTGTTTTTATTTATTTCCTGTTCATCTATCTTCTATCTATATATATAAAAATGAATGTTTGTCTGTATGTCCTTCATAGAATCGTAAACTATGCATTTGATCATGTTATGATCTCTAGCAAAGTTGTTGTGCATGAGCCCACGAAGGTGGCTCATTCCAATGAATTTCATATATTGCCGTGACAGTTCATGCAGATTTGAATCGAAACGAAAACAGCGGACGAATGATGATGTTTCGAGTTGTGGGTGACATAAGAATTTATGTAAATTGTGAAATTCATGTCCGGCTCACATTGAACAGACAATATTAGGTGTTTTTTATTATGCCACATGATCCACTCAGGATCACGAGACATAATAAAACACTACAGATCAACGAAGAGCCAGCTTGACATTTCGCCTCGTTCAGTCCTGTAAAAAATCTGACATTTGAAAACAAAATAAACAAACAAATTGGAGATGGAAGCAGCTGCTATTGAGGTAAATTGCGTTTATTTGTTGAATTTAAATGGTTAATATTTGTATTACAGTGGTTATTGGAAAGTGACACGGACAGTGAAGAAAGCAGCACACCTGAATATTCATTGCTGCAGGAAGAAGTAACAGATTTCTCGGTCGAAATTTAAATTAATATACATGTTTACCTTTTTCTGTCCACCTGCTCCATTTCCACTTCACAATAAAAACAATCTTTGAAATTTAAGTGTGGAATTGCCATATCAAAGAA
Source organism: Merodon equestris (assembly GCA_958301585.1). Lineage (NCBI taxonomy): Eukaryota > Metazoa > Arthropoda > Insecta > Diptera > Syrphidae > Merodon > Merodon equestris. The sequence continues at coordinate 74,589,959 of OY284414.1, read as the reverse complement.
AATTTTTCTTTTCATACAAATTTGATACGACCGATTTAAATGCTAATGATAATAATTTTTATCGATATACACCAATTGGGGGTAAAATTTCCCCAATAGACGCAAGAGTTTTAGAAATGTAAGATAATACAAATATTATAGCATTATGAGTACAATTACTCAATACGGAAGCGAAAACTGCTTAACCAAACCCGTGCCACAATTTTATATGTTCATCAGGCAATGATTCTCCTAATTTGAATGCGAAACCAGTGGGAAATAGTGTAAACTCACTTCCACTCAAACTCGGATCTTGAAATTGATCCAGATAAAGAGCTGGATCACGTGTTGTTATTGTATTACATGTAAACCATGATCCGGATAAGATCTGGATGGCATAATAAAAAACACCTATTGTCGTTTTTCGAATAATTTTGTGCATTTCATTGTGAGTTAAATTAATTTAAATAAATAATTCAATCGAATTGAAATTTCGTAGTTTCCGTGAGCTGATTTTATTCATTCTCTACAGTGAACTCACGAAGATCATCGAATGTGTATGTGGAGGATCTGACTGCTGATTGACGTTCCGAACGCATTTGCTGTGCAGTTTTTTTTCGGATATTATCGTGAGTGGAATTAAAATCGATTTCAACAATTCTCGAATGCTGATTTTTTTCTTTTTTAATTTTGCTCAGCGAATTGGTGATCACCGTCAATATTAACATTTCCATCCGTGTGTGAACAGCCGGTTCAATAGGATTGGATACATTGTGAGATTCAGATTGCTGATTGACATCTAATAAATTCAAACGCATTTTTCACGTCGTTCCCGTACAATTATGCCTCCAAAACGACAAGCAATTGGCCGATCTACACCTCAAGCACGGAAGAAAAGAGCATTGCGAGCCTCAGAATCAGACGAGCAACGAGCATTAAGGCTGGAAAATCTTCGAGTACATGCCGCTGAGACCCGTTCGTCTGAATCATCTGAACAACGAGAAGTGAGGTTAGAAACTGATCGAATACGAACTACTCAGGCCCGTTCGTCTGAGACAACAGAACAACGGGAAAGAAGGCTGCAAATGTTCGACTAAGCACCGCTCGATCAAGACCACCACCCGAACCACTATCAACGTTGCTATCAAGTGTTACACGTGAGTCGAAGTTGTCAACTATCCAAATGAATTCTTGAATTCGGTTGATTTGCCATGCATGCCACCGCACGTTCTTACATTGAAAATTGGCGTACCCATCATTCTTCTTCGAAACATAAATCCACCACGACTTTGCAACGGAACCAGACTCTCAGTCAGGAAAATTGTGAACAATGTTATCCAGGCAACAATTTTGACTGGAAAATTCAAAGGTGAAGACGTACTGTTGCCGCGTATCCCAATGATCCCAACAGATATGCCATTCGAATTCAAACGTTTGCAGTTCCCGGTGCGACTCGCTTTCGCAATGACTATCAAAAAAGACAATCGCCGCAAGTGTGTGGATTAAATTTGGATAATCTATGCTTCTCACATGGGCAGGTCTATGTGGCCTGCTCACGCGTCGGAAAACCTTCTGATTTATTCGTTTACGCACCAGATGGAAAAACAAAAAATATTGTGTATCCCACAGCACTTCAATAAATATCGAATTGAAACAAAACGCTGCAATGACACAATTTTTTCGAAATGAACAAAATCAATAAAATGACTCAAAATGAATTGAATATTTGTGTAATGTCTTTCCTTCAAATTTATTTTAGTTGGTGGCGTTGCAACGCGCGCAGGGTACAGCTGGTATAAACAATAAAATATGTTCGCACATTTATTACTTTTGATTCAATTATTGACATTTATCATTTTTTTCATATATTTGTTATGTCTTTATATACCTATACATATACATATGTGAGAAAAATGTACATTGAAGGCATGGTTCCCTTTGTTTTGACCGACACTGTAATTTAGTGTAGCAGTAAAAGTTCTATCGAGCAGACGTACACGCACTTTCCGATTTTCGCATCATTTTAGCTCCATTTTCGTTCAGTTTTGTGTTAAAATATTGCTAAAATACCTTAAAAAGTTAAAAGATACGAGGTACGAGGTTATATCGATCTAGAAAAGTTGTAGCTCCGCAAAAAACGTTGAAACAAAGACATTTCAACAAGTAGCCCGTCAGCTAAAAAAATAAAAGTGACCATTGAAGATCAAGTTCCGGAGGATCTTCAAAAATACTATAGGATAATACATTTTTTATTAGTCTTTTCAGCAATTGCTACGCTAGTGAAGTGTATAAAATGTGATGGAAAAATAAATTTTCATTCGACTAAGAAAGAAGGCCTTGGATTTAACATCAAAGTGTCGTGCGAAAGCTGTAAACTGATTACAAATGTTCCGTCTAGTGCAAGAATAAATTCAAGTGTTTACGAAGGTAATTATCAGTTTGTTTTCGCGATGAGGATGTTAGGTCTTGGATTAGCGGCTTGATGGATTTGTCTAGTAGTTTTTTATCAAGTTTGACATACAATGACTATATGAAAAAAATGTGCTCGACTGTAAGAGAAGTAGCGAATAGATTTTTTTATCTGCTATAAAAGAAGAAAAAACAGCAACAGCCGAAGAGAAAAATACTAAAGATGAAGACGAACTCACTGTATCAGGCGACGGAACATGGAAAAAAGAGGTTTCTCATCTTTATTCGGTGTCACCTCGTTAATTAGCTTCTTCACAGGTAAAGTTCTTGACATGAACTTTCGCCAAAGGTTCATATTGCCACGAATGTAAAATTTAGGAAAGTAAATTAAACTCTGCCCAATACGAAGAGTGGCATGAAGATCATGTAGCTGCTGGAAAGTGTCAGGCAAATCATACTGGTGCAGCGGGAAATATGGAGGTCGAAGCGATAAAAAACATGTTTGAGCGCTCGGTAACGAATAGTGTGCGATATCGCAATTATGTATATCGGTGACGGTGACTCCAAAGCTTACTCCGGGTTTGTGAATTTCAAACCTTATGGTGATGATTTTTCAATAGTGAAAAAAGAATGTATAGGACACGTTCAAGAAAGAATGGGCACACGTCTACGCGAAATAGTCAAAAAGACCGTTGTAGATATTGAAAGTAACGCTGGAAAGACGGTCAAAAGAAAGAGTGTGTCTGGTAAAAGGAAGCTTACGGCTAAAATTATTGATAAATTGACGGTATACTATGGTTTGGCTATTAGACGTCACTATGATTCCGTGGAAAATATGAAGAATGCTATCTGGGCAACGTTTTTCCACTACAGTTCGACGGACGAGAATCCACAGCATGAAAAATGCCCGAGCGGCGCGGGCTCCTGGTGCGAATGGCAAAAAGCTGTAGCTGCTAATGCATTGGATTCGTTCAAACATACGTACAGTGCTCTTCCAAGGATGTTTCGGATGCCATCAAGCCCATCTATGAAGATCTGAGCAAAGATACCCTCCTGGAGCGATGTGTCGGTGGCTTTACGCAGAACAACAATGAGAGTTTGAACCAACTTATTTAAAATAAAATCTCACCAAAGCACTTGGGTGGAACCTCTGTCATCGTTGAGATTGCAGTTTATGTGGCAGCCTGTGTCTTCAATGAAGGTGCTTTTGCTTATCTAACCTTCATGCAAGACATGGGAATCAGTAGTTGACCAAACGCTCATGAGTGGGCGCGATCAACTGACTCCATGCGTATAGGCCGAGCCGAGCAGGAAGCTGAAAAACAAACAAAGGAAGGCAGGATTCATCGTAGACAGGAGCAAAAGGGTGCTTTGGACATCATGGATGATTGCAACATCCTTTATGGACCTGGCATCGATGATTCAGTGTGAGGTAAGCCGATAGAACTCGCTTATGGACGTTTCATCCCGAATTTTTTAGTGTTCAAAACTTTAAAGCGTTTTTCTCACAACTCACGTTTTCAAAGTCGTGGCCCCTCATAACTTCAAAACTGCTGCACCGATCGTTTTGAAATTTTGAACACTATTTCTGTACATAATTTACGAGGTAACGCTGGAAAGTTTTTTTTTCAAATTTGTTAATATTTTTCATTTTACAATAACAAATTAACCGATTTTTGCGGAAAAAATCGCGTTTTTTCCTTCAAAGTGTTCCCAAAAAGTGAAAAATTGAAATTTCGAAAATCCCCCCCAGCGTTACGTGGGCAAAGCGATTATCTAACGATATAATTTTGACTTTTTGATTTCAGATGATCCAGCACCGAGTTATGAGGGGCACCGCAATTCAACTTTTTTCCGAGATGCTCCAGAATAATTGCTGCCATTGCCGTATTTTTTAATATTTCTCGATGAAAATTTTACACAATATTCTTCAAATGTCATACTATAATGTACCATTGGTTTTAATAAATAGATTTTAACTGTTTCATCAAAAAAAAATCACAGAAATGTGCCTTTTTTCACGAATTAACCCTATTCGCCCTTAAAAAGAAATAATTTTTATTCGGGCTGCGTTACCCTTTATAACTAGCTTATTAACTGAATGACAAATATTTCTTACTCTACCTTAAATATGAAAGATCGGGTGACCTCCTAGCGAGAGAGATATGGTGTTCGGCTAATGGCGCAGCTCAGGTATCAGCATGGTTGCATGGGATGATTTCTGGAGTTACAATGCCCGGCTCAGGTGTTGGCGTGTAGATGCATATTTGGCAAATTCCATCACGTAGCGATGTTGTGTACCGATGTGTTTTCCGTGAACCGCGGGATGTAGTTTGATTGTCATTAATTTATATACTACCTTTCCTTTTTATTTTTAATTTTTTTTGTTTTTAATTTTATTCTTTTTTGTAATTTTTTTTAATTTTTAATTTTTTTTATTTGTTTTTGCTTTTCTTTTTTGTGGCTTGTCCTATTTCAACCTAGCCTAGCCTACCCTAACCTATGTAAGCCCGCCGTTGGCGTTAGACAGGCTTTGCCTTGAAATTGAAGTGTCCGTTGACGCAGTTCTCTTCAGCCACCAAAAGCGTTGATGCTGGCGGACTACGTCTCCTTGATCCCAGCGTGAGACCGATCTACAGAACCTGAGGTGCTCGGGTTTAAGGCGCGACATCAAGATTAACGGTGCCGCGAAACTATCCTGGATCAGCCCACATCTATCTAGATAGAAAAATGCTTCTGGCGTGACAAAGCAGTTAAGGTGCTCTCTCTCGTGGTATGAATTATTGGGGCAGTAAGCCCCCGAAAATCATTGGGGTATTAAGCCTCGGAGATCAAGCTATTGACCGAAGTCGTTGCTCTTGCAACATGACTTCGAATCAATTTGATCAGAAAATGATCCACCCGTACCATATTGTATAGGATCTCGTTCGGGTAAAATGTACCCAAAATTGTGTACTCAGATTGGGGTGCCCTCTGTAGCCCAAGACAATCCTGAGACATTGTCTCTCAAACGCCTGAATCCTTTCCATTAAGCTGACCCTCACATTGAACCAGATGGGACATCCATAGGCAACCATGGACCTGATTAAGGCTATGTAGCAAATTACCTTCACTCTGGAATCAAGTTGCTTCTATGAAACAGCCATCTTGTCAGAGCAAAAGCGCCCCGGGCCCTTGCCAGAGCAGCATCTACATGTTTGTCAAAATATAGATACTGGTCTGGCACGATCCCAAAGTACCTGACTACATTTCTATTGAACAATATAGATTCTGATTGAAGTGATGAAGTTGATTTTTAACTTCCAGTCATCACAATACTGCTAAATTTTTTCGATGTCACGCTGCAGAAGACTAAAAATGACGTCGATCGTTGGACCTGATATGTACTCGATTAAGTCGTCTGCGTAAGCTGTGAAAAGAAATTAACACAGAACTAACTTTTCGCAACGAACTTTCTACCGGGTAACATGTCAAAAATCATATATAGCAGTGCTCTACTTATGCCCCGCCGACTGAGCTTGTAACGGCCTTTTAACCATACCATGTCGAAAGCTTTTCCAAGTCAATCAGGCGGGTTACATTTGTTCCGTTGGATATCAGATACGAGTATCGACGCAGCATGAATAGTATTATGCCCCGCTCTGAAGAAGTCCTCAACCCATTTAGACAGGGCTCTATGGACCACCTTCTCGAAAACTTTAATTTTGAAGAAAAACGATGAAATAAGGCTGTGCATTGATATGAGACGAGCTAACACCGCAATTGTACGAGAGAACCATCCCTTACCCACAATGACTCAAATTTTGCCGAAATTTCGCAAGGCCACGATTTCCAGTAAATTAGATATCAAAAATGCATTTCATCAACTAGAACTACATCCTGAATGTAGACACATAACAACATTCATCACTATGAAGGGACTGTATCGTGCACCTGAAATTTTTCAAAAAACTTTGGAAAGAATGTTACTAGGTTGCGAAGGAGTAATAAATTTTATAGATGACATCCTAGTATTTGGAAGCAACGAGAAAGAACATGAGGTAAGACTACAAAGGGTATTGAAGGTACTTAGAGAAAATAATGTCTTATTAAATGATGAAAAATGCATTTTCAAAGTCAACACAATCCAATTTCTGGGTCATGAAATTACATCGGCGGGTATAAAGCCTCTACCGAAATACATTGATAGTATCACACGATTTAGAGTTCCAGCAACACTAGAAGAACTTCAAAGTTTCCTAGGATTAGTAAACTTTATTGGAAAATGGATCCCTATCCTTTCCACTCTGACAGAACCCCTAAAGAAACTATTGAGAAACAAGCTACGGAAAAATTCGAATCTAAAACAGTTTTGGCTAAAAGAACAAGACCAATCTTTTGCAGATCTCAAAAAAGCACTTACAAAAATTCATTCATTGGGATATTATGACGTGCATGACAAAACGCAGGTCATCGCAGATCATCGCAGATGCTAGTCCGGCGGGGTTAGGGGCCGTTTTAGTACAAATAAATTCCAGTGGTCCAAGAGTAATAGCATATGGAAGTAAAACATTGACAGATTGTGAGCGCAGGTACAGCCAAACCGAAAAAGAAGCTCTTGCGTTGGTTTGGGCAGTTGAGCACTTTGATATTTACTTGTTTGGAAAAGAATTTGATCTCGTCACTGATCATAAGCCCCTGGAGATAATCTTTGGGCCCAAATCAAAACCTTGTGCACGAATCGAAAGATGGGTGTTAAGGTTGCAATCGTACAAATTCAAGGCAATCTATATACCCGGGAAAATGAACATAGCAGATCCGCTATCACGTTTATGTACTTATACAAACGCAGTACCAATAGATACTGATTCGCATATACTTTACGTCGTCCAACATTCAAGACCAATTGCTATCTCATTGGAGGAAATAACCAGATACTCTCAAGAGGATCCAGATATTCAGAATGTCAGGAAAGGTTTATATGGCAGTGAATGGGACCCATCAGTTAAAGGATATAAAATTTTTGAGAACGAGCTTTGATTTTACCAAAATATTTTGCTTAGGGGTAGTAAAATAGTTATACCAACAAAACTCAAGAAAAATGTACTAGATGCTGCTCATGAGGGTCATCCAGGAATGGTTGCAATGAAAGGACGTTTAAGATCAAAAGTCTGGTGGCCACGTATTGATAAGGACGTCGAAAATCTTGTTAAGGCTTGCAAAGCATGCACCTTAGTGAGTATGCCTAATCCACCCGTTCCCTTAAAAACACGAGAGCTCCCTACAACATCTTGGGTGGACATTGCTATAGATTTATTAGGACCCCTTCCTAGTAATGAGTATATATTGGTAGTGATAGATTATTATAGTAGATACAAAGAAGTCAAAGTTTGTAAAACTATCACGAGCTCTCAGATAATAAAGATGCTGAAGGAGATTTTTAGTCGCTTAGGTTATCCAGTTTCTGTGACGGCGGATAATGGAAAACAATTCGTTAGCGATGAGTTTAAATCATTTTGCAAAGAATGTAATATAAAGCTGTTTAATACAATTCCATATTGGCCACAGCAGAACGGGGAGGTCGAGAGGCAGAATCGAGATATTCTAAAACGACTAAAGATTTGTCAACTTGAAAGAAAAGACATGTCAAATAGCTTGTGGGAATATCTAATGATGTATAACAGTACACCTCATTCCACCACTGGTAAAACACCTTCAGATCTCTTCTTCAAAAGACAAAACAGAGACAAAATTCCATCATTACAACACATACATAGCCAACTAACTGATGGAGAGGTTAGAGACCGGAACAGAGAGCAAAAAGACAAAGCGAAAGAGTATGCAGATAGAAAAAGGAGAGCAGCAAATACAGATATTAATCAAGGTGATAAGGTTTATCTTAAAATTATGGATAAAGCTAATAAATTGAGCCCGAATTTCGATCCAGTGCCTTACGCCATTGAAAGCTCTAAAGGTGGAGACATAATTGTGAAGAACGATGACACAGGTCAGAGATACAGGCGAAACGTAGTTCATTTGAAGAAGATAGAGGGGGAATGGCAGGCCATTCAAGGAAAAGGTGAAGTACTAGAACCACATTTAGAAGAACAAGTAAACAAATGATTTCATGTATTTTCATTTCACACCAGAATTTAACAAATTAATTTTCTATAGCATAAAATTTAAAACTAATTGGATTTGATACTTTATTTTAAAAATCACTTAAAAAGGAAAATGAATTTGTTAAATATAATATTGTAATAAAAGTTGTTTATATACAAGTGTTGTTTACAACAATAAAATAAAATCTAAACAAGGAAGAGATGTAGTGTATGCAAACAAGTGCACGACAAACAAGTGTACGATCAATAAGCAACATGTTTATTCCATCCACTATCTCGAGCGCATGTGCGATCACGAAGGGATTGGTAAGCAGTCGTTACCTAGACTCTCTAGCGATCGGACGTGTGTTGGCGAGCCAGTGACACAACAGGTAGGGTAGGGTTAAGCGAGTTTTGTATAGCTTTAAGTTTAACAATTAAAAGAAAAGGTAATATCCGAATCTCAGTTTTTTTTTTTAAATATAATTTTCCTACCATTAATTATTGAATTATTTTAATGTTTATATGTTAATAATGCATTGAAGCCGATAGGCATAATACTAGGTTGTTCTGTGTATTTTAGAGTATCCGTATAAGACCAGTAAAGTTTTTAAGGTTAGTTAAGTTATTAAATCTAGTTGTATGTTGTACGCTAGACAAAGCATAAGATAGTTCTAAGTATTGTAAAATAAAAATGAATTAAAAAAAAAACAGAAAAAAGCAAAACATCCAAACCAAAATTTAATTATTCTTAGTGAGTCTGCAAGCTTGTATGAGATCTGGCGTTATCATGATGAAAAACGTGCCTTTTATATTGATTAATATTTCTAACTGGTTCAACCGCCAACAGTAGCTGCCCCAATTAATTGATTCCCTTCCAGTGCCATCAGATGCAAACTCCATCCGATTTAAGTCGACTTGTTGTTGGTTACTTCACCACGTTTTTCGCTTGAAGTTGTTACAAATTATCCACTTTTCGTCGACGCAAAATCCACACGGACTAGTAAATACAAATTTATTTCCTGGCAGGGTGTATGTAGCATGGTTTCTTTTACCATTATCGATGAGAGTCGAGCTTTTAGCGAATATTGTGGTAGGTATAGTATGACCCGAGTTGTCTAAGAACACTGAATGTCATTTATGATTGAACAGTGGTAGGTTGTATGACCAACCCACTGTGCCCTGTTAATCTTGTATTCATTTGGCTTGCTGAGGGCGTGCTTCTTAAATGCCCTGTGATACTTTTTCTAGTTGGTAACTCCTACTGAGTAATTCGGTCCAAGCTCAAAATTCTCTCTCAAAGACACCATCAGGCCGTCAAAGAGGCACGCACACGCTTAAGGACTTTCCGGAATCCACCGACTTCGAGTTGTGGGAAAAAACCGATGGTAAAAATGTGTCCACACTCAAGGTATTTCTATCAATTTCCTGAAAATATTCCCGATATACAAACATGTGTTCGAATATCCAATGAGTTATCTGGAATAGAAGTCATCAAATTCATCCATAAATTATCTCAAGTGTAGGTGTAGTTATCTCGTTTGCATTGGATTTCACTGTTAATTATCTGTCCTTAGGTAAGGTAAGCCTAAATTAAACTGTAAGCAAGAATGTCCTGCCTAGTTTAATAAGAATTTTTATGAGCCTGCAATCTCATTCAGTGGTTGAAGAATTATATTGCTTAAGTCGTATCGCATCCCAGATTAAAGGGAAATTACATTTAAATATGCATAGATCTTTTCCGTGCAGGGACAGATTAAGAATATCCCTGCAGCGATACCTCTCGCTTGTCGTAAAAGGCGACTAAAACAAAGGTAAACAAAAATCACATCTAGGCAATTTAGAAAACACCAAGGTGAGCCTAGGGACACATATACCACCATTAAACTGCCCCACAAGTGTACATGCAAATCAGTGGGTTGACACGACTGGAGATCGTGTTGTAAGAGTAAGATCAAACAAAAAAAATCTGGAGTATGCCCGTGTCACAAAAAAAAAAAAAAAAAGGCAGGCCAAAAAACAATTGGTGCAAACAAATGCAAAAACACCAGCATTTGATTGGCCTCAGCGATGAAGTAATCCCAAACCGGGAAGCCTGCCGCTACTTTCTGAGGTCAAACCGGCGGACCCCACAAGCGGACCAGTAGGAATGCAGTTAAGTGGGAAGGTTATGGTCCTACACTTCTGACCATAACAACGCCGGAAAAAGGAAAAGAAGAAGAAGAAGACCTTTTCCATACATAAGATATTCTAGTTCTCAGTAGTGATTATAAGAGTTCAATTATATTTTCAATTGTTATCGTCCGAACTCAAATATGTTTTCTTTTTTTTTTCACCTGAAACCCTGTCAGAAATTTCCCACACAGCAGCAAATAAATGGGATATACGAGTATGGTATTTGTAACTACATACATATGTAACCCCTTGAGGGATTTGTTGCTCGTGGCAAAAAGTGAATTAAATAGTAGGTGTCCTTTGTTTTTTTTTTAATGTGTTTCCTCTAGGTTTGTAGGAAAAAAGTGGTTGGAACACACCTTCTTTACTATAATAAAGAATTCTTCTTTCGTTAAAATATATTCGACCTTAAATAGGAATGTATAAAGAAAACATATTGTTGCAACGTAGATTTGCAGAATTACCATACCTTGGCATAAATCTGTTTCGCTTATTTTTCGTCTGTGAGTGTCACTAATTGTTCACGTTTATTTTGAAATACAGTGTGTTTTGGTATACAGTGCGTGACAAAAGCAGCCTTCAATATTCGTTTAGCAATTTTTTACTATTAAAAAATTGGATCATAGAATTTGTATTAAATTTTGTGTGAAAAACTAAGAGCTCCAATGTACTTGAAATGTTGACTTTATTTAGTGAGCTATTCACAGAAGGCCGAGAAGTTATTAATGACGAAGCCCGCCCTAGACGCTCCAGCGAGTCAACAACGGATGAAAGCGTTGAAGCTATGAAGGTAATTGTTACGAATAGTCGATTCACTATGAGAAAAATGTTCAGGATATTGGCATATCGTTTGGCTTATGCCATCATTTTTTTCAATATATGTTGGTTATGAAAGATATGTCACCGACGTTTATTCCGGTATTGCTAAATTTTGAGCAAAAGAGCTGTGGCATAAGTATCACTCAGGAGTTGTTGAATGACTTGAATGACGATCCAGATTTGGACTAGTGACGAAATATGAGCATATGATAATGATTGAGCGGAGCGAAGCGGCTCAATATAATGTCCGAAAATCCAAAGATGAGTATTTCACGAAAAGAGCTGAGATATTTATTTCTATTTTGAAGCCTTTATTAAAAATCACTGACCATTGGTATAGATTTGAATACCAGCATAGAGGAAGTCGCATATCCATGGCATATTCTGGCTTGAAGGAGCGCCTGATGTGAAGAAGTTTAGGGAAATGTCTCAAGTAGAGCTGAAATTTTGCGTCGATTATTACGACAATTTAGTATCGGCATCGAAACCGTCACATGAATGCCGAAAGAGCAGAGATTCACCCTTCAAGATTGATCGGTGATGAAATTAAAATGGATGATGACAGGCATCTTGCTCAGTTACTAAACAGGGTACAGCGTACAGGTACAGGTACACACAATCTGTTCAACATGTTATTGTCTAACAGGAAGTGCTCCTGCACGTAAATGTAGATTTGGTTATCCAAAATTAACTCACACTGAATCTATATTAGTACTAAATGAACACGACGTTTTTGAATTCACTCCCTTACTAAGCCCTTACAATAAGTTCGTCATTCTTCTGTGGCGCGCAAATACTGACTTCCAAATCATAGCTTCCGAGTATGCAATCGTCAATTATATTACTAAATAGCATAAAAAAGTAAACCACGATCCGAGAACTTCATACAAATACTCCGTGAGTTAGCTGACCGCCTTGAAGGTGAAATACCGTCCACAAGAGCTGTCAATGGCTTATTGATGGAAATTGTAGCCCAGACAGACCACTCAGCATGTGAAGTCATGCATATCTCGAACCAAGACGGCCTCTATCATTCCTCACATCAATTCGATAATGTTTGTATCAAATGACAAGTATAGAATTTTGGATCGCCCAGAACAAATTGGAAAACCTGCTATAGTACATTACGTAAAAACAAAATATTAGACGCATATCAAACACGTTCTCCAGTCTACGAAATGATGACATTGTTGTAATTTGCAAGAAAATTTTCCATACATAATAAATACCGTTTAAGCTGCAACAGAAGCAAAGAGTAGTACGCATCATCCCAAAAGTCTAAAGTCAAAGCTATCTGATGAAATTTACTACAAACAGCGTCTGGTAACTCGCATACCATTACGTAATATGAATGATTTGAAGATTCAGTCCACATGGAGTGAGAGTTATGCTTTGCATTCAATTAATGTAGGGGATTTGCCTCAGATTGATCCGGAAGAAATTGAAGACGATTCTCCAGCTGAAATTGATCCTCATGAATGGATGACTGGCTCAAGCGGCACCAGGTCAAAATGTCGAGGAAGTTCCACTAGGACATAGAGACATTAACAGCCAACATGATTGGGGACAATTCATGATGATATAATTTTCAATGAAAAGCAACAAGGAGTTATTGATTTTGTTGACGATGCTTTAAACAACAGAACAAATTATCTTTAGTCATTGGTCCAGCGAGAACAGGGAAATCATGTGTGATCAATGAAATCGTACGGAAACATGACAGGGAACAAGTGCTGCTGTTGGCTCCAACTGGAGTAGCAGCAAATAACATAGGTGGTCAAACATATCACAGCGCACTATATATATCGCAGTCTAGGCCAAATAGAGGCCTGTCGTCAGAGACGCTCCTAACATTTCAAAATGATATGGAATCCGTAAAAGTAATCATCATATATGAGTTTTCCATGCTAGGTCTAAAGATGCTGATGCACATGCATGGACGAACGATTAAAAACTGCTCGCTCAACAAGCGAGATACTTGGTGGCTACATAGTTGTTATGTTTTGACATTTCAATCAATTGTCACCGGTATAAGACCAACCATTTTGGGCTGAAGATGTTCCTGATTACTTACAGGCAGGAAAATTTATCTATCTACATTTAAACAAAGTATTATTCTTGCAGCAAATTATGCGCCAAATAGGTGTCGAAAAACAGGCATTCAAAAATACGCTAAAACATTTGGCGGTTGGACATTTTACTGAAGAAAATTATAAATTATATTCAGAGCGTTTTACTACTACTCGTAACAACTATGATGAACTAGCAACAATAAACACATCAATCAGATTGATGTTGACAAACGAAGGAATCCGAACCTACAATGCAAAAAGTTTAAAGATATGCAAACCGTCCTGTCGCAATGATAAATATCAATCCATAATCCTTCGATTTTTTCAGGGCGCAGGGCTTATCTCCAAGACTTCTTCTTTACATTGGTGCATCAGCAATATTAAGGCAAAATTTCTTTACGGCAGCTGGTTTGTGCAACGGATCACTTGGTACTGTTGCAGATATAATTTACAAATCAACAGCAGACAATAGATACATATGTATAATGACAAATTCCCCTAATGATGAAATTTCATAACTATTCCGGTCCTCAAATATATCCAGACAATATACTGCCTATTCCCCCGAGTACCGTATACTTTAAAGATCATGTTTTTACACACGAAAACAATTTCCTCTTCAATTAGCTTACGCAATCAGCATTCATCGTTCTCAAGGTTTAACTTTCGACTTCGGCGTGGTAGTTCTTGGTAAAACTGAAAATTCATTTGGCTTGGCTTATGTAGCTTATTTCTAAACGTATGAACAGATTTAAATCATTAGTCTCAAATTTCCACACCTGAGGGCCGCTTCGTTCAAACACATGCTTCAGCGAACCGGTACGACAAGCGACTGCCGTCTCCTAGTAATATGATAATATGATATGAATATGATAGAAGAACAAAGGCCGAAAAAAGCACAGCAATTTCGGTAAAATGTGAACGTTTTGCTCACCTCGATTACAATGGCGTGGTTCGTCAAAGGTTATTAGATGAAGCAATACGAAGTAAATGAAAGGATTAGGGAACAAAAAAAATGCATGGCTGTTGCATCGTGATAATGCACCTGCACCGTATAATGCCACCATCTCCGCTTGCGATCTTTTTCTCTTACCATAATTGAAAAGACCTATGAAAGGGCGAGAATTTGTCAGGGTTGAGGAGATCAAAACCGTATCGCAGGAAGAATTCAAGGCTACACCAAAAATGTTCTTTGCAGATCTAAAAAAGCGCTGGGCAAATATATTATATTGGATGGGACAAAACAGATATTGATGAATAAATAAATATTTTTTCGAGAAAAGAAATCGTATACGAATGAGTAGACAGATGCATATGAAACCTCATACGTGCTCATTTCTGGAAAAATAAAAGGCTTAGACTAATAGGAACATAACCATCTTGTTGAACGGTCAAACTTTTTTAACAAACTGGTTAAGGCAAACAAAGAAAAATGTACTTAAAATAAACAAGAACAAAATCCTCTGATCTTACAGTCATGGTACAAGGCAAGAAATATTGAAATTTTCTGTTTGTCTAAGCATGTTGATTTGGTTAAATGCATTTGACTATTGTGAAACTAATTCTTCGATACCTAAGGCAGTTTTAAACATCGGAAATCGGAAGCAATTGGAAAAATTTCTCTTAAATTGCGAAGAGCATAAAACTGTGAAAGAAGTAGCATGTTAAGTTTAAAAAAGTACATCGACAGTTTTCAATTTAATGAAATAGATAAAAGAAAGAAAATCGCTTGGAAAATAAACCTCACAGAGGTCGAAAAGAAAAGCAACCGACTTCATCAGCAGTCGTCACATATCAAAGGAGTTCTAAAAATAACTTTTACATTTTTGGGAGTTTTACAATACGGCGAAAGCCAAATTAAACATTTAGGAGGAGGTACTGAGTTCCGGTAGTTAAACATGGGCGGGGATTCAGTTATAACTTGGGCTGGCGATGTTGGTGATTTTGTTTTTATTAAAGAGATAATAACTTAGTAGGTGAATATAAATATGTATAATGAAAAACCATTCCAACCAAAGCGCCGAAAAAATGGACCCCACAATATATAATGATTCCAAGCATAAATCGTAGTCTGTCCTGTCTTGGCTGCTATACCAATGCCTCATGGTCATCGAAATACCACCTTAATCTCCGGACTTTAACCCCATTTTAAATCTCTGGGGTGTTCTTGAGCGAGAAAAAAGGGAAAATATGGGATTAATTTTGAGGACGAGTTGGAGAGAATTTTGGTGAAGTAGTAGTCCCTGATTACTACCGAAGAGATAACCAATTTAAGAAAATCCATCTCGAGAAGACTACAAAAGGTAAGCGAACATTTTTAATTTTATTAAATTTATAAGCTACTGAAGTAAGATTGCCTTATAACTTTTATGATACTGTTTATGTCTTTAATTAAATTAATATCTCCTTAGACAAATAAGAAAATTAATTTGGGTTATTTCTTTAGCATAATCAGTTAAGATACCTTTCGGTTGCATTTGTCCAAAGACTTTTGTAATGTAAAAATTATTTTCTCTCAATTTGAAAAAACAATTTACTTTAAATATACACTAGGCGTCATAAGTCTACGCTCCTTGATGGTGGTAAAGAAATAAGAAACTAATTTATTCAGTCTTTCTCTTTTATTAATGCATTATAAGGTACTTAACAGACTAACTATTGTGTTACATGTATTATCATAATATATACAGTTATGATATAAAAATTATTTTTTGGGTTTGTACTTCAGAAATGTACGTGTCAAAAGTCTACGCTCATACATTAAAAATAATTTAAACAAAAAGTTTTATAAATAATAATAATTAAAATAAAAATATATGAATAACTTGTCGAATATCCACGCAGTTTAAGCACTTCTCTGAGTCGTTGTGGCATGGAATTAACTAGTTTAACAGTGTTTTCAGCAGTAATTTTATTCCACTCTTTTTTGATGACTTTTTTCGACATTATTTTCTCCGTAATAGTGTGTTTTCGTATATTACGCTCCAATAACGCCCGGGGTGCTCGGCCGGACTCAAATCCGGTGATTGTGGTGGTGTTGGCAACTGTTTAGCAAAATTATAAAGAAGAAAGACTTCGGCCGTATGCTGTCTTGTTGAAAGTAATACTCATTTTGCAGCCAGATCTTCAACACTTTGTCGTAGATTGCGTTTTAAAATGTCCAAATATGTGAACCTGTCCATACGTAGTAGATTCGATAAATTAAAAATTTCCGACTCCACCAGCTATATAGATAGGTAATAGATAGCAGATGTAATAGATAATAATAGATAATAGATATTTAATAGATTCTCTTGGTCTAGTGCTGTACCAGATTTTCTCCATACAATTTTTCGTCCTTTGATGCCTAATATGCAGAATTTCGTTTCGTCAGAAAATAAAACTTTCTGTCAAAACTCTGGAGGCATGTTCACGTATTGATTTGCGAATGCAATGCCTTTTGGATGGTTTATTAGAGAAAGGGAGAGACACCAAAATTTAAAATCCCCAAATTAATAAATCCACAACTTTTCAAAAATGTACAAATACAAAATCTCCGAACACAAAATCCCAAAACATAAAATGTCCAGTTTATGCCAACAGAGACCAATAATGCTTTTAATTGACAGTAGTGTAAGCAATTTACCGTTTATTACATAGAGATGATTGATTGATAAGAAAAACATTTACAGCTAATCACTTTATTCGTGTGTTTTCATTTGATAGAGAAACATCGCGTTCGGAATAATGGAAATTCACGGGGTGAAGTCGAATAAGGGCAAAGAAAAACTATTTGTTGATGTCGATGAGTCGAAGGGGTTGGTTCCATAATTTCCAGGCACAAAATCTCCAAACTAAAATCCACTTATCAAAATTCACAAATCAAAATCCCCAAACACAAAATCCCCAAACATAAAATCCCCAAACGCAAAATCCTCTATAGTTCGAGCCTATCAAAGAAAGTATGTTTGGCGTTTCTTTGATAGGCTCGAACTATAGATGCTTTTTGATGCTTGGTGAAATCAAGATTATCTGGATTTTCTCTTCTGTCTACGACGAACAAATGAAAATACCATAATGCTCTTTTTTTATAGTTTTTAAGTTTTTGTTTATAATTTTGTTTTGTATTTAAAATTGTTTACTCTTTTACAATATTTTTCGTCATTTTGTTTGTATATTGCAAAGCTTAATTAATTCATAATAACATAAATTGAAATAGCCACACATATCGAACAAAAAGTTAATTCAGTAATGGAAAAAATGTAAGAAAAGCTTTAGCATAATGAAATGTTGGTTGCAATATATTTGAGGTACTGCAATTTGTCTGTATCTTGTCGTCTTGATATGATTTTCTTCAGTTTTTTGTAACATTTTGCTCTTGATTTGTTTAAAATTGGACCTTCGCCACTATTAATTTTTTGCATTGTGGTTTTCACTACAATCATTTCTTTTGCCAACTCTTTTATAATTTCATACAAACCAGCATTTTTTTTGCCAATTATGCACTTGAGCTGGCGGTGCCAAGCTTCAACACAATTTTGTGTACGTGGGAAATTATGTTACACAGAATCAGCAACTGACCAAAATTCAGGTTCATACCTTACCATATTTCCGGTAACATTTTTTTTTTTAACCATAATTGCTTAAAATTGCTGTCCTCGAAACTTCTACTTAATTCCAAATAATACGCTGGTATTTCCTCGGGTGGTACAAATGCCAGGCTTTTAAGCATACGTATATTTAAACTAAATGTTTCATTATTTCCATATTTGCTTGATAAACCTTCTTTTTGTACTCTTCTCCAAATGATTTGTCCAAAATGGAACATACAACCTTTAAACTGGGTGGATGGAAAATAGGACTTTGCTGCGCAAAAAAATGGTTTTCTCAAAGTCTGAAATAATGACTTGCGGATTAAAATGAATATGTCTTTCAACAGCCAAGTAAAATTACTCATAAAAGAATTCAGAGTAGGCCTGCAAAATTTTTTTATTCATAAGGCAAAAAATGTCCCATCCATTAGCCAGCATTGAGCTTGTTCTCATGCGTTCAGTGAGGTATTTGTTCCCAAAATAATATTTTTTTCATTTCCGAAAGATTTCTCACTTAACACAAATAGTTCTCCCTCTAAAAACTTTAACTCTTTGGGAATATTTATTGAACTTAAGTCTGTTGGTTCAATTGTTGTTGTATCTTGTCGGCGAGTACGTACCACTTTAATTTTTTGCGCACGTTTAGTAGGCAAATATACGCGACATTCTCGTTGACGTGCAACTATAGTTTCCCTTATAATCTAAGAGGTACGCAAAGACGTAGAACTTGCCATTTCTTTTAAGCTACATATTGTTAACCTTGGCAATTTGCAGTTTATGAGCGGAAGGGTCATGATTATGATCTAAGGGAGACACATGTAGCTCGTGTTTTTCATTTGTTTTTTTTTTGTAATGACTACACTTTTACACAAATGATAGTCATATCCATCGACAAATAATTTTTCTTTTCCTTTATTAGATGTCACCACTTGAATTTCCATTATACCTAACGCAATGCTTCTTTATTAAAATAAAATACACGAATGAAAATACAAATCACTCAATCATCTCTATGCAATAAACAGTAAATTGCTTACACTACTTTCAATTAAAATCATTATTGGTCTTAGTTGGCATAAACTGGGAATTTTGTGTTTGGGGATTTTGAGTTCGGGAATTTTGTATTTGTAAATTTTTCAAAAGTTGTGGATTTTAATTCTGGACATTTTGTGGGTCTCCCTGAGTCGAAAGAGTATACAATTTTAAATACAAAAAAAAAAATATAAAACAAAAATTTAAAAAAATATAAAAAAACTAACATTATGGTCTTTTTATTTGTCTGTCGTAGAGAGAGCAGAAAATCCAGGTAATCTTGAATTTACAAAACACCAAAAATCATCTATAGTTCGAGCCTATCAAAGAAATTATGTTTAGCGCCAAACTTAATTTCTTTGATAGGCTCGAACTATAGGGGATTTTGTGTTTGGGGATTTTGGTTTGGGGATTTTGATTAGTGGATTTTGATATGTGGATTTTAGTTTTGAGATTTTGTAACTGAAAATTATGGAACCAACCCTAAGAGAAAAGGTTTTTTTCGAGGTACTCGACCGAATAGCCTCCTTTTTTCAAAATTCTCCGGGCTGTGAAAACACTTATTTTTTTGGAACATTTGTTGAATATTCTGAGTTATTTGGAACGCAGTTATTGTATTGTATTGTATTTATCTTAACTTGCGACACAATACTTCTTGCTTCCCTTTGGGTTAACTTAAGGGGCCTGCCGGATCTTGGTTTGGAAGTTATGACTCCCGTTCTTTCAAAATTCTTAACAACTGTCCGTACTGATGCCCACGCTCTTCCAAGGGTTTTAGCTGTTTGGCGGTAATTTTGACCTTCTTGACAACTTTTTTTTCGCCTACATCTATTTCCTTTCTTTGTGAAGGAAATTCACAAGAAATCATTGTTAATAAAAAAACCACCACGATAGTGAAAGTCATAAGAAAACGAAACAAAATGCACAGTTTTGATTCAAATATATCGCATCAGTTAAAAGTGCCATAGTAGGTAATAAATAAAAATAAAAAAACTCTAACAGATAGTTTTTTTCTTCAAATTCCATATCCGTTTTGTTGTTATAGAGTTCTTTCCTTCTGTAACTAGCAGATCAATAGGGCTCAGAGCTGTTTCCACGAGCACTACTGGCTCCGATACCCTGCAGTAAGAGCTAGCGAGCGAGTGAGTGCCTCAGACCATATCTCACAACCATACAAGAAAATAGAGTGAGAGATGGATATACAATAAATAGCCCCCGTTCACTAATCCGGCTTAGAAACGTCATAACTGTTGGCGCTCGCTCTGATACCAATCTTACGTGTGTGATTCCTGTAGGTTAGTTTCGAGTTTAGGTTAATACTTAGTTATCTGACAGAGCTCTTGCTGGTGATTTTCTTTGTCCCTACTTGGAACTCAATGTGGGTCGGAATCCGTCTTTTAGTTAATGAAACTATCTTCCCCTTTCGTCTGTTGTGCCTTTATATCTGTATATGCTTAAATGCAATGTGTTCTTTAGTATGTTTGAATCTCCCTTTGGGCGGAGACCATTATTAAGAGGACCTGGTGTTCTGCAGTTATCGAAAAATAATTTTTTTTTTCTTCAATATTTCAAAAGTATAGTCTTTGGAGATATGCTATCAAATGTTCATACTGATATTGACGGTATTTCAGTCCTTTTAGCAGGTAGCGAAAATTATATTTTGTGTAAGTTATATTACGTGTGTAAGACTTTAAACTCATTTATCTCAAAATAATTTTTTTCTGCACGGTGCAGAGTAAATAAAAAACTATCCATTCGATTAAACTCAATTTTGAATATGTCATTCAATATATCAGTTGCTATTTTTAGTAAAAAAAACTAATCAAAAAATGTCGTATTTTAAGTACCTAAATTCCAAGAGCGCGTAATTTTGTCAATTTGTTTTTCTTTTTTTTCTGTTCCGGAGATAGTGACATTCATATAGGCAATAATTTCTCTTCAATTTTTTATTCAGACATGTGACAGAGCCGAAATCGCCTGCGCCACCCAGGTCAATTTTTTTGAGGTTGTCATTTCGGCTTCTTTTTTTGTTATAATACTTATTTTTGAGTATTAAATTAGTTAATAAACATAAATAATTTAAATGTCGTTTTTTTTCATTAAAATCACCCATAAAAAAATCCTAAAACTACCTTAAATTTACGGGCGCTCGAACTTCGGGTCCCCTTAGGGTCCTAGTCTTTGACCTTTACATGAGAACTCTACTCATATTAATTTTCCAACTCGGTTGAGAGGAACCAGTCGGATTTTGGCGTTCGCGCTGATGTCTTTTCAGCTTATGACTAGTCTTTCAAGCCCATTTCAGCAATTATTCATTTCATATGCAGCATCCTTCAAATGCGTACGCCTTAAAAACTTTTTCTCTCATAGAAAGGTTGGCCTGGTTTGCTACTGACCTTGGTGCACTATTATCAGTTCTCTTTCATCTTGCACAATCTGAATTTGCGATGGTTTTAAAATAAGAAATTTTTATTTAGTCTTCAAGATCTGCAATAAATTTAGCACCAAAAAGAACCCAATTCCTTCCTTAATAATTGACGATCAAAAACGAAACATTTAGACGGTAAGCCGATATCGGTAATTCCATGAGTCCATCGTTGTCCTTATGTATGATTAATTATATAATTTTATATAAATATTTCCTTGAATTTATCACTTTAGCTCTAAAGAGGTTAAGTCGTGCCTTTACTAGTACAAATTGACTAGACGTGTGATCGCCGACACTAATTCAAATTTAGAGTTCTCCCGCCGTCTCTTGCTGTAAGTAACGATGCATTAGTGCCAGATCCCCAACGATGATGATAGGAACTCTAAACAGTGATCAGGTGCTGAAAGTTTACATGCTATCGCATTTATCAACAATAATACTGTATGCACGTTTCCCTATAGTTTATGACCGAGTTAGAATCTTATAAAACCCTATGGTTCACCTATGAGCAAATGTGTTAAGAACTCTGGGTGTATTGCAATGATGTCCAATTTCCAAATTCCAGCTATAGATGGTTGGCCCTTCTGTTTAGTCTTTTAAGCAGGTACGCGGAGGACTTCCATTCAGCATTTAACGCCCATGTTGCTATTAGTTCTTCAGATGTTTGGCCGTAAAGCATGGGACTCGTCTTTCACACTCTCTCGAACATATTTGAAGAGCTTATGACACTTAAAAACTGTAGTTTGTGATATGTTCTCACATATGAACCCTTAGCGGTTCATGCTCAACGTATCCAGCTCATCACAAAATCGAATGGCAATTGTGCCGAGTTGCTAGATAGGATTCCATTAAAAACCCAATCCGGCCTCAACGAATTGCCCGCAAGCAGAAACCAGAATGAGACCTCCGACTTTGTTAGGTCTTTTACCGTGAAACCCATTTGTTTACATTGATGTTGAGGATTCTAGCGACCCAATCCGTTGCAAACGAGATTATACCCCTGGATACGTGTGGGGCTAACTTCATTTTGACACACTTAGTTCTTTTGAATGTATTGAATATACTTCGGCCACTTACACGGAGAGTTATAATAATGTGCGTAATTGTTATCTCAATTTTAACATACACCGGGTTCCCAGGTGCTCATTACAGCTTGTAGGCAAACGTCAGCCGCCTTTTAAAGGCGGAAATATTATTCTGGTTTCTGCTCGCAACGACATATACTCAGACCGCGAGTTAAAGGGTAGGTTTTAAAAAAGAATCAATCTCAAAACGATAGCGATACCAATTACCTTTAGTTGTTTCCTAGCTTATGTAGGTGAACTTTCTGTTGCCAAGTATACATAGATGCTTGATTTGCAATTTGTCACCCAGCTTAGCCGGATATTAGGCAGACGCTGAGCTTTCATTTATTGCGTATAAAAAGTTCGCCAGTGTATTCACATTTGTTCTACCTATAATATGTTATATATTGTCTCTTACTATTAATGGGTTGACGTTCGGGGTGAATGCCTGGGTGCAGGGTCCAGGGTTATCGTTGTACGTGGCTTGTCGGCTGCTGGGGGAGGTTTGACTCAGAGTTCGAATTTATCTAGCCTCGATAAAATATTCTCACACTTTTTATACGAACCCTGAACATACATAGTAAGAGCATACTATCAGATCCATAATATTTATTCTAAGCATGGGCCAGACAACGCAGATTAGCAATTCAAATACAATATTACATGTCCCACCCGATAATTGCCAGATATACTGATACAGCAATTTATCTATTGCCCCACACAATATTGACATCTCCATGTACAAATTGTGTATACATATATAAACCGGGAAATCGACTGTAGTAGGAAAATATTGTAAATCATAATTGGCATTAATGGTTGTGGTACTTCAATAAATAAAACGCACGTAAAAATCATTGACAGTAAATTAAGAGGATATAACATATTGATCTGTTGGTTACGAGTTTTATTTACCAACAGGTAGTTGCCTAAACCATTCAACAAAGTACACTCCACACGAAGTGCTTACCGAGCACATATTGACACTAGCTGTGCCATGACAAACAATTCGGCTACAGTTTCCGCCAATTGAAAGCTTTACTGCTGTAATTTATATTTAACATGTAGCCACCGGAAGTTTCGGTTCAACAGCAAATATTTACAATTTTTCGATATTTTTTTTTTTAGGATACCGTTTCGGAAGCCCATAGCCGGTAGCAAGGGAGCCCATTGTTATGGATACACTGTATGCATGCTCAACGGAATAACAGAAATGCAGTTCCCGGAAACTTAAATATTTTATCCGGATTTAAAGCTTTATGCCTTGACAGTACATTCTCAATTTCAAGTCAGTTAAAATAATCCGATTAGATTGTATTCATATCCATAACCTGAAATCGATTCCGAATCACAAGAGAAGAGTTCGGATTAAGCAATATTTTATTGCATGAGCGTAACGTGTGGAAAGCAGCTACTGTTGTTGCCCCACAAGGAGTTGAATTTCAAATCATCTAACATACACCTAGCCATTGCCAAAGGTTTTACGTATAGACACAATTGTACAGGGTTTAACCATGAGGGATGTAAATAAATTGTTTTATCCGCTTGGACGCGTGTCGCGACGGTTTTCAATTCTTGTGTACTTGGATACATTCATATTTCTCGTACCATATTTGTACAACTGAACGGAAGTTTGGATGTGGCTAATATTTATTTGTGTTGTATAATTTGAACGTTTTCATTGCCTTTGCTCAAGTCTTTGGGGAACATAATAAAAATATGAAAATTTGCGAATTGCAAACAATGTAGCAAAATGGCTCCAAGGATGCCTGTGCTTACCACATATCTGTAGTATAAGTGTAAATATCTTCTTCTTCTTAGATGGCGTTACAGCTCATGAAGAGTGAACGGGACCCTACAGTTTAATGCCGATTCCGAACGGCGAGAGTCGAGAAGCTTTTTCAATGCAAGTGTACTACGGGAGGTTTTGCCAGTTCCCCGCCGAGGAGAGAAGCCGCGTAATGAACATTCGATGGCGTTGGTATTATCGGGATCCGAACTCGCTCATCGTGCGTCAGAGGCCGACACACTACCCACTGCGCCACGGCTCTCTAAATAAGTGTAAATATACATATGTACATATAAAAATCCACTTTCCATTCTAAACCTAAGCTCGACATTGCAGATAGAAAAATTATTGAGTCAAATAGGGCAAATCATAATCTTGGATCTGGAAACTTCTTGACTACCAAGACCACTCACTGGATAACTGAATTGTTTTTATAGCAAACGGTTCTACATTATGGGTTTGAGGCAAGAATTATATTATCACCTCCCCCTATTGTGGCTTTTTTTCACTCAATGCTCTCAATGGCCCAAGCGTATAATTTATATTTTTTATTATAATTTATTAACATGTAATTTAAATTACAGGGTAATATATAATTTATATTCAGGAGCGTCCACCATTAAAAAAAGCTAGACCGCGTAAGCTTTTTTTTTTTCGTCTTTGAAGAGTTTATGCCACTTAAAAATTGTAGTTTGTGACATGCTTTCATCCTCAAATACTTAACGATTCATGCCCAACTATAATTGGCCATTACGAAAAAAAAACCTTCAATATAAGAATCATTTCAAATATTTTTCAACCGGATCAGTGTAATTTGGTGATTCTGAATTAATAAATGTATGTAAGTGGTAGAGCACGTTGACTTTTTTTTCTTTGCATTTTCTTCTGATTTTTCTACTTAGTTTTCTTTAGTGTTTTACACTTAATATGGCGAATATATCAAAATTTTGCTCTACGAAATCAAGATTTCGAAAATACATAGTTAAGAATATTAAGGGAAAAAAGAGATATGATCGTACTCGCACTTTTATGTTTTTATATTTTTTTTCACGAACTGCATGAAGGAAATAATATCTGCCGTTAAAGAAAAGAATTTGAGTTTGTTGAAGACAACGACGTTTTATAAAACGCGTAAAAGATTATTACGTCATTTGGTACCAGTCAAAGGAAATGATATGAGAACAAGAAAAGTTATTGTGAACTACAACCAACGCGACAAATTCAGTCGAATCTCTCGAATAATATCTAGAACAACCACCTCCGGAGAGTAGTGGACGAACATCTTCGACACCCACCATCTGCACCCCGTTCAGGTTGTGTGGAAAACACCATAAGAGCATAATTTTGAACCCGCACGAACCAGGCAAAATAGGCCTGAGCTTACTAAGCCATTGATGTGTTCTGCAGAGTATAGAGTACAAAGTCAAATGACTCGCAACGGATATCTCAGGTGGGGCTCTTTTCCAGATCTCATGCTGCTGGACTCTTGATTGGGATTGGCGGACACGAACGTATGGTCTACTAACTGTGTGCGGACCTTCAAATACGACAACGAACATCGTGAACTTTGTGATCACAGCAGCTGATGAATTAACGTTGATTTCATAGTATATCCAAATGTTTCTTCATAATTTGAGTAGGACACGTTGGCTATGAGTTATAAGGTCTCTGACGAGAGCACACACATCGATTATCTCTTTCCAACGGTCGGCATGAAGCTGTCAGGTACCTAGACACTGTGAAACCGGGCAGAACCAATTATATCACACTCTTATTTTACATTCACCGTTAAAAGCTTTAATTATTTCAAACCAATTATTGAACACTTACTTAGGATCTTAAATTAAGATGAGAAAAGGTTTCAAGCTAGATTTTAATAAAGAGCTTATACGTTTTCTGCAATTTTCTATTATTGAAGGTAGGTTTTCCTATGCTTTTCATCTTTTTTGTCTTTTAAGAGAATGTTACGTGCGATGAACGGTTCCACAGCTATAAAGGCTAGCTATAATAATAACAATTATCTAAAAGATTAAATTTTCTTGAAAAGAAGAAACCGTTATTCGTCATCATAAGACAATATAATTTCAGATATTAGTGAATGCGGGAACTATCTTCTCTTCAACTTTCCATATCACTACATTGATCCACGGTGCTCAAGATATATAAATGTTCGGCCGCTCGTTCCTCTTACATTTAGTGTCCCTTCTAGACTATAAGAGGCTGCAATTTGCTCTTACGAGTAAAATATCATAAAAGGACTTGTGGCCTAACTTTAAAATACGCATTCGTAAATTTAAGAGATTTTTTTATCTTCTACGGCTAGTTTTACATAGCTTTTCCGTGCACAGATTTGGTCACGAGCTAAAATTAAGGAAAGAGAATGCTCTAAAAAGCAACTAAATATTGCTACTCTACGAGCAATAAGTATAACTTTATTAAAGGCCGATTAAATATAAACACAAACATCAACACAATCTTTTTGGCAACAAAAGTTCACGGAAGATTGTTCTGTAGTGTTGACCATTGAAGATTACTCGCCCTTCTTCCGAAATTCTTAAGAAATATTGCCCGACTGCTCGCAAACCGCACCAAACAATGCATTTTCCGGTTACTTCTAGCTGCTTATCAGCCCAATTACGGCAATTTTGTTTTCTCTGAATAGTTATTTTTAAATTGAAAAAAAAAAAAAAACAATCAATATGGAGCTTTTTCAAGGCCCAATTACATACCTAAATCACGACGGAAACGAAAGTCATTCGGATTTATTTGTTGAGAAATCTTGAATTTGTATTTATTTATTTATTCTCTATCAAGTACAATTTCTTTCTAAGAGACTACAGTAATAAATACATAAGTATACGTTACGTATAATTGTAAGTGCATATATTAGAATATTAATTCAAGGTAGGTTAGGTTAGGTTAGGTTAGGTTAGGTTTGAGAAGGGGAGTGTGATGGTTAGACATCACTTCCACTCGGAGGCCCATTGTGATTCCCTTCGTTTGTGTGGGGACACATAAAATTAACCTGTCCTATCATGTGGTGGCTGAAACCACCCCGTCTTTATGCATTTTAGAAGATCCGATATATCTGTATTTGGCACGTCCGCAATCTCTGTAAAGAATCTTTGGCCCAGCGAAGCTAGGCGTCGATTCTGGAGAGCTGGGCAGTGGCAAAGCAGATGTTGGATCGTCTCAGTTTCTTCCTCATCGCCGCAGCTTCGGCAGAGATCGCTGGATCGCGAGTCCCATTTCCGGAGCATTGCTCCAACGAGACAGTGTCCTGTGATCACTCCGACGAGCATACGGACCGAGTTATGGTCCAGCGCCAGGAGCTTCTTTGTTTTTCCGACATTGAGCTCTGGCCACGATGATCTTGTCGTGTAGCTGTCGTTTCTTGTAAGCCAAGACGAGTTGGCCTCTTTGATGATTATGTCGTTTATGATCCGGTATAATGCGCTGATCGGTGGTTGCAATGATGTGTCCGCTTCGCTGATGTCCATTTCAGAACCTTGCCTGGCCAGTTCGTCTGCTTTTTCGTTCCCTGCGATTGAGCTGTGGCCCGGGACCCAGCAGAGTTTAACTTTATGGTGTCTGATGGACTTCAGTGAGTCGCGACATTTCTTGACAGCCTTTGATCTCGTGATACAGGACTCTATTGACTTCAGTGCAGCCTGGCTGTCTACGAAGATGGTGATATCAGATGGTGGGATATCGGCTACCTGTAGGTGTTTGGCTGCTTTCTCTATTGCCAGGATTTCTGCTTGAAACACGCTGCACAGGTCAGGGAGTCTGAATGATTCCTGTTTGTGGAGGGTTTCAAAGTAGAACCTGGCCCCAGTGCCTGTGTCCATTTTCGATCCGCCGGTGAAGAGGGTCATCTCATGGTCGTTGATTACGGCGTTTGATAGCCACTCTTCTCTGTCGGGGAAAAGTATAGGTATACTGAGAGAGAAGTCATTTTGGGGGTTAATATAGTCGATCGTAGCTGCTAGGCTACTAAAACCATGTAGCCTTCCCAGGTCGTCTATTATCTTAAGTATGGCCGCATGTCCATAGTTGGCTTGCTTCCACAGAGAGGACTCTTAGTCTGAGAGCGCTCTTTGCAGCGTAGTCTTTTATGAATAGATCCAGGGGGAGGAGATGAAGAATCATGTCCAACCCTGCTTGCGGCGTGCTTCTCATGGCTCCCGTTGTACAAACAGCGGCTGACCTTTGTACTTTGTTGAGCATGTTCATATAGCTTTTTGTGCCGCTAGCAGTCCACCAGACTAGGGCCCCATAAGTTAAAATGGGTCTGATGATTGCTGTGTACATCCATTGAATGATGTACGGTTGCAAGCCCCATATTTTTCCGAAGGTCTTTTTGCATGCATAAAAAGCATTCAATCCTTTTTTCATCCTTTCCTCCAGGTTCCTTTTCCAGGAGAGTTTGGAGTCAAGAATGATGTCTAGATATTTGGCTTCCGCTTTGAGTTTGAGTGGAGTGCTCTCTAACTTTGGGGGAGCAAATATCGGAATTTTCGTTTTCCTGGTGAACAAGACCAGCTCACCACGAGGAGAGTTCCCTCAACGCAGATTCCATTACTTCACTGGTAGTTGGTAGAAATTTACCTTTTAACAAGATCACCAGGTCATCCGCGTACGCTATTGACTTTGTGTCTTTCTCCATAAAGAATTTGAGGATCTTGTTGACTGTAAGAAGCCACAGTAGGGGGGAGAGAACTCCTCCTTGTGGTGTGCCTCTAGTTGTCACTTTCCTTATAGAATTGTGTCCAATGTCTGCATTGATAATTCTGTTCTTCAACATATTCTCAATCAAGATTACAATGGATTTGTCTACTTTTATGTCCTCAAGAGATGTTGTTATGGCCTCTGTGTTTACATTGTTGAAGGCCCCCTCTATGTCGAGGAAGGCTGCCATTGTAAACTCTTTTAAGTTCAGCGAACCCTCAATTTCACGGACAACACTATGCAGAGCACTTTCTACTGATCTGCCTTTGAGGTGATTTGTGGGTCCTCTGATGTATAGGTCAAGGAGTCTCTCCAAGGTTTTTAATAGAAATGACGAGAGACTTATTGGCCTATAGTCCTTTGCGGCAGTATGGGATGGTTTACCTGCCTTAGGTATGAAAATTACCTTAATTTCTCTCCACTGTGTTGGGATGTACCCCGTTCGCAGGCAATTGGAAAAAATGCTTACGAGATGGGGTACAGTGTGGATCTGTGTTTTTTGAAGCATCGCTGGCAAGATATCGTCCGGGCCCGGAGATTTAAAGGGTTTGAACGAATTTATTGCCCATGATACTTTATCCGCTGTGATAATCTTGTTTATCACTTGTTCGGTTGTGTGAACCGTAGGAACCGTCGTCTCAAAGGAGACTGTGGTTTCAGGGGTTTTACAGCCTGGGAAGTGGGCTTCAGTCAGCAGTTCTAGAGATTCCCGACTGGATTCTGTCCAAGAACCATCTGGTTTATGGATGAATCCCGGGACGCAGGGGTCCTTGGATAGGATCGTCCTGAGCCTTGCGGCTTCGTTGAGATCCTCAATTGATTCGCAGAACTCCCGCCAGGATTTAGATTTTGCTGCTCTTGTTCTGCTCTTGTATTCGTTGAAGCTGGATTTCTAATTATCCCAGTCTTCAGTTCTGTTTGAGATCTTTGCTCTGTTGAATAGAGTTCGGGTCCTGGTCCTGAGTTGCTTTAGCTCTGTGGTCCACCAGACTGCGCTGGTCTTCCTGCGAGCACGCTGCAAAGGACAGGATTTGTTGAAAGCCGTTTTCGGAATTCTCACAAGATTTTCGACTGAATTCTCAATGTAAGTTGGATCAGGATTATTGGTGGCTTGTGGCGGTTCTAACCTGTTGGCAACTAGGTTTGAGAAAAGATTCCAGTCTGTCTTCTGAGGGTTTCTGAAAGGTTTCGGTTTTTCTTTAATGATGCTAAGGTTGAAGAGTATCCGACTGTGGTCCGAAAAGGAACAGTTAGTGGACACTCTCCAATCCTCTACTCGGATGGAGTCGGACTCACTTAGTAAAGTGAGGTCAATTACCTCTTCCCTAACCCGATTGCGAAATGTGGGTGTATTACCTTTGTTGCAAATATTGAGATTGGTGGAGATAATGAAATCGAAAGTGGACTCACCCCTTTTATTGATGTCGCTGCTTCCCCATTGAGTGTGGTGTCCGTTGGCGTCGCAGCCTATCAATAGACACAGTCCGCGTGACTTGGCGTGTCGCACTAGTGTTCGGACTGGGTCTGAAGGTGGATCCTCCTCATCGTATGGTAAGTATGCGGACGATAGGAGCAAAACTGATTTGTCCTGTTGTTCGTACGTTACCACCGTGAGGTCTCCGTTGCTGTACGTACCTAGGAGAGAAATGTATAAGTATCTCTTGGCGACTATACAGGTTCGTAGCTTACCTTCGGTATGTGGATAGTATAAATTATACTCCTTAGACCTTAATCCCTGAATTTTGTTCCTAAGGAGCCAGGGTTCTTGGATTAAGGCTATATCCACATCTTCCTGCAGCATGTACATCATCAAGACGTCGGTGGCTGCTTTACAGTGGTGTAAATTAATTTGCACCACTAGCAGCCTCCTTTCCCAGCCCGAACTTGATGCTGCCAGATCTGCTGCGGATGTGGTCGAGTGACTTTTGGTCAATGGTAACCATGAGGTCCTTTCCCACTCCGTTCTTACTCTTGGCTGAAGAAATTATTCTCCAGCTGTAATTCAAGGTAAATGCATAATCTTATTTTTAATTCCATTTCTACTTAAAATAAAATAGAGAGTAATAAAGACCTGTTGTTGTGACCACTTAAAACATCAAGGGTAAAAAGTGTAAGATGTAATTTTCTCCTAGAGGCTTGTGATCTTACGGTTGGTAGTTAGAATGCGGAAAAATCTTACGAAGAGCAAACCTTTTCTGAACTTTCTCTATTCGAGTTATACTAGTTGGATTGAGCAATACTTCAAAAGAGGTCGCACAAGCGACAAACACAATGATTTTAGCATATAAGGGTCACTGAAAACTTAAGGGGAAGAAAACTTCTTAGTAGGAATCCCAGCATTGAAATTGCCCGCAAAATTACAATACATTATCAACATTTAATGAAAAACACATTTGAGAATCAAACGTAACTTCAAGGTTCTTCTGATTACTCGGCCTCAATAGTCGTACGTTTTTAATCTTATATGTAAAACGTAGAGGTTGATACATTTAAGCAAAAGTTATAATGCTACATTTCTGTACGTTAAAGTCATAAGTCATTAAGATTACAATATCGAACAACAGAATTCAAATCTTCTTTAAGTTAACAGTATCTGATAGTAAGTTTATTGCACTTACGATTTTAAATCATCAGCAAATAATAAGCACTTTGAAAAAGATACATGCGATGGCAAAGGAGAAACAGGAGTGGCACAAGATGAGGTAACATTGAGACCGGCCATACAGATGATTGAAGAGCAGCATTAAACGAGATCGTTGGAATGCCTAGTTTAAAGTTGATGAAAGGAAGCAGATCATACAATCCACATCTATTTTCACTAACTTTGAACAGAGCAAGCTAGATTTAGAAAAATTTTGCCTGCGTGACGCATAATCTATAACATCGTCCTCAATGACCGAGTTGCTAAAACGGAAAAGCTGAAGAAACCGTAATCGTGGTACAGATGGAAGAGACAGCATAAGCTTCAGACCCAAAAGCTGTTTGTTTGTTGTCTTTTTATTGAGAACCAGACCAAGCGAGCACTGTAACTTGCGTAGCATCAACATCGGTGACAATCTCGGTGGATAGACCAGGAGGGCGGCAACATTATCAGGAACCTTATCAGCAACAACACCAACCGCAAAAAGGGGAGCAGCAGCAATAGACCTCGCACAAACCGTGTTTTCTTCGGGAGAAATTGTTTCGGCAATATCACCAACAATCAGCAGAATTGGACGCAGTTTTTGAAGTTTTGAAGAGGACAGGTTAATGAAAGCATATAGTGCTTAAAGAAGAGGAGTCAGCTGGTGTCGGTGACAATGCACGGGCGATGCACTGAGCGGCTGGCGTAGAAATGTGTTTGAGTGGTTGAATTACCTTAGGGTTTCTTTGGGCACGAGTAGAAACGCAAATATTATGGCTTGTGTTCAAAGAACAGCCGGAGTGGTTGACTTCTAAGCGAAAGAGCTTTGTTACTTGCATTCTGTTCAGCAGCTAGAAAGCTCTCTATTTTTTTTAATGCAAGAGCACAATGTAATTTTAATATACTTTTCACATTTAAATAAAATATTTATATTAGTTATAATTACTTTTAATTCACTTTTATTGAATCCATAACAATGGAAATGTGGATTAGTATTTTCTTAAATGACTTGGCGCAATTTGAATTCATTTTAATCGAAACAATAAACACATGCACTCGCGATGACGATGACAGTTGAATTTGTATGCCTTTACATCAATATCTTTTTTCACATATTCTCTTCTCAGCTACAGAACCAATATATCAGATAAATGTAATAAATGTCTAATAATGTAAGATTCGACTGAACAACTGTTAAAAATTGTTTCAGTTGGACGAGTACCATAAAATGGTCGAAGTGCACGAAAATCTGTTTTAAATGAACACTGATTTTGAAAATAAGTTTCCCCAATTTGTAAATTATTTTCTTATCAATTTTGCTTAAAACTAGCTTAATTATATCCTTACAAATTTAAATATCTTACTGGCCCTAGACGAACACTTTAAAACAAACAATACAATTTAAACATGTGTCTGTCGATACTATATATAAACTTAAAATTAATATTATTATAACGAAGCTAAGAAAAAATTTGTTTTGTTAAAAAAAAATTGGCACATGATCGAATGTATCTCTATTCAGGATGAAATGCTCATTAATACTAAATAGAAATTTCAAATGGGCATAACATGCCATGCTGAAAAATCTCTATGAAAAAGTACCACGGATTGGATCACCCGTTATAGGTAGATACATACAAATTAACAAATTCTAAATTTATTGTATTTTCAATGGAGCAGCACTTCCCCTTACACAACACTTAATATTTTGACTATATTTTTTCTTACAACTACCTTAAATACAGGGTCCGCCATCTAACGTTTTTTTTTTCAAGTAGTGTTTATTTCGTGAATGGTAATACTTAGCTCATGTCTGATTGGACAGATAATTAGTTTTATCCTTCCGCTGAACGAATATGGTTGTGTATACGCTTGAACAACGCTGGGAAATATTGCGACATTACTTTGAAAATCATGGTAATGTTGCAGAATGTGTGCGAAAATTGCGTACGGATTTTGGAAGAAGAGAAGCACCGTCAGCTCCGTATGTTCGTTATCTTGTGAAAAAAGTGAAAGAAACTGGCATCCTCATCGATAAACCAAAGCGTGAAAAGCCAAAAACAGTGCGTACACCCGAGAATATTGCTGCTGCGGCAGAAAGTGTGCGTGAAGCGCCATCAACATCAATTCACCGTCGTTCTCAACAATTGAACATTTCGGAGACATCATTGAGACGAATTTTGCATAAAGACCTTGGTATGACGCCATACAAAGTCCAATTGGTTCAGGAGTTAAAGCCAACTGACCATCCAATGCGCTTTCGCTTCGCTAAGTGGGCTTGCGATCGACTTACAGAAGATGCCGATTTTGCCAAAAAAATCATCTTTTCAGATGAAGCTCATTTTGATCTTGGCGGGTATGTAAACAAGCAAAATTGTCGCATTTGGGGCACAGAAAACCCGCACGCATACATTGAAAAGCCGGTGCACCCAAAACGAGCCACTGTTTGGTGCGGATTTTGGTCCAGAGGCATAATTGGGCCATTTTTCTTCGAAAATGAGCAAGGAGTGGCCGTTACAGTCAATGGCGATCGTTATCGGCCCATGTTGAACGAATTTTTGTTCACAAAACTTGAAGAGGAGGTTATTGGCAACATTTGGTTTCAACAGGACGGCGCTGCGTGCCACACAGCCGAGGCTACACTCGATGTTTTGCGCCCTGTTTTTGAAGATCGCATTATCAGCCGCAGAGCTGATGTCGTTTGGCCACCTCGGAGCTGCGATTTGACACCGTTGGACTATTATTTGTGTGGTGCCGTCAAAGATAAGTTTTCTAGAGCTTCGTCGCTCTGAATTAAACAATTGGTTTGGGTTTTTTTTTCTTTTTCTACTCTTTATTTTGTATTTCAGTTCAATGCGTTTCTTTTACATTAGTTTAACTTTAACACAATTCTGTTTTACCGCGGAAGCTTTGCCAACGTCTGCACGATTCGATGGTCCCGAAAAGAAAGAGGCTGAGTGCTCCACTTCATCTTCTAAGGAGAAGAGATTGGAGCAAAACGAGGTCGATCCTCGCATGCGACGGAAACTCACACTTGGCGCGTTTGCGGAACCAAACATGCCAAGTGTGATAACTAGTTATGCTAGCCACACATAGGGGGCTTGAATGTATAACAATATGTTCATTCAACTCCACAACATAATTAAAGGTTTTGCTTTAAGTAAATAGAAAAACTAAATAAAAAATTACTTAACATTCGGCACCTTTATTCCCGTTAAATTTAAAGGAATAAATATTAGAATTGAATAGTGTTGTATTGGTGAAAAAAAACTCCTTTAAAGCTCCGTCACGTAACCGCAATAAGTATCCACCTTTCATCAGTTCCTCATTCAAGTGGTGTTCGTACGAGTATGTGATTGCAGTAAAAGTTTCAAAACATCCTTGGAAAAAGGATGACGTTCTTGTCAATTCCCCAAAACGGGTCGTTAATGGATTGTAAGGATGATGATTGGAATATTTATTGAAATCTACACATTTCGATTAAAAAGGGTAAAAAGGGTTTTGAAACGAGCCCTTTTACGACAGTGCCGTCGTGAAGTGCCGTATGCATTAGGCATGGAGTAGTAAGTAAACAAATATTACATATCTTATATCTGAAGTTGGATTCTATCTAAATCTTTCATTTACAGCCTTGTGCCACAAAGCCATAGCTCTTGAACAAAAAACTTAAAATTAGCAGAGACTCTATTATGAAACCAAAACCGTGCAAAAATATGTAAATACAAAGATAGAGGAAGGGATTTTGTTTAAAGAGCTTAGTGATAACCTATAAATGCTTAATAGCACAATACTCGCAATATTGTACATATATTATCAATATCCTGTCGTCGACTCTAAAACTTTCAAGGAGCAAAGTATCATTACCCTGTCATAGCTAGGAATAGTCCTCTAGGAATAGCTGACTTGGCATCGGAGAGCTGCAATCATATCATAATAAATCACAGGATCCTTTGTTGAGACAAATGTCAGCGTCTCTCTCAAGCAAAAAAAGAGCACTTATCGAAAAACGGAACCACTCGTGTGACATCGCATCTAACACTCACTTTTTGATTGAGGGGTGTCCTTCATGTATTATATTAACATAATACAGTAATTTTCTTCAGCGTGGAAACGAATATTATGACTATTCCTGACCTATGAAATGTGCCATATGAACAGATGTATGTATATGCCAAGATGGTAGAATGAAATTGTATACGTTAGCAGCGTGCTTTCGGATAACCATTTTCGTAATTCTAGCAGACCTATTGTGTAAAGTATAGAGTATTAGTATTGATACATGCCCAAATCCTAATGGATTTTGCGTCGCAAAGTCTAAATCGTATGTAGTAGCTTATTCACTCAATGGGCAAGTCATCGTGGAATGAAAAGGAATGAATGCTTCCTTTTCGAAGGTCGGCGCTAAACAATAGGCAATGTTTACCGATTCCATGTGAAGGAGAGAACCAAAAAAAAAGTGGGATTGGATCGATTTGACGCCCTCCAGGTGGCACTATATAACTTAAACAATCTACCATAAATCTGAAATAAACTTAAGGTGTTTTAGAAGGAAAAGATTAAGGATATGGTAGATGACAATGGTAAACGACATTTCTAAGACCTAACCTGACTAAGCAGTCTATATTAACGGTAAGTAAATCAAAATATATCTGCGACCTCACATATAAAGATAATAGATTATTTTTAAGCGATTCTTGTAAGACGGTAAATTATAGGTATCAGCCAATTGAAGGTCACGAAGAGCCTCAATGTGTACCATGTACGAGTAAGAGAGGCATACATAAGTTAACACGACGAAGTCTCAAATTCCAGCAAGACCGAATTAGGTCAAGCCAACACGCGCGTCCGATACAATGCATTCGCTGAATGAACAACACCGCAAGCCGACTAATAACGCTGACATCGCTGTCGCCGTCAACACGGTACACCGGATGAATAACGCTGACACCGTCTGCTGCAGTTTGAAATTAATGTATAAATTAGCTTAAGTTATTCAATAAGTGTTCAGTTTTTATTATAACGTGTTGCAATAAAGTGGGCTCGTCCCCAAGTAATTGAAATTTGTTTTTTTTAATAAAAAAATAATCTAAAACTTTAACTCATATATTCAAGACTGGACCTTATGAAGGAAGTGTAGGGTTCGAAGTTGATCCACGTTTCAATTGGAGGAAGACGGTAATGTATCAGAAAGAAGATAAGTAAGATCACAAGAGAAACATGACCGAACCTCACTTCCTCGCTCCATTCCAGAAGTATATGAGTACCTACAACCCTCCTCCCTAAATATTAAGTGTTTTTCTAAGTTAGCAATGTTCTAACGTTTCAATATAACGCGTGCATTAAAATTGGATACTTTCCTAATGCTTAGAAAAACGCTGAAGCAGTATAATACTCAAACCTGGAAAACCGAAGGAAATTCCTGAAAGTTATCGTCGAATAAGTCTGTTAAATACTGTGGGCAAAATATTTCAAAAAGTACTTTATAATAAAATTATGGTATTCGTTTCCGGCCATGATATTTTCTCTAGAGAGCAATTTGACGTAATCACAGTACAATACATTAAGTAACGAGAGTACACAAAATTGTGAAATTGTGAAGGATCCACTACATATTATTGAAACTTGAAAAGGTTTTTGATACAGTATGGCACGATGGTCTTATTTATAAAATGCTTAGTTACAGCTTCCCATAATATATTATAATTGTAAAAATTTTCAAAGATTTCTGTCTAATAAATCTTTTAAAGTTTACGTTGATGTTGGTGTATTACGTCCACTACATTTTCCACAAGGAGTTCCACAAGACTCAGCCCTTAGTCCAACTTTGTATATTTTGTTTTCTTAAGCTTTTCCTCGGGTCCCGGCTGTGAAGCTGCCATAGATTGATGTATCATTCATTATTCTGTGATTCTCATACCGAAAGGAATAAGCAAAAATGTAATTATTTGAGCTGCGTAGGGCATTGCAATGCAATCAGCCGTCCGCAAGTGGAGTCCGGGAACATTCATGAGTAAGATCAAACAAAAAAATCTGGAGCATGCCCGTGTCACAAAAAAAAAAAAAAGGCAGGCCGAAAAACAATTGGTGCAACAAATGCAAAAACACCAGCATTTGATTGGCCTCAGCGATGAAGTAATCCCAAACCGGGAAGCCTGCCGCTACTTTCTGAGGTCAAACCGGCGGACCCCACAAGCGGATCAGTAGGAATGCAGTTAAGTGGGAAGGTTATGGTCCTACACTTCTGACCATAACAACGCCGGAAAAAGGAAAAGAAGAAGAAGATTATAGCTATGATAACGAGTAGCTCCTCGACGGGAATGATAGCCAAGCAGCTTAATGTAAGCCAATCAGTGGTTATTAGAGTGCAGAAAAGGCGAGGACACAACACCTAAACCACAAGTCGGAGGCTTACAAATTACAAATTAACAGAAGCGGACGCACGTCTTATGATAACACAAATGAGAAAAGACAAGATTTTAACACTAAAGGATACTTCTATAGCAATAAATGAGCCCGTTAATCGTTTACTGTCGGACTGTAAATAGAACTCTCCACGACATTGGCTACATCTCAGCGGTAAAGAAACAGAAACCTGCATTGTTGCTAAAAAATGTTAAAGCTCGGATGAAGTTCGCCAGAGAACACAGAAATTGGACAGCAGATGAGTGGAAACGTGTAGTGTGGTCAGATGAATCTAAATTTAATCGGTTTTAGTCCAACGGTAAACAATATTGCTGACCCCGCCCTAGGGAGACCATCCAAGAGCACCATGTTAAAGAAAAAGTGACGCACGGTGGATGTGTCATGGTATGTTCACATGGTTCACATGGTGGCACGTTGGACCACTTGAAAAAATCGATGGAATAATGAGAAAAGAAGATTATGTGCGCATCTTGCAGACTCATTTTCCCAATTTTGTAGATATAAACGCTTATCTTGAATAGGAAGTCATATTTCAACACGATGACGGCCCAAAACACACGACCAAAATAGTGAAGGAATGGTTTACCGAACAAAATTTTAAATTGGTGCAGTGGCCGGCCCAAAGTCCCGACCTGAATCCGATTGAGAATTTGTGATCAATCGTGAAAAGACGGTTGGGACAATATCGATCAACCCCAACTAACCTGGAAGAGCTTTGTCAGTGAGTACAACGGGATTGGCAGAGTATTTCAAATGAAATTATAGGGAAATGGGTGAAAATGAAATGAAAATGAAAATGTTTCCCCTAATAAGGGGCTATGGACGAACTACTGAAAATGAGCTCAATTCCTTAAGTTGCTTTAACACGTTGACCGCCCACGTGTGAATTAAAAAATATCATCGAAGTGCCAAATGTATTTCTTTCTGGTAAGCTGGGTTTTAGCTAGTATTTATAACTTTTTATTAGATGCCCAGGAAGAAAAAATAATATACAAAGGTGGTCCGATAAGTACTTAGCCTCACCGCCAGATGGCGCCAGTATCTTACTATCGTGTAGTACATTCTAGTAGAGGGCTACTGTCGAAATTTCAGCCGGTTCGGACTCGTAGTTTTGTTTTGACCGTGTGTGGATCCGGGAGTGTCCGCGGATTTTAGAAAAATGGATAAAGAGCAATATCGGTCGGTGATTCGATTTTTGTTTGAAGGGAAATCGCGCAGCGAAATCAAAGAGCGTTTGGATGCTGTGTACGGTGACACTTCTTCTTCGATGGCGACCATCAAAAATTGGTTTAACGAGTTTCAACGTGGTCGCACGTCGGTTTTTGATGAGCCACGTCCAGGTGCCCCGAAAACGGCTACCACGGAGGATAACGTGACAAAAATCCACGATCTCATATTGGCAGACCGCCGAGGGAAGGTGCGCGAGATAGCTGAGCCAGTAGGCATTTCAAAAGATCGCCTGGGTCATATCCTGCATGAAATTTTGGGCATGAGAAAGCTGTCGGCGTGCCGCGTTTGCTCACTCCGGACAACAACCGTGCAGACCACTTCAGAGCAGTGTTTGAAGCTGTTTAAGCGCAATCCGAAGGAGGTTCTGCGTCGTTTCGTGACAGTCGACGAAACATTCCACTGGTGCACACCAGAGACCAAGGAACAGTCGAAACAGTGGACTTCACAGGTGCACACATGCTCCGAAGAAGGCGAAGACTGTCCCATCGGCCGGAAAGGTCACGGCCACCGTTTTCTGGGATTCACAAGGTGCGATCCTCATCGACTACCTGGAGAAGGGCAAAACGGTCACAGGGCTGTACTATGTCAAATTATTGGGACGATTCGACGCCGAATTGAAGATAAAACGGCTCCACTTGGCGAAGAAAAAAGTGCTCTTCCACCATGATAACGCACCGGCTCACACCTCGGCCCTCGCCTCGGCCAAATTGGTCGAATTGGGCTACAAACTGCTGCCCATCCACCGTATTCTCCAGATTTGACCCCGTGCGACTTCTTTTTGTTTCCAAACTTGAAAAAGTCACTCGCCGGGCAGAAATTTCAGTCGAATGAGGAGGTCATCGCCACCACGGAGGCCTACTTTGCAGAACTCGAGAAAACGTATTTTTCAGATGGGTTAAAGAAGTTGGAGCATCGCTGGGTCAAGTGTATCGAGCTAAAAGGAGACTATATTGAAAAATAAATCGCCATTTCTCCAAAATTGTTGTGCTTCTTTTGTAGGCTAGGTACTTATCGGACCAACCTCGTATGTTTCTGAGGCCACTGAGATAATGCTAGTACAAAAAACATATAGCACTTGACACCCGGTGGTACATGTGGCCTCCTGGAAAAAAAACTCCATGACCCACCGGTGGGTCATGTGGCACTTAGTGTGTTAAGGTGTAAAATTACGTACATTCAAGTTTTTTTTAGGTAGGTAGGTATATATTTTATTTCATTTAAATTTACAAAAGTGTTATCGCACAATTTACAAAGTCAGTTTACAGAGATGTGATATATTCGATCTTTCTACTGTAGCATTATATAAGAAGTTTTAAATACAATCATGAAATCAAAAAAAAGTAATAATTGAGTGGAGGAAAATGAATAAGCAAAAACCTCCAATGAAAGTAGACAAAAAAAAAAAAAAAAAAAAAAGTATATATATATATATATATGTATATATATATGTATATATATATATATATAAATATATATAAAGAAGAATAAAAAATTAAATATATAAAATACGTAAAATATTAATAAAATATTAATAAATAAGTAAATTAATAAAAAAAAAAAATAAATAAAAAAATAAATAAATAAATAAATGAATAAATAAATAAATAAATAAATAAATAAATAAATAGATAAATAAATAAACAAATAAACAAATAAATAAATAAATGATAAATAAATGATTCGTTGAATAAATAAATAAATAAATATGTAGATAATAAAAATAAATAAATAATAATAAAATGTAAATAAATAAATAAATAAGTAGTAGATAAATAAATAAATAAATATATAGATAAATGAATAAATAAATAAATAACATAAATTAATAAATAAAATAAATAAATAAACAAGTAATTGTACTTCAGAGGTGGCCAAAAACTGAAGTAATGTATCATGTCAAATTCAGCTGATTGATTAAAGGATTGTCTGACATGTCACATTTAGTCATAAAATTGTCATTAAGTTTGCATATCCTGAATGAGATCAATTCAACATTAGCTCTAGTGTGTAGTTGTATTGTTGAATGATGCCAGGGAAGGTTTAACATCATTTTTAATATCTTATTTTGCATTCGTTGTAGCTTTTTAATGTGGCATTTTGCGCAGTTGCCCCAAACCTGGCAACCGTATAGCAAAATTGGTTGAAATATACTCTTATGAATTATTATTTTGTTTTCCAATGAAAGGAATGACTTTCTGTTAATAAACGGATATAATGTACGTATTCCAATGTTTACTTTTTTAAGTGTTTCCATGAGGTGGTTCTTGAAAGTCAATCTTTGGTCGAGATATATGCCCAAGTATTTTACAGACGACTTCCATGGTATTGTGTGACCGTTGATATTAATCTGACTAGATGGAAGAAAACAAGGTTTTCTTTTTCTGGTGAAAAAGATAGCTTGAGTTTTTTCAGTGTTAAGTTTAATTTTCCATTTCACATAATATTTGTTTAGCCTCTCAGCTGCATGTTTTAAATTCGTCTCGATATTAAGACCAAATTCATGCGTAGCTAATATAGCGGTATCATCTGCGTAAATCGCAACGTCGCAATGTGAAAGATTTGGTAAGTCACAGGTATATAGATTATATAAGACAGGACCGAGAACCGAACCT
This sequence comes from Merodon equestris, assembly GCA_958301585.1. Lineage (NCBI taxonomy): Eukaryota > Metazoa > Arthropoda > Insecta > Diptera > Syrphidae > Merodon > Merodon equestris. Next base: position 74,547,922 of record OY284414.1, on the reverse strand, counting down.
TGGGGTACACCTGTATGAAAATGAATTATATCCGACACACAACCATTGACAAGTACTTTGAAACGACGATTTAATAAGAAACTTTGAACAATTTTACAGAGAAACAGAGGGAAATTTTTATTTAACATTTTGTATATGAGACCATTATGCCAAACAGAATCAAAAGCTTTTTCGATGTCCAATAGTATCAAGCCACTTGATTTTCCTTCTAATCTGCTTTTTTTAATATTACTACAAATTCTTGCTACTTGATGGGCGGTGCCGTGATTACGTCTGAACCCAAACTGCTCATCGGGATATATTTTCCGACTTTCTATAATTTTTACAATTTTAGCCTTAACGACTTTTTCAAAGATTTTACTTATATTACTGAGCAGGCTTATTGGTCTATAGCTATGAGGATCGTTTCGCTGTTTTGATGCCTTTGGTAATGGAATTACCTTCGCTAGTTTCCACGAATCTGGGAAATATTGCAATTTAAGACAAGCATTGATAATGTACGTTAGAAATTGTATGCCCTCTTTAGGTAACTTTTGAAGGTAAACATTTTCAATATTATCAATACCGCAAGTTTTCCGTGTCTTTAAGTTCTTTAGAAGAATTTTTAGTTCCGTTTCAGATACAAATTCGTCTAACGGAGTTTCTGTGAGAACCAGATTAAAAGTTTCCATTGCATTCTCCACAAGTGTGTTAGTGCGTGGGTCACCTAGATGTTGCGATACTAAATGATTTTCTGAAAATTTTAAAGCAAAAATATTGGCTTTTTCGGTGTCGGTGTAGATTATGTTGGAACCATCGTTCAGACAGGGTATCTGACTGTTTTTGTTCCTGACAACTGTACATTCAAGTTGTTTTTGTTTTATTTGGTTTTTTTTTTTTTTTCTTACAATTTCTTGTTTTCCGTTTTCATTTATGAACCGTTTTGTTTAGAATTGAACATGAATTAAAGATCTACCTTTTTTTTAATTTACTTTATTATTTTCATTTTTATGCGATGACTGTTGCACTAAGTACAAGCATGTGCTCATTTGGGCTCTTCACTGTATGTATGCATCTATTAAAAGACCCAGTAAAGCGTGTACAATCAACTGGTAAATAAACAAAATCAATACCCTAAATGCTGATAAAATATTTAAGATGTAAGATACCATATATGTTCGTATCAAATTTCTTGTTAGTAATGTACGATGACAAAATATTGTAATGATTTATGTGCGAGTAAATATAAGCTAACTAAAAAAAATTTAGCAACCTTAGAATATAATCATTTAATCAAGTTCCCTTTAGCATTGTAAAATCATTAATTTTATTATTAGCCCAAAGCGAAGATCTTTTATTTTTGTTCCAAAGTTTAAAGTTTTTCTGATTTACGAAGACACCATACCAACAAGATGTCAAAGCATACAGAGGATCGGAATGCAATCCTGATCACTTTCCAATCATTGCCAAAATCAAAGACCGAATCCAAATTTACAGAATTTAGAACGAATTGCGAGTTGTCCGATAGTCAAAAGAGTAGTGAGTAGAAAGCTTAAAGTAAAAGACCCCCAGAAAAGCTGTCCATAGGAGGACAATATAAGAATGGACTTACAAGGTCCATTGGAGCAGAACGGTGGGACTTGGAAGGATCACGGAGATAGCAGAGATAGGCTTGGCGAAAGGTTGTCAAATAGGCCCTGAACCTTCGACCACGAAATACTGATAATAACAACAATTGTATTGTACAATATTTATATCACATTACTAACCAGTTTAGATGAACTTGCAAAGCAACTACGCCGATTAAGCGAGGATGCTCTCAGTCTGTATAATGAACTTAATAAGGCAACTTTGTCAGTACATATAGTTCATATTGTATTTTGCAATCTCACCACCTCTAACACATCATCTCTATCTTTTGGGAGAAATTCATATTATTAACAGAGAGCGTGTTCAACTGTGGAATAATTCCTTCGATTCATGGTTCCAGTGAGACAGATACTGGCCGTTTGGAAATACCCTAAAAAGGTTCATCGATGTATATATGTATATATATATATATATATATATATATATAACTATGTACAATTATATAAATATACCTATATAACTAATATATTATTTATAATTATTTATCCTCAGGTTTTGTCCCAACTGTAGCGACCATCCCTGACACACCAATCAAAAGCGCAAATTGCATGCAATAGTAAGCTTTTATATCGTTTTTACCTATGACAATGACCACAGGTCTTTTAAAATGTCCGATTACTTCATAACCGAAATGGAGTAGCATGCAGAGCGGGTCGATGACAATTAACCACCTAGCATTTTGTTGCTGGTAATGTCACTATCCCTCACTCTCCAGATTTAGTTGTAAGTTGTTAGCGTTGGTCTAATACAACGGTCATCGGTGTGATGAAGATTCCTATATACATATATAGACAGTATTTTCATATACATCATTGATATCAAGGAGTGCGCAAATGGCCTTCCTCCTCCTCCTTTGAATATGAACTGTCTTTAAAGTGTCAAGTTGGGTGCTTTCTCTTTATCGTTCTTTGCATTACGTATATTTTTAAGTGGCTTGCTTTTCTCGAATGAAGTCGAGGAAATGAAGTCAGATTGATAGGACTTTATGATCCAGGCACTTCATGATTTTAGGTAAGAAAACCAGTTTGACTTCCATTTAAATTTCGGGAATAAACCCCAAGTTGAAGTACTCAGTTTTTTGTTAGTGTTTCAAAACTATACTATGTGACTAGATTTCGCTTTCCTTATGCGTGTTTCCTTAAGAAGAAAAGGTGTTTCGTCTATGTCGTGCATCGTCATTAATAAGCACATCTTCACTGAAAGCATTTATTTCTGTTAAGCGGTCATTATATACGAGTAAAAACATATTTCTGTATATATGTAGATAATTCAAATAGTTCGAACACAAGCTTTGTTATTAGTTCAAAACAACAATGCCACTTTTGTTAAGGTGGACTCGAAGACTAAGTCAATACTTACACCAAGCTCGTACATAGATAATGCTAATGGTTTGATGTACTAGTTATATCTACCTAAGTCAAGTAGGCTTAGAAATTAAATCCTAACGACATTGGTTTGTTTGAGTTCAATGAAGGCATTTGCCATCTGTTAGGGCGAAGGAGAAAGTTTACTGACTTTAATGTCTGGGATCAATTTTAGACTCTAAGTTACCTACCTTCATACCTAATTGTGTATATCGATGCTGCAATACCTCGGCAATTATGGTTAAAACAAATTATAGAGTAAGTCAAATCAAGCTTTTATTTAAAGGTATATCTGACGCACAACGGTTTCAATGAGACCGTATAAAGTTATTTAGAGACGCACTGCAGATAAGTGGTTTGCAGGCATCATTGTGCTCCCGAAAACCGTTTAACTTTTCCATTTTTCTATAAAATTCGATTAGTAAAATCGTTTTTCAAAGCCGCTCATGTTTCGATCAACCAAAATCTCTATTTCATAACTCGAATACGTACAAACCATACTATACACCGGAAACGACACAATTCCAGGAAAGACAGACAAGCCCAACCCAGACATAGTAAATAACTAGAAAATCAATTCCCATTTGACGTAATTACTCACAAATAACGAGAAGTCTTCATACGACAAGAGCTGAACTAAAGAGTACATAAATAATCGTTATACCTACGCACCGAACGCGGACGTGTTCTTCATATCTAATAAGCATAAATGCTACCTCCGTTGTCGTTTGCTTCGAATAAAAACCACATTATCTCCTACCATCATCATCAACCCATACTACCTGTTCGTAAGGATGGGCTGAGACTGTAAATACATACATTTCCTGCAATTTATATCATTTATCCAAGGCAAGTTCGCGTGCTCCTACGTACGTACCTACACGCACATACTCGTACTCGTATACGTATAAGTAACAGCAGTGAATCTAGGTTAAAGAAGAACTGCAAACTTGGGAAGTACCTGGAGCAGGAAGAAATTAGAAAGCCACGCTTCTGGGCACAACGCAGGATGTTTGGAACGGAGAAAAAAAAAACTTTTCAATTTCCCATTTTGTTGCACAGACTTCTTGGCAGTGCTCCAGATTCAGAGGTAGAGAGGTAGGCGAATCGTGTTTACTTGCTGATGTCGGGGTGGCTTATTCTGGCCATGGCTATGAGGCTACTCGTAGTTATGTGACTTTGTTGTGCTACATTTCATGCGGCGTATCCGGTGGTGAAAAATATGAGTTTTTGTTTTTTGCTATCCCTAAGATTTGTATCGTTGTACCGACTACCTTGTGTTTCCTTCTTTATACTCCTGTTTTGTATTGTTTAAGTTCGATGCTCTGGAAACGGACGTGAAGGATTGAGGTAATACCATATCTTTTATCTCGCAACTATTTCGCAAGAATGCGGATTGCCAAGTAAACTTTTGGGAGAATTCTACTTTTTCTCGTGGATATGAATTAAAAATATGTTTTTATTATTAAGAGCTATCTAGAAAAGCTTATCTTTTGTTTTAGCGAGGCCACGTTTTGCTTTTGTGTTTGTTTCTATTAATAAATGAATGGTGTAGTATAGTATACGGCCTTCTGAATGTATTTTTTGAGGAACTACTTTAAGGATTTGTCTGGTATGTACATAAACATTTCTTATGCATACATAGGTATCTATGTATATGGGGTACACATGCGGACAAAAGAGTTGTGATCACATAATTAACACATTCCAACTATCAACTAACACAACTCTTTCAAAAATCGCTTTCGCTTTTTTCTTGACAGTTCATGGGATGACGCTACAATGGTGAACATGGACTGCAACCAATAAGCCTTCTCATCTGCCCCCGTCTTTTGTGACTACTGTTTCCAGTTCTATAGAAGGAGCACCGTAGTAATAACATATACGATTATGTAACTTGTATAATCTTGTCGAAATTCGTCCTCCGTCCCTTTTACAAAAGAGGAAAATCAAAGAGAAGCTTTCTCCTTCACAGGCTGTAGCGTTTACTTATACATATTTCAGTTCCGCATGCTCCGCTCAGATAAGATTCAATTATGCTTTCCAATCTTAAATTATTTTTTATATAAACATTGCTTTAAAACTTTCTTACGCTAGACAAAATTATTAAGAATAGCTCAAGTAACTTAACTAATTTGAGAACCTTATTGGCTACTGTGGACAGTGTAATAAACAGTGTAACATAAGCTTATCTCTTTCGACTACCAAATACCACCAAGGTTTTTTCTAGTGTCCCGAGCGGCCCTTAACAAAGTTCTGAACAGGATTGAAAGCGGACGTCTAAAAAGAACGATACTGCTGATTTTTTTCGAAGTTACGCTGCAAGAGAATGACAAATGACAATGACGTTCACCATACCCTGTTGCAGTCAATTATTAATCTCAAATGTTTGGGTAGAAGTCACGTTGGCATTTTTCACGATGAACTTTCTACTGGTCAACATTTTGGAAAGTCGATTGATCTTACAACAGTCGATTGAGCTTACAACAAAGACCTTTTAACCATACGATGTCGAAAGCTTTTTCCAAATCAATCAGACAGGCACACGTGGATTGGTCCGTTTGTTCCACTGGGCATTCGATACGAGTTTCGACGTGGCGTGAATAGTGAATTGATTACCTGGAAATATTTTATTGTCCTCAACCCATTCAGACAGGGCTCTATTGACCGCCTTCCCGAAGACCATGCTGATACTCGGAAGGAAGCTTATTAAAAGTCGTCATTTGGTATGGTGCTCTGGATCGAAGCTGACTGTTCCTAGCAAGCGTCCATTATCTGACGTTGTCGGCTCGGAATGCCAGTCTGATTGTTTTTTCTGAAATATTTCATTTATTTACGAAAACATATTTGGTTTCGGTACACGCTTGTGGTATCGTCGCACCGTTGGCGTGGTTCTGTCGATTTGTCCGCAGCTTGTTTAATTATATCGTCGAATTGTTTGAGGGATTATTAATCTTGTAGTTTATGAGGATTTGAAGGTGGCATTCGAAGTGAGCGCTCTTGTGAGGGAAATTAGTTGAGATCAGTTTTGACTTGGGTGTCCTTGTTGAGTCAAGTTGAAATCAAAAACTGTTTGGGTCAAAATATCGTTACACATTCGCTCAACATGTCCCCACCTTAGCCCATTTAGACGTTATGTTTGCAGCCCTGGCAATACAAACGATCCCTAAAACGTTTTCATCAGCTTTTGATAAGGGCCAAACCACTGAGCTATAGGGGAACACCGTTGAACAATTTTTTTTGTTTTATTTAACCTTTTTGCAGCTTTAATTCTTGAGAAAATGTTTTACTTTTCAATTGCCTCTGGAGCCCAAAAAAGCTCTATGCTTAGTCTCAGTGCTATTGTTGGCGCTATTGAGTCAAGGTAGACGCGATCTTTAACTACTTCAAAATTATAGCTGCCAAAAATGACGTTTTGACCAAAGCTTTGAGATTTTATATATTTCGTTTTACTCTATGAAAGTAAGACTCAAGCCTCCATTGAAGCGCGGCTGGGCTCATGATTGTGAATTCCTTGAATGTCATTTATGTTTGCAATATCGTGCAATTTTTCGAAAATAAAGTTGTGTAAATCACACCACATGACAATGTGCGCCCTGTATAAATCCGTTTACCATTAGAGGTCCCGGTTAGCTTATTACTCACCTGAATGGAACAGTGAGTTTTACCCGTTGTCACCCTGCAAAAACTAAAATTTTGCAACATAACATGGCTCCTGTAAGTCGTTTCTATTGACACCGTCATATCTAGATTTGAAGTTGCTAATAAGATGGTGGGTGTCGACGAGAAATTGAGCGGTGTTCTTCAAGACCTGTCATAATGTCTAGTCTATCTCGTATTTTATTGACCTTAAACCACACTGATATCAATCCGTTACACTTTTTCTGGTGTGAGTGTGGAGTATGGTAATGTCTGCATACTCTGCGCCGCGGCGTAGCTCTCAAAAATAAGCCGAACTCGGACTCCCCATCTTACAAAGATGTGCTCAATCTGTAATCGATTCACAGCCACTACATGGAGCTGAGATTAGTAGTGGGAGACTTATATGTTGACACTTATGTTTTCATAAATGTTTTGATAAATCTACCTTTTGACATCCTAAGTAAGGTTTTAATCATGTTCTTGAAGTTAGCTGGAGCCCTGCTTCCATGGTGGAGGCGACACCAAATATATCAAAATGTCGCGATAAGTCCATATACATATCTAATCTCGTTGATGTTCCTTACATGTAATATTAAGGAAAATGACTAGATAAAATTGGCGTTTTACTTCAATTTCACCTAAGCTAGAGTTATATCAATCACTATCGACTTACGTGTGGGTGCTTTCCAATATTTACGATAATTAAGAACTTCGTGAGTAGTTTAATAAATATTTAAAAGCCAATCTGAGTCACTCTAAAGCTCATTAGATGCAATAAATATTTTAAAGTCAATCTGAGTCATTCTCCAGCTCATTAGATGCAATTAAAAATTCGAAAGCAATCTACCTGGCTTAAAAAACTCTGTAAAGTAGTCCCTTTGAGCTGAACGCCATAGTAATTAACACCTAATCTGGACGTCCACAGTTCTATAAAGTGGGAGTGGGAGTCAAACCCTCTTGATAAATGTCCCTCATTTAATATTTTCTTCCATCCTCCTTCATACACAAACACAAATGCAAACCAAGCATACCGTTCAGTTTTATAGGTGAGCACCAGTTCACAGGAACCTCTCCTAACCACCACCGAATTCAGTATTCTAATTTTCAGCTCTTAAAATATTTAATCAGTCATTCGACTTCCTGGCACTCTGAACGAAATTCCAAATTCAATGGCCCTTATACGACCTCAGCTATGCCAATAAGCAATATTCCATCTTAGCGATCTCATCCTCACATGCCATCTTTGTGACAAGTTGACATACTCATCGCCAGTGCTCCTACCGTCCCTACCTAAACAATGCTCGACGAAGCGACACGACACTCTAAAGAGTTGTTGAAGTGTTATGAGTGTCGCACATGATTGCAGGGATGTTATAGCCATAGTAACAATAAAAACTGCAAATGGAAATTCTTTTGTTGGATTGCAAATGGCTATATCTCCAGCGTGGCGTCTTGATATCTCCTTGTACTCGTACGGATGAGGAACAAGAAAGACAAGGAAAAAGGAAACTTTAGTAATCCACCGGCAGTAATCACTTTAGCACGATTTCTCATGGTACCCCGGGGAGGAGGGAGAGGGAAAGTGAAGATTTTCACGAAGTGAAGATAGACACAATGATAGTATGAGCATGAACAAGCGTATGTAGGACGAGTTTTGAACTGCTTGAACCGGAGACTAATCCTTGGGGCTTATCATGTGGCTAACGCCTTTTGCGTATTCCTATTCGGTTTGTGGTTAGTGCTTTGGATATACTTTTCTTCCCACCACTGTTACTTCAAAGCAAAGATAATGGTGTAACCAAGTTATGGCATAAGTTGCGATCTTATTGAATCATGCTCCTTTACTGAAGTGCTTAATGGGCATATGATTTCAGATGAAGAGAGAACGGTGTTTAATAATCACACTGGTATCCCATGAGCCAATAAGCAGAAAATTTCATTTGGCCAATAGAATTTTCCAACAATAAAACCTGACATGGTCATCAAAAGCAGACATGCAGAACGAAGAAAGGAAACTAGATAAGGTCGTCAGGAAAAAAATATTAAAATAACACGACTAATGACATGTAAAGGTTGACAGGCGAGCCGGGATGGAGTAGTTTCCGTAAAACTTTGTTAATACATCTGTTTGGACAAGTTCCGTGGCTGGGTGTAGTCCCATGTTCACACGACATTTACGTTGGAGATTTTAACACAGGCCACAGGTGATTGATGTCGGAAATGTCACGACAGTTTTGCTACGCTTGGAAGAAGTGGAAAAATTGTGTAACTTTCTTGCCTTTAAAGTAAGAATCAGTATTCATGAAGAAACTTTGGGTTGCTGGTACCTAAATAAAAGAAATAGTTTTGACATTTGGTTTGTGACACTCGCCACTACTAAGGCTGGCTTTTGCCCTTTCAAAATTGTTCATATGCAGAATATATGATTGGATGGAGAGTTATATCGTCCCAGACCTCAAGATGATAGGCAGTCAAATGAATGACGCTGACGCAATACGAGTATATGGGCAACCAAGGTATATTGAATCTTTGATGAACTCACTTTCCTGAGGTAGGTAGAGATGGATTTGTGTCAAGGGATATTAAAAATAAATTGAGCAAAAAAATGTTCGCGAGAATCACCTTTACTTGGTGGGCATAACTTCTTATGAAGAACAGATTGACAGGTTATCTCGCTTTGATCAAGACTTTTCCTGATTTCACCGAAGACACAACAACAAGGCAGCTTTACGGCTACGCTCTCAATTCTGACTGATTACCATTAAGCAAGTTTTCAATGAATAGATGGTATAGTATTTGATGGCTTTTTCAAAAACTTTGAATAAGAAGGGTCGATACTCGAAAAGACTGTAGTTGGTTGGAATAATAGCTGAAATTCCTATGGTATACTGTTTTTGATATTATGTAATTCTGCGAAACCGTTGATGACTTTCGATTTAAAATATCTGTTTAAGATGATTGTATTAAAAAAATGAAATGCATTAAAAAAGCTTTAATAAACTGATTTATTTTCGGACCTACTTACTCGTATGTATATTCCATTTGATCAACTTGTTTAACAGCACATGAATTTCTAACCGTAAAAACGCTCACTCGAGGTCAATTGAGATAATTGAGACATGGTTTTCATATGATAGTGTGAATTAGTCTATTTATTCATATATTTTCCTACTTGCTGTGGTGGCGTTCAGGTTTGCTGTAAAATTTTGAAAACTTTCTGGCTGATAGTTATTCAAAGAGAAGAATTCATCAATATTGGTGGTGAGGCACAGATCCAGAGGAGCACTAGTGTGATTGGAGAAATTCGTAGGCCTGGAAAATTTACAGCGTGGAGGCTTAGAGCGGCCATATCGCTGATTAGAATAGCATCCTGAGAATAATCGAGAAGATTGCAGTTGCAGTCTTTACAAAGTAGGTTTTTGAGAATGTTACAAGATACCTCCAATGCAAGGTATATTATTCTTAATAATCGAAATGATTTATTTCTCTACATAATCTCCTAACAAGTAATACATTTAGAACAGGATTCCCTTGGAAAAAAATATTTTTTTTGATCCTCTCAAAACATGGCAACAGCGGCCAAAACTTCGCTATCGTCTTCAAATTTCTCAGATGTGCTTCTTGCGCCGGGGAAAGAGGTTTGAATTAATTTTCGAGCAGTTCGAGCCCAGTTTCTTGAATGGCAGCTATCGCAACTACGGCTTTTGAGCTGATGTGTTGTCTTAGTGAAACAGAACTCCACTTTGTACGTAGTTTGTCCGTTTGTTTTTTAAGTTAATTTTTTTTTGTACTTATCTTAGGCTTAATTTACTAAACAAAGTATTCGAATCAAACTTAAAACTATCTTATATTTAATGCATTTTACTGGTCCTATTGGGGATCTCTAACTATTCAACTATATAGATTAACTATATAATCTAACTATATTTCATAATTACTTATTTGCCAACGCTTTTCGGCTTCAACTTATCTTTTCTATTTTCATATGACTACATTCCGGTATTGGATTTTCTAGAAAAAGTTTATTATAAACATATATTCATTTTTGTGTCCTTATCATAAAGCTCAAATTGCCCTAATCTGCTTGTTCCTAGTCTTAAATATAATCAGGTTGCCTAGCAAATTACCGGGATACTATCCCTATTTTGCACTAACTTTTCGATATCAAAATGGAGACATGTTTCGGGGAGGGGTCGAGGCTGATGGAAGTATGCTTTCGTGATATCTATAACTGGAGTAATAAGATCCGGAGATGAAGCAATTTTCGTTAGTCATTGCCATTGCGATATGAATCCGGGTCATTTTAGCAAAAAATTGCCCGTCCTACAGGACCTTATTAACGATTCTGGCGTTCTGTGTATTCTAAGACAGACTTGAAGGTAATGCTTCTCAAATGCACGGAACTTTTCCATATAAGATGGCGCTACATTTAACCACTGGACAACCATACGCGATAATGTGCCCTATTAGGGCGTAGCATATTATGTTTACCCAGCGATCAAGACAAGCGTCTATAAGTCTATTGAAATATAGATATCGGTCACGCCAAATACCAAGATATCTAATTTAATTGTAATTTTCATTTAATTAAATGTTCGTTTATTGAGCTTAATTCAAGCTAACTTAATAACTAAAAAGAACGGATGAGGGGGCGCGATCGTTAGAAACTCTGATTGGAAGAAGGGAAGGCTATTGAGAAGACGGAGTTTTAGGCATGGAGTGTTGAGGTTGAAATTTAAGTTAATATTCGAATTAACACTTGGCAGCATACGAGAAATGGGTTCATTGAAGCCATATGAGGTGCGGGGATGGATAGATAGAAGAGAGGGGGTTGCATGTATTACAAGGGTTAGTATTAAGAGATATGGAGCTATAAAGGGTAAGAACAAAGGATTGAACCTCGAAGAACGAAACGTAGGAATCGACGTTGGATACTTTCGATTCTAGAAATGTGGGTTTGTTGATAAGACGATCCACGGCAAAACCTCTTAGTTACTCCTTCGATGTTAAAATCAAGGTCAGCTGCGACCGCAAGTACTGGCCAATGCATTAAAACTGTAAGCGAAAATATTCGAAACTAGCCAGGCATCTCAATTCATGGCCTAAGTCAACAATTGATCCTCTTTTGTGGTACTTTACGGAGAATTTCAAAGATTGATCTTCATCTACACCTTTAGATTTAAAGAGTATTATCCATAGTCTGAAAATTTAAAAATCTTCTAGCTCGGATCAGTTAAAAAACTTGTACCTCAAACATCTTCCCAAGAATGCTATTGAATTCCTTCTTTTCATGTTTAATGGATGCTTTAAATTAGGTTAATTCTCCAAAACATGGAAATATGCTAATGTTGTCCCTATTTTAAAACCCGGTAAAGACCCCACTAGGCCCCCTGTTATAGACCCATTAGCCTATTAAGCTCTTTGAACAAGTGCTTTGAAAAAATAATAAAAATTAAATTATCCAATCACATAGAGTCCCATAATATCTTGCCAATAGAACAGTTTGGTTTTAGGAAACATCACAACAGTATTCATCAGGTTCACCGCATTTCCAACTACATTAGAAGTAATTTAACCGCAGGTAAAAGCACTGGCATGGTTTTGCTGGACATGGAAAAAGCTTTCGATACGGTGTGGCATGAAGGTTTGCTTCATAAACTTATAACTTTTATAACTTTACTTTATAACTTTAAGTTATTAACAAAGTCAGAACGACTATCAAATCACTTTATCCCTTCATAAATCGGAAGTCGTTCTTGATCGTTGAAAACAAACTTACAATTTATAAGGTTATTTTCCAAGCAATTAAGCTTTACAGATATCATGTGTGGGGTAACTGTGCTAAAAGCCATCTTCATAGGCTACAAATAAAGCAAAATAAAACTCTGAAGATAATTCTAGACCCTCGGCTTTTCTCCACTGAAGACCTGCATTTTATAACAAACGTGCAAACAGTGCCAGAAAGAATTTCTGTCCTGACTAGATGTTACAACAATTCATGCAGATTCTCTGATAACCACTTGATCTCCAGTTTAGTTACTGAATCATAATATAGTATTTATTCTTCTTCTTCTTCTTTTCCTTTTTCCGGCGTTGTTATGGTCAGAAGTGTAGGACCATAACTTTCCCACTTAACTGCATTCCTACTGGTCCGCTTGTGGGGTCCGCCGGTTTGACCTCAGAAAGTAGCGGCAGGCTTCCCGGTTTGGGATTACTTCATCGCTGAGGCCAATCAAATGCTGGTGTTTTTGCGTTTGTTTGCACCAATTGTTTTTCGGCCTGCCTTTGTTTGTTTTTTTTTGTGACACGGGCATGCTCCAGATTTTTTTTGTTAGATCTTACTCTTACAAGACCGGTGATCTCCAGTCGTGTCAACCCACTGACTTGCATGTACACTTGTGGGGCAGTTTAATGGTGGTATATGTGTCCCTAAGCTCACCTTAGTGTTTTCTAAATTGCCTAGAAAATAAAATATTCCATATTTATCTATTTGTTATACCTATGCCATCAAAAACATAACTTGTAAAAAAAACCAAGTCTCGCAACTCAGTTCTTCTACCGTAAAAAGTTGTGAGATCTATGTAATACCAAGTCGGTTAATTTATTCAGCCCCTACTTGACTTGGCAATCGCACTAAACAATCTAATTTAATATAATATGTATTACTTGTGAGATGCATGCGATGGACAAGTCAATCTATTTATTTAAAACATAAAAGATTTTTAATATTAATATGGTCACTATAAGATGTTGTTAGGTTAGCTAATTACGTAATAACTTAAGACAGAAGGTCCCTTAAGTAGGGGCTGAATAAATTAACCGACTTGGTATTACATAGATCTCACAACTTTTTATGGTAGAAGAACTGAGTTGCGAGACTTGGTTTTTTTTACAAGTTATGTTTTTGATGGCATCTCATTTCTGTTTGTAGATAGTCCTACTTTTCTTCCTTTCCGGTACCTTCTACTTTTTGAATACCAACAACAGATTTTCTTAAAGCCCACTCTGTGTCTTATGAGCTTTTCTTATTTTTGTAGGTTGTCTTCCTTTTTTTCTTTTCCGGTACTACTTCTTGAGCTTCAGCTGCAGTTTTTCTCAAAGCCCACTCCCTGTGTCTATGGGTTTTTCTCGGAGGCTTTGATGTTACAATTTTTGTCAAGTCTGGACGGTAAATGCTTCTTAATCTATTGTATTCACAAATTGAGGATTCCTGCGCTTTAATATTTCCAAAGTCGACATTAATTAGATGTAAGCCGCCCAGACTTGTAACTCTCGAAAGTGCCACGTAAGCTTGACCGGATGTTAATACTGCAGAACCGATATCCATCAGCGCATTATTTAGACTTAGGCTCTGACTTTTGTCAGGCTTTTGGCTATACATATAGGAAACTGTTCGCGATGAACATAAGCTCTATTAATAATTTCAAATTTAGTTTTGACCGGCCCAAGTTCGTAAACCTGTTCTTTATCAAATGTAATGTATATTTTCTTAATTATTTTTGTATTTTCCGGATCAACCTTTACTCTTTGCACTATACCGACAGAACCATTAACTAAACCAAGACTCACGTCAATATTTCGCCTTAACATGACTCTTGCTCCTATTTTTATAATTATGTTCTCTTCTAGGCCCGCAGTCATAGAAGCATCGTCTTCATAATTTTTTATGCATTCACGAGCTCTTTTTATTGGGTATCTGGGGCAATCTATGCTATCTACAGCTGTAAGTTTTATTTCGGGATGTGGGAGAGATCTAAGCATTGTAGTATTTAATTGTTGACACATGTTTTTTGTAGGTAATAAGCAAACGGTATCATCCGGAAGTTTCGAGAGGCGTTCAATTATTTCAATCAATCTGTTTTCATTTGAATTGGTTTTTAGAGTTATTAATCTAGTCGAGAGTAAGTCGCGGTCTTTTTGTGTAGTCACACCTAATCTTATTCTATTTAGCATTTCAACAAAGTTAGAATCATTGAGCTGTCGCATGTTAAGAGTAAGTTCATCGTATACGAACAGTTCAATCCACAGATTCGGCATACTGAGGGAACCTAACAACTTGTTAGTTTCAGCAGTTGAGAGTTTTTCTCTTACCGGCGGAAGCTGTAAAAGATCCACCCATTCTGATCATCGCTTGTGTCAAATATCTCAGACAAGCGTAAATTAATATATGTTAAAGTAACATTGGATATCATCGACACTTCGTCTATGATAAACAACACTACTTCTTTCAAATCTGATCTCAGAACTTGGAGCACTTCATAGGAAAGTGGCTTTTACCTCGGTGTTTGCTTGTGTTCCACAGGCAGCTGCAATAGTCTGTGTATAGTCAATCCGTTCACATTGAATGCAGCTATGCCTGTTGGATCACTAACTGCCACTTTTTTGTTTAAATACATCTTAACCCAAACTTTCAGAGTTTTTATTAAAAAGCTTTTTCCAGTGCCACCAGTTCCACTCACAAAACAGCGTAAAACGTCAGCGTTATTATCAGTTATGTCCATTTTATGTGTGATCATATCGAAGACTCTTTTTTGATCGGCATTAAGTTTTGCCATCATACTTTGAAGATCAGTCTGCTCTTCTTCTACCAGATTGATTCTGTGAAAGTCATCCATTGCGTTTGCAGCTTCCACAGCTTCAAAGTCTAAAGGGTTTTCAGGACCATCGTCATCATCAACAATTTCCCTTTCTTCGTTTATCTCAGCAACTTTAGATTCTATCATTTCACATGCTTTTTGTATCTTATATCTTGACTCTATCATTGAATTACCATAATCGACTCCTTCTTTTAAATCTTCTTTCGCCAAATTAAAGGCCTCCGTGTAAGTATCACACCCCATTTTGAGTTCATCTAAGGAACGCCATGGCTTGAATAAAAGAAGTAAAGAGAAGAAATATTTCTCTGGTACTTGTTCTCCGTCGTAGAAATAGTGATTGATCAAATATGGGTTATCTCTTCTTTTCAGGAACTTTTTACCGTCATTTATCTCGTAGCACTCGACTTTAGAGGTGACTGGGCGTGTTTTAACAATATCGTAATTTTGAGCGAAACTGTACAAGTTAGTAGTCTCCAACTCTGCCACCGAACATACAATTTGTTTTAAAATTGATTTAATTATAAGTTCATCAAATGGTTATTAAATATATGTATGTACATAATAAAGATATTTATTTATTATTCCGTCAAATACATGAACCACATTGACCACTAAACCCAATTCCCCAACCGCCAATTGATTGTTGCATTGCATATTTTTAGGAGTTAATCACCATCTAGATAAATTGAAAAAGGATACATACGGACACTATCCTATTAGTAATAATATTTGGTGTATCTAGAAAACTGGACCAAAATTGCAAAATATTTTAGTTTTTCCTTGATTTATACACTAAACACTAATTGTATTGTAAATTTCAAGCTTCTATGTCTGCTAGAAGTGCCCTAGAGTTTTGATGATCGGTCAGTGAATGAGTGAGTGAGTGACAGAATTAAGAAACTTTGACTAGTTATAGTTCTTAAACTACTGGTTCAAATTTAATGAAATTTTGAAATATACCGTGTCTATGCGATGCCTGCTTGGTTACTGAAAATTCAGGCTTCTAGTTTTATCCACAACGAAGTTATAGGGGGTCGAAAATGGCCCGAACTGCTTCGAGAAAAGGATACCCCCCCAGATATACACATGATTACATTTATTGATAAATTAAAGTATTTATTTATTTATTTATGTATTTATTTATTTTTTTCTTTATCTATTTATTTATTTATTTATTTATTTATTTATTTATTTATTTATTTATTTATTTATTTATTTATTTATTTGTTTATTTATTTATTTATTTATTTATTTATTTATTTATTTATTTATTTATTTATTTATTTTATTAATAAAGTTCGTACTCATCTAATATACATATTCGTTCATTTGTCAATCAATCAATAAATTCGTGCCTGTACATAGTTACTCGCTATATACATAGTTCTTGTTGATCCTCACCACCACTCATACTCTCTCTTAAGAGCTTCAAGCAAATTTAGTGAAGATGTTTCATGTAGCTTTTCCTTCAACTCAATTTTGTGAAGCACTATATTACTAAAATAATATTATGATTTTATTGTAGTAAGGTAGCTTATACCATGTCTCTGTAATTGTGCAATATAGTTCTAAGAACAGTGTATTATTTTTATTTAGCTACAATAAAGAAAACTAAACTAAACTTAAAACCCTTAGACTATTTACAAGGTCGCCCATTCTTTAACTCATGTTGAATCGCCCAGACATACCTACACGACACTTATGAAAACCCAAAAAATTCACCATATGGTGTGGATTATGCTTAAGCGACGTTGTTAGCCCGTACTTTATGGAAAATTAAGCTGCATAGGCAGGTAAAGTGAATGAAGAAAGTTATCGCAACAAGTTTGCGCTATCGCTTACACAAGACTTCAAACAATCAATTTATCAGATACATTTTGAAGACTGCATTATATCGGTTAAGAAAGGAGTTACTTGCGTCTAAGGTCACGCGATATGACATTTTCTGCAGCAATTGAGGGTCAAAACTCAAGTGTCGGCCATTAGCCCATTTAAGCCTTGTTGATCATATGAACGATGTTGTATTCCATTCATAATTAACACTGAACGCACTTCCACACACAAGCTGTGGGCTTACCCTAATACATTAGTCGATATTCATGTGCATATTCCAGAAGAAAGTTGAAAACTGTCTACTCTTATTCGTCATAATTCATTTAAGTGGGTTTAATTAAGACTGTATTAACTATGGTTTAACCACTTTCCGCTCAGGCCAATTTCGCAACTGTAATTTATCCGCATAAATCAATATAGTCTTAATTAAGCGACAGATCCGGCTTTGATAACATCATCCGAATGTTTACAGATATACTTCGCGCGACAAAATCCCAAGCAGATTAAAATACGATCACAGAATACTGAATGGCCAATTAGAGTGTGCCACAGTGAAATACTGGCAAAGTTAAATATTTTCCAGTGACACAATTACCAACCACTCGGGTCCTGATGTGTATCGTTATTACAAAGCGACGCGGATAACCATTGTCATTATTTAAGCTGATTCGCCTCCTCTTCAATACTACCGGTCTGCCATAAATCCCTAGTTCCCGCTATGCTTACACTGAAATGAACATTATTTAGGTTTCAATACGCGAGTATAAGTGACACGAATAATTTATGCGGCCACCCCAGACGAAGTATACTCAGGACTCTCCAGGCCACGACTCTCTAATGTGTACTGGCAAATACCAACCAATCTACGAATTCCTAGAAAAGAATTTAAGGAATAATTTATAAGATTTGGCTGGAAGTGATTAAAGCTGTAGTTTTCAGAGAATAGGGCCAATCAGACTGGCAGCTGCGCTGTTATCGCACTTGTTATGGGGAGGCGAGTGCTTGATAGTCGTTGAACTATGAATAATATTTACATTTAGACTTGGATTAGTTTCGTGCCAAGGCTGTTCTCTGATTGCGGGAATTTTCAGTTCGGATGAAAAGTTTCAACACTTAGCGCGAATTCGAGGTGGCAGACGTTGGATGGAATTGTAATTAGAACGGACGCAGTGCATTGTGTTTGAGCTTCGATCTGGCGCTCATTATTTCCGCTGGGATAAGCAGAGGTGTTGAGTTGTAAATGACGGTTGAACGATATGATTGGGTGGCATGAATAGAATAAAGCAAACTACCAGAGAAGGGTTATGAAAAAACTTGTCTGCAAGTGGTAGGTACTCGTACTTGTAGATCGATGTTGTATTATTGGGGAAATATTCTATTGTTGAGATGTTGTGAAACACATGTGTTTAGGCATTGTCTTAAGTATTTTTAATAGAAGCTCTCACAAAATTATTATTTTAAAAGGTGACTGAATACAAAATCTCAATCACCAACAAGGCGGCAGAAATATTTTCATACTAAAAATGAAATAAAACGAGGTTTCTGGGTGTAATTCTTCTACCTAAACTACCAAGTTCTCATTTGATGCTCTTAAAAACAAACTAGACAAATTATGCTAAGGTTCATCCCTGACCATGTTTCTCAGATAAGCTTATTTACAACCAAGCCACCTCATCACCTTGCTTAAATAGTCTAGCAAATAAGCACTCCTGACCCGTAGATTTGTTAGACTTATCCAGAGAGTTTTTTTTTTTTTTTTTTTTGGAGGCTTCTGCCCTCTGTTGGAGACAAATACTGGTCCATTGTACAGACAGACACCTTAGATGGCGTTACAGCTCATGAAGAGCCAGAGCCAAGCTTCTTTTATTCACTTATGTATGTTGTGTGCGATTTGTTTTCCACACAAGTGAACGGAACATAAAGCTTAATGCCGATTCCGAACAGCGAGAGCCGAGAAGCTTTTCCAAGGTAAGCATACAACGGGGGGTTTTGCCACTACCCCGCCGAGGAGGGAGGCCCAAAAATAATCATTTGATGGCGTTGGTGTTATCGGGATCCGAACTCGCTCATCATGCGTCAGCGGCCGACACACTACCCACTGCGCCAAGGCGCTGTCTATCCAGAGAGTTAATGGACCAAATATCGGGTCGTTAAATATGATTTTTTTTTTCTTTTAAGTTAAGCAACGTTTTTTCAAAAATAATTGGTGGTAATCGGCGGGGGATATGTCGGGCGAGTAAGAATGATGAGGCAAAAATTCACTTCTCGACTGCGTCTATTTGAGGAATATTGACTGTGTTGTACGTAATCTTGCATTATCAATACTTTTCCGATAGATTAGTGGTGGCAGCTATTGGTTGGAGACTTAAAATCTTGTAGAAATGCTAAGAACAATTGTTGCAGGATTTTCTTTAACTGATGCTGCAATTTCGTAATTTTCCATAACCTCATGTTAAAATTTGATCTGCCAAAGGATTTCGTTGTCATTTTTGATTCAGTTTCGGTTGTAGGCGGTTCGTATTTAGCGATTAGATGGGATCATGCGCCAAAATGACGAGTGGTCAGAGGGACCACTGCTCGACACGCGGACGCGTGAGGTTCGACTCAGAGGTTATTAACGACTTTATTTTTGTTTTCACTTAGGATTTGAGTTTGTGTGCAGGCGAATGACTCGGAGATTTATCTTCCGATGGTGGGAACTGCTTGGATATATTGCGCGATGGGAATACAAAAGGCCAGAGTCACGTCATGATCATCACGCCACATATCCCTTGAATAAAGGAAAGAAAAAGTAAATGTGCTTACGGCAGGTTTTGGCCGGTCGTTAGGTGGTTTAAACCGTCAGTAGATTCATAATTGGTAACTACCTATTAGTTAGCTGGTTCCTTTTTTTGTAGACAATTTATTTTATAGGATCGAGTCGCAGATGGAAGTTTTCCTTAGCCCCCCCCTAATTTTGGCTGAAGCCACCGCTAGGCAATAAGATGTCCCCGAGAGTGGGAGTACCAGTCTCGCATCAAATTCACCATTCTTATTGCGGGTAGGTCTGCGGAAGGGCAATCACGTGGCGCCTACCTTAACATCCCAACTCACGACCGGCCTTCGCAGCTGGCCGAGCACCTTTCGTAATACGTCGTGGGCAGGTGGAGAGTATTGATAAACCAATTGCGAACTCTTCGCGCGGTACACGTACCCAAACTGAGTGGCTGTGGCTGCATTCAAGTTTTCTTTTGAATTCAAAGAAAATTGTCCTTCGACGTCCATAATGGTAAAAGCATCCTCTGCCTAACATTAGAAAATACAGAAAAAACTTGTTCTCCCATCACATGGGAGAGAATTTTCTGACAATCCATCTTCCGTACACAATTACCCGGTAGCCTTTCCCAACACAAAAACGTCAAATGCACGGTCACCTGAGCACCCACTTCATTGCACGTGATGACATTGCCACGTATGTACAATATGCGCTGACGCCGTATTTGCTGTACGTCGATTCTGGGGCATCACTTCATTAAGTACTTAAGGAAGATTAGGAGAATTTTGTTCTAAATTGAGTTTTGACTTTGTAAGGTGAAGTACTGTTCCAGAATTGATACATTGTTAAAAAATTTTAGTGGCAGAAAAATGAATCATATATATCATCAGAAAGGTTAGATTAATCTCTTTAAAGAGAAATAATTTTCTTTTTCTCAATAATTTCTTTCCACAACGTTACACCACATTAATACTAGTGATCAGTGGATCAGCAATTTCATATGTAACGATCAAATAGTTGTCTTCGCCCTGGCTATTATTAGCGTCTTCGACGCTTACAGAGATTGATTACTATTCTTTTTAATACAGATTGTGAACTTCGTATATACATGGTTACACTACCAAGTTCCAAATACTTACACCGTAACAAGAATAATTTTTCATACAAACCCTTCTCGTGCCCAAACGATTTTTTCATAGTTCTTTTTTTGTACAATATATGTATGTATGTATATTCTCTTAAACATATATTTAGTATATTAAAAAAACAAGTCTTTTTATAAATTTAATACTAAGTGAGTAATACAAACTTAAAAAATTCAAAGTATTAAAAGTCCCTACAACGCAAGGAAGCGTTATCAATTCTGTCAAAAAATTATTTGTATAAGTACGAATAATTTAAATGTACCAATTTTTGTGTAATATCAGTGTCAATTTTATGACACTCTTCATAATTGTGTGGTTTTTATTAACTTGTGTGTCCAGATAAGCCCACCAACACCCTTGCTTCAAATCTGGCTTTTGTGGAAAAGTTTCAATAAAGTGGGGGCAGTTGTAAAGTAGCCACATTCTTACTTTCTATGCCTTACGCTTAGGATCGTTTTCTTGTTAAAAATAAAAATCCGATTCACATGTATGTATGTCCTTTATAGCTAACTGCCTTAAGTGCTGTTTCAAAATATTAAAATAAATTATGTGATCCATTTTATCGGTAATAAATTCAATATTTCCAACCGCATGCCATCCCATTGGTCCCCATATTATGACGTTACTTGATCCATGCTTTACGATTAATTGATTATTTTGGTTAACCAAGGCTTAATTTTTTTCCCCATAACCTTAGTTGCTTACCATCACTGCTAAAAATATTAAATTTACTTTTGTCAACGAAAATCGCCTTTAACCAAAAGTCAATTGGTCTTTTTTGGCAAAATCTAATCACTTCTTTACGTTGGTTTTTTGAAAAAAGAGGTTTCCTTCTAGCAACATGGCAATTCAGTCCTAGAGAATTAAGTTTTTTTTCTTATAGCTGTACCTATCTGTTACAGATGTTCCACTAAATAATTTTAAGTTCTTGTTCAATTGCACTGCTATCTGTTTTGGATCCTGTCTTATTTCACGAGTAAAAATCTGTTCATCTGTTGTTCCTTTTACGTTCTGCACCTTTTTTTTGTTTTGTTCTATTCTACCTTCTAAATAATATCTATTGTAAATACACTGCACTGTAGAATGGCTTAAATTCAATAATTCACCGACTCCTCTTCGAGTTTTGCCCTTTTCATGTTAATAAATTACTATTGATCTAACATCTTCCATGGTATTTTTGCCGTCTTTTACCATTTTAAAAATATTTAATACAAAATGCAATAAAATGAAAGCTTTTAAAGATTTGTACTTTTTGAATTTGACAATTTGATCACTCCTCATACATTTACAAAACCAAACTACTATGATTTCGGCTAGCTTTAAAATTGCTACATATGATTTTCATTAAACTTAGCAAATGATTGGATTGCTCGATTAGAGAGTCATCAAACAAAAAATGTAAGGTTAAAATGCGCGCCATTATTGAACTGTCAACATTCAACCATGATAGCGATAATCTTTAATTAGCGAATCCTATTATTATTAATTATTCTCGGAAGCTCACAACTTTATTGACAACCCATCGCCCAGCCTCCCTGTCATGATGTTCTGTTCTATCCCTTCTGGCGGTCTTTACCCTAGAGTTTTCCGCTCATTATTCTTTTAACTGTTCGTCCACTGTCCATTCGTTTTACGTCTCCTGGTCATCCAAGTTTTTGTGATTTTATATTGTACAATCCTCGAGTTCTTGGTCGTGCAATGTTCTCCATGCGCCAGCTCCTTTGTAATGTTCTCCACCATATATTCTCCTTAAGATCAATAAATTAAGATTATTGTACTGATATGAGTGTGCATCACAGTCCACAGTTTTGCACCTACCTCTGCAATTTTGTTGTATAGAGCAGACAGGCATTCCGAGCTGTGGTGGTATATTTTGACCCGTATACGGCAGTGAGGAAGTGAATACTATAAGGTTATTAAATTTGAATCGATACATACTGGCACAATGTACTGAAATAGTAAAAAATTAGTGCAAAATTGTTAAAATATCCCGGAGACATTTCGAGTTAGTTATGCTGTAGTAAGTTAAATACAGACGGTATGCGATTCTGACCATATCCTAATAATTGCCAAAATTAAAGGCCGAATCCAAATTCATGGAAGCGGATCACAGGAATTGAACTTTGGAAAGCTGAAAGAGCCTCATAGTCAACCGCAATATCAGGACGAAAAGGGTTTGCTTACCAGATGGCATGCAAATCAACTACGAAGCAAGACAAGTGTAAGCAGTATAGTCAACTATAAAAGAAAGTTGTAAAGGAAGCAAGGGTTCAGTGAAAAATGCGAGGAAAGAGTAAAAGTACGTAATATTCTCAAACCTGGTAAATAGAAAAGAATCTCCCGCGTACTAGAAATCAGACCCTAGAAACAGAAATCAGCCGTTTGGGATAAAAAGGCCAGTTGCAAATAACATTAAAGAAGAATTTGCGGCTAAAAACACAGAAATAATGAATGTAGGGGTTAAATGCTCTACGATAAGGATATTAAGCCAGATAAGAATGCATACGCTAGCAAGCTCGTTTTGGACATGGGTTGCATACCAATGGAGGAGATATTTCGATAAACTGCCTACTACATGGACAGCAAGCAGGAATGGAAAATGGTATTATCCATAAAACAGAATGTCAGATAGAACTGCCAGCCATCGAATAAATAAAGGAAGAAAGCAATCCATCGGAATAATAAGACCGCGGGAGTCGACATAATACCATCGAAATTAATAAAATACGTAAGAAAGGAATTAATAGCAAATGTACATGGGCTCATCACAACCATATGGACCAATTAAACTTTCCCAGAGGGATTGAAAAACTGAAACGTACTTACTTACAAGCTTCTCGAACCGGCACGATCTTTGGCCAGCTGCTTAAATTGCCGCTCGCCCAGTTGGTTCAGTTCTCTTGTGCCCTGTGCGCGCCACCTTAGGTGCGGTCGTCCTCTGCTGCGTCGTCCCTTGGGATTGGAGTCGAAGACTCTTCGGGCCGGAACGGTGATGTCCATTCGCTCTACATGGCCATGGCCTAGCCATTTTAGGCGTTGGATCCGTAGACGTCTAACTAGGCTGATGTCGCTGCACAGCCCGTAAAGTTCTTGGTTGAATCTTCTCCTCCACTCTCCGTTTACACAAACGGGACCAAAGATTGAACGCAGAATTTTCCTCTCGAAACGTCCAAGAGCCTCTTCATCCGCTTTTAATAACGTCCAAGACTCAGCGCCATAGAGGACGATCGGGATGATTAAGGTTTTGTAGAGGGATATCTTAGTTTTTCGAGAGAGGGCTCAACTACTCAATTGCCTCTTGAACCCAAAGAAGCAGCGGTTGGCAAAAGTTATTCAGCGTTTTATCCCAGCGCTAGTGTCGGTGCTGTTTGTCACTATCGAGCCAAGGTAGACGAAATCCTTGACTAATTTAAAACTATAGCTGCCGAAGGTGACGTTCTGACCAAGACGCCGGTCTTGAGCACCTTTTTTTGATGACAGCACATATTTGTTCTTGTCCCCATTTACCCTTAGGCCCACTTTAGCCGCTTCTGCTACAATGCTTGCAAACGCATCATTGACGTCTCGCCTTCTCCGTCCAATAACGTCGATGTCATCTGCATAGGCAAGCAATTGTATAGACTTGAAGTAGATCGTACCTCTTGTATTGAACTAACATCGAAGGTCTCGGTTAATTCACATCCGACTTTAATGGAGCAGCGAGAATTCTCCACAGTCTGACGAGTTTGGCAGGGATGTTAAAACATGATGTGGCTCTGTATAGCTCGTCTCTATAAACACTGTCATGTGCGGCTTTAAAGTCGACAAAGAGGTGTTGCGTGTCGACCTGAAATTCATCTGTCTTCTCCAAAATATGCCGTAGTGTAAATATTTGGTATATCGTGGATTTTCTTGGCCTGAAACCACACTGGTAGGAACCTACCAGATTGTCCACGAACGGTTT
The DNA here is from genome assembly GCA_958301585.1 of Merodon equestris. Taxonomy (NCBI): domain Eukaryota; kingdom Metazoa; phylum Arthropoda; class Insecta; order Diptera; family Syrphidae; genus Merodon; species Merodon equestris. Next base: position 74,523,014 of record OY284414.1, on the reverse strand, counting down.
CAGGCACTTACACAGTACGGCAGAGAGGATCTCATATGCAATGTTGTAATTAACGCAGTCATAGGGATCTCCTTTCTTATGGGCAAACGATGCTGAGATTCCATTCATCGGGTATGCTTTCGTCCGACCTTTAGTTCAGCGGGGAGTCCGTCTGCTTCAGCAGCTTTATAAGACTTAAGTTTCGATTTATAGCCTTGGCATATTCGTTTTACTTTTTGGTAAAATTTTCGAACGTCGTTCCTGAAATAGCATCCCTCCATCTCCTCGATCTCGCGCTTCTCGTGCTCCTTTTGTTTTTTTCTCAGAAGCGCATGGTCCTCCCTCCTTTTTTGTTCATAGAGCTCGCGGGCAGCTCTCGTCCGTCGATGCAGTGTAGCCATGTATGCCATGTATTCTGTTTCTCTACATGGGCCTGTTTGCACTCGTCATCAAACCAGGGGTTTCTCGAAGATGGTGGCTTGAAACCGGGTATATCTGAGGTGGCCCCTCTGATGGCCTTCAGACAACGTCTCCATTGCTGTTCTATGGTTTGTGCAGCTTGCATCGGGTCTTAAGAGAGCTTGAGGGCGACTTGATCGGCGAGGACCCTGGCGGTCTCTTGCGATTGCAGCTTTCCGACGTTGAATTTTGGTGTTCTTACTCGACTCCGTTGATTCCGAGAAATTCGGAGTAGATATCACAGTTTTTCATCCGCTTTTTACCTAGACCATCCCATCGCAATTCTTGGAGTGCCATGATGTCTGCCTTATACATAGCAGTCTAGAGATTTGGTCTGTTAACTGAAAAACTGAAAATTTTTGTTAAAAAAAGGTGACCAACACAATGCAACAATCATCTAGGAATATCGCCGCTCCTAAGGTGGTACAAGATACGCTTATACCCTCATAGGAAATAATAGGGACTACAAGTGTGGTTTCAGGAGGAACCACAGGACGAGTGAGTGGATTTTTACCATACTACAGCTTCTAGGAAAGAAATAAGAACTCCACGAAACGGTCCACCAATTAGTCGTAGATTTGAAAACGACGCGTGATTCTATAAGATCGAAAATATATCATGTCGTTGTAAGGCTGAGAATCGCGAAAAAGTTGGTGAAACTCATACAAGATACAACAAGGGACAAGTTTGGGTAGGAGACACTTTCCCAGCACTTCACTTAGAGAAAAGTTAGAGAAATGCAAAATGTAGGAAGGGAAGTAAATGAAGAGAAAACCAAATAATGGTCACTGACCTGGATCGATCCAACTAACTATACTAAGATGCTGCATAGGGGCAATGCGTACTTATCCGCGATGAAGAGCTATTCCTAGCCTAGCCGCGTTAGTGCTTACAATAAAAGGGATCCATCCCATGTGATACTAATTTCAGTGTGCTGCGTACTTTATGTTATGCTTCCTCTACCTTGCTTACAATTCAGGGTGCAGGCTCAAAGTTTGTGGGGAACTCAGTACTAAAATCGTTTTTAAAACGTAAAAATCCCCCATGCAAAAAAGCAGCATCATAAAGGCATTTTCATACCTGGTTTCGAACATGTACCTTGTTCATATTCTCAACGTTAATGCAAGTTAGAAATTAATAATCATAAAGCGTTCAAAAGGTTATACAAAGCTTTATTTCACACCGACAAATCGAAATACTTTATTTGAATGCATGCATACTATTTTTAATTTATTCCCTTTTTTCACATTTTTTAGAAAATTCCACATTAATCAAGTTTGGAATTAAATTTTTGGTTATTTTTTTTCATTGTTCACCATCATATATTTATTTAATAATTATAATCTGCGTACTGCAATTGAATAGCTTTTTGCTTTTCAACGATATAAATATCGTAACCCTTACGATTCTAAATTACTAAATTGCTAGTGTGAAAAAGCTGCGAGAAGTGTGAATATGTAATTACTCCGAATTTCAATGGTAGCTATTTTGCTCTATACTATCCATAAAAAAAGCGAAATAGTTTAAAAACCAAACATATATGATAATAGAGATAATTACAATAATTACAATGTTAATAATTTATGTTACATAAATTTGTCGTTGAGTGTTATCATCAATAATAATAGATTTATCTACGAACATTATGGCACATACATACATATGTATGTTGAATTAATTTGTATTTTTTAGAGCTAAGCACGATATGTTTTAGCCATGAAACAAATGCTAGAAAAAAATTCTATAAATCTATATTAAAATTTCGAAAGGGTTTGTAGGTAAATCACTTTAATTTGAAGGCGGTACAAACAGGCATTTAAAAGGATTTAACGAAGCCGTTACGAAAATTAATAAACAACATCTATCTACGCTATTTCATGATGCTTTCGGAGGCTTAGAAGCTAAACTGAGAAGATGTTTTCATTGTATTCATTCTCTTACAGCGTTTAATGTTCTCGTAGCCAACTTGCGATTCCCAATATTATGTACTGGAAAACCATTACACAAGATAACTGACACTTATATCTATAAAGGCTTCCATAAATTTATTATGAGAAAAGCTAGCGAATATGAAATAGGTTTCCGACTCCTGAATATCGATACCGGGAAGGTTTTGCCTCCTTTTCAATCACAGTAGAATTTTACCTATGGGAAAGGTTTTTTCCCTTAGAGGGAAAATATAGAGTTGTTCAATGTCAGACAGGTTAATGTACAGACTTTCAGTGTTTATTTTTTCAACAATATCTATTTCGTCCCCGTCAAAGTAACCTCCATCTCCTTAATCGTGACCCCTATTCTTTTCAGCCTTGGCAAAAAAAAGGTCGCAGGGAGCCAAGTCCAGTGAATACAATGGCTGAGGTTTGATTCCGCCGAAAACGATGGCCAAAAAGTTACACACAAGTAATGAGTGAGCAAGTGGAGTTTCATGATACTTCAGCCATGATTTTCTATTCCTAATAATCTGAGACTCTTTTCGTAATATTTCTATGAACTTTGCGACCTCTTTTCGGTTTTTTTTCTTCTGGTGGCTTTCATATCCACAGATTCATGTTTCCAGTGATGACCCTTTTCATATATGACATATGTATAACAGCTTCTGGGCTATTTAAAAAAAATTTTCGGAAAAAAATTATATAAGTCCTATATCTGAAAAAAATGTCATGGCATTGATATGCCGATATCCTTAGCAGCTTCCCCGATAGTGATTTGACGATTCTCCATAACAATTTTCTTTACTGCTTCAGCGTTTTCATCCGTTGTTGGCGTGCTGGAGCGTCCAAGGCGTCATTAACAGTTTGTTATGACACCGTCTGGCGTCAAGTGACAGCAATTGTTGTGGCTGAACACACAATGCTGAGGCCCCCTATATGGTAAAGTGTTCGTCACGGAATATTGATGAGGCAGCTGGTTCACTAGGTGGAGCTGGGTTGGGATTGGTTACTTCTTCCTTCGAGGAAAGAACAGGAACCTAAGTAGCGTATCCAGGGCTCACACTGGTAGTGAATACAGCGTATCCAGGGCTCACACTGGTAGTGAATACAGTGTATCTAGGGCTCACACTGGTAGTGAGTATAAGATTAAATTTAAATTTATAAAAATTAAAAATGGTGTTAGATGAAACAAAGGTTTACACCATCGTAGCTAGACAAAAATCTTAAGCCCAAGAATTAGAGAAAACTAGCAGAAACTTTGCAAGACAGTCCTGCTCAATATTCGGAAGAAATACTACAAAGGATAGAGGAAATCTTGACAAATTTCCTCGATAACCAGAAAATAATTGAGGAAGTGGTAAAGCATGACGCACCCTACATGCAAAACAATACGGTAAAGAAAGCTCAACAACTGTATGAATAATTAATGGCAAAAATAAAGAAAACAAGTCCATACGTCAGAGAACCAGCACCCTCAGAAGACAAAATGGGGCGGGAGCAATCACAGGGGTTACGCAAATTAAAAATAAAGATGAACGAATGTATTTGAATTTGAAGAAGCCACTCTGGCTATACAAGGCTATACAACCGAAGTCCATGATTTCCAACGAAAAATATTCCTGAAGCAATCCAGAAGATTCACCGAGTTGCACGAAGACTTCATGATGAACGCATCAGAGGATGATTTGAAGAAGATGAGTACAGAGAAGAACAAAAGGAATTAATTCGACGTCTTTATAAGATGGCTTCCAAACTCAGCGAAACCAACCAATTGAAGACTGAAGAAAGACATCAATAAGTGGAAGTCAGATTGCCACAATTAAAAACTCCGATATTCACAATAAATAATACAGAACAAAGTCACACTCAGTACTACAGAAAAGATGGAGTACCTGAAAACGCATTTGAAAGGAGAACCAATGCAACTTATCCAGCATTTAAGCGTTTCAAGTGCAGACCAAGGGAAACCTTAAAGGCTAGATATGATAATGAAAGGAACATTTTTGGAGTGCATATTAAAAAAATGCTGAAATCTGGTCATGAAGGAAACCAGTGACCATCGAATTCCATTAAAGCAATCTTGGATGCAACAAAAGAGGGCCTATCAGCAATAACCACCATGGGCTTTGACACATCATCGTGGGGTTCTCTTATTGTTCATTTAATTACAAAGGCTTTACACCAGGAAAGCAGAAACAAATTCGAGCAAGGTCTAGAACAACCTTACTAGATGCCTTCCCTCCAGCTCAAAATCTTGTACGACTTTCTACAAAGGAGATATCAAACATTGGAAGTGATTGGATGCTCACGACAATTTCGCAATTATCATTTCGCAACTAGAGCTCAATCAAAACTCATCAAATGAAAAAAATTAAGAACTGTAAACTTACCACCGTCACAAACGGAACAGCTTCCGCACCGTACCTTGCTGCCAAAACACTCCATCAATTAGCATCTGATGAGGAACAATGAATATGAGTGACGTGAGATGAGTAACGATTATCCTATTGCTGCAAGCATCTTAAAGGAAGACTTCTACCTTGACGACCTAAAGTCCAGAGGTGACACTTTGAGTGATTGTAAATACGCTCAGAATCAGCTCATAAAACTATTGAAATGCGGTGTTTTCATTTTTGAAAATGGGTAGCTACACGAGGAACTTCTGGATATTATTTCAGATTCTAATTGTTAGTCTGTCATCAACATTGACAAAGAAGATACCATAAAGACACTAGGCATACATTGGAGTCCATCGAACGACACCTTCCAATTCAAAATTAAGATAATAGATCAGACGGTGCCAGTCAAACGAACAAGATTGTCGGAAATAGCAAGACTTTTTGATCCGCTAGGATGGCTTTCACCACTGGCACCCATTGCAAAGTTACTAATGCAGCGGATTTGGAAGGCTGACCTCGAGTGAGACGAACCGCTTACTGAAGAATTGCAACAATGTTGGACCAACTTTAAAAAAGAACTTCCAGATTCAGAGGCCATAATATTGTAATTCATAGATGGATTAATACGAACAAGGTCTATAAAATTGAGTTACACGGCTTTTGTGATGCCTCGGACGGAGTTTACGCAGCTGTGATTTATTCATATGGTAATGGATATTCAATTACACTGTTATCATCAAAAACAAGAGTTGCGCCGTTGAAAGAAAAACTCACTATACCAAAACTAGAGTTGTATGGCGCGAATCTATTGTCGAGGCTTTTGAAGGAAGTAAAACATAATTTTGGAGCACAAGTAGATAAGGTGTTTGCATGGACTGACTCTACTATTGTGTTAGCGTGGATAAGGAAAGATCCCTCCAACAAGACAGTGTTCATATCCAATAGAATATCAAAAATACGTGAAATGGTAGATGCAGATTCATGGGGGCATATAAGATCTGCAGAAAATCCTGCTGATTGTGCTTCTAGGGGATTGGTGCGAAAACAGTTGATGAATCATTCCTTATTTTGGATAGGACCAGACTAGCTAGAAGATAATAAAGAATCCTGGCCACTACAGCCAAAGTTGTACCAGATTTTCGAAAGTCCTATTGATCCACCCGATTGCGCAATCCGAAGGAATTTCTGCGTCGTCTCGTGACAGTCGATGAAACAACGATCCACTGGTACACACCAGAGACCAAGGAACAGTCGAAATAGTGGACTTCACCCGGCGAACGTGCTCCGAAGAAGGCGAACACTGTCCCATCGGCCGGAAAGGTGATGGCCACCGATTTCTGGGATTCACAAGGTGGGATCCACATCGACTACCTGGAGAAGGGCAAAACGGTCACAGGGCTGTACTATGCCAAATTATTATTGGGCCGATTCGATGCCGAATTGAAGAAAAACGGCCCCACTTGGCGAAGAAAAAAGTGCTCTTCCGCCATAATAACGCACCGGTTCACACCTCCGCCCTCACTACGTATTCTGCAGATTTGACTCCGTGCGACTTCTTTTTGTTTCCAAACTTGAAAAAGTCACTCGCCGGGCAGAAATTTCAGTCGAATGAGTAGGTCATCGCCGCCACGGAGGCCTACTTTGCAGATCTCGAAAAATCGTATTTTTCAGACGGGTTAAAGAAGTTGGAGCATCCCTGGGTCAAGTGTAACGAGCTAAAAGGAGACTTTATTGAAAAATAAATCGCCATTTCTCCAAAATTTTTGTTTTTCTTTTGTAGGCTAAGTACTTATCGGACCACCCTCGTACTAATGTTATTTTTGTTATAATTACCGGCCATTTGGAACTCGGAAGTTCAGAGCTTCCTTATCATCATTCGTATCATAACATTCGTTCCATGTGTCCTGCCACCTCAGTTTTCGGGATTTCCAATGTCTAAATGTCAATCAAATGTTAATCAAAATCAATAAATTCAGTAAGTACAATTCCTGCTCAGTATCCATAAATATGTGGATGATGCCTCCTCTGTTTAGATTTTAGATGTTTTACAAAAATAAATCAACAGATATTCAAGTCAAGCCAACAGATATTAGAGCATCTCGGGTCCGGTTAACATTAAATGTGTCCATATTCTGGGATATTGCTGCCTGAAGTGTTGTAACGTTTCCATCTTAGGAGTGCTAAGATGCGGCTTCGAATGTTGTGGACACTTTGGACGTCGATCATTAATACCTAAAGTCAACCGACCCGTGCATTCGCAGAAGTTGAAATGGTAATTCGACCTGTTGTGATCCCATTAAGACAGAGATTTGGCGATGGGTTTGTTCTTATGCAAGACAATGCTCGCCCACATATGGCCCATATTACTCAACACAGCACAAGCGTCGGAGAAGGCGAAGATGAGAGCGGAGATGCCCATAGGAAATCCTCCAACGATGCTGCAAAAAATCTGAGTTGTAATAAAATACCAATTTATTATACCACTTGTTGATGTGTTCCTGGCTGTGGTTGAAATCCAAATGGCAGAGAAATCAGTCCACAGACAACTCTACCAAGGAATCAATTCACTTGTCGTGCCATGCATGTACAATGGTAATTGAATACATATTGTAGGTATGTACATAACTAAATGAGTGCGAGAAAATATGAGTTTTTGAGCAATATTAATGAGTGATTAAGTATGTAAAGAGCAAATACATTATAGGGTGCATGCGCAACATTAAGCAAGTTATACAATGCAAATATTCGACAATGATTGTTAAGATGGATAATAAAGGAAATATGTATTTTTAAAATATGTATAATCTCAAACACAGCTATTTCTGGCTCTTTGGCCAGCAAAGATCCGAGACCTCAATCCCATCGAGAATTTATGGCACCAATTAAAATGGAGTTTCAAAGAAAACCACAGCAATGTCAACACTAAACACGGTTGATAAACGCGTTAAAAGCCTGTTGGGAGCACATAACCGATCAAAATGTAACGCATCTGATCGAAAGCGTACCACATGGGTTAATACAGTGCATATGAAGTAGAGGAGGCCATACTCGCTACTAAGCAAAACAATTCAAAAAAAAATATAGTGATGTGTAAAGTTTTATACGTGGTAAGTATTTATATTTTGAGCCATGGTAACAAATGTTTAATGGCGCCAACGTTTCCAATTGAAAGTTTGACCTTTTTACCAATAACTTTCTTCAGAAAAATTTTATCATTTCAGCAGAATTTGTAATGTTAACAGTGATTTGCAAATTTTGTTTCAGCGAAAAAATTTAATTAACTCGTAAACATTTTCGTGCAATGATTTTTTACTACTTTCGACGTAGATTATCAAGAAAGTAGTTCGTAAATCAACTTACTTCGATAAAAATCTAAAATATAATAAACAAAAAAAATATAATCACTATCTTCACTAATTTCAAATGGAAGCCAAAAAATTAAATTAAAAAAAACTGTGCCGGATTGCTTGCCTCTGGTTTAGCTTTGCTTCGCTAACCAAGAGTACATCGGGGCTTTCGTCCTGTAACAGGTTAAAAAGTACGGCTCATCGGTCGATCCTTATCAATGAATTTACATTCACCGACAGGATCTTCAAGGGCCTCTCTACCAGCGTACTCATTACGACCGTAGGTGCGCTAGACCCGGCAGACGCGAGCAGATGCTATCTACTCTGGCCGCCTGCTCGCGGATCTGTTGTTGGAGCTGCCCAATCTGCCCTTGGATTGCGAGCACGATCGAACAGCCTTCGAGACAGGCACTGGGGCTTTAGGAACAGCCAATGGGTGGTGTTTGCTCAATTGCTTCGTTTTTTTGCGTGTGTGGACCGCCTTCGTTTTGATGGATGATTTTCATAGCTGTTGCTGTTTGATTGGGTGTTCGTATGTGCATTATCTTTATCTTTTCGAGATCACCAAGTTGTGATCGTGGCACCATCTTGATACTTTGTCGACCTCTTTCTGCATTATTGATATAGCCGTCTCGGGGCTTGTATGTTTGATCACTATGGCAATGTCGTCTGCGTATATAGGTAGAAATAAAATAGATTGCTCAAAGATATAGAGAATATAGAGACTCGCTTGGGACTTTGTGGAGCACCGTATTTCCTCAGCTTTTCCTCACTGACTGTGTTTGAGATCTTTATCCTAAATGTTCTTTCAGTTAAGTGGGTTTTTAGCCATGTTGCTGCTTTTCCTCTAACTCCAATAAGGAAAAGGAATAGCATCTTCTCGTACGCTGGCACATCGAATGCTTTACTGAAATCTACGTTCGACATCCCTTCCAGCCTTTTCCTTTTTGTAAGGCATATTGGTTTGTTTGCAAACTTCGTAATTTACTCGCATTTATAAATTAGTCTGAATAAATTTCAAGTAAAATAGGAGTTGGCCTGTAGTTTCCAATATCGCTTTTTACAACTACCTTCTATCTGAACCGGAGAATTGATGTTTTAATTGCTCTGGGTATAAATGCCTAATTAGAACTTTGATTTCTGATGGCCTGAGAGCAAGGGCATTACACATTATATCGACTGGACTAATGTTGTCTGCTCCAGGATTTTTGTTCGCTCTTAGAAAACTCAATATTGTACATTTCTTTATCGTTGCTCCCTTGTGGAACATGGAGTTCCAGTTAAGTTTACGATCAAGATCAATATCTAGGAACTTGACTTCTCCTAAAAATCCTATGTTTGTACCGCTTAGGGAGATGGAGCAAGGTTCTATTTTTCTCCTTTTTGTAAACGGCACTAAGATTGCCTTATTTGGATTAATCGATAGAAACTCTCTGCTACCCCAGTCAGAGATAGACTGAAGCGCAAGTTGCATGCGTTCACAGGCAGAAATTTCGCATTTACCTGTAACAATATCTACAAGGTCATCGGCGTATCCAATTGTGACCTCCTTGCGTGCGAAGCTGTTTTCAATATGTCTAGATACATATTACTACGTTACAGATGTGTAGAATGTATGTAATGTACTTGTGTTGAAAATTGCACGGTAAGTTTTTGATAATTGTGTTGTCTATCGACACTTTCTTTCTCTAAAAAAATGTGTTTCACAACACTCCAAGTTTTTCTGGGACCTTTCTTGTAAGAAATAATATGTCTACTTAATGTACAATACAAAGATGCCAAAATACTTATATTCATGTCATTCCAGGCCAAATTACTGGCCAAAGCCAGTAATGACGCCTTCAAAATGTGACTGTGGAATTACAGCGCAGTAGGATGACAGATGTCATTGCGTCAGAAGGCATATCCATGAGACAGGGGTCGTAGGATATTTCTCCCGCAAGTACACTGTTACTCCAATGCGAGTTGTACCACAAAAAAATTTCTCTTTAGACGAGACATGGCTTTCAGTGCTTTCATTTGTAGACCCAGAGGACCTTTTTCGGTGATAAGCCCCATATTTTGACAAAGGCATCTTTGCATTGCCAAAAAGCTGACAGCGCTTTGGTGGTCTTGGACTCAACATGCCTTGACCAGCTTGCTATCTAAGATGACTCCCAGCTACTTAGCTTCCTTGGGTATCGGTATGGGAATGCCTTTTAGCACCAGCTGAGTAATGCCAGTATTTTTCCTCCTTCTCGTGAAGAGAACGACATCAGTCTTAAGAGGATTAACCGACAGCCCATTTCTCGTGCACCAGTCTTCGATCACATTTAGCGCCGCCTGCGGTTTAGGACAGACATTCGCTAAACATGAGCTGGCAGAGAGAACAGCAACATCATCCGCATAGGCCTGGGCATAGATTCCAGAGGCATTTAGGGCATCGAGCAGAGAGTCGACCATCATGCACCATAACTGCGGAGACAAGACGCCACAAGGCAGCCCCTGTTTACTTCAGAGTTGACACATTGTTCGAGGCCTGCATCAGCCATCAATGTCGTGTGCACAAGCATTGCTTTGATCCACAAAACCAGACGCCATGCCGTCTAGCAGCGCTACACATGCTGTCGAAAGTAGCGTTATCAAAAGCTCCCTCAAAGTCGACGAAAATGCCCAGTACGTACTCTTTCCTTTCGAGAGCGTATTCATTTCCCCCCACTAGGTTTTGAAGCGCAGTCTTGCATGTTTCATGTCCGAGAAATGATGCTTTCAAAAGGCAACTTCGCGCACTGACAATTCTACTAATCTCTCCATGCTTCTCAGCAAGAAGGATGTTAGACTGATTGGTCTAAAACTCTTGGCGAGTGAGTAATCTTCTTTCCCTATCTTGAGAATACCACGCGCCAAGGAATAGGTATGTAGGCAAGTGCCAGGCTAGCAGTGAAATTTATTTTCAGATTAGGAAGCAGCTGTCTTATACCTTTTTGCAGCATAACAGGGTATATCCCATCAGTGCCAGGCGACTTGAAGCCATCGAAAGATACCACAGCAAATTCAATGGCCTCGGTAGTTGCCACGCGAGTTATATGTAATACGACACCGATGACCCAACCGAAGAACCTTCGGTCATTGTCATCGAAAATATTTTAACTGTATTTTAATTAATAATGACGAAGCATTTCCGTCAATAATTTTGTAATGCAATTCGTTACAGCGTCAGCGAAAGGTCGACGATGGCAACGAACTTGCAATCGTAAGTTAAGTTAGATTTTAATTCATTCAGTGTGTAGTCATGAATCAATAAAGTGTTTTTTCGCGAGAAGTGTTGTGTTCTTTGAAATAACATAAGTGGCGCAGTCGGTGAAAGAAAAAAAAAAGTATCAAGACATAAGTTGGAAACAAAGTAAAGCAAAATAAAATTTAGTGCTTTACGCAGAAACAAAAACAGTTTTGGAGAAAAGCAGCAGTGCAGTGAAAAAAAAAAAAAAAAAAAAAAAAAAAAAAAAAAACAAAAAAATTATTAACAACAATAAAGACAGAAGTGGAAAACAAATTAGGTCCTTTACGTAGAAACAAAAGTTTTTAAAGTGGATCGACGCAACATTAGAGCAAACATTTTCGACAGCTCTAGAAACATGGCTCAACCGAATCAGATCGAACAATGTTTGGTGGCATTGACCCAATTGCTAGTACAGGGTCAACCCCAGAGACAAAGCTTACGATCAAGAATCGAGAAGGAAACTCGGTTCCTACCAATTTTCGATGGACAACTTGGGACACTACCATCATTCATTGATACAGTAACAAGAGTTTTAGATGAATACCGAGAAGAAGCCTTGGAAGCATTCCAGATAATTTACGACCTCAAGATACAAGGAGCAGCCAAAAACCTGTTAAATGTCAACCCCCCCTCAACCTGGGAAGAGTGTAAAGCAGCGTTAAGACGACACTACCGGCCCAGAAAGGATCAGATGACTCTCACCAAACAAATTGGATCGCTTAGAGTGAGTAGCATAATAGAATTAGATAATAAGTTAACAAATTGTGTTGAAGACATAACAGAGTACGTAGCTTTTGTTGAGAACCGAAATATACAATTAGATATTTTTAGTGGAATGCTGGTGCAAAAAATTAAGGAACTAGTTTCCGGACCACTAGCTTATGCCATACTTGATAAATATAACTTATCGGAAATTAGAGATATTATACACAAATTTATAGGCCTCGATCAGGGTAATTTAAATTGTAGCCAGATGGATAGTAATGATAGAATGAAAAATAGTAATCATTATGATCGGAGTATCAATCCTAGGCAAAATAATCAACCAGTCAATCAATACAAACAAAAACATAGTTCAGTTCAATTTAGTAGGCAGTCCTCTAATAATAATCAATTTTATAGAAATAGTAACCACTCACAACATGTAGGGACAAGACAAACCAATAGACAATCACAACCAAGTAGTTCAAACAACACTAGACAACATTCATATACGAATAACAGACCACAAGGTAGTCAACAAAGTACACGACAAATGGACGTAGATACGATTGACAGATTAGATACAGATGTTACAAATTCGTTTTTTACGAACTAGCCTCGGAAAATAAAATTTTTACAACTCTCACGATTGAAAAGAAAAAATATATAGCCTTATTCGATACTGGTTCTACAATAAGTATACTTAACCTATCGAGATTTCCCAACTACAATTACCAAGTTTTAGACGACTTACATCAAACGAAAATAAATACAATACAAGGTCATGTCAGCAAACCTAATAAAACAGTAGCAACAGTTTGCCCTGAAGAATTCAAATACCCGAATAATGCAAAAATTAAATGGATAGCGTTAGAAATAGAAAAACCTTATGATCTTTTGATTGGCATGGACTGGATTCAAAAAAATGTTAAGGAAATAAGCTTAGAAGATAAAGAAATCAGAATGAAAAATGGTGTAAATTTATCCTTTCTTTCCAAAATTGTTGAAGAAGAAGTTAATGTTCTAGAAGTAAGCACTCTGAAAAGTATTCAGTTGGATCATTTAAACGAACAAGAAAGGAATATTATAACAAAATTACTGGTTAAATTTAATAAACTTCTATATAAAGAAGGAGATATTCTAACTAAAACAAAAACGGTGGTACATAATATAAAAACTACAACAGAGGAACAGATAAATTCGAAAATATACCGATACCCACCGAAACATGAAGCTGAGGTTAGAAAACAAATAGACGAAATGGAGAAGCAAGGCATAATTCGAAAGAGCAATAGTAGGTATAGTTCACCAATTATTGTCGTTCCGAAGAAGATGGACAATTCAGGCATCCAAAAGTTCAGAATAGTTGTCGATTATAGAAGACTGAATCAAGTAACAGTCGATGATAAATACCCTTTGCCTAATATTGAGGGAATACTTGATAAATTAGGCAAGGCGCAGTATTTTAGTACAATTGATCTTGCTAAAGGCTATCACCAGATAATGGTTGCGGAAAAGGATATAGAAAAAACCGCCTTTGTTAGCCCAGCAGGTCTGTACGAGTATGTTCGAATGCCGTTTGGATTGAAGAATGCTCCGGCAACTTTCCAACGGCTGATGAATGAAATCCTTAGAGAATTTATTAATAAAATTTGTATAGTATATTTGGATGATATACTAATTTTTTCAACTTCGCTAGAAGAACATGAAAATTCATTAACAAAGATCTTTGCTAGACTACAGGAACATAACTTAAAAATACAAATAGACAAATGCAGTTTTCTTAAAAAGAACACGGAATTTTTAGGTCATATTTTAACAAAGGATGGTATAAAACCGAATCCGAATAAAATAAAAGATATTCAGAATATAGAAATTCCAAAAACAGAAAGGCAATTAAAGGGATTTTTCGGAGCTACAGGATTTTATCGAAAGTTTATTCAGAATTATTCGAAAATAGCTTATCCGATGATAAAATATTTGAAAAAGGGATTTAGGATTAATATTAAAGACCAGTATATAGCAGCTTTTGAAAACTTAAAACGTCTGATTTCTACACATCCCATACTAAAGTACCCCCAATTCGATAAACCTTTTACTGTGACAACAGATGCCAGCGATTATGCTATTGGCGCTGTTCTGTCTCAGGAGGGCCACCCAGTATGTTTTGTTTCTAGAACGTTAAATAACCATGAAATAAATTACAGCACTACTGACAAAGAATTTCTTGCTATTGTTTATGCTGTAAATTATTTTCGTCCATATCTATATGGCAATAGGTTTAAAATCATTACCGATCATGTTCCAATAAAATACCTAAATACTAAGTTCAAAGGAAAAGAATTCTCGCAAAGACATCAGAGATGGATCTTAAAATTGCAGGAATATAATTACGAAATAGAGTACTTGAAAGGACGAGAAAATAAGGTCGCCGACTACCTAAGTAGATTAGAAAATTCACAAAAGATTAATGATTGTAATAAAGAAGGTTCAAACTTTGCACTCTCTGATCGGGATACCCAACATTCAGTTCAGGAACAACTACTTGATCACATAGGAATCAAGGACGATATCGTTAATAAATACAAAATTCAAATTATTTTAACTTATAGTCCAGGTGAAGAAGTTGAAACTGTACATAAAAGAACAATTATTCAAATTAACCCACTGGAAGATAAAAATCAAATAGAAATGATACTTAAACGTTATATAATTAAGGGATATATAGGGATCTATTCCGAAGTATCAGAATCAGACTACAATAAAATTCAGTTAATTTTAATTTCGCTTTATTCATCTGACCAGAAAACAAAATTTATAAAGTGCACCAAAAGAGCAATGGAAATAAAGACAGAAACAGAATTACATAAACAGCTATCCTTATACCATACCAAAGAATCTATGCACAGCGGCATAAATGAGTGTTACAATAGCCTAAAAAATAAAATTTACTACCCAAAATTAAGAGAGCATATCCATCTTATAATAAACAACTGTCAAAAATGCCGTGAAACTAAATACGATAGGAAACCTATTAAACCAAAATTTTGTATTTCCGAAACTCCAAAAGGGAAAAACGACACCATTCATATAGATATATTTCATTTTAAAAAACATGCATTTGTTACAACAATAGACAAATTAACAAAATTTGCAGCAGCTTATAATATCACTGATAGAAACTGGAGAGCTAAAATTACTATTATAATGGAACAATTTACAAAGTTTGGTAAACCCAGAAAAGTTATCATGGACAATGAATTTAAGTCAGAGCAAGTAATACAATTTTTGCAAAAAGAAAATGTAGAATTTCATTTTACAAAGCCCAATAGCCATACAGGTAACACCGATATTGAAAGATTGCACTCAACCTTGTTAGAAAAAATAACAGGAATTGAGGACAATGAACTTTCAGTCGAAATGAAGATACAAATCGTTATAAGAAACTATAATGATCGGTATCACTCCACCATAAAATGTTCACCTAGACAAGCTAAGGAAATAGTAAGCGTTAGTGACCCTCAGACAAGAATTGACAAAGTAAAAAATCACGTAATTGCAAAAAGAAATCTTGGTAGGGAGGTATATGAAGAAACCAGATCGAGAGGTCATATTAGAAATTACAAAAGGCTAAGACATAAGGACGAACGATATTACATATTAGCCCCTCTTCAAAATGTACATTTTTCAAATATAAAACGCGCTCTCAAAATTACAGGTATTAACACTAGCAGCTCTAATGTTGCTGACCCCAGTGACACAGGGACTACTACAAGTAGATCAAATAAATGAAGAATTAGGATATACGATGATAAAAATTCAGGAAGTAGAAATTATTAATACAACAAATATGGTCTTACATATAATCAACCCTCAAGAAATGGCGATCATGTTAAATGAAATAAAAACAAATATTGATAGTCTTGAACTACATGGTAAAGAAGTACTAAACAATGTTATCATAAATATACAAGCTAAAATTAAATCAATCATGCCAAATGTTAAAAGAGAAAAAAGAGGATTATTTAATTTTGTAGGTCAAGCTCAGAAATGGTTGTTTGGAACCATGGATGAGGAGGATAGAATAGAAATTTTAAAACACCTAGATATAAACAAAGAAAACAATAAACATGCAATAGAAAACTTAAATCAACAAATTTTAATTAATACCCACTTTAATGACACATTAAGTACTTTAAAAAATGCTATAATAAATGATAGAAGTAAGATTACAAGTGCATTAAATACTATTAAAAAAGAATATCATGAAATAAAAAAACAAACTATGTTTTTCGATCAAATGTTAAAACTTAGATATTTGGAAAATAAGATCGACCAAATTCAAGATAATATTGCTTCAGCAAAAAATAACATGATTCATCCAGGAATATTAACAACTGAAGAAATAGAAATGTTTAAAATTGATTTTTATAAGCTAAAACTGATTAAGATGGGAGTTTTAAAATACAAAGAACAATCTATTGTTATAGCTTTAAAAATTCCAAATTCATATGTAAAAACAGACTTAAAATTAATAACACCGTTGTCAAATAAAGATAATGTCGAAATTGATGAAACCAATGAATACATTGTAAAAATAAATAACGATATTTTAACTTTTAAGCAAGATACTATTTTGAAGGACCTAAAACCAAGTAAGAATTGCATTTTCAAAAATAATTGTAACTATAAAGTCAATAATAAAACAAAAATAGAAATAATTGATGACGAAACCATTTTGGTAAAAAATGCTTTAAACGAAAAACTTATTCAAAATTGTGATGACAGAAACATAACGCTAACAAGAAATTACCTGATTAATTTTTATAATTGCCAAATTAGTTTATACCAAGAAACGTTTACAAACAATAAAATTAATATAGAAGTCAAATATTTTTATCCAAGTAATAGTTTTGATTCAAACACTACAATTAAATTAGTATCATTTGATGAAATAAAAAGCAACAATGATTTTAAAAATCTTAAACTAATTAAGGAACTTATATTTCATAAGAACTTATCTTATGGTATGGATATGACTCTCCTCGTTATTATCTTAATAGTAATAATCTTTATTATTGTCAAACTCAAAAGTTCAAAAACAAAAATTAATATTGTAGCAAAGGAAAATAATTGTAATAGAACTCAGGAGAGTTCTTTTTCTGACCGGGGAGGAGTTATATGTAATACGACACCGATGACCCAACCGAAGAACCTTCGGTCATTGTCATCGAAAATATTTTAACTGTATTTTAATTAATAATGACGAAGCATTTCCGTCAATAATTTTGTAATGCAATTCGTTACAGCGTCAGCGAAAGGTCGACGATGGCAACGAACTTGCAATCGTAAGTTAAGTTAGATTTTAATTCATTCAGTGTGTAGTCATGAATCAATAAAGTGTTTTTTTCGCGAGAAGTTTTGTGTTCTTTGAAATAACATAAGTCGCGTGACGCAACATACCAGCAATGCCGAGTTGTTTTCATATTTTTAGTCGCAGTTTCCAATGAGGGAGTGTGCAACGGGCCGATGACAGTCTGATTTCCCGGGAAATGGGTCTTTGTGGATTTTCCTCGTTTGAGAACATTAACCAACTTTCATTTTTTGATTTCTTCGCAGAAGGACTTATAGGAATCATTCTTCGATTTACGAATAAGCTTCTTATATTCCTTCTTCTTCTGCTTCGATTGATATTTATTCCAGTCATCTTCCGAGTTCGATTTAAGCGATCTTTTCAGGAATCTTCTGGCTTCCCTGCGAAGACATTGGAGCTCAGCGTTAATGTATTTTACTTAGGTAGGTTGGGAGAAATCGGATATCGTTGAAAGTCTTTGACTTTTGTTTGTCAAAGGCTTAATGGCTTTATCCCGCACTGATATGATTTCCCACGTTGAAACGGTATCCCGTTGAGCCCCAGACAACAATCCGTTTGCCAATGTAATTGCATCCTTGTGGGAAATGTCTGTCCCAAGTCAATCTTCTTCGGAATCAGGTGTAATGCTGCTGTAATCGTATTCAATTGTCTGAAGAGCAGCGTTGTCAGAAATCTAAACTTCGTATTCCGCGCGAATACGAACTGCCCAAGAAGGTTTGACAAGTCAATTGCGCCCTGTTAATGGAGATTAGAAATTACCTATTGTAGTATATTGTCCTTTTAATTTTAATCAAAATCCATCCGTGATAATAACTTAGTCAACTCAGAGATGAAAGCATTTAAATGTTCAAATATCTTATGGCAGCACTTCTTTAACTGCTACATTTATGGTAATTTCTTAAAAATGTCTGTAATGTCTTCATTTCCCTTAGCAACCATCGTCGATAATAAGCTTTGTCTGTAGTAAAGCTTAATCAACCATATAGCGTTTTGGTCCTTGTTCCAAGAAATAATATGAACAATGGGAATATGTATTTCCATTATAGCATTTCTTCATGGCTAGTTCTACTTAGCATTGCCGAACGGAAGCAATACTTTCAGTGTCGGATTATGTTCATCCATAAATTCACGGATCTGGATTCTGGCAAAATGTAAACAAATTCAACATCATGCAGTTTCACTCTAAATTTTTACAAACCTGTTGCACATACCAATTAAAGCATATATGAGTCTTACTGAAGTGAATTTTCAAAACGTTTGAAATATCTGAGATATTTAGACTTGCATAACTTTATTGTTATTACCGGCCATTGAATTTCGGAAATTCAGAGTTGATTAACCTTCGCCAAGTCTCCCTGTCATGAATATGTCCTTCCATATTTCGTTGTTATTTCCTATAAGTCCTTATATTGTACTCCAATCTACGGGCAGCCTTCCTGGCGGTCTTTATCATATGGGTCTTCGACTTCCATTATTCGTTTGACTGTCTGCCCACTGTCCATTTGTTCTATGATTCCTGCCCATCTTAGCCTTTGCGATTTAATTACGCAAACAATGCTTGGAATACAATAGCTGAATAGAATTCCTCGAGCCTGTTTCTTTGTTTTCCAACACAATTGTTTCTTAAGATCTTATTTACAAACACTCGAAATCTATTTTAAAATGTCACAGGCATCATTACGGTTTTGAATAATTCCTTCATTGCGAAGAAGCACGAGTTACCCATTGGCAGCCTTTTATTTATTTCGGTCTTTATGTCGTTTTTGACAGTCAACATGGTACCCAAATATTTGAACTCATCCACCTTCTCAAAGAGTTTATAGAGTGTGTGAGGTTTGGATTGATATAAGTCAGACAATGACCATATATTTAGTTGTCTCTTCTTTTAGCTCGTAGCCTACTTCTTTCCCTGTTAGAATAGATATGTTTCCGTTAAGTTTAATCCCCTCTCCTTATTTTGAAGGGCTCTCATTATGAACTCCACCACCAAATGGGTGGTAAGGCATCGTCTTATTTTAATACATTACGCATCTCGAATGTTTTAAATAAAAAGTTTCTTATTTTGACTTGTCATTTGTTTCCCTTTAGGAATACATGCTTGAGTTCCACCCAACTTTTTCGCGATTCTCAACATCAGGGCTACAAGGCTTAGTATACACTTAGAAAATGTGTAGTCGAAAAGTCGAACAGCAAAAGTTTATACAAATTTCACAGTTTTATTTTATAAAGCAGAAAAATAGAGATGCGACTGTCGCGGCTGAAGGACATATAAAGAAGAAGCTTATAAAGGCAAACGATACCAAGCAATCGTAGAAGATCGTTCGTTCCATGTAACTACCAAAAAATAACGAATCTTCCCAACGGTCTGATGAGAGCCAAACCATACTTGTGTATGTTGAGGGAACGATAGCAAAGCGATCAAAGACATCTGTCTGTGTTTTTTACACGTTTACGGTTTCGCAGGAAATGACAATAAACAACTCTTTAACATATCACACACGGTATACTAAACAAAAACAGATAAAAGTCTTGTAACTCTTTACCAGTCTAGACACTTTTGTCGCCTTAAGACTTTAAACAATTCAAAGCCAAAAAATGTTGTTGAACAAAACACAGTACAAGTATTGTATTTTCAAGCAAATCTATATATACGAGTTTTAATTGTCCTGCTTTATGTATATCTAGTCTGTCTCAAAGTAAACAGGACTTCTTCAAAATGTATGTATATTCAATCAGAAGACCAGAAGGCACATAGACTGTATCAGGAGGAGAAACCCTCGCACTTTTTTGAGAGAAAAGCATGTGACCCTATTTATAATAACGTTTTCCAACTAAGAGCTGTTTAATGACGAATGTAGGTTTAATCTGAAATAAATAGGCTTCGCATTGGGCATGTAAAGAGAATGACTCCAGCTTCAAAAATATGTGTCCAATTGCCAGAGACGATCTAGTAAAGAACGACCACAACTAAGATGCCGCACACAGGCAGAAGGGGACTTCAATAATCTGGGCTTTCATTTGGCTGCGATGATATTGATTAAAATATCCTCGCGACTAAAGTACCATTATTAAAAAAAAAGACAAACGGAAGCTGATCCAAGAACAATATCTTAACTTTGAGATGTTTGAAATTATTAGAATACATAGACAAGGCATTTGGGCAAGGGCGTGATACTTTCACGGCCATTCTACATCTAAACTCATTGCCGAAGCATTACTATCAGATTACAATCCGAGGATAAATAGATTTTTCGCATTCTATGTCTATTCTAGACCGGATTCATTCATTGCCTAAGGATTATTCATATTTCCCAATCTCAGTATTTATCCTCTTTTTCCACTGATATTGTAGCAGTTGGGGTGGATGGGCACGCAAAACAAACCCTACTACCATAGAGATTAAGGATAGAAGGACATCCTTGTAGTTTCATTATTTTCGTATTTGTCGCTTTTATCGATTCTCCATAGGACATACGCATGTATGTATGTATGGAATCATATTTAGGTACCAAATCCAATAGAAAATTTGTTTATATTTCTCAGGAGACCTGTCGAAAGGGTACTCAAATACGTAGGTAGAACATTGTTTTTTCTTACCTTCGGCTTGTTGTTCATTTATGATAGATATATCTATGGAAAGCATGCTTGAATATCAAGTAAGTTCCAAATCTCCTTATTTAGCTTAACCCCAACCGAACTGGTACACTATCGATCTGAAAATTGATTTTGATGAAGAGGTCTTGGTTTGAAATTCAAATGAAAATGCCTATAAACCACTTAATTCATACGAGAGATTATCGGTAATGGAACGAAATTCAAATGGGAATTTTGCAGCCCAGTGGTTAGATGGATAAAGCTCCTACTAAGATTTATTATGAATATATTGTTATGGATGTACCCCGAATAAACCTCAAGTTACCGAGGCACTTAAAGTGCACCTCAAATTGCAAACATAAGAAAAACGCCAATTCCCACAGTTACGCGAGAACCGACGCCGATAGAACTGCTGCGTATGCACGGAGACTACTGCGTATGCAGTATAGGGTTAAGTTAGATTTAAGACATTTTAGAATAATCACTTGTACTCCGTTCGTCATGTAATAAAGACACTAAAATTAAATTCGTCTTTTTTTTTGTTCTTCTTACTTTTTTTGTGGTTGAATCTATCGTCCGCGAATATTACCAAGGGTAACGCTGGAACTGAATTCCCAAGTTAATACCAGCCCGCGGTAACGCGAACGATAATACGTTTTTCTTGACAATTAGTGCCAAGGCATAACATTAATTTTTTGGTGGCAGCGGTGGGATCCGAGATATCCTCTAAAAATAAACAAAAGAAGGTGAAAACAAAAAAAAAATAGACAAAAAGAAAGTGAAACGTATGACGCAACGCGAGTTCAGTCAAAAATAAAATAAATCGTGAAGTTTCAAATAACTGAGGACCAAGTTCCAAATCGTGTAAAAGAATAACCGTGCAGACTGTGCAGTTGAAGAAGGCCGAGGACCAAGTTCCATATCGTGTAAAAGAAAAACCGTGCAGACTGTGAAGTTGAAGATAGCCGAGGACCAAGTTCCACATCAAGAAGGATAATCACCGCAGTTCTACTATTATTGTAAGTTAATTTAAGTAAACATATTTTGTGTGTAATACGGTAACAAAAATAAGAAAATATTTCAGTAGAACAATTAGTAGATGTATAAGGTGCAGTTTTCCTCAGGTGAAATTAAGCTTAAAAGTTTAGAGTGGATAGAGAATAACGAGGGGAATTATAAGATTTTCTCCATAGGTGAATTACAAGAAGAGCTTATATGTCAGTTAGTGGAAGTGATAGCGAAAACGTGGAAAGTAGCGACGAAATCGAAAATAGTCTAGATCGTTTAGCAATGGCTGAAGTACCAATAGCAGTTTTAACATCCTTCATTTCCGTTTTTAATAGCAGTAGTGAGGAGGTGTTTAGCTTTATAGATGCGTGTAATGACGCAATAGAGTTGGCTAGTCAAGTTCAGAAAGGAATCCTATTCAAGTTTATTAAGACCCGAATTAGAGGCAATGCAACCACGATTTTTATGAATAAAGACATAAAGGATTGGGAAACATTGAAAGCAGAATTAAGTAATGTATTCAGGGAACCCCATAGTAGGTTGTTCAGTAGTTTGCGAATCAGTTTCGCTGTATACGCAGAGAGTAGAGACCCTTGAAAGGCGATTAATGCAGGCTAAATTACACGGTGTGAAGGAAGAACATCAGCAAGGGCAAATCGAATATAAAGAGTCCGCCAAATAATTTTTTTTTTTTGAAAATGCTATAAAAAAAACTGCTGAATATTTTCTCAAATTTCTTTCTTTATTTGAAAGTACAATCCTTCCGGTTAATAATGGAAAATAATTTCATTCAAATGGCTGCCTCGGCTGGCCATGCAGTAGCCTACACGATCGGTCCAATTTTTAAGCACATTATCGATTGTGTGCAGCTGTATTTCACCAATGGCTTCACGAATATTGTCCTTTAAAGCGTCAATTGTCTCTGGCTTGTCGGCGTAACACTTATCTTTGACGGCACCCCACAAATAATAGTCCAACGGTGTCAAATCGCAGCTCCGAGGTGGCCAAACGACATCAGCTCTGCGGCTGATAATGCGATCTTCAAAAACAGGGCGCAAAAAAGTCGATCGCAGGCCCACTTAGCGAAGCGAAAAGGCATTGGATGGTCAGTTGGCTTCAACTCCTGAACCAATTGGACTTTGTATGGCGTCATACCAAGGTCTTTATGCAAAATTCGTCTCAATGATGTCTCCGAAATGTTCAATTGTTGAGAACGACGGTGAATTGATGTTGATGGCGCTTCACGCACACTTTCTACCGCAGCAGCAATATTCTCGGGTGAACGCACTGTTTTTTGGCTTTTCATGCTTTGGTTTATCGATGAGGATGCCAGTTTCTTTCACTTTTTTCACAAGATAACGAACATACGGAGCTGACGGTGCTTCTCTTCTTCCAAAATCCGTACGCAATTTTCGCACACATTCTGCAACATTACCATGATTTTCAAAGTAATGTCGCAATATTTCCCAGCGTTGTTCAAGCGTTGTACAACCATATTCGTTCAGCGGAAGGATAAAACTAATTATCTGTCAAATCAGACATGAGCTAAGTGTTACCATTCATGAAATAAGCACTACTTGAAAAAAAAAACGTTAAATGGCGGACCCTTTATTAGAAATGAAGCACTTACCGTTTTCATTAATGGATTGCTAGAAAGGCTTTCATCATACGTCGTTACCCAGAGGCCAAAGGACTTAGCCGAGGCAAGTCGTTGTGCTAAGGAGGAGGAACAGAGACTAAATCTTTTCAAAACTAATATAAATAAGGATTACACAAATAAAAACTTAGCCAAAATAAATAGTGCAGGATTTAAATGTTTCAATTGCGGGAAAATGGGTCATATCGCTAAGAATTGCCATTTACCCAAACGACAGGAAGGTTATACTCAAAGACCTCAAGAATAAATTTCAAATTCCAAATCCAATACAAAACCAAGCAAAAAGGATTTCAAGCCGGAACAGGTTATAAGACATGTCAAGGAAGGAAAAGTGCTAAGTGATCTGTGTAACTCAGAAAGCCCTCACGTCAACGTGCTGATAAATGAGGATGTTAGGAAATTAATTGTCGATACAGGAGCCGAGGTCTCTATGATTTCTGCGAAGTGCATTTTCCATCGTGAAGTGGACTCAGAAAGCACAATTAAATTTAAAGGGTTAGGCGGAAAGCCACATGAGACCTTAGGAAAGGTGATCAAAGAAGTAGAGCTATTTCCAAACAATAAGGGGACATTAAAAATAAACAGTAGAATTTCAGGTCATAGAAAATGACCTCCTAGGCGATTACGACGGAATACTAGGCAGTCGCTTTATGAAAGAAAGAGGCTATTCTATCGATTACAAAGAGGGAGTAATAAAAAATAAAGGTGAGGAAATTACTTTAAAATACTTAAGTCAGGAGCAAATGTTAAATGGTAGGACTGAAGTAATCCGATTACTTAGAGTAGACAATTGGGAAAGTCTAGATGAAGACATCGTAATTCCTAAACAGTAATTATCAAAGGGCATAATCATTCCGGAATGCTTAACTAAAAACAAGAAAGGTTGCGAAAATGTTGTCGCAGACGAACTGTCAAGGAACGTAAGGATGATGGAAGCTGAGAGAAATATAGAAGCGGAATCAATTGAAGAAGTCGACCAAATAATTGACGACATGATTAGAAGCATGGCGGAGGAGGATGGTTTACTAGCTCCAGCCACAGGAAATATGGATGAAAATACTAGTAGTGAAGAGATAAATACGGCAGAAAATGAACATGAAGAACAGGAATTTAACGAAACACGTAGAGAAATTCTTGACTTGGAAGAAAGGAAACGAGTTATGTCGGAACATCATAATTGGCTCTTAGGTGGGCATAGAGGCCAGAAGGCGACGTATGCAAGCATAAGGGATCATTTTTTTTGGAAAGGTATGCAAAAATACGTTGAAAATTATGTGAAGAATTGTGAACACTGTCAACACGAAAAAGTACTTCGAAAACCAACCCGAAACCCCACGAAATTGGTTTCAACCTCTGATAGGGAAATTGAAAAAATTTCCATGGATTTGATAGGGCCATTAACGGAAACAGAAGAAGGATACAAATTCGGGCTTACTATTCAGGATGATCTCTCGAAATTCACTAAATTCATAACCCCCAAATCAAAAGAAATGCAGGACGTCGTGAAAGCACTTACAAATGAATGGATTTTAAATTTTGGACTTCCCAAAATAATTTTAACAGACAATGGTAAAGAGTTTTGTAACGAACTATTCAATGAGTTATGCAAAATTCTTAACATGAAACATATAACTACAAGTTTAGCATACCCTCAAGCTAATGGAGCAGTGGAAAGAGTTCACTGCAGGTTAATTGAATATCTCAAAACCACAGGCAAGGAAATAGGCGATGAGGCCAACTAGAACGAAAAAATGCCTTTTGCTAGTTTTAGTTATAATACGACAATACACTGCACAACTGGATATACACCATACGAGCTAGTATACGGTAAACGCGCAAATCAACCAAGTGAAATTGAAGATTTAAACGAAAAAACCATGTTTGACTATTTCGATCAACTTAGCACCACTCTTGCAGAGATTAGTATAAAAGCAAAAGAGAGGATTTTAAGATGTAAACAAAAATCCAAAGTTAGATACGATCAAAATGTAGGGAAACAAACTGCTTATCAAGTCAAGGACTGCGTCATAGCTAAAGTTGGTAAATAAGAAGCTAAAATATAATAAGGCTAATATTAGACCTTACTTTTCAAAATTACAAGCTGGAACACGGCAAGATGCGGAAACGTCGCAGTAACAAAGCTTGGTGATAATAATGGATTATACTTCAATTTTAAAAGGCAAGTAAAGGAAATAAGTAGTACACTTACGTTAGTTAACAAAGTGAATGTAGCAGAATTAGGAGAAAGTTTAAGTATACTTAAAAACACCGTAAATACATTAAACGAAGCATGTCTAAACCACTTAGCCGACTGTAAACAATACCAAGGAACAACGAAAAATAATTTGCTAAAGTTGCAGCACAAAATTAACTTAATCTATAATATAATGGGGAGGAAAACAAGGTCACGTAGAGGTCTTGTGAACATTGTAGGTTCAGGATTTAAAACACTTTTCAGAACAATGGACGATCAGGATGCAGAGTTTTATGAAGAAGCCGTTAGCACTATAAAGTCCAACGAAGTGAGACTCAAAAATGGAATGGAAGAGAATGTTAGAATAATGACTAGGCTAAGCTCTCAGGTAATTGATGTAGCAAACATTCAAAATAGTACAGCAAATAAGATTAATGAGTTAGTCAATGAAATAAACCAAATAAAAATGGAAGGGAAAACGACTGAGGAAAATAGCTTAATACACTCATATTTTAATGAAATAACCAGTAAAATAAATCACAAAATTTTATTATTGAAAATTGATATTGAACAGGTGCTAGATAGCTTATTGATTATTCAAAATGGTGTACTTCACCCCAGGATAATTGAACCTTTGCAGTTGCTGGTAGAATTAAAAAACTTAAACATTGATGATACTCTTATTTTTTAACCCGTAATAGAAAATTATTCTAAGATTATGAAGGAAATTTAAATTAAAGCATACATTAAGAATAAAGACATTATTGTACTTTTAATCCCTATTATAAGACAAGAAAATGTTGATTTATATGAGATAATATCTATACGAAAATTAGTGAAAAACGGAATTGTTCTAATTGATGTTACGAATAAGTTTTTTTTAATAAGCAAATATAAAGAGCACTATAGTCTAAGAAAAAATTTAGAACATTGTAAGGAAATAGATGAAATGTTTATATGTAACACGCAATTGTTCAAGAGCACCCTCGATTTCAAAAATTGTAAAATTAACATTTTCTTGAGAAACAAAGCGACAAATTGTATTTTGAAAACTGTGAACCAGGAAATCGAAATGTTTCATAAAATTAAAGAAAATACGTTTATATTTGTGGTAACGGAAGAAACCAAATATCGTTGTAACTGAAGTCAAAATAAGGAAGATGGAATATTAATGAACACTGGAATGTTAACTTTAGAACAGAATTGTGTTTTCGAAACTCTAGAAACTAGCATTAGAACATTAAGTCAAGGTAAATCTATTATTGTAAAAGATAAAAGTATTACAGATAACCTAGAAGGTTGTTGCATAAATGTTAAATTAGAAGAAGTTAAGTTAGACACTAGGATATTAAATAAAATAAAGGTAAGAGACGTAGAAGAATTAAACATAAGAAAAACGCCAATTCCCACAGTTACGCGAGAACCGACGCCGATAGAACTGCTGCGTATGCAATGTACGGAGACTACTGCGTATGCAGTATAGGGTTAAGTTAGATTTAAGATATTTTAGAATAATCACTTGGCACTAAAATTAAATTCGTCTTTTTTTTTGTTCTTCTTACTTTTTTTGTGGTTGAATCTATCGTCCGCGAATATTACCAAGGGTAACGCTGGAACTGAATTCCCAAGTTAATACCAGCCCGCGGTAACGCGAACGATAATACGTTTTCTTGACAATTAGTGCCAAGGCATAACAATATAGTTATTGAACCAGTAATCCTTACTTTTAAGCTGAAAAGTCAAAATGTTCTGCTAAATTGAAGAGGAGATAAATGGTTAGTAGTATGATGAATTCCTTACCTGATTTGTGCCTGACTTTGTACGGTTTGCACAACTCTTTATTCAAGCCACAATTAAATGGTCTTGTCTATTATTACCATTTATTTTATTTAGTCTCATCAATTTATAGAAATTATTTTTTTCACTTTTGGTTAATTGATTTACTAGATAACTAACCAATACGGCAAAATAAGTTGTGGAAAAATTGTCAAGTTTTTAAGTGCGTGTTTTCGTATCAATTCATTCACTCTTTCGAGCTAAGAAATACAAAAGCTTTATCTAACATCCCATTATTCACACGGAAGCGTTATTTTTTTTTTAAATAAAGCTAGATTCTGTAAATGGAGAAAGCAAGAAACATCCAAGTGAGTCAAGAGTAGCTAGATTAAGTTACTAGTCTGTAGAAGAGAAGGGTCAACGGGTGAAGAAATAGCACCTAACCACAATCACAGCTGCTAGAAGGCGATAGATTACTTAACGCAAAACGTCGGCGCAACGTCGATTATACCAACCCCTTTGCAGCTTCGATTTGGCCCAAGCACACTTAGTTTTATTTCCAAAAGCGATTTTTATCATATATTTTCTGTGTTTTATAATGGCAGTAGCGCGATCAATTGAACGGTTGAATAGCGGTAAGAATTTAAATTTGGGGGAACTGGGGAGCTACGGAGACATTGGGCATGATTAACGAAGTATTTATTATTCGACGAAAATATTGCAGTCTCATCTGCGAAAATGACTACATCACAATAGTGCATTTAGGGAAATCAGAAGAATACAGATTATATAATATTGGACCTAGCATAGATCCTTGGGGGGCATCAGAACTGAACGTTATTAAATTGATAGCACCACGTCAACCTTGAAACGGCGATCAGACAAAAATGTTGGGATATTTTACAAATATCAGCCGGAAAATTGTATTTGATCATTTCGTAAATCAAGCTGCTGTAGCAAACAGTGTCGGATGCGAGCATAATTGCAGTTCATTTTCATACTGAGCGAATTGCTTTCATATAGTTCATGAGTAACAGATACACCTATTCCTTAAAAAATATTTTCCATTATTTTTGTTAAAACTATTTAGCAAGCTTATTGGCTTATATCTTTTAAGACTTGCCAGCCCTAAACACAGCCTGCACCAATTTGGCCAATTTTTAAGCAACAGTGGAATACTCAATTTCACGCGGTCATTGATAGGAAACGTTAGCTATGTTATTCCAGACCTCGGTAGCTGCTTGATGTACGAGGGTGGTCCGATAAGTACTTAGCCTACAAAAGAAAAACAAAAATTTTGGAGAAATGGTGATTTATTTTTCAATATAGTCTCCTTTTAGCTTGATACACTTGGCGATGCTCCAACTTCTTCAATTCGTCTGAAAAATACGTTTTCTCGAGGTCTGCAAAGTAGGCCTCCGTGGCGGCAATGCCCTCCTCATTCAACTGACATTTTTGCCCGGCGAGTGACTTTTTCGAGTTTGGAAATAAAAAGAAGTCGCACGGGGCCAAATCTGGAGAATTCGGTGGATGCAGTTCGTAGCCCAATTCGACCAATTTGGCCGTGGCGAGGGTGGAGGTGTGAGCCGGTGCGTTATCATAGTGGATGAGCAATTTTTCTTCGCCAAGAGGGGCCGTTTTTTCTTCAATTCGGCGTCGAATTGGCCCAATAATTTGGCATAGTACAGCCCTGTGACCGTTTTGCCCTTCTCCAGGTAGTCGATGTGGATCACACCTTGTGAATCCCAGGAAACGGTGGCCATCACCTTTCCGGCCGATGGGACAGTCTTCGCCTTCTTCGGAGCACGTTCGCCGGGTAAAGTCCACTGTTTCGACTGTCCCTTGGCCTCTGGTGTGTAACAGTGGATCCAAGTGAAAATAAAAGCTTTAAACAATTTTTATAAACCGATTTCCCCTTTTTCGATCGAGCATCGATAAAACTATATAGATTTACATTCTCCATTTGTTCATTTCAAATAATACAACATGCTCTCCTTTATCCGGCAATGAACAGAGCAGAACTCGAACTGACTCTACCAATTACCTAAATGAGAGCATTCGGAGAATGACACAATCAGGTACATGCGGGAATTCACATGGTCATCAGTTCAATATAATTATGTTTCTGTGAGTGGTGTTACATGCACATTTCACATGTGCGATGTTTGTTATTCGTGTTACCGGTGCATCCGCTCGAATATGATCTAGTTGTTTTGATAGTACAGTGAGCTCCAGTTCTGGAGTGTGGCTGTTGTGGGGGAGCGAAAGGGACTTCATATATTACCCTATTCGAATTTTTACGTCCCATAACGTATTTGAATACTTAGTTTGTTTTTGACAGGTTAAACGTGTTATAGTGTGAGTTAACATCGCTCACCCCGAATTCCACAGCAAACCACTCACCTACATTTTCCCACATTATCAACAGCAACGTCCATTGAACCGGCAACGACTATGAACCGTCGCAGCAGTGACATAGGAAGACGGCGTAGGAATATCAGATTACGTCCGGCCATCCACCAAGGGCAACACACCGGCGATCGTCGCACTCCCAAAGTGGCACGACATCGGATTATGGAATTCGACACAAACTGCAACGTTGCAGTTTCCATGGTTTAGCGGCGTTCATAGGTTCTAAGTTAAATTAAGTTAGCTTGTAAGTTCAGTGTTATTTTGGATTTCACTGATAAAGTTTTTTTCCGAAAAACCGCAATACGCGTAATTAACTTGTGCTTGGCTATTTTTTACTATTTAAAAAAAAATTATTAAAGAATCAGTATTAAATTTTGTGTGTAAAATAAAATGAAGTGCTCCAAAGTAACTGAAATGTTAGCTAAGACATTTAGTGAGTCTACTCTGAACAAAAAATTATAAACGGTTAAAGCTCTTAACGGGAGGCCCAGAAAATGTTAATGATACTGCCCGCCTGGACGCCCCAGCACGTCAACAACGGATGAAAACGTTGAAGCAGTGAGGAAAATTGTTATGGAGAATCGTCGAATCACTTTCAGAGAAGTTCCCAAGGATATTGGTATATAGCTTGGCTCATGCCATGACATTTTTACAGATGTTTTGAGCATGAGACCAGTGAGGTTTGTTCTAAATGGCTAAATTTTGATTAAAAGAACCGTCACATGACCATCGTGCAGGAGCTTTTGAATAACGTGAATGAAGATACATGAATACATGTTTATGACGTCGAAACCAAAGCCCTACTTTTCCAATGGAGGTGACCAGAAGAGAAAAGACTGAAAAAAGTACGCCAAGTTCGGTCAAATGTGAAAGTTTTGCTCGTTGGTTTTTTCGATTATATTGGCGGAGTTTATTATGAGTTCTTGCCGATCAATAAGGGATATTACCTTGAACTGATGCGTCGTTTGCGTTTACGAAGAAAACGTCTGGATTTATGAGAAAAAGTGCACAATAATTCACCTGCTAACTCATTGTTGCTTGTGCGTAATGTCTGCGCCAGAAACAATATCGTAATCATGCCCCAACCACCATGTTTAAAGGAATTGGCCTCCTACGGCTTTTGTCTCCTCCCAAAACCGAAAATATGCATGAAAAGACAGAGATTTGGTGCGATTGAGGAGATAAAGTCCGCTTCGCTCAAAAAGCGCAAGGCTACAGCAGATAGCGTATATAAGAAGTGCTTTAAGGATTGCAAAAAGCGCTGACGCAAGTGTATTACGTCTGAGTGCGATTACTTTGAAGAGGACAAGATATTGATGAATAAACAAATAATTTTCAAGAAAAATAAAAAGTCACCAGATACATTTACTAAACTTTGACAAGGCTTTTAGAGACCAGATTGCATTGTTCAAATCTGAAAGGTATTACATTGCACTTGATAGTCTTCTGACCAACGAAACTTGCACATAATGGGGATATGATCAGAACTAATCGTATTTATAACAGTTGGTATGAACATTTTAAAAAGCAAGCCAAGGATAAAAATACCATTAAATGACTCAGAATGAAACTAGGTAGGAGCAGAGAATTTGAGATATTGGCAATGTTACACAAGCACTTGATGTACTGATAGAGTTAGGTCATGAGTAATTCTTTTTGCCTACAGTCCCCTTCAATAAGCACTTCTCCGTTCCTAGTATTACACATTTTGACAATAATCTTTTTTCTTGATTCGAGATCTGAAAGTTCTCTCATTAATTTTTATTTTGCGTGGAAGGATTGATAACTTAGAGCAGAGAACTTCCAACGTGCACTCAACGACCACGAAAAACCAAGCGAAAAGAGTAAAATCTAAAGGATATTTTAATTATATCTCTGAACTATTACTGTTAATTGTGCGATAGCCATTGTAACGTAAGAACGATATAAAGAAATTACTACTACTAGGTCAGATTAGGTTAGGTTAAAGAAGGGGAGTGTGATGGTTGTGCATCACTTCTACTCGGAGACCAAAGGTCTCACCCACATATATAGGTAATTAACCTGTCCTATCACGTGGTGGCTGAAATCACCCCATGCTCTTTATGAATTTTAGAAGATCCGATATATTTACATTTGCCACGTCCGCAATCTCTGTAAAGAATCTTTGGCTCAGCGAAGCTAGGCGCCGATTCTGGAGAGCTGGGCAGTGGCAGAGCAGATGTTGGATCGTCTCAGTTCCTTCCCCATCCCCGCAGCTCCAGCAGAGATCGCTGGATCCCGAGTTCCATTTCCGGAGCATTGCTCCAATGGGCCAGTGTCCTGTGATCACTCCGACGAGCATACGGATCGAGTTTCGGTCCATCGCCAGAGCTTCTTTGTTATTCCATTATTGAGCTCTGGCCACGAGTGGTTGTCGTTTCTTGTAAACCAAGACGAATTGGCTTCTTTTATGATTGTGTCATTTATGATCCGGTATAATGCGCTGATCGGTGGTTGAAATAACATGTCCGCATCGCTGATGTCCAATTCAGACCCCTGCCTGGCGAATTCGTCCGCTCATTCGTTCCCTGCGATTGAGCTGTGACCCATATGCTAAGTTTTTTGAAAAAAAGAAAAATTTTTCTTAGCTTAAATTAATTATAATAATGTTAATCGTAAGTTATTATATAGTAGTCGAAAGGCATACGTAAAAATTATACAGTTTATTTTAGAGTGTCCGCCTAGGGCCAGTAAGATTCCTAAATTTGTAAGGATAGTTGAGCTAGTTTTAAGCATTTTTGTCTAGGATAAGATAGATCTAAGAAACTATAAATAAAAATTAATTACAAAAAAAAAAAAAAAAAAATTGAGCTGTGACCCAGTAGCGTGTGACTTTGTGGTGTCTGATGGACTTCAGTGAGTCGCGACATTTCATGACAGCCTTTGATCTCGTTGTACAGGATCCTATTGACTTCAGTGCAGCCTGGCTGTCTACGAAGATAGTGATATCCGATGGTGGGATATCGGTTACCTGCAGGTGTTTGGCTGCTTTCTCTATTGCTAGGATTTCTGCTTGAAAAACGCTGCACAAATCAGGGAGTCTAAATGATTTCAGTTTGTGCAGGGTATCAGAGTAGAACCCGGCCCCAGTGACTGTGTCCATTTTCGATCCATCGGTGAAGAGGCTAATCCCGTGGTCGTTAATCACGGCATTTGATAGCCACTTTTCTCTGTCGGGGAAAATGATTGGTATTGTGAGAGAGAAGTCATTTTGGGGGGAGATATAGTCGGTCGTAGCTGCTAGGCTACTAAAACCATGTAGCCTTGTATGGGACCCAGATCACTCTGGAATCCCAGCAAAGGAGATCTCCAATGAACTCGATAGAAGAGGCTCAGAGGAGAGTTTCTCAAGACCTGAACCCGCCTTAAGTCTACCTGCTTCCACGGTCAAATCTGACATCAATGACTGGGTCTTTAACGACTGTCCCGTCTTCGCTCGCGCACGGTGGCGCACCCTTGGAGCTGACATGGTGGGTGCAGAATCTCTTAGCTCTACATAACTGAAGCCCCTCCTCACTTTTCTCCGGACAACGGGGAATATACAATAAAGACAAGGTTTGTACAACGGGCACTATGAGAAGCACGCCGCAAGCAGGGTTGGACATGATACTTCATCTCCTTCCCCTGTATCTATTCATACAAGGCTGCTCTGCAAGGAGCGCTCTCAGACTAAGAGAGTCCTCTCTGTGGAAGTCGGGGAAAAGGATAGGTATACTGAGAGAGAAGTCATTTTGGGGGGGGAATATAGTCGGTCGTAGCTGCGAGGCTACTAAAACCATATTTCCTTCCCAGGTCGTCTATTATCTTAAGTATGGCCGCATGTCCATAGTTGGCTTGCTTCCACAGAGAGGACTCTTAGTCTGAGAGCGCTCTTTGCAGCGTAGCCTTTTATGAATAGATCCAGGGGGAGAAGATGAAGAATCATGTCCAACCCTGCTTGCGGCGTGCTTCTCATGGCTCCCGTTGTACAAACAGCGGCTGACCTTTGTACTTTGTTGAGCATGTTCATATTGCTTTTTGTGCTGCTAGCAGTCCACCAGATTAGGGCTCCATAAGTTAAAATGGGTCTGATGATTGCTGTGTACATCCAATGAATGATGTACGGTTGCAAGCCCCATCTTTTTCCGAAGGTCTTTTTGCATGCATAAAAAGCGTTCAATCCGTTTTCCATCCTTTCCTCCAGGTTCCTTTTCCAGGAGAGCTTAGAGTCAAGAATGATGCCTAGATATTTTGCTTCCGCTTTGAGTTTGAGTGGGGTGCCCTCTAACTTTGCTAACTTTGGGGGAGCAAATATCGGAATATTCCTTTTCCTGGTGAACAAGACCAGCTCGGTTTTCTGGGGGTTTATTCTCAGACCGTTCTGTCTTGCCCACGAGGAGAGTTCACTCAGCGCAGATTCCATTAGTTCACTGATAGTTGGTAGAAATTTACCTTTTATCAAGATAACCAGGTCATCCGCGTACGCTATGATCTTTGTGTCTTTTTCCATAAAGAATTTGAGGATCTTGTGGTGTGCCTCTAGTTGTCACTTTCCTTATAGAACTGTGTCCAATGTCTGCATTGATAATTCTGTTCCTCAACATATTCTCAATCCAGATTACAATGGATTTGTCTACTTTTATGTCCTCAAGAGCTGTTGTTATGGCCTCTGTGTTTACATTGTTGAAGGCCCCCTCTATGTCGAGGAAGGCTGCCATTGTAAACTATTTTAAGTTCAGCGAGCCCTCAATTTCACGGACAACACTATGCAGAGCACTTTCCACTGATCTGCCTTTGAGGTAGGCGTGTTGAGTGTTGCATAAGTTTCGTGAATTTGTGATGTATAGGTCAAGGAGTCTCTCCGGGGTTTTTAATAGAAATGACGAGAGACTAATTGGCCTATAGTCCTTTGCGGCAGTATGGGATGGTTTACCTGCCTTAGGTATGAAAATTACCTTAACTTCTTTCCACTGTATTGGGATGTACCCCGTGCGCAGGCAATCCGATAGCAAAGTTCTTGTCTTTTCTCATTGTGCTTATATAATATTGCATTTCCGCATAAACATAGTGATTTAGGTCTTTCTATTTTGATATTATTGTATGTTTCAGATCATAAAAAAACCATGACAAATAAAATTAAGTAAAGTGGATATCCTTGGGGAGTGCCACTATTAATTGGAAGTTTTATAAAAAAAAATTGAAAAATGAAACGACCCTCGTCTGCAGGGTCAATACCAAAACGAAACTAATAACCGGTTCGCCCTACTAGACGACATACGATAGAAGTAGTATGGTCAACAATCAAAAGTGTTGTGAAGGAGGCAGCGGATGCAAACTAAACGATTGTAAAGCCCCCAAAAAAGCCTTGGTTCGATGAAGGGTGCGAGAAAAAGGTAAAAGCCTGTGATGTTCAACGACTACAAGGCCTGGTAGTTAGCGAAAAGATCAAAACCTTTGAAAGGAGGTCAGCCACCTCCTTCGAGATAAAAAATGACAATCGCAAAGGAAAACGTTTGCTAAATTTCATGAAGAATGTGCGGGGCTAAAAACACGAAACCATTGAATGCAGGGCTACGGTACGGTACGTTAGGAGCTCATTCATCATGAAAGATTTGCCCAATAGAGCAGATATTTTGAAAAAACTGCTTAATGTACATAGATAGTCAGCAGGAATAAAAATCGGTGTTACCCATAAAAATTCAGGAACAACTACCAACCGTTGGGATAATAAAGGAAGCAATTCGTCGATTTAAGAATAACAAGCCCGCAAGATCCGCCTATTACTACCGGAATTAACCCTTTGATGCCCGAATTATATTTTAGTAAAACTGAAAAATATTTCTATTAAGAGTGATGGAATGGGTAATAGGTAGATACAAAAAGTGAACAAATTTTTTGGGCGGATGGTTGACAGAAGAGAAGGAGAATATGAATAACGGTTTTTGTTTACTTCTGTTTAAGAGACATTTCGTTGAAAGACTTGTAAAGGAAAATTTAGCTGAAATAAAGAAAACAAATAAACTCAAAATTTTCTTTACATATACATATGTGTTTGTTTACCTTTCTTTTCCACGCAAGAAAAGGTCCAAAACCCAGCCACCAGGTCACATCCACAAAATAATACACAAGACTCACGGATTAAACACAAAATATGATCCAAACAAATACAAAATATAATAAAATCAAACAAACATAAAACACACGAAAATCATCCATTTTTGCATATTTTGCATTTTTGCCGAAGACCACAGAGGTCAACGACATCAAACACAACGGCAGCAGCCACACAGACAGATCCCGTAAACAGGGGAAATGCCAACGACGACTGGAAAGGCACCGTTCACATCGTCACCCAGCCTAGCCCTATAAAAGGCCGAGGCGATTGGCAGAAGGGCATTCAGTCCGCGAATAGACAATCAGTCCGCAAATAAAGTGACAGTTAGAGAGACCTACAAGGAATAACCAATAGGAGATTACGAGGAAAGACGAAGTGTCAACTCACTACACGAGGTACGTTCGCAGGGTGAGGTATTCTAATAACGTCATAATCCATAAGTACACATAGGATAAGATATTACCATACGTAGAGTATAAGAACAAATCTTGCATTATTACGATAATAATCACTCACCGAAAGAAATTATTATTATTATTTCAATAATAATAAATCCGCAGAGGAGAATCACCTTCCATTATTACCGTATCACAGTAATAATTGGAATAATAATTTCGGCCTCGTCACCAAGGGGAAGGGACGAGCGTACGAGACTAGTTGGGGCGACCGCTCGACGAGTGAAACGGCGAGTAGCATCTAATAGGGTGGACATCGGCTCTCTACTCCGGGTCTTAACCCAAAGAGACCGACTAAGGCCTGTCGGAGTCTACTCCCGAGGTAAGTGTCGTAGGGACTGTTCCGACTTGGGGTTCTAACCCGTCGGGGTTGACCAGACGGCACCGCCGTACTCAAGGGCGCACGTCGATCCCAACTAGGGCCTCGACCGGGTTCTTACCCAGACAGGCTACGTCTCACACTGCTCCCGACTCAACCATCCGTCGGAACTCGGACTCGGGTCCTCACCCACTGAGAGATCGACGGGGTACTGTCTGCAGTACATTTGAGGTGACAAGGCGCGCCTACGACCAAGTGTCTCGAACGGGTCCCAACTCGAAGGGACAGCGTAGCGCGCAGGCCACTAGTACGTCTGCCGGTGTCACAAATAAAAATTTATGTGACAGATCCTGGCCCGGCGAGTATACCCCGGCCCAGAAAGCTCGTTACATTGGCGCCCGAGCAGGGACGCCGCAGACGTAACTATTAAGGTTACTACCAGCTAACCAACCTCAACAGCATGGTCCGAACAGGGTGGATCTACCCTCACAAAGGATGAACTCCTCCTTTACCTCCGTGAGTTCAACCTAGAACTCGACGGTACCGTCGACGAACTGAGGCGTCGGTTGTCAACATGGACGACGGGGACGCGGCTTACACCAGCACAGGAGGAACGCTTGACGGAGCTAGAGGCCCGTCACCGACGAGCGACAACCTCCACCCCCGTCATCCAAACACAACCGCCGACACCAAGGAAACCGGATGATGGGGACCTTCAGAGGGACTTACCAATGCCCACTCAGTGGCCAACTTCTCTCGGAGAATATGTAGGCCCGGAACCCCGAGCCACAACAAGTTACACCACCGGACCGGTCAGTTACGCCACCGTGATTGACCAAGCCCGCAAATGGGCCCTAAAATATAATGGCGGCAAGGAACCGATCGCGTTCCTTGAAAGGGTGGAAGAACTGGCCGAAGGATACGGGCTCCCGCTGGACCTCATACCACGGGCTATGCCTGAGCTCCTCATCGACCGGGGACTCATGTGGTACCGGAACAACAACCGCAAGTGGACTACATGGACGTCATTCAGGACGGATTTCCTGCAGTTCTTCCTCCCCAGCTCATACCTGGAAGACCTCGAGGACAACATCCGGCGTAGGAAACAACGCCCCAAGGAGTCCTACAAGGATTACGTCCTGGCAATGCAAACCATCATGCGGCAAGCAGGTTATACCCCGGAGCAACAGCTATCCCGGATATACCGGAATAGCCAAGCGGATTACTTGCTATACATCCGCCCAGGGGACTTCCGGACATTGGACGACCTGCTGAGACATGCGGAAAACTTCGAGAAGATCCAGAGAGAAAGCGATCCTCCAACACGGCCACCACCGCAACGACCAACATTCGAGCAGCACAACATGGTCGCAAACAACGAAGGCCCAATCGACCCGCGGAAGGCATGTCGGAGATGTGGCCGAGAGGGCCACACGCAACCCGGCTGCCGGAACCCTCAGATCATCTTCTGCTGGGAGTGCGGGCGACGGGGCCGACGGACCATCGAATGCTGCCGACCAAAAACGGGAAACGGAGCAAGGCCTCACTCGGACCGCGGGACAGTGGGGCCAAAGCCAACCTCACCTCCCCGCAACAACTAAAACCTCTGGCCCTGGAGGCCAACCGCATAACGGCCGCCGTCCTCTTAGGCCAACAGCAAACGACGGCGATCCTCGACACAGGAGCCACGAGGAGCTTTCTAAATCAGACTGCCGCAATCGACTTCGCCAAGGAAGGAACAATCGTCCGGATCGACACCGAGGTGAAAATGGCCGACGGTTCCACTAGGCACATCGACAGGGCACTGGAGGCAGACATCCGACTGGGTACGTCCGTAAGTCGGATCCCACTACTGGTCCTCCCAGAAGCCATCGATCCCCTAGTCTTGGGAATAGACTTCCTTACCTCGGTCGGAACCACCATCGAATGCGGCAACGAGTCCATCACCCTCCGCAAGGAAGACGACAACTACAAGAACCCAAGAGCATCCATAGGGGGACTCATCGAACAACCCGCCGGACGCAAGGCTGCATCATCCCGGGGCGGTACCGATGAGTCATCAACGACATACACCAGCGAACACCGCGAAGAAACCTCACAGGGAACATACGACGAACAGCGCAACGAGCGCGCCCACGACTCCGAAGCATCAGGACACCCCACAGACCCCGAAGTACCAAGACACTCCGCGGAACGACTCATCGAGCAACCGACCGAACGCAAGGCTGCACTACTTAAGGAACCACAGCGTTGCCCAGATGAGCCAACACAGCAGCGTGCTACGGGACACTCTCCGGACATCAAGCGGGAGACCGATGAGGAGGAGGCAAGGGCCGTCACAGCATTCCTGGAGGACGAACTCCAAAAATTCGACCAGATCCAAGGGACATCAAACATCACGTCCCACAAAATCAACATGAAGGATGACCGGCCGATAAAGCAACGGTACTACCCGAAGAATCCGGCAATGCAGGCGGTCATCAACAAAGAAATCGACGAGCTCCTGGAGAAGGGCTGCATAGAACCATCACATAGCCCCTACAGTGCTCCGCTGGTTCTCGTTAGGAAGAAGACTGGACAGTGGAGAGTCTGCGTCGATTATCGGCAGCTCAACGCCCGATCTATCCCGGACGCATATCCACTACCAAGGATCCAGCACATCTTGGACCGATTAAGAGAGGCAAAGTACATCAGCAGCCTCGACCTGAAGAACGGCTACTGGCAAATCCCCATGGAAGAGGACAGCAAAAAGTACACCGCATTCACGGTACCGGGGAGAGGTCTCTTCCAATGGCGGGTCATGCCATTCGGCCTACATTCAGCACCAGCCACGTTCCAGCGTGCACTTGACCAGGTAATAGGCCCCGAGATGGAACCACATGCGTTCGCGTACCTGGACGACATCATCGTGACTGGGAAGACACTGGCGGAACACAAGGAGAATTTACGAGAGGTCTTTAGGCGGTTGAGGCCTGCAAAGCTAAAAATCAACCGAGAAAAATGCGAATTTTTCAAACAGGACCTGAAATACCTCGGACACGTCGTGAGCCGCGAAGGGATCCACACCGACCCCGACAAGGTAGCAGCAGTGAAAGGTCTAGACCCCCCAACGAACATACGACAGGTAAGACATCCTGGTATCGAAGGTTCGTACCGGACTTCGCAAAACTGCCTCAAAATGCCTCTCACGAACCTCCTGAAGAA
Organism: Merodon equestris; assembly: GCA_958301585.1. NCBI lineage: Eukaryota > Metazoa > Arthropoda > Insecta > Diptera > Syrphidae > Merodon > Merodon equestris. The sequence continues at coordinate 74,482,830 of OY284414.1, read as the reverse complement.
AGGGAAGCATTGGAAGTGGGGAAAGGACCAACAAGAAGCTTTCGAGTCCATCAAGCAGAAGCTCACAGAGGCCCCAATTTTAGCTTGCCCGGGCTTCACTCAACGGTTCATCCTTCAGACTGACGCCAGCGATTACGGTCTGAGAGCGGTGTTAACCCAACACTTAGACGGCGCCGAGAGAGTAATCGCCTACGCCAGCCGACGACTCAACGAAGCGGAGGCAAACTACTCCCCCACAGAAAAGGAGTGCTTAGCTATCGTATGGGGAATACGGAAGCTGCGACCATACCTCGAAGGCTACGAGTTCACGGTGGTCACCGATCACCTATCGTTGAAGTGGCTCAACTCCATCGAGAGCCCTTCAGGAAGGATCGCAAGGTGGGCTCTAGAGCTCCAGCAACACAAATTCGACGTCCAATACCGAAAAGGGAAGTGGAACGTGGTAGCCGACGCGCTATCCCGACAGCCCCAGGAGACCCTTGCCCGGTTGGAGACGACGACAGCGGAGTGTAACTGGTACAAGAGCAAGCTGAGCGAGCTCCAGAAAAATCCTGAGAAGTTCCCGGACTACCTTATTTCGGGAGGCCAACTATTCCGACACATACCAGGCCAGGCAAATGACGAGGACTGCGCATCCTGGAAGCTATGTGTGCCAAAACACGAGCGAGGAAGAGTCCTACGAGAGAACCACGACGAGCCTTGTGCTGGACACCCTGGAATTAGGAAGACGATCGCCAAGGTCTGTAGCCGATATTATTGGCCAGGAATGTCTCGTAATATACGCCAGTACGTGCTACGATGCGAGTCTTGCCAAAAGTATAAGGCGACCCAACAGCAAACCGCAGGGAAGATGCTGACACAGCTTGCCGAAGAACCTTGGGCAACTCTGTGCGCAGATTTCATAGGACCACTGCCACGATCCACACATGGCAATACGATGGTCCTAGTACTGTTCGATAAGTTTTCGAAGTGGACCGAAATCGTACCTCTTCGGAGAGCAACAGGGGAAACCCTCAAAAGAGCTCTCCGAGAACGCATCATCAGTCGGTACGGAGTACCGAAAGTCATCACCACGGACAATGGACCACAATTCAACAGCAAGGAGTTCCAGAGGTACCTGAACGAAATCGGGGTAAGACAACAGTTTACCGCCCCAAGAAAACCCGACGGAAAGGGCCAACAGAAACGTAAAGAGGATCATCGCCCAGTTCACCAAGGACAACCAACGAAAGTGGGATGAATCCCTCCCGGAGATTCAGTTGGCCATCAACACCATGGTATCAGACACCATGGGTACACCCCAGCATTCCTCACGCAAGGCAGGGAACCCCGTCCACCCAAAGCGCTCTTCGACGACCACGCACTGGGAACCGGGAACAACCCTCAGACCACCGAGGAACGCACAAGACGGTTGAGGGAGATTTTCCTGATCGTCAAGAGAAACCAGGAAAAGGCAACCAAGGACCAAGCCAGGCACTACAATTTGCGGAAGCGAGCCTGGAAGCCACAAATAGGACAGTGGGTACTGGTCAAACAGCACCTGCAGTCCAAAGCCGCCGACGACTTTAACGCCAAACTTGCGCCACGCTATATTGGCCCATACCAAGTCGTCGGATTCACTTCACCCGTGATCTTACAGATCAAAGATCCCGCTGAAGGGAAAGTCCGCACGGTGTACATAGGTCAGGTTAAGGAGTTCCATACACAAACAGCGGAACCACCAGACCCCGAATGTACACAACCACCCTCGACCAACTGCGAAATCCCTATCATCTTTGATACGGGGTCAAAACCCGGTATCAACCCCACAACATCCACCAACGGGGAGGCCGATCGAGGCCACCCAAACAACCCAACCTCACTCAACAAACCAAACAACCCAACCTCACTCAACAATCCAACAACCCAACCAACCAACGACAGTAAGTCAAAACAACCCTCAAGACCCCGTAGAACCAGTCGACGGGCGAGGGAACAGGACTAAGAACATCAACCTTATCGCAACTAATAGTCTCTCTGTGTGTCCGTCCACCCTCCAAACGCACGTAAGATCCACTCACCCGTTCTTCCACCCACAGGAACAATGCCGAGTCAAGTAGGAGAGCCAGAACCGATTACCCTTTCATCGGACGAAGAGGACGTCGACCAGGCTGGAGATCGACCGCTGGTAACATTGCACGACCTGGTGGTATCGAGATCCGGGAAGGAGATTATCGCCGACTCGAAGAGGGGAGATTCCTCAACGACGCGATTGTGGACCTCTACTTCCAGTGGGTCTTACGAGAGGTAGCGAACCCGGAGCAACGGATGAAGTGGCACATATTCGGGTCCCACTTCCTTCCACAACTCCTCAGCGGGAAAGATGCGCTCCAAGGCTACGAGAGGGTGGCACGATGGGCCAAAACCACGAACATCTTTGAAAAGGAATTCGTCGCAATCCCCGTCAGTCTCCAGAATCACTGGTACCTATTTCTGATTTGCTCCCCAGGGATGGGAGGAATCGAGCAAGCGAGGTGCGAAGGAATCCAGAAGCCGACCATCATACAAGTGGAGTCGTTAGGGCTACGGCCGAGAGAGGACGTCGCCAGGGCTCTACGACTATATCTGACCCTGGAGTACCAACGGGTCTACCGCCAAATACGGGTTTTTACCTCCAACACCATCCCTCTACGCACGTTGGAGGTACCACGCCAACGAAATACATATGACTGTGGTATCCACCTCCTGCACTACGCCGAGTGCATGGTTACGAGCCCCCTGCGGAGCGTGGAAGGTTCCATCAGGCCGGGCGCCCGATGGACCGACCCCCACGCAACAACGGGAAAGCGCCGCCGGGTAGCGGGACTCCTACAGTCGCTGGCCAGCTCAACGGACCGTTTCCCAACACTACGGGCCGAGCCGCGGATGGGACCACCGACACCACCAACACGCGCAAACGAACAAGAAGGAGCGGATGGGACCACACCGACCGTGACGAGGTTCGAGACTCTGGAGGAGCTGGAGGGCCCAAAGGGCAAACACCTACCCACGACAATGGTGGACGCCATACGGCAGCGGTATCTCCACCTCGTCACTAACCCTCGCAAAGGCAGAAAGAAGATGAAATTTCAGCAGGCCGGATACCGTCTAGTCCTCAAGCCGAGTGGCATCACCATCATCGCGCAACCCTCCCGAAGTAAGGGGGGGATGTAAAGGAAAATTTAGCTGAAATAAAGAAAACAAATAAACTCAAAATTTTCTTTACATATATGTGTTTGTTTACCTTTCTTTTCCACGCAAGAAAAGGTCCAAAACCCAGCCACCAGGTCACATCCACAAAATAATACACAAGACTCACGGATTAAACACAAAATATGATCCAAACAAATACAAAATATAATAAAATCAAACAAACATAAAACACACGAAAATCATCCATTTTTGCATATTTTGCATTTTTGCCGAAGACCACAGAGGTCAACGACATCAAACACAACGGCAGCAGCCACAGTCGCCGTTGACAGATCCCGTAAACAGGGGAAATGCCAACGACGACTGGAAAGGCACCGTTCACATCGTCACCCAGCCTAGCCCTATAAAAGGCCGAGGCGATTGGCAGAAGGGCATTCAGTCCGCGAATAGACAATCAGTCCGCAAACAAAGTGACAGTTAGAGAGACCTACAAGGAATAACCAATAGGAGATTACGAGGAAAGACGAAGTGTCAACTCACTACACGAGGTACGTTCGCAGGGTGAGGTATTCTAATAACGTCATAATCCATAAGTACACATAGGATAAGATATTACCATACGTAGAGTATAAGAACAAATCTTGCATTATTACGATAATAATCACTCACCGAAAGAGATTATTATTATTATTTCAATAATAATAAATCCGCAGAGGAGAATCACCTTCCATTATTACCGTATCACAGTAATAATTGGAATAATAATTTCGGCCTCGTCACCAAGGGGAAGGGACGAGCGTACGAGACTAGTTGGGGCGACCGCTCGACGAGTGAAACGGCGAGTAGCATCTAATAGGGTGGACATCGGCTCTCTACTCCGGGTCTTAACCCAAAGAGACCGACTAAGGCCTGTCGGAGTCTACTCCCGAGGTAAGTGTCGTAGGGACTGTTCCGACTTGGGGTTCTAACCCGTCGGGGTTGACCAGACGGCACCGCCGTACTCAAGGGCGCACGTCGATCCCAACTAGGGCCTCGACCGGGTTCTTACCCAGACAGGCTACGTCTCACACTGCTCCCGACTCAACCATCCGTCGGAACTCGGACTCGGGTCCTCACCCACTGAGAGATCGACGGGGTACTGTCTGCAGTACATTTGAGGTGACAAGGCGCGCCTACGACCAAGTGTCCCGAACGGGTCCCAACTCGAAGGGACAGCGTAGCGCGCAGGTCACTAGTACGTCTGCCGGTGTCACAAATAAAAATGTATGTGACAGATCCTGGCCCGGCGAGTATACCCCGGCCCAGAAAGCTCGTTACAGACTTGTTGCCATATGGCAACAATGGGCATCAAAGGGTTAATAAAATATGCAGGAGAGAAATGAATAAAGAATTTACATAGCCTTGTCATAATTATATGGAACAATGGAACTATCCTCGAGGAATGAAAAAAAAACTCGATCATCATTCCCGTATTTAAAAAGGGTGACCGAACACAATGCAACAATAACTGAGAAATATCGCTGCTATCAACAAGGTACTGTCTCTTTACACATTTCACTATTCTCTTAACACATTGAACATCGTGACACTCATATGTGAGTGTCACATATGAGTGCCATGGTACATGAAACCCACATGGAGTGTTATTCTAGTGTAAAACTGGAACCTGACACTCATATATGGGCGACGCGGCGTACTTCCATTTATGTATTGTACATAAAATTCATCTATGAGTATCAATTAAATGCATTTCGTATAGGGAGTGGATAGTCATTGAACGTCCGAGCAATTCAGTACCCTTGGTTCTGAAATCCGGGATGGTGGAAAAATAAAAAAAAGTAATTTTATTACAGAATCTTATTTAGTGTATTTGTAAAATAAAATTAAATTAAATTCAGTGAAAAAATTAATAAGATTATTAAATTTATTGTAAAAATAAAAAATAAGGGCTACCCTTACACGATAGAATTAAATCTCAAGCCGCTCCAACTGACGCTGTAGTTGTCGTGTGCATTAGATTCCAACAATGGTCTCGGGTATCTCGGTTGTGGTTGAGATGCATCGATGTTTTTCCAGAAGGAGACTAATTTCTTGGTATCGCTTATGAGAGAGTTCACTGCACTTTTTATCTGACCACAGGACCAAACGAAGTGACACTCATATGTGGGTGACAGGTACCAGACAACGTTTTCAATTGACGTACAGGTTGCCCATTAGTGAGTGTCACAGAAAAAATGCAATTTCAAAAAAACTACTTCCTCAAAGTCGAAATAAATCAGCGTTTAAAAAAAATAAACTTAGATACACTACTTAGAATTAAAAAAAAAAAAAAATTGGAACTGGCCCAAAAATGTCAGTTTTGCCCGTGGTACCAGCCGCCAAACTAGAAAAAAGCGTTGGTGTTCAATGTGTTAAACGGAATGACATCATATGCTAATGAAATAATCAGGGATTACCAGTGTAGTTTCAGGAGGTACCGCTCGACGACTGACCACTCTGCAAGAGCTTTTAGAAATGGGAATTCCATGATATCTACTGTTCGTAGACCAAGAGCAATCGATCCGTGGTAAATAAACACAAATAACCCACATATGTTACGAGCAAGAGCAATCACCCAACAACATAATTATGCTGTGTAAGTCACAGCCAATCGTTCACCCCACATAACACTTTTCCGCATACTCTGTCATTCACCCCGAACCACTCCAAACAATATAAACAAACAAAATGAGGAAGAACACAAAGCCAAAACTGACCCACTTTTTAAACAAAGGCCGTTTCAACATTCGTTGAAAGCTGCCTACTAAGCATTCCGAGTTCTTTTCCAATACGATCGATCACTTCGATCGGGGTATAGTAGGAAACAAAACAATGTAATTTAGTCTTAAGAGAAATTCGAACAATAAAAGTTTATCTTTTATAAAAGAAAACCGCAGTTTTCCTAACTGCTATACTCGATGAACGACATTTTAAAATGTCAAAGTCCGTATTTATAAAACCATAATGTATGTGACAATTCACGTACGTAAAACTTCGTCTCTAACAAAGAATGAGGAAAATAGATTTCGGGTCTTTGAAAAAAAAATTTTAAGAAGAATCCATAGTGGAAGACAGGACGAAGAACAGGTGAATGGAAAAACCTACACAATTAAGGATTCAAAGAAATCTATTCGGCCCCAAGCATCGTTCGAGTAATAAAATCGCGAACGCGAATCTAATAATGAATGGAAGATCCGTGTAAAGAAGATGCCTAGGGAGACCACGCCATAGAAGGAATTAAAATAAAAGGATAGCCCTAAAAGAGATGCAAAAGAACAGCAAATTGAAGGAACACATTCATGACAGGGGCGTTTGCCGCAGGGAATAATTAAATTTAAATTAATTTAAGCCCTCCCTATGAATCGATGACATCAATTAGGATCACTTATGGCATATTTATTATATGTGCTTTATTTGGCTGGAAACTAATTGATTTAACTTTCCACGTATACTTTTCGACGCACGTTTTTTGTTCATTTCATCTCCGACTATTATTCTTTCTGTCTAAACCATTTTTTAAAATTAATTCTGTAATTAGATGGTGTTGATGAAGAAAGCACTATAGTCAGTTTATGGAAGGACATGGGCTTAATAGCAAACCTGGTACTCAGAACTTAATCTTTTACGTCTAAGATCCTGTCTCTACGATGCCACTCGCAATCAGAGCGTGCAATGCTTTAACGAACGCTACCCTTGTCTTATCCCCTCGTTTGCTTTTAGGAAATTTTACACGCCTGGTATAATGTTCCCTTTGGGATAAAAATAATAAATTAAAAAAATTATCTTTGATGGGTCGCTAGCCACGTGCAAAACCATTTCTAATGCAATATCTCTAGAAACATTTGACCCAAGCTGGGCGAACAAATAAAATTCTTCTGGGATGCAGAGCGCTTTGAATAATTCAGGGTTTTGTGGGATTTATAGAATATTACGCATTATTTCACACTAACGGAGAAGTATGTACAAGTAACTTTCTTTCATTATTTTTCTTTCGTCCACAATATCGCAGCAATGAAATCCAATATGTTCAAATTACCTTAAACAATAGAAAGAGCCAAGTGACAAGGAATGGTGGTTACAAGAAATAAAAAGAAGGAAATAAATTTATATCTTAGTTTCTTTTCAAGCTTCCAGTTATCGAATATCGAATCTCAGAATGAAAAACATTCGGAAACTATTCATTCACTTGAAAACCATTAAAACACTATCACCCACTGCGACACTGTAACTCAATATCTTTTACGTAATTCTTCCCATAACTTGTCTTGTGTAAACAACTCTTAGGTAAAGGCTGCCAACTGCTCGTTTCTATTACCAAAATCCACATACAATAAACCCCCAACTCAATTTCGTAAAGAATGTACTTCAAACACCATGTTGTGTTTACGATTAACTTTTGGATTGACCCCAATAACATATGCCTCGCAGATATTCTTATGAACGTCTGAACAAATTGTGTAGGGGACCACTTCCTATCCAAAGTTAGCTTTAAACTAGAGCATCATAAACTCTGACCGGCAAGGAACTTTAAAACTTCGAGTATTTCCTTGGTACCTATGTTCAATGACGCGAGCGTTGTCTTACATGTACGAGTATATGTATATCGGTTCACTTAAATGTTAACCACAAGCGTTCATGGTATTCACAAATGCTGGAAATCAAATTTAGCTTTGGTATAATGAAGCATCTTGACATTTTCGAGCGACGAGCACCGCATTTTTGGTTTCCTAAATGATGTGTTTCAAAATTAATTAACTTCAACCACTAACCTAACACTAAATTCGAGAAATTTGTTTCATGCGGTGTTAAGGTAAGAGAGGTATGTAAGACTTACGCCTTCATCATTTCTAGTTTCAAACAAAACTAGCTATATCGGATAATATTCGGATAGCGAGTAAGCGACATAGATGCTTGGGAAACTTTGGAGAATTTTGAATCATTTCACATGATGCAAACACAAGTACTCGACAATGAGTTAGGCATGGTTAACTGAAATGCACGTATTCGTGAATTCAGCCAATTAAATGAATATTCGTTGTATTCATTTCACATAACCCAACTCATCCAACTATGATACTTTTTGAATTTGTCTGTACGATGGTTAATAATCCCACTCTACGCATAATTTTTTGAGTGAATCAACCAAGCCAAATTCGTTAATCAGCACTATTTGAATAATTAACGTTCCTCTTTGCTTCCTGATTAACATCGGAATCAAAACAAACAAGCGTGAGAGCTATGTGCATGTCTTCAATAATATCAATTATTAATAAAAAAAAAATACTTACTGCCTGAAAGCTATAATTAACTGATTATAATTGCTCGACAAATTGAATATTATTTTTAGCAATGTTTATGCATCACGGGACCACTCGTTTAATCAATTTGTAAATAAACAAATAAGTCGATAATGTGATCATCCCTTTTTCTGTAATGTGTCATAATCTTCCAACGAGTCCTAGAGGAAATAAGGTTTTCTGTTTCAAATATAAATTAAACTGTTTTAAATTAATTAATCTAAAAAAAAAATTATTTATTTTCACTTCCTCTATTTGGGCAGAGGTTACCCTTACAAAACTTATTTTACTTCTCCTTCTGTTATTCTCTTACACTACCTTAAATAGTAATCCGCAAGTTGCTCTCGAATTCAGCGTCCCTATGTTGCTCCATAGAGCACTCATATTTCCCTTTCGTAAGTGATGGAATGCACCTGGTGTCCGATGGTTGCGACGCGATGTCAGCCTTTTTACCGGTCGGTCCGTGGGAGAGACACAGATTATTTGCATCAGCTTGTTTGTCGTTAACTCCTCCGCACTCAAGTTCGGACGTCCTCGTTCGATGTTTTTAACCTTAGAAATTTAGTGATGTCATCAATTCCTATTGTGGTAGGTCCCGTGTTTCTTCTGGCTGGTATTGGGGATGAATTGGTTTCTGGTCTAAGCTTTGCCTTTGGCATTTTTTTGAGTAAGAGTACTCCATTTGTTTAAGAGTACTATTACCAAGATAATAAGAAATGATAGAAATATAAAGTTAGTTATTATATTAATTTGGTTTTTTTCTTCCAAAAGTTCTATTTTCTCTGTCTCATTGATGTGCAGTTGTTTTAGCATTTCCAACGAGAGAAATTCTTCTTCTTTGGTTAGCGTACTGATGGGTTGGAGTATGTTGAAAATTAATCCTCGATTTAATCTTTTATATATGTGTAGAGACTTAATCTTTTATATTTGTGAAGAACTTTATTAATCCCTCTACTGTATTATCTGAGTAGATCTATCTATCTCTTTTAGTTACTAATTCATTGTAACTATAGTTTTTTCTTAATGATTCATTTTGTTAAATTTTGATAAGTCAGTTGTAACTAAGCTTGCGACCCGATAAGATCGGTTGGAATTAAATGAAGATTTAAAGAGTTCTCCCACGTGTTTTATTTTACAGAGTATGGCTGGCATAGGCTGATGATGGATAGTCTCATAATTGCTTATTTCTTTCCCTTCTACCTTAATGGTTGTGTTGATATGTCGGATGATGTAAGTTCCGATTAGTTCATTATTAATAGTCAATGGTCCGTTGAACTGATTGAGAAGGAGTATTCCCGCTGATATTTCCTCGACAGATGATATGTGTTGATTGTTCATTGTCGTGCAGGTGGCTTCTTGGCCGTTGAGCATCTTAGAAATGCAGGCGGATGTACTAATGTCTGATATACTATTTCTATTACAAATCTCTAAATTGTTATATTTTGAACAAGGTTTTGTTTTGCCATAAATCTTACTGTTACATTCTAGGACATTTTCAAATTCTATTTTCTTAATTCGAACATCTTTTTTAACTGCCTTAAGGGTAATTGATTTACAAATTTCTATTTCTGTGGTAGGTAAATCTAGTATATATAAAATATTTTTATTATAAATTTTCTTTCTTTAAAATTGTTGCTGTTACACTTAGTTCGTTATTAGATAATACATATATAGGAGTTAATGATACCGGCCTTGGCCCAATATATCGCATATGCTATGTTTATAATCTCTTCCTTAATCAATTCTAATTTATATTTTATTGTTAAAAGTGCGGTATTATAAACTTTTTCACTTTTTTTAAAAAAAGTTAGAATTTGATTAGTTCTGTTTGTTAATTCATTTATTTTATTTATAGTCATTCTGTTGATTATTATTTGTTTATTATTATTTACTAGCACATTATTTATCTTATTTTTAAGTATTTCATGGTCGTGGTGATCTGGATTACCAGCAACCCACTTCCATGCACCACCTATGAAGCTAAGTGTTCTTTTATTTTTATTTTTAATTTTAAGTCTGTCTAAATAGTTTTTTATTTGTTGGATTTCAAGCGTAAGGATTGAGAAGAGAGGATGATTAGGCTTTACGTCCGCTTGTATTGTTTCGTCAAGTTTGTCAGCAAGTTCCTTATAAGCCTGGATTTTGATGACATGAATGATCTTAAGGGATCCATTCTGAATTTTTGCGTCTCCAGTAGAAATGTTGATGAGCTGAGCGTTTGTGTAGTCCAGTATTTCGAAATTAGCTGTGCTCAGGGGCACGAGTAACCTACGGAATTAATTTTTAATTAGACTCTTATGTATGGTTTTCTTAGACTCTGTAATAACGGTATAATCTCTGTTTTCGGCCACTATTTCTCTTCTATATCTAGGTGTTAATTTATTCCCTACTCTTTTTTTGATCTTTACATAGACAACATCTCCTACAGCGTATTGTTTGATAGGACTCCTTTTTTTGTTGTGATATTCTATGTCTGCAATTTGTTTTCCTTTAATTTTATTGATAATATCTAACCTGTCGTTTTCAAGTTTATTTGGGTTGTTTGAAAGGTTCCTAGCGAAAAATGCATCTATTGGTTTTCTTTAAATAGTGGAGTGAATCGAGTTGTTACATTCTAATATTGATTTGTCAAGAAGTTCGGAGAAAGTGCAATGTGTGTCCTGAGTTTTCAAACAACGCATGATTTCCGATAACGTTGAATGAAACCTTTCTATTTGTCCATTCACTGAGCTAGTGTATGGGGGTATTTTAAAAACTTTTATATTGAAGAAGTTCTCTATCATAAAATTACTGAGTTGGAATTTAGAGACTTCTCGTTGTCTACTGCTATGATCTCAGGAACTCCAAAGGATAGAATGAAGTCCCTTAGTGGTTCCTTTATGTCCTCAGCAGATCTGGATCTGAGATTTTTAGCTTAGGCGTACTTTGAAAATTTGTCGATAACAGTCAGAATAATTCGTTTGTCTGTGAAGTAAATGTCTAAATGAAGGATATGTCCTGGAAACAGGGGGATCAGTGTTGCCTGAATTATAGGCTTGTTCGGATGTCGGTCATATTTGTGTTTTTTGCATATTTTGCAAAGTTTGACTACTTTTTCCACTTTGGCTCTCATCTATGGAAAATAAAGCCTCTTTAGCAGTTGGATCTTATTCTTCCGACCGTTTCTATGGGCTCGATTATGTTCCTTAATTATCTCTTCCTCTTGTTTAGTTATGTCAGTCAAATCATCTACTATTGTTCTAGTAAACCGGACCCTATATTGTTCAAAGTGTGTCGGGTATATCTCTTGGACTATTCCTAAGACTCCTTCCTCTGTTTTTAAACCATTAATGACGGAAGGGTTAAGGAAATTTTTAAATACTTCGATTAGCTTTTCCTTGGTGTATTCTTTTTCAGTTATTATGTGTCGGTGGTACGTTGGAAAAACAATTTTGAAATCGTGTGAAGATTCATCTCCGAAGTTAAGTATTAATTGATTCTTAAATACATTGATGGGTTCTTGTGCAATCGGAATAAGATGATGTGCGGAACTTGCGTGACTATGGACAGTGGAGGTTAATTAATTTATTTGAATGTGCTGGGGTGATCTTGATAGGGCATCGGCCACTACATTTGTTTTCCCTGGCTTGTACACCAACTCGTAATCGTACTCTTCAAGAATCGCCTTCCACCTCTTCATTTTGCAATTATGGTTTTTATTGCTTAATGCATATGTGAGTGGCTGATGATCTGTAAAAATTCTCAGTTTCGCCGAACCGTACAAGTAGCTCCTGCGAGACTGTAGGGCCCAAACTATAGCTAGCATTTCTCTCTCATTTGTTGCATAGTTCTCCTCGGTCTTGTTGAGGGTTCTAGAAATGAAAGTGATAGGTTTCCCTTCCTGCTATAGAACAGCGCCTATGGCAAAGTTAGAGGCATCCGTGGTGCGTTGGAATTCTTTTTGGAAGTTCGGATATGAGAGGATAATGTCATTAGAAGAGAGTGAGTGTTTTAATTTCTCGAAAGCGTCCTTGGCGTCTGAGTTTAGATGGATAAGTTTTTTGCTAGACATGTTTCTTGGTATGCGGCCTTCTTCGCCTCTAAGAAGGGAAGTGAGTGGTTTAGCGAGTTTGGCGTAGTTCCTTACGAACCGCCGGTAGTATCCCGATAAACTGAGAAAGGATCGAAGGTCACGTACGGTTCTGGGGTATGGGAATTCCAAGATCGCCTTAACCTTGGAGGGATTTGTCTTGATACATTCGCCCGAAATAATGAACCGAAGAAACTCAACCTCTCTCTTAAAAAACTCACACTTGTCAAGTTGTACTTTGACTTGCGCGTTTTCCAGAGTTTCGAAGATTTCCCTGTTGTTAATTAGATGGCTGACTTCATCTTTGCTAAAGATTACTATATCGTCAATGTATAGTATATAGCAACTTTTGCCTATGTATTCTTGAAGGATGTCGTCTATAGCTCGCTGAAATATTGCAGGCGCGTTCTTTAGCCCGAATGGAAGACGAGTGAACTCGTACTTTCCATTGTTTACGGAGAAAGCCGTCTTCTCTATGTCAGATTCCTTTAAAGGAATCTGGTGAAATCCGCTTTTCAGGTCTAAGACCGTAAACCATTTGTTTTGTCCGAGCTGAGCTAATACTTCATTGATCTCTGGAATCGGGTATCGATCCGCTATAGTTACGGAATAATTTCCTATAATCTATCACGAGCCTATACTTCCGCTTGCCAGATGCGTCTGGTTTTTTTAACACAACCCATACGGGTGAATTGTATGGGGATTTCGATTCTCGAATAATGCCATCCTCGAGCAATTGCTGGATCTGACTTTCCACCTCGTCTTTCATAGCCATTGGGTAAGGGTAGCTTTTAGAATACACTGGAAGGTCGGAGAAAGTTCTTATTTCTCCTTTTACGTTTGTTATGTATGTAAACTTTCCGTCTGGTTCGGAGAATAATCGAGGATACCTCTTTACAAAGAGATCGAGGTGTTTCTTTTGGTTCGAGAACATACATATGATTGGTCCGCATGAATACTGTGTTGATGGACTGAGACGATAACTGTTTGATCCTAATTTTGAATCCATTCATAATTTTCATGTAATTTTCTCTGGTATAAATTGTGGCAGATAGCTCCTTAAGGGAGTCATTGCCCAATATCGCATGGAACGACTTTAGAGAGGACAATAGGAAGAATTTGATTTTGAAAATAAGAAATAATAAAATTAAATAAGTTAAAAAGAGATAGTTCAGTGAAATGGGTAATTTTTGTGCTGCCCCCTATCGAAGTTGCATAGAACTTTCGTCATTGGGGATGGGATTTGCAACTAAAGAAGACTGAATATAATTCCTATTGGACCCAGTATCGATTAGGACTCTTAAGGTGTTTCCACTCTTCGTCCTTGCTTCAAAGTAAGGCAGCGAAGAGTTGGTTAGTCAAAAAAATTAAGATCGGTGAAGTCTGAGACTTCGCCGTTATAGGTGTCTGTGTCCTGTTCGAATTGATCTTGTGCTTCCAGATACTCATTCAGTGGTTGGTCGTGATTTACATTGTCAGAGTCAAATAACTCGTATGTAGCGTGATCATTGTTGGTGTCAATGTGAAAGGTTCTCTGATTATTATTAGTTCGGATCTGTTGTGACCTGAACTGAGGTCCCTTTTGGACTTGCGTCCTTGATTGTCCACTGCGATTGTCTGCTGGCTCCGCTTTAAGTTGCAGTACTCCATGAGCAGGAGGTGCTTGTCTTGGCACAAAGTTCGGTCTATAGTTTGTATGGAAGTTGTTCCCTTGTATTGGTTGTGCTTGGTTCGAAAACTGAGTATGTGAATGTATTTGGTTAGGAAACTGAGTGCGTTGTGGTGTATGATATTGGAATGGTTGTCTAATAGGTGTTTGTGGAAAAATTCTTCGTGGGGGTAGGTGTTGAGGGGGATTACTTGGCCTTCTGATCGCAGCCTGATTCCCGTTGGCATGGTGAGCGCGATAACTCTGGTTCTCCAATTTGAGGCACAAGTGGAGGGCTTGTGGTAAATCGACAGGCTCACGAATCCCCAACAATTTGGTAGATCTCCTTTGAGACTTCTAATGAAGATATCAAGGGCCTTGTCCCGATACGTCTGTGTCAGTATGATTTTCGACTCGGTGCAGATGTCCATATTTTACTCAGTATCAGTGACAACTGGCTATAGACTGCCTGGTAGAAACCAGAAATGGTATTGTGTCCTTGCACCAATGTTGCGATCTGGTACTCTAAGGTACCCAGATCCCGTTTGTCTCCATAGTGCATTACAATACACCTGGAGATACTGTCCCAATTAAGGGGCGTATTATACGATTTTAATGCGGTATCCACATTTTCCACTATTTTGTTCCTAATGACACTGAGTATGCCGTAATATTTGGGAGTACCCTTAATTGGATCGTATAGCTGAAGAACCCTTTCTACACCCTTCTTCCAAGAGCTTAACTCCCTGAGATCTCCAGAGAAATCTCTTAAACACCTAACAATATCTGAAATTTTGTCTAAATCAGAAAGGTTCTGCCTATGTTCTGCATCGATTGTCTGCTCTGCACCTGCAAAATGTTCGCTACTCGAAGTAAGTGCCCTTTGGACAATTTTATGTCCTTGTCTTTCGAAAACCTGATGAACTATTGATTCAATAAGAGTGTCCAATTCTGGGGTTGACCTAACTTCCTGCTGTTGGTCCGTATTTGAGGCACTGGACAGAAAGGAACTATTCAGATTGGAGCTGGTTGTGGGACCAGGACGCATGGTTCTGGTTGAATTTTGATTGGGGTTTTGTGGATTAGGCATTGTGGGGTCAGTAGTTGAGTTACCGGATCTTAAGTCTGGCATATTTTGTGTCACTAAGTTATTATGTAAATATGTTTATTGATAATAATATGTAAATATGTTTTATGTTACGCACTTGAAATTATTTCTTAGTAGAAAAAAATTAAATATATGTGTATATATGTATATATGTTGTAATATGTTATAGAATTGATTAAGGTTAATTTAATTTTCACTTTTTTTTCCTTTATCTTTGTTTTTTAATTCATAAATGATATTCTATATTTTAAGTTACTATGATTTTTTCAATTTCTTCTTATTACTAAGCTTTTTCACTATACTATCTTAATTTTTAAACCTTACACTATTAAAAGTAAGACAGACATCCCACGCTGGTGAATTTGGTATTCGTCCTTTTTGCTCTGCTACTGGGGTACCGCCTTCACGCTCCCTCGTAGTTGACTTGGTCTATCGACCTCCTCTGATGTTGTCTATTGTTAGGTGGGTGGCCCAGGTCACGGAACAATTGCACTTTGAATTCTCACTCTTTGCCACACCGCGGCGAGCTGTTTTAGGTCGGCTTACGAGAGGACGAACGAGTATAGCGAACGACGAGCCGTTTTGGGTCGATTTATAATTCGCGTCGTGAACTTTTAACCGTGCTGGGCCCCACGTTGGGCGCCAATTAAACTATTTTAAATTAATTAATCTAAAAAAAATTTTATTTATTTTCACTTCCTCTATTTGGGTAGAGGTTACCCTTATAAAACTTATTTTACTTCTCCTTCTATTATTCTCTTACACTACCTTAAATACTAATCCGCAAGCTGCTCTGGAATTCGGCGTCCCTATGTTGCTCCATAGAACACTCATATTTCCCTTTCGATGTCAACTTTTTTACCGTTCGATCCGTGGGAGAGACACAGATTATTTGCATCAGCTTGTTTGTCGTTAACTTATATATACAATGCGTGGGCTTAAAGCAGTTAGAAAAAAACTACCAGGGGTATGAATCTGTTTTTTCCGGTTGAACTAGGAGATGGCGCCAGCCGAACGAACGCAACGTTTTAAGTTGACACATACGTCTTTCGTTCGTTTGAGATTTAACTACAAACATACACAAGTTGAGTCCGCCAAAAATTAGCGTCTTTGTTTTATTGTTCAGTGATCATGTCGAGTATTGTGCCTGAAAGAGAACATTGCATGCATTGCTTTTCTTATTCAATCAAAACAAAAAAGTTGTTGAAAGTCATCGATTGCTGATAGAAACATATAGTGAACACGCTCCATTAATTAGAGCATGTTCACTGGTTTCGACAGTTTAAAAGTGGTGATTTTAATGTGAAAGGCAGTGACAGTGAGGTGGATCACAAAAATGTGAATACGAGCAATTGTAGGAGTTATTGGATGATGACCCAACTCAAACTCAACGACAATCAGCAGAAGCGTTACATGTGTCACAAGAAATAATTAGTAGACGTTTACGGGCAATGGGAATGATCAATAAACTCGGTAAATAGGTCTCATACGAGTTGAATGAACGTCAAATGGAAAATCGCAAAGTCACTTGTGAAATACTGTTTTGCATCAAATTGTGACGGGTGACAAAAAATGGATCTATTTTGAAAACCCAAAGCGAAAAAAATCGTGGCTTAACCTAGCGAAGCTGGTCCATCAAGGCCATATCGCTTCGGCAAGAAGACTATGTTCTGTAACTAGTGCGACCAGAACGGTATAGTGTATTATGAACTCTTGAAGCGAAACCGTTAATACACAACCCTATCATCAACAAATGATTAATTTTAACCAGACATTAATCGAAAGACGACCGGAAGGGGACAGAAGACATGACAAAGTGACTTTGTTACACGTCAACGTGCCATCTCACACGGCAAAGCTAGTGAAAGACACCTTGAAATCGCTTGGATGGGACATCCTTCTGCACCCGCCGCACTCCCCAGACTTGGCGCCATCTAACTATCACGTCTTCGTATCAATGGGGCACGAGATCGCAGAGCAGCCCTTTAGCGATTTCGAGGAAGTTGGAAAATTGCTCTACGAATGGTTTGCCACGAAAAACAAGCAGTTTTTCCAGCATTCACAAATTACCTGAAAGGTGGGCGAAATGTGCAGAAGCCGGCGTACAATATTTTGAATAAGAAACAAATTAATTTCACTCGAAAATTCCATATTTTTCTTTACAAAAATACGGGCGAAATGTGCAGAAGCCGGCGTACAATATTTTGAATAAGAAACAAATTAATTTCACTCGAAAATTCCATATTTTTCTTTACAAAAATACGGGAAGAACTTATGAATTCACCTTGTAAATACGCAGTATTCGGTAATAGTTAAACGTTGACCCGACAGAAGTCAGTTTTCTCGCTTTTGCATTATTTTAAATCTCATACTGTCCGACTATGGCATTTGATATGACCTTCAATAGTTAATAAAAGGACCATAAGGCGCACATTGACTTTTTCGTATATCATTCGGTCGTATTCCCCTTCGTATTTTTCGTAGGCTTACGTTCTTTTTTCTTAAGTAACCTTTAAGCCATAATTGTCCCTAAGCACCAATAAACAACTGTTGACGCCATAACAATTACCGTCAGATCCATTTCGTTATCTTGAATAGTCACCTTATACTTATCATATGTATATTTTACATACTCGTACATCTACGAGTATATCGAGTCAGATCAATGTCGTCAGCATAAACGAAAATAATATTTTGACTGACTGGTTTTCTTGACATTAAACGTAGTTCTCTATCGAAATGTGATATTTATGTAAACAGGAATGCTAAAATTATAGTTTTCTAGACGTAATCATATGTCTTAAAACCAATGTATTTGTTTTGAATGCTGCCGGGTTCGACAAAAGCCGAATCATCGAAATGGTATTTTGCGATATTTTCTGCCTAGAGCATAAATTTACAACTAGCAGAAGTCAAGCAAGGGGTGCTATCAAAACAGTGCTTCAGTGCTAAATGTGAATGTTATCGGCGCATCCATTTGAGTGAAATTTCACTTCGCCAATTCTCCGCTTAACAGAACCCTCCGCTCACAGTTGCAGTATACGAAAAATGGCAGTAACCTTCATTTGTCGTATAACCAATGAATTGATGTGATGAGCTCGGAAACTCGGAGCCTTATTGATAACTCTTTGCAAGCCTCCTTGTCATGAGTGTGTTTATTCCATGTTTCGCTGTTATGTTCCATCTCTTCTTGGTCCATCATTCATTCTCTTGTCTACGCGTAGTCTTCCTGAAGATCTTATTCCAACGGATTTTCCAATCATTATTCTTTTGTCTGTCCGTCTACTGTCCATTCGTTCTAAGTTTCCTGGCCATCTTAGTCTTCGTAATTTTAAAAGACATGAAATCTATTTTCTTCTTCATATCTGTAAAGAATCATCGACATTACGTTTTTCTAGATTTGGATTTTGACATCGCAGGACCAAAGAATTGTTTTGAATAGCTCCCTCATCACGAAGAAACAGCGCCAAATGCAGGCTCTTATTTATATCGATCTTCATGTCGATTTTGGCATATTGACTGCCAATCCCTGTATTTCAACTCGTTCACTCCTTCAAAACATTTATCGAGTACAGTCAGATGCGATATTTGCATCGACTCAAGTCGGCTAGTTTCCTCTTTATTTAATGGCAAGCACCAGCAGCAAGCACCTCTAATGAGTGAAACAAATTACACTGATAGTAAAACAAATAGTCTTTCCGGTAAACTCTTCAACCTCGACAGAGTTAAATGGGTATTTAGCTCATTGTCTCTTTTGTTTTTTGCTATACTCCAAAGTGCCTAGACATCATTCTAGCACCACTGATAACTGCCTTTAGGACCTGTTTCAACTTGGGATACATTCTTCAAATCTGGAGCGAAGTCAACTTTATCTTCATCCCTATCGACCCCAGCCTCACATCTTTCCTACTAAAAATAATGGAAAAGCCGATAGAGCTTCATATTAGAGCTATACTACAAAATCAATTAATACTGCATCCAAATGATGTACTAAGAACCTCCTGCATCACTTAGTAGCGCAGGAGATCGCAATTTGCGCTTTATATGCACTTGAAGGGGCTTTTGCTATTACTGGTTAGAACTATATCACCATTGCACTGTCCTGCAAAGGTGTAAGCCCCCCCACTAATCACTGCGTTAGAGCGATTGGAGTTATTTTTACAGGAAAATGCGAAATTTCTGTCGGTGAATGCATGCAACTTACGCTTCCATCTACCTTTGACTGGTGTAACAGAGGGGGTCTGTCGATAAACCTCGATAAGACAATCTTAATCCCGTTTACAAAAAGGAGGAAGATTCAACATCTCCCTAAACGGTAGGATTGATTTTCAGAAGAAGTCAAGTATCTAGATATTGACCTTGATCGCACACTCAACTGGAACTCCAAATTTAAAAATAAAGTCGCAAATGCGACTAATGCACTGTGGGCCAGTGGACACACTTATGGCAAAAACGGTATATACGGCGAGTACCTATCATCACCTACGCATCTGCCGTATGGTGGACAAAAGTTGAACAAAAAACTACAGTACTTAAACTTCAACGCCCTCAGAGATCAGTACGCCTCGGCATTACAGGTGTCATGCCAACCTGCCAAACGACAGCCCAAGAGGCACTGATCAAAATTACTAAACTGCATTTTTTTTTAAAAAGGTTGCAAAACGTAGTGCAATCAGACTCCTCCGCACGGAAACACATCAGCCATATAGACCATTGGATCACATGTGCGACCTATAACACTTTGCTGACCTGGATATAATTGCCAAAGTTTGGAACGCATTTTCACACGTGTTCACCTTTGATAAAAGATTCGAGATACTAATCCCAAACCGCACAACTTGGGTAAGCAGCGATCCCTTGATAAATGTCCTAGGCTTCAGGTAGTGCACAAATAGCTCCAAGATGGATTCCGGTGTTGACGCTGGCATCTTTGGGCTAGAAAATGTTCCAGCGAAAGGTACATACCTTTACAACCTTTCTGCGGAATTCTCAAATCGAAGGTTAATTTTCTCTTAGACAAGGGTCGCATCACCGACCCTTTTGGAACACCGTTTGACAATCGAACAAAAACTCTATTAGCATTCTTTTATATAATACAGTCGATATCAAAAGACTGGTCAGTTTTTCGGGACACTGTAATATGAGATATCATCTCAACAAAATTAACCTATCAGAGTGTCGACTCTGTCTTGAGGACAAGGAAACTGCAGAGCACATGCTATGTGAGTGTGCTGCCTCTGCCACCTTAGGAAGCATATCCACCTTAGAGGAATTATTACTCCTGATGGGATCACCTCAGCTCCTGCAAGAGGCACCCTCAACTTATTAGCTAACAGGCACAATAGAGCTACCCCAAGATATATGGTAGCACTAGCTCCCTGATTAGAAAAAAAAATCTCTAACGTTTCAGATGAGGCGTTTCCTACTTTCAGGTGTCCTTTGTTTTCCATACTTACGAGTATATCAGTTTCACCAAGTTTTTCGGCATTCCTAGCTTTTTAAAAAACATGATATATTTTGAATCGGTTCA
Source organism: Merodon equestris (assembly GCA_958301585.1). NCBI lineage: Eukaryota > Metazoa > Arthropoda > Insecta > Diptera > Syrphidae > Merodon > Merodon equestris. The sequence continues at coordinate 74,461,968 of OY284414.1, read as the reverse complement.
TAGAATCTTATAGTTTTTTAAAATCTACCAATACTTCGTGGTATTCACATTTCTTTTCCAAAACTTTCCTACAGTGAAAGGCTGGTCGCTTATCCAATGTTTCCTCTTTATACTACACTAGTAGTCTCTGATGGCGTATAATGTCAGTCTTTTAAGAGAATATTTGACAGCACCTTGTAACAATTTGATAGAAACGATACTCTTCGGTAGTTATTGATTTGTGTTCGGTTATCTTTTTTAAATACGAGAATGAACACTGACTTTTTTTCATTCCTTAGGAATGAGATCATATAACCTCTCTGTTACATACGTGCGACAAAGCTGCAAAGAAGAATGTTGTCTTATTGAGATTTATGGTGGAACGTGGCAAAAAAGTAGACTAATTCTATCAGGGAGGGTATAGTCAATGTGTTAGTCATAATGTTAGTTAACACCAAAGATGTGTTTTAATCAAAAACCAGTTGTACATGGCACCAACAAGGTCGCAAGTGGACCAATTAGGATTTATATATTTCTATTTTGTAAAATTATTTCTAGTTTGAAAACCAATAAAGGGGGTCGTCCTAACCGATATTAAAATAAATTGTTAATTGCCAATTAAGAATATAACTTTGATGCGGCGCCAACTTATAGTTTACAGAATGATCCATGTATGGTCGCGGCAAATGCTGCCAGCAGGTATCTTTGTCAGCGAGCTGCAAAGGACTTTCAGCAATCCGGAGCTTCAGTTAAAGATCTTAAGCTAGAAGAAAAACAGTAAAGCGAGTGTTTGTATAACATTTTTTAGAGAAATCCAATTTTTAATTTTTTCTCAATATTTTGGAGCACCGCCTGTAGCCTTTCGCTTGGACACTTCGTGGTATTTAATTCCTCAATTGTCTTAGGTGCATCGTTGCGTCGTTCCGACCCATAATTGACCACGAGTTCTCTTTTATATTGAGGACGAGTTGAAAGGAAACAATGGTTTTGAGTTTAAATTCCAGGTTAACATTTTTTGTACTTACAAACCGAGTGCGATGACAGGGATGATTCCTATTGTAGGAACAACGAATGAATGAATTATTCTAAAGGGTGGTCCAACCATAATGCACGCTGTTAATTGTGAGTCACACCTTAACGTCAAGTTATTTTGCCCAACTTAATTTGACATTTCTTTGTTTCAGTGTTTGACAAATTCAACCATGGAGAGGTACACAATTGAGCAGCGCCTTAAGATTGTTGAAGCCTTTTACGAAAATGGGCGTTCAAATCAAAATGCATTTCGTGCACTTCGTGATTTCTTTGGTCAGCATAATCGACCAAATGTGTCCACAATCGGTAGAATTGTGAAATTTCAGCGTGGGCACCTGCCTTGTCGGCTTAATTCCACGGCGGGCCTTCCCGCAAGGGGTTGATGTTTGTGCGCCCTTCTATTGCAACTAAGTACCAGATTCGAAGCCATGCGTAGGGGCATGGCTTCCCTCTTGGTATGAGGCGAAGCCTAACTAAAACCTCTTACCGAGCTCGGCACCCATCGAACAACTGAGTAAAATTACTGTTGTTCGTTACAGCATTCAAATTCCCGCGATTTGGGATAACCACAGCCCCCACGATACTCCCACAAGGGGGCCTACCGCAAGACAGGCCAGGACTGTCATTCCGATATCTGACATTACTGTCATTTATCAGTCTGACATTATTGTCCCGGGGGCACCTGTCTCCCGTCGTTCCAGAATTAGGCTTCTGGTCAAGCCGTTACTCCCAGTAGGATTACCCTACACCCAACTGAGAGCCTTAAATTTGTTAAATAGCCGAATAGCAAAAAGCCAACAGCTAAATAGCAAACTGTCTGTCTTCGTAATCGATTATCTGTCACAGCATAACCAATTAGTTATCGGCATTTCTTATTAAGATTAGCTAAATAGCTACATATATAGCCAATAATAGCCATACAGCTAAAAAGCTATGTAGGCTACACCACTTAGCCTTTTAATCTAGCCCCCCCGGGTATATGAATCGCATATTGAGGATGCGACCCGTTATTACTCAGAGGGCGGACAAACCGGGTCTGTAGGAAATGTGAAAACACCTGTGCATGCTCGCCCAGTTCGTTCTGCGGAAAACATTGCTGTTGTTCGCGATAGTGTGGCAGAACAGCCGTCAACCTCGACTCGTCGTCGTGCCCAACAATTGAACATCTCACGAACATCACTGATGCGAATTTTGAATAAAGATTTGAATTTACATGCTTACAAGGTTCAATTGACTCAAGAGATTAAGCCTACTGACCATTTCAAGTGTCGTCAATACGCCGAATGGTTGGTTGAACAGACAGAAGTGAATAGTGACTTTACAAAGAAAATCATCTTAAGCGACAAGGCACACTTCCACCTCAGTGGATTCGTTAACAAGCAGTGTTGAGAATTAAAGTGAAAACACGTTGCGCTGGTTCAATTGAAAGCTTTTATTGACACACAGGAAAAACGACTCGACTCCTTTGGCATACGTCACAGATATATATATAGGAAAGAAAAGGCGGGAAAAGGTAGAAAAAGGCGGGAGACAAATCGGGATTGTTAGGCTGATGGCTCGGTGTCAATTGTGGTAGGTGGTGCCAAATTAAATCTGTTTGGTTAGATTGCGTATCAACATTTCGCCGGCCTTGAACTGCTCGGGAGGCAAGTTCAATCAACTGTCTCGTCGACGTCATCCTTAAAGGTTAGAAGTGGTGATACTTTGACAATAGGTCTTATGAATGTTCCATCTGCGGTTCGCAATGTAATAACACGTACTCTCCCGTCTGCACCCGGATGAACTTCGAGTATCCTTCCCATCTTCCATTTAGTAGGAGGAATATTATTTTCCCTAAGAACTACAAGGTCCCCAACGGCGTAATTAGGGAACGATTTGGTCCACTTTGCACGCTGCTGTAGTTGCTGCAAATATTCATGCTGCCATCTCCTCCAAAAGTGTTGTCGTAGTTGGGAAATAAGGCACCATCGATTTTTAGGGTTAATGTTCACGTTCTTGACGTCAGGTTCCGGAATGGATTTCAGAGGTTCTCCAATTAAGAAGTGACCTGGTGTCAAGGGTTGAAGATCGTTGACGTCAGTGGAAGCGGGGCACAGCGGTCTGGAATTCACGCATGCTTCTATTTCCGCCAACAGAGTCGAAAACTCTTCGAAGGTTAAAAGATGATCACCTAAAGAGCGCCGCAAGTAGAATTTCACACGCTTGACGGCAGCTTCCCAATACCCGCCCATATGAGGGGCTGCAGGGGGATTGAAGTGCCAAACGATGTCGTCATCCTGTAGATATTTTGCTAATCGCTCGTCACGCGTTGCTTCAATGAAGAGATTCCCAAGCTCCCTTTCCGCGCCGACAAAATTAGACCCATTGTCACTGTACAGTTCTCTACAGTGCCCTCTTCGAGACACAAATCGTTTCAATACGGCTATGAAAGTATTAGACGACAGATCACTTGCGAGATCCAGATGCATAGCGCCCGTTGACATGCATATAAATATGGCAATGTTGAATGTCACGGCCTTGCACGCACGTCCTTTTGATAAGCGTAGCCGAACGGGTCCTGCGAAATCAACACCGCTGCAGAAAAAGGGTCGACAAATCTGCACTCTAGGTCTGGGCAAGTCGCTCATCAACTGCTGTCGTATGACGGTTTGGTGTCTAAGGCACTTAGTACAGGATCTAAAAATCTTCCTTAGCACGTTACGTCCATTAATTATCCAAAAGCGTCCTTGGAGGATAGCGAGCATAGATGAAGGGCCTGCGTGTAGCGACATCCGATGAACATCGTGGCAAATCAATGTGGTAAGTCTTGCAGCAGTTGGCAGGAGAATAGGTGGCTTTCTATCGGGCTGCAACAGAGCATTTCGTAATCTCCCACCCACGCGTAGAAGTCCGTTCGCATCCAAAAACGGATTCAATTTCAATAGTCGGCTTCTTCTCTTAAGTGCGGTGTTCGACTGGAGACATCGAACATCATCTTCAAAAAAACATCCTTGCGTGACCTTTATCCAGAAATAAAGCGCATCATTCAGCTCGTCAAGACCAAGAAATTTGCTGAAGCGACCAGGTGGTGTGTTGTTTTCCTTGCGAGTTCCAATGCGACAGCGTAAGTTGTTGATAAACCTGAATATATATGCGGTAATGCGTTTCAATTTAGTAATGGAAGAATACTTATCAATTAGATCCCAAATTTGATGCGGTTTCGAAGTGGCAACCAGAATCACAGTGTCTGTGTTTGACTTCTGGTCCATAGCAGTTGTGAAAGGTTGTTGCGCAGGCCATGCTTCTGGAGCTTGACGTAACCACGAAGGTCCTTTCCACCATAAGGTGAAGTTCTGCAAATTCTCGGGTGACAGCCCACGGGATGCGCAATCGGCAGGATTCTGAGCGGTTGGAACATGTAACCATCGGTCTGATGGTATGACCTCCTGTATTTGCGCTACACGATTGGCGACAAACGTGCACCATCTGCTCGGATGTTGATGGAGCCATGCTATAGTCACTGATGAGTCGGTCCATCCATAGATATCACGAACGCAGACATTGATCACTTTCTTGACGTGCGTGATCAACTGAGCTAGTAAGGCAGCAGCGCACAGTTCCAGACGCGGCAAGGTTATCGGCTTTATCGGGGCGACTCTTGTTTTTGCGGTGAAGAGACGAACCACCACCCCATTATCATCTGTGGTTCGAGCATACACTACCGCAGCGTAGGCAGGCAGATTGCGATGCATCCGCAAACCCATGGAGATCCCTAATTGCATTTGGTGCTCCAACTCCGATCCATCTAGGTATATTAATCCTGGCTAATTCCTTAAGACCTTTACGATAGTCGAGCCACTTTTGCTTGATCGCTGAAGGCACTTCCTCGTCCCAGTTTACTTTTGGCTTCCAAAGTCGTTGAAAGTGTAGTTTGAGAATAAGTGTGGTAGGAGCAAGTAACCCTAGGGGATCAAATAGCTTCGCGGCATCGGAAAGGAGCAAACGCTTTGTAAGTGGTACCGTGTCTATATCAGAAACCTGCACGCTGTACGCAAAAACATCAGAATGCGGATGCCACTGTAGACCCAAAGTTTTAACACTTTCGGCGTCCGTTAGGTCAAGGGTCGACTTAATTTCAAGTTGATCAGCTGGTATCGATTTGAGAACTAGCGAGGAATTGGAAGACCATTTGCGCAAATGGAAACCGCCACGTTTCAGCATGAGAGCGATTGCGATCTGTAGCTTCCTTAGATCCTCTTCATCAAATGATCCAGTCAGAAGATCGTCCATGTAAAAGTCGCGGCTTACGATTTTAGCAACAGAAGGAAAGCTGGCACCTTCGTCGACAGCAGTTTGTTGTAAAGCTTTGACTGCCAAATATGAAGCTGATGCGACTCCATACGTCACGGTTAATAAACGATAATCCTTACAGGATCTGTAGGCAAGCGACGCCAGACGATGCGTTGATAATCAACATGACTGGAATGAACTCTTACCTGGCGGTACATTTTTGCGACGTCACCAGTTAAAGCGAAACGATGAGTCCGAAAACGGAGTAGTGTTTGAAAAAAGTCGGGTTGAAGTTGTGGACCCACCAATTGAGTATCATTCAGGGACAAGCCAGATGTTGTCTTCGCTGAAGCGTTGAATACGACCCTCAGTTTCGTCGTCGTGCTGGATTCTTTTATTACAGCCCTGTGTGGCATATAATAGTGCTTCCCTGCGATAGCGTTGTCTTTAACTTCCTCCATATGTCCCAAGTCGATAAACTCCTGCATGACTTGTGAATAATCAGCTTGAAGTTGATGGTTCCTTGCAAATACTCTCTCCATTCGGGCCCGGACTGCGGTCTCCCTAGAGTTCCCAGTCGACATATTAGGTTTAAACGGCAGTTTAACCACATATCGACCATCATTTTGGCGTGAATGCGTTTGAAAGAAAATGTTCTCACATAAAAGTTCCTCATTAGTGAGATGCTTGCATTCCGGAAGTTCTTCTAGACTCCAAAATCGGGCCACTGCTTTAGACAAAGCGGAGTCTCTACTGGCGATGATTGTAGAAAGTGTGTACGTGGAATCTGGTGCGACTGCATTTCCGAACAGTACCCAACCTAATCCTGTTTGCTGTGCCATCGGAGTGTCCTTTAGGCCGCGGATTAACCCATCGAGAAGGAAGCTTTCTAGTTGATCACAGCCTAGCAAGATGTCGACTGGTGTGGGTATGTTGAATTTCGGGTCGGCCAGAGGTAAGCCGTTGATGTGTTGCCATGATTCCCTGCGGATGGGAGAGGGTGGTAGAGCGTTCGTTATTTTTGACAATATATTTGCGTGAATGATTTCCGTGAATGTATTGTCGAGTGAGGATAACGTAAGCTGCACAGTCCCTTTGGAAGTACCAGCCGCTAGAGCACCTATACCTTCGAGAGTAATGGTTGACGGCATAGCGTCCAGTGAAAGTCTTTCGGCGCATTGTTTGGTTATAAATGTCAAATGAGAAGCGTTGTCGAATAAGATCCGTACTGTATGCGATTGTCCGGAACTGTCGGTCGCTTTAGCCAAAGCGGTGCCAAGTAGAATACTTGTATGTTTGCTCGAACTCACAGTGTTGCACGAAGGCGAATTTAGCGTTGGCTTCTCGGGATGCAGCAACGTATGATGCCGAGCTTGACAAAAGCGGCATGTGTTTATACTGCGACATGCTTCTTGACTATGTGCGTTGGAGAGGCAGTTACTACATAAACATTTTTCCTGTGCGGTGGTAATTCTACGTTGAGGAGGCAGGGCTCGAAATTTCTCACAACTAAAAATCTTGTGTTTACCGTCGCAGAAATAACACCTATCAATTTTCCTGGGTATGGCGAGTGCTGTTGTGGTCTTGGGCTTAGACTTTACAGATGCAGTTGGTAGAGCATTGTGTAATTCGACCGCATCTAGGGAACGGCATCTTGCTTCCGGGAAATCGATCAGCTGGTCGAATGTGGGCACTTTGTCATCTGTTTGAGAGAGCTCCCATTGCCGATGCGTTTCCTGGCTCAGTTTGTTGACAGTCAGATGCACAAGCCAGTCGTCCCAATTGGCAACAGTTCTGCCGAGGGTCTTCAATGAGCGATAGTTCTCTTGTACATCGTCCAAAAGTGATCTTATACCAGTGGTTGATTCCGAAGATAGTTTGGGTATCGAAAATAAGGCACGAAAATGAGCATCAACAATAAGTCGTTCAACATTATACCTTTTGCTTTATAACTCCCAGGCTTCCACGTAGTTGTCGTTGGTGATAGGGAATGCCTTGATGACTTTAAGAGCTTCTCCATGTAAGCTGCATCGCAGGTAATGGAGTTTCTGCGAACCAGTCAAGGAAGTTTCTTCGTGGATTAGGGATGTAAATGCATCATGAAATTGCTTCCATTCCAACGGACTCCCACCAAATTTTGGCAAGTCCATACGAGGAAGTTTCACATCTGCATACTGCAGGTGTTCTTTTGGCTGACTACTGGTAGAACCGGCTTTACTCTGAATTTGTGCACGCGTAAAATTAGAGAGCGCCTTTCTGTACCATTCTTCCCCTAGTTCACGTTGAGTTTCCTCGGTCGCCAAATTGGTTTCGCCGCACATGCACTCTACTTCACTTTGAGCTTCATCAAATTTGCCCCAGTGGAACTCCAATATCTTCAAAAAAGACTGAATGTCTGCTTCGTCGTAGGTCTCCGCTTTTTTACTCGTATTCAGTAAGCGTTTTAACGAGTTCCGAAATATGTCTCGCTTGGTTGTATACATTATGGTAGTAATTGAAATAGACTTGAAAAAACAATATAATATTCGGTTTGAAGGACCAAAAAATGTTGAGAATTAAAGTGAAAACACGTTGCGCTGGTTCAATTGAAAGCTTTTATTGACACACAGGAAAAACGACTCGACTCCTTTGGCATACGTCACAGATATATATATAGGAAAGAAAAGGCGGGAAAAGGTAGAAAAAGGCGGGAGACAAATCGGGATTGTTAGGCTGATGGCTCGGTGTCAATTGTGGTAGGTGGTGCCAAATTAAATCTGTTTGGTTAGATTGCGTATCAACAAGCAGAATTGCCGCATTTGGGCAAATGAAAATCCACGAGTGATTGTTGAAAAGCCGATGGATCCACAAAGAGTGACTGTTTGGTGTGCGGTTTATGGGCTGGCGGCGTCATCGGGCCGTACTTCTTCGAAAATGAGGTTGGCCAAGCAGTTATCGTGAATGGTGTTCGCTATCGCGAGATGATAACGGACTTCTTGTGACCAGAAATTGAGGATATGGACCTGGACGATATGTGCTTCCAACAGGATGGTGCCACTTGCCACACAGCCAACGAAACAATGGCTCTTTTGCGCGAGAAATTCAATGGCCGTGTTATCTCACGTCGTGGCGATGTTAATTGGCCGCCACGATCATGTGATTTGACACCGTTGTACTTCTTTCTTTGGGGATATTTAAAACGGAAAGTGTACGTCAATAAGCTAAGAACAATTCCAGAGCTAAAGGATGAGATAGTTCGACACATTAACGACATTGAACCTCAATTATGTCTCAGAGTCATTGAAAATATGGACCATCGGATAGAGGTAAGCCACCAAAGCCGTGGCGAGCGTTTGGCCAATATTTTGTTTCACACATAATTGTTATAGATCCTTCTATCATAATAAAAATTATTAAAATAATTCTCTGAAAACTTTTTGTTTTATTTACAATTATCATCGTGCGTTTTCGTTGGACCACACTTTATTTCGATGTATTTATGAAATAATTCAAGTGCAAAATACGGTCAAGACCCCCAAGAGTTTATATTATATATGCTGCCCATAACATATTGTGAATGCTTAACGATGAGGGACAAACATAGGTCTGAAAATCACCCCTTCTATTATATCTGTCTTCGACAGGTCCAATCAAATTAAATTTGGATTTACAGAAAATATAACCCTTTTCAAAACGTAAGTGGTTCATTCTTTATTATTTTCTTTTTTACCTGAGAAAGGTGGCTGACAGAGGCGGCTGTTTTACGCGCTTAAAGTCATTTATTAAAGTCACTAGCCCAATCGGCGTCACAACCACTTCATTATTTTGCTTTGAATCAAAAAATATTTTCAAATCAATTTTACCCTTCAAATTTCGTAGCACCGTCTTCATCGCTGCCCAGTGTGCATGACCATAATTATTATCGCGTCTACAAGTAACGAGCAACAGGCGAACACGTCTCATTGTAATCTATGCCTTTAACTTGATTAAAGCCTTTGATGATAAGCCGAGCTTCGATAAAATCCATTACATCGCGCTTGACTTTAAATATCCACTTACTATCAATTACTTTTCATCCATTCAGCAGCTCACACAACTCCCAAGTGTTATTCGCCACCAACGCCCATAATCAAACCTCATAAGAATCTTCCACCCCCCTTTCTCTTTGCATTGCCTACCCTTCTGTAGCTACTGCAAGCATCGCAAATGAACTTAGAACATCAGGAGCTCTGGCAGCTAAAGGGTTGTGTTAATGTGGCAATGGTATACATACGAGTATACTCGTACTTTACTTTAACGTCGAAATCAATCTCGGTGACGGAAGTATGTATGTGGTGAATTCCCAATCTCATCCGCCTCACTGAATTAATTATTTGTAGACTCATTCTCCTGGCATAGCTGTTTTCTGCAATTGTGACGTCTTGTTGGTCCATAATGATGACTGAATTATTACAAAAACTTCTGCAATTCATGCAAACATTTGAAACATCGTTATGTCATCATCCTCCGCATCACTCGATTCGTCATCCGATTCACTCTCTCAAGTGGAGAGAGTTCATAAACATGGCCTACATGAATTTCACCTTCGGTAGGTGCCTTTGAAAGTGAAACAGAATCATTAGAATTGAACTTTGATTGATTTAACTGTTTTGCACTCATTTCCATGAAAACAACCTCTCTGCTCGCGATTACCTTTTTTCACAGCTTTGCTCGCTGTATCAAAAGAAAACACACTCAACTGTCTTCGGTGCCAATTAGTTACCCTGTACTTTTGAATATGAGCCAGAACCCTGCCCCAAATACCCTCAGAGTTGGTAAATCTGCCTTTCACTTGCTCCATCTCTCGTGTGGTGTGATTAATTAAGCTACCGTTTAAGCCACTTCGCCCTACAACTTGTCGAACAAGGTAATATCAAAAAGCATACACCGAACTTTTTCCAGGATCGTTCGGTCCATTCTGCTTTTTATTTGGGTACTTATTCGTGAAATGGCCTACCTTGTCGCTCATGTAGCATGTCATAGATGTGTAAAAAAGCGATTTTGGACAAAGTCTGAGGACAAGTTCGGTTTTGAATCCCATGGCATAACCACGAAAATTGTTTGGTAAGCTTGCTAGCATAAGAGCTGACACCATTTCGTAGACACTTTTTTGCAGTTCAACCCACTGCTTAATAAATCGATTCTACCTGTATCCTCCAAGGCCAGATAATTTTTAGTTTGCTCAATTTTATTCTCTATGATGCCGACCACGTCTACCTACGAGACACATATAGACCCTATGGTATAGCACATACCTATACTATAGAGAAGTTATTAAACGTCGCTCGGGAAAATACAGACTTATATAAATTAAGAGAACGAAAAAATCAATCTGATTTTCAAAAATATTTTTTATGACTATTACCCGGATGTATTTGCGGCCAACCTCTTAATTTTTGAACACCAAGGAGTAAATCTCTAGTATTGTAGGAAGGCATACTGATATCACAGCTTAGCATCTATAATGCAAGCTTCGTAAGGTGCACTTTAATTCTATAAAATGTGGTTAAGTGCACTCAAATAGAGTTGAAAGTAGACGTTCTTGGAAATGAAAGGAATTTGAAAATTTACTAGAAATGAATTTTTTTAGTAATGAAGCCTTTAATAGAACTAAAGTCTAAAGGGTCTGGAGAAACCTAGCTTAGAGTCAAAAATAACAACCGGCATTTAGCCGAAACCTATTGAAATGACGACCAAAAGTTATGCTTTAGCATTTGAGTACATCTATTTTCAATTCTTGCCAGGATGATAAATTATGTTAGACATAAATCGTTTTAAGCGAACCAACAGTCGGGTTTTTACAGAAAAATCGATTTTTAAATCGTCTCTGTGAATATTGAAGGATATTAGCTATGTCATTAACGAGCAACAGAAACTAGCCCGGAGAAGTAGTGCTTAACAGAGATTCAGCCAGTAGATTCGTGAAGTATATAGTCAGTAAGTAGACGTATTCGCGTCATCAAACACTCGATTTTGTGAATCATATTATACCGTTACCTGAGTAACTAGTGTCTTTAAGAGATTACGTATTTTTAGCGTAACCAGAAAAATGAAAATAACATTCCTAATTCCTAATTAGATTGCTTTTAGCTGTTTTAATGATGTGCTTGTCTCTATCGTCTCTGTCTTCATCTGAAGTAAATGACATAATTTGTCTAAGAGCACGTTATAAATATAAAGCCTACATAAAAGGTATTTTTACCGATAAAGGTAGGAGTTCATAGGAAATATGAATGTCGTATAGAAACAGTTCTCAATCGACTCCATAAATCAAATGTATACGACTAATGGGGCATCATTCTCGGCCAAATTTACAATGATATAGGGATTAACCAAAAATTTCAGACTGTTAAAGTGAAGTGTGCCTGTTTTTAAATTAAAAGACATGAAGGTAGTATCAGAAGTAATCAATCTAACAAAAAGAAATGGTAAAAATATTCACAACATAATCTCTAATTATTATAGTTCTTCCACTTTTCCCATATAATTTCAACAGCTTCCAAACTTTTTTTTATAGTGAGGTTCGTCGTACTTGTCAAAATAGCCATTAAACGTAGACTTTATCTACTCCATTGCCGGCAAATGTCTTGATTTAGAGTGAAACGTAGGAACCGACGTTGGATTGTGGGTAGGGGGTTGATAAGCGGACACTTGAGATGCGTATTCGAGAAGGGGGCGAACAAAGGTAATATAGAGGGATCGAGTCACGTAGGGATTGGAGAATTCTTTAAACTAACGTTTCACAAAACCGAGTGCAGAGCTGGCTTTATGAATTATATCGTCGATATGTGCGCGAAAATTGAGCTCTTGGTCACATAGTATGCCAAGATCGCGGATAACCTGAACGGTGGAGATGGGCTAATTATTGAGGAAGTAGGGGCGAGGGGAGGTTTGATTCGTTTACGTGAAAAGGTAATTGATTGGCATTTGGAAATGTTAAGTTCCAAACAATTTTTGAATCACCAAACGGAAAAGCTCTTGAGATCCGATTGAATAAGTGAAGAACCTTGTTGCGAGGAAATGATCTTGAAGAACTTGGTGTCGGCGGCGTACAGTGGGAGGTGGGAATGTTTGATGACAAACTCAATGTCGTTAATAGTAAGAATAAAAAGAAGTGGGCCTTGGTGGCTACCTTGGAGAACGCCGGAAGAAGCTAAGAAGGGGTTGGAAAAGGCAGATTTAAAACGAACTCTGTAGTAACGGTTTATTAAATAAGAAGATATCCACTTCAACGCAGTGGGTTCAAAGATAAGCGAAGACATTTTGAAGAGTATAAGTTTGTGGGAGATTTTGTCGAAGGCTTTACTGAAATCAGTTGAAATGACGTCAACCTCATTTCCATTCTCTCATGCTGAGAGTGTGAAGAACACAAATTCGACAAGTTCTTTGGTTGTATGTTTAGAGGAAATAAGAGATTTTCAGTGTAAACTTAGAGTGTCATATAAGATACTTTCGAGAAGTTTGGGTATGTATGACAGTTTGGTAATGGGCCGGTAGTTGTTAACATCATTCTTTGGACTCTTGTTGTGAACCGGAGTTATAAAAGTGGTTCTCCATATCTGGGGAAATTCTCCAAGGGACAGCGGTAAGTTGAATATTTTTAAGAGCGGGACAGAAAAAATGGGGGAACATTTTTTTAGTATTGTAATATGGCAAGGAGACCATCGGGCCCAGGAGTAAATTCTTCATGCAGTTGATTCAATTTATTTTCAATGATATGGGAGTCAATAGTACGTAGGAGAAATGGTCCAATGGAGAAATTTGGTAAGTAGTCGAAGTAAGTAATGTCCGGTACAAAGGAGTCATCGGCGATAGATTGTCTGAAAGAGTTCGCGATAGTTTTGGGATCGTTCGAGGTTTCCCCCTTGAAGGACAGTGAAATTGGGTAGCCATCAGATTTCCTTTTGTAGTTGACAAACTGAAAGATGGACTTAGGATCATTAATAAGATTGGCTTGCGTTTTGATCAAACGGCGTTCATGGAGCGACTTATGCAGCTCGGTGAATTTCAGATAAATACCAATGTAGTTAGAAAAGTCATTGGGGGAATGAGTACGAAGGAAGATTGCCCAGAGTTTGTTTCTTGTGTTTCTAAGTGAACATAGCCTACGATTATACCAAGGAGGGAAGGTAGATAAATGTTTGGATCGGGAAAGGGGAACGTAAAGAGAAATAGAATTGAATAATTCTCTGTGGAAAATAGATATGGCGTCATTTATTGTAAGGCTGTCAAAACTGAAGGAGGCGTTATTGAGGTATTCATTGATTAGGTTAAAATTTGCTTTGTGGACGCCGTAGAACTTAAGCGGAGGAGGAGTATTCAGTGAGAAGAGTCGTGAAAAAATTAAAGAAGAATGGAAAGATGGTAGATGTCAACGGTGTAAAGGCTTTCGTGTCTGTCCGTCCGTCCGTACGCATATATCAATCCAAACTTGCCGAGTAGCTACGAGTCTGAAATTTGGCTGTGTTATAGAGGACATGATTCTGAACTCATAGCGATTGGCATTAGAACCCTAGCTACTGTGGCTCCAGAGATGCAGGTAAAAGTTTGCAAAATTCAAGGTAGAAAACCTGAAATTGTAGCTTGGCTCCCGGCGAGCTGATCCTTTCTTGTTTCAAATACGCGAAAGATGACTGAAGTAATATGATGAGCCCATATAACTTCTCTGTTAGTTCCTCTCCTGCATTTTTTATTAATTCCGATGATCGACTCCTGCGGCTGATTTTATTTTTTTAATGGTTGGCAGTTCCACCTGAATTTTTGCTGTGTGGACATCATCGTTTTCCATTGCTGCTAACTCTCTATATACATGTACATTAAGGAATTTACCGAAATATCTCCTTCACTGGACTGTAATTCTTTCGTTGTTCAAAATGAGCTTGCCATTATCGTTACGTGTAAATCCTGATATGGCCTGATATCCTTCTCGTACAGCATTTAGCCCTACATACATTGCTTTTGGTGCTTGCTTTCTTTGCTCTTATGCTTTCTTTTCTTGGGTGCTCTTTCTTAGGTAGTTCCCACCCGGAACTCCTATCGGGGAACTAGTTGTGGTAGCTCGGAAATATTTTACCCATATTTAGCACCACGGTGGGTCAACGATCTTTGATGTTGTTTTGAGTGAGGTATTGTAATCGGTTATTTTTTGAAGTTTTATGAGTTTGAGTTGGGCAGAGTCATCAGCTCTACATCTATATTTAACCTTTTTATTTCATAAGGCAGAGAGCCACAAAAAATGTAATCGCCTCTTAACAGTTGAGGGCTGTTAAACAACACCAAACATTGCAGCCTAATACATAGCTCCAAAAGTTCATACTTTCTACCAGAGTACTTTTAAACAACCACCACCAATTTTTTGTCGGACTAGGATTACCCCTTTTACCAACGCATCAACGAAGACTGGAGAAAAATGAGAACATTTTCACAACAATGTAACGATACGAAAAATATTGATGTATCTTGATAACAGGTAAGATCAGCTTCAGCGTTTTAACAAATATGGTAATGTTGCTTTGAATCATATCCACCGCTAGGTAAAATTCGAAGGGTAAAATCCTTCACCTTCCGAGCAGCAATTGCATATAGCAAAATGAAAGCTGTTATGACAGTTTACTCGGAAGAAGAAACAGTTTCTATGGAGAGGTGCTGTCAGGATTTGAACAACGCGCTTTAGAAATTTCTCGAAAAAAAGATGTGAACATTACTTAATTCAGTAATTCTGAAAATCAAGCAACAAAAGCCACGTTCAACAAAAATTATATGATGAGCCAGTTCCCATATGAAGAAGTGAGTTTTCGAATTTAATATTTAGCCTTTAGTGTGATAGTTCCTTTGTCGAAGGGATTCTATAGCCTTATTACAGAAATAATTTGTATATTGGGTAGCACGATATTCTGTTGAATACAATGGCGGTATTAAATAAATTGTGTTTCAGCAGCTATGTTTATAAATTTTAGGCGTTGCTAGACTGAATAACTGAATAGGAAACCGTTAGTAGCTTCACTTAAACCCAAATTGGTTTTGTGCTCTCCTTTCTTTGGTTTAAGCCATACGAACTACAAACCACAAGTTTTGCCAACGCAGGGAACCATAGTGTTATGGAAGTATGCAAATGTATCTCAGTTTGTAATACTATACAAGATACATATGTACAAAAGAGTTTCATGGCTTCCAGCATTGGGTTTCAATTTCCTCGTTATGAATATAATTGGTTTGTTCAGCACAAGTTAATAGTTTGTTTAGCAGCATTGGAAAATTGCACTTCTGATTTCTCGCCCAAGATCTTGTTTCTTATTAAGCAAACAAACTATTTTTAGATGAGAAAACATAAACATGCTTCGAAAATTTATTATGGAAATCTTCCACCAACCAGCCACTAACGGTGGCACTCCTTAACACTTGCCAGCGCCGGAAGTTATCCTAAGTCCCTGCTAATTGCCTTTAATTAATGGTTAACTTATTACCGAAAATGTAGCTCGACAATCCATGTCGAAGTCTTAATCGCATTAAATCGACAACTGGGGCGGAAACTACGAAGTCCTAAAATGTAGTGAGTACCTAATAAATTCGAAATAAAAAAGGAGAGTTGTAGAGTGGGTTTGCTTCAAATGCTGATTGAATCAGAAGGCGGAATGGGATGTCCTTAATTAAAAAGGGTTGTAAAGGAAAAACAAACAATAGGTTTTCCTGTACTCGAGGCTGTTTATTGTTTACCTTGAATGCTTCTATGTGCGTGCTCCAAACCATTAGGCGTGTATGTGTGTGGTTGGTTTGATTTTCCATTGGTCTGCTAGGGTAATGGAAGTTATTTCCACGCAAATACTTTCTTTATTGAGGTGAACGGAAATTAGGGACGTCGGTAAAGCGTGGTTTCAAGTAATTTAACCCAAAACTAATGATGACGTTCAGTGCCAAATCAGTAAGCAACTATGGTAGCGGCTAAGTGCTTTAATAACAGTATTCCAACATAAGTAAAATGTTGCCCTCATTATAGTGGAAAATGTAATCGAATAACTACTGGGTAGGTACACCCTTTTGGAGTGTATTTAGGTACGGTGGAGACTAATGAAAAAAAAGTTCCCAAAGTCAGAACGGGTTTTTTGTGGTAGCATTCTCTTCTTCATTCTCTTTCATTCATAGTTCTGAAATAGATATTCCTTTTCTATTAAAGAGTCGCCAAGGTTAGGTTAGGTTAGTTTAGGTGGTTTCCTTCCGTAAAAAAAAAGTGGTGGGAATCACAGCCGCATTGAACTGTGAAAAACCTGGGCAATGGTTGTTGAGTTTACTTTCTCCAGAACTTCGGACGTTCGACCATATGCTCGCAAAGGCCCAACAATTACATTTAGGTATGCGTATTACGTAGTGTGAGTAAGAAGCATGTTTGAACAGATATACATCCATCAAATGCGCATTTTTTTACAATTTTTTTTAAGCGAACAAACTTTGGGAAAAAAGCAAAATATGCAAATATGGCAAAAAAAAACAACTTTTTATTGAAGTTATAGGATTACCTATTGATGACACCAAGTTCGATCAATATTCCGCGGAAAGAAATAAAGGCAACTTAATTAAAAGATATTTATTGTGCGAGAATTCGAAAAAGAATGAAAAGAAATTATACGAAATCATTGTATGTACCCTGCCAGCTTCCATTGAAATTGAGAGATACTAGTAGAAGTGTTAAACAGATAATTTGACTAAACTATTATTTTCAACACATATATGTGGAATCAAGAGGACATGAAACGTGTTTGTATAAATTCTATACTATCTTCCGTTTAAGCAAAATAAGAGGCAAAGTTAGCAAAATCCTATGATGTCATGATATTTTGCACAATATTATTCTGAGTTCGGGTTCGGAAATAAATAGAATTGCATCAGGGGATGCAATGAAACCCACTGAAATGGTAATGAAATCTTTTAATACACAAAAAGTCGCATTTCGGGTAGTTCAATATGGGAGCCAATTTAATGGGAATGACTTAGGTGTTTGAGAGACAATATCTGAGGACTTATCTCGAATTATATGGAACACCTGAATCCGAGAACACAAAATTGCATCCCAACGACAAAAGGGTTAACATACTTTCGGTGGACGATTTTTTGATGGGACTAATTTGAGGCCATGTTACAAGAACAATGACCTCAGTAAATTCACAATTTGTATCACGAGAGGGTGTGCCTGGACATCTTTGTCTCTCTGAAAGAATTTCTCTATTATAGCGATAGGAACGTGCAGTTCAAGGAGAGAGTATTGCTGCCGTTAATCTATCGCGTGACCTGCTATACTGTGTAGCGACAACATTTTTCTTAGTTAGGAAGTTTTAAATTCAGTATGTTATACTGTTATACAACTTTGACTAATAAGACAGCCTCTTTTAGGCAAGGCCGGCTGAATATCAATCTTTTCCTTACTTAGGTACGTCGCTAGGGCAGCTGATTGTATTTATTTGTACATATTTGGAATATTTAATAAAATTGCAATAATTTACAATTACTTAAGGCTACGAAAATTTGTGACATTCTGTATTTTGATAACAAGTAATTAAAAATAGTGTCAAATGCCACTTCACGGTACTTTAAACTTTAAGATATTTGAACTTGTGGGGTGACATCTAAGAGATTACAAAATATGGGTATATTGAACAATTAGACTATCATCAATTTAAAACTAGAGCTTACATCAAATGAAATGGTTTAATAAATAAGTAACAAATGTTTTAAAATATTGTAATTGCACGATTTAATTATAATACAGTAAAGCCAGATAAGAAAATGTACGTTATATGGAATGAATTAAAGAATAAGCAACAAATTATTAGTTTTGAAAAAATGGAACGATTTACATTTAGACCAAAGGTTTTCGCATAGGTCGTCAATATTTAAGATTAAAGAAGTGTATATGTCATTAGAGATTCTAGCCTAGTATAGTCAAAGTTAAATAGCCAACATTTTACTTGCCAAACTAACACTTTAAAAACGAACTGCGTAAATGATGTCTCAAGATTATAATAAACATTGTCGTGTCGATGTCGTTTGAAAAAAAATAATTAGAAAAACAATGAAATTCGAAAGTGCCGCTATATTTTCCTGTACTTTTATATTTGTGAACTTCTAATTCGTGAGATTTGAGATAGCTCCCTAAAACACCAGAATCCAAATACACATGATACACATGACAAATGATTCAACCTACGACAGTAGCCAATGATTTGGACGTCTTTTTTGCAAACGCTTAAATACGAATATTATTCAAAGGTTCCAAAAGAGCAAAGTATAGTAAGTAAAGTAAGAATAAGCCCACAATGATTTCTTCCGAGGATGATGAGCGTCGATTTGTGAACAAATCCAAGACTAGTGCCCTGAAGCTTCGAGTAAGCAATATCAAATTATTTGTTATGCTGAGGCAACTCGAAGAATTTTACGCAATGCAGCGTTGGGAGAGGATATCGAGCGAAATAATATACCTTCAATACTATTTTTGTTGATTTTTCCAAACTTTAAGTAATACTGGTTCATTTTCACCATGCGATTTAATTGGCTTCCTTTTTGTTTATTATTTATGTGATGTTCTTTTGTTACTAGAATTAGTTAAATTCTTGTTTTTTTTAATAAAGAATATAATTAACATTTGTATTCTCGTTTTCTATCTTATGTATTTCGTTGAGCTGATTTTACAAAAAAAGCATTTAGACAGGGGTTTGACATTTTTATTGTGAGCCACTATATGTAATAAAATAAAAAAATTATAATATTCCAACTCCAAGAAACAATTACTTTAATCTATTTGCCGTCCTTATCGGCTCGGGAAATACTGCGATGCTATTCTCATAAGCATGGCCTAGTAAGTATTTTTTTTCTATTCAAAAATACGAGTATGTTGCATTAAAAATCCGCAACAACTGCCGCTTAGCTTATTACGAGTATATGATTCAGACTTATAACTAACGCAGCAATTCGCGCTCTGTTGCCGGAATATCCATATTTCGCAAGACCGATTTTACAAACGTTTTCTCCTTAGTATCATACAAACGATATAATAAAATTTCCGAACATATATTAGTGGCCTGTGATTAAAAAAAGTCAAAATGTAGTTTTCTAACCTTTTTTGCAACGACTAGCGAAATATAAATTTATTATGAAGTGGGATTTGGAAATATTCTCCTTGTTAAACAAAAAATGTCACTAATATATTGTACAAGTATGTAAGCGTTATTACAGTATTAGCTTCTTCTTCTTAGATGGCGCAACAGTCCGGTGTGAACCTGGGCCTCAACCAACAAGCGTTTCCAGCTGGCATGATCTTTTGCCATTTATATCCAGTGCCGCAATCCCAGTTGGTTAAGGTCCTCTACCACCTGGCTTTCCGTCATCCGCTGCTGCGTCGTCCCTCAGGGTTGGATTCGAAGACTCTTCGGACCGGAGCTGTGTTGTCTATTCGCTCGACAAGGCCTAGCCATCTCAGACGTTGGATCCGGAACGTCGTACTAGGCCGATGTCGCTGCACAGCCCGCGCAGTTTGTCGTTGTATCTTCTCCTCCACTCTCCGTTTACATAAACGGGACAAAAGACTGAACGCAGAATTTTCCTCTTGAAACGGTCAAGGGCATCCTCATCCGTTTTCGTCAAGGTGCAGGCCGAAAATTGCCTCTTGAGCCAAAAGAAACAACGGTTGGCAAGAGTAATTCTTCATTTGATCTCAGCGTTGGTGTTGCTATCGCTGGTCGCTAGTGAGCCAAGGTTGGCGAAGAACTTGACCACTTCTAATTTGTAGCCATCAATTGTCACGTTCTGGCCAAGACGTCGGTGTTGTGCGTCTTTTATGGATACAACAGCATATATTTGGCTTTACCCTCATTCACCAAAAGACCCATTGTAGCCACTTCTATATCAATGCTTTTGAACACTTCATTGACTGTGCTCGCCCAATAACCCCCAATATGCGGCTTAAAAATCGACAATAAGATGGCGTGTTTCGATTTGGAATTCTTGGGTCTTTTCCAAGATCTGAATAAGATCTTTTACGCGAAACTTATTCCTTTATAGTTGGCGCAGTTATAGGGGTCTCCTTTCTAATATACAGAGCAAACGATGCTGAGATTCCATTCGTCGGGCATGCTTTCCTCCCACCAAATTTTACAGATGAGCTGGTGCATGCGGATGGAATATCTGGCATCGATCACAACGTGATCAATTTGGTTGATGGTCTACTGATCTTTGACTGCCAGGTTCCTTTATTGATGTTGAAATGTGGGCATCATCCGCTTGCTACAAGAAGGTTAGGTTAGGTTAGTCCGGTAGGAAGTCAATTATCCTGATTCAGTTATCGGATATGGTGTTATGTAGGCAATGTTTTCCCATGATCGACTCAAAAATGTCTTCTTTGCCCAATTTCGCGTTAAAATCCCCTTTGATGTCATAACTGGGGAATTGCGTGTACGTTTGGTACAGGGGATAACAGAATTCGTCCTTGAGTCGATTATCTTTTTCTTCCATAGGAGCATGAACGCATATTAGGCTTATATTCCGGAGGATGCCTTTGATTCGGATTGTTATGAGGTGTTCGTTTACATGCCGGAAGCTTAAGACCTTTTGTCGGAGTCTTCCTCGAATAACAAATCCCCATCCGAATAGGCGTTGTTGATTTTCCTTGTTTTGCATGGTCCATTCTATCGTACTTCTTGGAGTGCGGTTAGACATATCTGCTTTGTAGCAGTCGAAGCTTTTTTAAGGGACTGCACATTCCAAGTGCAGACTCGTAGATTTTTCCGTTATCCGCCCATATCCGAGGCTTATTGTTGTTTCGTAACAAGATTTGCTTTCCACGATAGGGATGTTAACCCTAAATACAACCCCCAAGCTGGAGGGCCATGTTCACTACCCGGCGGATGCTAGACCAGCTATTCAGAAGAGGCCACGTGGAGGCTGTGTGTCAGCTTGAGCAGGGACAGAGATCGAAGCTGGTGTTTGCCATATTAAACACGATCAACTTCTTTTCTCTGTTTGTTCGTCCCCTCACTCCCAAAGTGTTAGCTAAGGCAGATTTCATTTTGTTAAAGCGATAAATAAAAGACAAAAAACAAAAAAACAGTTTTAATCCTCGATCTAGTAAGGCTGTCTCAAGAGTTAAGTCTGATTTTTTTTTTGCTTAAATCCGAAGCTAGTTAACATTGTTTTTATTCTTATCATGTTTTTATTTGATTTTTATTGTTATAACTGTATAAACAATGGGTCTAGGTCGAACCCTTCCACTAGGTGGGAATCCGAATCCATTAATCCAATCAAATCAAGAAAAAAGAAATCTACAATCTAAGGAAAACATCACATATTGGAAGAAAATAAACGATCAATTGTAGGAAAGATTTCAAGAATTGGAAATACTTTGTGTGCAGCTCAAAAACGAAGTATCTGTTCTGAAAGATGAAAATGGGAAACTAAAGGAAACACAAAGGAATAAGGTGGTAGAATCAACCAGTCAAAAACAATTCCATGAATACTGCACTGATGAAAAAGAACTGGCTAGAGAAACAGTAGTGTCTGCAGATAAACAAAAAGATAAAAATAAAAAAGAACAAAAAAAAAAAAACAAGAAAGGCCAAACAAAAAAAAAAAGCTTTGTCATCTCCTGAAATATAACCGGAGAAACCCAAGCAAATTCCAGAAACTTCCGAGACAAACACTAGAATCATAAACCATCATCCTCCTCCAATTATAATAACAAGTATCTCTAACTACCAGCACCTATATTCTCTACTCAAAAAACATATTAAAGGAGAATTTGTTATTAGATTAACCAAAAACAATGCTTACAAATTAAATATACACGATGTCAACGATTATCGAAACATAACACAAGTTTTGCTAGAATCCAAAATATCTTGGTATTCATACGAGGATAAACAAACAAGCCAAACTAAAGTAATAATAACAAATCTTCACCATAGCTGCGATCCAGAAATGATCGTTGCGGACTTACATCAGGCTTTTAAAGCAATTAGTGCTGTAAATAAGCTAAAATGAAACACTAAAGAGCCACTTAATATGTTCTTACTTAGTTTTAATCCAACAGAGGACATCAAAAAAATACATGAAATTACTAAAGTTCTAAATACAATGGTAAATATTTAACCAGTTAAATCCTATAAGCTCATCCCGCAATGTAAAAACTGTCAAAGTTTTGAACATACAAAAAACTATTGTTCTAAATTACCAAGATGTGTGAAATGTGCCGGTGATCACCAAACAGCTGAATGTACTAAAACTCCCGAAGATTTACCTAAATGCTGCAACTGTGGCCAAGAACACCCTGCTAACTATCGTGACTGTATGATTGCAAGAGAATTGCAGAAAATAAGAAACATTGCAACTAATGCAAAACTGAAAAACGAAAATTCACCACAAGTAACTCGTGTGACTGAAAAACAGACCGAAAATTGCGATCAGAATAATCCAGTTGAAAGAAACCTTGATGTCCATGTAAATGAACACACCCTAAATTTTTCATAGGTAGCATGAGGCTCTAACAAAACAAGCAACTGAAGATGCAAAAGACTTAACAAAAATATTGAATAAATTGGACAAACAAGGAGCTCATTATGTCCTTTAACAGACGATTAGATAGGATTGACCAATATATATTTGCAAATTAAGACTCATGATTAAGTCCTTAAAAAAAATGTTATGGAATGCAAATGGACTACTAAAGCATAAAAATTAATTGCGGGCAGTGCTTGACATAGAGAAAATAGATGTGTGCTTAATTTCGGAAACACATCTTACAAATGAGTTATTTTTCAAAATCAGAAATTACGACACATATTGCACAAGTCATCCATATAACAATGCACGAGGGGGAAGTGCGATTATTGTCAGAAAAACGATTGAACACTTTGAAGAAGACCAGTTATGTACCGACGAATTCTAGGTAACCACGATATCAATTAAGACGGAACAAAACTTATTATCAATAACGTCGGTGTTCGACGATTCATAATGGGTGGCGACTTTAACGCAAAACATACGCAATGAGGATCTCTTCTAATAACAACAAACGGCCGTGAACTACTAAAAGCGATACGAGAAGAAGGTTATGAACCCATGTGAACTGGTAAGCCAACGTACAACGGATAGAAAGAAAATTCCAGACCTGATCGACTTTTTTATTACAAAACAAGTCCCCAGAAATGTACTTCATATCAAAGAAGGAAAAGATTTAAATTCTGATAATTCACCAATATATGTTTTTAATATACAGGGTGTCTCACGAGCAGTGTGCCAAAAAGCTACAGCGTGTAGGTCTAGTCAAGACAAGAAAAAAATCGTATGGGAGGGGGTGGTCTATTTCCCCCCGTTTAGCCGGGAGGGGCAATTTTCTAAAAAATTGACTTATTTTGGAAAAATAATTATTAAAAATCAACAGTTACATCCACAATGCCACGATATACCTTTTTGTAAAGTCAGAAACCTCTTCTTTCATACTGATTTTAAATGAAGCTGTTTTAAGGAATAGTTTTTGAGAAATTCATTTTCAAACTCAAAATTTTGAAAAAAAATTGGAAAAAAAAAATTTCGAACTACTTTTTTCCAAAATTGTATGTAATTAAGTACTATTTTTTTTTCCAAAATTCAATTCCCTTATTAGTTTTTAGTTAAAAACAGAAAACCGGATGGAAAAATGCCTTGTAGTTTTTGAGAAATTAAAAAAAAACCCGAACCATTTTTTTCTAACAAAAACCTTTTTTTTTGGTTTTAAGGCGGCTGGACTTGTAGGCAAATGAATGTATGAAACATTGACCTCTTTTTTATTATTTTTAAAAAAATTCGGAGTTTTATGAGGATACAATAAAGTGATACACTATTGGAATAACCCTGGATTAATTCTTTTTTTTCATTGATAACGCCTGAAAACTGACCTGCGAATTTCGTCTGAGTCCGCCCGCCGCCGATGGGTTCTACCCGAATTTTGAATTTGGTCCGACGCAATCCCTCCCTTAGTACAAGGAGGATGGCTATTATGCTTGGAGTGCCCAAATCTAGAGTATGGAGAGTGCTTCATACCGAAAACTTACACCCGTACCATTTTAGGCCAGTTCAGGGACTCACCTCAAACGACAAGTTTTTGAGAGCAGAGTTTTGTCGATCATTACTGCTTCGAGATGAAACTGAACGAAACTATTTTGCAAGGATATTCTGGACGGATGAAGCACAGTTTACCAGAGATGGGGTTACTAACTTCCACAATTTGCATCATCGGAGTAGCACCAATCCACACAACAAAAAACAAAATAAATTACAACACCGCTTTAGCTGTAATGTTTGGCTTGGTATTGTTGGACAAACTGTAATCGGGGCCCGGTTTTTGAATGCCGTTATTAAGGGAGAATCATACCTGCAGTTCCTACGAAACCTTTTGCCCGATTTGATGGACAACGTTCCTTTGGCCATAGCAGATAATTTAATCTACCAGCAAGATGGAGCACCAGCACAGTACAGCTTACGGGTTAGACACTGGCTGGATGATCATTTTAGTGACCGTTGAATCGGAAGAAGGGGCCCCACGAAATGGCCACCTAGATCACCAGATTTAACTCCTCTAGATTTTTATGTGTGGGGATTCATGAAAAATTATGTTTACGAAGTGGAAATAGTATCTTTGGAACAACGGATTGAAGTCGCTGGAGTCAAATTGCAGGAAAATTTGTCAAACATAGACTAATGTGCAGCCATTAGAAGAAGATAATAGCCATCCTCCTTGTACTAAGGGAGGGATTGCGTCGGACCAAATTCAAAATTCGGGTAGAACCCATCGGCGGCGGGCGGACTCAGACGAAATTCGCAGGTCAGTTTTCAGGCGTTATCAATGAAAAAAAAGAATTAATCCAGAGTTATTCCAATACTGTGTCACTTTATTGTATCCTCATAAAACTCCGAATTTTTTAAAAATAATAAAAATGAGGTCTATGTTTCATACATTAATTTGTCTACAAGTCCAGCCGCGTTAAAACCAAAAAAAAAGGTTTTTCTTAGAAAAAAGTGGTTCGGGTTTTTTTTTTATTTCTCAAAAACTACAAGACATTTTTGCATCCGGTTTTCTGTTTTTAACTAAAAACTAATAAGGGAATTGAATTTTGGGAAAAAAAATAGTACTTAATTACATACAATTTTGGAAAAAAGTAGTTCGAAATTTTTTTTTTCCAATTTTTTTTTTCAAAATTTTGAGTTTGAAAATTAATTTCTCAAAAACTATTCCTTACAACAGCTTCGTTTAAAAACAAGATCAAAGAAGAGGTTTCTGGCTTTACAAAAAAGTATATCACGGCATTGTGGCTGTTACTGTTGATTTTTAATAATTTTTTTTACAAATTAAGTCAATTTTTGTAGAAAATTGCACCTCCCGGCTAAACGGGAGGGGGGGGAATAGACCCCCCCCTCCCGTACGATTTTTTTCTTGTCTTGGCCAGGGCTACACGCTCTAGCTTTTTGGCACACTGCTCGTGGGGCACCCTGTATAATGACAGGGTAAACATGAAAAATACAAACTCTTACCTTGTAAATAAATTTACAAATTGGAATTACTTCCAAGCAATATTAAATCAGAATTTAAACTTTAACATTGCTTTGTAATAAAAATCAACTAGAAGATGAAGTATTGGATTTTACGGAACAAATAAAAAAAGCTGCATGGAAAAGTATTCCTCAGATAAAAAAGAAAGAAATCGGGTATAGTAATCCGAAACCAATACTTAACTTAATATCCGAGAAGAGAAAATTAATGAAAAAATGGCAACAATCAAGATACCCGTTGTACAAATCACAATTAAACAAGCTTACAGAAATGATTCGCTCTCAATTAAATGAGCTTAAAAATAAAGCAGTTAACCAAAAATTACGCCAACTAACAGCCGACAAATCGACCGAATACTCATTGTGGAAAAAAACCAAAAATCTTAAAGATCATATTCAACACAACCCACCAATTAAATTAAATAATTCATGGCCCAAAAGCAACATTGAGAAAGCAGAAGCATTCGATGAGTATCTGACGAATGTATTTCAACCCAATGAGAGGCAACATCTAGTAATATGGCCGGAAATCGAGCAATAATCCGTGGAAATTCCTTCAGTTACACCTTTGGAGGTAGAAACTATTTTACAAAAAGATCTCAAGAGGAAAAAGTCACCTGGCTATGATCTTATTACTGCTGAGCTATTACAACACTTACCGCCTAGAGCTAAGATTAAATTAACAATAGTTCCAAATGCTTGTTTGCGCCTGAAGCATGTCCCCTGCTATTGGAAAGTTTCAGAGGTTATAATGATTCCCAAGTAAAGATTCGCACAAAATGTCATCTGACAGGCCAATCTCCTTACTGCCCATTTTGTCAAAAATATTCGCTGACGAGGCCATTTGTAAACAGCGAGAATATGATTCCATTTCATCAATTTGGCTTTAGAGGCCGACATCTACTACATATTGAGCGGGTACATATTAGAATCACCAACATTGTCTAAGAAGCCCTTGAAAATAAAATGATATGTTCTGAATATTCCTGGACGTCGCTCAAGCGTTCAATAAAGTATGGCATGAAGGCCTACTCTATAACGCTAAATAGAAAACTCTTTTTCCTAGAGAATATTCAACAATTCTAGAATCTTATCTCACTGATAGATTCTTCTCTTCCTTTTTCTCTCTCCTCTTCCTTTTCCGGCGTTGTTATGGTCAGAAGTGTAGGACCATAACCTTCCCACTTAACTGCATTCCTACTGGTCCGCCGGTTTGACCTCAGAAAGTAGCGGCAGGCTTCCGAGTTTAGAATTACTTCATGGCTGAGGCCAATCAAATGCTGGTGTTTTTGCATTTGTTTGCACCAATTGTTTTTCGGCCTGCTTTTTTTTTGTGACACGGGCATGCTCCAGATTTTTTTGTTTGATCTTACTCTTACAACACCGGTGATCTCCAGTCGTGTCAACCCACTGATTTGCATGTACACTTGTGGGCAGTTTAATGGTGGTATATGTGTCCCTAGGCTCACCTTGGTGTGATTTTTGTTTACCTTTGTTTTAGTCGCCTTTTACGACAAGCGAGAAGTATCGCTGCAGGGATATTCTTAGCCCGTCCCTGCACGGAACACTGATAGATATTTCCGAGTAAAACAAAAAGACGCATATTCTGCGTTGAAAGCGATCCAAGCTGGTGTTCCCCAAGGAAGCATACTAGGCCCAACAATGTATATACTATTCACAAATGACATGCCAACCTTTTCGAATTGCACACTTGCTACGTTTGCTGATGACACTGCCATTCCCTCAGTTGGAAAAAATGAAGTAGAATCAACTCAAACTCTACAGAATGCTGTAGTACTATAACTGACTGGACCAAAAAATGGGGTTTAACGCTAAATAGCATGAAATCCATACATGTTAATTTCACTAACAAAAAGATTCAACATATTCCAATCATTGTTAATGGGATACAAATTCCTTATTGCAATACAGCAAAGTACTTAGGAATGAACCTGGACGCTAAATTACGATGGAAAGGCCATAGCATTCAACTCTGGGGGTGTGCTGCTAAAAATAACATAGAAATAATTCAGCGCTTCCAAAACAAAGTCTTAAGATGTTTAGTAAATGCTCCATGGTATGTCAGAAACTACGACTTACATCGGGACCTTGCAGCAGCCCATCACTCAAGACTTGGACAACATATTAACCAGGAAGCAGCAAAACATTGCGAAACAACTGGGATTACTCGAAGACTAAAGCGAATTAAAACACATGAGTTAACTGGGAACAATGTTATCTAGAAGATACAACAGAAATGTAAAATAAGCGTGTATTTGTTTAATGTAAAATATATTGTATATAATGTAATGTATCTAATATACAGGGTGTCCACGAGCAGTGTGCCAAAAAGCTAGAGCGTGTAGGTCTGCTCAAGACAAGAAAAAAATCGTATGGGAGCGGGGGTCTATTACCCCCCGTTTAGCCGGGAGGGGCAATTTTCTAAAAAAATTGACTTAATTTGGAAAAAAAATTATTAAAAATCAACAGTTACATCCACAATGCCGTGATATACTTTTTTGTAAAGCCAGAAACCTCTTCTTTCATCTTGTTTTGTTAAAACTGTAACATTAAGTGAATTTGGAAGGATTGCCGGATAATCAATTGATTGAGTTCATCGAATCAACGGAAAATGAAGATGAAATGTATAGTGGTGATGACATGTCTTTGATGCGGACTATAAGTTTCGACAACATCGAGCCTGATAGCATAACTGCCTGTTATAGGAATAAAGAACAGGCGATTAAAAAATACACTCAAGCAAAGAATGAAGCTGACGCACCAGATGCTTTCTGATATCTACGAATATTAGCGAGATCGAGCAAACAACTTTGTTGCGTAATAGAAGAAGAAACTGCCATATCAACTGCGATCATAATAAATGCACGCTTAAAGCCACCCAAAAAACCGAATCTCCAACAATAGAAGCAACTGGACCATCAGTTTAACTTCCTGTTGATGGCTTAATTGAAGAAGGCATACCTATACACGACACTTTATTTAAAGCTCTAAATGCAGCCAATAATTCGAAAGAGCTGTCTGAACTGGTATAGCGTAAACGTTCTATGCAGTTACATAACTTTCAATCACTGTGGAAGAGTTTCAAACACCAATGGAACTCTTCCACTACAAACAATGTGTCTAAAATACAATAGCGTCTGCAACTACACAATGATGTAAGGACATAACTTCTGGGCTTGCTTACTTCAACGACCTGGCACTTTCAATAGTAGACAGAGCGCTATTTATCAAGTAATTGACAGTGAAAATAATTTTCCAATTTGAACTGACAGAAAAGGGAAAAAAGAGTCAAAGTCGAATACGAATTCGACTATCAAAATACAATATTATCACATTTCATAAGAATGTTGGGGTTTTCAATTGGCTTAAAATAAAACCTCTTACTGGGTGACCCTGCACTTTAGGAGTGTTATCCTCATATTCTAGAGAAATCATGTCTTGGAGTATCAAGTTTTTTTTTTTTTTATAATTGACGCGTGCACAAGGAGGGTTAGCTACCTTTAAATGTCAAGATACAGCACAGGCCGAAGGTATAAAGGGAGAGAGTATAAAGGAACATACCAAATTATTTGGCTTATACGCCACAATAAGAAACGTTTTCTATCGGTTAATTCCAGTAAGAGTCTTTCTTATTAGGTTGAACCCAACCAAATGTACTTGGGCGCCCATCATACGTGGCACACCTACGTACTTTTTACTTTTAAGCATATAACCACCGTGGCTATAAGTACGCAAAAATTATCTTAGATTAGCAAAAATAAAAGAAAAGAGATTCCTTTTTTATATAATTTTATTTTCTAAGATTTTGTATTTAAACTATTGACACGCGTTCGCGGTTTAAAGTTCGGGAGTACACTACATACATCGTAGAATTCTGCATCGGTTTATATACGATTTCTTGGGCTTGATTCTCTATGCGTTGCGACTATGTTGCAATGCGTTCTTAAGGGTCGGTCATTAACATAAGTGTCTTTGTTTGGACATCGGCCCATATTTGGTATTTTATGCTTCGATGTCATTTTGTCGTAAGTTCCGTATGTGACCGGCATTCGATACTAAGTGCTTGCGTGCTATTTAGTATGAAGTGCTTAGATGTCACTTTCCGTATTCTGTTGTTCGTTCTTCGTTCATCGGAGTTTATTGCTCCATTTGTTTATGTTATTGTTTATATTTGTTACAATGTCAGCTTTTGGGCGGACGTTGTAACAGTTTTCAGTTTGTTTTGTTCCCTTTGTTCGTTTAGCTTGTTTTGTTTATTTTGTTTGTTTTGTTTTCTTTACGATGCAGCAATGCAGGCTTTTAGGCGGTCATTGTACTGATGTCGCAACTTCTTAGTGAGTGTCATATTATATTGGGTTTGGTGTTTTGTGATATAACTCCCCCCCCGTTAGTGTGAGGCTCCGACGAACTTTTTACAATAAGTCTTCTTACAAAATAATTTCTGCATCCTATGATTAGAACTATGACAAATAATGTATATATTACAATGTGTAGGGAAAGGTTTTCAATATTCTTATAGTAATTCTTACTTTCTATTTCTAAAATTTTATCTCTGTTTTCAATACTTTTAAAATGGATTTCCTCTAGTTTTATATTGGGAATTACATGTTTTTCATTTACGTTTATGAGGAAATTTGGTAATATGAAATGGTCAACAATTTCTTTATTTGAATTGGAAAACTTTTTATCCTTTATTCTAATGGAACAGTTTGTGAATTTAACAAGTTTTGTTCCACTTATGTTTACATTTAGATTATTACAGTTGTGGTAAAGTTCTACAGTATTTAAATTTTTAGTTACAATTAGTCCTTTTTTTATCTCTTCTATTTTTTCAGTATCGTTCTCTAATATGTTGCAATCAGCTTCTTTGAGTAGTACAATATTTTTTATGCAAGTGTCTTCTATTTTAATTAAATTATTTTTAAGGTTATCTTTGACATCGTTATCGTATATTTGATTATTTTGATCAACAATTACAATATGATTTTTTATGAGAATTTAAGTCCTTTTCCTGCAATATTAAAAAGGCCTCGTTTTTGTCTTTCGTGAGGTTTCAAAAAACTAATTTTATCTTCTAAAATTTTTAAATTGTGTTTCATTGTGTTTATCATTGGGGTGATCAAGGTTGCGTTAAGTTCCAAAATATCTACACTGCGTTGAAGCTGTTTGCTAGTGATTTCATATTCGGTGATATTGATGATGTGAAGTACCTTTGTATATCCATTTATTAGTCTGACGTTATTGAGTTTGAAAGTTATAAATCCATTATTGTTTGTCAGGTCTTGGATTTCCAGATGTTGTCCGTTGCTTAGGAGAGATAGGAGTAATATTATCCCCAATGTTGGCGTCATTGTTACCTAGGGTAATATGATTTTTGTTATTTGGTATGCACGTTAAACTTAAGGGCGTTATTGTTTTGAAACTTTCTTTTCTTTCTGACATGGGTCTTAAAATATTTGAGATTATTTCTTTTATCTTTTACGTGGAAACCTTAGACGAAAGGTTTCGCAATCTATTTTCCTATAACGAGGATGGTTTTTTCCTCCTCTTATTTCTTTAATGAAATTGATCCCTGGTTCGATTGTGACGTCTTTTCTAGTTTTGTTAAGTTTAGCAATTGTATGGGACTTCTTTTGAATAAGTAAATCATGAATTTGTGGGTATTCCTCATGTTTTACCTTTCCTTGTATGAAATCTATTGGTTTACGTTTGGTTGTTGAGTGGACGCTATTGTTATAATAACCATTTATTAGAATGAGTTGTTCTTCAATAGGTAAATGTTTTTTTTCTGTATTTTAGGAGCCTGAGGTGTTCGTTAATAGTGTTATGTAGTCTCTCGACATCTGCGTTACTAGTGTGGTTTGAATTGGAGGTAAAATGGATTTCAATGTTCTTTTCTGTGAGGAAATCTCGCATTAATTTAGATTTCATACCTAGTTCGTTGTCGGTAATTATTTTCCCTATGTGTCCGTAAACACTTATGTATCTTAATATTGCTTTCCTAAACTCTCGTTCATTTCTTTTTTCTATCTTGGTAAATAGAGCTACTTTGCTAAACTTGTCTATCATTGTGACGAAGAGTGATTTGTTGATTGAATAAAATACATCTAGGTGTATAATTTGGTTGGGTTCGGTAGAGGTTTCGGTGATTTTGAAAGGAATTTTCGCAGGATTGCGTTCGTATTTACCTAAGATACATGTTTCACAATTATTAACGATTTTTGAAATGCTTGTCTTCATGTTTGGGCAGTAAAAGTTTTGTTTTAATTCTTCATATACTTCCTCGATTCCTCTATGGTTGTTTTCAAGGTGTTTATCTCCGATTATTTTATCAAGTTCGTCCGTATCTTCGATATCTTTCAACATTTTGCTACATCTTACTACTTTATATGCGTTAAAGTATTTTTGATGCATTTCTTTTATTTTGTCGAATATTATATCATTTACAAGGATTGCTGTAACTTTATTAGGGTTGAAGTGATTTCTTATTATTTGTTTTATGCTGTCTTCATCAGCTTTCTTCATACCTATAATCTTCCTATTTTTTCCAAAAATTGTTTTATTTTTTATGTACGAAGATCCTGATGTAATTTCGTTTATTATAATTTGGTATTTATAGAGATTTATGGGCGTTACCGTTTGGGTTATATTACTCATATTCGTTGGGTTTTCAGTGCCATGTTCGTTCTCTGCTGTATCTATATTATTAAAGTCGATTCGACTTAAGAAGTCTGCAACCTTATTATCTTGTCCCTTTTTGTAAAGTATTTCATAATTATATTCGTCCAGTTGCAGTTTCCATCTTATAAGTTTACTATTTGGTTCTTTCATGTTGTTGAGCCAAACAAGAGGTTTGTGATCGGTGTACACTTTGATTTTCCTTCCAAATACATATGGTCGGAATTGTTTTAGACACCATACTATACTAAGTAATTCCTTTTCGATGACTGAGTAATTTATTTCGTGTTGATTTAATGTTCGAGAAACATAGCTGATGGGTTTGTTATCCTGGGACAGAACGCCTCCGATAGCGTATTGGCTTGCGTCTGTTGTTACTTCAAACGTTTTATTGAAGTCGGGATATTGTAATATAGGTGCGGTAATTAGTTTGTCTTTAAGTGCTTCAAAGCTCTTTATATAATCTTTGTCTTCTAGGTTAATTTTTGCATCTTTTTTCAGAAATTTAGTCATGGGTTTGGCTGTTTCAGCAAAATTTCGAATAAATTTTCTGTAATATCCTGCTATTCCCAAAAATCTTGTTATCTGTTTTTGGGTTTTGGGTATTTTGTAATTTCTTATGACGTCTATTTTTTTTGAGTTTGGGAGGATTCCCTGTTCGCTTACAACATGGCCCAGGAATTCTACTTCCTTTCTTAAAAACTCGCATTTGTCCAGTTGGACTTTGAGGCACGCTTGTTTCAACTTTTTGAAGATCAAACCCAGATTATGTATATGTTCTTCCAGTCCGTTGGAAAAAATTATAATATCGTCCATGTAGACAAGGCATTGTTTACCGATATGCTCTCTTAAAACTTGGTCCATTAGTCTTTGGAACGTGCTTGGGGCGTTTTTTAATCCGAAAGGCATTCTACAGAATTCGTAATGCCCGTGATCGACTGAAAATGCAGTCTTTTGGATGTCCGCTTCCTCCATCTCAATCTGGTGAAATCCACTTTTTAAGTCTAAAGTTGAGAAGTAATTACACCTGCCTAACTTGTCGAGTATCTCTTCAATATTAGGTATGGGGTAGCGATCGTCGATTGTTTTCTCGTTCAGTTGTCTATAGTCTATGACTAGTCGCCACTTCGTTTTTCCTGATGCATCGTCCTTTTTTGGAACGATCCAGACTGGACTGTTGTATGGACTGGAGCTTGGTCTTATGATTCCGGTTTCTAGCATGTCTTCAATTTGCCTCTGAATCTCTGCTTTGTGGATGTATGGATATATATAGATTTTTGACTGAATTGGTTTGTTATCTGTCGTGTTTATTTTGTGTTTTATTTCATTGGTAAAGGTTAGGGATTTTGTATTGTTAAAAATATCTTTATACGAAAGTATAACTTGTTTTATCCTTTCCTTTTCTTCGGAGTTTAAATGATTCATTCGGATATCTTTAAGAAGTTCGTCTTTGTTGATTGCTTCATTGTAATGGGTGTCTTGAGGTGCGAAGCTATGGAAGTCGTGTATTTCCTTGATGTCGATTACCTCAAACGGAGTTGCGAAATTCAAAATCAGGGATTCTTTATTGGTATTAATAATCTTAGCTAATGTTTTATTATCCACGACGTTGTAAACGCCTTCACATAGTTGAATGTGTTCGTTTATTTTCGTTTCAGGTATGAGAACGGTACCATATTTTTGGTTGACTTTGATACTATATATGTGCTCGCCTGGGTCTATTTGGTATATCGTGTTTTCTTTTGTTTGGGAAAAATTTAGGTTGATTTTACTACCATTTATTAAGAGAATTTTTTCATTGAAATCGATTATTGCATTGTTTTTTATTAAAATGTCGTTTCCTATAAGTCCGTCATATATTTGATGAAATGGGTAAACCAAAAAGTCTATGCTACCTGGTATGGATTGAATTAGTTGTTGACCTTGAATGGTCGCTTTTTGTGTAACTATGGTATCTTTTTTTAAGGATCGGAGGATGATTGGTTTTTGAAGATTTCTGATTAAGTGTGGTTGGAAGGTTCCGGGATTGACTACTGAGCTTGAGGCTCCTGAGTCTATTAGGAAATGTTTCGCTTGTATGGTTATGTAGGGGAGGTTGGAGCGGGGTCCTGTCGAAAAATTTCCCACTTCTACATGGTTTTGGTCATTTATCTCCATTGGCTCTACAGTTTGGTTTCTGTAGCGTGGAGATGGGTTGGTGAACACGCTGTAAATTGGTAGTTGAGTGCTATTGTGGTTGGTGTAGTTACGGGGATATTGGTTGTTCCTAAATGGGTTTTGTTGGTGGTTAGTGGAGTATTGGGTTTGCATTTGTCTGGGTCGGAATTCTTGATTATAAGAGTTCGGACGTTCAGATCTCGCATTGTATGTGTTTCTGTTAAAATTGTGAGTGTGTGAGTTAATGTTTGCTGGCTGATGTCTGTGGGGCAGATTTTTAGATTTTGGTTCACTCTTTGGCTGATTGTTAGAATTTATATTGTGGTAAGCGTATCCTGCTTCGTGAAGAATGTCTATGGCATCTTCTAAAGTGTCAGGGTTCCTACAATACAGAATCGATTTCATTGGTTCTGGGCATTTCGCCTTGAAAATTTGTAAGGCGGATCGTTTGTTTAATTCTAATTTTTGCTTCAGGTCTCCATTTGTAGGAATATGTGTCTGTTTTAATTTGTTATTAAGACGTCTGAGAATGTTTTTGATAGAATTGTAATATTCGACGCAGGTGGAACGTACAGGGAGACTTCGCATTTCGTCAAATAGGTCGTCAACGCTTAGTCTGTCACCGAAATTATTTGTCAGTATTGTTTTCATGTCGTTCCATGTCGTAATATGATTATTAATTTGTAATATTTCCCTTGCCTTGCCTTTGCATCTCGATTTGATGAGGTCCGAGAAGATGCTTTGACCGAGGTCATCATATTTGGCTAAGATTGGGTGTATTTTATCGATTAGGTCAATGAAGTTTTGGAGTTCTCGATAATCTCCTGAGTATTCGGGTAGGTGGGTAAGGTATTTTATGGGGTCGATATTTAGGGTTAACATTTCGGATCCTATTCTAAGACTTTCGACTAGGTTGGAAATTTCGACTGATTGAGCCCTTACACGGTCTAGCCCTACTTCAATGTCTCCTATCATATGTCTGACTTAAATTCGATTTAATATGGTATATGTATATATAAAACAGAACATATGTATATTCAAAAAATTATATGTGTATATAAAATAAGGATACAAGAAGGAAGAGAGAAAAAAAAAATATTCACTGTGTTTAGAGATGGTGTTGATCTTTGGTGAGTTGTTGATGGTGATTGATGTAGTTTCGATGCTCCTTAGTTTGGCAATGCCGGATTTTCCCTCAGGTTTTCTCTTCTTAGTTGTTGTTGTCGTGCTCTGAAGAAGTGGTCCAGGAATTCGGCAGTGGCTTCGTCGTCGACCCAAGAGTTGGTGTTGTCCTCGGCTTTGGGTGTGTGTGCTTCTAGTGGTGGCACTTCTGCTCCCTTCGGAATGTACGTTTCTTCCGGCAGCATGTAATTTGCACTTTTTCGTAGTACTTTAGTATACTTTGCACAACGCGAACGCGGTAACTTTCGGTGGGTTTGCAAGTTCCCTTAACGATGGGATTGCAAGTTCGAATCACGGATAGAAGTATGTATATCAGATATTCGTTCTGGTATTTGACAACTATCCTACCGACTGCGCCAAAATTAAAAGAAAAGAGATTCCTTTTTTATATAATTTTATTTTCTAAGATTTTGTATTTAAACTATTGACACGCGTTCGCGGTTTAAAGTTCGGGAGTACACTACATACATCGTAGAATTCTGCATCGGTTTATATACGATTTCTTGGGCTTGATTCTCTATGCGTTGCGACTATGTTGCAATGCGTTCTTAAGGGTCGGTCATTAACATAAGTGTCTTTGTTTGGACATCGGCCCATATTTGGTATTTTATGCTTCGATGTCATTTTGTCGTAAGTTCCGTATGTGACCGGCATTCGATACTAAGTGCTTGCGTGCTATTTAGTATGAAGTGCTTAGATGTCACTTTCCGTATTCTGTTGTTCGTTCTTCGTTCATCGGAGTTTATTGCTCCATTTGTTTATGTTATTGTTTATATTTGTTACAATGTCAGCTTTTGGGCGGACGTTGTAACAGTTTTCAGTTTGTTTTGTTCCCTTTGTTCGTTTAGCTTGTTTTGTTTATTTTGTTTGTTTTGTTTTCTTTACGATGCAGCAATGCAGGCTTTTAGGCGGTCATTGTACTGATGTCGCAACTTCTTAGTGAGTGTCATATTATATTGGGTTTGGTGTTTTGTGATATAACTATTAGCATGATTGTCATTTGTCAAATTACAGGTTTCCGTTAAGGTCATAGGTAGTTCTGAGAGGTGAATGAAACCGAAAACTCCTATAATGCAACATTCATGGTGTGATATTCACAATAAGCACTCCATGTTCAGCTTTACCAGGAAATGATAACAACTTATATTCACAGCCATCAGTTTCACAGTCTTTTCGGAGAAAAGCTCTATCTGCTTGCATGCTGCCATGATAAAGCCACGAAACCATTACCTTGTATGCTAGTTTACATACAACCATCCCTCACGCGCTAATAAATCATTGTCACCCGTCCCGGTAGACTGACGTGATTACAAAACCCAATTTCAATCATGTTTAAGATGAGCATTCCCATTGACACGACACCACCCTCGGGCGTATACGGAAACACACGTGCGTATGGTTTCGCCCGAGATCTCTTATTTAATCACAATCGTTCCGTTAATGATTATCACTAAACTAAGGGGCTTATCCTTCTCTGGAAATCGAAAGTGAACGGAACATGGATAATACAAGTGGGATATAACACTATAAAACGTCATCCTTATTATATAAATAATGATTTTGAGTTGGTAATCCTTTTGACGGATTTTGAACCGTATGTTTAATAAAACCACTAATATCCTTGCTTTACCTTCATATTTAGCGAATAAGCTTTCAATCAATTATCTGAAAACAGGTCACAACCGCCCATTTATATTTGGTTTTGATGGGCTTAAAATAAATAAATCAGTTCCATCGTCGAAATAAGGCTTAAATCACGATTAATGGCACGAAAAATTTACCACAAGATCTGTAATGACCATATGGAGATTACTGCCAAAACAATAAAGTGGTGTCGATAAACCAATTTTATGTTACCTTCATGAAAACAACGACTATAGTCACCACAATATTAGTTTCGTGACTTAGGCGTCATTACCTTTTCCGTACACGATTCTCATTTCGCAATTAATCAACCCCACCACGTATCTAATTTCAAGCTTGGCAGCATAGGTAAACGCAGAGTAGCATAATATTTGTACAGACATCATACATCATATGTACTCACTGGTTTGCCTTGATAAATATTTGTGTACTACTCCAATTAGCACGTTATTAGAGCCTCACGAACTGACAACTAATACGTGATAAAAAGACATAATGAAAGTGAAAAAAGGAAAGGCCTCTTACTTGTTGAAAATTTGGAATGCTTGTTGTGTATGAAACACATGAAAAGAACTCCACCCTTCCATTCCCTCCTGTCTGTGTTTGGTTGCTTGACGCTCCTTTTGAAGGGAGGGACACAATAAAATCTAACAGCTGAGACAGACGGACTCGAACTTCACTTCTAAAAAACATAGGCTCTACTTAAATATAAAACTGTTGGCAAATGGCCTCCCAAAACCGACTGGGAGAAGAAAGGACACATGGCACAATATTTGTTAAGGACCCACGGAAATAACGACCCCAACAAGGAATGTGATAAATAGGGCAATAATAACATTTAGTCGAGGAATGTAAGGGGTTATAAATTATATTTTAAACTTTAATATATTACGCTGCCAACGAGACAACTTACCCGTTTGGACGGAAAATGACCGTACGAGGCCAAACATAAATAAAAATAAGAAAGAGCGAACACGCGAATATCCCAGCCGAAAGTGACTACGAGCAAACTAAAAAAAAAGAAGAAAACCGATTAGCAAAACATAAACATTCATCTCAGGAAATATTATAGTGTCGATGGAGTCTTATCCCACCAGGCAATCTAAGCGGCCGCCTATTTATAGTTCATTGCGTGAGCTACATATATCAATCTGGATTTCGCTTCACGTATTAGAAAAAATTGCCGAATTTTGGTCAACGAAAGAAGGAAGTGGAAATGCTGTTTAACGTGGTTTCTCCACGGGTTAGGCGTCTCGAATTGTTATAGAAGTGTACGGTGAGTTGTCTTAGTGGAAAAAAAGATGCGTAAATGGTTTCAATGCTACAAAAAGAGCGATTTTGAGGTGGAAAGCAAAGAGAATTAACGGCGTCACTAGATCCAGATCATTTCTTATCATTCGTTTTCCATCATTTGAGCAAGTGGTCGGAGTGCCACAGTTGAAGCTTGGAGACCTTAACGATCCAATTGCTGCTCCAGCGGCAATTAAAAAAGCAATCGAAATCTAATTTTAATATGCATGGAACGGAGTGCATGCTGTATATTTGGTGGTCCAAGCGCGGCCTGGTGATGAATTGTTGCAACTACGTAAAACCATCACATGTCTTACGTCATTAGACGCATTTACAAACATTGTCCCGTTCGACTACTAGCTGTTCCGATTCAGTACGTATAACTTGGCGTACCGACTTATGCAATATTTACAGTAAGCTAAATATGGGTCTATTAGGGTATAGCCTAAAAAACGCAGTTTTTCTAACGTAGAGCTCCTTTGCCGCCAGAAACATAGGAAAAGTTGTAGCTATTGGATTTTCATTTGCATACTTAACGCATTTTTACTTTAATTTTGAAACTCCTAAAGCGATGTTTAGTCAAGAATATTTAAAATAAACTTGCATACAAATACATAAACTTAATCTTTTTCTTTTATAAAATTAATAACGAGCTTTGGTTTTGTATTTCTGTTCTTCTTAAACCACGAAAAATATTCTTACCTTTTCATTCTTGATTGTAATTCATTTCTCTTGAACTTATTCTATTTGTATTAATTAACCAAAAATATTTCAGCTTAACTTAGATCGACTGCTGCCTCAGCGTCCAATCAAAGTAAACCCTCGTCAACATAAACTAAAAGAACTACCTTTTCACCATAGACACCCACAAAGAACACGCAAGGATTCAACTGCGAATGCTTCAGTCTTCTATGTAAGCTACAAATCTTAAGTTCCATGCGCGCCATGATTGCAATAATCATATAAAGCTTTGAATCATAGTGCACAATATCGCTAGAGAAAAAGTTCCGGTATAATCGTTGCCTGAGCTTTGTAAATATCTTTTCGCTTCTAATTGAGATCTTCGCGTTGTCTTTACTTTAAATACCAATTTTCAACCAACAATATTTATGCAATCCATTGGTTTATCAACAATGTCCAAGTTGTCGTTCTACATGCTGCTATTATTGCATATTTCTTCATAGGAAGATGATTGAAAAACATAGCCACGTAGCCCCTCTCAGTATCATATGGGACACCCTTTCTTCTCGTCGACATTTTCACTGTTCTGACTTTCACCAGACAATCTTCTCTGATCCAATCGCGATTCGCTGATTCAGCTTAGTTGTCATAAGAAAACCTGAAATAATGGCTCCGAATAGAGTTCTCATTAAATTTCACATCACAAGTAATATGTATCCTCATTGATGTTAGATCATAGAGTCGAAAGTTTTTTTTGTTGGTTTGTAGCCGACTTAGTGAACCCTTTTTGTTTTATACTGCCATCCAGGCGTATCGAAAACCTTCAAGTGACTTAGCTTTGATTTATTCCCAATCCATTGTTCATATGGTATCTAATTTGCAATTTGTATTGTTAAAGCCCGGTTGAGTATGTATGCTGCCGTCCGTGTTGCCTCTGATCAAAGAGATTAATCGCTTCAAATGAAAATGGTTCGCGTTGATTCTTGAACCGTTTTATTTTTCCTTTTGATGAAGCCATCTTGTTCGGGGATGTATGCAGCGATACTGTCCATTATGATTTCATTTTTCACCAACAAACAGCTGTGCTGATAACCTCCGAACCATTATCGCAGTGAATTCACTTCGTTTGACAGTTCCATGCCTTTTCGTTTTCGCCAAAGACCTCAATTGCTTCAGATTTTTGTCGTAGCAAATAAACAAATCTGAATCTCGAATCATCGTCCTTTTAGAGCATAACTCCTTTGGAAAACATGAACTTGATAGCTGCAACGTTAACATGCCGAAAAAAGTGCACGTCCCACCTGTGCTCGTCTGAATGCCGTTGGAACTAAATTGTTGCTAACAGTGTACACAAAAGCAGATAAAGTCGTATTTTCATTAAACACAGTGTAACCATTCTGCGTGAATTTAGTCTCAAAGTCAAAAGTGTCTCAAGTCTCAAGTCTTTGCCAATTCAAGAATGGAAAACAAATTCAATTTGCTTTCAATGACTCTTATTTCCCATTTTTCCATTCACTTAAGCTTTTTCCATTATTCGCTCATTTCACACCTTCACGCTTTCCATCAAAAGAAAATGTCACAAACGTCAAACCTTCTCAATGAAACGTTGTGTATCTTGTTGCTGTCGAGTACGCTAACCACACTTCTGCATGGTCTGCCGAAAAAGCAATATCTGATATCGCAAACCGTTTTGCATGCTTTGTTATTGTTCCCACCGTTTTTTGATTTTTTCCTTGTTCTCCGGACCGAAACGATTCCAATGGCCCACTTGATCTCATAAATGACACTTAAACTTTTAACTTCCTTTTCTTGATTTTGAATGAGGTACAATACAATTTTATTTTTTGTATCTGCACATTGTGTTGTGCTCGGCTCTGCCTTCTGCGTCTGATCTTCCATCAACTGTAATCACGATAGCAGCATTTCCATTGTCCGGTATTTCTTTATATTATGCCATACAGTGCGAACATTCTGGAACCTCGGCGCCAAGCTACTTTATATACGACATATTTTTAAATTGACTGTTAATTTTCCACCTTAATCTTATAATCCCAATGCGTGTTTTTGAAAAAAGGGTGCTAATTCAAAGTTTCGTTGTCGTCTATTCTTAAGCTAAAGTAATCTTCCAATAATATCTTAAACATGTCCATTAGTTCTTTTGCCGATTTACAATCCAAAACATATGACGAGTGCACTGCATCAATGGAAGCACATAAAATTGCTATCGTTCACCGGCGCACTGGGACCATTTCGAGTTCGCCTGCTAAAATCATCATCAGTGGTGTTGTTTCTTGCAGCAGTCAGGAGGTTTCCAAATAAAGCTATCAAATTCCTTTGACGTTTTTATTTCCTAAAATACATTTTACTTGTTGGAAGTATATATGTACATTAGTAGAGAGTATTTACATTAAGTTTTTATTTACGCTTTTGGGCGTCCTCCCGCGATTGACTCTGGACAAGAAATGACCAGAAACCAGAATGAGACGTGCGTCTTTCGTACGTCTTCCCCCGTAACAGCCTGAAATTTTGACCAGATTTTGACAGAGGTTCAGGTGCGTAGCGACAAAACCCGTTACAAACGAGCTTCTATCCGTGAATACGTGTGACCTCATTTCATTTTACCGCAGTGTACTCCCGCCACACACACTCTTGGAATTATAACAATGTGCGTGATTGTTTACAAAATTTTGACAGCACTTGAGGTATCCACGTGCTCTTTTGACAGCACTTGAGGTACCCACGTGCTCGCCCGAGCTTGTAGGCAAACGTCCGCGGCCATTTTGAGTGGGACGTCTCATTGGTGGTTTCTGTAAATGACCGTCAGCTCAACGATGCGAATACAAGGTGACAAATTCACGATCAACTATGTGTTGCTACGCTAACTAACGGCCACTAGATGTCCCCGTGGCAGTACGCTCAAAGGCTCACAATGGTAGGTTATAAAGTTTTCTTTTTAACCCCCGTCGCAAAAAGAGGGGTGTTATGAGTTTGACGTGTCCGTTTGTCTGTTTGGCTGTTTAGGGCTAACCATAATAGACAGGACCAAGCAGAAGTAAGCAGAGGGGAATGTCTTCTTACATGCAAAGTATATGATATGCCCACAATGGGAAGATACGACGTTTCGTTAAATGTTCGTTAACTGATGCAAGCAGAAGGAAAGAAGACATGACGGACGGAATTTTTGACAAGTGACATTTGAGGTTAGGAAAGAGAAAAAAGATAAAATAAATATGGAATACGAGTTTGTTAACAAGTTGATTTCACTTGTGCAGGACAATAAGTGCCTCTATTATAAAGCAGATGGCTTTTATTTCAACAAAAAGGAAAAAGCCAAGGTGTGGAAAAACAACTTGACAGCTCCTTTCCTTCTGCTTGCTTCTGCTTGCATCTGTTCATTGTGGGTACCTTGACTGTTCGTTGAAACAGAGGGGAGAATTTCGTTCGGATCTGACATAAGCTTCTGCTTGCTCCTGCCTATTATGGTTAGCCCTTTTGTCTGTTTGGCTGTGTGTCTATCTGTGGCATCGTAGCTCCTGAACGAATGGACCGATTTTGATGATTTTTTTTTTGTTTGAAAGCTACCGTGATCGAGATCTGTTGAGGCGTTTCAAGGTTATTACTACTTTTTGTTAGCTGTGGTAGCGATCTTAGTAGAGTTGGGTAGTTCAGGACATATATGGAACTATGTATGTCTTCAGTCGGAAACATTTCCGATCGTTCCTCAAACTGAACGAAACATGTCCTAGAAATTCATCATTAGCGGCGTTCATATTATACAACCCAGCCGAACGTCCGAACGACGCGGTCGTACGACTACATATGTTGTAGAACAACGTAATCACAGAGAAAACGAAAAGAAAGATAAATACAATCGAACATGTCTTATACTACGTAGTAGCCAACCAAATACAAAATGTGAATAAATATCGTATACATTGATGTAGCGATAAGTTCGAACAGTTTATGCACACTCACACACTGGAACTGGAATAGCAGAAGGGTGATCAAACAATAATGTCCGCAATCATACTCGTACAGGTAATTCGTTCCGTGTTTCGTGAACGAATTAGG
Organism: Merodon equestris; assembly: GCA_958301585.1. Lineage (NCBI taxonomy): Eukaryota > Metazoa > Arthropoda > Insecta > Diptera > Syrphidae > Merodon > Merodon equestris. The sequence continues at coordinate 74,418,384 of OY284414.1, read as the reverse complement.
TATGAAGGATCTGATATGGATCTCTCTTACCATACTAATAGTTCCGATAGTTCCGATAGCTCCGATAGTTCCGACAGTTCCGATGTAGTTCCGAGGAGATAGTTCCAGGAACTAGTTCCGACTGGGAAAGGAAACGTTTCATGTTCGTTCCGGGGTTTGAACTATTTTGCGCAACTCCAGATCTTAGACACAATGGGTACTTAGTACTTACATTACTTTCAAACATATCTGCGACTAAACATTTGAAACACCCATGTATGCTCGTACTACTGAGCTGGTACTCTGATGATGGAACTAGAAGGTAGGAGACGGTTGCCTATTAGTAAATCTACTAAGTATGGGCTCATTACATTCGTCTTAACTTGTTCTGTTTATAGTTAAGGTGCTGTACTTGCTTTAAAAACAAGGAGTTTATTCCGGAATCGCGATATTAATAACAAAAATCGCTTTATTATAAAAAAATAGACACAGTTCCGTCGTAGATTACATTTTTGACACACATGTGTAATATAACGGGAATAAGTCATGCTGAATGTGGTAAATTATATGTATGCGGTAGAGTGTTACGAAAAATTTGTTTTAAGTAGTTACTCGTACCTATCGGAATTAGGGCGAGTAATTTAAAAAGAATGAAATAAAAATACAAAAAAAACTCCAAAAAGTAAAAAAAATATTTTTTTTTCTCTCGGCCTTTTGACTTCATTAAAAGAACCTATTAATATTTTTAATATGATGTCGTCGCGTCGGGGAATCCGCTAAGTAAATAAAATAAAACCAGAATACAAATAATAAGAATATTGAGAATGATAAAGTATGGATTATACAAAGACCTACCCTATGTAAACAATGTGAGTAAGTACCGAAACAACCATATCCAATCTTTTAATTAGTGTTCAGTGTTAATAATTTAATCTGAAAAATTCGTAGAGGAGACACAACCGACAACGACGTCTGCCCTTATGTGTCTGCCCATTCGGGATGCCACATTCTGTCACGCTCCGCCCCCGTGCCCACATATCACTCAACGCACGCGGCTCTAAAAACTGTCACAAAAGATATCGATTGCTATGTAGATAACTATTCGATGTATACGAGGTTTGTTCATGAAATAAGGGGACTTTTTTGTTTTTCTCAGATTTAGTTACTCAATAATGACTATTTTGTCGTCTTCAAAGTAATCCCCCTCAAATGGTCCTCTAAGCACTTTTTATATGGTATGTACTTTTTGGTATAGTCTTAGGCTCTTGCAGCGATGCCCTCTTTATACCTTCAATCGTGGAAAGCCTCCTTTTTTTCATGGGTCTCTTCAGTTTTAGGAAGTCGCAGGTGGCCAGATCCGGTGAATACGATGGCTGAGGTATAATCACGGTATTGTTTTTGGCCAAAAAATTGCACGCATGAAACGTTGAGTCAGCATGTGCATTATCGTGATGAAATAACCATGATTTTGTTTTAAACGAATCCGTACGTTTTCTTGGTATTGCTTCACGTAAATGCCGCATAATTTCAAGGTAATAGTCCCTATTGAGCACGCAATCGTAATCGAAGAAAACGGTGAGCAAGGATTTCACATTAACCGGCATTGGTACTTCTGATCTGATTGGGCTTTGGTTTTACGTCCTAACCATATACCCATATTTCGCCACTTCTTTGGTCAAAATTGAGGGATTTCGGAACATCCGTCGCTGACACATGTTTCAATCCCCAAATATGATTAACCATAAAAATTCTCTTCACTGCTTCCACATTTCATGTGTTATTGACGTGCTGGGGTGTCCGGGGCGGGCATTGTCATTAACAATTTCTCGGCCTTCTGTGAAGAGTTCGGACCACTTTTAAGCAGTTTCTTTTGCTCAGAGACTCGCCGTATGAAACAGTCAGGATATCACAGAAATTTAATACAAGTTCTTTGATCCCTTTTTTTCAAAAACAAAAATTCGCCAAACCCAACAAAACAGGTCATGTCATTATATCTGTAAAAAAAAACAAGCTAAAAATCCAAAATAGCTAATAATGATAACTTACGTTAAGGTACATGTGTACCGACATAACCAAAAAAAAAACAAAAATCAAATGTACTTCGCTCGAGAAATTCAAAAAGTCACATTATTTGTTCAAATACGGTGTAATTGCTTTTGAATATGCTCCTCAGAATCTTCCATGCGCTTTTGATAGACAAAATTGTTTCATTTCGAAGTGTAAACCTCTGAATGCAAAAAGTACTTTATAGTCTGGTCATGAATTCGCACAATTTGATGTCTGTCGTTATTTCAATTGCAGACATTTTGGGATTATTTGGTATTTTCCACTACTGCAAATACTCGTAGTTCTATGGTTGGCAATAAACATTTAGAAATTTACTGTACTTATTTTTGGCTAACTGTAATATCAAAACATGTGTGGCATGGGTTGTTGAATATACGTTAGTAGGTGTGACTTAGCTGCCCAAACTATGCATCTCATTAAGTATCAGATCAGTGTACTTAAAGCAATTTTTGCAGTTAGACTTTCTCTAAAAAAATCGAGATGCAAACGGCTACTTGAATACTCAGGTTTTATTATGAGATTTCAAGTTGAATGACATTAATATTATAATATTCGCATTATGTTATAACTCTTTATTTTCGAGATAAATGGAGGGACATTTAACTTTTTAATGGGAAGCTAAAAATGGAAAGTTGGTACAACCGTGGAAAAAAAAGATCCTGTACAAAAATACATACGACAACCCAAATATAATTAATTTTTACTAAAAAAAAATTAAATTACTTTATTGTAAAGTTTCAGTCAACAAGTACAGCATATAAAAACTTAAGTTGAAATTAGAAATAAATTCGGGTATTCCCGAAATTGTATTTGAGTGCCCGCGTAAAAAACAATAAAAACAACTGATTTAATGGCTGTTGAAACTATGAGGATTGAGCGGCTTTCAAACTGTTTTACTCAACCAAAAGCTATTAAATTTTATTTTTTTTAATTTATGCTGGAACAAAAAGTTCGTATAAAAAAGTTTCATTTGTCTAATTGGTTTATTTCAAAATCGTGTAAAAAAATACCGTGTAAAAATATAGTTAGGTGTAGTTGTTATAGGGGGCTTGTGTTGCGCCTAAATCGGGAAATTATTCCCTTTCCGGGTCTATCCCGACATAACTGTCAAAATGTAGACCCATAGCCAAATTCACTGGAACTTTAAAAAATGCTGCTTCTCTTATTTACTGCTGCCAGAAGTATCCTGAAAAATTGGGCAACTCACATTTTGTTATTGGCTTAATGTTGGCAATCAAGTTCAATTGTTTTTTTCTTTCACTTTTGGTATGAAGCAAATTAGCTCAAAATGTACATTTTGAAGGATGGCATCAATGAATGAAATTTACAATCGATTAGCCTCTTTTTTTTTTTAATTTTCGAAGATATGAACATGGAAACGAACATATGTGATATCGTTAAATTTTATTTCAATATTGAAAAAGAAGACCCTGCTGATGCTCATAAAAATTATACCATACAAGGGTGCTTTGTTGGAACAAATATATGTACCGTATGTCTATACCCAAAACGATATGCAAATTTCCGTTCTGGAATTAATAATACATCTGGCTTCGGTCGCATGATCAAGGTTAATTCCAGCGATATTAAGGTTATAATGGGAGCCAATTTATCATAATCAGTAGTAGAGATTGCAACGGTGTTGAAAATATCCCACAGAAACTAAGAAAGCCATTTGCGCCAGCTGCGAAATATTCGATTTCTCTTGATAACTAGACGATACGAGTATCACTTCGGTTGACGTAATATGATAATATAGTGTAGAAATATGTATATTATATTGTATTACGAACTCTAATGGTTCGGAATCTCGATTGACTTGTCGACTTGTGACAGAAATAAAAATTTTTTTTTTTTATTTTTTTTTATTAGTATAAGCATACTTTAATTTACATTACATTTCATACATTTTATAATTTACTAATATTTTACATTTGTCTTCTTTTTATAATTTCAATGCATTTCTTTTTATGGATTCTACGGTTTGTTTCTAATTTAACATCGTCAGGCATGCCATTGAACAGTTGTAAACCTTTTACCATTATAGTGCTTTTCGCTGCTGATGATCTTGCCCTTTCCACTCTGTAGTTATTGGTGTTTCTTAGTCTATATGGCTGAACTCCCGCAACCCTTACTACGTTACTTGTCAAATAGCTTGGCGCATTTCCATTCTTGATGTTGAAAATAGCTAGTAATAGTAATGTGTTTAGTTGCAGTCGTTGTTCAATGTTTAAGCATTTCAATGTCTCTAGCATTTGCCTTATCCTGTTGCATTTTAATATGGTCCTCATTCCTTTGTTTTGTAATTTTTGAAGTCTGTTTACCTGTCCTTGATTACAGCTTAAGTACATTATTGTCGCACAGTATTCAAAATGCGGTTTGATTATGGAATTATATATAGTTACTGTTCTCATCATATCCATCTTGTTTCGAATTCTTCCAAAAAATCCTAACTTGGCTATCTTCTTGCATATATAATCCATGGTTTTGTAAATTTCAAATCATTGTCAATAATAACTCCTAGGTATTTGTGTGGTCCACTTTTTCAATATCTTGTCCATTTATTTGTAGGTTATGATCAGAAGTAAAGTTAATTTCCATCCATATCGTTTTTTGTTCAGTTCATTTTAGTCTGTTCATTTTTCACCAATTATTTACCTCTTTTAAGTCGTCTATTAACATTTTTCTGCATTTCATTGGATCGTTTTCTTCTGCGTAAATAAGCGTGTCAGCATATAATATGATTTTGCAATGTTTTAGAACGTTTGGCAAGTCATTAATATATAAAATAAATAGTATCGGAACCAATATTGAACCTTGTGGAACGTCCATATTTATATCCTTGCTATTGGATAAGTTATTATTCACTTTTGTCCGTTGTTTTTTGTTTGTCAGGTACGTTCTAAACCAGTTTAATTCACATCCTTTAATGCCAAAATTTTTTAGTTTTTCTAACTAGATTTCATGGTCGATAGTTCCAAAAGCTCGTTTAAATTCAAGGAATAACGCAACCGTTTTCTTATTTTGATTTCTTTTCCATTCATAAATTACGTAGTTGACGGTTGTTTCACAGGAGTAATTTTTTCTAAAACCGGATTGATAATTGGATAAAATTTTGTGTTTGTCAATATACTTTATAATTTGTTCTTTAACTACTGCTTCTAAGATTTTTTTCATTGTCTTTAACGTGTTTATAGGTCGGAATTCTTCACACTTTTTGTATTCATTATCTTCTCTACTGGAATTAGTACTGATTCTTTCCACGATTCCGGGAAGACCCCTGATTTATTTACTATTTACTTTATTTACTATTTCTAATAATATACGTCCCAAATTGTTCCAGTTATCCAACAATAGTTTGGGTGTTATTTTTCCCGCATCTGGTTTGTTTTTTAGTGCGGCACATGTCTTATATAAGTCATTAAATGTCACTAGTCTAAATTTAAAAGTGTTCTCCATTGGTGTGATGTGATTTACATAAGCAATATGTTCAATGGAATCTTGTATGTCTTTTATACTTGTCACAAAATATTCGTTAAACTTTTGAGCAATATCCTTATTCTTATCATATTCGACATTGTTGAATATAACACTTTTAATTATTTTTCTAGGTTGTCCGATTACTAGATTTTTTATTTCTTTCCACATTTGTTTCTGTCCAGTTGATTGGGTTATCTTTTGTCTTATAAATTGATTTTTTGCATAATTAATTTTGGTGTTTTATTCATTCCTTATTTCTATATACCTTGTCCAGTCCTGGTTGTTTTCTGACATCTTTGCTCTTTGGTAATATTAAATTTTTTTTGTTTTTTCTTTTTGCCTTAGTTCGTTATTGTACCATTTGCTTGTATTGTTGCCAAACTTTCCCCTTCCGTTATCTAAAAATTCATTGATTACGACATTTAGTACACTGTCGAGTCTTTCTACATTGTCATGTAAGTTTCTTGTTTCATCGTATCCTGGATTACTCATAACCAATTTTTGTGCACATAAGTCCCTCCTGTATTTAAATATTTCTATCTTTTGATTATCCTTCTGCCTTTTGTTCTGGTTGATTGTTATTTCTATGGTTTCGTGGTCAGATATCTTTTCGTCCTCTCTGGGTTGAACCTTTATGTTTATCATGTTTGTTATTATGTAATCGACTAAGGTTTTCGTATTATGTGTTATTCTTGAATATCCTTCTACAATTTGTTTTAAACAGTTGTCTTCAAAAATTTTCTGCAACTCCTTTTTGCATTTGTCGTTTTTATTCCAATCTATATTAAAATTTCCGGCTATAATCACATTTTTACTGTTTTCTAAATTGTCATTTATGAAATGGTTGAATCTTCCCTCGTAATAGCTTGGTGATCTATCCCACAATTCTCATTTCCATTTCGTCATATTTAATATTGCATGCTATTATCCAGCTTTCCCACTCTATTGATTTTTTTACTATTTTGTCTATTTTCCACTTATTTTTTATGTAAATAGTTACTCCTCCTGTTCTTGTTGAATTAGATAAACACGAAATATTACTGTACTCATTTAGTGTTATTTCTGATTCTTCTATATTGTCAGTAAGGTGCGTTTCCGATAGTATCATGAAATCCGGATTAATTTTGTTTGCTAAAATTTCTAGATGTTCAAAATTACGTATGAGACCTCGGATATTTGCATAATACCCCTTAACATTGTTTGATTGCTAATACCCAGCTTTATTCCGTTTTATTTCCAGTTTCTTTATATATACCGGGCATTGTCTGTCCAAGGTTTCGTGGTTTTCATGTAGTCCAAGTTCTAATTTTTCATTCATCTTTATGCAGTTAATACACTTAATTATTTCTTCGGGTCGTTGACAGTCCTTCGTTTTGTGGTTTCCATGGCACTTCGTACAAATTTCTTCTTTTTTGCAGTCAATTGCTGGTTAAAACTTTTGCACTTAAAGCACTTCATGACGTCCATTCCATCAAATACCTTATATTGCTCCCAACCAATATTTACTTTTCATTTCTACTAAATGACTTCTCGAATTCGTCCTTATATAGACTCAAGAAACTGGTGTTCCTGTTAACGCTTTCCTGCATGTCGCTTACTACCAAGTCCAGGTTCCTTATGTACATCATGCAGTCATCGCATATAAAGTGGATATAGTTCGCACTTCCTATTATAGCGCTAGTGCTTTCGTCGATGCCTGAACATTTTGCCTGGGAGTAGTACACCTTATTACACACTCCTTCACATATGATGCCTGTTTCTCCACGTACCGAAGCCTTGTACTTAGTGCACTTACCCATTTCATTGAATAAATAAACCTTTTCAGTTTGACGTTACTTTAATTGATAAGTTACAAATAAAGAGTTTAAAGAAAACACGTCCGCTCACTTCACTTTGACAGTTCACACTCAGTTCACATAACATTAACATTAGACCGACAGTCCGCAGAAAACACCCTTATTAGCAAATCGAACAGATGTCTGCCACCTCTACCACCAACTACATATGTATGTAGCATATGATTTTGGCAAAACAAAAGAATATGCTAAGGCGTGGGTGTTTCTGTCACTCTCCATCCAACCTTCGATAACTTTCTTTTCCCATAAGCCACAGCTGTTTTAAATCGTGGAAAAATTAAACTTGTAGAAAAATGGCAGAAAATAATTGATTGATTGGTTGATTATAAATTAAAAAAAAAAAGAAAAACAACTGAACGAAGCCATAATACCATATTAGCACACCCTATATGCGCATTGCCATATGTGGATATGAAACGTTTCCTGTCAAATTATATTTCTGAAGAAAGATGTATTAAGACTTTGCGGTTATTAACGATCACGTTTATAATTGATCTGTCTCTTCAACATCTCATCTGGTAGAAACACTGGCCAATTACTTTTGAAAATATGATCGGATGAAAATGTATTATAGCAGTTTAGGGATTTTTCTAATTAAACGACTTTCTAGAATTGTACTTTTCGGATTAAAGTGAGTTGTCAACATGAACGTTGCCTCAAGAACTAGAGGTTAACGTGTTCCAAGCTTCTGATATGCCTGAGCTTCAAATATGCTCTTAAAGGCTTATTTTTAGGTCCCAAGGTCATAAGTCCTATTTTTTTCGAATTATAGGTAAATGGAAACAGATTGAATTGTGTAGAGGAGTCAAAGTGGCACCGTTATTGATGCAAAATTAAAAACTTTGTTAACCCAGATATGCCAAAAATGTTATAAAATGTAAAATATTTTTTTTTTACATATTCCTCATAATATAATATATTGATAATAAAACAATTTTTTTCCATTTTGACAAATTTCATATATATATTTACAAAATGGCGACTGTCCTATATATAGGGAATAACAGAATACTTTTATGGTTTATGGTATGTCACAAAGCACTTGACATCAACGCCGACATCACACTTTCCACATCTTGGTGTCGTTTTCGTGTGGCATAAAGCACACCTCGTTTGCTTTTCCTGTAGAATTACCATATGATCAAAGCGATCGTAACGTATATTTGCACCCGCAGGAACAGATGGACGCATAGCAATTCGGCTTTTAGTTTTGCGTCAACAACCTTATCGTCCCTCCACGCATTCAATCATATAATTTCAATTTGTACCATATCTATTGTTTTTTAAAACTGATGTAACAGTGCAATGAGTGCTGCGTTTGCGCCTTACATGAATTAAAAAAAAAATTTGCTAACTTTCGTTAAGTTCTCTGCATCAGGCAGGAAATGGTTCACAAAACCCTCATTTCAATGGAGCACGCCGACTAGGTAACATATTTTTTAATATTAAAACGTCCGAAACATCCTAACAAAACAAAGGGAGTGTTTTAATTTTACCTAGGCTCCAACATATTTTATTATTAAAAAATACTACTATATATAATAACAGTTCCATCGATGCTATTTGGAGCTGTTCCAATTCTTAAAACAAAGTAGAATTTGGAGCAAATGAACAAATAAGTGAATTAAAGTGGATGCCTCAAGAACATATTACCAGAAGCAGAAAAAAGGAAATTATGCTGTCGACGCGACCATCGACTCAAGTAGCACCTTTGCCGCAGCCACCACAGCCGCCATTACCGGCTGCCATACATGAACCGGAGTACGTGGAGCTTTCCATACAAGTGGCTGAGCTTAAAGCCTGATTTGCTACCGCAGAAGAAGAGCGAAGGAATCTCCGGCAACAAATCATGAATTACACCGCCGCCGTCAAAGACAATACTCAGGAAAATATTGCAGCCGACACTCAAGTTACACAGTTACCAACACTGCCACCGTGACGAAGGAAGCTTGTTCATCGCTTTCATCAGCCGCCGCCACATCTATCTATAAAGCCAGCATGCCATCAGCATCGTCTCAACTTTGCGCGCCAAAACGTCAGAGCACAGACTCGGATTTCTCAGGTATGTACCCTTTTTCTACTACTACCACTGTTTCCACTGCCGAACCATATGCTTTCACGTCTTCATTGCCTACCTATTTGCCCGCCAGCGCCCATTCCTCAAACTTATTGAATCAGGTAATGAATTACCAACAAATCCGTAAACTACAAGAACTACCTGAGTTTTCAGGCAAGCCAGAAGAATGGCCTATGTTCATAGACGCGTTTAAGTAGACGTCGAAGAATCATGGCTACACCGACGTAGAAAATCTTTCGCGTCTACAACGAGCACTAAAAGGAGATGCCAAATTTAAGGTCGAAGCACTTTTGATTCATCCAAATAGTGTACGTGAAATAATAGAAACCCTCGGATTTCACTACGGTCGCCCGGAAATTTTAATAAGGAGTCAGTTAGCCAAGGTCAGGTCATTTCCAAACATTTGTGAAACAAAATTGAATGTACATCAGTTCTGTTCTGAGCTTTGACCGAGTAAGTTTCTAATCGTTCGTTCGTAAGTAAACTCACCAAAATTCCGAAACGCGATCGATCACCAAATGTTGAAGACGCTAAGTCTTCCAACATAAAACTACGCAAAATGGGTTCTAGAAATCTAAATTCTAGAACAAATTACTTCGCGCCCTTGCAATGCCTTCCTGATTCGGATAACGAGGACATTGATTGTGACGAACTTATAATTCCTCCCACGTCCGGCAAAAAAACTAAAATTCCCTCGGTGTGTGTTTTGCATAAAAATATAAGTGAAATACATGCTCTACTTCGAGCAAATAAAATTGACAACTATTCCGTGAAGAAAATGAGTATTGGAATCAAAATTAATTGTGAAAGTGTTGACACCCATCAAAAATTTTGCTCGATACTCAAATCGGGAAATTTACAATTTTTCACTCATGACCTACCAACGTCAAGGTCATTTAAAGTAATGTTGTATGGGCTAGATGAAGTAGCCACAGAAGAACTCAAAAATGAACTTGTAACACTTGGCCTAAAGTGTCAAAATGTTAAAATAATTAAAAAACAGTATGAACGTTTCGTGGATGTGTTCTATTTAGTCTTTCTTGAAAGTGGATCAATACGACTAGGAGAACTTAAAAAAAACTTCAGATCTGTGTTCAAAACACAAGTTAAATGGGATTTCGCAAGAAGACAACAAAATCGAGTTACGCAGTGTTACAACTGCCAAATGTACGGGCATGGCGAGAAAAACTGCCACATCAAGACCCATTGCGCTATTTGCTCCGATTGCCACAAAACTAATGAATGCACTTCCAAAACCATCAAATGCGCCAACTGCAACGGAACGCATAAGTCCACAGATCTGACGTGTGTAAGCCGTCTAAGCTTTCTTGAAATGAGGGAAAAGCTTTCGGCCAAAAACAAAACTGTGCGAGTGAAACAAACACACCCAATTTATGAGGCCAACAATGCCAACATCATGGATTTTCCCTCACTCCCACTCCATCGTCGTAATGCCGCAGTTAATGCTGAAGCTACAAACAGCTGCAAGACATCAAATGTATGGACCAAGCCTACCAACAACAATGGTGTGAAAAGCAACGAAGAGCTTTTTTCTTTGGATGAAATAAACGCACTCACTGCAGAAATGATCACCTTGCTGGGAAATTGTACAACGAAGGCGGAACAATTTAATACCATCGCCCAACTCGCAATTAAGTATTTATACAATTCTAAGAAATGAATTTAGGTAGCTTAAACATAATATGTTGGAATGCTAGAAGCATTCGAAGTAAACAAATTGAATTTTATTCTTTCCTTATGGCTTATAATATCGATTTAGCATTAGTATCAGAAACTTGGTTGAATTCAACCGACCGTTTATCTAATTCTGTGTACAAGTGCTATCGTTTGGACAGGGAAGAGAGAAGTGGTGGCGGTGTTGCCGTGGTAATAAAACGTTCTATACGACATAAATTACTACCTATCTCAAGTACGAAATTAGTTGAAACCATTGGTGTTGAAGTTCCCTTTGTTAATGGGCTCTCACTAAAAATTTTTAGTGCTTATTTTCCGGGCGGGTCAACCTCACCCCAAAAACGTGCGGATCTTCACAATGATTTACTAAGGCTAGTTAATACAAACGACTTATTCTTAATCGGTGGAGATTTTAACTGCAGACATAGGCGCTGGGGTTGCCTTAGGGCTAATGCTTGGGGCAACATCCTTGTAAACTTAAACACAAGACATCCATTCGAAATACTCTACCCATCAACTGCTTCTTACATCCCATCGAGTAGGAACAGAAATCCCTCAACTTTAGATCTATTTTTAACCAACATACCAGATCTCTTTACAGAGCCTATAACCCTTAATGAACTTAGTTCGGACCATCTACCAGTAAAATGCAGTGTAATACTTTCTCCAGTGCCTAGCACCAACCAATTTCTTGACCTCAAAAATGCTAACTGGAAGCTATTCCGAAGACTAATGCGGGCAAAACTTAACGCATTAGACCAAAATACTAGTCAATCTCAAGTCGATCAAAATATAAACACTTTCACGACTGCTATTACTGAAAGCGTGGATCAATCAGTTCCAAAAAAATTGGTTCCCAGACAAAAAGCATACATACTCCCTCAATTCATTCTTGACATAATAAAATTAAGAAACACTTGCAGATCCAGATGGAAACGTACGAGGAATGACTTCTATCTTACCGAATATAAAAAAATGAATGTATTACTAAAATGTGCAATCACAAATTTTAGAAACCAATTATGGAACCAAAAACTTAAAGGGTTAGAGAAAGGTAGCAAACCATTCTGGAATATCGCTAAGATAATTAAAAAAAAGCACACTTACATTCCCCCACTTAAGGTTGGGAACTCTGTGTTTCAATCATGCTTGGATAAAGCTAACGCCTTAGCAAATAATTTCGTTAATAATCATTCAGTTTCTAGTCATGTTGCCCCTGCCATGCACGTAACATCCTCCGTTGAGCAATCAGTTAACTTTATTCGGTCACACCCACTGGTAAGTAATGTCAACCTAATACACCTAAGTGAACTAAGAAATATTATACACACTTTAAAAACCAGAAAGTCTTCCGGTTTTGATGGGATCAAAAATGTATTTCTTAAGAATCTTCCAGATTCTTCTCTTAAATATTTGGTAAATATTTTCAATGGCTGTCTAAATCTGGGATACTTCCCGAAAAACTGGAAAATTGCCAAGATAATTCCAATTTTGAAACCTGGCAAAACTGCAAATTTGCCCTGTAGCTACAGGCCAATAAGTCTACTAAGCTCTCTTAGCAAGTGCCTGGAAAAGATTATCAAAAAAAGAATCATATCTTTCGTTGACGATAACCAAATATTACTTAATGAGCAGTTTGGATTTAGGGCTTTACATAGCACAACTCACCAAGTAGATCGTATAACAAAATACATTAAAAAAAATCTTTCTGAAGGCAAAAGTACTGGCATGATAGTCTTGGATGTAGAAAAAGCGTTTGACACCGTTTGGCACGATGGTTTGTTACATAAGCTCCTGAGTTTTAACTTTCCGTTATACCTTATAAAAATCGTACATTCATTTCTCTCCTTTCGAAGTTTTACCGTGTCCTTAAATCAAACCTTGGCAGATAATAAACTGATTAATGCGGGAGTCCCACAAGGATCAGTGCTTGGACCGGTCTTATTTAATATATATACCTCTGATTTCCCCATTTTGATGAACTGCAATATTGCTTTATTTGCTGATGATATTTGTATTTATTCGTCGGATGCAATTGGTTCCAACATAGAAACTAACCTGCAATCTGCCTTAAATACAGTACTATCATATTATCAGAATTGGAACATAAGTATTAATGCTTCTAAGACTCAAGCTATCTTCTTCACACGTAAGAGAAAAGCTTGCTTACTTCCAAGCAACCGCCTTCAAATTAATGGTGTTCCAATTGAGTGGAAATCTAGTGGAAAATATCTCGGTATCTACTTAGATAAACATTTAACATTCAAACTACACATACAAGAAGTTATTAAAAAGATCAACGTTACGATCAAGATTCTCTACCCATTCATTTGCAGGAGTTCAAAACTGAACAAAGATAACAAAATATTAATATTCAAGGCTATTTTCCAAGCGATTATGTTCTACGGATCTCCTGTCTGGGGTACATGCGCAAAAAGTCACCTTAGTAGGCTCCAAACAGCACAAAATAAGTTATTAAAAATGATCTTAAATCTTCCCTGGTTCTTCTCGACAGAGAAATTACATAATATAGCTGGCATTGAAATGGTTTCAACTAGAATTCAGAAACTTCATAGTAAATATATCTTATCTTGTATGGCTTCTGACAATGACTTGATTTTAAACCTAGCTACATAAAGTGCAAATTAAAATCTTCACGTGCAATTCTCTCTCATTTGTTTTTTTTTTTTTGTATTTTTATTTATTTATTTTCTGTTTGTATTTATTTATTTATATATATTTATTTATTTATTTATTTCCTTATTTATTCATATATTTATTTACTTATATATTTGTATATTTATTCATCTGTTATTCTTATTTATTTATTTATTTATTTATACATTTGCTAGCTTATTACTTATTTACTTATTTATTTATACATTTATTTATTTATTATTTATTTATTTATTTAATTATTTATTTATTTATTATTTATACATTTGCTTACTTACTTATTTATTTATTTATTTATTTATTTATTTATTTATTTATTTACTTGTTCATTTACTTAAATATAAACTTTTATTTTTATTTTCTTTTTGCACAAGTACACTTATATTTAGCACTTTAAAATCTAAAGTCAACACCACTTCTCTTTTCCCTCCATGAAATAAGGAATTTTATTTGCAAAGAAGGTTTTTAGTGGCTTTTCCTTCTGACTGAAAGTATTTCTGTGATATTATTTAAGTAATTGTACAAATATTCTAGATGTAAGGTAATGAAACCAAATCTCTGTATAACGAACATTGTATTTTGCAAATTGTACAATTTCTGCCACAATAAATATCTATATCTATCTATCTAAATTGAATGTAATCGTCAATTACAGTGTCATCGTATCCAATCTTACTGTGATTTTAGAAAACGTTTCTGCATCGTCTCACTTATCTATAAAAAAAAAATATTAAAAATGCAAACACGGTCTGCGCCTTAACTGGTACCACACCAAGGAAATCGAATTGTGTTGCCTACAAACACGATAATTTCTTATATCAATGTCCGAATTTTAAATTGGTAAAGGCAAACCACATATGCTTTTGTTGCTTGCGCCAAGGTCATGTATTGGCGAAATGCTCAATCCGACGAATGTGTAACATAGCTGCCTGCCATAAAAGTCCCAACCGTTTGCTTCATGACCCCAATAGTAATAGCGGATAGCAATCAGTGATGCATGTAGTGATCCCAAGGTTGGAACTGCAGGCAGCCGTCTTAGGAGTTCGATTAAAAGAGATCATAATGAGAAGTCATGAATTCAAACCCAGCCAAGTCATATTATGGTCGGACTCAAAAAAATAGTCGATGCTATAAGCAGTTTGTAGCTCACCGGATTTCGGAAATTGTGGACTTATCGACTACAAGTCAATAGAGGGGGGTTCATGGAAAGCAAAATCGAAGGAAAATTCAGGACCACAAGCCAATTCGATGTGGATTAAAGGACCGTCATTTTTGAAAACATCGGAAGAGAATTCGCCAGTGTTACCGGAAGACATCCCTGCTCATAAGCAAAGCCAAGAAAGACGTCAACATTTCCTTCTGCTTATTGATAACGGCGTGACGGTTATACCATATGAGCGTTTATCAAGCGACTACCGGTTATTAAAGATTGTAGGTTGGATCCTAAGAACAGTTGATAAATTAAAGAACATAATTAAAAACATTAATCACCATGAGAGTATGGCACTGAAAAAAGTTACCGTTATGGAAGTCAATAAAGCTGAAATCTTTCTGTGCCGCTTAGTGCGTATATCCCAATGAAATTCGTAATCAGCCAGTCTCGAAGAAAAGTATGATATAGAAGCTATCACCAGTGATCGACGAGGACAACGTTATGCGACTTGGAGGGCGTATAAATAATGCCACATGCCTGTCTTACAATACGAAACGACTTATAATATTGCCTAACCACCACATATTTTCGAGGTTATTAGTTCAGTATTACCATGAACAATTTCATCACCATAAAAGAAGCCATTCGCTCTAAATTTTGGATTCGAAGTTTACGTCGATTAGTAAGAAGTACGAAATCACGATGTCAACTATGTAGGAATACGACCGCACTACCGGAGCCTCCGCAAATGGGTCAGCTACCTCGTGATAGGCTTACACCATACGTTAGGCCATTCTCATACACGGGAACAGATTACATCGGACCTTTACAAGCTGCAATTGGACGGCGACGGGAAAAAATATGGATTGCCTTATTTACTTGTCTTTCAACACGGGCCATTCACCTTGAGTTAGCTAAGAATTTGTCAAGTGACGTTATCTTGTGTTTGCTTAATTTCGTAAATCGACGTGGTGTTCCTGGTCGGATTCGGAGCGATTGTGGCTCGAATTTTATTGGTGCAAGTAAAGAAGATTGGGTCATCGTCAATGACTCTTTGGAAGGCGAATGTAAAGGACGTCGCTTCGAATGGGTATTTAACACGGCTATAGATCCATCAGCAGGAGGAGTGTGGAAGCGCCTTGTTCAGTGTGTCAAGCGTGTTTTGAATTTCACCTTTAAGGAAAAGGCCCCACAACTCGAAACTGTACAAAGTTTCCTAATTGAAGCTGAAAACTTAGTAAATTCCCATCCTCTAACTCATGTAGCCCTTGAAAGTGACCAAGCCGAACCATTGACGCCAAATCATTTTTTACTTGGATGTCCAACTACATACAAACTCCAACGGTAGAAGAAAACCCGAGTGGAAGCGTGGTAGGGTAGTTGAAGTTTACCCTCCGGCTGATGGGCAAGTCTGTTCTGCTGCTGTCAAAATATCATCGGGTGTCAAAACTAGCTGTACTGGACATTGTTGGTGAATCTACATCGTAGATTCACGGGGGACGGGATGTTGTCGCTCCATGCTTTCAATCATATAATTTCAATTTGTACAATATTTATTGTTTTTTAAAACTGATGTGACAGCCCATTAAATGAGTGCATGAGTGCATTACGTTTGCGCCATAAATGAAATAAAAGAAAAAATTGCTAACTTTCGTTGCAATTGGAGCATGCCGACTAGGTAAAACATTTTTTTAATATTAAAACATCCGAAACGTCCTAACAAAACCAAGGGAATGTTTTAATTTTACCTAGGCTATCGCCACATTCCTTCTAAAACTTAGTTGGACTAAAGTGCCACCATGGATTCGGGGTATTTTTTTTTTTTTTTTTTTTTTTTTTTTTTAATTCATTTTTATTCAATTTTACTTAGAGCTATCTTAGGCTAGACAAAAATGCTTAAAACTAGCTTAAATAACTTAACAAACTTAAAATACCTTACTGGCCCTATACGGACACTCTAAAGTACACACAGAACAACTTAATCTATGTCTTTCGACTTAATGCTTGATTACAAGACTACGATAATATGAAAAAGAAAATAGTTTAGCTAAGAAAATGTTTATTTTTCGAAAAACTTAGCATCCGATTTTTATTTTTATTTTTTATAAAACTTAATACTAAACTAAAACTAGCTTAACCTACCTTAATTAAAATATATATATATAGATATATACAATATATATATTACATATATATATCTTTTTTTTCTGTTTACGATTTTTATTAATTTTTTTTTTTTTTATTTCTTATTTTGTTTTTTTTTTTTTTTTTTTTTTATATTTTGCCTAGAGCTAAACTGAAGCTACCCAACACCCTAACCTACTTTAACCTAACTAACCTATCCTAACCTACCCAAACCTACCCTAACCTACTCTAACCTACCCTAGCCTACCCTAGCTTATATAAGCCTGCCACTGGCGTTTGGCGGGCTTTGCCTTGAAGAGGCTATATGAACTGATGGTACCACTGACGAAGTCCACTCCAGCCACCAAAAGCGTTGATGCTGACGGACGACGTCTCCCCGATCTCGACGCGACACCGATCTACTAAACCTGAGGCGCTCGGGCTCACGGAGCGCGACATCATGTTCGTAGAGGAATCGCCGCTCCACGGAATTGCGGACCACGTGGAAGATTAGCGGTACCGCTGATCTATCCTGGATCAGCCCACATTGATCTAAGTAGAGAAATGCCTCTGGTGGAACAAAGCCGTTAAGGCGCACTCTCTCGTGGTACAAGTAGTTGGGGTAGTAAGCCCCCGAGATCAGGTTATTGACCGAAGTCATTGCTCTTGCAACGTGGCTTCGAATCAGTTTGATCAGAAAGTTATCCACCCGTACAATCCTAGCCATATTATATAGGACCTCGTTCGGGTAAAATTTCGTGTACTCAGATTCAGGTGTCCTATGTAGCCCAAGACAAGTCCTGAGACATTGCCTCTCAAACACCCGAATCCTTTCCATTAAGCTGGCTCTCACATTGAACCAGACGGGACATCCATAGGCAACCATGGGCCTGATTAAGGCCATGTAGCAGATTACCTTCACTCTGGAATCAAGTTGGCTGCTATGAAACAGCCATCTTGTCAGAGCGAAAGCGCCCCGGGCCCTTGCCAGAGCAGCATCTACATGTTTGTCAAAATATAGATACTGATCCAGCACGATCCCAAGGTACCTGACTACACTTTGTCTCGCCAGTGGACGCCCGTCCGGCCCAAAGATAGAGAACTTGCGCCAATTTTTTCTAGTGTCCCGAGAGGCCCTAGACAAAGGCGTTCTGAACAATATAGATTCTGATTTCTGGAAGTTGATTTTCAACTTCCAGTCATCACAATACTGCTGAATTTTTTCGAAGTCACGCTGCAGAAGAGTAACAATGACGTCGATCGTTGGACCTGATCTGTACGCAATTAAATCGTCCGCGTACGCTATTGAATGGTGAAGAGAAGCTATCAGATCACTGAAGTAAATGCTGAAAAGTATCGGCGAGTTCACCGTACCCTGTTGCAGTCCGTTGTTAATATTAAATGTTTGGGTAGAAGTCACGTTGGCAATTTTCACAACGAACTTTCTACCTGTTAACATATCAAAAATCATATATAGCAGTGGTTTACTTATGCCCAACCGACTGAGCTTGTAGTAAAGTCCTTCTAACCATACGGTGTCGAAAGCTTTTTCCAAGTCAATCAGACAGGCACCCGTGCATTGGTTCTTGCATTTATTCCACTGGATATCCGATACGAGCTTCGACGCGGCATGAATAGTGTCATGCCCCGCTCTGAAACCAAATTGGTTATCCGGAATGATTTTATTGTCCTCAACCCATTTAGAGAGGGCTCTATGGACTACCTTCTCGAAGACCTTGCTGATACTCGGAAGAAGACTTATCGACCGGAGATTTGCCGGGTTAGAGGTGTCCTTACCCCTCTTGGGGATTGGTTGCACTACCGCTGTCTTCCAGTGCACTGGATAATATGCATTATTCAGTGCATTGTTGAACAGGATGGTGTACCTCTCTACAGCCACTGGCGGAAGGTGCCTAAGCACAACATTGGATATACCGTCGATACCCGCGGATTTTTTCCTTTTCAATGACCGAAAGATCATCTGGAGATCGTCCGTCGAAATGAAGAGGGTGTTAGCCCCTTCACTGGCGACAGCATTGTTTGCCATAAAATCATCATTGAACCTGGTAAAACCAAGGTTCTCTGATCGCCAATGATCTATATCATTTTGAAGGTAGAAGTGGTGAAGTAGGACTCTGTTTTCCAGGTCGCGGTTTGGGCGAATGCTGTCATTCACCGTATACACTTTCTGGAATACAGCTCCCACTGTCGCCACCTTCTCCTGGGGATCCTCGATCACGAAGAAATCATCATCCAAGACGGCGCTCTCTGGATCGATGTTGTGGATTCGGGGTATTTGCCAAGCGTTATGTACTGCGAGATAGATGCAATGTGAAGAGTACCACTTCCTTCCTAGATTTGTAGTTCTATAGAGGCTGATATTCTCATCGCATCTATCTACACTCCCATGTTTGCATTGTATAAATACACAACGTGCGTCTGCTCTACCTAAAGTCAAAAAATAAAAATAAATTACGTTAATGTTTATACTACAAAAGCTTTACTTGCAAAGTTTTTTTTCTTTTTGGGAATAATGCCTTACCAAATGGATTGGTGCTATACCAGCAAAACTTGAACAGAGCGATACGATATTGTTATATTTCCATTTAAGCGATCTCTATCTGGATTTTTCTAAAATCGTACGAACCTCTCTTTTCTTTCTTCAGAGTCGACTAATGGATTCTGCGGTGATCGGTTTTCGCCAACGGTACCAGTGCCAAAGAAATTTCTCTGGATAAGAAGATCTATAAGTTCTACCGATGAAAAATTTTGGCCATTTCCTTCTCAAATCATCTGCGTATTCCAGTACCACTGCAGCACCATCTCCGTATTCTGCATAAGTGATGAATGCGCGTTGGTAAAGTTCGAACGAGTTGACATATCCCAACTTTGTTATACCTACTCATGACTTGTAGCCGCACCTAATGGGCTTACCGTGGATAAACTGCTTACATCCATGGTCATCGAAATAAGGCACTTTCGCTTCATCTTCAACTGGGGCATTATCAAAAAACCTTTCGTTAAGGTGTTTGAATAAAACCCTTACTTTGGCAGATTTGTCGGCTTGGTCCATATTTTCATTTTTTGCTAAATATAGATTTGAGAAAATGTACTCAAATCTATTTCTTGCAATTGCATCTGCAACCTCTCTCACTCTTTCGCAATATATTCTTTTTGAAACCTGAAGGTAGCCACTCAGAATTAAAACTGCGATAAAAGTTTTAAGCTCCTGCAACTCGATATTTCGTTGCCTGTTTTTTCGGGATATATAACATACATATACATATACCTGTTTGTTTCATTCAGAATTACTTCAAACTCCAAAGGTGATGGTAAAGTGCTGACATTTTCAGGGTTTTCTTGGTTGGCACAGGTGGGAGACGGTAAGTCCTCTTTTACCCATAGATAGATCTTTTTTTTTTTTTTGTGGCTTTTTAGATTGTCATGAAGTGCATGGTACCATATTTGAAAAATTGAACAAGGGAATGTCATCATCGGACGAATACTCATCAAGAATACCACGGTTGCACATTATTTCATCTGGAGCTTGTAATTGAGAACCTGGTAGATTTTCTGCCAGATAAATCTTCATCTGTTAGTTCCGCACATGCATTTTTCGGTGGAAATATCATCCATTTTTGCTGTCAATCCCCCGTCATCCTGGAGAAAAGCAGGGCTTCATTCAAGGAAAATTCTCTGAAAAACAAGACGTATATTTGTGTGACGTCCTACATGTAGTAAACCACATGTTATACTCAAAAAAACCCTGCGGAAATGAGATTCTAAGAACTCACTTGTTTTTTCACATTGTAATTATCGAAAGAATAATATTTTGGCAAAACAAAATATAAATTGTGTAATTTGTAAAACTAAATCTAAGCACAAAACAAATACTTACTTTATGAAGGGAATACTGGTTGGAATCAAACGCAATTAAATCACACTTTTCCTCACTAACTTCACTAAAAACAAGTCCAACAGTGAAGATTAACTAAATCTGAACGCAAAAAACTAATGTGCAAACAACACGTGCCGAACGCACGTCAGGCAAATCTGGGTTAAAAGCAGTATAATCAAAAGTGTAGGTAACATGCTTCTACGACTACTTTAATCTACTTTACTATTAATCAGTTGCATTATCTCTATCGCTACATAGTCCCCGCTATCTGCTACAACTATCTCCCTCATTTCTAGAATTCCAAGAGGAGCGGAATTGACCGGGCGTGTAAGCACAATGAATGAAAAGTTTGATTTATAATGTGAACAGCTACCAAGCGAATGAAGACGCCTATTTGGATGCACATTTGTTATTCGAAGAAGATTTAGGCAAAAAGATGTTAGCTTCCAACATATGAGGGAACGCCTCATAACAATCCTTATTAAAGCTGCTTTTGCGTAGATAAGTCTAATATACATCCTCGCCCCCAGAAAAGAAAAACGATTCACAGAAAGACAGAACATACTCTTAATGCCCTAACTATGACACCAACCTCTTTCTATTGCAATAGAGTGTAATGCGAAGGAGGACATCATAGGAAGGCACAGCCCACACAATACGATGATATTCAGGCTAATGGATATATTTTTTGGTAGACAGTACACCATTAAATTAAATTAAATTATTCTACCATAAGTCAGTCGTAACATTATGGATTTCATCGGTGTTCAATTGCTCAGGAAATTTCCTGGGGCGAAAGAAATTGTGTTCTTCTCCTTTCGCACTCATTGGTATTCTTTGTTAAAAGAATTGGATTTCCAAGCTGCCATATCATTGCGGACAAATCCCTCGTACGTGCCCAGTAATATACTAAATTTGGAATAGTATACAAAAGTTAAATTAATATCTAGATGCTTACCTTTAACTGTGCTCATGTAATTGGGCTGTTTTTCCCGACGAATTTGAAAAGCCATGAAGTGGCGAGAGGTATCGCGCGACTTATATTTACCACGAAACTTCGAAATAAAAAAAACGAATTAAATTTCGGGCAGAGCTTCGCCCTCTGGAACTTTATTAACAGAACTGAACAAACTATCGTTTTTGAAGTAGGTTTTTATAATAACAAAATGCTGACTTATTACTTTAGCGTGAGATTAATAATTACATATGATACAGAACCAAATTAGAATTTGGATATATTAGATTACAAGGTATTTGATGCATAAGGCAAATCTGAATTTGAATATATTGTATTTCTTAAGATAACAAAGTTATGCGTTAGCAACTGCATGGGAGAAGAATGTTGGAACGTAACTCGCGTATGTAAGCCCATAGTTTTCATAGTCGTACACATTATTGCATAACAGCAGAGGATTTCTATGTACCTATTTTGACGACGGAACTTTTTAAATCAGTAATAAGGGAGCTTTAAAAGACAAAATCTTGTATTCGAAGATCATATAAAAATAGATACTCCACATAACACTGAAAAGATTCCACTCTAAATTGATGAACATTTTTCCAGTTAATGGCAGATTTTAATTTTTTTTTTTTCATTTTTCGATAATTTGTTGAGGATACATATCATATTCAGTATTGAGTATACTCGTATACGAGTATATTCTCATATTTTGCGGATATTGATCACGGACACTATGCACCAAAAATCATCAACCATAGGTTTCGTAGGACCCATGCATTTATTTTGAGTTTTCTATTCTGCTCTTAGGAAAGTACCTCTTAAAAGATGTCTGCATATCAGTGTTATTGGCGTTATTTTAATCTAGCATTGAAAGGTATTATTATTAATATTATGAGTTTCACTGGAATTATTATGCTTTCACAATAGTAGTTATGAATAATTCCCTCATCGTGAAGAAGGACGCATTGCCCATATGCCGCTGGCTATTTGTTTGGATCTTAATGCCGTCTTTGGCAGTCAATATAGTACCCAGATATTTAAATTCGTCCACTTTCTGAAAGCGCTTATTGAGCGTAGTTAGGTGAGAAGTTTGGATCGATTGAAGTATATCAGTGACCATACGAGTATATTGTTTACCTTCATGTACTTCTATGCCTATTTCCTTTCCTGCCTTTACTAGAATAGATGTGTGTCCATTGGGCCAGCGCACACAGGAATGTTTCTACCGGCAGAGAACCGATTTTATGGGAGAGGGTGCTGAAGTGTGCAGTATGAAACTGAGTAAAATCTTCCGAGTATCGGGAGATAGAACAGGGCAGAAAACTAACATATTTATACATAACCCTTTTTTTCGAATTTGCACGTTTGGTGTTGGGCTTCAATCGTAATTCGTCACTAACACAATTAAACGAGGTTCACATATACAATTTTTCCTGCCGGAGTAATTAATCCCGTCTGCGCCTAGAGTACAATATTACCCCAGTTTTCCTCCTTATAGAATAAGTCACGCATGCGCTGGCCTATTAGGGGTTATTCCCCTCTCCTTTCGCTGAAGGGATCTGATAACGAATTCCCGCACCAAACTAAGAATAAGTATTGACAAGGCATTTCCTTGCCTTAATCATTCACGTATGTCGAATGTTTTCTATAAAATATTTTCGACTTTAATTTTTCCTTTGTTTCCCTTTAGGAATATTTTTATCAGTTTCACCAATTTATTTTTGGGGATTCCAAGCCTTACAAGGACGTGATATGTACATTTTCGATCGGTTAATAGAGTCATGTGCTTTTTGAAAATCTCATTTGTTTTCTCGTTTGGCGTATAGTGAAAATCTGGTCACTCGTCGAGCAAGTACTCATGAAGCCACACTCGTAATCTCTGATTATTTCATATGATGTCTTTAAGAGAATACTTGACATCACTTTGTATTAATTTGTATTAATTGTTCCGTATAGGTGTGATGAGCCACCTGCATATTTTATTTATTCCGCTGGGATTAAGAAGAATTCTGCGACCTTGTTATTCTTAAGCCGATGGAATGCTTCTTTCACTTTCTCACTGCTTGGCAGTTCTACCTGAACCTCTGCTGTGTGGATAAAAATGTTTTTTATTGCTGCTGACTTCCATGTATGTGCAGTTGATCGAAAAAGACATCCCTTTTATCATTGCGAATAAAACCCGATCTAGACTGGTAAACTTTTCATAGAGCGTTTAGCCCTGCCTGACCTCGTGTTTTTAGCCACATATTGTACCTGAATTTTAGCAAACTTGTTCCTTTGCTATTTTCACTTTTTTATTTCGAAGGAAATGGCTGACTTCCTTTTGTAAGTTTTGATACCTTCCAGGGATTGAAGTCTTAGAACATTACGAGATACATATATTGCTTTTTCCTCGCATTCTTCGTCGAACTAAGGCTTTACTTTGGGACTGCACAACAGTCTACTTTGTTTTCTGCTGCTTACTTTATTGCTTCTACCTGTCTTGTTTCATTGTTAGTTTCTATGCGATTCTATGCGAACCGATTTCCAGAGGAGACTTTGTTCTCTGTTTTCTCGTTGAAGTCGCCAAATACAATTTTCGTCGGCAATGGATGAGAAATTGTCAAATATTTCGTCCATTGTTTCATAAAACGCTTCGTTTACCTCTTTATTCTTATATATGTATGTAGGTATTTTGCAGACAGTGTATGTTCAGAAGTACATAGTTATAACGGAGACGTCGCGTACATTTTAGTACGTTCTAACCAGTTTTGTGTTGATGAAGAATCCTGTTCCAAGATTGAGGGTATCCGTACCGCCACAAACGAAATTATATCCGTCCTTTACGGTTGTTCTATTTGAACGTTTTGTACAGCTGTGATGTCAAATTTATATTTAAATATTTCTTTGACTGCAGTTTGAAAAGCACCCAGTCTTTACAAGCTGCGTATGTTCTACGAGCCTATTCTTAATTTTTGTGAATTTCTTTTAATGAATGATCTCCCGCATGATATACATATACACAAAATATTTTTGTATATACATATATTTTAAGGTTAAGGTAGGGTTAAGTTAATTTTAGTTATAAATTTATTTGCAAAAAAAAATTATGATCTGATGCTACGTTTTTTTAAAAATATCACTTTTCTTTATTTTAATTGTTTTTATTTATTTTAATTGTTACTAGTTACTTGTAAGGCCGAAAAGCATAGTCTTAAGTTATTCTCTTTGCTTTAGAGTGTCCGTCTAGTGCCAGTAAGGTATTTCATGTTGATTCTTACTTAAGCTAGTTTTGAGCATTTTTGTCTAGGGTAAGTGTGTTCTAAAAATATTAAAACAAAAATGGAAAAAAAAATATCTTCCGTATCCCACCCGGAGATCTAATAGGGGAACTAGTTTAACTCCGAAATATTTTTTTATGGGGCAGGGATCCATTGCGAATATAGTTACGACTGGCACTCCAAGCCGCCGGTATATTCTTATCCCATTGAAAGGTATATTTAATTCATTTTTTTTAATTATATCTAGGTACCGAAAAAGCTGGTCTGAACACCAAAAATAAATTATTCAAACGCTAATTTAAGTTAAAAGTAATGCTAGTAAAAAGCTTAATATTCACCACTTGGTTCAAATAGTCTTGTTAAGGCTTTACTGCAATATAACCACCCAACGACTGCGTCCCAGAAAATCAGTGCAGTCTGTTGTACAGGACATGTTCGCGGAAATGCTGAACTGCCCTAACGTGGATACTAACGAACCCGCTGAAAGTTCGTCGCCTTAACTCACACACAATATAGCTGTCCCTGCAATGCGGCAGTGTCTAGGAAAACAGCAGGCCGAAGAGGTCAGAAATAAAAACACTTAGAACGAATTGCCTGAAGGTCTGAGGCTCACCAGAGGGAAATCGATTTCCAACAACACCTGGATACCTTTAGACGACGGTAAAGGGACTAATCGGGATCTACACGGCAATGGTAAGACCGATAATCTCATATGCATCGGTTGTTTGGTGGAGCAGGCTGACACGAAAACACGTTGTGGCTTCACTCACCAAACTCCAAAGAGCGGTCTGCCTCAGTTGCTCGGGGGCTTTCCCCAGCACACCGGGAGCTGCTTTGGATGCTATGATGAACCTTCCACCCCTTGACATATATATCAGAGGGTGTGCACTGAAAACTATTTCTCGCTTAAAGAGGAATGGTCTTTGGTACAACTCGCAGTGGAGTGAAAGTGTACTTGAGAGAGAAATATCCTACGATCACTGTCTCATGGATATGCCCTCTGACGCAATGACACCTGCCATCCTACTGCGCTGTAACTACACAGTCACATTTCCTTGGCGTCAGGACTGGCTTTGGCCAGACACTGAACCTGGAATAGAATGTCTTCGCATCTTCACAGATGGCACTTCTCGTTAGGAAAATATGCGTCTGTCTTCCAGGCGGAGATTTACGCAATCCTAATGGCCATGCACTATGTTGTGAAACACAGATGGAGGGGAAAGAGCATATGTGTCTGCAATGACAGCCAAGCTGCACTCAAAGCTGTATCCAATCCTCTGTCCAACTCCAAACTAGTGCATGAACTCAAGACCTTCTTGAACAAAGTCGGAAGACTTAATTCACTTAGGCTTGTATGGGTTCCAGGTCACTCTGGAATCCCAGGAAACGAGATCTCCGATGAACTCGCTAGAAAAGGCTCAGAGGAGAGTTTCTCAGGGCCTGAACCCGCCTTAGGTCTACCAGCTTCAACGGTTAAATCTGACATCAATGACTGGGTATTTAACGTACACAGTCGCAGATGGAAGGAATATCCAGGATGCAGGATGACTAAGCGCGTACGCCCTGACGTCTGTAAAAAGTCCGCAACATTCTTCTTATCCTTAAGAAGAAATGACTGCAGAAGGCTAACGGGCGTCATTACGGGCCATTACACTTTTGCCAGGCATCTTTACGTGCTTGGCATCAGTGAGACGCCTACCTGTGCTGCTTGTTGCGAGGAGGACGACACAGCGGAACACTTTCTCTGCGACTGTCCCGCCTTCGCTCGTGCACGGTGGCGCACTCTTGGGGCCGACGTGGTGGGTGCCGAATCTCTTAGCTCAACATCACTGAAGCCCCTCCTCATTTTTCTCCGGATAACGGGGAAAATACAATAAAGACAAGGTGTCTGTCTGGTAGTACAATGGACCAGTACTTGTGTCTGAGTGCTCCAGCAGATAGTAGAAGCCTCCAACAAAAAAAAAAAAAAAAAAAAAAAAAAAAAAAAAAGGGACTAATCAAAGGCAATCAAAGAGAGCAAGGTAAGGTGCTCCAAACGTCTTTCCGACGAAGCTGACATCAACCCATTGAGCACGGCCTAAACAATGGTTATAACCAGGCTTAGAGCCTGCAGAATCCTACCAATAAAATGCCTAATAATGCTTAAAATTATTTGGGGACACTTGTTTCTCCAAAGGCTCACAATGGCTCGAGAAATAGATATAGGAATATCCCAGCCATCAAATTGGATGAACAACATAGCCCTCTCATCAGAATACGAGACGAAAAGGCACCTAGACCCGATGTAATTCCTAACAAAACCGTCGCCCGACATCATTGAAAATGCAAAAATATAAGAAGGCGAGTCGTCAGAACCATGACAGCTTCAATACAAAGGGAAATAAACCCCTCAGAGAGTCACCGTATCTATATGTCTGCTAGATACAGTGGGGAAGATTCTAAGAATGTGGGAGCTTTACTCGTATCTTATGACCTGAATGGTTTTTGAAAATCGCGCTCAAGTTTGACGTTGCAATTGACATTGAAATTAAGATCATAAAAGGACATAAGATGTTAAAACGCATTTAACTCGGCCAGCCGGTCCAAACAAAGGATTGTTCGCAAGGATGCAAAAGCCTTAATATTTACTTAGGATAGCCTATAGCTGCCTTACCACCAAGAAGTTAAGAGCAATAGTAGTAAGACGGTAAGAGAACTAATTGTTATGCTGTCAGAGTGGGGCTTTAGTACATCAACAAAGCAGTATTGATCTTATGGTGGCATCACACTGCACGGGGAAATAAAAGAAAAAGAATTCCTTTTATAAACACGTCGCCTATAAGCGAAGTACGAGTTGCGTGGCGTACATTAGTTGGAGTTGTCGCTCAGAGAGTAAAACGTTGAGTAGAGACGGGTAAGACGGACATTTTTAAGCTTGACTAGAACTCCGATTTGGGTTCTAGCCCGGAAGTCTGGTCAAACGTTATAGCCATATTCGAGGACCCAAGACAACAATAGCTTAAGCCCTGTCAGGCTCAGTCTCACGCTACTTCCAACCATACACTATCATTGAGATTCCAGACTTGGATTCTTTCCCAGAATAGGCTGACTGAATACTGTCAATGCGAAAGTGTTGATAAGGCGACTAAGGCCCTACTACGGGAACACTACAAGTGTTCCGAACGGGTTATAACCCAGAAGGACAGAGTAGTGTAGTCGCAGCGCCGACACACTGTAGGTGTCTCAGCAACAACCCCGGCCCAGAAAGTTCATTACAGAAGAAAGTACGCTCAATGACCCTATGACTCTTCCGAGCCCAGTCTCGGTAATAAGACTAATGTTGGAATCGGAAGAATACTGGACATACATATATCTATGCACCAGTAAGAAACGTGCAGCCTTAACTACAGAGAGTCGAAATTATAAGTACAGCAGCAGAAATAAGCATGAATTGCTTGTCAGCTCACCTTGCCACGAATCCATGAGGAGACTGGCTGGTGTGAACATGATGTGGTTTAGTAGCTAGGCGTACATCTAGAAAAAACGAATAGGTAATGCGAATATGACACAGGTCATTGGTCAAAGTGCTAAATAATGTAAAATTTTGTAAAATATATTAATATAACCTTGTCGTGGCTCTGGTACAGCAGCATCAGTTGTAGTTAATAATGATTTTCCGTGCTGATTTGTCTGGTTTGAGCAGCTACATGCTGCCGACTCCATCAAATATGGGGCAGAACCTTCAAATATGTAATGGATATTTGCCTTAATCGGCGATGTTGATCCATGGCCGGGCTTACCCATGCTTGGCGCTGGTGCTGATGTGAACTTGTATATTGCTTATATTCCGGAACGAAACCTTTACATTTTAATTGTTGTGAGTTATTCGCTTGTTAATATAAAGCCGCACCATAACAGAAATACATCATAATTCCTGGATGGATATGATATCTTATTTGTAGTCTCGCAAGAGCCTCTGTAAGTTGTTCGGACTCTGTTCTCTTCTCTGTTCCGAAATCTAACATCCCATGTGGCAAGCCGAAATTCATTATCAATCCATTCGTATCCGAAAATGATTCCCTTTTCTCAGTATAGTATACGGTATACCTATACCCATCTGGAACTAATCATGTTTTCGCATCTTGCCTCTCCTGAAATTCCCAGATGGTAGCCCATATTTGTAGTAGTACATATATAAGATAGACAGATAAAAATGATTTCGTGTATTTAATACACGTGAGTGCGCAACACAGATAACTAATGATAAATCAGCACTTTAATGCATGTGCTTCATAATGCTTTATATAAATACAGTGCAGAAATGATTTGAACTGTTTGTGCTTTAAAAATGCTTGACACTGGGCCTAGATCCAATAAATTTAGAGATGAATATATATACATACACGTGCGTATTTACCACCCAGTCGACTATTTATCCATCGGAATCCTGCATATGTTTCGAAATTCTATCTACATATTTGCCGTAAATTCATCACATATTAATCGTGATACTGGTCCATTAAACGCCTTCATCACATATGTCGTAACATGGCTCTATTTATCTTCATGGCAACAGCAAATGATCCGGATCCGGATTGTCTTCTCGGCGAAGCTCTTGATTTGTATGCATCTTCTGTCAGCTATAAAAATGCTTAATTTTGCTTCATTTTAGATTTCCTACGTGCATGATCGTTTTCCAAGAAATTCCGAGGACGACTGAACCATCATCCCCTTACCCGCATCCACCCGCCACTTTCTTGCAACACTCATCGGTATAGTAATTTTCAATCGATTTAACATTTCTCAAGCCCATTAAACAGCAAGGAAATTCTCCAGGAATAAAGTGAACATTGCAAGAATAGGTGCGGAAAACGGAGACAAGTCACGACGGAATGAGGCAGGACCAAGGTGACTTCCAATTTCTTTTCCGTGCTTCAAAGCCGGTAGCGAGTGAGGTAAATTCGAATTTCTTTGTTCCTGTCGTATACGAGCATTCCTAGGATTCAAATGGAAATCTTGATTGCCAAGGAAATGAGCTCCTATGTAACATGTACGAACAGTCATGTGTGTATTTTATTTATCCACTGGGTACCGTGCGTTCGTTAGGCTGGGCGGGGGCGAGGATGCACTTCAATAAAACCTCGATGTGTAGTATAGTATAAAATGTAACTTATTCGCATGTGGCTTGTGGTGAAGCTGGCACGAAGCGATTCTTATTACTAATTGAGTGGCTTTCTGCTCGTTGGGCCGTGAGTCTCATTGTTATGGTAATTTGTAACGTTCCTTGTAATAAATAAGCGGGTTCTTTGAGAACAACCGACATAAACAGATGTACCAGCAAATGAGCACCCAAGCATGTGGCGCAGCTGTGCTTTGCAACTTATTTCGGTGTGAAAAGTGGCCACATTTTGCTGCGAGCGTTATTTCCGTGGCTTGATATGCACATTTGGATTAGAGTTGCTGTTTCAAATGGTGTTGAACGCTTGGCTGCACATAATTAGTCCATCCAGCTACATATATGTGCTTCCTAAATTATGCTGACGGTATTGTGGTAGATGGATTGTTCTCATGGCATGTAAAATTGTGATGCAACCATAAATGGAGAAACGAGGAGTTCGAAGATGAAGTGCTAACTTGGGCAGATTTTTATTTTTGTGTAGACATGATTATAGATGTTAAGGTGTGGAACACATTTTTTATATTGTTTATATTTTTGGCGCCAATAAACCGTTACACACATTTGCTAAATCATTAAGAGATACCGAGATCACCATGAAAGGGATTAACAAGGTTAAATCTATTATATAATTCCTCAGCTCTGTCACTAATTATTAATTACTATGTACATACCGCCACCACTCCTTCAGTGAGGCCACGTTTTAGCTAGAAAATTCAAAGATGTTTAGTGAATGGTATCATAGCAAAATTGACGAGCAGGGGGACGCCAACCTGTATATAGATTCGAATAACAAAATTTAATTTTAAATCATTAGAAAAAGGCCACATTTTATTTTTATCTGTAGCATAAGCTTTCTTAATGTCTGCCTAATGAATGTCTCGACTTTGGGTAGACGTACATATATTTATTGCCATTTTGCATCATGTTTTCGCCTACCCAATATCTTTCTTTAGTATATAAATCGTTGGCGAAGCATTGGTGCATTGTCTTAACGGCCAATCGAAGTCTTCATTTTGAGTAATTCGTCATATAATAAAATTAACCCTTTCAACAACTATGTGACACGTGGCACTAACCTGATAAAGTCAATATCGTTCTGTACGCAATTTATTCCCTGAAACTGTATCATTTTCGGAAAAAAAATGTGGTCCAATGCCTTCACCAAGCATAATTTAGCGAAAGCAATGCTTTAATATGTAAGCATTTAAGCCAAGATCTTTAAGCAAAATGCTGTACAGGATTGTTGCGAATAGCCCAATTCCTGTATTCGTCTCGAAATGGAAACACTTGGGTTTTTAATCAGACTTTCGATTTTGGCGACGATATTTCTCTCTGGTTTGCCAACCGAATACGAATCTGGGTCTTTACATCACGAACATGTCCAAACCAAAATTGATTATATCTCTGCGAGAAGTTATTTAGTAGGGACCGGAAACAATATGAACTTTACGAAATGTTTCTGGGAATTATTCTCTATTCTACACGTTTTGCCTTTTAGTTCATACAAAGTCATCACAATAACAGTTGAATGTTAACAGTTTAATAATGATAATAATAATGACACCTCTTATTGGGTGTCACATATCCTGGCTACTTTAGAAAATTATGCCGATGTCTAGTATACAACCCTTGAAATGTCCTGAAATGCCCTTGGATAAACTCGAATCAACCCGAGTTCAACGATAAGGCTCATTTTTTGTTGAATGCTTTTGCCAAAAACCTAAATAGTTGAATTTGGAGTGAAAATAATCGACATGACAAAAAACGACAGTGGCAAAGGAAGAAGTTTGCTAAAACTCAGGGAAGATATGCGGCTAAAAACACGAGAACAAAAATAAAGTTTCGGACAACGAAAGAGTTACAACCCAATGGAGGCGATATTCCGATAAACTGCTGAATATACAGTTTGTCATGAAAGTGTTTACACGTAAGTGAAAAAAACAACTTAGTTTACTTAACTTTATTTAATTTTTCTTTTCCAATATATTATTATTCAAATCAAGGAAACGATATAGCACAAAATGCAACTCATTTAACTAAGAAACAACAACAAAACACATAATAAACTAAAAAGGGACAAAAACTCCGGTGTCAATAAAGTGTTTACACATCTGAATGAATTCGAAAAAAAGTGCTCATATTTTAACCCTCATCCGGGCAAAGAATATTATTTCACAAACGGACCTTTGTGTCCGGTAGACACAATGGTGAAAATATTGAAATGTATACAAATGATACACTTTATTTTTAAAATAAATCGTTTCAGAAATAATGTAGTTTTGTTTTTTTATTATTATTTATTTATTTTTTCAATTTTGATTTTTTAAATATATACAGTTTAGGTATTTAGATAAATAGTACTAAGACTACTTCTTTTGGCAATTTGAGCAAATCTGCGACCTGGCGCTGTGCTGACTGCAAACGTTTTTCTTGCAGATATCACAAATTTGTTTTTGTGTTCTTGAAATTGAGGAAGGGCATATATAGCATCTTCTTTTTTTTCGTACTGACGGCATTTCCGAAGTTGTGTTTGGTTGCGGTAAAAAACGTGACATTGCCTTGACGGAAGATATCGATAAACCCGTTCGATTTCTGCGTTCAATCTGTGGCTTTATTAGAGCTTCGGCGACACTCACAAGAAACAACCGCCTTCGTTCGTGGTGTTTTTCATTCCATTTAGGGTATAAGTTGGTCCAGATAACATATGCAGCCACAGAACTTACATCCAGCAAATTTGCAAAGAAAGCAAAAGGCCATCGGTTTGTCTTTCGTTTGGATATGTACGCGTGCACCAACTGGTCAAGAGAATCTACTCCTCCCTTTGTTTCATTGTAGCTCAATATAATTTCCGGTTTCTTGGAATCTGTTGTGCAGATGTCTGGCTTGTGGTGAGTAGTCGATAAAAGTAACACACATTTATTCTTTTTTGGAACATAAGAAACGAGAGTAGCTTTCTTTGTGAATCCAAAAATAGATGAATATTCTTCTCTGTTTCGATGTGGAAGAATTTTTTTTGGCACAAATCTTTTATTTTTTCTTACTGTACCGATTATAGTCAAACCATTTGTTAGCATTTTGTAAGCTAAATCCAAGTCAGTAAAATAATTGTCAAATGTTATATTCCTATGAGATCCGTAAAAAGGTTCTGTTATTGATGTTACTACTTGCGCAGCAAGGCCTTTGGCGACAGTATTTCCTTCTTTTCCCACGTATGGGATGCCATTCAGAGGATAAAAAGTTTTCGAGTCACAGGCCCACCAAATTTTCATCCCATATTTGTCGGGTTTAGCAGGCATATATTGTTTGAATGGACAACGTCCTCGGAATGGCACAAGCTGCTCATCCACCGTTATATTCTCACCTGGAGTATACATTTTTTTCAAATTATTATTTATTTTATGAAAAATGTCTCTTATAGGTGCTAATTTATCTCTTTGCCGTCGAATCGATCTACTTGTTTTATCATCAAACCTTATGAACCTCAACAAAAACTTAAAGCGCTTCAAACCCATTGTGGCCCTGAAAATTGGAGGTCCGTACACATAATTCCATAAAACATCGTAACTGGTTGCACTTTGCTTGAGATGCCCAGCAGTCAGTAGCAAACCAAAAAATGCATACATCTCAACACTATCTGTGTTCTTCCAATTTTGTTCTGTCAAGACTCGAGAACCTTCTTGGTTTGTAAATCGAACTATTTCATTAACAATTTCAGCATCCAAATATAAACAAAAAGCGTCAAGCGGCTCATAAACTTGTTGTCCTGGTGGAAGATTTACTTTGTGCAACGACTTGATGCCTCTAATTATATTATGTGCCCGAATGCGACCAGATGGAAAAGGAGTATTTGACCAAGTTACATTATCTTTTGAAGTGTAAATCATGTTTTTTTGCCGTACTTGTGACTCAACCACATTTTCGTTTGCCGAGTCCTCTTCCAAATTATCATTGATGTTTGCGATTTGCTCATCTTCTGCCTCACTTGCAAGGGAAGTATTATCCAATTCCGAATCAGATTCAGAGCTAATGTCATCAACATTATCATCATCAGATAAATTAGTTAAGATGTCTTCTAATTCCCTTTTAGATAACGCTCTGTTAATCGCCATTTTTAAGAATTGCTAAAATATATTATATACAAATAATAAGGCATTCAATGTTGTGCAACTTAAGTTATTACCTGTCAAGTGTTTTGATTACCACGCAATATAATTTCTTTTAGAATATCCAACTACCGATAATATTTATTATTTATTCACAAGCTAAAATCACTCAAAGCCGAACTGTATGCTTTTCAACAAACGAAAGACAAATGATACAATAGAAGGCACTCCTTGAAAGTTTGTCGACAAAGTAACGGTAAATGTTTTGTTGAGCAATACATATTTATGGCAAATCTGTTTTCCGTAGAAACAACAACGAAAGAGCATTTAAAATAGCAATGCCTACGCCGTTGTGTCGTTTTTTAGTTGACTTCGTTCAATGTGTCCAATAGACACCGCTGCCCGTTTACGCCAGAAAAATGTGTTTATACTTGTTATTTTTTTGTTTCATAAAGTCATATATTTTTGTTATTATAAAAGCATTCATTATATCACCAAAGGAAAAGTCACAAATCGGCAAATCTAAATGATGCCTCATTTCTTAAATATCACAAAAAAACATAAGCAGTGTGTCCATTAGACACACCTTGCCCGGATAAGGGTTAAAGCAAAAAGTAAAATAAGTTGTTTTTTTTTTCACTTGTGTAAACACTTTCTTTACAAACTGTATGTACTTGGAGCAGAGGTTTATGTAGAAATGTCAACCATTGAGAAAATAAATTAATAATTATAATTATTAAAATATGCAGGAGACAAATTAAAAGAGAAGTTACATGGGCTCATGACAACTATATGGAACAATGAAACAACCCCCGAGGAATGAGAAAACTCGCTCATCACTCCTATTTTCTTAAAGAGGCTGACTTCATACTTCGAGAAATCATCGGAAATAATCATTAGGGATCGCTCGACGAATGACCAGATTTTCACTATTCGGCAGCTTTAGGAAATAAATCGGAATTAGACGAAAAGGTACACCAACCATATGTAGATATTGAAAACGCAAATGACTCCATAAAGCAATCAAACATTTATCACATCCTTGTAAGATTGGGAATCGCGAAAAATTTGGTAATACTGATACAAATAAGCCTAAAGGGAAACAAAGGGCAAGTTTAAGTAGGAAAGGCTTTATCAGAAGCATTCGAGACACGTGAAGGATTAAAGCAAGGAGATGCCTTGTCACCATTTCTGTTTAATTTGGCGCTGCAATTCATAAAAAGAGAGATAAAGAAAAAGAGAGGGAAATAACCCTTAATGGAATCACTAGCTTACGCTGATGATCTGGACCTGCTGGAAGATAGAGAGGAGATAGTCAAAAGAGATAAAGTCTAGTAATGGAATGACAGAAATTAGGTTTAGAAGTAAATGAGGAAGAAACTAAATAAAATGTATATGGTCACTGACCAACTTGGACCGATCCAAACCTCGCACTTAACTGTATTGAATAAACGCTTGAGAAATTAACTGCCAAAAACGACATACCATAGAGGTCGAAACAAATAAAAGGCTGCATATGAGCAACTCTTGCTTCTTCACGATGAAGAAATTATTCAAAACCACTCTTTTATCTAGCGATGTTAAAATTTTTCTAATTTTTTTTTTAGTTTTAAATTTTTCAACTGCCACTGCAATTTTCGTAAAGAACTTTCTGCCAATTACAATAATATGTCAAAAGAAAGTTATAATTACAAACCTAAAAATATCATTTTGAATACAGTATAGACTCGATCAATTAATTGAGCCCGCTTTCTGCCAACACGTCGTAAATGTATAATTTTTCGTTTCTCTGACTTACAATGTACACCTTTCGAATTATTGTACTATTGTGGCTGATCCACAAAGTAATTATAATCATTATTTTTTGAATCACTACCAGCTTTGATTTTGAACAAAATATAATGAAATAGCTACTTGATTGAGTTCAGTCGAGAGAAAACATTCTGCAATTACAACTTGGGGCATAAGCCCACCACGGCTTGATCTGATGAATGTCATCATCGGATCTTATCCGGGAGTCAAACTTGTCGACTCATTGTTTTAAGCACTTGTGACTGCATGGTCAATTACATGAATAATATTATAAGTTTGGTAGTTTAGGCCAGCGACTCTTAGTATCTAGGTCCATCCTTATATTGTCTTTCTATCTATGGAGCGGCCCTCCTGACGGTCTTTTTCCGTTCGGTTTTCCACGCATTATTCTCTTGGCCACTGTTAATCCATTTACGTGTTCGGCTAGCTTAGTCTTCGCGAATTTATTACTCGGACAATGCTTGGGGTTTATAGAGTTCCTTGAGTTCTTTACTGTGACATTCTCTTTTCGCCTGTTTCTTCTGTTTTCCTCTTATATATTATAAAACACAACATTACTGATACATATATAATATTTGCAGAATATAGGAAACTAGAACGAACAAACGACGATCGAGGGGCATTTCCCCGATAAGTATGTTACATCAAGTTTTCTCAGTAATTCTCTTATTTAGAAACACTAGCTTTAGCTGCTGAGTAATCCAAACCATATTTGTGGCCACAACCAAAAACCGCTTAAGTCCAAAACTATGATCATTGGGTATAGTACTTTGAAATAAATTTTTGAATCTGGAAAAAATTGATGCATTAAAACAACAAATCGTCAACCAGAATCGCATACACAATTTTTTGTAATTCTTACCAAATTTATTGCCAAAAACATTTTTAACTTTGTTTTTTCCCAATTGTGTTTTACCCTTTATTGCTTACCTACAATATGTCGCTTAAACTGTTATTGCAAACTGAATCATTTTTCAAACTTCTTCCTAAATGAGATAAGCGGTTTTTGGTAATCTATTTTTTTCAAGGAAAACAGGAGGACTTGACTTGTTAAGAAACATTAATTTAAAGCAATTGCCCATAACAGCTATAAAATACATAGCATTCATCATAAACGCATGTCAAAAATGGAATACTTTCCTGACATATGGAAAAGTGGAACCCATATTAAAAGCTGGTAAGCCTCCAGAAAGTCCGGAAAGTTATAGACCTATCAGCCTACTAAGCAATCTTAGTAAAGTATACGAAAAGGTATTAAAGGAGAAAATCTTAAAATTCACAGATGTTCATAAAATGTTTTCCCACGAACAGTTTGGTTTTAGACGTCACCACAGTACATCCCATCAAGCATTGAGGATATGCAACTTTATCTACTGGAATGGTTTTATTAGACATTGAAAAGGCATTCGACTCTCTTTGGTATGAGGGTTTGATATACAAAATGATACATTTAAACTTTGCCCCATGTCTCTGTAAAATAGTACAAAGCTTCCTGTCCGATCGTCGTTTCAATGTCCATGTTAATAGTAGTGTCTCTGACTTAATACACTTTCAAATGGGTGTACCACAAGGCTCAGACATTGGCCCAATCCTTTATAATATTTACACGTCGGATTTAAAAAAGTTGCCGCACTGTGATACAGCCGTATTTGCAGATGATACTGCAATATTTTCATCTCATGAATTCGCTCTCAATATTGAGAGGAATCTCAAAAATGGAATGGAAATATTAATAAAATATTACCACAAATGGAAAATAAAACTCAATGAAGGAAAAACGCAGGCTATTTTTTTCACTCGGAAAAGAAATTCGTGCTTTCTTTCCAGCTCACAACTTCAGCTGAATGGAAGCTATATAAATTGGGAACCCTCTGTCAAATATCTAGGCATTTATTTAGATACCAAGCTAACATTTAAGGACCATATCGCTAGAACTATAAAGAAAATAGGAATAGCAATAAAGATGCTATACCCATTTATTAACAGAAAATCATTACTCCACTGACATCCACTGACAATAAAATTGTATTACACAAGGTTATCTTCCAAGCGATTCTTCTTTATGGATGCCAAGTATGGGGCGACGCTGCAAATTGCCACATAAACAAATTGCAAGTCTCACAAAATAAGCTCTTAAAAATTATGCTAGATTTACCTTGGCATCACTCAACTCGTGATATTCATGTAAGAACGAATGTTGAATTGATCTCTAATAGAATTCTTAAACTTAATAATACGTTTAAAACGAGATGTAGTTTTGCTGATAATCCGCTTGTAAATGAATTATGTACTTATAATCGATAAAAGTTGAACATAAATTTTGTTCGTATATATCTATGTACATATGTATTATTATATTTCTTATTTAATTATTTATTATTTATTTATTTATTACTTATTATTTATTTATTTATTATTTATTACATATTTATTTATATATCTATTTAAATTTTTAATTATTATTTATTTATTTTTTTATTTTTTTTTATTTATTTATTCATTCACTATGTACTTGTGCATGGTTTGCTTATTTAGTCATGTGTATATGTATTGTATATGCATATCCTTTATTTTTTTGTCTTTTATATTGAAGGTTTTTTCTCGTTTTCCTTCAAATGTTTTTTTTTTTAATGGTATTTTTTTCTGTTTCTCCACATACTCTTAATAGAATTAAAAACAATGTTCCAGTAGAAAGATAATATATCAAATTATCAAATTTCTGTAAAATGTGCAATAACAAAAATTCTGTAAAATAATTGTGTACGAAATAAAAATATCTATCTATCTATCTATAAATTTTTTTACTTCAATCAATTTAAGTGATTTTTTATTGAAAAAATAAAGGAACGTTTAAGAACGAAAATTCACAGTTAAAAAAGGAAAACAAAACTTAATAAAAAACAGGCATTATTGAACAAAAAAATAAAAACATTTAAAAGTAGAAACAAAGTCTTAAATCTCATCATTTTTATCCTCATCCACTAAGTCGGGACGAATATCAGGTGCATTTTCCATTTCTAAATTATTATAAAGTTCGTGTAATGCAGGTTCGATAAACGGAAACAAGCTTTTAAGATCTTTTTTTTTTCTTTGTACTCGTACTTATCAAATTTTTCGGTGATGCGTTGGGGATGTCATTCAATTGAATTAAGTTGATCCCTCGTTTTGTAACATTAAGAGTTGAAAAAGGTTGATTTTTATTAAGGGTGGTTTTGGCTTGAATCGTTTCAAACATGTTTTTATTGTATCTCAACCACCGTACATTCCAAACAAATAGGTTAAATTCTTCATCTCGGGTCCTCCAGAGGAATTTAGACTTAGCAATAGAACTGAAATCGAAAAAATCTCCACTTTGCATTTCTGTGACATTAAATGTTTGTTTTGAACCTGCGGTTTGTACAAAATTATACCAGTCGTGGGGATGGTGAACTCGGACTTGTGTTTTTGATTGATTGTGAGCGATAACATTTTGTATATGCTTCATTAAACATGAAGTAATTTCATTGCCTCCTCGCTTAGCCATACCCTCGTGCCACATGAAGCAATACGGGATATTTGTGGAAAAGTTATGTTCGGTTAGATTGTATGTCCATAGTTGCCGTTTGTAAAAGCTTTGAAATTTCAGATATACATATGGTGTCGGTAAACAATGCTGAAGGTCAATAGCAAAACCCATCATTTCAGAATTTTCTTTGGCCAGTATTTTATCTTCCCTTTTAGAGTCGTATGCAAATTCCGTCATGTAATGATGATGGCCCAATTCACCTCGAAGTGTTGCAAGCTCTTCAACATCTTCACGTTTTGCAATCTCCAATTTTGCTTTGAATGTGTCACATCTATTACAAGGGTCGATGTTGGGCTTTTTGAATTTAATGTTCATACCTATAAAAATCAAAGGCGCAAAATAATTTATTTTTTCGCTTGCTGCCATAAAAAAAACTTAAAATGGTCGTTTATGCATAGTGTTTTTTTCGAAAAAACACACCACGCTTTGAACGTAGTTACGATCCATTTCAGGAATCAATATTTATGTAAATATCTTTTATGAAATTCGTTCAAATTATTTTATTTAAAAAATAAAGAATTAAATGGATCCTTTAAAAGAAAAAATTAAACCACTCTTATAATAAAATTTATTTTTAGTAGGTATACTATACCTATATGAAGACAAACATTTAAGACAGATCTAAAGCCTAGAGTGTTATCTCCTTTTAAATACAAGATATCATAAAATATATTTAATTTCTTAATAAGCAAACGTACCTTTAAAAATACCTGTAAATGTGCTCATGGTCACGGAGGCCGTTGGGTGTCTTGTACATAGTAGCCAATGTCAAATCCGCATGACTGAAAACTTACAAGACGTGTCACGCCTTATATAATTACTTTCGTATGCAGGAAAGCTGTTTATATGGGTCTTAATGAGTTGAACCACTTTATCAGATATTTTGTTACTTCCTCCACCGGAACCACGATGATCTTTAAAAGGTATGTTTGGTTGTTCAAACCGTTTTTTACAACTGATTTCAAAAAGCTTCCAGTTTCATTGAAGCATTGCTTGAAACATTTTTGGCAAACATGAACATTCTCTGCATTTATGTTTATAAAATATTTAATGTGAGGCTGTCGGTTTCGGGGAGGAGTTTTGCTTTTCTTTAACGTCTGTGACTTTTTGTCATTTTCTATCAAACCTCCGATGAAAAGAACTCTTTGAATTAATGTTCCCAACGACCAATAAGATTTGAAAATTTCCTTTTTATTTTCAAAATTTATTTTTACTATTTTTGAAATTTTGTCGACAGCTACTAAGAGGCGTACACTTTCTTGCATCAACTACTCCAGATTTGTGTACGATTCTCCTCTGTTTCGCTTTTTTGCAATTGTCTTGCTTGAATCTAATTTTGGTTGGTTTTTAACCGAACTTGATGACGGAATGGAGACCAGATTTGCTTCAAGTTGCTTGCCAATATTCAAAAGTTCTTCATCCGAACAATCTTCAGAAATGTAATAATTTTCAATAAACGCTTAAGTCGAATAAGTCGTTTTTCGAGAATTGGCCAATTAATTTTCGAACAGTTTTTTAATTTGCAATAATCGCTTATGTCCTTTTAAGCGGTTTTCAGTAATGTAGACTTTTGAATTTTGATGAATGGCTTAAGTCAACTTTAGTCGTTTTTGGTAATGAAATTATAAGGTTTAAAAATTCTATGGTGAGATAAGCGGTTACTGCAAATGATTTATGTAATGATAAGCACTTAAGCGATTTTTCTTTTCCATTTATTTCAACGAAAAATTAAGTAAAAAAGCCAGGATTTTTTCTAATTTATGTACAACATAAGGAGATAACGATGCAAGAAAAATCTCACTTTTAGCTTAAGTCGACTTAAGTCGATATTGATTGGGGCCACAGATATAGCACCGATGTCAGAGCCAAACATACTAAACAATGGCTCTTGGTGACTCATCTCCTTAGCAGGTCTTATTTCCTTTTAATCACGGTTGGTTGGGGTTTTCCATCGGAGGTTGACAGAGGAAAAATGCGAATAGTTTGCTTCCTGCACTATAAAATAGGAATAGTGTGGGTTAGGCATTTAGCAAGTTAGACCGCCATTACACGGTAAAAATTGTGAATAATGTCCAGTGGGCCACAAGGGGCTATAGGGTGAGCATTCATTTCTATAAAACAGATATTTCCCCCTATAGGAATTGCGATGATTTGCACGTGGTAGATGTATGTGGTGATGGCCGCGAGTTCAGTTGCAGAGCAGTCGTCGAGCGTCGAGTCAGTTGCCGTGCAGTAGTTGAGAGTCGTCAAACGTCGCGTATCGGTGGTCAAGCAGTCGCAAATCATTTGAAGTCGTTGTTTTTTTTCATTTCGTTGTCAGAAGTATTTTATAATCGTTTTTCTTTTCGCTAATTTTCTTTAATAAAAATACCTTGAATTATATTTTAAATATAGCGTCCGTATTTTTATTTGAGAATTCCTACATGTATGTATATCGTGTGCGAAAACCTATGTCATCTATCATACGTATGAACTTGTTTCAAGGTTAGTTTAGGAAAAGCTTCAGTCATGTAAGAGAAAGTCTTATAAAAGTCGGCACTCAGGCTAATGTCAATTATTCTATTTTCACACATGTATAGAGGAAAAAGAGGACAAAACCCAAAGAATTTCTATAATCGATTAAATGAAACATATTGTCAGTGCTTCAGTTAAGGACCCGAAATAGTACATTCTTAGAGATTTTAATCCAAAACTGAGTAACAAACGCCTTTGAACCTGCTATATATAATAGCACCACGTTTGAAATAAAATTTAGGATTAATTTTGTTATGGGACGTAACCCCTGAGAAGTGTGTCGATAACACACATGTAGATACATGTAAA
The DNA here is from genome assembly GCA_958301585.1 of Merodon equestris. Lineage (NCBI taxonomy): Eukaryota > Metazoa > Arthropoda > Insecta > Diptera > Syrphidae > Merodon > Merodon equestris. Next base: position 74,375,697 of record OY284414.1, on the reverse strand, counting down.
ACAGTCTTGTTCTTTCTTGGCATATATAGGTAGGAAACAAGAGTGCCCTATGTCCGAATATGCTGGATTTTTCTTCTTGGCATCTTATGTCAATGAATTTTTTAGGCAGCTCTTTCTTATTTGTTCAATTCGTGCCTAGCACTGTCAGCCTGTAATTCTTTTCTAACTTATCATTAGGAGGAAGACTTGTGTTGTAACAAGTTGTCAATTGTTATATATTAAACCAATGCCATCGCTGAGTTATCCACAAATTATAGACCTTCAGGTTGTTTTCCCAAATAACCTTCCATGTCGGACGTATAAAACATTTTGGCATCTATCTTTATATATATTTTGATGCCATTTCTATTTGCTTTCGATGGAATGTACTATCTAAAACTGCATAGACGCTGAACGCTTTTAGCTTTTCGTCGATTGCTTCAAACTGAGATGGATTGACATATTTTTTAAATATGTGTTATGATTTTTTTAAACAAATCTCTAATGGGAGCTAATTTGTCAACAGAAGCAGCTCGTGTACTTTTGTCATCAAACCTGAGACACATTAATAGTACATAGAACTAATTCCAACTCACAATCAAACCAAAGATATCTGGAGACGAGCCATCAGTTTTGAATAGATCTTTAGCATTCAGAGGACTATTTCTCCAAACACCAGCAAAGAGCAAAAGAACTTCATCAGTTTCCGAGCAATCCTTTTTTCTTCCAAATTTAGGTGTTAACAGTTTTATTTGTTTGTTCGTGTAGGCTCATTACATTTTCAATAAAAAACAACTTCCATCCTGGTTCTTTCATGCTTTTTGCTTCACCTTTTATACCAGATCAGCTGGGTCACAATGTTTCTATTTTGTCGCCTTACTTTAATTGAGGAGGGGATTTTTCTTCCATCTTGTACGATAATCTTTAACTAGTGTTATCTGTTTTTGGTTAAAGAATCACATAGTGATCGATGTTACACAGTATCAACACAATGTATAACATTGATATTTAAGGGAAAATTACCAAATTTTGATTTCGTAAACTGCCACCCCAAAATCCTTTAAGTTCTTGAAAGTGAAATAAGAATGTTTGGTTCGAGAAATGAAGCGTAAAAAACTATACTATACTAAAAAGCGAGAGCCTCTCGTGTGCCTCAGGAACAAAATAGTAGAAAATAACGTAAGCTTTTCGTCAAAAAAGAATTAAGTAGAATAAAGTATACGGGATATACGCGATCATGGGCAGCTTGTATTGCAGTTTCGTACAATTGACTTGCTTTATCAAAGCATAAAAGGAACTATTAAGCCAAAATGGAAAATCACAGGGTAAAGTTAAGCATCAAGTTGTAGAGTCACCATCTATGTTAATATTGATATCAACAAATATCAAGCGAAACGAGGAATGAAAACAATAAGGAAATCAACTCACAAAATTTAGACAAAGTTAAATGTCATAATTTCTATATATAGTTATAATATAATGTGATATAGCAATATGATATTTTAGAAGCTAAGCATCTGTCAATTATTACAAGTATGTTATAACTTATTGTTGAAATATATAATTTTGTGCCATTTACGGGCAGATTTATTCCTCCTATGATTAGGATATAAAAGTTGGTTTGCTCGTTTCAAACGTTGTGTATTTTGCATCGACCGCAAAAACCGTGTAATACGAGAGAAGAAATTCGAAGATATGGAATTGAAAGCAATATTAGATAACGGCTGGACTAAAATGTAAAAAAAAAATCACAGACGCATTGAAAGTTAGTCGTAAATAAACCTTGGGAAAGATGCAAAAGGGAACAAATGGGTTCCATATCAATTGAAAATAAAAGAATCAAAAAACGAAAAACCGTTTCATAAATTCTGATTGTTTGGGGCAAAAAAAAAAGTTTTTTTGTATCAAAAAATAACTGGCGATGACAAGCGGATCTATTTCGATAACCCAGGCCAACCGTCAACCTCGCAACCAGTAAGCAATGTCCACGGAAAGAAGGCTTTGCTGTGTATTTGGTGGCATTAGAATGGAATATGGTACTGTGGACTGTTAAAACCTATTGAAATGGTTTCTAGGGATCTCTATCTGATTAAACTGAATCGAGCATTGAAGCAAAAATGTCCAGAATATACCCCAAGATACGCATCAGTTACTTATCGTCATGCTCGTCCACATTTTTGACAAATATTAACTGCGAAGTTCTACCCCGCCTCCCGCATTCAACAGACTTGGTTCCTTTTGACTACTACTTGTTTTAATCGAACAATAGACATTCGGACCGGCATTTTAAGTCTCAGGAAGAAGTGAAAATCTGAGATGAACCGTTGGCCTCAAAACAGAAGCGTGGTAGTAGAATGGAATCCATCAATTCCCAGAAAGATGAGAAAATTAATAGATAACGATGGCCAATACTTTGATTATTGAATTCTTCATCATGTTGCTTAAAGAACATAACTGCATCAAATGTTCACATACCTATTAGTAATATCCGAGACCTGATCTGATGGCAGATAGTCCACCGGAGCTCACTCTTTAAAACAGCTGGTTAAGATATGGGTATGTAAAAAGAAGTACGAGTATAATATCCCGACACAGTTTTCACGGTATATAAGAAAGAGTAGTTTACTCGTCTATTCTAAACCATGTAAATCAACACCACAGCTATGAGCGTATAGAGTCGGAAGACCTCAACTAACTGCGACCGTGCTAGCTGAAGAAGTTTCTTGGTTGAGGTCCAAGTCAATCTCAGAGGCAAACGCCCATTTAGTAAATAAATAAAAATATCAGACTTCTATATTCTATATTCCAATAAGAGAAGAATTTCAGCTAAACATAAACAGCACTAGTATTTAACTAAATGTGATATCAAATTGTTTACATAATCAATTTTATAATTTTGTAAAAACAATATAATGAAAGTATGCTCTTTTCTCCCTACGCTGCTATAACCAATACATTTTAAATGTCAAAAATGTAACTTATCACAGTCTAATTCATATCATATCATATCTTTTCTGACTATTTTCTGTTGTAGGTGTAGATTCATAATAATTAATGGAAATCAATTAAGAAAATTTAAAGAAAACAAATATTACCCACCTTATGATTACAGTTTTGAATACCTATATTAAAGTAAACAAAGAATTGCAAGAAGGTAATTAGTTTACATTCTGCTCCAGGCAAAATGGGAATCTATAAACTCGGTCATGCAAAGAATTTGCCCCATCTATTACCGTGAGGATGACCCATCCTTCCTGCTTCTCGTATTTGGATGTATCTTCTTTCCGTCATGAAGCAAGCGCCCCAACATCCGAGATTCCAATTAAAGTAGCTGCAGGTCTTTTTTATGAAATTGGTCTTCTTGTTAATACCATATACCAGGTTTCTTCCATTGCTCGGGAGACATCCTCATTCTATCTGCTCATCCGAATAAATTGTATATAGCTTTTGAACTTTCGACATACACAATTTTTCAATGGTACCCAGCGTCCCTATAGATGTTGAAACAAGATTCCAAAATAAAAAATACAGAAAAAAGCACCCGATTGTGGTGCTCTGTTGCACACCAGTACATCCTTGCACACTGCTAGCTATTATGAACCTGGTAAGGACTCTACTACGAGATTAATGCAGTTGAAATAAGTGTTATGACCGGAACATATCGATCAGTCCTGGGGTGTACCGTAAAATATCGGGTGAAGTAGTTGTCAGCAAATGCGTATGCAGATGAACAGACATTTCATGGCGATTTGTATAAACCCCAACGCCCAGGCATTGGCATTTCAAAAAATAGTTGAAATGGGGGAGTAAACTTACTGCTTGGTACGTATGAGAATTGTAAGCATACTTTAGTGCCGCTTGAATAAAATCTCGGTTCAACACGCTTCATGTATTATATAGTATATATGAACAACTAACAAGAAAAATGCCCTGCAGGATCTAGGCAAAAGAAAAAAGTTCAAACTCTGATGGCTGTCAGGGCATAAAGACATTAAGGGAAATGAAATCGCCAACGACCTAACTAGAAAAGGTTTCAGCGAAGGGTACACATGTTGAATCTTTCTGCTTAATTCCCAAGTCGAAGATTAATTTTTTTTTAGACAAGTGGGAAAAATTCCAACACCTGCACTTTTGCAACAGTGTTTGAGGACTCCGACAATCGAAAAGGTTTATACAAACCCTGAACAATAATCTAAAATATGAGAGAGTCGATATCAGAAGATTGTTCGGCTACCTAAATCTAAGTCTATATAAAAGTGAGCCGTCTCTCTCAAAGTAATTTCAGGATACAAGCAATGGTATGAGATATTCACTGTGTCCCTTGTAATTTCTGTAGCCTCTTGTTTTAATTCATGATCATAGTGCTAGATCTAAGTAATAAGGTAACACACAAAATTCTTTTTATCTTTTTATCTCTCCACTGTTGCGCTCTTGTTGTGTTTTCTGGTTTTGATAAACTTGTTAACGTAGACCATCTTAAAGACTTCTATGACCACTCTTAAATTTAGCAACAATTGTTTCTTCTGTTCCTTATACACGTTTCACAATCGTTCATGAGTTTTTTTTTTAATTTAAAAAAGAAATCAAAACGGAAAAAAAATTAAAAAAAAAACAAATTCGGGAGTAGTCGCATGTGACCTGTGTTAAGGCAGTGATGAAAAAATAAATAGAAAACATTCAAATGCCAGTTAAAGGATCCCCATAAGGGGAAATCGCAAACGGAGAAGCAGAGCTTCCCCCTAACTGTTCGACTTACAATTTAAACGCGTTTTTTAATATGACAAAATTCGACTTTATTCCTCCGCTTCTAACTTAGAACTAACATATCCGCTAGATTTCGTTTACCTGTGTGAAACACACAACATAAGAGAATAAATAGAAGCTTGGCTCTCGCTTTTCGTGAGCTCCAACGCCATATAAGGTGTCTGTCTGGCAGTACAATGGACCAGTATTTGTGTCTGAGTACTCTAACAGATAGCAGAAGCCTCCAACAAAAAAGAAAAAAAAACATATCCGCTAATCTGCTTTTGTGCAGGAAACCCAGGTGTCAATTGCTTTTACTTCGTTGCCAGATTGATCTATGATCCATTGAATTTTTACCATTGCATTTTCTGCCACTTTGAACAGACTCACATTTATCTTGTATTGCTGGTTGTTGTTTTCTATCATCGTCTGCTAGCTTTCCAGCATCTTATCACGGTCTGATGCGCACGGACTCGTAGTGATTCATTTCCACGCGGACCCAATTCAGTTTTCGTGAATGCTTCTATCGTGGCGGCAGTAAGGAAGAAATGTTTGAGCAATGGGGTTCATATAATAACTTAATTTAGTTGTTAGTCCGTAATTCGGTAGATGACATAATTAATTAATCCAACATAACTATACAATTATTAATTTATATATTAATTAATATAATATATTGGTATTATTTGCTCTCGACGGCGAATTGTATCCCGGTCTCCCATGTTACAATGGGTATAATAACCGACTATACTATCGAAGAGCTGGGAGTGCTCATTTTTTTATATTTTTTATATGCGTCTTATGAACTTTTCCCACGGTTATTCTTTGCCACTCTTTCTCTTCGAAACAACAGGGGCTTGTTTTTTTGCCTTTAGGCCCTTGGCTGCGGTGTATATGACTTCACCTTTTTTTTTTTTGGGACTATCCTGGTTTTATTTCGGTATTGGTTGGTCTCGTTTTGTTTTCGTTTTATTTCTGCTCTGGTTTTGATTTAATTTCTTTCGGAACTCCATGAGGTTTTGATAGTTTATTCTTTGGATTCTATCGAAAAATATGTCAGTTGGTTTGCGTTTGGTAATTGAGTTTATGCTGTTGTTATATCTGTCAACTCCAATGTTAAGGAGTTCCTTCAATCGCAAATCTTTATATTCTATCTTGAGGTAACGGCAAATTTCTGAGATGGCCGAGTGAAATCTCAACTTTTCAATTTAAAATTTATTTTTATTAAATTTTTCTTATAATTATCATACACTAGACAAAAATTCTTAAAACTAGCTTAGCTATCCTTATAAATCTAAAAATCTTACTGGCCCTAAACGGACACTCTAAAATAGACTGGACAACTTAAGTCTATGTCTTTCGACAACTATCTATATATAACTTATCATATCTTAATCTTATCATAAAAAATCTTATCTTAATCATAAAAAAAACTTACCATTTGAGACGAGTGAAATCGTTCGACCTGGAACGGTGCACTGGTGTGCGGTATAACTTTATACCAAACAGGCTAATGAAATTTGCGATGACAGGGCTGACGAAATTACATTCATTGTCAGTGACAAATATTTTGGGTACCGTGAAATAATGGATAATTTTGTCCCTTAGGTGTAGAGCAGATCGATTCTTTATGTCGAAAAGGTTCCCAAACTTTGAAAACTTATCTACTGATAAATGTCTCATTCTACACTTGAATTATGTCTACGTGTATACGTAATATTTCACAAGGGTCACTTGGAACCTTCATTCGTGGGAAATAATACTTTTTAAGCAATTGTTCCTTATTCTCTCGTGCACTCCTGTGCGCTCTTCGGTTTTTCGTCATGATCAGGTCGCATTTTCGATCCTCACTCCTTACATCTTCGACCTCTTTCTGGGTAATTCCGATCTTGTACTTGGTGAAGTATTGGAGGTAGATTTTCTGAAGTGTTTAAAAATATTCTTCGGGAATCTTGATACCATTTATAACCCTTAGACTTAACTTGGTTTTCAACGCTCTGCGATATTTTTTTTCGTTGGGGTTCGTGATTGCGATGTAATGGCGAAAGAACCCCGGATGTGGCACCTCGAAAATGTCAAGTCCCTTTCCTATCTTGATGCGAATTGATTTCAGAACACATTCAGAGGCATTTCTACGTGAAGAATAAGGTCGGAGGAATCCTGAATAGCGGTATATGCGGTATCGGTAGTGCAATCGTTCACAGATTGCGCAGTTTCTATGGAAAAATTACATTCAGAGGGTGCGATATCTGTTTCTGAATCCATCGCGTTGGATTGATTGCCATTATTGCTAGTGCAAGGCTCGCGTTCATTCGAATCCATACTACAGCTTGGCAGAGATTCTGTTGAGCTTCTTAAAGCGGAAGCAAAATATCTAGGCATCATTCTTGACTCCAAACTCTCCTGGAAAAGGAACCTGGAGGAAAGAATGAAAAAAGGACTGAACGCTTTTTATGCATGCAAAAAGACTTTCGGAAAAAGATGGGGCTTGCAACCGTACATCATTCATTGGATGTACACAGCAATCATCAGACCCATTTTAAATATTATGGGGCCCTAGTCTGGTGGACTGCTAGCAGCATAAAAAGCCATATGAACATGCTCAACAAAGTACAAAGGTTAGCAGCTGTTTGTACAACGGGAGCCATGAGAAGCACGCCGCAAGCAGGGTTGGACATGATTCTTCATCTCCTCCCTTTGGATCTATTCATAAAAGGCTACGCCGCAAAGAGCGCTCTCAGACTAAGAGAGTCCTCTCTGTGGAAGCAAGCCAACTATGGACATGCGGCTATACTTAAGATAATAGACGACCTGGGAAGGAAACATGGTTTTAGTAGCCTCGCAGCTACGACCGACTATATTCCCCCCCAAAATGACTTCTCTCTCAGCATACCTATCCTTTTCCCCGACAGAGAAGAGTGGCTATCAAACGCCGTAATCAACGACCATGAGATCACCCTCTTCACCGACGGATCGAAAATGTACACAGGCACTGGGGCCGGGTTTTACTCTGATACCCTACACAAACAGGAATCATTCAGACTCCCTGATATGTGTAGCGTGTTCCAAGCAGAAATCCTGGCAATAGAGAAAGCAGCCAAACACCTACAGGTAGCCGATATCTCACCATCTGATATCACCATCTTCGTAGACAGCCAGGCTGCACTGAAGTCAATAGAATCCTGTATAACCAGATCAAAGGCTGTCAAGAAATGTCGCGACTCACTGAAGTCCATCAGTCACCATAAAGTTAAACTCTGCTGGGTACCGGGCCACAGCTCAATCGCAGGGAACGAAAGAGCAGACGAGCTGGCCAGGCAAGGTTCTGAATTGGACATCAGCGAAGCGGACACGTCACTGCAACCACCGATCAGCGCATTATACAGGATCATAAACGACACAATCATCAAAGAGGCCAACTCGTCTTGACTTTCAAGAAACGACAGCTACACGACAAGATCATCGTGGCCAGAGCTCAACGTCGGAAAAACAAAGAAGCTCCTGGCGCTGGACCGTAACTCGATCCGTATGCTCATCGGAGTGATCACAGGACACTGTCCCATTGGAGCAATGCTCCGGAAATGGGACTCGGGATCCAGCGATCTCTGCCGGAGCTGCGGCGATGAGGAAGAAACTGAGGCGATCCAACATCTGCTCTGCCACTGTCCAGCTCTCCAGAATCGACGCCTAGTATCGCTGGGCCAAAGATTCTTTACAGAGATTGCGGACGTGGCTAACGCAGATATATCGGATCTTCTAAGATTCATCAAGAGCACGGGGTGGTTTCAGACACCACGTGATAGGACAGGTTAAATTTATGTGTACCCACACAAATGAAGGGAATCACAATGGGCCTCTTGGCCTCCGAGTGGAAGTGATGTCCAACCATCACACTCCCCTTCTTTAACCTAACCTAACCTAGGTAAATATGAACGGAGATTATCTAGTGCCTAAATGATGACCAACATTCCCTTTTCGTTCGCGGCATATTTTTCCTCGGTCTTGTTAAATGACATCGAAATATATGCAACTGGGTGGTCCTTCCCATTTATGTCTTAAGACAGGATTGCGTCTATTGCATAATTTTAAGCATCGATTGTTTCTGGAAATCGGGAAAGGCTAAAATCTCGAAGATATTACTATGGCTTTTAGATCCTCGAAGGCCTTTATCGCCTCCTCACCTTTTTTTTTTTTTTTTTTATTATTATTATTTTTTATTAAAATTATTATAATAACAAATGACAATATAAACAATAAGGTACAATAATATTAAAACAATGATTAAGTTAAAAAGTAGTCTGCAATCTATAGTTCAGAAGGAACTAGAATTGAAAGCAGCTAAAAGTACAGTGACAAATATAGAAAGAAAAAGATTCCAAATGTGAGTGTAAATGGGGTCTTAGATAATCTAAACATAAATAAATATAAATAACTATGTAGCAGAAAATAAAAGTAATAACATATAAAATATAATTAAAGCGGCTCAGCTAGGTCGAAACCAAAAATAAATTAAGAATGTCTACATAACTAAAGTTTAAAAGCCACGATTTTACCTTTTTAAGGAAAAGTGATTTAATTCGAATACACCTTATGTTACTGGGTAGATAGTTAAAAAGTCTTGGTGCAACCACAGTGAAAAATTGGCGAAAGATTTGCAAATGGTGGTGAGGTACTTGAGCTAGATTTTGGACATTAATTCGTAAATCATAGGTAGATGAACTTCTGCTTAGTAAATATCCAGATCTTTCGAAAAATATTTTAAGAACTTTGTAGCAGTATAAATGTTTCAAAGGTAGAATATTAAGGTTTCGAAAAAGTGGTAGGCTACTAGATTGGCGATTTTTATTACAGACAATACGAATGACGTGCTTTTGAGACACAAGAAGAGGATATATTTTATTATAATAAGTGCAGCCCCACGAAGATAAACCATACTCAAGTTTAGAATGGACTAAGCTATAATAAATGCATTTAAGAAGTGTAGGTGAGCAGTAAGGTTTAAGATGGTAAATTTGCCTAGTAGCAGCCATACAATACTTTTTAAGAGCAGTTGTATGCTCGGACCAATTCATTTTCCAGTCTAGTAGAACTCCGAGATATTTAAATTGTTTAACATCCTCGACATAAAAACAATTATCGGAACATTTGAGTTCCTCAAAATAAGTCTGGGAATTGCAAGTTGAAGTGCAAGAGTTACTGCTATGCTTGAATCTTGTACAATTACCACAGTGAAAAAGAAAAGGTTCATAGTTTATAGCCTTACCACTAGGATTAAAAAACATGATTTTGGTTTTATCGCTTATGACCAATTTGTGGACTTTAAACCAGTGGCTTAGGACTTCAAGATCATGATTGATATTGGCAGAAAGGTTTAAAGCAGAGTCCTCAGAGAAGGCACAAGCCATATCGTCGGCAAATGCTGTAATTTTGCTGCTATATTTTTGTAGAAATAGTGAATTGATGAATATTAGGAAAAGTAAAGGACCAAGTACAGAGCCCTGGGGAACACCTATAGGCACAATGCGTATAGAACTTAACTTGCCATCAATTCTTACTCTTTGAGCACGGTTGGATAAATACGATCTAAACCAAGAGTGGACACTGCCTCTAAAGCCACACTTAAGTAATTTGTCCAAGAGTATTTCGTGATCAACAGTGTCAAAGGCTTTGGTTATGTCAACAAAAAGCGCAGCAGTAAGTTTTCTTTTATCAAGGCCATTATATATATGTGAGCAGAAATCTAGAAGGGCGCTTTCAGTGGAATGACCTGACCGAAACCCAAATTGACACTTACTAAAAAAACTGTTTTTATCTAAGAACCGGATCATTCTTACTTTCAAGGCTTTTTCAAAGATTTTTGAGAATACAGATAGTAAAGAAATAGGCCTGTAATTGTTTATTGAAGTCTTATCACCCTTTTTGAACAGAGGTATTACCTCAGCTTGTTTTAAATATTTAGGGAAGATACCGCACTCAACACTTTTATTGAAAACATAACACAAAATATCAGTAATATTAAAAGCAATTCTTTTAATAAAGTTGTTTGAAAAACCGTCAGAAGTTTTAGAGTTTGAATTTTTAAGAGACATGATAATTTTGAACAGTTCACAAGACGCAATTGGATCGAAGAAAAAACTATTAGAACACGTTACTTCATTGGATAAGCATGTACAATTACAGAACGATTCACAATTGTCAGAGACTACTTTGGTACCTATTTTGGAAAAGAAAGAATTAAACGTGTCTGCTAAAATCTTATTATCGGATATTAAAACTTCATTGACTTGTAGACAAAAAATTTCTGAATTCTGTGTTGGCTTGTAAAGTATAGTTTTAACTAGTTCCCATTCTTTTTTAGGGTTGCCTTTAGACTCAGTAAATTTATTTATATAGAAATTGTTTTTGTACACAGAAACTTCCTTGGAGATATCTTTACATAATTTTTTGTAGTCTATAGCGATTTTTGTGTTATAAGGATTTTTTGCCCTTTTTTTATAAAGCTTATTCTTTAAATTGATTTTCTTTACCAAATCAAGAGATATCCAAGGCTTGAGTTTTTTTAAATTATTTTTACTTTTAATAACTTCAAGGGTGCACTGTAAAACATGGTCGTTAAGAGTAGCAATAAATTTAGAAAACGCAACAGAAGGATCATTTTCATTAAGAACATTATCCCAACATTCAAGACGAAGGTAATTATTAAGACGGGAGAAATCGGTTTTGAAAAAAGAAGAAGAACTAGATCGTTGTTTTGCACACGTCAAGGTAGGAGAACACTGAACACTTAGAGAAGTCATACAGTGGTCGGATATTTGCAGGTCACAAACAGAGCTCCAGAGATTCGCTACTTTGGTTTTAGAGAACCGTACCATAATATGATCGATACAAGTACAGGAGGAATCCGTAATACGAGTCGGTTTATTAATACAAGACTCAAAACCAAGAGACGATAACATAAACAAGTAGTAATCTGACTGCGTAGAGTTCTGTAAAATATCAATGTTGATATCACCCAAAATTATAACATCATTTGATTCATTAGACAACAAATAACTTAATTCGTCACTGAATACATTAACAGATAAAGACAGGTTGTTAAATTTATAAACACAGAACAATGTAAGTTTTAAGTCAGGAATTACAACTTTCAGGACATCACAACTAGTCAGATTGTGACCGTAATATTCTACACGTAAAGAGTCTTTAATGAACGCGGCAACACCACCAGATGCATAGCTGTTGTTGCAACAGGATATAAAATAGTACCCTTCAATATCAAAGAGAGATGTTTCGTAGTCAAAAATCCAGGTTTCCGACAAAAAGATAAAATCAGGCTTATTTAAAAACGAATTTATATGAGCAACTAGGTTATCAAAATTCTTGCGTAGACTTCTTATGTTTTGATGAATAACTAGTAAGTCTGCAGAAAAAGTTACGTTGGTGAAAATATCAAGAGCGTTAATGTCGATGCAGTTGACAGAGGGGACACAAGAAAGATAACTTACAGGATCTTGCATATTACTTTAAACCAAGAAGTACTTCATCCGAATCAATTGTAATTAGTGTGTCATTGTCCTCCTTACGCATGAAAACTTTACCGTTTCTGGTCCAGACATATTTGTAATTTTTATCTAGTTTGACCTTGTGAGCAGCTTTTAACAAGTATTTAGTTTCAGCACTTAGAGAATCATTAATGAAAATTTTGCTATTTTTTTCACAATTAAAAATTTTAGATGTTAACTTATTTTTTTGTAAGAACTTGTTTTTCATTACTAAATCTTTTTTTAATTTAGACACAAATTTGACAACTAACACAGAATTTGAATTTTTAACATTACGATTATTAGAAGGCGTTTTAACCTTTTTAACAAAACACTTGTCAATTTCTTGTTCTGACACATTAACTGAAACACCCTGTGAAAACACTTGTAATGCACAGCTGAGAGCATTGCTATTGTTTACTTCTGGAATACCAACAATTTCTACAAAGTTTTCTCTTCGTTCTTGCTGCAACAGTTTGACTTCTCTCTGCAGAGCGCAAATAGTTTGCTTAAGGCTATCCTTTTCTTCTTGCAAAGAATGCAAAAGAGAAAAGGCATAAGCATTTTCTTTACGGAGTGCAACGATTTCATTATATACAGTTTCCAGCGTAATGTCACGAGCATTAACCAAGGAACTGTGTAGTGGTTGTTGTTGCTCTTGGGTAGAAACCGATGCTGGCTGGTGAGTTACGGGTTGTTGTTTTTGCATTGATTTGCGGAGTACGTTGTCATGATGCTGATTTGTTGTTATGCTTCGCTCATCGCTAGACTTTGAAGAGAGTGGCTCAGATTGACGATGTTCAATATTACCCGGAGGGGGGGAGCGGATAGAGCTCCGTCGGGCAGCGGAACAGCTCATGCACCGGAAGCTCTTGTTTGAATTTTTTAAAAATTCCACGTCGGCTGGCTGGATATTAACACAATCGCAATGAAAAAAACTTTTGCAGCCTTCGCACAGTATTTTAGGCTGGTTACGTTCGACTTTACAATTGCACACACACGGCATTTCGGTAAAAAGACGAAGAATGAAAACCGAAAACGACAAAAAAATCGAGGTAAAACAAAGTACGTGTTGACCCCACAACTGCACTTCATTGACGTTGACCTAATTCTATATCGGAAGGTTTGAATAGGAAGTCAAACCTAGAAACGATTTAAGCTCTTTCAAATTCTGCAGTGATAGGAGTTTTTGTATGGCTAGAACCTTATTTGCATCGGGTCGGATTTCGTCAGGTGAAATAACATAACCCAGAAATTCGACTTCTTTCTGCATGAAGTGCGTCTTCTCAAGGTTGACCTTCAGTCTTGCCTCGGTAAGCCGCCTCAGTACCGTATCCAGATTTTTTAAATGATCCTTTTGATTTTTACCAAAAACGATTACATCATCTATGTAGACGTAACAAATTGTCACAATAAGCGGCCTCAGCACGTCATCTATCATGCGCTGAAATATAGCGGATGCGTTCTTGGGCAATCGATAGAATTTGAACTTTCCGTCCATCGTAGAAAATGCAGTTTTGGGGATGCCGAACGGTTTTATATGTATTTGATGAAACCCGGAAGTGAAGTCGATTGTTGTAAAGTGTCGGGCCTCCTCCAAACTGGAAAAATAGAATTTATATCAGAAATGGGACTTATAATATATGCTAGGAAGGTCAGGATAGGTTGGAGTAGATTACGGTGTGCTATGGTTGCAGGTAGGTTAAGTTTTAAAACTAAAATTTAAGATATAAAATAAGAACAATACAAAACAACAAAATTAATAAAGACTAAAAACGATATGAACTATTGGGTATATAACTTAATTCGTGCGGTTTTTTTGTTCAAATTTTGAACGTTTATTTAAGAAAAACATGTAGAATAGTATTATCCAAAGTATTGCCCATCTGAAGCTATGACTTTTTCCCATCTTTCTGGCAATTTGTGGATCCCATCCAAAAAGAACTGCGTCGGCTTGGCAGCCAAGAATGAATCAAGCCAATTTTTGATATTCTGCTCTGATGTGAACCGTATTTCAGTGAGGGCGTTCTGCATGGACCGGAACAAATGGTAGTCAGAAGGGGCAAGGTCTGGGCTATAAGGCGGGTGGGGTAAAACTTCCCATCCACTGTTTTCCAAATAGTTCTTAAACGGAATAGCAACGTGGGGCCGAGCGTTGTCATGATGGAAAATTATTGCCTCGTGTCTGGTCGCATATTCCGGGCGTTTTTCGGCTACTGCTCTCTTCAAACGGATTAATTGTGTTCGGTAGCGTTGTCCATTGATGGTTTCACCCAGTTTTAGCAGCTCGTAATACAGCACACCCTTCTGATCCCACCAAATACAGAGCATTACCTTCTCGCCATGGATATTCGGCTTTGCCGTTGATTTGGCCGGGTATGATTTTTTGCGCTTGGGGTTGTCGTAATGGATCCATTTTTCATCACCAGTAACAATCCGATGAAAAAATTACTTCCTTTTGTGGCGTTCCAGCAGCATTTCGGACATGCAAAACCGCCTTTCGACGTCTCTCGGCTTGAGTTCATGTGGAACCCAATTTCCCTGCTTTTGAATATATCCAGCTGCTTTTAAACGTTTTGAAATGGCTGCTTGAGTGACACCCAAAGATTCTGCGAGCTCTTCTTGTGTTTGGCAACAATCTTAATAGAGTAATGCTTCCAGTTCTTCATCTTCAAACTTTTTTGACTGCCCAGGACGTTCATTGTCTTCCAAGCCAAAATCACTACTTTTAAATCGTGCAAACCACTTTTGGCACGTTCGCTCAGTTAGCGCATGTTCATTATAAACTTCCACCAAAATACGATGACTTTCAGCAGCAGTTTTCAATACATTATACGGTGTCATATAACTGCTTGTGAATTTTCTTTTCTGCATGAGTCACACAACACTTTAATTCTTCGAACGTGCTATAAGCTATAAAGCAAAGATAATTGTATAAAACGTTCCATAAAGATCCTGGACTCCACACCAATTGCTGTTGGTGAATATTCTGATTTAGTTCTCCTCAATGATATGTGTGTTTCAGATCTTCTGACGCTTCGATGACTCACTTTTCAACACCTCTAGTATATGACGTCCCAATTCATAACAAGCTAAGATCCTGAACTTCATGAAGGGGACCGTATAGTGCTTGAACCAGAAAGTAATTCTGATTGTAATATGAAGTAAGGATATTCCTACATGAACACTCCTGAGAATTCTCATGTATGATTTTCCCTGAAATCTATTTATATCAAACAACTTTAAGTTGATGAAGGTAAAAAAAAAATAAATAAACTTATTCTCTAATTATTGCTACTATAAAGAAATGTTCATAAAAAAGTTTAAGGTTTTCCATAAAAACCTTTAATATTTTTTCTCCCTCTTTTATTATACGCTCCCAAAGCCTCACTGCTTTAAGCTATTAAAAAGCCAAATAAAATTAAAATCTAAAGGAGTCTTAGTAACGAGGGTTAATAGTGTATAATAAAAATTGCCCTGGACTTTTACTTTCAATTACTACTCAGCAAAGAACATAAAAATGTCATAATGAATCAACAAATAAAATCTTAAATAATTTCTTCAGAAAACAGATTGCAGTAAGATAAATTAATTTAGCGGTTTGAGTAATACAATTTACACAAAATTCTGTATGAGATTTAAATATGAAATCAGACAGGTACATATGTAAAAGAATATGTGAATGCAGTAACTACCGAGGACCTTTTAAAGTCTGTTTTACGTTAAAGCTTATAAGTAACCGTAGGAAAGTTTGTCATCAAATACTCAAGATTAACATCGACTTTTTGAAAATCAACTTCCTTAAAATCAATACCGTTTCTAAAGGACATGAAATTCTCATATTACTTCTAGTCAAGTTAATATTGACGTATCAGCAGGAAACCCCATTGCAGAGCATTCACTTTCGTGTTCTGTGCTCACTAGTAAGTCGAACTGCAGTTTTTTCATGAGAAGAGCACAAAGTGTACTATGCTACGAATATTAGGATAAGGTGTCGAAATGTGAGCTTCTTTTTTCCTTGCGGGTATAATGGAGTGATGGTTATTTTGCCAATGTCTAAGTGGTGGTGTCCGGCAAACTAGTTGATCAGCGCCAAAGTGAAAAAACGTTTTTCGACTTGGTGGTGAATAAATTCGTACTCGTATAACTCAAATGCGCATTTGAGTGAAATATGTATTTGGAAATCTTAAATTGGTACAGTGGTTGTCTGTGGCCGTGAGCCATAGCTTCGGTTCCCTAGTAGACGCAAAAACACATTTTGTTCCAAGTAAAGCGAAGTGTCGTAAGATAACTTCGTCGAAGTTTACATTGTTACAGTGTTAACAATG
Source organism: Merodon equestris (assembly GCA_958301585.1). Taxonomy (NCBI): domain Eukaryota; kingdom Metazoa; phylum Arthropoda; class Insecta; order Diptera; family Syrphidae; genus Merodon; species Merodon equestris. The sequence goes on along the minus strand of OY284414.1, from coordinate 74,359,106 downwards.
TGCAAAAACGATGGGGGAAGTCCCTTGCGTTACACGGCATCGTCCGACGACTCGGCAATGAAGTAATCTGAGTTCTCGACGCCATAGGCTATTCCAATAGGTGGCGTCTTAATGCCATTATCGCCAAGCAAATGGCGCGACTACAAGGAGAGTAGGAGCTTCAAGAACAACTTTAATAACACCACATCACAGTTTAATAACACCACAATATTACGGACAAGGAGCAGCTCTAGTGCGTCCTCTGTAGGAATCGAGGACCATTGCGGACTTAGTGCCAGATGAGTTCGCGGAGATGAGAGAGTATGTCGTATGTAGGATACGTTAACCACGATTTACCAAATTTATGACAAGATTGTTCACTTGTCAGCCTCGTTCCCATCGCCCAATAAGAAAATATCAAATGACATGTTTCACAGATACCTTAAGAACATAGACGAGTTAATCAAACAGAAGGGGGACAGATGATACCACGCCAACAACACCACAATATCATAGACATACTCGTATGCTGCAACCTGACAATAAAAAGCAGACTCCTGTCAAAACTCAAACTCTCGCACAGGCAGTTTACTGACAGGCAAAACTCGGAAATCGGAACACTTAAATCACTGATTAAAAACCTTCAACAGCAGTAAAATCCAACGCGAATATGTTCCCGCAAATAAATAAAATATTTGGGACAAATAATCAGAATGACATTTAAGATATAAAACCTTAAGAACTAAAACTGCAAGAAAATGAGAATCTACTACAAACCGTCAACATTGCTCCGGCGAAATTTTATTTTTTTTTTTAAATTATGTCGGACTCTGGCGATTAGAGAATTTTGGCTCAACCAAGTTTAAAGACAATTTCAAAGCAAATAACACCAATGCCAATAAAGGGGCTAATATCCAGATGATCTTGGACACGCGCAAGAAAGTAAAAGCTGTATATGCTGTGCCTGTTCAACAGTGCACTGTATTAAGTATATTATCCAGTGTGCGAGTAATGGAAGGCAGTGGATGTGTAAGGCAAAGGCAAAGGTGCCGTTAATCCGCCAAATCTCCATTCGAAAAGCTTCTTCCGAGCCTCGGTAAGGTTTCTGAGAAGTCCACAGAGTCTTGTCTAAATGGGTTGAGGATGATAAAGTCATTCCGGATAGCTAACTCGTTTTCAGAGCGACTAAACATGTCGCGTTAAATACAGTGGTGGAAAAAATAATAGAGAGAAGACATCGCAAAACATATTTTTTTTATTTTTTGTAAAGTATCTTCCATTTAGAATTCAATAATTTTGGATTTCATCATCGCACTCATTTGTACATTTTAAACGCTTTGTTTTGATATAAAAATGGTTTATTTATATTGATCGCTGGAAAAAATAATAGGGCCAGTTGAAATATTTTCAATTTATTTCAATATTACCTACTTTTGTGCACTAAATCTTTGTTTCTTTAATATTTAGTGGCGCTTTCTCTGTTTTCCAGCAGAGCAACACATCTACGTGGGATACATTCGACCAGTGCTCTGCATGTCTCGGTAGAATTAGGATTCCAAGTTTCTTGGACGACCTGCCACAAATGATGGCGATTTCTTATTTTGGTCTTTGAAACTGACTTTTTTAAGACACCCCAAAGATGTTTAATTGGGTTCAGGTTTGGTGACTGCGACAGCCAGTTCATTACTTTAAACCCTATTTTCCTGGAACCATGGAGCCTTGCACAATGTTTAGGGTCATTATCTTGCTGATATTCCCATATATGTATGTGGCATGTTGACCTTCCCATATTGTAGCATAGTGTTTTGTATTATATCTCTTTTCTTGCCACCTTTCCACGTAAGCCACATTCTATAAGCCTATTTCTATAAGGATTTTTTTGCATGTCCTTACTAGTTGTCGATCGAAGGCTGACGTCATCAGCCGTCCATGTGTTTTTAGCTTATTTTGCGCATTCATTTAACTTTTGTTTTCGAACTATTTGAAATTCCGCTATGTTTCGCAAAGTTAGCCCATTTCTATGCAGCCGTTTAACTTTTGAACGGTCTTTAATCGAACAGTTGAAATTTTTAAATCAAAATAACGTCACTTAACGTTTCTTAAAAAAGAAAAACACAACTTCTTCTCATAAACTGATCTTGACAATTGAGAAGAATATTCGTATTCGACAGCTGTCCCTATTATTCTTCCAGCTCTGGTAAACAGTTTAATATATCGTTTTCATATTAGAATAAGGATAGGATACGGAGAAAAGGGTACGGCGTTCAAACGTTCAAATTAGTGCGATGATAAAATACAAAATTATTGAATTCCAAATGGAAGACTTTACAAAAAATAAAAAAATATGTTTTGCGACGTCTTGTCCCTATTCTTTTTTCCATGACTGTATGACTGTATTTGTATCAAACATTCAATGGTAAAATGGAAGAACCAACACACGGGTGGCTGTCTGATTGACCTAGAAATGGTTTTCGAAAGTTAGTTGTAAAAATTGAGAACATGAATTCTACCCAACATTTGAAATTGAAAACAGATTGCAACAGGGGGGGGGGTGAACTCGCCGATCCTTTTCGGTATTTAGATTTACGATTCTATTCATCATTGTATAGCATACGCAGCCGATTTAATAACGCACAGATCGACGATCAACGTAATTGTTGCTCTTGTATAACATGACTTCGATAAAAATTCAACAACACTGTGAGGACTGGAATTTGAAAAAAAACTTCAAAGAAATAACAAACTACTGGCGTCTACTGGCGAACCAATGTGTGAACAGATACCCTGCGACCACCATGTAGATGATGCCGTGGCCAGGGCCGGGGGCCCTTTGGCTCTGACAAGATGGCTGTTTCATAGTAGCCAACCCGATTTAAATTGGATATTCCGTATGGTTTAATGTGAGTGCCAGCTTAGTGGAAGGGATTCGGGTGTTTGAGAGACATTATCTCATCTCCTGATGTACTCGTATGTTTGATATATGTATAATACATATGTAGGTATTAATGGTATATGTATGGATTTTAGTTAAGGTAGAATGAACCATTTTCGTTTGGACTAGATATGTATATAAGAATAAAATATAAAAATGCTATCAGGACACCGCCTGAGTAGATTTTCTTTACTACTATTTTAAGGTTGAATATGCGAAGGTATTTTTCCTAAAATGTATGTAGATTATCACTTATCCTTCTTTAAGCATTTCGATAATTCGACTTTGGGTACTATTATTGTTACCATCTGCTTCCTCGCTTTCACTCACGAATGCCGCAACAGTCAGCCCAGCATTTCAGAACTATAATCCACCATTCTCAGCTATGTGCCATAATAAATTAATAGGTATTGACGCCGGCCACGTGTCCGACATAACCCCACTATTCGCTCCCCCAAGTTGCCATCGACAAGTACTACGTCTACAACCATACGACCATACCACTAAATAACCCATTACCATCTAGTGCAACAGCACAGCATACGATTCCACATCACAAAAATTGTACAATCTGTCCGAATTCTCAGGATCGCCGGAACGATGGCCTATGTTTTCTGTGGCGTTCAACGAAACAAGAGTTGCGTATAAGTACACCGATTTACAAAACCTCTCTCGGCTGCAAAAGGCGCTTCGCGTGAAGTTGAGCAACTCGTTGAGTCATTGCTTATACATCCAAGTTGCGTTAAAGAGGAAATGAGTACCTTGGAATTTCACTATGGATGACCCGAGATATTAATTAGAAGCCAGCCATCAAAAATTAAAGCATATCCTATTATAAAGAAAAGCCATGCTAGTGAAATAATAAATTTCAGTACATTAGTATCCAATCTGACGGTTCACTTGGAAAATGCGGCTGCATCTCCCCATTTGAATAATCCCTTTTTTATCGATCAAGTTGTGAGTAAGCTGCCGGTAATTCAGAAAGAGGAATGGGCCAGACATCTTATCGCATCTCATCTGTTTATCCAACTGTTCGCGAATTTAGTGATTGGTTAAGGCGTGTTGCCTCTTATGTATCGATAGCTGTTGGCTTAGGGCCAGATCATTTTAAGCCACAAGAGAGAAAGTCCAGGGGTAGCTCGGTTTACACCATCATAGAAGGAACCAGAGTTTTTTTTTTTTTTTTTTTTTTTTTTTAATTCATTTTTATTCAACTTTTACTTAGAGCTATCTAACGCTAGACAAAAATGCTTAAAACTAGCTTAAATAACTTAACAAACTTAAAATACCCTACTGGCCCTATACGGACACTCTAAAGTACACAGAACAACTTAAACTATATCTTTCGACCAAATGATTAACTTAAATGATTTAAAACAGAAAATGATACAGCTAAGAAAATTGGTTTTGATTTTTTAGAAAAACTTAGCATCCGATAGAAGGAACCAGAGTAAAATGTTTCGTATGCCCAAAAGAACACCCACTGTACGAATCTCCACAATTTAAAGGAGTCACAGTTGCTGATAGATGGGGCATCGTCAAAGCAAACCAATCATATTTTTCGTGCTTACGTTCCGGACACGCTGTCTCAAAATGTCCCATCCGTCGAAAGTGTGCTATTGCGTATTGCCAACAGAAATAATTTGCAATCGCACTTTCCATCCAAAAGTAACAAAAAGACTGAAATTAAAAAACTTAATACAGTTCCAAACATTAATGATCAGCTGCCAAGCCCGATATCGCCGCAGCAAAATGCAAGTATCCACGCTATTGAGGACGGAAAGTCTCATAAACAAACACTTTTAAAATTCATCCCTGTGCTGTTGAGCGGGCCAAAAGGAACCTGCACTTTTATTGCCTTCATAGACGATGTGGGCGGAGCCCACAAGCGGACCAGTAGGAATGCAGTTAAGTGGGAAGGTTATGGTCCTATACTTCTGACCATAACGACGCCGGAAAAAAGGAAAAGAAGAAGATAGACGATGGAGAAGACGATCGAAGAAGAAGTAACAGATGCAATTGGCATAGCCGGTGAATCAGAACTGTTGTCACTGAAGTGGATAGGAAATAAAACCGCAAGTGAAAGATCAAAACATGTTGATGGGAATAAATATCAAATGAAGAATAGGCGTACTGAAAGGAAATTATTACTACCTGCCCAGAGCTTAAACTTGCATGGCTTTAAGAAACGTTTTGCTGAAAAGTCTCTAAAGAAGATTACAAATGTAATTTACAAATGTTTGTGCCAAGATTGAGCTTCACATATTCGTGGATGCTAGCGAAGTTGCCATGGCAGCTGTTGGTCACTGGCGCATATCATATGACGGCAATGTGAAAATTATGTTTGTGATGGGCAAAACAAAATGTAGTTCCATCAAGGCACTGTCCTTACCCAGGCTTGAGCTTCAAGCAGCGGTTCTAGGTGCAAGATTAAAAGACGCCATATTAAAGGGTCACAATGTTAACATTAGTTCATTTATATTCTGCTCGGATTCATAGACCGTCATTTATTGAAAAAATTCAGATAGTCGCGGTTATAAACAGTTTGTAGCCCATCGCATATCTGAAATACTAGAATCTTCAGACATACACCACTGGAAATGGGCACCAGGAGCTCAAAATCCAGCTGATGATGGCACACGACCACAGTTAACAACAAAACCTTCGAATGAATCGATATGGTTAAACGGTCCATCATTTTTATTGAAGCCTATCGAAGAATGGCTCAAAATGCCTAGTAACACCAGGGCACATGAACAGATTACTCAGAAGAGGTCTACGTATATTTTATCAATAGCTGAAGAGTCCTTAAAAATACCGTTCTTCAATTATACTAGCTATTTTAAACTACTGCGTGCTATATGTTGGGTACAGCGAGCTGTAGCGAAATTTAAACGTCTGAGTAAACAGAAATATCCGTCAACATATGAACTTCCAATAATAATGGAGCTATCTTGAAGGGTAATAAACGACGCAGAAAAACTGGTATGTCGCATAATGCAAGGCAAGGAGTATTCTAACGAGATAAGATGCCTGAAGTCTAATCTAACCGTACCTCGATATTTAAATTAACACCAATACTAGACGATGAACACATAATACGCTTAGGCGGTCGTATTGACAAAGCTGAATGTGTGCAGAACGATACAAGAAGACCAATAATTTTTTTTTTTTTTTTTAGAGGAAGGAGAAATCTGCAAAATATACTGATGATCCGAGTAATCAGTATGCCGGATTTTTACCGACTAAAACCGCCTCCAACATGATTGCAATCTAGTCACTTGGACTAATAAGCAATTTTATGCTGATTTGATTTATATTTCGTCGTTTCAGGAGTTCCGCCCATCAGCGTCTCCTGACAGATGTTAAGATGCGTTCTATTCTTTTTTTTTTTTTTTAAGTATACGTCCGGGCAAATACATATGTACATTTCTTAATGTGAGTTGTCCCTTTTATTTAGACCAGTTCAAATGGCTTTTCCTTTTGAGTCTTCTTACTATATTCGTATTGTCTAAAAGTTGCACTGCCTCCGTGTTTGGTACTTGAAGTCTTGATTCGTGCCTTCGTGCATTTTTCTGGACCTCATCCATGACACATGACACTGTGAAGGTCCTTATTTCTAATGTACCATGGTGCATTCACGATTTTCCTTAGTACTTTGTTTTGGAATCTCTGTACGATGTCTACATTGCTCTTTTTGGTACAACCCCATAGTTGACTGCCATATGTCCTTATTGGCCAATGTCCAGAAGACCAATAATAATACCGAAAAAAACATCCAATGGCGAAGCTTATCAAAATACGATCATTTGCGCGTACGATGTAAATACTGGATTCCGAATATTCGATTCGTGCGAACAGCGAACTTGGGACACCGGGCCAACTATAGTAGTCGAAAGACATAGACTTAAGTTGTTACGTCTATTTTAGAGTGTCCGCCTAGGGCCAGTAAGATATCTAGATTGTTAAGATAGTTAAGCTAGTTTTTAAGCATTTTTGTCTAGGGTAGGATAGATCTAAGAAATTATGAATAAAAATGAATTAAAAACTAAAAAACTAACACCGGGCCAACTTCCTACGGATAGAGTTACTATGTACTTATGTCCGCCCTTTCTCATTTACGGGATTAGATTATTTTTGACCTATGCAGGTAACAATTGGTCGTCGTCATGAAAAGCATTGGGTAGCGATATTTACCTGTTTAACCGTTTGTGCAAGCCAATGACCTATCCACAGATGCTGTCATTTCGTGCCTGCGCTATTTCATAACTAGTCGAGGAATACCAGTTCGGCTTAGTAACGACCGCGGTACTAATTTCGTCAGGGCGAGCAAGGAGAAATGGTTAACTAATCTAAATGCAATCGGTAAAGAATGTACACTTCGTGGTGTTGAATGGATTTTTAACACATCAAGAGATTCGGCTGCCGGTGGGGTTTAGGAGCGAATGGTGGGTTGTGTTAAGCGTGTTTTACCTTAAAAGAGAAGGCACCACAAATACATACTTTAAATAGTCTATTGATCGAGGCTGAAAGCCTAGTAAACTCGAGACCTCACTGGAAAGCGAAAGCGCAGAGCCTCTTACACCTAACCATTTCCTGCCAGGTTGTCCGAACTACGTGCAGACTCCGGCGGTGAATGATACAAAAACAATGGCATATATTGCAAAAGCTAAAGCAAACATTCTGGTGACGAGGGATTCTAGAATACCTACCCACCCTTACCCGTCGTACAAAATGGCACAAGCAAGTGAAGCCTTTAAAGATTGGCAACATTGTATGCGACGAGAATCAGAGTAGGGGAGAATGGAAGCGAGGAAGGGTAGTGGAAGTTTTCCCAGCATCAGACGGATTTCTCAGAAGGCCAGCATCTAAACTTGCAAAAGATGTACTTAGTATGAATCTGATTAATCGATTCACAGGTGGAGGATGTTGCCGATTGGATTAACTACGAAGTTAATTTTTTATAAATCTATTATACAGGGTGTCCCACGAGCAGTGTGCCAAAAAGCTAGAGCGTGTAGGTCTGGTCAAGACAAGAAAAAAATCGTATGGGAGGGGGGGGTCTATTCCCCCCCGTATAGCCGGGAGGGGCAATTTTCTAAAATATTGACTTAATTCGGGAAAAAAATTATTAAAAATCAACAGTTACATCCACAATGCCGTAATATACTTTTTTATAAAGCCAGAAACCTCTCCTTTCATCTTGTTTTTAAACGAAGCTGCTTTAAGGAATAGTTTTTGAGAAATTAATTTTCAAACTCAAAATTTTGAAAAAAAAATTGGAAAAAAAAATTTCCAACTACTTTTTTCCAAAATTGTATGTAATTAAGTACTATTTTTTTTTCCAAAATTCAATTCCCTTATTGGTTTTTAGTTAAAAACAGAAAACCGGATGCAAAAAGGTCTTGTAATTTTTGAGAAATTAAAAAAAAACCCGAACCACTTTTTTCTAAGAAAAACCTTTATTTTTGGTTTTAACGCGTCCGGGCTTGTAGGCAAATTGATGTATGAAACATTGACCTCTTTTTTATTATTTTTAAAAAATTCGGAGTTTTATGAGGAAACAATAAAGTGACACAGTATTGGAATAACCCTGGATTAATCCTTTTTTTTCATCGATAACGCCTGAAAACTGACCTGCCAATTTCGTCTGGGTCCACCCACCGCCGATGGGTTCTACCCGCTAGGACCTTAAGACAATAAAACTAAAATTTTTCTTTATTGAAAAACAAAATATTTGCAACCCAAATGTAAATAAAAGGCATCGCATTTTTAATAAAAAACCATTTCCAAATTAGATGTTAACTCATCAACACATTACGATGTCAAACTCATACTCTCGAGAAGAATTAACGGACATGCACTTCTGCTACGGTTTAGCTAATGGTCGAGATCGTGAAGCCGAAAGACTCTACGCAGAAAGATATCCCAATCGGAGGTGTTCCAATCGTAGCATGTTTTCAAGAATCCACCGACGTCTACGAGAGAACGGAGTGAAGCATCATTGAGTTGCACCAATCCACACAACAAAAAACAAAATAAATCACAACACCGCTTTAGCTGTAATGTTTGGCTTGGTATTGTTGGACAAACTGTAATCGGACCCCGGTTTTTGAATGCCGGTATTATTGCAGAATCATACCTGCAATTCCTACGAGACCTTTTGCCCGATTTGATGGACAACGTTCCTTTGGCCATAGCAGATAATTTAATCTACCAGCAAGATGGAGCACCAGCACACTAGAGCTTACGGGTTAGAAACTGGCTGAATGATAATTTTAGTGACCGTTTGATCGGAAGAAGGGGCCCCACGGAATGGCCACCTAGATCACCAGATTTAACTCCTCTAGATTTTTATGTGTGGGGATTCATGAAGAATTATGTTTACGAAGTGGAAATAGTATTGTATCTTTGGAACAACTGAAAGAACGGATTGAAGTCGCTGGAGTCGAATTGCAGGAAAATTTGTCAAGCATAGACCTATGTGCAGCCATTAGAAGGAGATATAATCTTTGCCTTCTAAAAAATGGGGATCATATTGAAAATTTATTTTAATAAAACTCCGAATTTTTTAAAAGTAATAAAAAAGAGGTCAATGTTTCATACATCAATTTGCCTACAAGTCCGGACGCGTTAAAACCAAAAAAAATATTTTTTTCTTAGAAAAAAGCGGTTGGGGTTTTTTTTTAATTTCTCAAAAACTACAAGACATTTTTGCATCCGGTTTTCTGTTTTTAACCAAAAACTAATAAGAGAATTGAATTTTTGAAAAAAAAAATGGTACTTAATTACATACAATTTGGAAAAAAAATAGTTCGAAATTTTTTTTTTCCAATTTTTTTTCAAAATTTTGAGTTTGAAAATTAATTTCTCAAAAACTATTTCTTAAAACAGCTTCATTTAAAAACCGGATGAAAGAAGAGGTTTCTGGCTTTACAAAAAAGTATATCACGGCATTGTGGCTGTAACTGTTGATTTTTCATAATTTTTTTTCCAAATTAAGTCAATTTTTTAGAAAATTGCCCCTCCCGGCTAAACGGGGGGGAATAGACCCCCCCCTCCCATACGATTTTTTTCTTGTCTTGACTAGACCTACACGCTCTAGCTTTTTGGCACACTGCTCGTGGGACACCCTGTATAACATATAACATCCCTGCTTACTGTTTCACATTCGACCCTCATCAATAACTTGATGACCGATATTCGGTAATTTGCCGAATAGCATCCAAAGGGGAATGACACAGTAAGTAGGCAAAACAAATTAATACAAATAAATTTTATAAAATTGCTTTCCATAGATAATAAAACACCAAATAAAACAAAAGAATTTCTATTATTTCATCCCACCAAAAAAAAAATATTTTCATTAGTCTGCTCAAATTTTCCATTTATTTTTAATTAGTCAAGATAGAAACATTAGGCTTTATAGACCAAGCATTTCCGTGCACATTACTAATCTGGACTAGGATACAAATTAGCATACTCTCATAAAACAAATGTCGGCGAACATACCCTGTGACCAGATGCACGGATTGCCACCGTTATCGGCACACATTCACCACGGAAGTGTACGCTGCCGAGCGGATAACCGCATCGTCGAACCTACCTTAGGCCCGAACACTATCAAGGCCATCGCTCAACGGACATCGAGCAATTAGAATGAGCTAGATGAAATTAGTTTATAGAAACTTTTTGACGTTTGCGATTATCCTATCGAAGTCCCTCACAGAGAAAAAATAAATTAATGCTTATGGTAACTTACACTAATCGTGAGAATACACTAATGATAGATAACAATCAACACCTCCAAGAAATAAAGAAAAAGGAAGATCATCCAAATGAAAGGACATTGTAAGTCTCGCCCCGGTCAGTGAGGTGTCAATCACTAACAATGTGCTTCATTATCCATCAAAATTAATTTAAGGGTGCCAAAGGATAAAGAATCTCCTTCTGATGCTATTCATCAAGTAAAAAAGAAAAGTGGAAAAGGTGAAGGAGGATGACAGTGTAACTTTAAGCTTTGCTGCTACTAACCAGGTATCAATTCTCAGATTAAATCTTCTACAAGTTCTGGATGCTCCGGATGGTGATAAATCTTGGTATCAGCCGAGATGAAATGAACGATCTCATTTAAGCCTAAAACCTTTTCACAGCTACGAAGAGGCATTAATTATTTGGGCTAGGAAACGCCGTATTAAATATTGAATATTGAAATTTATCAATCATAGGGTTGCAAATTAATATTATTTATGTAGATAATTATTATTGAAAAACTAATTAACTTAAGTCAGTTAAATAAGATGGATTTGGGCTCGTAAGAATAGTGGGCAGAAAAATAAGATTACATATTAGATTCCTATAATCAATGTAGGCTTTTACGAGTACCAATCATTAAGGTTATGAATTCGAAATAATCAGCACATCAATGGAATCACTTATTTTCAAAACGTGACATGTCCACATTTAAAATTTTTTCAGGAGACGAAACAAACTGACTGATTTCTGTTTTCTTGGAGTATAAATTGTAACAAAATTATGATAGCGTACGGTTTGAGTAAGTGTACTAGGTTCCATTTATAACGTATTTCTAGGACACATATAAAAAAAGATAAAAATAAATAATTGTTTTGGACATGTCACGTTTTGAAAATAAACTAAACAAAAACTTAATTTTTACGTGCCTTTTACGTGCTTTTTACGTTAAGTTTAAACAATCATCAACAGAAGAAAAAAAAGCATGAAAATAAAAAATGCTTGACAAAATTTTGTGAAAGAATATTTTATTTCATTCTCCAACATCAGAACAAACTTCAATATTGTAACGGTTTTTTTTTTCAGAAGCGCTTGTGGTTTTCCAGGCTAGAATGCGATCGTAAAACCCTTTGAACTCATCCGGAACGTACTGGACCACTTTGCGGATGTCATTCTTTTTTTTTTTGTGCCAATACTATTGCTTCCGTCATACACAAGAGCCGTTGGGAGCGAAACTGGGCTGAGGAACTTTTTAAGTTTAAAAGTATGCTTTACTAGTCCCTCAATGAAATCGTGTGTTTTTACTTTGTTTGTATGGTAAACAAACATTCCAAAGTTTGAAATATTAAAAGCGATCTTTGAACTCCTTGGCAATTTTTTCCCTACAGATTCCTCTGACAACACCAATTTTTTGAAGTAAAGAGGCCACCAAGCGGAAAAATTTATAATTTCTTCTGTTTTGACATAGTGTACGGTAAAGAGACTCAATGTACTCTCCGTATTGCTCTGGAGTATATACTCGATCATACCTCGTCAAGAATCGTTTGATAACACCAAAGGTACTGTCGCAAGGTAAAAAACTGTGCCCATGGACGGGGAAGTACTGATAAATTTTCTCATATTGACCTTCTGAGACTAAACTGTGCAAGAAACGTACAACAATATGGTTTCGGTCTGTCCCCCACAACTATCTGAAAATACGTATAGTTTCTTGGCAGTTTTCGGAATATTATTTTGGAGGTAATGCCAAACAAAACTGCAAACTTCATTGGGAGTTTTTTTTTTCTATGCCTTCATGGTATAGATAGAACATGCTTCTTTTTGTTTTCATATTGAATGTTCCGAATACGTTTACCCATAACTGCCTATAGTAAAATATCTCTTGCACAGGAATATGAAGCAGTGGGCGGAGCAGCTGCTCTTTTTACATTGTCGCACAGAGAAGACGATTTTATTTTTACCGATAACTCCTCACATTTTGAGCAAACATCAACCTGTGGTCGTCAAAGTTTTGTCTATAAAATTTGCGGAAATAGAAATAACTTATTTCTTTTAACTATTATATCTGCTCCATACTGCCTCACAAACATCTGATGCAAAATTTTGATATTTAAACGCGAATCTAGATATATGCAGTGCTTTCGTAATGTGTTTCTTTTTTTGGCAAAGATCTCACGAATCCAAATAATTTATCGATAATTACCTGTGGATTGGAATGTGCTTTGGGGTTGAATCCACAATGGTCAATGGGAGACTTTCCATGTGATTGCAGAAAAGCTATTCGGTCTATCTCCTTACGCGTCATAGTGAAAATCTGTCAAAAAGCATTCTTGCATACTTCCACGCGACGAGCACCACTAATAGCAAAGTATTTATAAGTCACTGATTTTGGTTTTGTTTTTTTGTTGTCCAAACCAAACCGTGATCGATTTCGAGCAACTGGCCTTGCTTCCGCAAATGATTGTGCATAAAGGTCTTGCTCATTTTTTGTCGGGTGCCTGCGAAATCTTTTGCGCATTTCTTCTCGCGTATTTTGGTCAATATTTGCAAAGCACTTAAGCCGTTTGCATCTGCAAAGACCAGTGACAGAAAGACAGTAAATACCACTAAATACCAAAAGAAACTCACCCGCATGAATCTTTAGCTTTTTTAGCTGGGACCACATTTCCCTTTAATGTGGTGTATTCTTCCCCTCGAAGCTTTTTGCCTTTTGTCACGTTGCGCTCGTAATTTTGAGTATTCCGAACTCCTTTTTTCGGCTTGCTGCCTGAAGGCTCTTCCTCTTCAAAATCTTCTCTACAGGTTAGCGCAACAAAAAGCACGTTTCAAAACGAACTCTGTACACACACTAAATCTTTCACTTACCAAACCAATTATATTTTTTCATTGGAAGGTAGAAAATAACAGTTTTATTCCAATAACGCTGTATATTATAAAAAATAAAATTAAAAATTTTAAGTAACCCCCGACAAAAAAAAACTCCAAAAATTAAAAAAAATATATTTTTTTTCTTTCGGCCTTTTGACCTCATTAAACTTCATATAACTAATTACCCTTTTTCACTCAACGGTCCCCCGATGCGATGACATCATCTTAAAAAATGAAGTCAAAAAGCCGAGAGAAAAAAAAAATATTTTTTTTAATTTTTGGAGTTTTTTTTTGTCGGGGGTTACTTAAAATTTTTAATTTTATTTTTATTTCATTCTTTTTAAATTACTCGTCCTAATTCCGATAGGTACGAATAACTACTTAAATTACATTTTTCGTAACACTCTACCGCATACAAACCTATATACCTGTATATATAATTTACCATATTCAGCATGACTTATTCCCGTTATATTACACATGTGTGTCAAAAATGAAATGTACGACGGAACTGTGTCTATTTTTTTATAATAAAGCGATTTTTGTTATTAATATCGCGATTCCGGAATAAACTCATTGTTTTTAAGGCAAGTACAGCACCTTAGTTATAAACAGAACTAGTTAAGACGAATGTAATGAGCCCAGACTTAGTAGGTTTACTAATAGGCAATCGTCTCCTACCTTCGAGTTCCATCATCAGAGTACCAGCTCAGTAGTATCAGCATACATGGGTGTTTCAAATGTTAGGTGGCAGATATGTTTGAAAGTAATGTAAATACCCATTGTGTCTAAGATCTAGAGTTGCGTAAAATAGTTCCAACCCCGAAACGAACATGGAACGTTTCCTTTCCCAATCGGAACTAGTTCCTTGAACTATCTCGTCGGAACTACATCGGAACTGTCGGAACTATCGGAGCTGTCGGAACTATCGGAACTGTCGGAACTATCGGAACTATTAGTATGATAAGAGAAATCCATATCCGATCCTTCATACCTAATTCGCTCAAGAAACACGGAACGAATTACCTGTACGAGTATGTTTGCGGACATTATTGTTTGATCACTCTTCTGCCATTTTAGTTCCAGTGTGTGAGTGTGCATAAACTTTTCGAGCTTATCGCTACATCAATGTACCAATGTACGATATTTATTCACATTTTGTTTTTGGTTGCCTACTACGTAGTGTAGACATGTCTTATGTTCGGAACTATCGGAACTATTAGTATGATAAGAGAAATCCATATCCGATCCTTCATACCTAATTCGCTCAAGAAACACGGAACGAATTACCTGTACGAGTATGATTGCGGACATTATTGTTTGATCACTCTTCTGCTATTTTAGTTCCAGTGTGTGAGTGTGCATAAACTGTTCGAGCTTATCTCTACATCAATGTATACGATATTTATTCACATTTTGTTTTTGGTTGGCTACTACGTAGTATTTATAAGACATGTTCGATTGCATTTCGTTTTGTCTGTGATTAGGTTGTTCTACAACAGTGGTTCCCAAACTCTTTTGGCCCACGGACCCCCTTTCATCGTCAAAACTTTTCCACGGACCCCCTTTCATAGTCAAAACTTTTCCACGGACCTTGGGTGAAAAACTACATATTTTCATAATAGAACAATTAAAAATTTAACTTTGATATCTTGAATGGTAAATGGTGAAGTAAAAATAAAATATAAATAAAACATTTTGTTAAAGAAGTATTTATTGAAATTATAACTTCTGTCTTAACATACAAAAAAAAATTAATGACTTGGATGAACCTGATGGGATGTTATGAGTGTATTTATGTCTGGCTCAATGTTTCTGAGTAGCAACCGCAAATCCCCGCGAGTACTAATTTCTAGTCTGTTTCTGTTTTTTGTAACGAGGCTCATAACGGAACTGAATCCACGTTCTACCAAATAGGAAGACGGAAAAGCAATCAACAGCTTCCGTACAATAACCCATAATGCTGGATATAAAATTGGGATCTGTTTTTGTAACCAGAAATTGTCGTATCCCTGCTTAAAGATTGGTTTCAGCTCCTCATTTGTGGATAATTCAATTAATTGCTCCCGTATTAGTATGCATTCATCTGCATTTGTGCTCTGAGTTTGACTACTTGCAAAAGGGTTCAACACCCATTCGGGAATATCCAAGTGAAGAATGTCTTCAAATCTTTGGTTAAGGTCCGAATGAAGCGCCGTTAAGTGTTGACAATAAGCAAACAAATCTTCATCTCTATTTTGCAATTTTGAAAGATTAGAAAACTGAGAACATTCTTCTCTTCCCAAGTTTTGTTTGTATAGTAAAAGTTTTGCAACAAAGGCAGATATTACACTTTTAGTTTTGATTAAATTCAATGTGTCACCTTGTAGTTTCAGATTAGTCTCGTTAAATCTGGCAAATAAATCAGTCATATAAGCGATGTCATTTTTTGAGATTGCTAAATTGTGCCGCAAATCATTGTCTTTACTCTCCAGGAATTCCGACACTGAATCAAAGAGGGAATAGAAGCGATCTAAGCACGCACTTTTAGATAACCAACGTGCTTCTGTGTTAAGTAGTAAACGATTATAGTCATCATCATTTTCCCAACAAAGTTGAGCAAATAATCTCTCATATAAGGCATTCCTTTTGATGTAATTAACAGCTCTGATTACATAATGTAGTGATTCATCCAAACGTTCACTAAGGTTTTTGGCGACCAAATGATGTCGATGAATGACACAGTGTACCGATAATACAATCGGTATAACTTGTTTTAAATATGCCAGAAAACCTCGGTGTCGTCCTACCATTGCCGGAGCACCATCAGTAGCAACGGAGATGATATTACTCAAGGATATAGCTTTTACATCGAAAAATCTTTTTAATTCGGTAAATAACGTTTCACCTTTCGTATCAGTTTCCAAACATTTAGCAAATAACAATTCTTGGGAAATTTTTTCTTCTTTTACAAATCTCACATAAGCGAAAAGTAAAGCTTCGTTTCCTGGTAATGTTGACTCATCAAGCTGTATAGAGAATTCAGATGTTCTTAAGTAGTCACATAAAGAGTTTTCTACACTCTGCGCTATTTCGTCGATCCTTCTTCGTACAGTATTATTACTCAGTGAAATTTTTTTTATAATATCGGAAGCTGGTTTGTGCAACACGGTACGTATTACCTCACCCACAGCTGGTAGAATAAGTTCTTCGCCAGTAGTGTGCGGCTTTCCGGACTTCACAATTATTAAAGAAATATTATAAGAAGCACGCAGTCCATCGTCATCTCTCTTAGATGTTGCCCCTATAAGTTCTTGCAATGTACGATTTTTCAAATATTTTTCTTTGATTTTTTTGAAAAAAACGGTAAATCCTTATCTTTTTTGTCACTATGGATTTTTATTAAATGTTCCTTGGAAAGTTTCATTGAATCGTTTGACATCGTTTTATTACGTAGAAGACAGAAAGGTAAAGTACTATTTCCTGGTGACGGAATAAAGCCATATTTAATGTATTCAACACTGTATTGTCTGCATTTTTTCTTCGGCTCACTCATACTGTTATCTGAAAAAAAGGCACAAAAAGATATAGGAAAATATATACATATATCAACAATAATAATAAATAATTCAAAATGAATTAACAACAGGATATAATAATATACAGCAATTCCAAACATTCACGGAAGTAAACGAAAATATAAAATAGTAAGCTATAACTTTTAGGGTGCATTATATTAAATTATTAATCCCAATACGTCTAAATTCTTTTACGGAATCATTAATAATATATTCTTTAGAAACACATCTGTGTTAGAAAACACTTTGTTGATAAATAATAGGACTATAATTTGACTATTAAGAAAATAAATATTACAAGAAAAGACAAATGTCAATATCAAAAACTCACATTACTAGTCGCGGGCGGTACGGAGTGCCAAAAAAAAGCAATATCTTACTTTGGAAGACAATAACTGACTGAAGTGATGATAAATCCAAATATGCGGCAGGTTCCAGTTAGTATATTTTTCTTGGAATACTGAGCAGCCTGGCGTCGACTCGAATTTCTGAAAATTTAAGAAATCCTAGAAAGCGGCACTGAGTACCGCCATGTGACCGGCACCGGGTTAAGTTTTAATAAAAAAGAAATCCTTAGTGAATGTTACTGTACTGATAACTGTAATATATACATATATTTTTTTTAATCAACTTAAACAAGAATATAACTTTGCTTAAATAAATTTAAATTAAAGAGATATCAATTTTATTCAAATATACTTACGTAACGAAAGTACGCTATCTGCATATCTATTTTTGTCCAGGACTAGGAAAATTTGTTGTATGCACTTGCAGAAATCTGCCTGAATCACCTCCATGCTTATTATTACTTGTATTCTATGCACCTGTCTATATTTATATTTTACTTAGGATCTAAAATTCGCTAATCAGTTATTCATTGTTATTTATTTCAACATCCATATATGTAAATACAAATGTGTCACAATTTTTTATTTTTTTTTATCTTGCGCGGACCCTCCGACGTTGTTCAGGGACCCCCAAATCGATTTTAATTTTCCAGGGACCCCCTGAATGATCCCAGGGACCCCTTGGGGTCCGTAGGGACCACTTTGGGAACCACTGTTCTACAACATAGTCGTACGACCGCGTCGTTCGGACGTTCGGCTGGGTTGTATAATATGAACGCCGCTTGATGAATTTCTAGGTTGAATGGAACTATGGACATGTTATCGTTCAGTTTGAGGAACGATCGGGAATCTTTCGGACTGAGGACATAGTTCCAGGAACTATACATGTCCTGAATTACCCAACTCTACTAAGATCCCTACCACAGCTAACAAAAAGTGGTAATAACCTTGAAACGCCTGAACAGATCTTCATAAATTGTAGCTAATAACCATCTCGATCACGGTAGCTTTCAAACAAAAAAAATCCTCAAAATCGGTCCATTCGTTCAGGAGCTACGATGCCACAGACAGACACAGAGACAAACAGACACGTCAAACTTATACACCCCTCTTTTTGCGTCGGGGGTTAAAAAATACATCTACACAACCATGCTGTTTGATTTTTTTCAAATAAATATCAAATTGCAACCATTAAATGCAAACCTTTCAATAGAAGAGCAATGAAAGTGTTTAATAGTATGCCATTTGAAAATACCGTTGGAGCCGACAAATACTGATTATTATTATGTATTATCATTGACAGCCATTTGGAACTCCAAATTTTAGTTCCATTCTTTACATTGATAAAAGAAGATATTATCATGTCAGATATAAGTATAATCGGTGACGCCGTCAATCAATTGTGACATCTAAAGACTTCTGTGTTCGAGGAATATTACCACTCCACTACATATGCTTAGTCAATACTTCTACGACTAGGTCTGCGTTAATTTTGGATTTTGAAGTAAGTAAATAATTAAATATGAAACGGCCTTCTTGACCCGAACGTCGGTAAGCTTTCGACGCCGATTGCGGAGATCAAGTCCTACAAAAATCCAGTCAGCGTTTGTCGCGGTGTTTCTCTTGAAAGGGATATTTACAACAGCTACAACAACTGCTCTAGTAGACTTATCTGGAAAGGGCTTTTCGATATTCGCCATTCAGAGAAGGCAATAAACGCAGGATCCCTTCAATCTATGGAAACACCATACAACATAAGTGATTGAGACAATTCTCGATTCTGTTTCTCCGCGGTATAGAGGATATTTTTAGGCTGAAAACACACCGGATAAAGCAAATCGTCTTTGATTCGTTAGTCAAAAAAACATTTTTTATCTGAACACACACCAAGCGAAACAGAATGTAAAGGGCTAACCATAATAGGCAGAAGCAAGCAGAAGCTTATGTCAGATCCGAACGAAATTCTCCCCTCTGTTTCAACGAAAAATCAAGATACCCACAATGAACAGATGCAAGCAGAAGGAAAGGAACTGTCAAGTTGTTTTCATTCGATTTGTTTATTTTCGGTGTGGCTTTGGCTTTTTCCTTTTTATTGAAATAAAAGCCACCTGCTTTTTCATAGAGGCACTTATTGCCCTGCACAAGTGAAATCAACTTGTTAACAAGCTCGTATTCCATATTTATTTTATCTTTTTTCTCTTTCCTAACCTCAAATGTCACTTGTCAAAAATTCCGTCCGGAATGTCTTCTAGCTATGGAATACGTACCTCAACACATGAAAATATTGGAAAAGCTCAAATGCTGCACGTAACATACCCAATCAGTATGTTCAATACTTTACCTCCTCAACTGGAGCAGTTCCTTGGCAATACAAGTATGCCATCTGATTTTGTTTTCATGATTTTTAAATGCAATACGTTAAGTAATTACTGTAATACTGTATCATACCCATTATATACATTAATAAATATTTATAAAAATAAAACAAAAAAATTTGATAAAACTTACCTTCACAATTTATTTCAGTTGCTATTTCTATCCACAACTTCTCGATATTTAGTTTATTAGCAAGTTCCTTATGTTTATAATTGTAGATAGGGCTTCTTGCCTCAATTAAAAAAAAATCTATTTTTCTCCATCTACGTCCATATTTGCTAAAATTTGCGCACAGAGTAAACATAGAAGCCAAATAAAGCTTCAAAGTGCAATCGAAAGAAGGTATGTAGTAATGAAAATAAAATTAAAAATGTTAAGTAACCCCCGACAAAAAAAGGAAAAACTCCAAAAAGTAAAAAAATAATTTTTTTCTCTCGGTCTTTGGACTTCATTGAAAGAATGTCGACGAGGACAAATTTATTTTTGTTTTCTTATTCCAAAGGATATTATGTCATCTTTTTGATTCTTCCAGTGTTCGTGGATTTTGGCAAAATCTTTTCGGGGCTTTAAGTTTCTCACTCTCAGCATAGAAACTTTCCTGGCGATCCTGTCTGGCAAATTTGCATTGTCGAGTCTTCGTCGTATTGTGCGAGCACTTACTTCGTTGGAAATTTGTGCAGCAATAGTCCTAGAAGAATTAAATGGATTGGATTTCGCTGAAAGGACAACGCGAGTTCTGTAGTAGCTGAAGTTTTCTTAGGCCTCTCTCTATTTTCATACATTCACACACTTTTATCGGTTTTAGGGCATTTGTCACAAAATTCTGGGATCTTCCTTGAGACTTCGTTATAAATTTAAAAGCCCTACCCCCATCCCCCTATAGAGCTATAGCTATAGAGCCAACCATCTCTCTTCCGTTGAGCAATGCAGTGGGCTTTTCGTCCCATATTTAACAACTATTTACAACAAACCCTTAACTAAAACAATTACTTCGCGTTTATCGCCCACCTTGCCGCGGTGCGGAGGCTTAGTACAGTTAATGACTTGCGAGACTTGCTTCTAGGGAAGCCCGCAGCCAAGAAGCAATTACTGATCCTTCTTTACCTTTCCTTTTCCGCCGTACTCATTATTCCTGAATCCCCTAGCTCCAAGGTGGAACAGCATACGTCAATGGATGCATGGCTGTTTGGTGCTTAGCTATTAGTATACGAGCTCAGATACCGGGCGACCTTCGATTTCACTCCTGCCTTCCCGCAGAGTCTCAGGCTCCGCTGTAGGTGACCGTTCTTTACCGTGTAGTCGTGGGAATAATATTTCTCAATTAAAAATTATCAAGAGCCCGAGTTATGTAGAGGGCGCTAATGAAACAAGACGCGAAAGGAAACGAAACTATTGTTTAGAGAATAAGTTTCTTCCACCTAGTGTCTACGTCAAACTAAAGTCATCTGAACAGAGACGCTTTAAGGCCGCCATTAGGAAGAGAAAACCTAGAGATGAAGAGCAAACGCAAAATCTGCCATGCCTCTAAGGGTCCGGAACCGAAACGTGTTCGTTCCGCCGACTACAGCCCGCCGAACCCTGCCGCCAAATGCAGGAGAATTCGCAATCCGCAAGCTGACAAAGAAAGCTACAGCACTGTAGCTGGAAAAAGAAGACTCGGCGTCATGTCATCCCCAACGATCTGGTCGCAAATCCCTTTATCAGAACACAAATGGCAATAATTCAAAAGCTTGTGATTGACACCTCGATTGAAATGCTAGGTAAGGCGGTAAAACTATACTTAAGGGGTCGACATAGAGATCAGGTTGCCTTTACCTTGTGTGTGCTGACGCAACCACAGCTGATTGGATGAGGTCCAACTTCACGGCTATAAAAGAAAAAAGCGGACTTGATGTCAAACCAGTGGACCAAGATGCCTGCACGAAATCTCACATTGTCTAGTCATAACTAAGGTTTTGGCGACGCTGGACTCACAAAACGAAGGCCTGTATGCACTGGAGCAGTGATGTACTGGAGAGTGATGCAAAGCACGCCAGATCTGGTTCTAGCAATCAGCGACATGTCCTTGGACCGGCTTTTTCTTAGATGGCAGTACAGCTTACAGAGAGCCAGAGCCAAGTTTCTCGCATTCACTTTGTTGTGTGCGTTTTGTTTCTTTTTCACACTAGTGAACGGGACCTACAGTTTAATGCCGATCCCGAACGGCGAGAAGCTTTTTCAAGGTAAGTGTACTTCAAGGCCAGTACCCCGCCGAGGAGAGAAATATAAGAAATATAAGCAACTTAACTTTAGATGTTCTGTAAAAGCAAGCCGAGTTGTCCTTTAAAGTGATTGCCGAAATCATCCGTATGATGAAATCCGTCTCTATCGGAATATCAGTTGCTTCTGATCTAAATTCCTTTTCACATGAAAGTAATTTTAGTCGAATTACTGCGCACACGGAGTCCTCATGCCATCGTGGTATTCCCTTAGAACTGACCCACAAAAATAATAAATAGAGTATTATCAATAGATTGTACCTATAAACCCATTTGTCCTCAAAAGGTGGCTTAATTTCCTTAATACCTGCTGACAGTCAGTCGTGTCTGAATTACTGTCAAACCATCCTTAATCTCAATAAGGAACAGGACGATTTTGTGTCGTAAGTCATCATGAGCGATGAGGCGCATTTGCACTTAAGCGGTTACGTCAATAAGCAAAATCTTCGTTTCTGGGGCACTGAAAATGCGCGTGTGATGCACGAAGATGAATTACTGTGTGGTGCGGCGTTTACGCTGGAAGAGTGATTGGGCCGTATTTTTTTGAAGATACCATCGGCAATACGATCACTTAACGGAACAGTTATCGCCGGAAATCTTGCGGAAAATCATGGAAAATGTGAGAAATCGGGTACAAGTGTGTATTAACACAGGCGACAGCCACTTGACGGATATTATTTTTTTTATTTAGTGAAAAATCAATTCAAAAATAAAATTAAATGATTAATTTTGCCCCACCTTGTACTTCTACCAAAAGGAAATAAACCACACAATAAACCATCGTCATATCGCCTCATAAATTATGTTTGATATACTAGATACAATGAAAAAAACCTTAGGGTGCGAATAATATTCAAAACATTGCTCACTCTAGCAGAAGAGCCCAGAATCTCTGCCAAATCATCAGCATAGCTTCAGAAAATCGGGTTCTACTGTAGACGCCATTAAAACTGTAGTAAAAATAGCGTCTGAAGCAATAAATGGGGGTTGGGGGTCGAAGAATACTGAGGAATTACGCATTTAACCCGGCTGACTGGTCCCAAAAAAGGATAGGTCGGAAGGATCTTCCAACTACTTTAGCAACAGGAAGTTAAGATATACCAAAGAAGAACGAGTTAAATATTACTATATACGTATCCGCGAGGTTACATCAAGGTTCCGCGGATCCCTTCCTATGGAACCTTATGTATGGAGGCGTAGGTAATAAATAGTAGCGGCTTCACCGATGAAATAGCGGTGGTGACCGTTGCAAAGCACACTCAAGTCACTGAATCAGCCACAAATGAAAAAACTTCTCAATTCAAGTAGTGGCATGAATTTGCTAGTCCTTAACTGACCAAATAAAAAGCGGAGGCCGATACTACCACGAATATATGTATTATATTCGATCAGAGGAAGCGGTAAAATACGCTCGATAACTAGTTATGTTTTAGAACGCGAGCTATGCGAGCATCATTGCTACAAACGGCACTATCCAGAATACGTTCGAACAGGGATGAATACACAAAGATGATCCCACTTTCTAAATTTTTTGGCTCTGTTCTTCTTCTCTGCCTCACTAGCCTGAGCAATACTCTTTAGAAGAAAAGCAACCTGCCGAAAAATGTCATCAATATACCGTGCTAGTGCGCAAATAAAAGCGGTTACCGGGCGATACCAGATGAAGCCGGATTTGTTATTCCTAGAATAATCCCCATTGATATCCCCGTGGCGAAAATGAGAATTTATTGCAGAACGCTGTATATGTCAACTGAAATTGACACACTAAGTCAAATTTAGGAAAAATAAAGGACAGGCCAAATAGTTCTTCGGTGGAATAATACCACCAACAGCAGGTGGACTCACTTGACGGAAGATATTTCCCATGAGAATTTCAATTCGATAACTGTTGCTGTGCTGTTTAATTCCTAAAAATATTTTGTAGGAAATTTGGGGTGTGAGGTGATGTCGGTTCCCTATCTTCAACTACGTTAAATGGGCAGAGTTAAAAAATCCTTAAATTTTAAAGTACCACCAGTGAATAAAATGTAATGTAAAATTTTGTGATTGATAAATTGGTATGATTATTATTATTCCAATTTTAAATGGGACAATCGAAGATAGCCAGTATTCACTTAGAAATCTTTTTATATGAGTGCTAGAAGGAACTATGTATGTATGTATATTAAGATTTCTTTAAGGATTGACCAGATGGGAAAAGATGCCCGCATATACATACATGCATATATGAAGTGAAGTGGTTTATCTATGGCAGCGAACTGTATACTCGTACAATTCAAGCCGTTGTTGTCAAATTTTTGCTTGACTTCCAAATTAGTATCGCGTTTTTGGTATAGCTTTGAGCTCTGCCAACGATGTGGAAACAGAAAAAAAGTTATAGGAGGCCAAGTTCGGTGAATATGGTGGCTGAGGCATAATTATGGCATTATTTTGGTCAAGAAATTACGCACAAGCAACAACGAATTAGTGATGCAGGAGCCATTAAACACCATCCGAAACGAACTTATGATGAACCATATCTTTGAAGTCAAGAAAACAGTGAGCAAAGTGTGCATATTTGAACGAAATTGGTTTTTTTTTTTTTTCAGTGACCATTGCGGACTATGTGCCGTGATCACGGTATCTGACGAGTTCGCGGAGATGGCAGAGTATATCCAAACGCACCCCTATGATTACAGTATAGTGCGTTGGCCACGCTTTGCCAATCCCCTGACGAGAGCGCTCACTTCGAGCGCCTCCATCCCACTGTCTAATAGGAACCTGTCAAACAACGAGATTGACAGGTACCTCAAACAAATGGACGATATCATTAACCAGACAGTGAACAGTACTACACCACGCCAAAGACAGCACGATACCACAAACGTATACCGAAACGCGACAAACAACGCACTGCACAGACAAAAAAGTGGACTCCTGACAAGGCTCAAACTCTTGTACAGGCGGCTTACCGACAGACAAGTCATTGATTAAAAATCTACAGCAGTTATTCAAGGAAAATTACAGAATATCTGTAAGTCTCGTTGGAACAACAGAACTCGTGCTGTAAATCCAACAGCGCGAGTATGTTCCCGGAAATAAATAAAATAATTCGGAGAAACAATCAGAATGACATTTACGATCTTAAGCTTCCCAGAACGTCAGACAATGAACGCTTGCAACGAGCAGTTTGCATCGATCCAGAGAGCGCCGTCATGGATGGTGATTTCTTTGGGATAGTGGATCCTGAGGAGAAGGTGGCGACAGTAGGAGGTATTTTCCAGGATGTGTACAAGGTGAATGATAGTATTCGCTCGAACCACCACCTGGAGAACAGAGCCCTTCCTCATCACCCATAATTGAATTTTTCTTCTACACAATCAAAAAAACGCGAGTGTCGAACTGTGCCCCCAATTTGTCACCATAATTATTTAATTACAAACTTTTACCTCAATAAAATATTAAAACCCGCGTGACCCGTCTTTCCCCAATCGAAATTCTCTGACGCAGCCAAAAAAACGCGAGTGCTCCCAATTTACACCAAAATAATGACACAAAAAAAATTATCTTTCTAGATGTGAGTGACCCGCCCTAGTTTAATATGGATCACAGTGATTTTGCCCACTGTGCCGCCGATACCAGAAATGCTGACCGGGTTATTTGCAAGGGCACCTGCGGCAAATCGTTTCACCTTCCCTGCGTCGGCCTAAGCAAAAGGTCGATCACGAATATAAAGGAATACACCGAACATTTCTCCTTTTACTGTGAGGAGTGCAAAAATCACTCTCTCTGATGTCCTGTTCGCTATTAAGTGTAACAGTGAAAACATTAACTGGGTCGCCAACAACAACAATATGTTCTTCCAGAACCTGGCGTCTGTTTGACTTTCTTACCAAATGTGTTGAAGATATCAATTCTACAATAGAGCCAACTTTCACTAACAAACTAAACTCCCTGGAAAAACAATTGGCCACCTTTACAAAATTAGACAATGTAAACTCGGAAAGCAGTTCACCCAACATCCGTAATGTCGAAGTTAAACGCGACCTCAGTTCGACCCTCAATACATACCTCAATCCCTTAAACGTGAAAAAAATTAAACGAGAACTTAAATTCCCTCCGGTCAGACATTGACGTTCACTTTAGCTACTCATCCAATAAAAGTGCTCCACCCCTTTCTCAACTCGACCCTCTGCTTAAAGCTATTGCAAACAAATTAAATGACGTCAGTAGTGAACGTGATTATTAAGTATCACAACTTCTTAAATATCACCAAAGTATCGAACGATCTAGATACCTTTCGAAAATATATCCACTCAAAGCGGATATCCCACTTCCAGCGTAGCAGAGCCGACCACGACAGATAATTTCGCCCCTAATTTCCATTCTCTTCCTGCCCCTCATGCTAACCTTCCTCTCACCTTCTATTATCAAAATGTAAGAGGTCTTCGCTCAAAAATCCAAGCAGTCTTCCGACAGTCTCATACTTTAATATTCCAAATCTTCGCTCTGATTGAAACTAACTTGATCCCTAGTATAAACAACCAAGAATTGTTCCCATCAAATTTTAATGTCTATCGCGACGACGATCTTAATCGACCTACCGATAGCTGCCCCTGTCGTGGCGTTTTAATAGCCGTCCTTAACTCAATCGACTCATCACTTATTGTAATATCCTCTTTCTCGCATCTCGACTTCGTTTTAATCAAGATTGTACTGCCCATTATATACGATTGATACTACAAAAGGAAATCTGATGGCTACCTAACTTCGCTCTCCTTCAATGGCGAAACCTCGAATGATCCCAAAACTATCGCGAACTTTTTCAAACAATCTTTCGCTGATGACTCCGTTGTACCAGATACTACCTATTTCGACTACTTGCCAAATGTCTCCCTTGGACCATTTCTCCCACGTACTATTGACCCCCATATCATTGAAAATAAATTGAATCAACTTCATGATGAAGGTGGGCCTGATGGTCTCCCTGCCATATTACTAAAAAAAATGTTCCTCCATTATTTCTGTCCCGCTCTCAAAAATATTCAACTTATCCCTGTTCCTTGGAGAATTTCCCCAGATATGGAGAACCGCTTTTATAACTCCTGTTCACAAGAAAGTTGCGAAGAATGTCGTACCTAAACTTTTCGAAAGTATCTTGTATGACACTCTAAGTTTCCACTGCAAGTCTCTAATCTCTTCCAAACAACATAGCTTCCTTAAATGCAGGTCTACAACCCCAAACATTGTCGAATATGTGTCCTTTACACTCTCAGCTTTAGAGAATGGAAATGAGATCGACGTCATTTCAACTGATTTCAGTAAAGCTTTCGACGAAATCTCCCACAAACTAACACTCTTCAAAATGTCTTCCCTTGGTTTTGAACCCACTGCGTTGAAGTGGATATCTTCTTATTTAATAAACCATTACTACAGTGTTCGTTTCAGATCTGCCTTTTCCAATCCCTTCTTAGCGCCTTCCGGCGTTCCCCGAGGCAGCCACCTTTTTATTCTTAGCATAAACGACATTGAGTTTGTCATCAAACATTCCCACCTCTCACTGTACGCTGACGACACCAAGTTCTTCAAGACCATATCCTCGCAACAAGATTCTTCCCTTATGTAATCCGAGAGAACAGCTTTTCCTTTTGGTGTTTCAAAAGTTGTTTGGAACTTAACATTTCCAAATGCCAATCAATTACATTCTCACGTAAACGAATCAAACCTCCCTCTCGTCTCTACTTCCTGAATAATCAGCCAATCTCCAAGCATCGTCGGTTCCTACGTTTCGCTCTTCGAGGTCTGCCCTGGAACAATCCCTTGTTCTTACCGCTCTATCAAGACCGTCTTAAACAAATTAACTTGAGTACTTTGGAGGAAAGAAGAAGAGTATCCGACATAATCTTCATTCATAGACTTCTTACAGGTACCATTGACTGCGCCACCATTTATATCTCCATA
The DNA here is from genome assembly GCA_958301585.1 of Merodon equestris. NCBI lineage: Eukaryota > Metazoa > Arthropoda > Insecta > Diptera > Syrphidae > Merodon > Merodon equestris. The sequence goes on along the minus strand of OY284414.1, from coordinate 74,331,097 downwards.
TATCTTAACACTAACCCCCGTAATATACGCAATCCTCGTCTTTTTTATCTATCCACCCCCCGCACCTCATACGGCTCCAATGAACCCATTTCCCGTATGCTGGCAAGTGTTAATTCGAATATTAACTTCGACTTCAACCTCAGCACTCCATGCTTAAAACTCCGTCTTCTCAATAACCTTCCCTCCTTCCAGTCTTAGTTTCTAAGGTTTGCGCCCCCTGACCCGTTCTCATTAGTTATTAAGTTAGATTAAGTTTAGCTTGAATTAAGCTCAATAAATGGGGACGTTTCCCCTCGCGAAAACTGAAAACTGATTGACTTGGAAAAAGCTTTCGACACCGTATAGTTAGAAGGTCTTTATTATAAGCTCAGTCGGCGGGGCATAAGTAAACCACTGCTATATAATATGATATTTGCCATGTTAACCGGTAGAAAGTTCATTGTGAAAATTGCCAATGTGACTTCTATCCAAATATTTGAAATCAAAAGTGGAATGCAACTGGGTACGGTGAGCTCGCCGATCCTTTTCAACATTTACTTCAGTGATTTGATAGCTTCTCTTCACCATTCAATAGTGCATGCGGACGATTTAATCGCGTTGGATCAGGTCCAACGATCGACGTCATTGTCGTTCTCTTGCAGCGTGACTTCGAAAAAATTCAGCAGAAGTTGAAAATCAACTGCCAGAAATTAGAAACTATTTTGTTCAGAACGCCTTCGTCAAGGGCCTCTCGAAACACTAGAAAAAATTGGCAATGGTTCTCAATTCTTGGCTACTACTGGCGAAACAAAGTGTAGTCAGATACCTTGGGATCTGGCTAGACCAGTATGTATATTTTGACAAACATGTAGATGCTGCTCTGGAGAGGGCCCGAGGCGCTTTCGTTCTGACAAGATGGCTGTTTCATTGCAGCCAATTTGATTCCAGAGTGAAGGTAATCTGCTACATGGCCTTAATCAGGCCCATGGTTGCCTATGGATGTCCCATCTGGTTCAATGTGAGAGCCAGCTTAATGGAAAGGATTCGGGTATTTGAGAGACAATGTCTCAGATGACTTGTCTCGGGTTACATAGGACATCCGAATCTGAGTACACGAAATTTTACCCGAACGTGGTCGTATAAAATAGGGCCGGGATTGTACGCGTGGATAATTTTCTGATCAAACTGATTCGAGGCCACGTTGCCAGAGCAATGACTTCGGCCAATAGCCTGGTCTTCGGGGCTTACTCTCTCAATGAATTATATCACGAGAGACTGCGTCTTAACAGCGGTACCGCCAAAGAAAAAAAAATACAAAACCAAGAAATCACAAAATAAGTATAAAACCTTAAAAAAAAATGTAAAAACAACGAGGTCATAACCATAAACCTATGTTTCGTCACCAGTAATGACCCAAATCGGTATCTTTATTCACGTCAGTCAATAGCTCTTGAGCGATACTCGTGCAATGGTACTTTTGAAAAACAGGTAAAAGCAAAAAAATCGCCAAGCACACCAAAACATTTCTAACTTTTATATTTGTGAAAAAGAAAAACTAAATATCCAAAATTTCTGACAACAAAACGAAAAAAAAATTATTCAAAAATCGAATGAGCTTGGCTTGGGACATTCAAAAAGTCTTCAGTCTTATTTTTTGAACAAACCTTGTACATCTGCAGTGTTGTTGGAATAATCGTTTTTTAAATTAATACTTACTTTTACATTCTAAGTGCAGTCTTGAGGCAAATAAAACTTTAACATTCACATATAATTTTTGCTTTAATATTGTATTTATTTACTATTTTTAACATTTTATTACAAAAATAACATTTTGTATATTAAATGTTTGTTTCATGCTCCCATCACCGTCCTTCAAAAATACAATTTTCTAGTGGATTCTATTTTAAATATACACACAGATACAATACATATGAATTTCAGATAAGACCTCCGGATTCAGTTCTTAACTTTAATTCCCCTACATCGCCGATTTGCCTAGTTTAAAATTCATTAAAATTTTAACAATATTTGAATTTGTACAAATGCTGTTTATATTTTCATCGAGAAAAAGACATATTTTTTGTTTCAGTTTGCGTATAAAATTTACTGAATGCAAAATAACATAATAATTTTTTTAGTTTTATTTTACTAAAATCAATTAATTCAATGTGCGTCTTTCGTTTACCCAATTATATATCTTAAATATATTTTTGGTTGTTTTTAAATAGATTAAAATATGTGCGGGGCTCCTTGCAATACTTTAATCCATTTTAAAAGAGAACCATTCTCTAACTCCGACCATATCATCGTTGGGAAATGAATTTTGAGCAGAGTAGTACATTAATTTATTAAATATTCGATCGCTGTAAGTTAAATTCATAGCATGTTCCATTCGCGTAAACTAATAGTGCGACTAGGTTATTAGTGACATAGGAAATTTATCATACAGCGAACGCAATACGTTAAGTTAATTTATAACTGACCACAAATACAATGAATAGCTCTAAGGAACATTTCGCTTGAACGTTCGGTAGCTCATATCTCATGGATGGAGGAAATAAGACAAGAAAAAAAGACAACTTGGCCACTTATTTTACTTTCATATCGTACATGCAATTTTTTAACATGTCCGGAAGGATCCCTACCAGAGGGAACTGCCATAGAAATAGCCGCTTTTTTGTAGATGGGGTTATCTGGTCTAAATTACTGACTGCATAGAAATGATGTATATGCAAAGATTCTTTTCGTGGGCGTGTCCGCGTTAGCTCCGTTAAACATACACTGTTGACAGAGCTTTTCGACTCAAACGTTGACCATTCCTTAACACAAGGTCTGGCTTTGGTGTGCCTCAGGAGTAACATCGTAATAACAATAGCAACTTTAATCTTTCCATTTAATGGAAATTAGCTCAACATTGTTCAGGTGGCTTGTGTCGACAATGGTGTCCTTAACAAACAATGGAGAAGGCATTACAATGCCAAAGACTACGGGGCACTTTGCACAGTAGTGTCATAACAAGACAACAATGTTTTGACAGCGGTCGAGGACGACGTAATACGAATAGCAACAACCCGACAAGCATACTTTGAATACTGAAATGAGTGCTTAGGTGTTGGAGTAGTATTGTCTGGTTCCATGGGATATTCTTTAAATAAACATGTCAACGAACAGTCGTATGTAAATATTTATTATTCAATAACTGTTGGCATTGTTTCTGAATCGAAACATCTTTAGACAAACGTGTTAAGAATGATAGCCCTCTGAGAGAAAGAAGTTTGATAAATATTGAATATTAAGAAGATGCTTTCAGAGTCCAAAGGATGATGTAGTTTAAATTGACGTTCTATTATATATTTGCATGATTTACGTGATGGAGGTGTATGATTTCAGAGCTTAGCTGAAACAGAAAATATTTTTTAACAAAGGAATAACAGCTTACAAGGATTATATTATAGGAACATTGGAAGAAAAAAATGTTTGCTTTCGTAATTTAGTACCATGAATTATAGGAGGGAAACCATGTTTAAAATAAATTGTTAGTTTTATAATGGCTTCTGAAAAGGAAAAACAACTTGCAGCTTTTTCAAGGACGGCGGAATAATCTTAACTCTAGGCCGAGTTTGAGGTAACTTTTTGCTCAACATCGACTAATATGTGAAATAATATTGCATTAATTTTGAAATATTTATAAGAGGTAGCACTACTAGGACCATACTACGCGTAGCTGACCATACAGAAATTACGTTGCATTAAAGTTAGGTCATCCGGCTTCAGGTTTTAGTACTCGTATGTATCCATTTGTCGATGTGTAAACAATGGGTGGTGTGAATAAAAACAGAGGGAACACTCCTAGAGGTCTCCTAGGAGTGAAGTGTTTTCGCTAAAAGGGAACACTCAATTTGGTGTGAATAAAGAATTTCATAAAAGTAGGCTCGTTCCCTCGACTTGAAGTTTGAAAACTAGAAAGGAGAGCTGTCAAATTTACTTGTCAATCTTGCAAATTAATCAACAAAAGTGAGTGCAGACTAAATATTATTATTATATTTGTATATTGTTACTATATTATTTTTCAGTAATGTTCTTAAATATACAACCGAGAAAAATGAAAATTTATAATTCACGGCGTTTCGGGAATACGGGAGATAATTTCAAGAACCTGTATAGATTCGAATTTAATAACATGGAATGGTTAAGCAATCAGTTCCTTTCCGATATTCCTGAAGAAACCCGTGGTGGTGCTATACCGAAAATTGAAAAGATGAAAATATTTCTTCGATACATTGGTGACCCAGGATTCCAAGTTGGAGTTGGCGAAGACATTGGAATTCATAGATCCACTGTATCGAAAATTATTTGGCAAGTTTGTTGTGCTATATGTACGAAAGCAAGTTTATGGATAAAATTTCCCTCGTCGATCGAGGAATTGCGAAAAGCTAAAGAAGAATGGCAAACAAAGTATTGTTTTCCCAGTGCAATTGGTGCTCTCGATTGCACTCATATAGAGATTTTAAAACCTCATGTACATGGCGATGAGTACCTGAATCGCAAAGGTTTTTTTTCATTGAATGTACAAGCTACTTGCAATGCTAAGGAATTTTTCACAAGTGTTGAATTTGGCGAAATTCATCTGTTTTTAATGTTATTAATAATGATTCGGCCTCAGCTATTATTCTTGCAGATGAAGGCTATGGTTTAACACCATGGGTTATGACGTCTTACAGGAATCCGGTCACAGAAGCCCAAAAAAAATATAACAAATTACATACTCGGGAAAGGGTAATTATTGAACGTATGTTTGGACAAATAAAACGAAGATTCCCTTTACTGGCTTCCCGAGTTAGGCTAGCTAGAAAAAGAGTGCCGAAAATTATAATAGCTTGTTTTGTATTGCATAATATAGCAAAGTATCTTAAAGATGAAGACTTTCCAGAAAGTGATACGTTTCCGTTGCAGGAAGCTCCTGTACCTGAATATTCTGAAGAGAATAACACTGTCTACAAACGAGGAGTATCCAGAAGAAGCGAAATAACATCAATAATTCAAGGTTTCTTTATGTTATAATAGTTTTAAAGTAGTGTACTAATATATATCCCCCTTGAAATACATTTTAAGCAGCAAATATATATGTATAGAATGATATTTTATATAATTTATATTTTTCTTTAACAATTGTATTTCTAAGAGTAGCTTCTCCTTTTGCAACGTAAATATTTCCCTTTGTAGAACATTTAGATCTTTTTTTTCTTTATTTAGTTCTTTTTGTTGTAGAAGAACTGTCCTCTGAAGATCAAGTACTGAATTTTGAAAATCTTCATTCCTTCTTCTAGTCTTTGAAACTTGCCGGAATTGTGGTGCGCTACTTGATGATCCTGGCAATTCTTCCTTCTGAAATGTGAGATGCGCAACTTCATCAGGATCTTTATTGGTATCCGGCACGCCGCATCGCTCTCCACCTGTAATGCATTTAAGTGTTTTAAAGTTTTTATAATTGTATATAGCCACAATAATTGTCAATTTAAAAATATATATATGTACCTGGTATTTTATTTAAGACTGGATTATTTTTATAATCCATTAAATTCAGTAATTGTTTCTCATGATCTTTTAAGATCATGGGAAGATTGCCCGTTTTTTTCTTATCCCCTTTTGATGACCTTCAAATTTTCTATTTTTTTCTGATTTGCATTGTGCTTAAATTAATGCCATGCACTTTTTTAATTTCTTTTTTCATAGCTTCCAACGCAGCTTGCTTTTTATTTTTCATTTCTGGAGTTTGGCTTTTATCTAGCAAGCATGGGTAAAATTGCAACAATTTCACAAAATTGTTGTCTTCCATTCCAGATTTCTTTTTTTTTTGATGGTATTTCCATTAAACCCTCCAAGTATTCCTCATCCGAAACAATATTTCCCATTTTTTTTTCACTTTTTTCCCGTTTAAGTCACCACCTATGCACACTCAGCTTCTTCAAGTGATCTCTCAATACATTTCGTCTTTATTCACACCAAATTTGAGGAAACACTCAACTGTCAAAATATGTGAGTGGAGGGTTTTCGTTAAACTTAACGAAAACTACTTTTATTCACACCAGATTGAGTGTTCTCTACAAAATTCTAAGGGAACGCTCACACTCAATTTTTATTCAGACCACCCAATGTTTTTATTGATCTTCGAATGTGTCGAAATACTTTCCGATGACATAGCATTTGCAGGAAGTTTCACTGTACTTCTTTAATTCGAAGAAAAGTGCTGCTGGAAGTAATCGGTTGCTATTGAAAACGTATGGTGATCATACACCATCGATTTCGAACTGTGAGGACTGATTTCGTCGCTTTAAAAGTAGCGATTTTGATTTGAAAGACAAGAAACGTCTGGGAGAAGCAAGAAATTTGAAGATGAAGAATTGGAAGCAATACTCGATGAAGATCCATTCAAACGCAAAAAGAACTTGCAGATTCATTAAATGTTGTCCAAGCAGCAATTTCCAGACCGCTGAAGGCATTAGTTATGAGTCAAAAGCAAGAGAATTGGGTACCATACGAGCTAAAGCTTCTTCTTCTTCTTAGATGGCGTTACAGCTCACGGAGAGCAGGAGCCAAGCTTCTCTCATTCGCTTTTGTTGTGTGCGATTTGTTTTTCACATAAGTGAACGGGACCTACAGTTTAACGACGATTCCGAACGGCGAGCGCCGAGAAGCTTTTTCAAGGCAAATGTACTACGGGGGGTTTCGCCAGTACTCCGCAAGGGAGAGAAGCCGCGTAATAAATATTCGATGGCGGGATCCAAACTCGCTCATCGTGCATCAGAGACCGACACACTACTCACTGTGCCGCGGCGCTCTCTACTGCTTAATCGCTAAAAAAGCAAGTTTATGTTTACATCGCATTATTACTCGTGACGAAAAGTGGACCTATTATGATAATCCCAAGCGGAGGAATTCTATATCAAATTCAGCCAACCAGCCACATCGACTGCAAAGTCAAATATCCATGTTACCAAGGTAATGCTGTGCCTTTTTTGGAATCAGAAGGGAATGGTCTATTATGAGCTGCTGAGAAGTGGTCAAAAATTGAATGGACCTTTTTATCGACAAGAATTTATGAGTTTAAATCAAGCACTAGAAAAAACGGCCAGAATGGGACACTAGGCACGGTAAAATTGACAATGCTCGACCAAGTTTTGCCTCAAGTTTTGCCACACCCGTCATATAATCCAGATCTTGCATCATCCGATTACCACTTGTTTCGATCCACGCAGAAGGCCCTTCTGGAATACGCTTCACTTCAGATAAAGCTATTAAAATTTACTTTACGATTCTGTTCTATAGTGCTATTGTCTTAAATATTTTAAGCTTCACAAGACAAATTTTATTTTTCACAAAACAAATATTATTATTTATATGGAAGGCCAGATAAATACCGAAATTGTAATAAGGGATCGATTCATCCCATTCATCATGCTTAATCGCAAAGTAAATAGCCAACTAGCTTGATTAAGTCAAAAATATGTGTAATTTTTTCTGTTTTATAATGAGGTGAATTAATAGTTTTAACTTACTTTTATGGTAATGGATATTTTTGAATTTTGTGACAATGGATAACTACCTGGTGCAATTTGCAAAATCCGTTGTTCATGGGTAATAATCCAAATATAATGGGGTTGTTGATTTTTTTCGTGAAGGAAAGTATATATTAATTTAATTATACCTCTCTACTTTTATTCTCACTGTTTGCTTAGGTGAATCGTATAATATCCTGAGCTAAACTCAAATTATTATATCGGCTCAGCGAACATATTTTCGTTGAATATCAATAACTTCCATAAGACATTTTACAATTATTTCTCAGACTTTTTTAATTTTTTTAAGAAAACAATTTGGGCCTGTCTAGAAACCGCATTTATGTGCTTAATAACTTATTTCGCTGTAATCACAAAACACTGTTGAATTCTGTGTCCTGACTTCCTGAAATTCTACAAAATTAGTAGAATTTAGGTGCACAATATATGTACATATGATGAACGCCACGTTAGAGACCTGACTCCGTTATAGTGACGGCGAATACAGGTAAATTCACTTATAAAAACAAGAAGCTTACATACGCATGGGAAATAATGGTAAAAGAGCCGCAGTTGATGTGTAAATAGTAACTAAAGTAGCAATATCGAAATGGAAGTTCCATAAAACTATTAACGAAAAATTGTCTCGCAATTGAGTAACGCAGTTAACCTGCGAAATGTGTTCATAGGAAATCACGCATATTTATGAATATGAAATACTAGATTGGGGCGTCACTTTTCAACTACTTATCAATCTTAAGCTGCATATGACAATTTTCATGGGGACCCAGTTGAGGTCGAATCGGCGACAACAACGGGAACAGCGATCGATTTGTGCGAAGAGCGCGGCAGGAACAACAATATGGCAGCGGAAGCAATGACGTCATTCAAGGATGTCGAGGAAAGCATGACGACGTTTACTGGTGCACCAACACAAAGCGTAGACAATTGGTTTGAAGAATTCGAAGATTTGTCCGCTACAGTTAAATGGAATCATCTACAAAAATTCATATATGCCAAACGATTAATAGGAGGAGCCGCAAAATTGTTCGTGCAAGGAGAAAAGAGAATAAAAGACTGGAACACCCTAAGACGGCATTGGAAAAAGAATTTAGGACGGTAATCAGTTCGGCGGAAATTCATCGCCAACTACGCAGCCGACGTAAACAAAACGGAGAGACCTTGAGGGAATATTTGTACAAGCTGATCGAAATCGCCAAGCCACTAAGCATGGACGAGGAATCAATTGTCGAATATTTCATAAATGGCATTAAAGATGAAAAGGTCAACAAAATTGTTCTATACGAAGCTGGTACGATAGAAGAACTTAAAATAAAAATCAGAACGTACGAAAGGATGAAACAACAAACAAGTGTGGAAGCCTTTAAACCAACGACTTCGACCGTTGCACAACACAACGCGTTTTCGAAGGAAAAGAAAAGACGCTGTTTTTAATGTGGAGCAATGACACATTTAGCTGGCTCATGTCCAGTTAGGGACTACAAATGCTTCAAGTGTAATGAGACTGGACACCGGGCATTCGAATGCAAAAGTAGAGAAGCTTTGAAAAAATCAGCGGAGTCACTAGACACGAAGACGCACCACAGAGCAAATATGGCGTTGCAAAAACATAATATGCTAAAAGAAGTCGTAAATCAGGGCAAGGAAGTCACAGCCCTTATCGACACGGGATGCGACCCTTCCTTATGCTGACAGGACCTCCTGATGCTACTTAATAGAGCCAACATTAGTGGGTCCCCCATAAAATTAACTTGCTTGGGTGGTAACGAAGTCATTACACAAGGATTCTTCGATGAGAAAATTAAAATTGATAAGGTTACTCTGGAAGCTAGGTTTCATGTTGTGCAAGGACAAGACTTAATCCAGAAAGCTACGATTATCATAGACGCAAAAGAAGTTCGCTTTGAGCAACAAGGGATTAAACGTCAAGGTGAAGGGAGGCAAAACTTGTTGACATCAAAACCGTGTTCCCCTAAGGACAAGGCAGAGATCATGCAACAGGAAGCGACTTGCACAATGAAGAAAGAAATCAACTCGTCACGAAAACAAAATGAAAGGGCTCCTTTACGAATGATTGAGCTGAAAAAGGAATTCACTGAGATATGCTGTATCGTAGATAGATTGGGAGAAAAGATGCCAGTCGAGATCGACATTGACCATTTGTCGTCCGTTCATGCAGCGACAATAAGATCAATCGTAAATGAATATTACCGCAAAAAGAATGCTACATCACCAGTGGAAATGAAGATAACACTGAAAGAGGAAACACCGATATACGAACGACCAAGGAGGATGTCGCCAGCAGATAAGGAGTTCGTGGAACAGCAAGTGTCAACGTGGCTACAAGAAGGAATCATTCAGCCAAGCACATCAGAATTTACATCGCCAGTAGTCCTCGTTAATAAATAGAATGGGTCCAAGAGTTTGTGTTGCGATTTCAGGCGAATCAACGCCCAAATCATGAAAGATAATTTTCCGATGCCACTTATGGACGACATTTTTGACGAGTTGCAAGCAGGCCAAGTTTTCACGACGCCCGATTTAATCAATGGATTTTTTCACGTACCAATAGAGGAGAATTCAAGGAGGTACACATCTTTCATTACTCACAGCGGACAATTCGAGTTTTTGAAGGTGCCGTTCGGAATCTGCAATTCACCAGCCATTTTTACGAAGTTTATATCAGCCGTTTTCAGAAAGCTGATTAACAACGACGTTGTAAAGGCTTATGTAGACGACTTAGTGATCCCAGCCAAAGATGAAGAGGAAGCGATCGAAAAACTGAGGAAAGTCTTGAAGGTAGCGAGCGAGAATAGTCTCAAAATTAATTGGTCGAAGAGCCAATTCTTGAAAAGAAAGATCGATTTCCTCGGATATAAGATCGATCGGATATAAGATCACACCATCAAGGGAGAAAACAAGAGCAGTTAAGGAATTCCCTGTGCCACGTGACAAGAAGACGCTGCAGAGATTCCTGGGCCTTACTTCTTATTTCCGAAGATTTGTTGAAAATTACGCCACGGTAGCCAAACCATTGAGCGATATGCTCCGAAAAAAATGCCGAGTTTCGGATGAATGATAAGGAAGTGGTTGCTTTTGAGTTGCTTAAAGATGCGTTGACAAGGTCACTCGTACTCAAACTGTTCGACCCGTTAGCTTTAACAGAAATACACGCAGATGCTAGCAAACGCGGTTATGGAGCAGTACTGATTCAAAGAGATAACGATGACCGGATGTTCGACCCGGTGCAATTTATGAGCAGGAAGACGACACCCGCAGAAGAACGCTACCTTTCGTATGAGCTAGAAGTTCTTGCTATCATCGACGCTCTAAAGAAGTGGCGAATATACGTGGTGGATAAGAAGGTAAAGATAGTGACAGATTGCAACGCATTTGCATTGACAATGAAAAAGAAAGAGGTTGCAGTTAGAGTAGCCAGATGGGCATTGTTTTTGCAAGACTTTAACTACGAGATTGAACACCGTGTAGGAAGTAAGATGAGACATGTCGATGCACTGAGTAGAGTCGCAATGTTAATTTTGGATACGATGAGCCATCGAATTAGAGAAGCACAACAACAAGACGAACACCTGAAGCTGATCTTAAAGTTGTTAGAACAGACCGATTACGAAGACTATTATGTGAAAAATGGTGTCTTGTTCAAGGATGCAGCAAAAGAAGTGATAGTTATACCATCAGCTATAGAAGCAGAGATTCTAGGACTCGCCCATAAAGAAGGTCATTTTTCAGTTAAGAAAAGAGATGATCGAGAAGAAATACTTCATTCCCCAATTAAGATCGAAGGTGACAAAGATGATCAAAAACTGCATAAGTTGTATTATGTCGGAAAGGAAATTGGGAAAACAGGAAGGGTTTCTCTCGCCAATAGACAAGTCTGATCGGAAACTCCAGACCTACCATGTGGATCACATTGGACCAATGGAGGAAACTAAAAAGAAGTATAATCACATCCTTGTTGTAGTGGACGCCTTCCCTAAGTTCGTGTGGCTGTACTTGACGAAAAGTACCGACGAAAAGTACCGACAGTGAGGAGGTGAGAAGCTGCTGTATTTGGAAATCCGCTAAGAAATATTTCCGACGGAGGAGCTGCATTCACCTCAAATACATTTGCAGGATATTGTCAAGAGGAAAGGATAATGCACTCATTGATTGCTACTGGTGTGCCTCGTGGGAATTGTCAAGTGGAACGCATCAGCCTTATGCTGATTCCGTTATTGACTAAAATGAATTTGGAGGATGTACAATGGTACAAATATGTTGACCGCGCCCAACAGTTAATTAATAATTCGCCGACTAGAAGTACTAAAGTATCACCATTTAGAATATTGACGGGAATAGAGATGAGGGTTGCTAATATGCCAGATTTTCAAGGTTTGCTCCATCAAGAGGAAATCGAGGAACACGACGACGAAAGAAGACGATTGAGAGACGAAGCCAAAAATAATATAGCCAAGATTCAGCGCGAGAACCGTCTTTATTACAATAAGAAAAGAAAGATGCCAACGATGTACAAACTCAACGATTTAGTCGCTATACGTCGCACCCAATTTGGACCAGGCTTAAAGTTGAAACCCAAGTTTCTTGGCCCATACAAAGTAGTGACGGTCTGTAAGAATGATCGATACGAAGTTCAAAAGATAGGCGACCACGAGGGACTTCGCACCACCAATGCTGTTATTGACCTAATGAAACCATGGTCCGGATTCTTCGAGCCGAAGAAACTGTCAGGAGGGCCGAATGTGGGAAAACACGACGACAGGGACAGCACGAACGAACAACGACGACACGATCGGGACGAAACCGCGAGTAAGGACACACACACCAACACCACTACAATTTATACTTGCTCGCTCTAAAAGATTTTGATGTGGTATTCTACAGGCAGTCATCAAACTGACCTCAAGAAGTGAACAGTGTATAGTAGAATAGTGCGTATAGTATTAATAATATTATAGTTAGAAACTAAAAAGTGGCGTTTTATTTGGTTAAGATCCCACATACGTACTTACATAAATATGTATATTCAAAATGACGGAGGAATCGGATGCGCTCTGCCATCCAATTTTAATTAACCAGTTTTGAAGCATACGACGTTTGCCCAAAAAATAATTTTGCTTAGCAATTTTTAGCTTGACACACACATATCTAGGTTAAAATCACTTAAGCCCTCAGACTGATTACTGAAAAATGCCTTGAATTAAAATATATATTATAATTAATTTTTAAGCTAATGAATGCGAAATAAAAAAAAAAACCTAATTGAGATTTATTCTCATAATACCAAGCAAATAATTTGCTGGAAAACTCCACAAATATTCGTTCCACGAAAATTATTTGTAATCTATGCAACTTCCGCTTCCTACCTTCTAACCTTGCTCCTGAAAAACCCTCATACATACAGCGTCCTTGGGGGGAAAGGCACAAACAATTTTCGGCACAATATCTTCAAATGCCGTATGCCTCCGGAAACCTCTCAAATTATAATTAGTCGTTTCATTTCTCCCGTGCTCCACAAAAACCTAAAAACGACACCCGACGAAAACGACTTAAAAATTTATAAACACATGTGTGGAAGGCGTTACTCACGACTTTGTACCCCGGGTCAAATTAAACAATGCTAAAAATAGAGCACCACTGCGAAAACAAACTTTTGTGTCAGTTTTGAAATATACCTTTAAGACATGGAAAAGAACCATTTGCTGACATCTCCGTGTATTACTGTGCTATTTTACTGGAAGGCCGTTTTGTAAATAAAGCAATAAAGTAGATATGTGGAATGCTTGGCTAGTGCACGATGTTGGTACACGTATATTGGTATTAAATAGGACATTGTATCATTTTACATGATTGTATTCATTGAATATGCACATGAATGTGCAATGCAAGTGTGGGATGAGACGATAACCCGAGAATATTGTTTGTTGATCCCAAGTGACCGATTTGAAAATAGCTGTTTGTCTGAGCTGAACTTAGGGGCGCTAAGTTCAAGATATGATATCAAGACGAGATAGATCTTCGTATCCCCATAAATGTTACTGAAACTTACTGTAACAAACTTGAGAAATTAAGTTTTAATAACTAACTTAAAGGTATGATTCTAAAGGCGAAAGGAACGGCCCTACCAAAGGGGTGGAAAGATAAATAATCAAATTAATTTTTTTCCATGCCGTTGGCTTTCTGATTACAAAAAAGGTTTAAAACATGACCTTAAACCTGAAATTAGCTCTAGGTTGATGGTAATTTTGGAGTCTTGGTTGTGGAGAACTAGAATCTAGAAAACTAGTCCAACACAGAATCCTTCAATACTTATAACCCAAGTTCTTCGAAGAGTAGATTAAACGGAGTGTGCCATTTAACAAATACTTTTACAATATTTAAAGTGTAGTAGAAATAAATCCTTTAATCAAATATGAAATTAAAGGCTTTATTAAGCAATCTGATTTGAAGGTAATTCTGTTAGGCCTTTTCCATAGAAACCCTCGTCCCTGTTGGCAAAAAACTGGGAAAGTCGTTTTTCACGTGCCTCTCTTGAGGCGAATTTTTCAGCAGCTCGCCAAGGACGAATAAACTAATGGACATGAACTAATCCCAGGTCCGGATTTTGCAGTAAATGTATAAAAACCTCAAAACTAAGCTCCCGGAGCTTCTGGCGAGTCACTATCGATGTGTGTCTTCTGGTCTTGTGCTGATGGAACACAATTCCTCTCCACTAGTCGCTTCTGAGCGATTGCTTACTTCAAACGATTAGAGAGTAGGTAGGTAATTTCGACAGTTTGAATTAAGAGTTTTGGCGCAGGAGAGCAACATTTGCGTCGATTCACCGCGATTCGACCACGATCGTTTTCGCTTGAAGTATTTGTAAGTGATCCACTTTAGAAATGGTTCGATATTGTTACTACTCCGTAGCGATTCGCAGATGGAAATTCGGTCCATGAGATGCACCCATACGTCGACCTGATTTTTTGCGGAATGTTTAGTTCTTGGGCAATCAAAACAGTGGTTACTCAAACTCGACGATTTGCATAATTTTATCGACGATTCGCATTCCAGAGCGTGTTACAATTTAAGCATCGAAATTACGGGAACGAAATCGACGAAAACTCAACTAGGCGAAAATAGTGATTTGTAGTATTGCGAACATTAATCAGAGAGCGAATCCGATTTTGTAACATTTTCTCCGAGCAAGACATTTACATATGTCTCTATGCCTTTGATCTGTCACAGCTCCTACGGCACTAGGAGCATTGCATCAATACCCGTGTCATTTATTGTCCCGTCGCTTTACGCTCTCGTATACTTCCCAAATGAAACACCAAGTTGCTGTTAAATCGTTGGTTTCTCAAAAGCTTAGTAACATAGACAGATCAGCACTTTATCAAACAGTTTAATTTGAAATTAATTCGGGAATAAAACATTCAGATAATTACCATTATCTGTTGAAGCAGGATACTGAAATGAAAAAGGAGTACTTCAAACAGGCGAGTGGTCGAAATCTCATCTCGAATACTTATTTAAAGCAGGAAGCCTAAATATGTTCTTAATGTAGCACCAGATAGTAATAAAAACGTATTTTATCATAAAATATAGGGTCTTGGAATATTTATTCCTAGAATTTTACGAAGCCTGTAGAACAGCAAAAAAATAACAATGGGAAGTGGATTATAAGTGGAACATTGCGGTAATGTACATAATCCTTCAATGCTTACAAGACTCGATGCAGTTCAAAATTGATACATCAATAGAACAAAAATGCGAACCTGGAATGGGGGACAAAGGATAAGTAATGTGCACAGGTCTGAATTGCTAGGTTAACATATTATTTGTCAAAGGCTTAGGATAAGAACTATTCATTCATATGATAAATAAGGAGGGTTTTAGAAATACTCATCGATATTAGAAGCAAAAATGCAAGAGGAAGTAGATACAGCCTTGCCATAGTCATTTTGATATTGATAACTGGTCTTAAATCTAAAACATAGTGTAACTGTATGCACTTTAATAAAGCTTCTGACTAGTTAGAGCCTATCGGTAAGGAAATAAATAAAATGACAGGATATGGAATGGG
This sequence comes from Merodon equestris, assembly GCA_958301585.1. NCBI lineage: Eukaryota > Metazoa > Arthropoda > Insecta > Diptera > Syrphidae > Merodon > Merodon equestris. The sequence continues at coordinate 74,315,455 of OY284414.1, read as the reverse complement.
ATGACACATCAACAGGTTTCCCATTTAAGGAATTGTAGCATTTACGAGTACATCGGATTTTTCTGATAACAACACGAATCGTTCAAAAACTAAATATTTAGTGGATGTTGGAAAAAAATAAATGTAGGATCAGAAGTCCATTTCAAATATTTGTTCGAGTATGGGTTTCTTACTCTCATACTGCTAATAATTACTGCGCACATTCACCAACATCAAACCCATTGCTGGCATATGTTGGCAAATATCCAATTTCGCCGTTTTAAAGAAAATAAATCCGAAGATTTAATATAATATAAAGCAAAAGCGCCAAGATATCGGCAATTATATATAGTAGTTTAGAGTTATCAGCGGATTGTTCTTGATTAATCTCTTCTTGACAGCAATTAGGAGTGAAACCACCGTTGCCATTTCCTTTTTGGAATTATAGTTATATCGATTAAAGAATTTATTGTTTGGTTGAAAATGGTTTCAACTCCACATGTTGTAATACCTTTAAACAAGGTGCTATGGTTGTTGTGTTATATGTATTGCACTTCGAGAAAATATCGCTAGAGACGGGTGCACCTTGTGTGACAAGAATGCTTTAATGAATTGTTTTTCAATCCGTGAATGAAAGCACTTTGAGAGGTCCTTATCTTTGCTTCAATAATAATCAACTTTTATATGATTTTATTATATTATATGATATTTTAAAAAATTATGCCATAATGGTATATGATATAAAGAATTTAATGTGTAAAAAGATCCCTTTACCTCGCATGAAACATACACGAGTACTACACACATCGAAACATTTATTTAGGATTAAGTGAAGGAATGGGCTGTTCACAATTTGATCGACGATTCATCATGAGCCTTATACTGGAAATGCTGCTCACTGATGGAGCGGAGAATGAAATCTTGACATGGTGAGTTCTTGCAACCCATTATGAGTACATATGTACATATTAACTCTGATACAAGTTTGGCTCTCTAATCAGGTTGTTGTGTGATATTAGGCCTTTGCCAACTTTGTGCCTATTATCAGGGCTAAATGCAGAGGTTTTCAGTAAGGACATAACAATTTTACTCTCTAATAATTAGAAGCATACCCCTAAATTTTTGTTCTTTTGTCTGCTGATTTAAAAACGTCAGTCAAGGCTTACATTTTTATTATGGCGAAGTTCAAGCAACCTTTGGACATTACTGAAAATTAGAACCGAAATACTTAGTCAGTTAAGAGCTTACTACAAATTTCGGTCGTAAAAATTGTCGCACCAGAGAACCTGTGCTTACTATGGTGGATAAACTCGCGTCTGCACATTCACTATCAAATGTACCTATCTAGTGACACAGCGCAGCGGTCGTAGTACCAACAATTTCGCAGCGGTAAATGCTTCAGGTCGAAATGAGCCAAAACAGTTGATTTCACGCCCGTGGAATCGGGAGTCTCTTAGTCGATATTGTCGCGAATTTTGAGTAAGGAACTTGATTTGACGCCATGCAGATGCAACTTATAGGTTTAAATCAAGCGTTAACAAAGAGCATAGCAACTTAATGTAAATCTAAATAAGCTTAGAACATATAGTATTAGGAAGGAAAAGATTAAAGAGAGAGTGAAAGGCGGCGGTAGAGTATATTTCTTACATAGAATTTGGTGAGATGTAGGTCAAAAAGGGAGGGGTTTACTTCGCTGGACATTCTATGAGTATTCAGGACATAGTTCGCTAGATGGGAGTTGATGCGCAAGAGGAACATGGACCGAAGGTTTTGATAATTGGTGTAAACGGGAATCATTTGAACCAGTATTTATGCAACCTTACCTAATTCTTCTGCGGATTCTTATAAAGCGGCAAATTATTGGTATAAGCCCATGGAAGATTATGGAGGGAAAAATTAATAAACGGCCTTTATGTGCCCAGTGCGGATACCATGAGAGAGAGATAATACTTGGCTAGTATATTCAAGACTAGCCCCCGTATTACAAAAGTATTTCCGTGCAGGGACGGGTTAAGAATATCCCTGCAGCGAAACCTCTCTCTTGTCGTAAAAGGCGACTAAAACAAAGGTAAACAAAAATCACATCTAGGCAATTTAGAAAACACCAAGGTGAGCCTAGGGACACATATACCACCATTAAACTGCCCCACAAGTGTACATGCAAATCAGTGGGTTGACACGACTGGAGATCACCGGTGTTGTAAGAGTAAGATTAAAAAAAAAAAATCTGGAGCATGCCCGTGTCACAAAAAAAAAAAAAAAAAAAAGCAAGGCAAGCCGAAAAACAATTGGCCTCAGCGATGAAGTTATCCCAACCCGGGAAGCCTGCCGCTACTTTCTGAGGTCAAACCGTCGGACCCCACAAGCGGACCAGTAGGAATGCAGTTAAGTTTGAAGGTCATGGTCCTACACTTCTGACCATAACAACACCGGAAAAAGGAAAAGAAGAAGAAGAAGAAGAAGCCCCCGTATTACAAAAGTAGTATATGATGATAAAATAGTGGCTTAAGAATTCAAGAGCTCCTTGAACCAACATTTCCCAAGGCCGACGGCCGAGCTGGCACTATTGATAAAGTTGCCGATTTGAAGGCAAAAGTTGATTTTGCGGTCATAGATAACTCCTAAGTCAACAAGTAAGTTGACAGGAAAACCAACTTTATGACAGACAGCGCTTACGAGAGAAAGTGAGAGCTTGAGTTTTGCTAACATTGAGCGTAAGATGATTTTTTTGACACAAAACACTGAACCTGTTTAAGCCGGATTGAAGGGGGTAGGGATCGTCTAGGGAAGATACATACATATATTAGTCTATACCTTTACAATATCGAAATACTGCAAGAACGGAAGCCTTTTTACGTACCAATAAAAGAGCCGACATTTTTCTGATTGGGTTCTCAAAAAGTTTAAAAAAAATTCCCTATACATTGAAAAATCATCTCTAGCGATGAAGATGAAGATAAAAAAGCACAATTAAATTTATATGACAGTGATAAGTCCGCATGTGCTTTAAGAGACTCCAATGTATTCAAAAGAGGTGACCGTTTGGTTTGGATTTTATGCCGGAGCTGTGATTGGAACGTATTTTTTTGTCGATGAAAATGATGAACATGCTACGGTCAATGAAGTTTGCTATTGCGCCATGTGTGAAGACTTTTTTTTAAGCCCGAATTGAACTGACTTGATACCAGTCGTATATGGTTTCACCTAGATAGTACTAGATGCCATACGACTAGACGAATAATTCATCTTTTGAAGAGGAAATTCGTTCATCTTACAATCTCCAGAAAAGTCACGGTCCAATGGTACCTTCAATTTCACGATTTTCGATTTATTTTTACGGGTTGTGATAATCTTTGATTTAGACAGGTAAGCAAACAACGTAGGATTTCGGGATACTGTTATAGAAAGAAATAAAGTTGTTATAAGCTAAGGAAATAACGTTTAGGCAAGACCTATGTCAAATTCTTCGAATTATTGACTTCCAAGTCGATGTTGGCTAATAGGTTAAAATATTATAACTAATTTTGGTAAAAGTTGCAAAAGTCGAAATTTAAAACAATGCGGAGGGATTGGGATGGACAAGCAAGTTATCAATTGAAATAACCTCTGTTTTATATACATACATTTACAGGTAAAAATATCACAAATAGGCCATGTCACCAATGGTCGCTTGAGAAACTTCGATTGTATTTGTGGTCAGCTATTTTATAATCTACAACATTAACTCTTTATTTTATGATTTTAGTTTTCGATTGAATAAATATTTCTCTTGCATATTTAAGAACTACATACTTTTTTTTGATGTAGTGATTTTATAGTAAATAGTACATTTAAAAACTATTTGGTAAGCATTCTTATAAAATTTTTAAATGACGTACCGTATTCGTATCACATCCTTGGTATTTTTTTTTTAGTTATATAAAACCTATTCATATAGTAATATATTTAATAAAATATTTGAAGCTACAATATGCTTTAGTTTATACTTTAGTTTAGGTATTGTAATTATTTAATATATAAGTTGCCTAGTGAAAATATGTGTATTTAAAATTGTATTAACTACAATATTTTTTGTATTTATATAGATACATATTCCACTTCGAATAATAATAATAATAATATTGAGAAAAAAAAAGGAAATGTGACATAAATAAAGCGTTCCATAAATAAGTATAGAAATGTATTTGAAACCCAATTGATGTATAGTACCTATTACATAAATATGCGTTTATGTATACAGTGCAGAGTCAAAGAGCGTTGCTAGCCTACAATAAGGAACATTCTGGTTTCGTTGTATTCTGATGTTGTTGCCGCTGTTGTTCCTGAGATTTTCTTTTCAGGTTGCACAGTATGCAACCTAAAATCCCACCTGGCACGGCGGACGTTTGACTGGTTTCCTCCAGGTAGCAACGCTGTATTTTATGCTACACATGTGTCACTTGTGTTTGCGTCTGTCCATTGTTATCACGTCCGATATCTGTTCGGCCTAATGCATCCTCATCTTGGGCAACTGGTAGCCATTTGTCAAGGAATTTCGGACGAAACAATAGTACAAATGTTGTTCGAAATTGTCGACTCATGGCGCAGTATAAGATAAAGTTGATACCTGAATTAATTAAGGCTAATATGTCCATAACTTCACCTGAAACGATACAGATACAGAAGGAAAAACATTTTAACTTTCTTTCGTATTGTAGTTAATCAAAAGAATATTATGAAAATAAATATGACCTTGTTGTTATAATCATTTCTTCCGATGAAAAGAATACGACACTTAATTAAATTTAATTTGTCGCCGGTGAAGCGAAGAGTATACGGTTGATGGGAGGAAGCACTAAATGTGTGTGACGTAAAATCTTGGTGAATGAATGACGTTGCAAAAGTATTTCTTAAATTCTTTTTAAAGCTTAATCGAAATTCAATAAATTTTGGTCAATGATTTTCATTATGTCCTCATATCAAACTCGTATATGTATATACATATGTAAAAATGTATATGTGTATGTATTTCTTGGAACTGTTAGTTTTCCAATTTCACCATTAATTATTAACATATAGGTAAATGAAAAGGATACAATTTATATGATTTTTGTCAATCCCGTTTAGTCGAGCGCACTCGAGGTTTGTGGAAACTGTACTAGCAAAGAGTTAATATCTCTAAGTTAAGGATAATAATTTAAGGAACGCGTCGCCACGAAAATGTAACATGATTTTTCTCATTATAAGTAAGTAAACACAATCGATCCCTAGTAGGGTACAACTTATCTAAATTTTTCGAAGAAGCCATCCTATCTGAAATACTACACCAACTACCGGTTGAAAACTTGATGATGATCAGTGAACCTTTCGATCCAAGTGTAGCTGCAGCTCTGTCTTGTTGCTTGCCGCTGATATGCTGTCATCAACAAAGGACTCACTCCACCAAAGTGTTGGCCAGATTTGATTTAATCAAGGAATTTGCCTTGGCTCTGTTGTAACATGCAACAACGACCCCAGATCAGAATCACTTTCCTACTGCTATTTATATCGGTTTTTTTACCTCAATTGAGTAGTTGAGCCCACACAGAGAAAATAGGGTTCATTTGGTACAAAACGGTTGGCCTCCCCGTCCTGTTTTAAGGCGCAGAAACAAGTATTTTGTCAAAGGTTAAAAAAGAAGCCATAATCCAACACCTGAGGCTGCGTCGTGCTAAGTACGTGGACACCACTGCTCGTGTCTGAAATTTATTCGAATTTAACCTCGAAAAGATATCCATATATCGAAAATAATTCTAATTTAATTTTTAATTTTCGTGGAAGCAAACACCCCCATTTATTGCGCTTAATTCAAGCTAAACTAATTCTAACCTAATAACTAATGAGAACGGGTGAGGGGGCGCTATTCTTAGAAACTAAGATCGGAAGGAGGGAAGGTTAAGATGAGTTTTAGACATGGAGTGCTGAGGTTGAAGTCGAAGTTAATATTCGAATTAACACTTGCCAGCTTACGGGAAATGGGTTCATTACAGCCGTATGAGGTGCGAGGGGTGGATAGATAGAACGATATAGACGAGGATTGCGTGTATTACGGGGGTTAATGTTAAGAGATATGGAGTTATAAAGGGTGGCGCAGTCAATGGTACCTGTAACAAGTCTATGAACGTAGATGATGTCGGATACTATTCTTCTTTCTTCCAAAGTACTCGAGTTGATTAGTTTAAGACGCTCTTTATAGGGCAGCAAGAACAAGGGATTGTTCCAGGACAGACTTCGAAGACCGAAAGGAGGCATCGACGTTGGATACTTTCGATTCTAGATATGTGGGTTTGTTGATAAGGGGACCACACTTGAGTTGCGTATTCGAGAAGGGGGCGAACAAAGGTAATATAGAGGGATCGAGTCACGTAGGTGTTGGAGAATTCTTTAGACCAAAGTTTCACAAAACCGGGTGCAGAGTTGACTTTATAAATTATATCGTCGATATGTGCGCGAAAATTGAGCTCCTGGTCACATAGTATGCCAAGATCGCGGATAACCTGAACGGTTGAGATGGGCTGATTATTGAGGAAGCAGAGACGAACGCGAAGTTTGATTCGTTTACATGAGAAGGTGATTATTAAGCTCCAAACAATTTTTGGAGCACCAAACGGAAAAGCTCTTGAGATCCGATTGAATAAGGGAAGAATCTTGTTGCGAGGAAATGGTCTTGAAGAACTTGGTGTCGTCGGCGTACAGTGAGAGGTGGGAATGTTTGATGACAAACTCAATGTCGTTAATGGTAAGAATAAATATAGGGAACGCCGGAAGAAGCTAAGAAGGGGTTGGAAAAGGCAGATCTAAAACGAATACTGTAGTAACGGTTTATTAAATAAGAAGATATTCACTTCAACGCAGTGGGTTCAAAGCCAAGGGAAGACATTTTGAAGAGTGTTAGTTTGTGGGAGATTTTGTCGAAAGCTTTACTGAAATCAGTTGAAATGACTTCGACCTCAATTCCATTCTCTAATGCTGAGAGTGTGAAGGGCACAAATTCACAAGTTTTGTGGCTGTAGACCTATATTTGAGGAAGCCATGTAGTTTAGAGGAAATTAGAGATTTGCAGTGGAAACTTACAGTGTCGTATGTACAAGAAACTTTCGAAAAGTTTGGGTACGAGTATGTGTGACAGTTTAGCGATGGGCCGGTAGTTGCTAACAACATTTTTCGGACCTTTTTTGTGAACAGGAGTTATAAAAGCGGTTCTCCATACCTGGGGAAATTCTCCAAGGGACAGGGTTAAGTTGAATATTTTTGAGAGCGGGACAGAAATAATGAAGGAAAATTGTTTTTAGTAATTCATCCCGCAGTTGATTCAATTTATTTACAATGATACAATGTTATTTACAAAAAAAAAACAAAAATCACATCTAGGCAATTTAGAAAACACCAAGGTGAGCCTAGGGACACATATACCACCATTAAACTGCCCCACAAGTGTGCATGCAAATCAGTGGAGATCACCGGTGTTGTAAGAGTAAGATCAAACAAAAAAATCTGGAGCATGCCCGTGTCACAAAAAAAAGGCAGGCCGAAAAACAATTGGTGGAAACAAATGCAAAAACACCAGCATTTGATTGGCCTCAGCGATGAAGTAATCCCAAACCGGGAAGCCTGCGGCTACTTTCTGAGGTCAAACCGGCGGACCCCACAAGCGGACCAGTAGGAATGCAGTTAAGTGTGAAGGTTATGGTCCTACACTTCTGACCATAACAACGCCGGAAAAAAGGAAAAGAAGAAGATACGGGGGTCAATAGTACGTGGGAGAAATGGTCCAAGTTTGAAATTTGGTAAGTAGTCGAAGTAAGTAGTATCCGGCAGGGCTGTATGAAATCAAGTACAAGTACCAGTACCAGTATTTTAACAGATACTTGTACTTGTATTTCAGTACCTGGTACTGGTACTTGATTTCAGGCAAGTACCAGTATTTTCTGCTAAAATACTTAAGTATTATGTTAAAATATTTAAGAAGTACTTGAGAATACTTCTAAGTACTTGAGCAGTACTGCAGTACTTCCAAGTACTTCAAAAAGAAAAAAAACTTTTAGAATCATAAGATAGCATTAATTTTATTGCTTCCTAATACTGTTATAATTTAAAATAATAAACTTAATATTTACTTTAATTAGAAAATGAAAGTGCTTTTAGTAACAGAGAACAGTCACTGTAATGGGTTTCATTGGTTTGTTTTTTATTGGCCAAACAATATAATGATAGTAATATTTGCCATTCTTGTAAATATTTAAAGTAAAATATATTTATGTTTTTGCAAGTACTTGAATACTGGTAAGTACTTGAAAGTACTTGAGATACTTGAGAGAACTTAAGATCCTTGAAAGTACTTGTAAGTACTTGAAAGTACTTGCAAGGAAGCAATAAAAAAGTACTTGCAAGTACTATTGTAAGGCTGTCAAATTTTAAGGGGGCGTTATTAAGATATTCTTTGGTTAGTTTGAAATTTGCTTTATGGAAGTCGTAGGACTGAAGGGGAGGGGAAGTATTCAGTGGGGAGGGTCGTGGAAAAATGAAAGAAGAAGGGGGGATGGTAGTTGTCGATGGCTGGTAAGGAAAGGGGACAAACTGAAACAGAGGAACTAAGGGGGTCTGTTGTGAAGATCAGGTCTAGCTGTCTACCCATGTAATATGTGATGCCACTAACTTGGCTAAGGTTTGAATCAGCTAGGCAATCTAAGAAATTAATGGCAATGTAAAGTGATTGATCGTTTGATGGAGTCCATTTAAGAGAAGGAAAATTGAAATCACCAAGAGAAGGATTTCATCATGAGGATCCCGTAAATCATTTATGATATCGATCGTATTAATGGCGAGTTCATAAGATTAAATAGGCTGAGATGACAAAATATAAAAGCAGATGACATAGAGTGCTTTACGGGGCATTAGATACAATCTTGATTGAAACGAAGTCGAGATACGGCGAAGAGGATATTTCAATAAGGGATGAGTCAATTGAGTTAAGGGCGGCTATTAAAACGCCACTACAGGGGCAGCTCTCGGTAGGTCAGTTGAGATCGTCGTCGCGATAGACGTTAAAATTTGATGGGAACAATTCTTGGTTATTTATGCTAGGGATCAAGTTGGTTTCAGTCAGAGCGAAGATTTGGAATGGTAAAGCATGAGACTGTTGAAAGACTGCTTGGGTTTTTGAGCGAAGACCACTAACACTCTGATAATACATAGAAGATGAGAGGAAGGTTAGCATGAGGGACAGGAAGAGAATGGAAATTAGGGGCGAAAATATTTGTCGTGGTCGGCTCTGCTACGCTGGAGGTAGGATATTCGTTTTGAGTGGATATATTGACGAAAGGTATCTAGATCGTTCGATACTTTTGGGGGGAGGGGGATATTGAAGAACTCGTGAATCTTAATAAAGGGACGCTTGAGGTTGGCAAAGTCAGTAGGGACGCCTTCCTGTTGAATGGAGACCATACACTGGTTAATTTTGACTGAGGGGAGCAGAAGGAGATCAATGAGAGATTAGGTAGAGTTGGGAGGAGACATTGGTGAAGAAGGAGTTGAAACTGTTGGAAGAGAAGTGGAGTTGATTATAGTGTGAGAGGGCTAGTGGATATGAAAATAAACAGAATCCTCGTAACACCTAAATATTGAATAGTTTTGGGCAGTCACGGAAAACAGATCTATACTATTTCAGCACGTGCGAAAATGGGGGGATCAAATCAATCTTTCAGGGTCAAAAAGAGAATTAAATTGTCAAATTTATTTGACCTTAGTTGTCAAAATTGGCTTTAACTTATAACGGCTATAATAGGCAACAATCTATTTAATTTTTTTTATTTTGAACAGTGGAGCTAATTTCTCGTTACATTAAAATATTGATCCATCTTTAAGAAATGGAACATATTTTGAATTTTCTCATTCCTGCAGCGCGTTGAGAAATAAGAACAAAATTAAGTTAGGAACAAATTTTAAACAAAAAAAAATTAAAATGTAAGGTTTTAGGTCAATACACCAATAATATAATGGCGAATTGTATTGTTTCATTTAGGAAGAGAGCTACCTGTGAATTTTTCTTTTTACTGAAGCTTTCGTTGCTTCGAGAACAATTGCTTGGAGAGATTCATCCAAATGTTTGGTTCTATATTTCTCTTTTCGAGAAAAACTAGTCCCAATGTCGAAGGTTAACTTCCGCATCACTTTTAAATTGTAGATTTTATCGGGTATTCCTATTAGTTCAAATTGAATAGTCTCGGATTATAGAGTCTTTGATGAACAATTATCAAAATATTCTTAGTCAGTTTTGAGGAATTGCTAGGAGACTAATTATTTACTTAAATTGAAAAAGAGATTAAATTAATCGGTTGATTAACAAGAAGAAAAAAAAACTATTTTTTTGCATTTAATGAGCTCGTAGACGAAGAAGCTGGACGAACGATTCAACATTTTCGAAGCCTATTTGACACAGAAAGCTAAGTAGCCTTGAAATCTTATCATAGCGAAGAAATGTTATTTGCCAAACATTTTCCTGTGCCTAAGTCCCTTAAAATATTGCACCTGACTAATTTCTTAACAAAAATATTTTCGCCAGTATTACAAGTCGTGGACGCAATACCACCATAATTGAATGTATTATATAGCGTAAACAGATCTAGTTTGTGAACTCCTTCTACCATCATATCTGATGAAATATGAATGATCTCCTCGCAGAGGGTCTTATAGCGTAAAAAATTAATAGCGTCATAAAATTAATGAACAAGATAATCAAAGTATCCAAATCGATCCACAGTGTCCATAGCTGATAACCAGTTTTCTATCTCGAAACATGTTTCGTTTTCTGAGGCGATCCAATTTTCGAGCCAATTTTCGATATCTGCGAAAAAAGTAAGCCGGTGATTTGAACATCGTGCTGCATCTGTCGGAATAAACAGAAATCAGAAGAGGTAAGGTCAGGAGAATACAGCGGGTGCGGTAGAACATCCCACTTTCGAATTTTTTTTTAAGCCGTTTGCGAAGCGTAAAGCAAAAAAAAAAACTTCGTCATGTCTTTGTTCGTACTCCAGGCGTTTTTCTCGTAATGCTCAAACGCATCAGTTGCAGCCTATGCCGCTCGCACGTAATGGATTCGCCAGGTTGTAGCAGCTCACAGTACTCAACACCCTTATGGTCCCACCAGATATACAGCATACAGCCTGTCAAACTCAAGTTTTGCTTTGGTTTTGACTTTGAGATCGATGGTAACGATTCACCACGCTTTGCGTAGTATTTTTGCGAATCTTGTAGAATTCTAATATGTAAAACATACTTTCATTTTTGCCTTGAATCAGCTGCTCGCAAACGAGAAAAACGCCTTTCTACATCTCTCGGTCTCAAATCATGAAGAGCCCAATTGATTTGCTTCTGAATCATTTACTTTTATTCGATTCTTCATAGAGAATTGCCTCAATTTTTTTTTTTGAATTTTTTTCATTGTCCAGAGCGAGGCTTATCTTGAACGTTGAAATTACCATTTTAAAGATGTCGAAACTATTTCTTACAAGAATTATCAATTGGGGCATTGTCAAAATACAGTCACAAAAGTCTACATACAGTAAAAGAAAACATGAAAATTACTATTTTAAAATTCTGCAAATGACATTCAATATTTTGTCGGGCCTCCATTCGAGTCTATGACTGCTTGGAGGCTTCTAGGCATCGAAAGAACAAGATTTTCGGTAACATCCGGTGTTGTTATTGTTGTTATTTGAGACATTATCCCTATCATCGTACATTTTTATTATAGACTGGACTATTGCGCGACTTCTATCAACAATTCTTGCAATTTCGCCGTAACTTTTATCCTCTTATCTTAATTTAACAATTAAATTTCGAATTTCCAATGACTAAAAGAATAATGAAAAGTCCCAGTTCTCTAAAAAAATTAACGGTACTCCATTTGGTTCCGTGGCAGTTTCTATGAAAATGCAGCTATATGCTGACTTTTGTGAGATGGATTTTTTCGTTTATTTTCCTTTTCTTTGTAATTTTCATATTTATGGTTGACTCTGTTTTTCTGGAAGTGTTATCTGGGAATAGAAAGATGTACATATGTATAATGACTGTCTAACAAGCAAATTCTCTACTAGTTTTTAGATCTCATAAATTTTAGGGATGTATGTAGACTTTTGTGACTAAGGGTATTTAGCACAATAAAAACAAGTTTTTTTAAGAAGCTCAAACTGACATAAACGGAGCGTTATTGATAGATGTCTAATCTCTTTGAAACCATTGAGATCAGTTCCGCTTTGAAACATTAATAACAGCCAGAGCCATATTTTGAAAACGGTCAGAACTAATTTGTACTCCGATAGGAAAAATTCCTGTGATTAAAGATAGATACTCTTGTCTATCCATATCCCGCCACAATCATATTCGTTCTGGCTTATGTTGACGAATTTGCTGGGAGATAGTGAGAAAGCAGCTAAAACAAATGAAAGCATATAACGGCAGGAAAGGATGAAGGCTTACAAGTAAATGAAGAAAAAAAACCTCGCACTTTACTTGATATACGCTTTATATTTCGGGTTTTAGAAAATAAGGAGAATCTTAAGAAGAATCTATGGTGAAAAACAGGACGAAGAAACAGGCGAATGGAGAAAACTGCACAATGAAGAATACGAGGAACTCCATGCAACCCAAAGCATTATCCGCGTAATCAAATTGCGAAGAACAAGTCGGCAGGACACGTAGAACAAATGCACAGTGTACGAATAGTCAAACGACTAATGAGTGAAAAATCTGAAAAGAAAAGACCGCTAAGAAGGCCGCGCCGTAGATGGGCATGTAAGGATGGATCTAGAAGAAATAGGACAGAACACAATCATAACAGAGAGACTTGAAGAAGTGTGGTCGACGAGCCTCTGAACCGAATGACCGGTAATAATAATAGTTATAATAATAATAACACTCTTGTATATTATACCTAAATATGATAGGATGAGTCTATAAATCAGGTACTGACCTTCTAAGCGTCTTAGAAAATACTTATTACAGTTCAATAAGTTGAAGCTTATTCACCGAAACTTCATCAAAGTTGACTATCCCTACATGTGTATGTAGGGATAGCATGCACGTGTGTTAGCACCCTTTCAAAATCATGCTTCGTTTGAAAAAAAAAACTGCGCCATGAAGCAAACAACATCGATTTGAGTAGGCGTTTCTAGCATGACATTTCATTCTTTAAAAGGTTGCCACACGCTTTGTTGATGAAAAAGGACAGAAATGGCGCTAAATCATGTAATACCACAATCGGATCAATAAACCACTCTCATAGGTAGCAGAGATATTCGTGCAGTTGTAATTGAAGTGAAATATTCGTGAAAGCATTTATTGTCATCAATGTACGCATTATTGTCGGCTTTATAGAAAAAATACTATACAAAACCATTTCCCCAAATAGAATTCCCTTAATAAACGAAATGTCTAGAAGCAACAACGACACGCAGCAGGACATATTAATTTCGCACTTGTTTTCAAGAACTAATTTGCTCTCAAGCACAAAAATATGTTGTTTATTGGTTTTTGTGGTATCCGCGAGCCTCAATACGTCGCAAGACCTACATTGGATTCAGGATATAATATAATATTTTTAATTTGCAAATATCTTAAGGAGTCGTTACCGTTGAATCGTCAAGTGATGGGTTGTGTGAATATTGGATACTAGCCTGGAAAGCTCTAGAATGTTAGTGGAAACAAAATCGACTATGTATATACCATATAACCGTATGCATAATGACTTCTTTTTTCAAAAAATAAAATAACGCACAAATGATTTAATTGCTTTATTATAGAACAAGGTCCCGTATTATAGAAAGCTAATAACGAATAAACCAGCAATATAGAGAAGGAGGTATTAAGGCGCACGGCCTAAGATGGAAGCCTTGGATTAAAGAAATGACTTACAAGAAAGGAATATTTTGTAAAGGAGGTTCAAAGACAAGGTATAGCCTTTGAAATGAAGCTTAGTTGGAGCCTCAGGCTTAGGATAAAGGGATCTTTAGATCTTTAGATAAGGGATACTAGTACTACGTTTATCAATCATATAGTACAAAAAAATAATATTGGTGGATGCAATTACGCATTCGAACCATGATTTAAACTAATGTTCGCTAGCAGATGTATTTGGACCTTGAACAAGTTCCCACTGTTTTCCAACAGATGACCAGAACTAAAGTAAGCAATTTGAGATGGCAACGTATATATAGGTATAAAGAAGTTGGTCGAGGTGTAACTTTTTTGTGGCATAATTTTTAGTCGAGTTTCGTGTCAAGAAAAAAAAGTTGTAGCTGAAGCATAAGGAATTCTTATTGAGGCTAACGGTGGAAATGCTCTGTCAGAAACGACATGCAGGGATTGGTTTCGACGGGAATAGCCCGGGGATACATCAACATCGCCTCCAAAGGAAGATACTCATGGTTCTGTCTGCATTTGGTAGAACCAGTAGGATGTAGCTTACTAGAAGATCACAATCGATTTATGGGTTTGAGCTGAGCATTTAAGGAAAAAAAACGGACGTTCTACGCTGTACACGACAATGTCATTTTGCCACTTATTGTAAAATCGGTGAAAACCTGGTTGAAGGTGGTTAAATGAAAACCTCACCTGCCATATTGTTCTTTCCGATATCACTTATAGCACTCGAATGCACATAACCTGGCTAGGTTTTCTGACGTGGAATTCATACGCCGCCAGAAAGATAGGAAAAAGTATTGGCTAGCGTGGGGCGAAGCTTTAAGTTACATATTTTCTTTACGACTTACTTTAATAACACAAAAATATGGCAAGCGTTTGTCGAGTGGTTTCAGCGTAAAACTTCTTCGATGGGGACAACAACATCACCCACCACTTGGCTTTTTATTTTGCGTTGAACTAACTACGAGTTGCTTCGGCAATAAAGAACAGAGAGGGAATTGATGATATAAAGTTGAACGCATATTTACATATCAACAAAGATGTAAGTCCTCTACAGTGGTGTGAGGTACTCATAAAAATCAATGTTTGCGTGGATTTAGCTTATAGACTTCCCAACGGTTTCAACTGTTGCGTTCAAACTTGTGGATTATATTGAGCACATCGGCGTGGCAGTTTAAAAATTATTTGAGTAACTTGAAATAAGTGGTACTCTACAGTGATAAAAAGAGATTCGCACTTTCATCAAAAAAAATATCCAAGTTGAGCAAATATTTTTATTTGAAATTTATATAAATGTAGAGGTAAAAATATACAGAAAAGGATGTTTTTTTTGTGAAAAAGTTGGCTAAGAGTTTTATGCTTCTGATTTCACTTTCAGTATTTTATCAGCAAAACACTTATTCAATTTCAGGTCATGAAAGTTAGGGCATACCTGCGCATTAGTAAGTTGAAGAGAAAACATTGACATTTAATACGACTAAATCAATCAAGCATTCTCGAACATTCTTATTTTTGGACTATATTACACCTACAATTTTGAGCCTGCTTCTCAACAATATAACTTTTGAATATTAAAAATAAATGAATAATAAAAATGAATAATAAACAAATGAAAATGGTGAAAATGGTCTTGCTTGAAATATCCATTATATCATTCAGTTTTTGATTCCAAGGTAAACTTAAATAGATTTATAATTTGAACTTCGATAAGTTTTTTTTATAGGATACTGTTTATCAATTACCCTTATAGCTAGACAAATTCGCTTGAAAATTAGCTTACTTGTGTATCTTATGTATTCTACTGGACCCTGAAAAATACTTTGAAAAATATTGTGACACCATTTTATAATTATTATCGGTCATTTGGAGCTCGGAAGTTCAGAACCTTGTTGACAACTCTTCGCCAAGCCTCTCTGCCATGAGTGTGTTCCATGACTTATAGATCCATCTTTATATTGTCCTTCCTACGGCGTTTTCCAATCATTCTTCGTTTGAATATTCGTCCATTGTCCATCCATTCCAGGTGTCCTATCAATTTTAGTCTTCGTAGCTTAATCACGCAGACAATGTTTGGGGCTAAATAAAGTTCCTCGTGTTCTTAATTCTGTAGTTTTCTCCATTTGCCTGTTTCTTTATCCTGTTTCCACCCTATGTTCTCATTAAGCATTCCAGCACCAAATTAAAAAGAAGTGGTGTCAAGGCGTCTCCTTGTGCTAAGAATTACAACGTATCTCGCATGTTCCCACTAAGCCATATCCTATTTTAACCTTTCCTATGTTTCCCTTTATGCATATATACTTGTATCAGTTCCACCAACTCTTTCGGGATTCCCAGCCTTACAAGGATGTGATACATTTTCGATGGATTTATAGAGTCATAGGCCGTTTTAAAATCTATGAACAGTTGGTGTACCGTTTCGTTAAATTCCCATTCATTTTGTAAAAGCTGCCGTACAGTGAAAATCTGTTCACTCGTCCAAAGGTTCTTCCTGAAGCCACACTGGTAGTCTCCGATTCTTTCTTTGCGTATGTAGTCAGTCTGTTTAAGAGAACATTTGACAACATTTTATAACAATTTGGTAGCACAGGTAATTATTATCTCGGTAATTGTTGTATTGTGCTCGGTCAACCTTTTTAACTATGAGAATGATGACGTTCTTCCATTCCTCAGGGATGGTTTCGTTCTTGCATATAGTCGTGATAAGGCCGTGTAACTTCTCTGTTTTCTTCTCATTTTTCTCATATGTATTTTATTAATTCAGATTATATAGGTTGATTTCTGCGTTCTTGTTACTCTTAAGCCGATGGATTGATGCTGTGGGGATCCTTCTCGTACCGTTTATACGCACATTCTTCCTGAATTTCAGCAGAATTTTTCCTTTGTCATTGTCCTTTCTTGTCCCAAAGATGGTTGGTTTACTTTAATGGAGTTTGATATCTTGTACGCGTGATCTCTTCGCTATTTTCCAGGTTTTGAAATCTTAGAGAATTACGGCGTTTTACCCTTTTCATGCATCTTTGGCCGAACCAACGTTTTACTTAACTCTGCAATAGAATAGTTTGCTGCCTCCTTTACAACACTTGTTATTGATAACCATGTTGCTGCTAAGGCAGGTAAAAGTTAATTTCTATACCATCTAGTCGGCCTTGTATTGATGCTGCATACGAGAGTCCTTTAACTTTTTATCGTTTAATTAATATTTATTCATTGCTGTGATCCGCTTCTGTTAGTTAGTATTAGGTTTTTCATTTTTGCCACGATTAACATGTGGTCTGAATCGCAATCCACTCCTTCGTATGCTTTAACTTCTGGTACCTTGGTTTGATGTATTCTATCTATCAAAAAGTGATCAACTTGGCTGCGCGCTCTTCCATCCACTGATATTCACGAAACTTTGCGCATTTTCTGGTATTTGAATGTTCAAGTTTTTCACAATCATATTTTTTGAGCTGGCGAAACTAATTGTCCTAAGACCAACACTGTTTGATGAGACATGGAGACTTTCTCATCCTATTGTTGGGCTGTGTGTGGCTTCTTTTCCTATTTTCGAGTTGAAATCTCCGATTTTCACGTCACGTCGATTGATGATTTCGATCATTGCTATATTGTTTCGTCCATTGTTTCATAAAATGCGTCCTTTATCTCGTCATTCTTGTAGTACCCAATTTATTCTTACTGAATTCATTCAATGCTGTTGGGAAAGCACCCGGTCTGAATTTCCGGTGAAGTGAATTTCTTTGCGTGGATGATCTCTCTTGGATAGATTCTCACCGGGGAACTAGTTTACCTCCGTAATATTTTACCCAAGGAAGACCAGCCATATTTAACACCACGGTGCGTCAACGATTATGGATGTCGTTTTGGTGTTGTTATGGTGGATTGATATAGTGATGTGGGCGTGGATCGTGCAGAGTCATTAGCTCTGTGCCTAACTCTGTCAATTTTGTCCTGGGGAAGAGATCCATGAGGAGTTTATTCGCCTCTTAAGGCTGGCACTCCGAGCGGGTATATTCAACCCCTATCGGGAGAAAAAAATTATGACATAACAATAAAATTAACCCTTGAACCCTATCCATCCTGGGAGAAACACTATTACTACCCTGGGATCTTGGAGACCCAACAAATTTGTACCCAATTTTGACTTAAAAGCCAATTCAATAAAAAATATTATTTATATTTATAAGATCATACATAAGTTACAAGGTGAAAAAAAGTAAAATTTTGAGTCCAAGCACATTTCGCCACAAAGAGGATTTCGGCAACACCCACAACTTATTTTCGTCTTCCTGTCCCTTCCGCGTGGACAAATGGCGCATCTTTTTTTTCAGCAACAGGAGTAGTTAATTCAACTAATGGTCTTTTCTTTTTTAAAATATCTCCAATCAGGACATGGAGATTTGACGGCAAAGTTGGCCAAGTGAATCTCTCCTCCATTTGGGGTTTGATGAGGGCCAGTGCCAAGTTATTGAGGAAGTTTCGTCTCGCTTGTGTTTGATTCGACGCCATTTTTAGCAGAACATAAGAATTAACACCCACAATATTTAAAAGCCCAAAAAATATAGCCAATGGCCATCGTTTTGGTCCATCAAATCAACACCGCACTTCGTTTTGTTGTAAAGATCCACCATCTCAGGTAATTGGCATTTGGCATCAGGATCAGCTATTGTATGCATTGTTGACAGCAAAGGGACGATTTTTTTTTTGATTGGATTTTGGTGGACAGTAGGACAGTAGAACAAGTTCTTTAGAAAAAGCAAATTTTGCTGTGTTACGTTCGCGATCTTTGACTTCGAGAAATGAAGTTGGAATTTCTCTTTTATTTCGACGCAATGTGCCCAAAATTGTAACTTTTTGTTGCAACAATTCTTTTGCCACCGGTATAGATGTAAACCAATTATCACAAGTCAAATTTCTATTTGTTCCGTGGATTTTCTCTGTCAATTTCATGGTGTAATAGTGTGCAGATGAAACAGTTTTGGGTGCCGAATCTTTACCCAAATATACAGAAGCATCTAGCATGTATGCCGTTTTGGAGTCACATAACATCAAAATGTTTATACCATATTTGTCCGGTTTACTGGGAATGTAAATTTTGAAAATGCATCTGCCTCTGAAGCCCAACAACATTTCGTCCAAAGTACAGCAATCGGAAGGACAATAAACTTCACTTGAAACACTGACAATATGTGTGAACATTTCTCTTATTCGGGCTAGTCTATCATTTTGTTGACGTTTCAACCTTGTGGAGCGGTCATCGAAACGCAAACAGTTTGTTAGAAACTCATAACGAGCTTGTGTCATGGTGGCCCAAAAATAGCCCACACCAGAACCCTTGTAAAACATTTCTTTAGTTGTCACATGATTCATGTTGAGAACGCCAGCCAAATACAATAGTACAAACCAAACAAAGCCTTAATCTCTTTTACATCCGTGTCCTTTGCAAAAGAAGGACGTATACTATTTGTACTTGAGTAATTACCAAATTCGTCGAAAGCCCTGTCGTTTTTATATTTTTGCCTCTGTCTACCAATTTCAATGTTGGTATTAGAGACAATTGTAAGCAAAATTTCATCAGTGAAAAAAAGACCCCATGCTTCTTTTTCGGTTGTCAAACTACGGACATCACCTCTAGGCCCCGAAGGGTGTAGTGAAATGTTTCTTTGCACGGTTTTACCCCTTTTTGGATGCTTACCACTCCATTTGTATCCATCTTTTCCTCTCAGTTTGGTAGGAACATCCAAAACTGTTGGGATTTATAAAGAAAAACACGAAGTTAACAGGCTGACGTTCAATAGAAGAAGAAGGAACGCAATACGTTTATTTCGTATTTATACAATACAAATGCTTAGATAATTAGATTCTAGTACAATTGCATACATGTGTGTACTTATGTTCTTAATACAAATATAAACTTCATGTGTAATATGTGTTAAGAAGGCTAGTTGATCAGTGTTTACAATGTAGCATTTCTTACACTCCCCCTATCAACTATGCCTGAACCAAATCCAAAAAATAAAAAAAAATAAAAACATATACTTCACCAAATATAATACATACATAAATATTTCATTTAGTATACATTTGTAAAATTTCTATACATTTGTCAATTTTAGTTTTGGGCAAACCCTTGGTAAACATATCGGCTGCCATTTCTTCGGTGGGCTTATACTGGATCTTGATTTCGCCCCTTTGTTGTGCTTCTCGAGAAAAATGGTACCTGATATCCACATGTTTGCTTTTACCGTGATGAGTGATGTTATTTGCAAACTGAATGGCACTTTGATTATCACAGTAAACTGTGGTTGGTTCCAAATTGAAGTCGCTAAATCCAATATCTGAAATGAGTTTTCTCAAAAATAAAATTTCCCTTGTTATTTCGGAAAGCGCCATGTACTCTGCTTCCATTGTCGATAATGCAACCGATTTCTGTTTCTGCGATTTCCAACTGATTGGTCCACCGCACATTTGTACAACGAACCCAGCACATGATTTTCTATCATCTATGTCACCTGCCCAATCGGAGTCAACATACCCAACCATTTTGTTCTGCTTTGGCCGGTAACATATTGAGTATTCCAATGTACCTTTTAAATATCGAAGGACTCGTTTCGCTGCGATCCAGTGTTGTTTCCCAGGATGTTCTAGGAATCGGCTCAAATTGCTCACGGCGAATGAAATGTCGGGTCTTGTTCCGTTGGCTAAATAAATTAGACTCCCAATAACTTCACGGTAAGGTACATGTGCCATGGCCTTCACTTCTTCCTCCACTTTAGGGCACATACTTTTAGAGATCTTAGTTTTGTGATCAAATGGTGTGGTTACGGACTTACAATTTTCCATATGAAATCTCTGTAGCATATCTTTGATGTATTTCTTTTGATCGAGTTTTATTTCATTGTTAGATTTATCTATGGTGACGTTTATTCCTAAAATAGTTCCAACTTGACCTAAATCCTTCATTTTAAATTTATTTTTCAGTAGGCCTTTAAAATGTTCTATGTTACGCAAATCGGATGCCGCTATTAACAAGTCATCGACATATATAATGACAATTACCTTCAAATCTCCCCCTTGTGATGAGAAAATGCATGGGTCAGCGGTAGACTTCTTCATATGTAGTGACTCAAGAAAGGTTGTTAATTTTTGATACCATTGCCTACCAGATTGTTTGAGCCCATAAAGAGGTTTCAAAAGTTTACATACCTTATTGTTATTGGTCTCGAACATATTCGGTTGTTCCATATATATATCTTCATTTAAATCACCTTGGACATAGGCAGACACGACATCCATTTGATGAATATGAAACTGTTTTTCAGCACAAATCGCAAAAAATGTTCTTATGGCTTCGAGGCGAGCTACAGGTGCAAACACTTCTTCATAATCTATGCCGTAACGCTGTTCGCAACCTCTTGCAACCAGTCGAGCTTTATATTTAACGATTAGCCCATCATTGTCATACTTGCGTTTAAATACCCATTTGTTTGAAATAATATTTCCAAGTCCTGGTCGATCCACTAATACCCAGGTTCCATTGTCCATTAAGGAATCATATTCAGTTTTCATAGCACGCCACCATTCGTCTCTCTCTGTACCATTTAGTGCCTCCGATACGGTCGCAGGATCCGCATTCTTATCCTCCACAGCAACAGCGCCTCCTTCTATCGCCAGTGTGACTGAATTGGGTTTAGGATCTCGAGCCCTTAATCGTATGCCATCTCTAACGATTTCTGGTTCCTTGCCCTTGATTTTCTTTCTTGGTTTTTCAAATTCCGATGTAATCGGCTGTTCTTTGCTTACTTTACTATCCTTATCCTCTTTCAAATCCTCTAGGCAAGTAGTTTCTCCATTAAAATGTTTATTTTCATCATTATTTGTGCAGTTCTCATTATCTTCTATTTCTCTTTCAGTTTTAATGTTTCTTTCTTCTAAGTCACTATTTTCACCTGAGTGTATGAAAAATTCATCCAAATATGGGTCAACAGGTCTAATTTTTTCGAATATTTTTACGTCTCGGCTTATAATTATGTTATTCGTTTTGCAATTCCATAATCGATATGCTTTAGATTCATCACAATAACCAACAAAAATATATTCTTTACCTTTGGCTTCGAATTTTCCCTTGCCTGGTCTTTTGTCGAGAGCGATGGCTTTTGATCCAAAGATCTTCATATATTCGATGTTCGGCTTTCTCCCATGCCAAGCTTCAAATGGTGTCTGGTTCGGCAGGGATTTCGTTGGACAACGATTTCTAATGTGTACAGCGGTATGGATCGCTTCAGCCCAAAGTCCATGGGGTAGATTTGCTTGGATTAACATACACCTTGCCATTTCGACCAGCGTTCGATTGGCCCGTTCCGCAACTCCGTTCTGTTGAGGGGTGTAAGTTGCCGTCAATTGTCTACTAATGCCGGATGCATCTAAGAATTTTTGAAAATCGCTTGATAAATACTCCTTTGCATTGTCTGTGCGTAACTTTTTGATTGTTTTGCCTGTCTCATTTTCAACTTTTAGTTTAAACCGGCGAAACACCATAAAAGCTTCGGATTTGTGCTTCAGGTAGTAAACGTGCATGTATCTACTGTGGTCGTCAATGAATGTTATAAAATATTTTGCCCCTCCAAGCGATGATGTTTTAAATGGACCACATATGTCAGAGTGGATCAATCCAAGTGTTTCCTTCTCACGGTTCGCAGAGTTCTGAAAAGGCAATGTTTTTATCTTTGCTTTCTCACAAGTTGTGCAATCTACTTTCATTTTATTTGTTTTTAAATTCATACCCAATACCATGTCTGACATACGTCCCAAGTCAAAAAAATTAATATGTCCCAATCGTTGATGCCAGTGTGAAGAATGTTGATTCTCTTCTCTTGCTATTGTCGCTTGATGATGTTGTTTATCCTTCATGGAAGCGATGTACAGTTTATCCCTCTTTTCTGCAGTAAATATCAAAGACCCGTCTCTTCTTTTTATTTCGGCAAACTTTTTTTCCAAATTCTATTAGATAACCACGCTCTGTGATCTTCGACACGAAAATTAAATTTTGTCTTAGATTTGGAACATAAACTACGTCTTGAAATGTTAAAGTGATCCCGTTGTTCGTTATTACATGTATGGAACCAACGCCAAGTCCATGTATTGTGATGTGCGCAGCTGTTTGGATCTGACACTTCAGCCGTGTATTTACATATGTAAATAAGCTTCTGTCATTACACATATGAGTGGTTGCGCCACTATCTAAACACCATTCGTTGCGTGTAACTATGTCCTCACTGTTGGTTTCACATAAGGAAGCTATTAACACTGTATTAGTGTATTGTTTTGCAGCGCTTGTATAATTTGAAGTTATATATTTACTGTTGCATACAGAGGCACGGTGACCATATTTACCACATTTAAAGCATTTGCCGTTAAATTTTTTATAAACCACTTTGGGATTTTCCGCTTTAAAATTTCTATTCCTCGATTTTGTCAACAATGCGTTTTGATTTTCATCATCGTTTCTTACACTTTTTTCTTCTCTCCTTGCTTCTTCTTCTAATAATTTCCCTCGCAGCTCATCCAGACTCGGTATTTTGTCTCGCGAGTCGATTGCGATTCGGAAGTTTTCAAAGTCTTCAGGTAGGGAATTAAGGAGCATTATAGATTTCAACTCACTTGGTATGACTATATCTGCTTCTTCCAATTGCTCTGCTTTATTCATGAAGTCATTGACATGCTGTGCCATAGATTGGTCCGTTCTTTTTTTCATATGGTAAAGTTGTTTGTATAACGTCGCCTTCCTTATTGGCCCTTTCGATTTGAATATCGATTCGAGGCAATCCCATGCTTCCTTTGACGTCCCGGCCTTTTTAACGTGTCCAAGCTGATTGGGTTTAATACAGAGCAAAATCAAAGCCAAAGCTTTAGCATCCTTTTGAACCCAGTCTTCAATTTTCTCTTCGTTCATAATTGGCTTTTCCTTGGCACCGCTTACGTATGACCAAAGATCACTACAGATTAAAACACTCCGCATCTGCACTTTCCATGTCTCAAAGTTTTCTTCACTGAGCTTCTCAATGCCACCAGTATTGTTCATATTCATTTTTCACTACACAATTTTAAATTACTTTTCCTGGGCCCATAACCTGTTGGGATTTATAAAGAAAAACACGAAGTTAACAGGCTGACGTTCAATAGAAGAAGAAGGAACGCAATACGTTTATTTCGTATTTATAAAAAACAAATGCTTAGATAATTAGATTCTAGTACAATTGCATACATGTGTGTACTTATGTTCTTAATACAAATATAAACTTCATGTGTAATATGTGTTAAGAAGGCTAGTTGATCAGTGTTTACAATGTAGCATTTCTTACAAAAACACCTAGAAAATTACTTGAGGCGAAATTAGCCAGAGGCACATCGTCATCCGGGGAAAAATCATCATTACTTGAGTCTTGTCGGAAGTCTTCGATGACGCTATCATGTTCGAGGTCACTCAAATTTTCAGTTATGATATGGCCTCTTCATCAATATCGTCTTCTTCGTGTAACCATGCGGTAATTTTTTCATCCATTTCAATTTTTTCTTTTGTTTTCAAACTAAAATCGAGAAACATCAAAACATCTAACACTAATACTACTAACTTGAGTAATAAAAACACTGTTAACACTAACTAAAAATAAGTAAAAAGCTAACTTACCAATCAAATCAATGCAGAAATTTAAATTAAGATTCTTTAAAATCTTGCACTATCATTACCCTGGGGTCTATGGAACCCCGAAGCTTAAATTTCCGCGACTGCACAACTCAAAAATAAATAAACGAGTGACAAGTAGGCGCCTACTAAGATAATATGAAAATACTTTGAGTGGCGCTGACATGGGTTACTTTGTTTTAAAAATATTCTAATAAATATATCTTTTCAATTGGGCTGGACCCCAGGGTAGGGTTTAAGGGTTAAGTTAAACTAAATTTAGGATGAAAGTTTTTTTTTCTTGTTTTAAAATTGTCAAATCTTTATCTACCCTAATCATGTATAAAATAAGTCGGCAACCTACGACGACGAATTGACGTCTTCGAGATCACTAAGAGGTCTTGCATTGATAGCGAGCAGCTACTGCTCTAATTAACCGAAGGCGCTCCGCGATGCTTCGAGTTTGTGCAACTGATCGAACAAAATGCCCAAATTACTAACTGCGCTTTCGCACACTATTAGCTGCCCGTGCAATCCTACGACTTAGAATTTTCGCCATTTTTTTAGTGTCTTTAAAGTCCTTAGCGCCCCTACAACAAAATAGTTTCCGACTTCTACAAATTTATTTGGAGTTGGCGCAATACCGCTGCATCCTCTCGAATTCAGGCTGCAATTGACTTGTAATAGTTTCGTTTTTAGACCTGTGTATAGTGCAGTCGTTGGCATAAAGCATGTACAACAGTGATTGGCTTATGGTTAACCTCAACTTAACTTATACAAAAGTAACTCTAGTCATAAAGTGTCAAATCGAACAAGCAGCCTTGGATTGGTTTTGGCTCTTATTTCAATGTTTCAATGGATATTTGAAACGAGCTTAGACGTAGCATATATGGTATCGTGCCCACCTCATCAACCCACTGGATAAGAGCTCACTTATCACTTTCACCAATACCTTGCTGATATTCGAAAGACGACTTATTGACATTAGATTTGTGTTTTAATTTGTGTTTCTGCAAATGGTGTGTATAAGCAGAATTTTAGTCCCGCCAAAAAGAAATCACACGATCTTGGTGACAAGTTCGCTTCACCAAAGCACGAGATAACTCGTACAGAATTTTCTTCTTCCAATAGACCAAAACGATTCCTCTAGTCACTAGTGTGAAATGTGCTACCGTCTTGTTGAAACCACATCTCTTCTACATCCATTTCTTCGATTTAAGGCCAAACAAATCGGGTTGACATTTGGCTATGGCGACGAGACGGTTACACCTTTTTCATTTTCGAAGAAGTTTGGACCAATAGAGTACACCATATAGCGACGTTTTGTGAAGGCAATGGTTTTTTGACAGTTCTATGGAGATTTTCACATAATCATATGAGACACATAAGTGCTGATGTATCCCCCGACTTAAAAATGAGGCCCATTTTTGAAGAGAATGCTGTGTGAAAATGTGAAAATTGGTCATCGAAAAGCTGATATTCAAATTCCCAATCAGCGTATGTTTTACGTATTCCGCTGGCTTCAATTCTCGAATGAGCTGATATAAATGCAAACGCAATTGACAAGCCCAAATCCTGTGCGCGCTATAAAATCGATAGATTTGAATCTTCTTTAACATGGCATCCATATGTTTTGCAGTCTTCTTGAATTTTTTTAAACAGTTTTGCCTGTTTTTGCCATAATCTCCATGTAATGAACGATATGTACCTTCTACATAATCAGAATTTTTGTAGCAAGGTTTTACAATTTTAACATGCTCAGCGATTGTCAAACGACCCACATTGCAAAATGGCAAATCTAAGGTTAAACATATAGAGTCCCTCATGACAGTTTGGTTTGGCAGTTTGTTGCGAGTATGTGGAAGGCTTCAAAATATAGATGAAGCATATGGGCTTCAACACATCCTATATATTTATTATCGGTTGATTTTACGCCCTTGCTTGTTAATGGTCATGAACCATTGATATGTGTTATGGACGCGCCAGTTTGTGGACTTCCATGTCAGCCCACAGGATAACTTCAATGAAACTATTCGAAACATAAGATAATATTTTACGGTGCCGCTAGATTGTACTCGTAGCAAAGACACCACAGAAATTCAAAGGGTCAAATTTGGCGGGAAATTTCACTTTAGCATATTTTGGGATGATCAAGGAATAATTACGATAGAATATTTGAAAAAGGGAGTCACTATTTCCGAATCGTGCTATGCAGCTTTGCAGATCAAATAAGAAGATTACGGGAAGTCATTTAAGAGAAAAGACGGGGCAAGCTGCGACCTAGAGTGCTGTTTCACCAAGACAACGCACGGGCTTGCAGAGCCGTTGCGATGTTTGCCATGCGAGGAACGGGATTCAAACTGCTCGAATATCTGCCCTATTCGCGAGATCTAGTTCCCAATAACTTCTACCTATTTCCCCGGCTCAATAAACACATCCAGGGCAAAACATGTGGATCAAGACAAAGAAATTTTTTGTTTAAGCGAATCCTGAATATAGGAAAAATAATGAACCAAATGTATTGACTTGTAGGGAAATTATGTAGAAAAATAAATAATTTTTTTAACTATAATCACCGTGTCTTATCTTCATTATCATTACGTTTGGATCGCCCCTCGTACATTTTGTCTATATGTATATTTGGGAAATGTATGCTTTGCCCAAAGAGCTTAATGCAATATGTTCGCCTGTTGAAAAATCTGAGATTCAGATGAACCAGATAAAAAATCAATAATATTCAAATCCACGAGCAACAGCGAGTGCTGTTTTTACGAATGTTGCTACTGGAGCCCCCGTCAGGCTTGAGTTAATTCATAAATAAATCATTCTCAACGTCACGGTGTCACATGTGATGTATTATATTCCCAAATAAGCATACAATAATGGTGCGATCAAGTACGGAAGTTGACAATTCGCAAATGTACTTTTCCCAGGGAAACGAAAAAGGTGTCAGGAACGCGCTTTCTTCTACTAGTTGCGGGCTTCACATCGCAAGTAGCAAATATTTAATGAGTTAAGAATGCGGTATGACTCAGACTAATAAGAATAGTACGGCATGGAAGGCTAACATATAAAGTGACCGATTTAGGGAATACATTTTAACTCTAATACATATGCTATAATGAGAAAGATACTTCTAGAAAAGTGGTTGATCTACCACGTTCTGACGGTGAACTTAGAAACTCGACACTCTAGTGATTACAAACTATTATGCTGATGAGTACATATCTGTGTTTTAGGCGTATTAATTTTTTTTCCTATAAAGAGAACATGAAACCAAACATTTTAGAAGGATATCGTACTGTAATATCGTTTTTTTGTTCGCGTCATCTGTTGGATTATAACTGCCTTATCCCAAATGGTTGTCATGAAATTCAGTCTAGTTGAGATAGATCTCACCCAACGATTGGCATTGGGCATTGGCAGTGCGGCATTCGAAAATCTAACGCATGGACATCGACAAGATGAAATCAATCAAGTGTGGGCTTTCTACCGTAATAAAGGATTAAACATTATACACTTAATTTACCTTAGTTTTATTTCAAAACCGAACGAAATTCCCACTTAAATTTAAGCAAAAAGTCAAGCTACCCATTTTGAACTTGAGTGAACAACTGCCCAATTATTTACACTCGGTTCACAAACATTTAGTTTTTTATTTGTTGTCAAAATTTCAGGTCGAATGTCTGATTTCACTGGGATCTTCTGTAGGCCCACTTAAGTTTACCAAAATTCAACAAACCAAGCATGAAATTGTACCCATATGATCATGCCATACGATTCGATGTATTGTAATTGGATATTTCAGTAAGTGGGCTTATGCTCATGTTGAATTAAAAAAGTGTTGATTGGTCATTTTGAAATAAGACACAATTGCGAACTAGTAAACACGGTACTACAGGAAAAGTTATTGAACTTGAATTTGATTTCTAACAACGTAGCTAGTCTCTTCAAAATGCTGTTGTGGTTCTTAGAGTAAGGAGGCTGCTCCACAGCAAAAAAGTAAAAAATGTATTGCCATACAGATTTAAAGGAAAATGAATCGATATCTGTACTTCTATTTCTGATTTCGATTTATAGCAAAGGTGTGGTAGCTACGACGTGGAGTTTAAATCTTCTCTCTCTTGTATACTTGCCGAAAACTATGGATTCCGCAAAAAAACAGAATGTTCCTTTTTCTTTTATGGGAACAAGACAAATTTCACACATTCAAAGAAGACTGAAGGATGTTCGGTTCTGGTTCTCCACGGGTTGTAATTCAAAAAAGGAAAAAAAGAGTCGCGTGCCTACGTCAATTTCAACCATCAAGAAAGATACACTGAAAGCTTTTCTCGAAAATTTGGTGTGACAGGACAATACTAGAAAGAGACAACGGAACTGGGATACATGACTGAACCATCCTTTTTTGTAATGTTACATTTGATCTGTATACTTTTACGACAAATTCAAGAAAAAACATATTTGAGTGGTTGTATTAATATTATATTACCTACATACCTGTAACAGCGGGCCGCAATAGAAATATTTATTCATTCAATCAATCATTACTCAAAAGAAGTACGACATGCATTATATTTAATACATAACAAAGATGAATACCTATTCACTGCGTATCATATTTTTACAAAAGCCTTTAAGTAGAAGGAGAAGACGGCAGCTAATATACTTCAATGATACAATATCAATTGATTCGATAATAACTCATATCCTCGAATACAACTAACTACGTAAAACTCACTTTCGTAGTACACCGGAACCGGTCTGAAGACCAAGTTAAGATTACTATACTGTAGGCCCTTTCAACTGAATAATCATGGGTATATTCCACCTTAACATTAAATTGTCAGTAAACTGTCAGTGCCACGGCAGATCCGCCCACCCTGTCTAATTGAATTTCACATCATCAACTTTTGTGTATGCCAATTATTTCTTTCTTCCCTGAAAACGGTGACGAACAACATTCCAGCAGTAGTGGGGGTGATAGTGTTCTTAGTGTGGTTATATATTCTACCTATTTATCTTCAAGCCGATGGAGCACGAAGGGGAACGTCGTGCTTTAATGTCGTGTAGTGTAAACAAGACAGATTACCTGTTATTAATTACAAATGGGTGAACTGTGGATCGTATACAGTGCCTACGGCTTCAAAGATGTGCATGTGTTTGCATAGTATCACCTTTCCTTGAAAATAAGGGTTGACGTGTTTCACGGAGCCTCAAGCCTTCCAGAAGTTAAACTTTCAAGTGGCAATACCAAACGCTCTATGTTTATTGCCAAGCGTGTTTTTTATGAGGTCTGCGTGCATTCAAGACTTTACGAGAACTTATAGCGTCGCGAATTCTCGATAACGGAAGTTATGAATATTTATGATCGCTCGAGAATAAGAACAAGAGTGTGAAAATCCAGAGTTTGGTAATTAGTTCTTGGGGAATTTCATGGTGCGGAGTTATGTTGCTATATTTCAATTGAAAAAAGTCGTGCGAATGGATTGAAATGTGTCACGTCATTGCCTGGTGTTCTTAAAGAGCTCAGGAAGTAGCTCTTAGGTGAAGAAAAAAAAATCGATCTGACGACCTTCACTTTATGGTCGCAAAACTGCGCCTCGATATGGTTGTTTCGGTACTTATTTACGTTGTTACATAGGGTAGGTTTTTGTATAATCCAAACTTTATCATTCTCAATATTCTTTTTGTTTGTATTCTGGTTTTATTTTATTTACTTAGCGGATTCCCCGACGCGACGACATCATCTTAAAAATATTAATAGGTTATTTTAATGAAGTCAAAAGGCCGAGAGAAAAAAATAATTTTTTTACTTTTTGGAGTTTTTTTTTGTGTCGGGGGGTACCTAAAATTTTTAATTTTATTTTTATTTCATTCTTTTTAAATTACTCGCCCTAATTCCGATAGGTACGAATAACTACTTAAATTACATTTTTCGTAATACTCTACCGCATACAAACCCATATATAATTTACCATATTCAGCATGACTTATTCCCGTTATATTACACATGTGAGTCAAAAATGTAATCTACAACGGAACTGTGTCTATTTTTTATAATAAAGCGATTTTTGTTATTAATACCGGAATAAACTCATTGCTTTTAAAGCAAGTAATGCCCCTTAACTAATAATGGTCGATTTTGTATTTTAAGAAGAAATCCTGAAGAGCATATTTGTAAATAAATACAATCCACAAATACTTAAACTCTGGAAAGCTAATAGGGACATTCAGCCCTGTGGTAATGTGACAGCTGTGTCATATTACTTCGCTAAATTTACTTCTAAGCACGAGCCCCAAGATGTCGGTCAAGCGGTGAAAGATGCTGTTAGCAGAGTGCGTGCTTGTCATGGAGATATCGGCAGGCAATTGTTCGCTTTCTCTATGGCGATTTTAAACCATCGAAGAGTATCGCATACAGATTATGCCACTTGAGATTAAGAGACAGTTCGCGAAAAGTAGTTTTGTCAACAAATGCCAGCCTCATAAACGATACAGGATTCTGCGGCACGATAATGATCAAAGTCAAATTTATCAAAATATATTTGATAGATATGTTCAAAAGCCAGCTACTTTAGAGCACCTCAGTTTGGCTGAATTTGCCGGTAATTATGAACACACAACTAGATAGATTTATGAAGAAGAAGACGGTGATGTGGAAGCTTACGATGAACAGGAAGAGGGCACTGATACTGGACAAACGATAATAAGGCTGCAAAACGGTAATATCATGAAAAAGCGGAGAAAGCCTGCAATTTTGAGAACTCGCTACTATACGCAAACGGGAGATAGAGAAGGCTATTTCTATAGCTATCTTGTTGCCCACGTGCCGTTAAGAGATGAAAGGATTTTGCTGGCGAGTTATGAAACATGTGAAGAAGCTTTTATTGCATAACGAGATCGCTTACGTCCATTTCAAGGCGATTCTATTGAGCAATTTCAATGCGTAGAACGCGAACTCCAGCAGGTTATTGGCCAAGTGTTAGCACTAGCCGAACCTGCACAATGTAGTGCTGCCAATGAGCAAGACGTAAATGCAGGCCATGGTCAACAGTATGAATATTGAGCAGAGAAAATTATTTGATGGAGTGACAAAACGCATTCGACATGAAGTTATAACATATCAGTCTGGCACAATTATTCCCTTAAAATTATTTGTAACAGGAGGAGCTGGCAGCGGAAAGTCCTTCGTAACCGTTGGAAGAAGGTGAACTTCCGAAAAAGATATTCATAGAATTCGATGACAAATCAATCGGAGAAAATTTGTCGAGATGAACACGGCTGGATTCCAATACAGTCACAAAGTCTGACATATCAAGGGCTTAAAGGAAGCGGCAATATAGAAAGAATAATGTTTCCTATCATTTTGAATTCGGCTGTTACTGTCCATAAATTACAAGGAACCACCGTAGATAAGGCTGTCGTTTATTTGGGAAGAAGTACTTTTGCAAAAGGCCAAGCTTAGGTGGCTTTAAGTCTTGTAAAAAGTTTGCAGGGCGTTGCAATATGTGAACTTAATCCAAGAAAGTTGTTTAATAGTCCTCACGACAAACTAATAATAATAATAATAATAAATTCTTTATTCCTTTATACAGTTTACAATAAATTACAGGCTGATGAATTTACATAATTTTTGTAAGGAATAGCTTTGTACAATCTATTGTCAAAGACTAGTGACGAAAGTACCTATCAAGTTCAATTACACATAATAAATATAGACTATTGATGGGGAATGAATGATGTAAACAAAAGTAGTAGCAAAGAATCTTAATAATAATAATAATAACTAAATCAAGACAACGGATTAAATAACAAGTCAATTGAATGATCAAATGAAAAGAGCCATTTTTTAACATTGATCAAAAATACTGATTTCTTTCTCTCACACCTTAGGTTTTCAGGTAAAAGATTGAATAGTCGAGGCGCGGTAGCATAAATAAAACGTGCGAAGTGGGTTTTGTTAATAGTTGAAACAGTGACAAAGTTTCTGGTATTGGCGCGTAAGTTATATCTTTCATGAAGCCTGATATGAAAGTAACCGGAATTTACAAGAAATATCTTTAAAACTTTGTAGCAGTATAGGTGCCTTAAAGGAAGAATTCCAAGACTCCTAAAGAGTTCAAAACTGGGTGTCCTGCGATTTACTTTAGCCATAATTCTTATCGCATGCTTTTGTTTAATAAATAAGGGCTCGATCTTATTATAATATGTGCCACCCCAACAAATAATACCATACTTGCTTTAGCTGAACTGCAAAGATTACGATACACATTACCGTAACTATTAAACTTATTCCAACATCTAGGATATTTATGTCTAAACAAAATTATAAAGGTTATCGGGTGCGTTTGTTTTTATATTATAATTTCAATTAATTAATTTCAAAAAATATCAAATATTGAACTAATTACACTTTCTATAATAACATTACGTATGGTATACATTTGATAAAATCCTCATATTCTATAATAAATATTTGTATAAAAATCAGTCTGTTATTTTTTTTTGTTTTTGTAATGTTACAATAACGTAATTCATAACCAATAATGTACATACATATATAGACCCATACCCGATGGTCATCGACAAATAATTAATAGGTTTACTAATTGGCAATCGCCTCCTATCTTCGAGTTCCATCATCAGAGTACCAGCTCAGTAGTACCAGCATACATGGGTGTTTCAAATGTTAGGTCGCAGATATATTTGAAAGTAATGTAAATACCCATTGTGTCTAAGACCCCTACCGCAGCTAACAAAAAGTGATAATAACCTTGAAACGCCTGAACAGATCTTCATTAATTGTAGCTAAGAACCATCTCGATCACGGTAGCTTTCAAACAAAAAAAAATCATCAAAATCGGTCCATTCGTTGAGGAGCTACGATGCCACAGACAGACACACAGACAAACAGCCACGTCAAACTTATAACACCCCTCTTTTTGAGTCGGGGGTTAAAAATAAATGATTACCTTCATTTCGAAAGGCTTGTAAAAAATTGAGATGGTACCCCGACGAACGGCTCATTCGCGACGTGTACGTTGGCAATACTCATGACCACATTCGTTTTAATACCTCAACGGTGTACTGGGATCTCGCCGATGTTGCTAAACAACCCGTCCAATATCGTTGATAGTCAAGTGAACGTTGCGTTACCTCGGTAAGATCCTCCACACTTCTTAGTTCGTAACTTAAAAAAGGGCTACCTAGAAGATCTTTTGAAGGCTGGGTGCACCATCATGCTTAGATAAACCTCAGAGCTGAATAAGCTCTGTTAGCCTTGGCGAGGTCTCGGGCACGCAGAATGAGCGAGATTGCGGAGCCCAGTTGCTGAAAGACACATCCCAATGATTGTGTCCAATTGGAACAAAACACACAAGTGCAACCTGATTATATTTAACCCTCTAATGCATGGTAATTCATATATGAATCATTACGTTTTTTTAACTATTCTTTGTAAACTACTAGACAGAATCAACAACGGTTTTCTGTTTTTGATTCCTGGAACTTTTCTCTTCCACGTACGATTATTTGCAAGTTCCGTATACACACATTCCTTTTCATTCTGTAAAAAGTTTAGCGCGCGGCGCATGTGATGCGAATAAGTGAACAATTTTGAGTGTTTTTTCAGTGAAAACAGATAATAATTTATTAAAGAAAGTGAGTCAAAAAAATATTTTCATATTTCTTTGTGTTTTTGGCTGTTGATCTACTTTTATATTTTAGAGATCGAGAATAATATATCTGTGCAATACTGATTTTTTGTAATGATTCATACATACATACATATGTGAATCACTATGCATTAGGACGCTTTTGTTTTTCGTACTATTTTATTGTAAAAGCAAATCAATGGTCAAGAATTGCTGTTGTATTTTATGAATTTAGTGACGAAAATAAAAAAAAATCTAGGTAATAAATAAATAAAATAGAATACAAGCTAGACAGGAAAATAATATCTGAGGATAGAATGCGTGATTTGTTTTTCTGTGATATACATATCAGATGAAAGTGAAGATGATGCTGCGGATACAGAGCTCGATGAATTGATTCCGAAAGGAGACATAATTTCGAAAATGCCACAGTAAAGGCAAAAGATCTCTTGTGGAAAAGGATACATTTGATTATAGACGAGAAAAAAACAGCTTTCAAGGGTCCAAGCGAGCTTCCAAGAAATATCTTTGACCTCGAAACCCCTTATGAATTTTTCAAGTACTTTTTTGATGACAACTTGCTCCAAAAATTAGTCGATGAACAGAATTTTTATTCAACGTCAAAAAATTTGGTACAGAACTTTATCTTGAATGTTATAGAACTACGAAAGTATTTGGGAATTCTCGTATTGTCGTCTTTTGTTATATGTTTCAATATTATAATATTTATTGGGACACGGAACTTGATATTAAAATAGTTAAAAACACAATTACCGTTAATAAATTTGAGGGGATTCGAGCTGCTTAACATTTTAACAACAATATGCTAGCAATAACTGACAAAAACCATCCGGACTTTGACAAACTCCATAAAATTCGTCCAGTCATCAACTCGCTTCAGAAAAAGTTTTTATCGGTTCCAATGGAAGAGTGCTTGTCAGTCGACGAACAAATCTGTGCTTCCAAGTCAAAACATCACCTAAAGCAGTATCTTCCGGCTAAGCCTCACAAATGGGGCTTTAAACTTTTCGTTTTATGTGGATATATGTATGTATGTATGTATGTATATCTGGCTACGCCTATAAATATGAAATATATATTGGGTTGGAAAATATGGAAGATAGGAGATTAGCTAAAGAAAAAGACTTGGCAGCTAGCAGTAATATTGTGGTAAGACTTACCAGGGAAGTTCCATGTCATCAAAATTTCAAGATTTATTTCGATAATTTCTACACTTCCATCACGCTTCAAATACATATATTTGGCTCGTTTAGGTAAGTCAAATGTGTATGCTGAACATAATGCTTCAAATTGATTTTATATAACAGGAATCTTATCGTTGGATACAATTAGAAGGAATAGAATTCCAAATTGTAAATTGCCAACAGACCAGGACTTTAAGTCTCAGTTTAGAGGCACTTCTGAAGAATTTGTTGAAAAAGAAATTACTTTCATAGTTAGGAAAGATAACAAATGCGTAACATTTTTGTCAACTTTTGTGGATGTTCATCCTGAAACCACATTGCAAAGATTTGATAGAAAATTAAAAAAGCAGATTAATATCAATTGTCCAGCTATCGTCAAGCAATATAATCAGCATATGGTAGGCGTTGATTTGTTAGATAGCTTGATAGGAAAGTAGAGAATAACAACGAAAAGTAAAAAATATATGCGACTTTTCTATCATTTGCTGGACATTTCTATTGTAAATGTGTGGGTACTGCACAAAAGAGTGAATTAACAGAAGGGACTCCAAACTATGAAACTAATTGAGTTTCGTAAAGCACTGGCAATTACACTTTGCTCTCTGGGTGCAGCAACGACATCAAAACGTGGAAGACCATCGACTTCAGTTCAAATTCAACACTACAAGAAGAAAAAGGGACCAACAGCAGCCATATCTTCCATTGAAGTCAGGTGTGATGGATGGAGCATTTTCCTCTTTGGGGCAAAAACAAGCTGAGGTGTAAAAAGCCCAACTGTGTCGGTCAGACGTTCATAATATGCTCTAATGCAAAAATGCTCTATGCCTTAACAAAGACAGGAATTGTTTTATTGAATATCGCACTACGTAATAATTTTGCTTTGGTTTTGTCATTATTGGAGTATATACATTATATGCATCCTTACATGCCTTATTCATCTTATTCATATGTATATATTGTATGTACATTTAAAGCTAGGTTGTACAATATTATCAAGAGATATTAGTTTAATTGTTTTGTTTGAAACACTTTGAGTTACGAGTTTCTAGTGAAACATTTACTTTACTTTTCAACTTGTACTTATCTTCACTTCTATGCATGGAGTTTGTTTTTTTTTTTTAGTTATGAATTATTTCATTATTTTTTTGTTTTTTTTTTTTTAGAAAATATTTATTCATTTATTATTCAATTTTGTTTTACTGTCTACTTTTCTATGAAAATAAAATAAACCTCTGATCTAAGATGTTTGTTTGAGACAGAGTGGCCTTAACGCATGGTGATGCATATATGAATCACTACGTTTTTTTGTTTTTTTGAATACTAAATCACAAATGTGTGAATATTTCCAAACAAACTATATTTTCTAAACCATTTCCTTTCTAGAAATATTTTTTTTTTTGAAAAAAAAAATCATGCAATCAGCCTCATGAGTTGTAGCACGTGCTAAGATTTCTCTTCGGACCAAATACGAGAGTTTTGTTTATTGACATACCCATTTAACCGGAAATTAACCTCGTCGTTGAAGACAATTTTCCCAAAAAAAAGCGAATCTTCCTCCAGATTTTCTAAGGTCCACTCACCGATCGACGCTGTGAAAAGTCGTTTGACTTCAGTTTTTGTAGGATCTTGGATTAAGATCCAGGTAATCGAGTAGCACACTCCCAGTTAACTAACACTGGCGGATACAGCAGCAATATTTTCTTCTGGTGGCTTGATGTCAGCCTTAAATTGCGAAATTTGGTCAATATGGCTTGAATAGCTTGCTAAGTAGGTCAATCAAGACGACCGTAAAGTGCGTGAAAAAAAATATTTTTTAGAGACCAAGAATTTTTATAATAAGATTCAATAAATCGTAAGCCTTGTTCTGGTGTAAGTCTTTCGCTGATCCTAACAATCGCAAGAAGTACATCCTAACTGAGTACATTTGACTTTGACACATAACACAAACCATGTGTGAGCTGTCAAAAGCAGAACACTGGAAACCAAACAACATACAATCATCCTCTATCACTGGCGAGAGATAATAAAAGACCGTAGCTGAAGAGAACGCTTTGCCTGCATGTTACACGAGCATTTTTTTTTTATGTTGGAAAGTCCTTAAAGTGGTTTCTCTCTCCGGCGCTGTATTTCACCGAAAGCTCTCAATAAACCGAGCCGGTTCTCTTGCCATCTAAGATACTTGGATGGTCGTTGTTTTGCAGTAAAATCAAATGATTGCAGTCAAAATATTTGTGATCGCCTGCTGTAAAAGTTGCTGAAGGAAGTCGCCGCTCTGGTGGTTACTTAAATTTTCCCTTTTTCTTAATATATTTTGGGAAGCCGAACGTCGAGAAATTCAGTTTGATTTTACCATTCGTCCAGACCGCTGAACATGGATGGAGATATCATGCAATAGTTTGTTTTAAAGCCATGATAGCGATACGGACTTTGCGAGATGATAGTTCGACTTGCCTGTTGCTTACAGTCAACATATCTGAATAATGACAATTGTTCAGATATACATATGTATATGTGTTAGTCCACCTACCATTTAGCCTGGGCTGTATTTCACCGAAAGTATAAGTTTTTCTATTTGTAATTTGACTCAATATAGAATATAGAATTAGGCAGCACAGACAGTAGGTATAAGAACGATTATTCAGAACTATTGTTTACGGGCCTCGTCTGGTGCTTGTTGGAGGGGGAGATCTGCTTGAATTTTTAAGTTATTTTCCACTGAACCCCACAGGTAGCTGTTGTTCTGTAAACAACAAATGTATGTGTAACAGTCAGGTGAATCGATTCTAATCAGCCCTTGATCTTTATGAGCAGTACTTGCCCAAATCCCTTTTCACCTTTTCTGCCAATCGAAATTATTCGAGGCGAATGCCCGTCAAGGCTTCTTTTTTTTTCATTCTCCGGTTCTAAGGACATTCTGGAGTTTATAAGGTTCGGAAAATAGCTGTTTCTTTAATCATTAAAATTTTGTTAAGCACATACATGTATGATGCAATTCTTTAAATAACTGGCTCGTAAGCTTAATGAAAGTGCGGTGTGGTAAATAGGTTCTCACTGTTACAATATTATTCTTATCACCCTTATTCAAGGTATTATTAAGTCTGCTATCCGGCGGTTTTATTACAGAAACGAAGAAACACTGTTGGAAAACTTATAACAACTTTCACAATATCCCTCGGGTAAGCAGAACTGCCTTTTCTATAAAGTCTTGGGTATAAGAAGTTTTTTTCTGCCTGTCATCTTCTATGGTTAGTGGTGCCCTACCTTTCTTATTGTAAAAGGTATTTTTCAAATGACCTTTAATATATTTCGTTTATTCAAATATTTAAGTCTCACTTGAGAGCAAATTTCGGATTCTTTCTCTCTTATTGAATACCTTTTCGAGGACACTTGAGTGAAAAGCGTACTGCAAGTAATGATTTTATCAACAAAAAGGTATTCGTTCGGATCTGAAGAGTGAATTATATGTGATGGAATGCCACAAAACTGCCACACACCACACACAGGAATACACATCTAAGGGTTTGACTTTTGAATCAAGCAGAGCAAGCATACTTGATTCAGACCTCCATCTTTAAGTACAAATGGATTGACACATGTGGTATTATTATACAAAAAAGGTGCAGCTTAATGGAAAACGAAGTGCGAAACTCGATATCAACAAGGGATTTTATTCACACAATATTATCAAGCTATTTGTCGGACACATGTGGTTAACATGTGCTAGGTACATAGGCACATAGGCTGCTGGAACTATATCAGATGTGTTAGAGATATGTACATATATGTATGTATGCGGCATCCTATAGGAATGAACTATTATATCACAGAATGATGATTGTTGCTCACATAAGCACAAATTCTTGTTTTGTTTTCCAGCGGACGTATTGATATGTGGAGACGATATATTCAGTCGCAGGAAAAAAAAACGTTAATCAACAATATGTGATCAAAGCTAGCTGTAAGCCCAGGGATTCTGATTAAGCTCGCTTACAAGGAACACCTCGAAATAATATGCGAAATAGGCAGCCTCTGGTCTAACAGGGGTGCTAAACATTGGTGAGCTCAAGATAAAAATTAAAATGCTGCTAACCAGTCAGTATTAATTAATGCGGCAACAAGATGGTTGGAATTTGGAAATAATTCTAAAAGACATTAAAAATTTAAAATTTTAATATTTAAAAATCAAAAATATTTTTTTATCACATGAGTTAGCTCCTTACAATGAGAGCAATCTTAAATATGGGATGGAAATTATTTATAGATATTTTGATAAATGGAGGATAAATCTAGATATAGATAAATTAAAAGCTATCTATTTCACTCAAAAAAGAGAACTTGTTTTTTGCCTACTTCAAGCTTGCAGTTTAATGGACTAAACATTGAGTAGAAGAGCTCCGTTAAGCACCCTGCTATGGACAGCAAATTGACATTTAATGAACACATCACTCAAACGTTTAACAAAGATAATATCGGAAAGAAAATTCTTTACCCTTTCATTAATAGAAAATCATTTTTGTCTAACAAAGTAATTGTAATAAAAGGTTATATTTCAAGCTAGAATCCATTACAGTTGTCCAATATTCGGGAATTCCGCACGGTGCCACATTAACAAGTTACAAATAACCCAAAATAAAAATTTAAAAATGATGTCAGACCTACCACGAGATTATTCCACCTTAAAACTCCACAAAACAGCAAGTGTTGATCAGGTTTCTACAAGAATATTGAAACTGATAAATAAATTTATAAATTCCAGCATTTTTGCTGATAATCAATGACAGTCAATGATCTGAGTGCAGTCATTTTTCCAAATGTATAGAGCTTATTATATATAATTATATATGTATATGTATATATACAGGGTGTCCCACGAGCAGTGTGCCAAAAAGCTAGAGCGTGTAGGTCTGGTCAAGACAAGAAAAAAATCGTATGGGAGGGGGGGGTCTATTCCCCCCCGTTTAGCCGGGAGGGGCAATTTTCTAAAAAATTGACTTAATTTGGAAAAAAAATTATTAAAAATCAACAGTTACATCCACAATGACATGATGTACTTTCTTGTAAAGCCAGAAATCTCTTCCTTCGTCCTGTTTTTAAATGAAGCTGTTTTAGGGAATAGTTTTTGAGAAATTAATTTTCAAACTCAAAATTTTGGAAAAAAAATGAAAAAAAAAATGTTGGAACTATTTTTTTTCAAAATTTTATGTAATTAAGTACTAATTTTTTGTCCAAAATTCAATTCCGTAATCCTTGTCTTGTCTTAAGGTCCTAGCATAATAGCTATCCTCCTTGTACTAAGGGAGGGATTACGTCAGACCAAATCCAAAAATTGACGTTTTATTGTCTTAAGGTCCTAGCCGGTTGAACCCATTGGCGGCGGGCGGACCCAGATGAAATTGGCAGGTCAGTTTTCAGGCGTTATCAATGAAAAAAAAGGATTAATCCAAGGTTATTCCAATACTGTGTCAGTTTATTGAATCCTCATAAAACTCCAAATTTTTTTAAAAATAATAAAA
Organism: Merodon equestris; assembly: GCA_958301585.1. Taxonomy (NCBI): domain Eukaryota; kingdom Metazoa; phylum Arthropoda; class Insecta; order Diptera; family Syrphidae; genus Merodon; species Merodon equestris. The sequence continues at coordinate 74,274,489 of OY284414.1, read as the reverse complement.
AAGATGTCAATGTTTCATACATTAATTTGCCTACAAGTCCAGCCGCGTTAAAACCAAAAAAAAGATTTTTCGTAGAAAAAAATGGTTCGGGTTTTTTTTCAATTTCTCGAAAACTACTTTTGCATCCGGTTTTCTGTTTTTAACTAAAAACTAATAAGAGAATTGAATTTTGGACAAAAAATTAGTACTTAATTACATAAAATTTTGAAAAAAAATAGTTCCAACATTTTTTTTTTCATTTTTTTTTCCAAAATTTTGAGTTTGAAAATTAATTTCTCAAAAACTATTCCCTAAAACAGCTTCATTTAAAAACAGGACGAAAGAAGAGATTTCTGGCTTTACAAGAAAGTACATCATGTCATTGTGAATGTAACTCTTGATTTTTAATATTTTTTTTTCCAAATTAAGTCAATTTTTTAGAAAATTGCCCCTCCCGGCTAAACGGGGGGGAATAGACCCCCCCTCCCATACGATTTTTTCTTGTCTTGACCAGACCTACACGCTCTAGCTTTTTGGCACACTGCTCGTGGGACACCCTGTATATACATTTATACTTGTATAGTACACGCATATATCTATATGTATATGTAACTCCGAATTTTTTAAAAATACTAAAAAAAGATGTCAATGTTTCATACATTAATTTGCTTACAAGTCCAGGCGCGTCAAAACCAAAAAAAAGGTTTTTCTTAGAAAAAAATGGTTCGGGTTATTTTTTAATTTCTCAAAAACTACAAGACATTTTTGCATCCGGTTTTCTGCTTTTAACTAAAAACTAATGAGAGCATTGCATTTTTGAAAAAAAATTACTACTTAATCACATACAATTTTGAAAAAAAATAGTTCGAAATTTTTTTTTTCAATTTTTTTCCAAAATTTTGAGTTTGAAAATTAATTTCTCAAAAACTACTCCTTAAAACAGCTTAATTTAAAATCAGTATGAAAGAAGAGGTTTCTGGCTTTACAAAAGGTATATCGTGGCATTGTGGATGTAACTGTTAATTTTTAATAATTTTTTTTCCAAATTAAGTCAATTTTTTAGAAAATTGCACCTCCCGGCTAAACGGGGGGAAATAGACCCCCCCCTCCCGTACGATTTTTTTCTTGTCTTGACTAGACCTACACGCTGTAGCTTTTTGGCACACTGCTCGTGGGACACCCTGTATACATAAGTATAATATGAATTTTAATTTAAAATTTTTTTTTTTCCTTTTTTTTGTCGTATTTTCCTTCAAAGATTACATTTTACAAATTGTATATACATAGATTAAAAATTAATATCCCGTGTTCAACCCCCCAGTGGGAGAAACAACTTGAGTATGTTTCCTTCTACTGTTGATGTGCAGAAAAAATGCCTAGAGACGTTGGGAGAAATCGCGTTCGTCTAACGAAGTCGAAGTCGGATGATCTATCCTGCATAAGTATTGGTGTAGATAATTTTTTTTTAACGGTGTATGCGAAAACCGCCACTCTATCCAGTGCTCTCAAGGCCGAGAGGCTGCGGTTGATGCTCTTAAAGGCATGTATTCGGTCATTGACCCCCAGGAAGTTCTCTCAGAGCTAAAAGAGTTCGACTGCGACGACCTCAAATTTGTGAGTCATTCACTACGGTGCGAGCGAAATGGGGAAACGCCAACTGGTTCAATTTAGGTACAACTCACACTCAACAGCAAGCTGGAGAGGCTAAGGTACTTTACAGTTTGTAACTTGAGAAACAGTAAAAAGGCAAGGAAACATTTAATGATGTATACGCTGTCAAAGTTTCGGCTTCGAAATGCAGCCACGATGTGTTAAGTGTGCAAAGAACGAAAATTACGGTCTGACCCAAGACAAAGTCGCGGACAGGGAACAGCTCGAGTGTGTGTTCTGTAGGCGCTGGGGACACCTTGCAAACTATTGGGGATGTCCAAAGTTCCAAGATATGAAGAAAGCAAATCTGGCTCCTAAGCAGACGTCAGAGGGGAAACGTCTCTCAAGTCGCTTCCAAACACCAGCCGTCACATCACAGATGACCTACGTCCAAATGGCGGCAGATCGTTGTGATAAACTAAAACCCATGGCTAGCCCCAAAGCCTCAGAGCCTTTTTTTAAGGCACCAAAGGCCGAGGTGGCCCCAGCAGAACTGGGGCTGAGCGTAACTGCAATCATAATGGGTACGCTGGTAAAGAGTCCGTTAATGATTTCGTCGGTAAATATGAATTCACTGATTAGGATTGAGCTAAATGCCGTTCTTTTCAACCTGTTGCATGACGAAAGCCCTGATGTACTTGGTTAGCGAAACAAAGCTAAACCAGGAGCACATAATACGACATAGTTCATTTAATGTAACTCGAAGAGATCAACCCAACGCCATAGGAGGCGCGGGAATTGCGATCTTCATTCAAAATAATTTTAAATATAAAGTCATACATAGTGGTGAAATACGAAAGTTCTCAGTGCTAGAGGCTGTGTGCTTTCCTCTCCGAAATGGAAAGAGAATATACATTATAGCAACCTGTTCACCTGAAGCACCTCAACCCAATATGTTTATTGCAGAGCTCGAGACATTTAATTTTCGATCTCTGCGTTTGAACTTGGTAGAAAACTATACCACTTTGGCTGGCGTTATAAACGCCAAACATAATGGTTGGAAAAATAACACACAGAACATTAGGGGGAGTCTACTAAGCCATAGGTGGGTTCTGCAGTGCCAAGTTGCTCGCAGCGTCGTATCCTAGGTGCGATTCCTATCTGAATCTCATGCTACTTGATTCTCGATTGAGACTGGTTGAGAGGAACGAATGGTTTGCTAAGTTCCTACGGACCTTCGTATGCGACAATGACCATTGCGGACTTAGTGCCGTGATCACAATACTGTTAAGGCCCATAATCTTGTACATGCGGGACAACTTAGGACATTGAAGGCAATGATTAAAAATATTCGACAGTGAATTCGACAGGGCGAATATGTTCCCGCAAATAAATAAAATAGTTCAGAGAAACAGTCAGAAATGCACCCAAGATCTGAAGCTTTCGAAAAGGTCAGATAGCGAACGCCTTTTATGAACAGTCAGCATTATTCCAGAGAGCGCCATCTCGTGAAAATTTCTTCGTGATCGAGGATCCTCAGAAGAAGATGACGACAGTGGGAACTGCCTTCCAGCATAAGGTGAATTACCCCAATCACCCAAACCACGACCTGGAGAAAAGAGCCCTGCTTTACCACTTCTACGTTCGTAATGCTGCTCATTATTGGCAAACGGAGAACCTAGATTTTACGGCGCAAATCTCCAGTCGATAATTCGCCTTCCGACTATGAGCAGAGACTTCGAAAAAGTGTCTCTAAAAGAATTGTGGACAATAAAATCACTCCGGATAACCAATACGGTTTCGGAGCGGGGCATGACGTCGTATCGGCTATTCATTTGAACAAATCCAAGAACCAATGCACGGGTGTCTGCCTGATAGACTTGGAAAAAGCTTTTAATATCGTATTGTTAAAAAAACTACAAGCTCAGTCAGGTGAGCATAAGTAGCTTTTGATATGTTAACCGGTACAAAGTTCACTGTGAAAAATGATAATGTGATATTAACTATGGACTGCATCAGGGTACGGTGAACTCATCGATATTTTTTAACATTTTCCTCCGTGATCTTGTAGCTTCTCTTCACCATTCAATAGCGTATGCGGACGTTTTATCGCGTACTGATCAGGTCAAACGTTCGCCGTCGTTGTCACTTTCTTGCAGCGCGACTTCGAAAAAATTTAGCAGTTTTATGAGGAACAGATCAGAAATTATTTTATTCAGAAGGCTAATATCTAGGGCGTCTCGGACACTACAAAAAACATTGGCGAAGGTTTTCAATTTTGAAACTGGACGGGCGTCCACTGGCACTAAAATATATCCAAACGAGGTCCTATACAATAGGGCCAGGGCTGAGAATTTTCGTTGTAGGAGCAATGACTTCGGTCAATAACCTGCTTTTTGGAGCTCACTACCCCAACTGCATGTTCCACGAGAAAGTGCGTCTTAGGGGCTTTGTCGACCCTTGTTTTGGGTTATGTGGGCTAATCGAGAGTAAATTCGCGGTCCCGATTATCTCCCACGCGTCCCGTTATTTCGTAGAGCGGCGGATATCCTACGAACATAATGTTGGTTTCCGTGAGCCCGAGCGCCTTAGGTTTAATAGTCCTGTGTCACTTTTGCCACACGCCAATGACAGACTTGCATAGGTTAGGGTAAGTTAATGTAGCTTGCGGTAGGTTAAGGAATGCTAGGGTAGCGGGTAAGTATAGTCTAATCCATATTAAAATACAAAATAAAAAACAAAACAAAAATACAAAACAACAAATAGCATATGACAAAGACATAACATTTGGGACTCTTAATTATGGTTTAAGATTAATGTAGGTAATATAACTAAGATTGATATACTACGTAAATAAAGGTATCACGCTATTCACTTTGTTTTCCATTCAATTCTCATCATAAAGGTGTCAGCAATTTTCTGTCAAAATTCATAAATCCCCCCACCGCAGACCGAAGCAAAAGAGAAGATAAAGTGGTCCCTAAAGAAATCAGTAAAGTACACTCTCAGATTAATAATGTGGCTCTTATTCATTGCCTCTTTGGCCCACTTCGTCTACACGAGAAGGTTCCTTTCAACACAGCCAAAGTAATCTGGCATACTTCTAACTTTGTGAATCAAAACATAACTTGCACAAAAAGGTTGAGCCACTTCTATAAGTATTCTTACGAGTATGTTGAAATTTCATTTGAGAGGATTTTGCTTCCCCTAAACTACTGAATACAAGCTTGTCTAATTTTCTTGTTCACAGAATACTTTTGTGGATTAACTTGTCTTTTAGTCCCCTGGTACCATCCGGTCCACTATTGCCATGGTAGAAATTTCTTCCATTACGATTCTCACCTCCTGATGATTATGTATGTAGGCATTCCTCTTAAGTAATATGAAAAGACGGAAACAAAACGAACAAAACCTATTTTACTAAAAAAGCAAGAGACATTAGGACTTCTTCCTTGTCTTTTCGGTAATGTAATGAACACACGAAAATGGAACTCCGATAACAAAGGGAATGGACATGTGTTTTTCCTTCACTTTTCTTTTCAATGCTACTACGTACAAGAAATGAAAATTAAAGGGTGATTCAAGAAACTACCCCTAGAAGTCTTCCGCGAGCACTTTTGTTCTCCTTATATAATATCTTAAAATGACAAAGTGGTTGGCTTAAATTATTTCAAATGTCTTGGTCACATTATAAAGAAAAGACCTTTCGTACCCGGATAAAACGGAATTAGAGCAGCTTAAGGTACTGAACATTGCCTTTGCATATAAATTGGGTCGATCTAGATTTTCTATTAAAGCTTTGTAAACCCCTTAATTCTTCTTCTTCTTTTCCTTTTTTTTTTTTTTTTTTATCCCGGCGTCGTTATGGTCAGAAGTGTAGGACCATAACCTTCCCACTTAACTGCATTCCTACTGGTCCGCTTGTGGGGTCCGCCGGTTTGACCTCAGAAAGTAGCGGCAGGCTTCCCGGTTTAGGATTACTTCATCGCTGAGGCCAATCAAATGCTGGTGTTTTTGCATTTGTTTGCACCAATTGTTTTTCGGCCTGCCTTTTTTGCGTGTTGAAAGTGGAACGTTGATTGACATCGCCTTTTGGACGGGGTTCAAAGGATCTCTCCTTTGAACATGGCAATACCAACTGAGTCGGTCGCGCTCTATATTTCTAGTGATGGTTTCTTTTACGTGGAGGCTTCCTCGGATCTTTGAACTTCTAATTCTGTCACGCTTTGTTACTCCCGCTGTCATGCGAAGCATCTTCATCTCAGTTGCCGTTAATTTGCTCTCATACTTTTTGTGCATTGTCCAGCATTGTGAACCGTATGTGAGCGCCGGACGTACAACTGAAGTGTAGAGCCTTCCTTTCAGCTTAGAGGGCATTTTTCGATCACAGAAGATGGCGGAGTTTTCCCGCCACTTCATCCACCCTACGCTTACGCGATGTTTGATGTCGTCATCACAAGTTGCTTCTCTATTAATCATAGATCCCAGATATTTAAACTTTTCACACTTGGGAAGCACTCTTCCATTCAAGTAAATGTCTGGAATAGGCTGATGAGGGTCAGAGAACGGGCAGCACAGATACTCTGTCTTCTTTGAACTAATACGATACCCGTGTCCCTCAAAAATGTCCACCCACACATCAAGTGCTCGTTGTAGGGACGCCTGATCATCACTTATAATGGCCCCATCGTCAGCAAAGAATAGCTGGTGCACATTGGGGTCCGTCACTTTTCCTTCAAGCAAGCAATCAAGGACTGCTATAAAAAGCAGTGGGCTGAGGACGCTCCCTTGGTGTACACCGACTTTGATTGCGAACTCTTCGGTGACTCCTGCGGCGCATCTTACTCTTGTCGTTGCTCTCTCGTACATGTCCATAATCACTCGCACGTAGGTTTCTGGAACTCCTTTTTGTCTTAGCGCTACCCATAAAAGATCTCTTGGTTGCCGGTCAAAGGCCTTCTCGAAATCAACCAACACCATATGCAAGTCCTTTGAAGAATCACGATGCTTTTCCATCATGATCCTTATACTTTGGATTGCATCTGTTGTTGATTTACCCGAGACAAACCCGCACTGGTCATCAGATAGTCGTATTATTTTCCGCAGTCGGCTATCTAATACCCGTTCAACGATCTTCATGGTGTGCGACATCAGCTTAACAGAACGGTAGTTATCACAATTTCGCGTATCACTCTTTCCTTTGTGCAAAGGAAGAAGATAGCCTTCCCTCCATTGATTAGGCATAGTGTCGCCTCTCATAAGTTTGGAGATAAGAACCATGAGCCATCTAGACCCGATGTCTCCCATCTTTTTCCAGAACTCAGAGGCTATCCCGTCCGGCCCAACAGCTTTTCTTTTCTTGGAATTTTTAACCGCGTACCGAATTTCTTCGACTGTGATGTCAGATATTTCGGCATGATTCGGGGCGGTTCTTGGAAAGTACACTCGGGGAAACTGTTCGTTCAGAAGTTCCTCGCAATACTGTCGCCATCTGTGGAGAATTTTTTCGTCTTCCACAAGGAGTTGGCCTTCAGCATTGTTAATAAACTTTGGGAAACGAATCTCCTGAGCATTTCTTCTTCTCTGGGCGGCTATCTTAAAGATATTTGCTCCTTTGTTCAAATTGTTTTGTCGAAGCTCCTGGGTAGCCTGGTTCCTGTCGGACGCGGAAGACGATATTTCTTCCAACTCCTGATAGAGGCCTTCCATGCTTTTCGCTTTGAATTCGGCGCATTTTTTCTTCGCGATACCTTTGCAACATCTATATACATTTTCACGGCGAGCTTTTTCCTCTCTATTAGTAGAAGAGCACTTTGACCAAGCTTGGAAAGCCATTTTCTTTTCGTGTATCACTGCTTTGGCTTCGTCTGTCCACCACCAGGTTTCTTTTGCGTGTTGACAGGGGCCTTTAGATGTTCCGAGCAGTGATTTGGCTTTCTCCAGGCCAGATTGTTGTAGGGAATCCCACATGTCTTGTGCTCTGCACTCCTCATTACCGACCTCATCGATAATGGAAGAGAGGTAGTTTTCCATGATGGTAATAAAAGCTTCGCCTTTTCCTTTATCCAGCTTATACCACTTGATTCTCTCAGACACCTTCGTTTGCTGCTTTGACTTCTTTCTCGCATCCATAAAAAATTCAGTCAGGAGGAGACGGTGTTGAGGGGCGATCGCATCTCCCAGGATCACTTTGCAATCTTTAGCTCGTGGCTTCATGAAACTGGATACCAAATGATAGTCTATTTGAGTTTCATTTCCGCCGCTGTTATAAGTGATCAGGTGTCGGCTTTGTTTGACGAACATGGTATTTAGCACTATAAGACCGTACGACTTGCACATGTTTAGGATATCTTCACCTGAAGAGTTCCTGGTGCCGTATCCCAGCCCTCCGTGGTAGCCTTCATAGTCTTCGCTTGTCTTCCCGACATGTCCGTTTAAATCTCCCCCAACAAACAAAAGCTCTTCCTTTGGGATGATTTTGACAAGGTTGTGGAAATCTAGCCAGAATGCATCTTTTTCTTTCTGTTCACATCCTACTTGAGGGGCATATGCGCTTACGATGTTCCACACCTCACCATGCATCACCAATTTGAGAGCCATCAAACGGTCACTGGACTTTGAAATGGTTAAGATGTTGCCAAGTAACTCTGCCGCAAGGATGATGGCGATTCCGTTTTTTCCTTGTTCCAATCCATAGTAAAACATCTTGTAGGCTTTTGTTTTAACGTCCAAGAAACGTGCCCGATTACCGGTGTTTCGCCATTTCGTCTCTTGTACGCACAGGATGTCTACTCGCCTTCTAACCATCATTTCTTCAAGCTCATAGCTGCGCCCACTCATGCTTCCAACGTTCCAACTCGCGACTCTTAAATGTGGCTTACGCCGTTGCATTACTTTGCTATCCCCGGGAAATCCTATAGCTCTGACCCGAGCATTTCTGCTCGTCCCAGGATCACGACCATTAGTAGTGCCTGGCGGGGTAGTGCTTTTCCTTTTAGCGTTCTTTTCCATAATGCTACGGTTTGACCGTTTTCATTCTTCCCTTCCTTTTTGACACGGACATGCTCCAGATTTTTATTTTTTTTTTTGATTGATCTTACTCTTACAACACCGGTGATCTCCAGTCGTGTCAACCCACTGATTTGCATGCACACTTGTGGGGCAGTTTAATGGTGGTATATGTGTCCCTAGGCTCACCTTGGTGTTTTCTAAATTGCCTAGATGTGATTTTTGTTTACCTTTGTTTAGTCGCCTTTTACGACAAGCGATAGGTATCGCTGCAGGGATATTCTTAACCCGTCCCTGCACGAGGTAAACCCCTTAATACTAAGTAATAATGATGTTTTTTTCCCTAATTTTATAAAAGAAATGATGTTGCTAATTTAACTAATGGTTGAAAGAAAACATTATTTGAGTAGGTCAGAAAGGTTTACAAAGAAGAGAAAAGGCCATTTAAAAAAATAGCTCTTGTATTATCAATTCATGATAAAAAATAAGTATAAGTGGCTCACAATAAGCATATAAAATTCGAATCGGATAACATTGGTTTCAAATTAGGCTTATTTAAGATCTTTTATGGAGATGATTTAAGAGGTAATGGTCATTATTATGGTTATGATGAGTCGTCCTCTGAATGCACCCCTACTGTTAGAGAGACGTGAATATAGATTGTGCAGTTAGAATTCACATATATACTCCTTAATCCCTGTTAATGAAGTATTGTATTAAGCCTTTGGGACTAGACCTCCAGGTTTAAGCACCTATTTGCTGGTAAAGGGTTTCTTAATTGGCGCCATGTTGTTTTGGTGATATCTGTGAAATCTGTTGTTTATTATTCCTTTACTGATGCCAAATCTTCATGGCAAATTTCAAGATTGAAAAGCACGTCCAAATAATATAACTATATTATCAAAATTAGTGTTAGTGCAAACGTTGCCCTTCATAATCGACTCTTGAACGTTTTGTGGAGGAATTTGAGACGATCGGTTCGGTAATCAATAAGCCAATATTCGTACGTTACGAGAACATCGCCGACGTCCGTGAAAGTGTACAGCAGAACCCGAAGCAGTTGATTGCTCGCCGTTCAAAGGACTCGGCTTTTCGCAGGCTTCAACTTGGCGAATTTCGCGTCGGGAGCTCAAAGTTTATAACCATAGACAACGCCTTTTCTTCGCTGACTGGACTTCGGAGCGTTTGGAAGAGGACCCCAATTTTGGCCGAAAAATCATCTTTATCGACGAGGCGCTTTTTTGGAAGAATAGCTATGCTAAAAAGTGTTCCGTGCAGGGACGGGTTAAGAATAACCCTCTCGCTTGTCGTAAAATGCGATTAAAACAAAGGTAAACAAAAATCACATCTAGGCAATTTAGAAAACACCAAGGTGAGCCTAGGGACACATATACTACCATTAAACTGCCCCACAAGTGTACATGCAAATCAGTGGGTTGACACGACTGGAGATCACCGGTGTTGTAAGAGTAAGATCAAACAAAAAAATCTGGAGCATGCCCGTGTCACAAAAAAAAAAAAAGCAGGCCGAAAAACAATTGGTGCAAACAAATGCAAAAACACCAGCATTTGATTGGCCTCAGCGATGAAGTAATCCCAAACCGGGAAGCCTGCCGCTACTTTCTGAGGTCAAACCGGCGGACCCCACAAGCGGACCAGTAGGAATGCAGTTAAGTGGGAAGGTTATGGTCCTACACTTCTGACCATAACGACGCCGGAAAAAACAAAAAAAAAGGAAAAGAAGAAGAAAGTGTCTTGACCTCTGGGTTTTGTCTGCCGGTAAGCCACCTATACAAAAGTCTTGACGACAGTCTACTTTTCTGTCTGCGCAATGCGTCGAATTTGTTTGAGGGGCCTGTTAATCTCGTCGTTTGACAGGTTTCTACTGAATGGTGGCAAGGAGACGCTAGAGGTGAGCTCTACTATAATTACAATGATGCATTTGAACGTACTCTGCTATCTCGCCCAATATGATCACGGCGTATACGTACATAGGTCCATAGACAGTAACCAGACCATTCGTTCATGTTATCCACTCTCTATCGAGAGTCAAAAACCATGAGAACCAGATAGGAGCCTCTTCGAGGATACGGCTGACTGTCCGTTGCTAGTAACTTGACTCCGTATTATATGCTCTGCAAAACCCAGCGTTGTTTAGTACGAGCTCAAGCGCAAAGATCGAAACAGTGTCTCGAACCACGCGATGAGCTTAGGGTGCATATGTTGTTATAATGTACATTCTCTTTCCATTTCGGAGAGGAATGCCCACACATCCGGAACCTCCGGATTTCACCGCTATTTATGATTCTATTGCTAAAATTGTTTCTAATGAAGATCCCAACTCCCCCGCCTAGTTCGCCGTTGAGTCAATATCTTCAAATTATTTTTTTAAAAAATTGTACCAGATTTGGGCTTTTGGTTAACTTAGCTTCGCAAACTAAGCGTACATCGGGGCGTTCATCCTGCAACAAACTCACATTCATATTCATTGGCAGGTCCTTGAAGGGACTCTATACCGGCGTACTCATTGCTAGTAGATTCTGTCCACTCAATTCGCCTGCTCATGGATCTGCTGGCCTATCTGCCCTTGGATGGTGAGGTAGGTCGAGTGCAGGTCCACTTCGGCCTCCGATGCCTCAGTAACATACACCGGGCTACGAAGACAGCCATAACCGCCTGCCGCCATTTTGACGTAGGTCTTTAGTGACGATTAAGTATACCGCCCCAGTCTGAATAGTTCTGAATAGTAGTAGTTGACATAGGTCATTTGGGTCATTTGGGTGGTGGGACGGCTGGTGTTTGTAAACGACCTGATGGGCGTTTCCCCTCAGCTCTCTGGTTACGAGCCAGATTTAATTTTTTTATGTCATGGATCTTCCGACATCTCCGATAGTTTGCAGGGTGTCATCGATTCCTGTAAAGTAATCTGAGAATTTTCATAGCTTAAATTAATAATTTTTTTTTCATTAAGTTACAGTTTTAATGTTGTCCTATGAGCTTTAAAGTGCCCGCATAAGCCGGTAAGGTTATGTCGCTCTAGATCTAATTGCAGTAGACGTGTCTCCTTGGACATACATTTGTCTCATCCTGTCAATTTACATCTAACTATTAATTTCATCACGAGGGCGCGAGGTACGATTACAATGTGTACTCCGATTTAACCTCCTTCACTAGTACAAATTACGAGAGTACTAAATTTCCATCCGGAAAGTTTTCGTGGATATTATTATGGTCTTAGCTGGGTTTATATTCTGCCCTGTCATCTTGCATCATCCGCTCGTTACTCTGAGGGCTCTATTGATAACAGATAATTTCTTCATATTTACGTCCACTCTAAGCCTCGTCACAGAGTTTCATTAACAAATAGAGTTGAGAGGAGAGGCGATAAAGGTTCCACTTCCGTACAACCACTTGCCTACCTTAAGTTGGTGCTCAGAACTTGTACCGGATTTTATAGCGCTGATTTCTTTTCTATTTGATACAGTTTTGTCGGTAACATGCAAGATGTTGTCCTGGATCCTTTTAGCCCACTTTTAGCATTAATGCAGTTTTTACTTTTTCTAACTTATTTGCTTAACTTCTCAGGGCCTTTCTCAGTTGGCTGAGACTCATATCCTATATGATATCATGTTTGTTTCTTTAAAGGCATACAAATGCAATTGAAGCTAATGTTAATGTGTATAATATTATTAATAATATTTAAATATTAATAATATTTAATTTAGAGTTAAATACGATTTCGAGTATATGTGCTCCACGGCCAGTTCGAATAGAGCGAAATCGTGAACTCCAATTTTCGACAACTTTATCGAGCAACTGGGGCCGTATACCAATAATCACTCGGATGTAAACTTCCAAATCTTTCAACGTTTTTGTTTGACGGCATACATACATACATCCAATGATGGGCTCGGCAAATGTTTCCCGCAACAGTGTGGCACGTTAAGCCATCTTGTTGAAACCAAACTTCTGTCACGTCAATACCATTCAACTGAGGAACGAAGAAGTCGGAAATCATGTTTCTTAATTGATGGTAACATTCTGACTGGCATCGCCTTTAGAGAAATATGGGCCGCTGATTCCACCAGTCCATAAAGCACAGTTGTAGGGGAATCTGGAATCTCTTCATCATTTCAATTCAGCAGGATTGTTCAAATATCCTTTTAACCAAAAATGGGCCTCTTCGGAGAACAAGATTTTGCGTTCAAAATGGGGATCAAGCTGAATCATGTTTTCGGCCCATTCACCGAACCTACGTCGCGTGCACGGGTCACGCAGCTTCAAATCTTGTACAAGCCGGATCTTCTAAGCCAAAATATTTCAGTAAAATCATCCACAACATCCACAACGTGGATAGGAATAGCTCCAATTGTTATGCACGATGACGAAGCGAGTCATTCGGATTCTTTGCGCTCCATAACGGCAACAGCTTGGGGATGCGTATCATCCACTAGAGTGTACCTGGTGCGAAAACTATTCATGGTGTTCCGAATAACTTGATCAGATGAACGATTATTTCGACCGTAAAATTGACTAGCGCACGATAAGTTTGGCAAACCGAACCATAGTTTTCAAAATAAGTTTGAAAATTTCCATACGTTGTTCTGGCGTTTAGCTATTCAAAATGGCAAAACGTACTAACGACAAATTACCAATAACGTTCAACTGTCAAATTCGCAATCCGTACAAACAGTGTTGCTAGTTAAGAAACCAAACCTCCAAAAAAAGCCCTTTCTAAGATATCGTATAAGGATATCATATACTTCTGGTTACACAGTAGCCTGATTGCACAGAAACTATAAATTAACTCCATAAGTGGGTCAATTGGGACGAGATCGTGACAGAAATATTTCTCTTTCACTGATTTCAGGAGCAGACTAAGGTCTAGGGTCTAGCTCTTAGGTCTAGGCAAAATTAATTTTTTTTTCACTAGTGAACCTACAATTTATATATTGGGGTAATTTAAAATAAAAATAAAAAGCACACCCATATAATCCATGATATTTTACCTATTTTGCATATTTTCTACAAATCTCTCTTCAAATAAAATAAAATAATTTATTTATATTCCCAATGTCAGCAACATAGCTGGAAAGGCAATAAACATTTTTCAAAAGCGAAATCAAGTGCTAGCGTCTTGGGAGCACCTTTTCTGTAACCGCTTGTTCGGTGCACATTTGCCTGATAATATTCTCAAACAAAATCACTTGCGAAAATATCTTCAACGAAGATTCTTCTTTTTCAGGTCAACAAGACTTAAGGACCTTACTCCTGACAACCTTATACACATTTCTACTTATGTATATTATAAAGGAATTTTCCGCGTGCTTTTCAATTTACTTTGGCGGAAACACTTTGATAAATCTGAATTATATTAATCGTACATATAACTAGTAAGAAGAAACTACACCTAGCAGGGAAAGTGGAATTCTCAATGGGCATTCTTGAAAGAGATGATTATACAAGTCATGTGCGTACCATAACATCTTAAGTTTCTTTTGACTCAAATACAACAGTCAGCCCATGGTACAGGCCAGTGATTTTGAAGAGTAAAAATAAAAAATTAAAATGTGGAACTTTAGATCTTTTTCAAGGCAATAGCATATAAGAGTACCGCACTTATGTTGCTGAGGAGAAGATTATTTTCAGATAATTATTTGGATCGGATTATTTCTTTTGATTTGACAAGGTTCTTATGTTTATACAGTAAAGGCGTTTCAAACGTTGCTATTTTCTCTGCAGATTTTCGTTATTGCTAACATTTTTATTTGGCCTATTTTAAGTCCATTGTTACTGAGAAAAGACGTGGAATAATTAAATAACCACGAATAAAAAATCGGCAATCTCGTAGCTCACTTGGTCCTTTTTAAGCCCTCTTGTTTTTTGATACCATTATGCTAATTATGCTATTAAATTATCAATTTATTATTGGGCGACATCTGAGTCTGAAGTTGTTTTATTGCTATACCGGGATGTTCTATTCCTATCTTGATATACCCTCTAATGCTCGAGTAGGCTTTTGAACATTTCAACATTTCGTCCAACAATTTTTATATGTTGTTATTAGGCTGCATATACATACATACCTCTGCCTGGAAGAGAGATAATATATTCCCCTGAAGAGTACGAATGTACGTTCCTATATTCATCTAAGATGATGGAAGCTTTCGTCGACTTCTCATTCAGAATATTTTATAGTAGATGTCTGCTCGATACACCTGCCTGTTGAAATATATTAGAATAAAGTCTGCCTTTCAAGTGATTTATTAATTCTAATTGCTCTATACTACGTCGTTTTCTAGTTCAACGGAAAAAAACTTAAAATAGTTTTTTCTTTATTTACTTTGAATTTTAACTATTTATTTGTACATTGAAAATTCTTATTTGTTTTTGCTTTAAGTATTTAGAGAGACCCTGAAAAAAAGTGGAATTGACATACCCGAATTTATTTTTGTTTTTGAAGTAAATAAAACCTTTACTAACCTTCGTTGAGGGAGAAATTTACAAAAAAATGTTACGACGATATTTGATTTTTAAACGTTAATAAAACAAGTTATCCGAGCGGGCTATCTACTCAATTTGAAGGGACATTTTATGACATTACCTTACGTCCCTCGGTTAGTTTGATTTTATACGGGTACAGACACAAGTAACCACTCGCAAAGTAGAAGTCGAAGGAAGAAAAAGTTTTTATAATTGACGAGAAAGTGGGTATCTCATAAATTGACAGCAGACCTTGCGTTTTCGTAACTTACTGATGTACCCTGATTAATTATCGAACGGATTTATTCGAATTTGGCCAATTTGGCAGAACGTTCGTGTCGGGGGTAAAAATCATGTGATACGTCGAACGTTTTATAGCGAACGGATTATATAAATTATGTGGGTAATTAACTTAGAAGTTTAGGAAGAAGTGCTTTGATAATAGTGAAATGTAAGAATCACTCATACATAATTCTCCAGAATCTGTATGCGGGTGGCAATCAATTTGAGAGAAGCGGAGAGACTTATGTCTATCTTAGTGGCCTGTGGACTTTGAGAAATTAGCCTTTCTGTTCGCGACGAAAGATTCCATTTAAGAAATGGAACTTATAATAGGATTATAATGACGTAAGTTTTGTTGAACGCTAGGATCTGCATAACCTTCAAGCACGCGCGCGGCGTCAAATGGACGACACTCGATACATTTTCGTTAATTGTTTATGTTTTTTAGGAATAAGATAGATTTACTGCAAATTGTGAACATTCTATCAAAATATAAACATGGCTCTGTTATTCAAATGGTCTGTGTTTGCATAACGGTTCTATATCCTGAAGCTGAGTTTGCGCGCTATCTGCGCACAAATTGTTCCCAGCAGCCAAAGGAAAAAGGTAATCTCAAGAGCTGTCGGTGATTTTCGCTCTGGGAAGAAAGATTATTTGAAATTTTGTGCACATGATGTTGTTCACTCGGAATACCTCTCGGTCGATCAAGCAGTGAATAAACAATATCATTATGAAGCATTTAATGGAGAGTGTTCGGAGGAAAAAAAAACTCGAATTGAGGCATCTCCATAATGGACCATCTCAGAAATCCATCCATGTAGCTACTTCTTCACCAACAACACTAACAATCAGATCGAGCAGGCATTGTTTAGGACCTTATGATTTACTGCTAGTTCTGAAACTCATATTACGAATGCGTAGGTAATGTAAAGAAAAATGTATCGCTGAAAATTAAAGGTATGCAACATCAATATCATTAATAACCACTTTGTCCTACTTGATGACATAGAATCGACATAGAACTAGATGACACAGAAACGATGAAACCAGTCAGGTAGAAGCAGTACGGTCAACAATAAAAAGTTTTGTAAGGAGGCACCCGAAAGCAAACTATACTCTTGCAAAGTCCGCGAAGTAAAACCTTGGTTCGACGAAGAATACAAGTAAAAAGTAAAAGCCCATAATGCTCTAAGATTTAAAATCCAAGAAAATGAAGAAGAAATCACGCGTAAAAATATCAAACCCTACGAAAGAAAGTCAGCCATCTCCTTCGGCGTAAAAAACGAAAATGGCAAAGGAAAAAGTTTGCTCATTCAGTGTGTTTACCTACAGTGAATACAGGGAAAAACGCTGTCCGAAAGGAATACCAGACTAGATCAGAATTTACCCGCAACGATAATTGTGGGTTCGTTTCGGACAGAGAAAAAGTTGCATCAACACGGCAGGGGTTCAGATATAACTGCCAATCATTGGGGAAATAAATGAAGCGATCCATCGGCTTAAGAATAACAGGGCAGGAATCGATCAAATACCATGGGAATCAATAATATAATTGACAGAAAAGTTACATGGGCTCATAACAACTGCATGGAACAATGAAAACGTCTCCGAGGAATGGAAAACGCATTATTTCCATATTTAAAAACAATGCAACAATTACCGAGTCACCAAGCAGTTACATGATGCTGCTTTAAAGAGGCTGCCTTCATACGCAAAGGAAATAATCGGAGACAACCAGTCTAGTTTCAGGTGGAATCAAATAACCAGTTCTTAAGGATAATCTATGGGAGAAAACAGGACGAAGAAATAGTTCACAATCAAGAACTCGAGGAACTCTATCCAGCTAAAAGCATTGTCCGCGTAATTAAATCGCGAAGACTAGGATGGGCAAGACACGAAGAATGTGGACGAACAGTCGAAAGAATAATAAGTGGAAAACCCATATGCCGCGACATAGATGAAAGGACAGTATAGGGATGGATCTAGAAGAGTTGGAACAGAGCAGCGAAACATGGAAGGAAAACACTGATGATAGGGATGGGGGTGTGTTAATTAACGTACCAGCAATATAATTTTCATTGTCTCAGTAACATGTACGTAATGTACTGGGGACACAACATACGAGTATGTAAAGAAAATTTGGATTACAATACCAACTGCGGTATATTTCTCATACGAATTCCAAACTTCGTAAAGCATTCCTTTCTCGAAGAAGCCATATGAATGTAAGAGAATATTAAAACATATTTCATTACAAGAGCGCCCCTCGAACACGTATCGTATTTATGTTCATGAAGCACTCACTTCTTGTATAGCCATCAAATCAAATAAGACATTCATACCGCCATCCTGACGGCACTGAATTCAATTAGTTTATGGGAGAAAAAGGTCAACTTCGAAAAAGTTTGAAATAAAAGCTTTGAAATCATTATTTAATGAGAAATGGGATATCACCCAATGTAACCCGATGTGCAGGTTGGTGATACACAGCACTTGGAGCACAATGTCGAATTGTGTTTTTGAAAAGTAAACACAATTAATCGAGGTGACTTCACATAAAGTTCGATTGTCATATGGCGCCACATGTCACGGTTCCGAATACACACTCGAAATTACGTGAAAATATCTTATTTACTCAAAGGTCAGATCTATCGTTATGTTTAATCATTGTTCTTATACACACCATCGTATGGATGTTTGGGTCGTGACAAGGCGCTCTTAGCGTACCTTTCGTAAGAGCACTGTTTTAATCAAATTTTGCGAGCTGTAAAATAAAGCATGTTAGATGGGGGCATACGATTTTCGACAATGCATTTATGTATGTGTTTATATTTTTTAAAAGAAAACAATTTTTTTATCTTTGAAGCTAACTTAATTTAATGCTTAAAACTTTAAACGGAAAAGCACCTGGTGAAAACGGATATTTAAATTTATGATTGATTACTATTTTTGCACTCATTTTCCGCTCGACTGATTGGGTCAGTCATTGGGTTTTCCTAGATCAGCTAAGTACCTGGGAGTCATCTTAGATAGCAAACTTCTTTGGTCAAAGCATGCTGAGTCAGAGACCACCAAAGCGCTGTCAGCTTTTTAGCAATGTAAAGGTGTTTTTGGCAAAACATGGGGATTATCGCAGAAAAACGTCCTCTGGATCTACACGGCAATGATAAGACCGACAATCTCATATGCGTCGGTCTGAACAGGCTAACACGCAAACGTGTCGTGGCCTCTTTCATCAAACTCCAAAAAACAGTTTGTGTTAGCTGTACGGGGGCTTTCCCCAGTACGCATGGTGCTGGTCTAGATGCTGTAATGAATCTTCCACCCTTTGACATATTTATACTGGGGTACCCACTGAAAGCCATGTTTCGCCTCAAGAAAAATTGTTTTTGGTGCAACTTGCATTGGAGTGACAGTGTACTTGCGCGAGAAATATCCTACGACCCTTGTCTCATGGATATGCCTTCCGACGCAATGACACCTGCCATCCTATTGCGCTATAATTCCGCAGTCCGAATTGCTATTGCGTCACAACTGGTTCTGGCCAGATACTGAAACTGGAAAGGACTATCTTCGTATTTTTACAGATGGCAACAGGTCTGGACGGAGGTCCGCGCTGGGGTTTTATTTGATCGCAAAAATGTCCGACTATACTTTTCGTTAGGAAAATATGCATTTGTCTTTCAATGAGAGATATACAATCATAATAACCATGCATTATTTTGTGAAGCACAAGTGGAAGGGAAAAAGCATATAAGGGGTTCAGAGAAGAGATTCTCAGTACCTGGACCCGCTTAGGTCTACCTGATTCCAAGGTCAAATCTTATATCAACTATTGGTCCTTTAATGCACACAATCTTAGATGGGGAAATATCCAGAATGCAGGGATGACTAAGCGCGTACGCCCTTAAGGAGAAGTGGTTGCAGAAGGCTAGTAGGCGTCATTACGGGTCATTACACTTTTGTTAAGCATCGCATCTCTGCGTGCTTGGCATCAGTGAGACGCCCACCTATGCTGTATGTTGGGCGGAGGATGACACAGCTGAACACTTTCCCTACGACTGTCCTGCCTCCGCACGGCCACGGTGGCGCACCCTTGGGGCCGACGTGGTATATGCTAAATCTCTTAGCTCCGGACGACGGGGAAAATACAATAAAGAAAGGTGTCTACCTGGTAGTACAATCTACCAGTATTTAGCTCTGAGTGCTCCAACAGATAGCAGAAGCCTCCAACAAAAAGAAAACAAAAAAAGGTTGAGTCAGTTACTTGATAGAATCGACTTTGCTTCTTCTTCTTCTTAGATGGCGTTACAGCTCATGAAGAGCCAGAGCCTAGCTTCTCTCATTCACTTATGTTGTGTGCGATTTGTTTTTTTTTCACACAAGTGGACGGGACGGCGAGAGTCGAGAAGTTTTTTCAAGGCAGGTGTACTACGGGGGTTTTGTTTTTTCTTTGAAGCCCAATTTATTAATTCGTTGATAATTATCTATTCGCACCAGTTTTTTAAGCGACCTTGCTATCAGGTTCTGGTTATTTTCAACGGTTGTATACATGTATTCTGAATTTAGAGATGATTTTATTAATCTCTTACTATTATTAAATTTTCTCAGTACAATGCGATGATAAGGATACAGGAAAACATTCTAGGTAGATGAAGCTAGATGCGTTTTGTCTTCATTTTGGTTTATAACTTTTAAAATACAGACTTGTAACGTTGTACGCATATATATGTATATATATTTTTCGTTCATTGTTATAAATGCAAGGCACCAGGTTTCGTAAGATCAAATTGTCCTAAATGCAAGGAACTTCCAAAGGGCCCATCCACAATTTCGTTTAATTGTATTAAAACCACACTGGGCACAGATCTCCCAACGATACCAATTGTATTGCATGGCGAATCCGGTATAGCATACATCGATACTGCAGCTAGAACTAGCGTCGCTGGAAGGAAACTATTTTTACATCTCCTCCGGAACGGTAAAAAGTTCACAAAAGCCGATGCTACAGTTACTCTTGCTGACGGAAATTCAACCGCACAAGAGCCGATACCAATATTATATTTGGCAATCGATTGCGTCCCATCAAATTTATGGCGTTACCTTAAGCAACCGACAACAGGACTTTGTTAGGAATAGATTTCCTCGAGCAAAATGGAGTGGTCCTGGATCTAGGTCAACGTATTTGCTGATCAACCAGATATACTGTTTGAGTTCTATGACACGACACATACGAAATTTGCAAAGACGTCCGAACAAGTTCATTTCATGACACCAGAGAAGTTCAAATTAGCCAAAACATCCGACTTCCTTGTGCCAAAGTCCAGCACCCCACTCATGCATCAAAGCAATCAACTTTCAGGTAGCTTAGTGAAGCGTACCTCTGCGTTTCTATCTTGGTTTGAGCCAATGAAACCTATTTCACCAATTACTCCAACTCCACTTCAAGTTGCACATTGCGAAGTGACACCACCGTCGAAGAGGAGAACTACTACTTCTTCAATGCAAAGTAATGACTATTCGCCAGGGTTGATACAGAACATATTTGGCGATACGTTAAGATGCACTGACGTCACTCCAGATCGAAAGAGAGAGAATGAATACCTCTTTCCAAGTATGGTACGTACCCAGGAAGATGTTGATCCGGAAACATCCAATAGAAAATGCTTCAAGACTTCTCACATCTGCTGAACGCAACTATGTCACCGACGCAGTTTTGGTCCAGGGGGAGAAGAAGTTCAAACATTCATCAAACAAGTCGGATCAATAGCATTCCAAGTCGCTTCCAAAGATGACCTCATGATTCCCTTGGGAACCTACCACTCGTCACCACTCACGAAGTTCAAACAATCATCAACAAGTTTAGACGAAGAACCAATACAACGTTTCCGAAGACGCGACTGACCAAAGAAAACAACTTCACTTCGCCAGAGAGGGAGACTGTAACGTTGTACGCATATACAGGGTGTCCCACGAGCAGTGTGCCAAAAAGCTAGAGCGTGTAGGTCTGGTCAAGACAAGAAAAAAATCGTATGGGAGGGGGGGTGTCTATTCCCCTCCGTTTAGCCGGGAGGGGCAATTTTCTAAAAAATTGACTTAATTTGGAAAAAAAAATATTAAAAATCAACAGTTACATCCACAATGCCGTGATATACTTTTTTGTAAAGCCAGAAACCTCTTCTTTCATCTTGTTTCTAAACGAAGCTGTTTTAAGGAATAGTTTTTGAGAAATTAATTTTCAAACTCAAAATTTTGAAAAAAAAATGAAAAAAAAAAATTTCGAACTATTTTTTTTCAAAATTGTATGTAATTAAGTACTAATTTTTTGTCCAAAATTCAATTCTCTTATTAGTTTATAGTTAAAAACAGAAAACCGGATGCAAAAATGTTTTGTAGTTTTCGAGAAATTAAAAAAAAACCCGAACAATTTTTTTCTAAGAAAAACCTTTTTTTGGTTTTAACGCGGCTGGACTTGTAGGCAAATTAATGTATGAAACATTGACATCTCTTTTATTATTTTTAAAAAAAATTGAGTTTTATTATAATCAATTTTCAATATGATCCCCATTTTTTAGAAGGCAAAGATTATATCTCCTTCTAATGGCTGCACATAAGTCAAACAATTTGACTCCAGCGACTTCAATCCGTGCTTTCAGTCGTTCCAAAGATACTATTTCCACTTCGTAAATATAATTCTTCATGAATCCCCACACATAAAAATCTAGAGGAGTTAAATCTGGTGATCTAGGTGGCCATTCCGTGGGGCCCTTTCTTCCAATCCAACGGTCACTAAAATGATCATCCAGCCAGTTTCTAACCCGTAAGCTGTAGTGTGCTGGTGCTCCATCTTGCTGGTAGATTAAATTATCTGCTATGGCCAAAGGAACGTTGTCCATCAAATCGGGCAAAAGGTCTCGTAGGAACTGCAAGTATGATTCTCCATTAATAACGGCATTCAAAAACCGGGGCCCGATTACAGTTTGTCCAACAATACCAAGCCAAACATTACAGCTAAAGCGGTGTTGTGATTTATTTCGTTTTTTGTTGTGTAGATTGGTGCTACTCCAATGATACAAATTGTGGAAGTTAGTAACCCCATCTCTGGTAAATTGTGCTTCATCCGTCCAGAATATCCTTCCAAAATTGTTTCGTTCAGTTTCATTTCGAAGCAGTAATGATCGACAAAATTCTGCTCTCAAAAACTTGTCGTTTGAGGTGAGTTCCTGAACTATCCTACGGGTGTAAGTTTTCGGTATGAAGCACTCTCCGTACTCTAGATTTGGGCACTCCAAGCATAATAGCTATCCTCCTTGTACTAAGGGAGGGATTACGTCAGACCAAATCCAAAAATTGCGGTTTTATTGTCTTAAGGTCCTAGCCGGTTGAACCCATTGGCGGCGGGCGGACCCAGACGAAATTGGCAGGTCAGTTTTCAGGCGTTATCAATGAAAAAAAAAGGATTAATCCAAGGTTATTTCAATACTGTGTCAGTTTATTGAATCCTCATAAAACTACAAATTTTTTAAAAATAATAAAAGAGATGTCAATGTTTCATACATTAATTTGCCTACAAGTCCAGCCGCGTTAAAACCAAAAAAAGGTTTTTCTTAGAAAAAAATGGTTCGGGTTTTTTTTTAATTTCTCGAAAACTACAAAACATTTTTGCATCTGGTTTTCTGTTTTTAACTATAAACTAATAAGAGAATTGAATTTTGGACAAAAAATTAGTACTTAATTACATACAATTTTGAAAAAAAATAGTTCGAAAATTTTTTTTTCATTTTTTTTTTTCAAAATTTTGAGTTTGAAAATTAATTTCTCAAAAACTATTTCTTAAACCAGCTTCGTTTAGAAACAAGATGAAAGAAGAGGTTTCTGGCTTTACAAAAAAGTATACCACGGCATTGTGGATCTAACTGTTGATTTTTAATATTTTTTTTTCCAAATTAAGTCAATTTTTTAGAAAATTGCCCCTCCCGACTAAACGGGGGGGGGGGGGGGGGGGGGGGGGTAGACCCCCCCCATACGATTTTTTTCTTGTCTTGACCAGACCTACACGCTCTAGCTTTTTGGCACACTGCTCGTGGGACACCCTGTATATGTAAAACATATATATTTATATTTAATATTATATTATTAAAAAAAAAAACATAAATAAATATTTTATCAGCCTTTTAAATATTATAATATTCTATGTTATTTTATGTAGACATGGCAACCCTAAAATAACATTAGTTATAAACATTTTTGTCAAGAGCACACGCACGACCGGGTGTATAAAAGGCGACGCCCGATCAGTGGACAGTCACTCAGGTTTGGTATTTCGCCTAGCGAAGTTCTCACGAGCGTCCCAGGAAAATTACCACACTTGCGCGATATTTTTTTGAAAGCCAATAAAGTCTTCTTATTGACAATATTAATTTGTTGTTTTCCTTTATTAAGGGGGAATACTTGCTTAGCTGCTCACTCAGCGTATACGGCGGTTCTCGGACAGCTTACGCGCGGTGAAGGGAATAGCAAATACTTTTGTAACCGCTTTGCTTAGTTGCCTGCTAAGCGTGTACTGCGGTCTTCGGACAGCATACGCGCGGTAGGTGAGGTAGTAAGGTGGCAAATAGGGGGAGTTCTCCGAAGAATAGTGGAGACCTGCCAAAGCTAAAATCAAGCTTTACAGACTTCTTTTTTACATTTTTCGAGCTTTGTTCAAAAAATAGGGTGACTTTATTTTTCTCGAAAATATTTATTATTCCATCAATACCACTTTGTTCCTTTAAAAGTAATCCTTTCAGACATGATTCACGTACACTTTCGCAAGCGCTTTTTCCTATCCTCACTATAACTTTGAGATTTTTCGGCGATGCGGTTTTTATTTCTTCAATCATGGCTAGTCTCCACCCTTTAATGTAGGTATGTTTTAAATTTTGGGTTAGGAAAAAAGTTGCAAGAGCCAAACCCGGTGAATACCGGACGCACAAGCAACGATAAGTGATCAAACATTATCGATGTGCAACAGCCATGCATTACTTTTTTTGACAAATCCATTGCCATTCAACAGCTCTTGAGCGATGCTTATGCGACGGTGCCTTGGGTCAACATTTACCAATTTCGGGGCAAACTTCGCTGACACATATTTCATGCCCACACCATTCAAGAATACATGGCATGAACTTCTTTGACGATTTCTAATAACAATTTTCACTGTTTCAACGTTTTCATCCGTTGTTGACGAGCTGATGCCTCCGGGGCGGACATAGTCAGTAGCATCTGCTCGGCCGCCTGAGAAGAGGTTGTAACACTTTTAAACTTTTTTTTTTCAGAATGGACTCGCCAAACGGATGACACAGGCAACACCTCAAATAACGTTGGAGAATTTCATTTAATTTTTATTTAAATTCACATTTTAAAACAGATTCTTTGATAAATTTTAGCAAAAAATTCCCAAGCACACCAAAACACGTTTAACCCTTATACTTGTGAAAATTCTGCCTATATATCACCATATATTGGGGAGATGTCTACCAACATAACAAAAAAAAAATTGAAAAACGAACCAACGAAATTTAACCAACGAAAGTTCCCTTATTTTTTACATAAACGTCGAATATCTAAAAGTATTGTTTTAAGCTTTTAGGAATCGGAGCAGTCTAATTATGTATATTGCTTTACGATCTTAACCTTTGTTACTTTTACTACCTGAGAACACTTCTTCTCCAAATCTCCAATATCTCCAATATCTCCGTTTCTATTAATTTAAGCCAGTGCTTGTTTTTTTTTTTCTTAAAATTTAACTTTTAGGTGCATTTCGCAGTAGGGATCAACTTCCTCGTGGCATATTAATGGCGACAGCATCAGGTATAACAAAACCAAAATGGACCAGCAAACCGTGTAATTGCTTAAAAGGCTACAATTTACTACGGACATCACACTCGAAGCAGGTCACGAATGTCGACATGGAAAATATTTTTTTTCGGATTGCAGAAGAAATTATTTTAATAAGATACAAAATGTGTATTAGTTCCTCATTTAAGTAAAGCTATATCTCCTACTGCTTGTTGATTCTGCAGTTGAAGCCTTAAAAATTAAATATTAATTTAAAAATAGACAACTTTTCAAGATACTGTTCAATATACATAGTAGTGCTAGTGATGGAAGAAGTGTATTAATTTTTATTCTCAAATTGAATTCTCAACTTTTATGAATAATTATTTTCGACGATAACTCCTGAGTGGCTCTCATTAAATAAGATTTTCAAGAAGTTGTCAAGGCGATAATTAAAATTGCGTGCAATCCGTCGATATTTGTAATTTGTTGGCTTCACATTTAAGAAGATCAAAACAGTTCATTAAATGCAGATAACATCTTGGCGGAATAAAATGAAATCACATTGAGATTAGTTTTAATATTACTATACGTTTTCTTTTTGAATTACGTTGGATCTTGGTTCTCGTGATTTGTGTGTCAAGTAATTTATGCAAATTGATGCAGTCATTAGTGCGAAATGAGGCAACCGACAAAATTACTGATGCTCTTCATTTTAAAAAAAACTTATTAAGAAAAACATTTCAATTGACTGGTAGTCATTCAACGCAAATAATCGTCAACAAGGCTATCAATCGCAGCTTTTAATTTGTCGCATTTCTATATATTCGTATATGTACTTCTCAAATTCGATAGGCGCTTTTAGGTGACTATCTTATTCATTTTGTTAAGAAAGAGTTGGATATCATATCAACGAATCGATTAGAACCTATATTTCGGGCCGTTCAATTCAAGTCGTTTTGAATGGTTTCAAATCTGATATTTACCAAATAAACGCTGGTGTTCCCCAAGGCTATGTTCTGTCACCGATACTCTTACTCAGTTTTTGCATGTGCGATTTGATGGATTGAATATGTTGTTTCCAATTTAAGTTATGGTCAACGAATACTCCTAGGTACTTGAAGTGACTTACTCATTCAATGTCGAAGCAATTCTCAGAACAAGATGAACTGGGGACAAAATTACATTTTCCACAAATATACAAGGTAAACAATTTTTTTTACAATCATGAGATGAAAACAAAAGTTATAGTTATCAAGGACATTATTTGATATTTTAAACGACATAAGTTTTGTTTTTTTCACTAACAATCAATTTATGCTCAGCAAACCAAAGCCTTAAGGTTTCTAGATCTTCGGAGATTTTAGCAATACATTCTTATTCTGAATAAAATTGATACGTAAAGGTTATGTCATCTGCAAAGGCAGTTGAGGTCCCATTCAAATTCAGATCAAAGAAGGATTTAATGTAAATTAAAAACAGCACAGGAACGAGAACTGAAACCTGGGGTACACCATCCTTTAACGTACGTAAGTCACTGAAGTTACCGTTTACATTAACTCTTTGTTTTCTATCGTGGAGATAATACGTATACCATTTATGGACTATTCCTCTAAAGCCAGTATTCAGTATTTTTTTAAAAGGAGGGCATGATCAACCATGTCATGCTTTCGTCATATCAATAAAAACAGCCATGGTTGGTTTATTGCAATGAGTGCTATTAAACAATTGGCTATTAACTCTTAGAATAGCATCCTCGGTAGACAAACCCTGTCTAAAACCAAACTGAGTTTTGCTAAAAAAAATCATTTTTGTCTAGGAACCATATTATTCGAGATTTCATCAGTTTTTCAATTATTTTAGAAAATGATGCCAACACTGAAATCGGTTCAAAATTTGTCATCTTATTTTTATTTCATAAGCAAATTTGTTCAGGAACGAACTAGATATACCACCACTTGTACATGAACTTTTATTTTTTAATGACAATACTAATTTCAAGACTTGAATAGAAAATAAAGCTGTTCGGTTGCATATACATAAATTGCTGATTAAACAGAACAATTACAATCAGGTGGAGTCCTTACAGATGGATTAAGTCAACTCAAGCTCCTCTCTTTCGTCCCTAAAGCTACATCGGCAATGTATTAACATACAGAGCATTAAATTCCAATCTCGACAGCATAATTAAGTGGGATGTAAACGATGGAGGGCAATTTAATGATTCAAATAAAAAATAAACCCATGTGTACCCTTAATTATCAGCCATTTTTCATAAATGGAATAAAATCGAAAAACTGTCCGTTATTGGTACATATAATAAGTGCGTTAGTAAAACACAGTTGGAATGCACATATTCGAATACGTCAAACGTTTAGATTTTAAAAAATAATTCATCCACTTCTATTTGGCTTCAATTTATAAGAACTATATTCCGCTCAAGTTAGAGAACAACAGTCGTATGATAGATAAAACTAAAAAACCGGCGATGAAACTTATAGGAGGCACGGATATTACGGTCATCAGACTCGCTTGAAAATCGATGTAATTTTTCCTGTCTTTCGTTTTTTAAAACCATTTCTACATATAATGCTCAAGCGAGCTAGCCAATTACATTTCCCTCCCTTCGTCCGCAATACTTGTAGAATGTTCATCAATCTAAACTTTAACCCGTCTTCGAATGTACAGTTAAATTTTGAGATCTGTTCTTTAATCGAACCACACAAGGCTATTCCCAGCCCTATATTTCCCACTTGTTAAAACTCGTCAGCATTTAAAATCAATGCGCACCGGCACCTCTTTTAATATATGTACTTCTGTGTCTTGACAATGGACTGCCTTCTGCTCGAATCAATTAAAAACAAAAAAAAAACAAAAATGAGGAACCTGATTCGACTTCAGTTTGTTGTGATGTGTAAACTTTTCTTAGATGTTATTGTGTAGGTTCCGATTTTTGTTAATTGTTAATTGTGAGTCACACTTTAACGTCAAGTTTCTTTGCCCTTAATTTGACATTTCTTTGTTTCAGTGTTTGACAAATTCAACCATGGAGAGGTACACAATTGAGCAGCGCGTTAATATTGTTGAAGCCTTTTACGAAAATGGGCGTTCAAATCAAAATGCATTTCGTGCACTTCGTGATTTTTTTGGTCAGCATAATCGACCAAATGTGTTCACAATCAGTAGAATTTTGCGCAAATTTCTGTAGGAAATGTGGAAACACCGGTGCATGCTCGCCGAGTTCGCTCTGTGGAAAACATTGCTGTTGTTCGCGATAGTGTGGCAGAAGAGCCGTCAAACTCGACTCGTCGTCGTGCCCAACAACTGAACATCTAACGAACATCACTGATGCGGATTTTGAATAAAGATTTGAATTTACACGCTTACAAGGTTGAATTGACTCAAAAGCTGAAGTCTACTGACCATTTCAAGTGTCGTCAATACGCCGAATGGTTGCTTGAACAGACAGAAGTGAACGGTGACTTTACAAAGAAAATCATCTTCAGCTACGCGGCACACTTTCACCTCAGTGGATTCGTTAACAAGCAGAATTGCCGCAGGGCAAATGAAAATCCACGAGGGATTGTTTAAAAGCCGATGCATCCACAAAGAGTGACTGTTTGGTGCGGTTTATGGGCTGGCGGCGTTATCGGGCCGTACTTCTTCGAAAATGAGGTCGTCCAAGCAGTTACCGTGAATGGCGTTCGCTATCGCGAGATGATAACGGCCTTCTTGTGGCCAGAAATTGAGGGTATGGACCTGGACGATATGTGCTTCCAATAGGATGGTGCCACTTGCCACACAGCCAGCGAAATAATGGCTCTTTTGCGCGAGAAATTCAATGGCCGTGTTATCTCACGTCGTGGCGATGCTAATTGGCCGCCACGATCATGTGATTTGACTTATTTCTTTGGGGATATTTAAAAGAAAAAGTGTGCGTCAATAAGCCAGGAACAATTCAAGAGCTAAAGGATGAGATAATTCGGCACATTAACGACATTGAACTTCAATTATGTCTCAGAGTCGTTGAAAATATGGACCACCGGATAGAGGTATGCCACCGAAGCCGTGGCGAGCATTTGGCCGATATTTTGCTTCACACATAATTGTCATAGATCCTTCTATCATAATAAAAAATATTAAGATAATTCTCTGAAAACTTTTTGTTTTATTGTATTTACAAATATCATCGTGCGTTTTCGTTCCTTTCCTTTAGTATTGACATATGTAGATCCACGTATTGAGGCCGAATCAAAACTAAAGTCACGTTCTTATAGAGATGACGTACATACATGGCATCTTAAATGCATTCACTTTTAGTATTTTAGGTTAAGAGTGAATCATGTTCTTAAAGAAAATAAGACTTTCCCAAAATGGAGGATACTGACCTTCATTATATAAAGGGTCCGCCAAATAATTTTTTTTTTTTGAAAATGCTATAAAAAAAAAACTACTGAATATTTTCTCAAATTTCTTTTTTTATTTGAAAGTACAATCCTTCCGGTTAATAATGGAAAATAATTTCATTCAAATGGCTGCCTCGGCTGGCCATGCAGTAGCCTACACGATCGGTCCAATTTTTAAGCACATTATCGATTGTGTGCAGCTGTATTTCACCAATGGCTTCACGAATATTGTCCTTTAAAGCGTCAATTGTCTCTGGCTTGTCGGCGTAACACTTATCTTTGACGGCACCCCACAAATAATAGTCCAACGGTGTCAAATCGCAGCTCCGAGGTGGCCAAACGACATCAGCTCTGCGGCTGATAATGCGATCTTCAAAAACAGGGCGCAAAACATCGAGTGTAGCTTCGGCTGTGTGGCACGTAGCGCCGTCCTGTTGAAACCAAATGTTGCCAATATCCTCCTCTTCAATTTTTGTGAACAAAAATTCGTTCAACATGGCCCGATAACGATCGCCATTGACTGTAACGGCCACTCCTTGCTCATTTTCGAAGAAAAATGGCCCAATTATGCATCTGGACCAAAATCCGCACCAAACAGTGGCTCGTTTTGGGTGCACCGGCTTTTCAATGTATGCGTGCGGGTTTTCTGTGCCCCAAATGCGACAATTTTGCTTGTCTACATACCCGCCAAGATCAAAATGAGCTTCATCTGAAAAGATGATTTTTTTTGGCAAAATCGGCATCTTCTGTAAGTCGATCGCAGGCCCACTATACACAACCATATTCGTTCAGCGGAAGGATAAAACTAATTATCTGTCAAATCAGACATGATCTAAGTGTTACCATTCACGAAATAAGCACTACTTGAAAAAAAAAACGTTAGATGGCGGACCCTTTATTATACCGAAAGTGGCAAAAATCATGATGAATGTAGGCATATCATGGTATCATTGGTATCATTCAAACTTATTTGCACAGTAAATTTTTATTTCTAAAACGTATGGAAAATAATATGCTCTTTTTATGCCCCTAAGATCGATTTATTGATGTTGGTTTTTTCCTCGTTATGGCTAAATTTCATAGGTTGAGGTGTCCAGAAGAAATATGAGTAATTGTCATCTATTTTCCAAATCGGCATCGATGGTGTTAGTTTAATTTTTGTCATTGTGGGGGCGATTTTAGCTTAATCTAATACTAGAGCTGAAGCCATGGCTTTTGAAGTTCTTAAACTAATATAAGCATCTTGAGCCAACAACCGTGATAAGTGACAAACTTTCTTTGTTACTGAAAAGATTTTTGCTTAACCCTTATCCGGGCAAGGTGTGTCTAATGGACACACTGCTTATGTTTTTTTGTGATATTTAAGAAATGAGGCATCATTTAGATTTGCCGATTTGTGACTTTTCCTTTGGTGATATAATGAATGCTTTTATAATAACAAAAATATATGACTTTATGAAACAAAAAAATAACAAGTATAAACACATTTTTCTGGCGTAAACGGGCAGCGGTGTCTATTGGACACATTGAACGAAGTCAACTAAAAAACGACACAACGGCGTAGGCATTGCTATTTTAAATGCTCTTTCGTTGTTGTTTCTACGGAAAACAGATTTGCCATAAATATGTATTGCTCAACAAAACATTTACCGTTACTTTGTCGACAAACTTTCAAGGAGTGCCTTCTATTGTATCATTTGTCTTTCGTTTGTTGAAAGGCATACAGTTCGGCTTTGAGTGATTTTAGCTTGTGAATAAATAATAAATATTATCGGTAGTTGGATATTCTAAAAGAAATTATATTGCGTGGTAATCAAAACACTTGACAGGTAATAACTTAAGTTGCACAACATTGAATGCCTTATTATTTGTATATAATATATTTTAGCAATTCTTAAAAATGGCGATTAACAGAGCGTTATCTAAAAGGGAATTAGAAGACATCTTAGCTAATTTATCTGATGATGATAATGTTGATGACATTAGCTCTGAATCTGATTCGGAATTGGATAATACTTCCCTTGCAAGTGAGGCAGAAGATGAGCAAATCGCAAACATCAATGATAATTTGGAAGAGGACTCGGCAAACGAAAATGTGGTTGAGTCACAAGTACGGCAAAAAAACATGATTTACACTTCAAAAGATAATGTAACTTGGTCAAATACTCCTTTTCCATCTGGTCGCATTCGGGCACATAATATAATTAGAGGCATCAAGTCGTTGCACAAAGTAAATCTTCCACCAGGACAACAAGTTTATGAGCCGCTTGACGCTTTTTGTTTATATTTGGATGCTGAAATTGTTAATGAAATAGTTCGATTTACAAACCAAGAAGGTTCTCGAGTCTTGACAGAACAAAATTGGAAGAACACAGATAGTGTTGAGATGTATGCATTTTTTGGTTTGCTACTGACTGCTGGGCATCTTAAGCAAAGTGCAACCAGTTACGATGTTTTATGGAATTATGTGTACGGACCTCCAATTTTCAGGGCCACAATGGGCTTGAAGCGCTTTAAGTTTTTGTTGAGGTTCATAAGGTTTGATGATAAAACAAGTAGATCGATTCGACGGCAAAGAGATAAATTAGCACCTATAAGAGACATTTTTCATTAAATAAATAATAATTTGAAAAAGATGTATACTCCAGGCGAGAATATAACGGTGGATGAGCAGCTTGTGCCATTCCGAGGACGTTGTCCATTCAAACAATATATGCCTGCTAAACCCGACAAATATGGGATGAAAATTTGGTGGGCCTGTGACTCGAAAACTTTTTATCCTCTGAATGGCATCCCATACGTGGGAAAAGAAGGAAATACTGTCGCCAAAGGCCTTGCTGCGCAAGTAGTAACATCAATAACAGAACCTTTTTACGGATCTCATAGGAATATAACATTTGACAATTATTTTACTGACTTGGATTTAGCTTACAAAATGCTAACAAATGGTTTGACTATAATCGGTACAGTAAGAAAAAATAAAAGATTTGTGCCAAAAAAATTTCTTCCATATCGAAACAGAGAAGAATATTCATCTATTTTTGGATTCACAAAGAAAGCTACTCTCGTTTCTTATGTTCCAAAAAAGAATAAATGTGTGTTACTTTTATCGACTACTCACCACAAGCCAGACATCTGCACAACAGATTCCAAGAAACCGGAAATTATATTGAGCTACAATGAAACAAAGGGAGGAGTAGATTCTCTTGACCAGTTGGTGCACGCGTACATATCCAAACGAAAGACAAACCGATGGCCTTTTGCTTTCTTTGCAAATTTGCTGGATGTAAGTTCTGTGGCTGCATATGTTATCTGGACCAACTTATACCCTAAATGGAATGAAAAACACCACGAACGAAGGCGGTTGTTTATTGTGAGTGTCGCCGAAGCTCTAATAAAGCCACAGATTGAACGCAGAAATCGAACGGGTTTATCGATATCTTCCGTCAAGGCAATGTCACATTTTTTACCGCAACCAAACACAACTTCGGAAATGCCGTCAGTACGAAAAAAAAGAAGATGCTATATATGCCCTTCCTCAATTTCAAGAACACAAAAACAAATTTGTGATATCTGCAAGAAAAACGTTTGCAGTCAGCACAGCGCCAGGTCGCAGATTTGCTCAAATTGCCAAAAGAAGTAGTCTTAGTACTAAATACCTAAACTGTATATATTTAAAAAATCAAAATTGAAAAAATAAATAAATAATAATAAAAAAACAAAACTACATTATTTCTGAAACGATTTATTTTAAAAATAAAGTGTATCATTTGTATACATTTCAATATTTTCACCATTGTGTCTACCGGACACAAAGGTCAGTTTGTGTAAGAAATATTCTTTGCCCGGATGAGGGTTAAAATAATGAGATCCTATATTTCAAGGATTTAATTTAATATCAAACAATTAATTTGATTTAGTTTGATTTTCTAATTTTTCGAAGATGACAACGCTAACATTAGGATCTATGACAACAGAAATTTAAGTGACCCGAATTCTGACGAGGAATCGGTCATCGACTGATTGAAAATAGTTGAAAGAGCGGATCATATTACTATATTATCATATGATATCATATCGCGCTATTATATTATAAATGAGAAATAAATAGGCCTTAATGTCTATTTTATTACAGTATTGTTTAAAACGTAAGCAACTTTTAATATCTGATGTGATAACCTTTATTTTTTATTACTTACGCACTTTAACGGGACATATGTAGATTCAATTAGGTTGTTTGTTGTGGATGTTGGTATCAACTTTTATTTCGTTTTCAAATATGTTATGGGTTCGTTCTTAATTTTGGGGCTTTGATTAATTTTTAACGACAAAAAAGGGACCGAGTTATTTGTACTCCCAGTAGCAATCAATAATATTAGATTGAATCGTTTGTTTTTACTGTACTATATGTACGCTCCATAATTAATTAAACGATCGTGTGTCAATGAGAACTTCTTTACACAACAAATGCTCTCAGCTAATTAAAACAAAAGATGTTGTAAAAAAAAAAAACTTCTGAAAGATACGGTTTGTCGACGAACAGTTATATTTACATAAAAGTTGTTAGGAATTTGTATTTGATTCTATCTTTGAATAAATTGATTTTTGATTTTTATTTTCACTATACCAATCTAAATACTTATTATAATAAATAAAATTATTTAATATTATATTAATATTATATTAATAATAATATAATAATTATTAAAAGTTGCCTGGGTTTCGCACAATATTGTACATGAACCCTTGTAACTTTTGAAGAAAAAATCTACATATCCCATTAATTAGCCTATTTTGAATTGTCTTGATCAAGTTTTAGTAATTTGAAATTCAGTCTTTTTTCTCCCTATTTAATATGTGGCAGGTGACACTTGAATTTATAATTTAAGGAATACTCTGCATATGCCACTGTTCCGAAGTCCCTATTATACCCTTATGATGATATTTTCTTTGAAAATGGATGATAAGTTCTCCTGCCTTTAGTGTTTAAGAAAAGTTCTCAATCATAAGTTTAAAATCAGAATTATTAGGTTCCTTGAACTGAAATCCCATAAAAAGTTCCTCCACAATATTTATACGTTTAAATACAATACATTTTTACATTCATCGCGTATCATCCGTCCATTATCTCTTGCTTCTATCGGGTTTGTATCATTTTATTCCTTTTTATTAAATATATTTCTGAACAAAAGTTTGAAAGTTCAAAGTCAAGCCATCTGAAGTTGTTTTACAAGAGATTACGTAATTCTGGTACATGTAATATGAGATGGTAACGCATCTACAACGAAATGCTGAAAGTAAGCTTGAACTTCAGTGTATGTTGGTTCGCTGAAGTGTAAACTTTTTTTTTTCCTAGTTTTAAACATGTCGACATGGGTGGCAAGACCAGATTGTTGCTGAGGCATACAGAAATCAAATACTGCCAGAAAGATGAAGAAAAAAATTTAGAGGTAAAGGAGGCGTTTTATGAAACAATGGATGAAATATTTGACAATTTTTTACACGGGGACTTCAACGCGAAAATAAGAAAAGAAGCGGAACATAGACCAACAATAGGAAGAAAAAGACTGCATGTCTCATCAAACGATAATGGTCTTACACTGAATGGAGTAATGCAAATTGATCTTTTTCTGACAGATGAAGACACGTACGTTAAAGCCTACAGAGAAGCGGATTGGGATTCAATTCACATCCTAGTCAATGCAGGAATTAAAGGACCCTTGTATGCAACATTTATACCAGGACGAAGTAAAAAACCGGTTCACCCTACTACATAGAAATTAACGACGAAACAAGGCAGGTAGAAACCGTAAAAAGCAATAACAAGTGTTGTCAGGGAGGCATTAAAAGCAAATAAGGCTTTTGCAAAGCCCCCAAACGGAAGGAAAGGAATGCGAGGTAAAAGTAAAAGCCCACAATGTTCTCAGGCTTCAAGCAAGGGAACACAGCAAAGAGATCAGGCGTACAATATATCAAGGAAGTTCGCCATCTTTTTCGGGGTAAAAAAACGACAATGGCAAATGAAATGAATTCGATAAACTGCTAAATGTACATGAGGAGAGCAATGGAAAACAGTGTTATCTACACAGCATTGTTGCCAACCATTGAGAAATTAAAAGAAGCAATCCATTCACTAAAGAATAACAGAGCCGGAGGAATCGGTCAAATACATACCATGGGAATTAATGAAATATACACGAGAGGAACTAACAGAAAAGTTACATGGGTTCATCACAATTTTGTATATGAAACAATGAAACTATCCTATCAAGTTGACACAAAGCGCTGTCAAAGATTCTTTTAAAGAGACTGACTTCATACGCTAAGGAAATAATCGGAGATTATCAGTGTGGTTACAGGAGAAACCACTATATGAGGGACCAGATTTTCACTGTACGACAGGTTTTAGAAGAGAAATAGGAATTCCAAGAAACGGTACTTTCACTATACGACAATTTTTAAAGGATTCCATAAACCGATGGAAATTATACCACGTCTTGTAAGGCCGGGCATCCCAAAAAATGTGTGAAAATTGGTAGTGAAGGATTAAAACAAGGCCGCTGACGCAAGATGAGCTAGTTCGGATTCCGATAACATCAACGCCATCGAATGATTATTTCGCGGCGTCCCTCTTCGGCGGGGTATTGGCAAAACCCCCCGTTGTACACTTGCCTTGAAAAAGCTTCTTGGCTCTCGTCATTCGGAATCGGCATTAAGCTTTAGGTTCCGTACGCTTGTGTGAAAAACAAATCGCACACAATATAAGTGAATAAAAGAAGCTTGGCTCTAGCTCTTCATGAGCTGTAACGCCCCCCCGGGGGCTTTCTGGCAGTACAATGGATCAGTATTTGTGTCTGAGTGCTCCAACATATAGCAGAAGCCTCCACAAAAAAAAAAAGTCTTCGTGACATGAGTGTGTTCCTTTCATGTTTCGCTCTTCTGTTCCACCTCTTCTTGGTCTATCCTCATATCATACCGAACTCGCTCATGACATACTACCCACTGCGCCACGACGCTTTCTGGCAGGGAAGCTTGGCGAGCAGTTGTCAAAGAGGCTTTGAACTTCCAATTTTCAAATGGCCTATTGTTAAATGGCTTTGTTAGATAGTCAACAAGCGAGTTAACAGGGACCAGTGCAAGACCTTGGATGAATAGTACAAGGCAATGAAGGAGACTTGGAAAAACATGTCTATGACCATGATAGACCTTATTTTTCTAAAACCTAAAAAGTGCTTTTCGCAAAGAGATCCCTTTTTGGAAATGTATACTACTACCGTTGTGATGAGACCCGGAAGGGAATAAATGAAAGACTTTATCCTTAGGAATAGTAAAACGTAAAAAAATTATCTACAATATAAAAATCAAGAATGCGGCTTCGATCCATTCGTGATTATCCATTTTAACGTTTTAATTATGTGTTCGATCAGTTGGTTTTCTGAAGTTATAATTACTTTCGGGCGTGAAAACCAAACTGTCGCTAAATATCTCTTCCGGTATTACCAAAGCTTTTATAATCGTCGGCCTTACTTGTTTGATTCAATATCTACCGGCAAAGGTCCTCCGCGTCTATACCTGGAATGACATGCATTTTGGATTGGGCTTAAAATAAATGAAAAATTTGTTCTTGTTCGATTTCAAAGTCGACCTTTGTAAATCAATCTTAATTTCCACACATAATACATAACCTATTCTAAGACTTCTATGCAGAGATGTGTGTCTGATAGTTAAGAGTTTTATATTACCACTTGTCCTTCTGTCACTTTATTTTTCTAGGATTGAAAATACATAGAGCATTAGTTTGAAGAAGATATATATAGAACGCAATGAATATTTTCGGATGTATATACAGAGGTTTCCGGATATTTCATGGAGCAAAATATCGAAATAAATGCTAGAACGTAACATATCATATAAAAAAATAGGGCTTTTCAAAGTTTATGTTCGTTTAGAAGTCCGTTGTTCACCATCCTACCTTGTTTGTATTCGATTCTCTCAGACTTTAAGGGGTACTATATCTGCTAACTGATTGAGTATTTAACACTTATTTGATCACTATGGGTCTCACTTACGTTCATAATTGAGGATGTGAAGACGAATACAAGACCTATAACTATGTACTTGCGTCAAAACGATATTCTTTTACTAGCATCTTAATACAGCAAGCTTGGTGTGGTATGAACTGTACAGGAATATTTGGAATCTTGTTGACAATCTTACAGAAATGCGTGTAGAGCAGCATAGCTATTGCTTCTGTCTGTAAGCACTTCCAAGATTGTGTTCCCATCCGTACCTTTCCCACCCCACCATTATTAGATCCCAAAGGTCTTCTTATATTAGAGACTACTACGCAAACCTATTTGACTTCACAGTTTTTTCTTATCCAAAATACGTTTTTTTTTCTCTTATACTAGTCTTTACGTACTAAAAGTCATATCAACAATAGTTGAATCAAAATAGTTAAAGGATGAGAAGAAAACTCTTTTTATTGAATGGCTACGTAATTGTTTATTTATTAGTTAATATTCATGCAAAAAGGGGAAAATATGAATATAATACATTGAATGCTTAATTAGGTATAATTGAGTTAACAACTGAAAACATAAAGTGTGACCCATTATTTATCAACATCTCGCCTATGACTCAAAAGCGTTTTTTCTTATTCTCTCATCTGCCTCAGATATACATTAAGTAGGCCTTGTGGCAAACAAAATTTTAATGATAGCGCTCATAACTACAGCCCAGATATTCAGACGAACTCATTTTGAAAATCCATTCCCTGGTGTTCCAATAATAATTTGGAGAAACGAACCACGTTGATTGCGTGGGGGAATAAGTTTACTACCATGCAAAGGAAATAGTACCGAAGTTACAGACAAACAGATAGGGACAATTCGAATGAATACTCTGCCTCAAGCCCCTTTAGAGTCATAAACAGTTTACGCCCTATGCTAAGACTAAAAAAAAGGTCAGAGGGAGACACGAACAGCTTGTAGTAGTCAAGCAGTATTTTCTTCCCTTAAATATTAGACACCTTCGTATGTATTTAAGACGAGAAATGTTGACTAATATTCAAATTCACAAGGGGAACTGCCAATTTTGGATTACGCAATTATGCGTCGACAAAATAAACAAAAAAAACGTGTACAGAGACATATGTTACAAGACAACATTTCACGTAAGTCACATATAAACGGTTTGATTTTTAGCCGAATAAGTTCAATCCCTGACCTTCTTTCCTGTATGATAATGATCCAAAAAAGCTCAAAAGGATGCATAAAACTCAAAATTTTCAAATACGGCACTATTCAATACCACCCAGATGGTATTAGTCAAAGAAATTCAAGACTCAGAAGAGGTTCTACCTATAAATTTCCACGAAAAAATGTACATATACAAAGCCTTAATTCTGCTATTTTACCTTATATCTACAAAAATTCTATTAGTGGCTCCCACTCCACCACATACATATGTATATACATATTATGGGTATGCCATATCATGCTCGGTTCAGAAGCCGGCATCTGAGAAAATATTTACCTCATTTAACTACGGAATGTGTAAATTTTGACAAAATGCAACAGCGAAAATTCACGAATTAAAATTGGAAACGATTAATTTAATATTTTCGTGACATATTTCGCATGTCACGGTATTTTTATTAAAAAATTCACTTCATTACTCATTCATGGTATGACGGCTTCCCATAAGCGAAGTGGCAATACCGCCGATGTCCCAAGGCAGAACAATTTGTTTGTTCTCCAAATTATCTTCGATGGCGTCCTTCGACTCGTTCATCATACCACCAAGATGATAAATCAATTTTAATAGCTAATGTTTACAGTCACGTTTAGCGCCAATAAACTGTCGAGATGCAAAAACAAGGAGTCTAGCAAAAAGCTGTAACAAATATCTAGTTATCCTTTACACTGCGTACTGAGTGGTTGTAAAAAAATGATAGCTCCCCCGGCAGATATGAAAAGTTTCAACATTAATATCGCTGACATCTGTCTTTTCCCGACTTCAAGGCACCCATCCCGAACCTTTCTTCCACCTTATTGAACCATTTTGCTGGTTAATTACCATAAAAATCATAACACGGCACGGTAACTAGCCGAAAAGTAAAACAAGAAAAAGCGAAATTAATCAAGCGTTGCCAAGCCATCCATTTGGGGAAAGAATGAATGATTCTTGAAATTCCTGCACGACCATCCGGCACCCAATTTTCTCGCGCCGTGAATACTGACGCACGCACACAGTCCTTCATACAAACTTCCGGACAAACAGTCGGTAGATACATATCTACTTACCGAGTTTCAAGTAGCACTGCGCGAAGAACGGATCGCCCAGGGTGGCACTTAAAAGTCCCAAGATACCCTGCGGGAACTCGGTGATGAGGAAGAGCAGCAATACCGCCAGCAGCATCTTTGTCGTTCGATCTGTCTGTTTCTCTTTTTCGATGGTTTTGCTATTCTTTCGTGGCTTCTCCACCACTTTGCCGTTGACCATGTGCTTCATGCCGTTCGAATTGCTGGTTAATTGTTTCCGACGTCGCTTGGCCTCGAGTAATGCTGCTATTAGACGTATACTGAGTATGGTCAGTGCAAAGCACGGTATCAGTTTGATTAGCACGCTATAGATGAGGAAATTTGATGACATGATAGCCGGATAATCACGCGCTAATTGACTGCCGATCACTTTATACAATGTCACATTACGGCCTTCGATTGCAGTCGTGTTGGTGGCGTTAGGTACGATTTTATTTCCTTTACTGTCCAACATCTCATTCACTGGCGTTATGCTAAACGCTACATATGGCGGGGGTATTGCAATTAGCGGACAGATAATGTACGCCGTTGCTATGGCTATGATGGTGGTCTGCATGCCGCACCACAGCCGATTCTTTTGTGGATAGACTACGGCTATATAACGCCACACGGCTAGAGTTACCGTCAGCCAAATCGATATCGTGTGACAGGTTTGGGCGAATATCG
This sequence comes from Merodon equestris, assembly GCA_958301585.1. NCBI lineage: Eukaryota > Metazoa > Arthropoda > Insecta > Diptera > Syrphidae > Merodon > Merodon equestris. Next base: position 74,233,931 of record OY284414.1, on the reverse strand, counting down.
AGTGAAATTTCACGAACCAAGCCCAACTATAGGTGAATTGTTTCTCACGCGGATATTTCATGCTGGGAAGGATATTCTCGTGGCATGCAAACGGGATGTAATCTATCATTACGGTTAAATCAGCGATTGCCAATCCGGTTAGGATGGCGTTAGTTGGCGATCGCATCTCTCTTCGTGTCAGTACGATAATGTTGAGGATGTTCGCTATGATGCCCAGGATGCAAACGAGCAGTGATACATAGCCATGCCATTCGTTGTACCTGCGAAAGGAAAGAAAGAAATTGACAAATGATAAAATGGTAAATTGAGTTAAAAATAATATAGTTAGAAGAAGAAGAAGAGGCAATTTCAATTCAACAGGAGTTTTTATGTCAATACAATTTCCCCGGTGGGAAAATATTCTCCGATACCCGTCACCGTTTTATGTTTTATGTCGTGTATTTTCTTACGCTTCCATGATGGGGAGCATATGTCAACGACATGAACATAGTCCCTGGGGCACAAAGAGCGTATATGTTAACCCTTAGATGCATGATTTTTCCAAATTTGGATTAAAAATTATCCTGACTAAGTATTGGCTATAGAAACACTTCCTCATCAATAATTTTTAGTTTTGTCAAATTATATGTTAATAATTTGCTAAAATATAGTTTGTGCCAAATATGGCACATCATGCATTTAGCCTTAAAAAAATTAAAACTAGAACCCAGTTGATTTGCTAAAGTTTTAATATTGTTAAAAATTCAAATTTTATTTTTTCGTAATATTATAATATGTACATACGTATGTTAATGTACATTAATAGAAACATCTACTTTTCATGAAATGTTGAACATTTGCGGCATGTTAAAAAAAGATTTATATTTGAATGATGGGAACTTACACCTCGGACTTGGGAGAATTGACCCCAACATTTGGGGGTGGTCGTGGTGCAATGGTAATCATCACCGACTGTTAAGCGGAAGGTTTGTATTTCAAGTCTGTCCATAACCAAGAACAATCTCTATACGGAATAATTTTTCAACAACATATGTTGTGAGTGAAAGATGATCAAAAGAACGCTGACGAAGGCATAACACTCGCAGTATAAGATCACTTCAAAATTCATACTCTGCGTGGTCATTTCCAATGCAATACCTTAATGACATGGAAATAAAGAAAAAAATACTATGAACTACAACCAACGCAACAAATTTACAAATTTAGTCGAACCTCCCGAATCTTATCTACCACCCCCGGAGAGTGGTGAAAGAACCATCTACACCCCGTCCAGGTTGTGTGACAAACACCATAAAAACGTAACTCTTGATCCTGCGCGAACTCGAAAAACCGGCGTATGGTTGACGCCATCACACTTGTTGAAGGTATGGGTGCAGGTGGTCCTTTTTTTTAAGTTGAAGTGAAGAAACAGGCCTTCCACGTTTTGACAAAGACTGTGAGCTGGTACAAATATTGCACAGGGTCTTTGCTAATTCGTTTCGAAAGCGAACTAAATTTATGTCATTGTGAGCCGATGTTTGTTTATAGAGGAGCCATGAATTTATAATAACCAAATCGACCAAGTGATAGAAAATGCACATATACAACTTTTTGGATTTCATAGAAATAGTAGACCTTCCGATAAGCTGGCCATCAAATCTACCCCTCCCATATATCGATTATTTTATTTTATTACAGCCTGTCATTTTATTGTTATGTAGGATTTAGTTTTTCTACCGGACCTTTCTATAATTTCCTTCAGTTCAGTTCAAACAAAGGTTGATATTATGTTGACGCATTCATTATCTTTCCATGTCAAATTGGAAATAGATGTTCCTTCAAAATCAGCACGAATTCGACTGAGGCCTCTCTAGCTGCGTTCTTTATTTCATCATCGCTTGGTAGCTTGCAGCTTGGTATCCTGTTCCGCCTCATTGTTTCCAAGGAAAGTATTCCAACTTTACCAAATAATACTGAAGCTGAAGAATGATGTAAAAATTATCAAATCAATCTTGCATGCCCGGGTTACTTCTCGACAACTACACAATATTGATACTTGATGCTAAATCTGGCTCTTTGTGTTATACACGTTCAGCAGCATTATTTTCTAGCCATGTGTAAACTTCAAAATTGTATGCAGAACCAGACACACTATATAAAACAAAAATATATTGAAGTATTGCTTCAGATGATGTTTGATTTTTGATGCACAAACTTGTTCATCGGCGGAAAGGTGAATTGATAGACATTTCCTTTTGAACTTTTGAATCATTCAATAACTACGAATTTTATAAAATTTGTCAAAATTTGATGAAGTTTGTTTAGTTATTGTTTTGGAATTATTATTGAAGTGTAAAGAATGAATTTTTTCGAAGTAATTTAATGTCATAAAATTCTTTACCATATCAAGGCCGATATCTCTATCTCAATAAATTCTTAAATTTGGATACATTGCAGCTGAAGATAGAATTAAAACGCCGAGATAAAAGCCACATTTTACAACAGAAATTTTTCCCAACTAAGAAACATTACAAATACGTATATGTATGCATGAATGCATAATGTGCCATATATGGCACAAACAAACAGTCGCCCAAAAAACTGGTAAAAAACTTACCGTGAATTATTATATGTTTATTCCCCGATTCAGTAAGCTATAAACTTACTAAAAATATTTTTTTGTAATAGTTAACTATACAAAATTATAATGTTAGACGATGTTCGCTCAACTGATTTGCACTAACAAAGAGATGCACTGTACAACAATTACGCTATGTCAATTTTGTAAATATTTATAAGAGAAAATCATCAACTGCACATACAATGCGTCCATGGACATGATATGGCGTGTTATTTGTACCAACATAATGTCTCCAAGCTCAAATATTGGACGGAAACTTGTTTGTGCCACATATGGAACATTATGCATCTAAGGGTTAAACTTGTTTACGATATATATTAAATTGAAGAAACAATAACATTAGTGCGACAAATTTTCACTTGGAAATGTGTATGTTTAGCTCAAAAGTCAAGAGGACCAGCAAGGAAGCTTCTATTAACCTGCGACGATACGTCAGGCGACGAAGGATTGATGTAAAATTGATACAAGATATGAAAATGACGTGATAATGGATAAACAAAAAAGACGTGAGTACCAGGTACTCATGAAATTTGATGTGTAAACATTTCTTCTTCCTCATTAGCTTCTTCAATGCACAATTCTCGGCAAATTTGGATTGTCTTGCCGATATCCAAGTACGACTCAAATTCTTGTCTTCGTTCCATTATGAGCACATCGTTGTCGTTGTAAATTTGAATATATTTTTTTTCGATAAGGATTTCGTTTTCCTTGTCACGAAAAGGCAATTGTAACGTTACCATTTCTCGTTTGTACTCATTTGGATCAGCCGTCATGTCATACTTTCGGTACCGAATAACTCTTGGATTTTGCCGGCCTTTCCACTCATTGGTTTTGGATACTGTATAATGCGCAACTGCTTGGGCTAAAGTAATATCATCTAATTGTTCTGGTCTCTTTTGATATTTATCGAAGCAGTTTTCAAGTCACATGAATCTTGTTCGGTATTTTCTTCTTCCAGTGCCTTATTCGATTTTCGTACACGTTCTCGTTCAACAAGCCATGAAGTTGGAATATAGGCGATTTGAACAGAACTTTTTGACAGATCTTGCCTGAGAAGATACCAAGCAGCTTCTTGGCTCGTAAGCTCTACACAATTTAGCATGTCGACGCTCGATTTTCTTGCTATCTCTACTACATCGAATTCGGGATGCTCGTCCATGGTTTCAATTAGATTGTTTATATCTCTGTTTGTTTTATTGACATATTCAACAACGTAAGCTGCACAAGAGTATTCCTCGATAATAAATTGAAAGTCCATATTTGGGACATTTAGGATGAATGGATTAAAAGTGTTGATCCATTTGTCTTTAGTTTCTCGCTTTAAAAATACTCGTGGTCTCTTTATTCCTGCTCGCAGTAGTCTAGGTACATAGCATATGAATATATTTTGTGCTCTAACAAGAAGGTGTCCAAATCAGGATAATCGTTCTCTTCAAGTGCTTTCCGGATTCGCTTGTAAATAATCGAATATGGTGCGCGACGTATGTATGTCAGTATTTGGCATCGGCTCATGTATGTGTGTTGATCGAGACGGCAAGAATGGCGCTTCGAAACGACAAGAGGTTGAATTCTTCTATAACAGGTAAACTTGTGTTTATGTCGTTGAAGTTTTGCAAAGCCTGATGCCTCATCAGGAGATATAGACACTAGTTGGTCAATCAAAGCCTCAGCCTGAGCCAGAGCATCGGTTGGACATTCATTTAGCCACAACAGCATATGAGCATGCGGACTGCCTCGGTGTTGAAATTCTATTCTTTTGAAATAGTGCTTCACGTAGCGTTGGCCAAACGGACTGAAACGCGTTGATTGAAGTATACTGATGATAGCTTGCACAAGTTTATTAAAGTGGATATGTAGATAAGTGGATGAATCAAGTAACTTGACTTATGAATTTTTCTGCGTTTAATATGAACATTAATACAATAGTCGTCATCGAGTTCTCGTGGGAGACAAGTAAACATATTGTTAACTGAAACTGGTACATTCACAACTTGACCCAAAATCCCATATTGACCTTGTCCATACCTAAGTCTCCTGATTTGCATAAACGGAAGGCGCGGGGATACCAATCGTTCAGTGTTCAAATCTAGCTCTGGTAAATCGTGTGGCTGTGGAGGATATTTAAATCCGTGTGATGTTGAAAAGTTCGGAATTCTCTCTTTCCGCAAGGAAGCGTGACACGTAAGGCAGACTCGCGCTGTGTTTAAATCGATGTCAGGAAACTCAGCTGTGAGAATAGTGAACGAATTATTCGGTACAGTTTCAAGATTTTTTTCGTACCACAATCTATCACAGACACTACATGCAGGTCCAAAATTATTGTCTAAAAACATTTCTTTGAATTTTGCATGGGCTGTAGCGTTTCTTGAATGTTGACTATATCTAACAGTAGGTTGAATACTTTGCTGTTGTGTTATGTGCTTCAGTTTCATGGTTTGGTGTGAGTTCAACTGGTTCTGGACTTGCTGTCACCAGGGCTGATTGACCACCTGGACTCATTTGCTCTGTAATTTCATCTGCTTCATCCACCCTTCTGCGATCTCGAGCTCTTCTCATAGTTTCAGATATTATTTCTGTAGCGTCTTCGTTTGATTGGTTTGAGGTAAGTGCAGTTGCACTTATGATGAGCAAAATCACGTACTTTTTTCACGCCGTATCGAAACTGAGTTGTTGAAAATGAGCAAAATCACATAATTTTCTCACATACAAAACCACTTATTGTTTTCAAAATCACTTTTTTTTATATATGATGATATACATATGTATGTATAAATTACAAAACTGCAGCTAAAATGTGACTGAACTGATCGAAATCAACACAACTAAATCGCGTTGTGATGTCCCACTCCAAGTTACAAGTGTTAGTTGCGTCTGTGCGTCCTGTTCGTACGCTTGGCGTTTGGACAGTTTTAGGAGTCCCAGTTCCAGTCCAAAGTCCAAGTTATAAGTGTTAGTACAGTACGTCAGTGCGTTCGATGCGCACTCTATAGCGTTCGTGTATATGTGTGCAGTGTGCGGCAGCACGCATACACACAAACGTATTAACGTATAGAAATCTCGCCTAAAAACAGGTCCGAAAGGAAAATAAATTTGTAAAGGTATTCAAACAGAGCCCTGCATTATTACTGTAATAGTAAAATAGTATTATAATATACGACATATTGAAATCTCTTATAACACGTTTTTGAATCTCTCAAGACCAGGGAAAATTTATTTTTGGGCAGACGTATCATCTACAGCGTAGTTCAAATTTTTAAAATCGACCTCGTATGCTTATTTTTACTATTGTAATTGGTGTGATTCCGTGAATAAGACGTGTTTTATATATATCTCCTCACGTCTTAAGGTTATTGGAATTTAAAAAGATCGTTTTTAGAGAGATGTCTATGTGAGTATTCCTATTCCTATGCTTGTGGCTATTTTTCACCTTGTAGGTACTGCGTTTTTCGACATAAGCGACATAATAATTTCTTAGATTATTATTAGCGAACATTTTTTTAAGATCTGTCAATGACGTCCATCCGTCTTATCATGATGAAGATCACAAATGAGTGGAGTTTGGAAATTATTAAAAATAGCTACCGAAATCTGAGTCGGTGGTCGCAGCATTATGATGTCATACTTCGTTTGATCAAGAGGTTCACTGCCATTACTTTGCCATTTGTCAAGTTTCATACCGCATTTATCAAGAAGTTCAATCAATGTGTTTTTTTTTTTGAAAATGGCATCAGCGGGGGTTTCGGCTCCTGAGGCGACATCGTCAACGCAAAAATCATTTAGGATTGTTTCCGACGCGATTTAAAATTCATCTTTATAGTCTTTCGCGAGTTGTTCAAGAGCCCGAACCGATAAGTAAACTGAACACGATGTGCCGTAAGTTACAGTGCGCAGTCGAAAATGTTGAATAGGCTCGCTCTGTGATTTCCGTTAAACGATTCTTTTAAAATTCAGAATCATTCTCCGATACCCAAATTTGGCGAAACATTTTTCCTATGTCCGCCGTGAACACGAATTGAAGGCGACGAAAGCGGGTACATACGGAAAACAAGTTTCTTTGTATAGGTGGACCGATCATTACCGCATCATTTAAACTTTGTCCCTTGTTGTCTTTGAATGACCCGTCGAACAAAATGCGAAGCTTGGTTGTCGCACTATCTGGCTTTAGGACAGCATAATGTGGAAGATAGAATGTGTTAGGTTTTCCTATTTCCGACGGGGGAACGCGAGTAATACGTATGTCCTAAAGCTAAGTACTCATCGAGAAACCGAGAATAGTCCGCGAAAAGTATGGTATCGTGTGAGAATTTCCTCTCCATCGAGCGAAGGCGAGACACTGCCCCGGTTAGCGTGTCAGCAAATGTTGGTGGTGTTTTAAATGGGAGGTCCGCGATGTATCTTCCGTTAATGTCACGACGATGGGATTTAAAAAAAATGTTCTACGATCTTAAGGTCATCCTTCGAGGCTTGGAAAAAATTTCCTCGATTGTCCGGAACGATTGAAGGATAGAATCGATATCTATTATGGCGTGGTTAGACACGATGTGGGCCTTAGAGTTAGGCGGAAGTGGTCCAGCCAAAACCCAACCGAATATTGTTTGATGGGCAATCGGATATCCTCGTTTGCTATGAACAGGTCCACCTTGTAAGATGGACCAAGATTTATCAGCCCCTAATAGAATGTCAGTGCTATCCGGAGGATTAAAGGAAAATCAGCTAGTTTCAGTTGTTGTAGATTATCCCAATCCCCTATTGAAAAGAATAACGCTTGACGCTTAACGATAATATAAATGTATCGACGGGAATACTAAATGCATCGTAGCACGACTTTATTACCAACGATATAAGGCCTGCCGGCGTTGGTAGATCCAATACCGCTTATTTGGTATCCAACCGTTTCGTCTTTTGAGTCGAAGCCTTTTAACACACGACTCAGAGATAAAAGAAACTTGGGAGCCTGAATCAATAAGGATTCGGACTAATTGATACTGACCGTTAATATCGAGGACTTTTCCGACGGCGGTAGGCAGCAAAGTGTAAATGAATCGGAGATCCCTTAGTCCACATTGTGGTTAATTTTACGTTAAAAGATCAAATTAACCCAAGACCGAAGCCTTTTGATCATTTGAAGCACCGACATTTCTGTGATCGGGAAAATTTGAAGAAAAGTCTGATTTTCAAGGAAAAACCATACTCAGCGTTGAAGCTCATTTTCGATTTAATGACTTTGTCAATAAGCGAAATATTCGTTTTGGTCAGCAACTGCATTTGTTCCTAAAGCTACAGTGCCTGTCCCTAAGGCTACGGAGGCTGGAGTGAATGCCTCTTCGATCTTGCTCACAATCCAAGGGCAGACTGGCCAGCTCACCAACGGATCCATGAGCAGGTGACCTGAGTAGACAGTATTTGCTCGCTTCTGCCGGGCCTAGTGCTCTCACGGTTGCAAAGGGTACGCCGGTATTGATATAAATATGACTTCGCTTAATTCACATTGAGTGAATCCGGTATTGAGCGAAGAGCTGTACTTTTCAACCTGTAGCAGACGAAAGCCTCGATTAACTTTTGGTTAGCAAAACAGAGCTTAACAAACAAGAAGCATAAAATTCGGCCCAGCTCCTACAAAATAATTAGAAGAGGCCGACCCAACGTAACTCAACGCAAGTGGAACGCTGTGATCTTTATGAAAAATAATATTAAATATAAAATCATATATAGCGGTGAGGTGGGAAAGTTCCAGGTGTTAGTATGTATTGTGCACATTTCTGGACAGAGAATTTACATGTTGACGACATATTCACTTAAAGCACCTCAACCCAATATTTTCGTCACAAAGCTTGAGACACTTTTCGACCTCTGCGCTTGAGTTCGGGAGAAAACTTCGACATTTTGGCCGGCGATTTAAACGTAAAACATTGTGATTGCGGAAATAACATTCCGAACACTAGGAAAAGCCTTTTCATTAGAACAATAAAATTCATACTGCGCGAGTACGTAAATATTTCGGAGAAACAATCAGAATGACATATAGAATGCTTGCTACGAACAGTCAGCATCGAAAATCCGTAGGAGAAGGTGGCGACATTAGGAATATTGAGCCCTTCTAAATGGGTTGTGGAAAATAAAATCATTCCGAATAACCAATTCTATATGCTATATATGATTTTAGGCATGCTAAACGGTAGAAAGTTCATATTGAAAATTGCTAATTTGACAATTCGAAATTCGATTGGAACAAGGCACAGTAAACTCGCCAATCGTTTTCAGCATTTACCACAGCGATCTGCTAGTTTCTCTTCACCATTCTATAGCGTAGGCAGAGTACTTGATCGCGCACAAGTCACCCCCAACGATCGACGTCATTGTTATTTTCTTGCAGCGTGTTACCGCCATGCTACTGTCAATGCAATTCACTATTGTCCTTTATTGAAAGATTTTTTTTGGGTAAAATTGGATAGACCTAACATCTGTGATATACTCGTACGTGCTTTCAACAAGATGACGTCACATGCAACAAATATCTGTTATCTATAAGGGGAAGATCCGTAATTGTGTAAGCTCCCAAAATGGTTCGGTGAAATAGACACCTCGGTAACGCGATGTAACGCCAATGGAATTAGTTTTGATATGCTACGTTAATAGTATAGGTATATGCCACCTAGCCAACAACCCTAGAGTTCGAAGGCGAAATTATGAATTTGAAGTTGAAGGAAAATTGGCTTCAACAATCGATCGCTGTCAATGTGCTCATGGTGGTCAATTGGTGATTTGAACCAGATCGAATTCAATTTTTGCAGCCCCTCTAGGACGTGATACTTTTGTTTCTAGAGAGAGTTTGTGTAGAGGTGTATTGTACATTCGTACACATTTTTGTCTTTTTAGTAGAGCATAGAAGAACAAATTCAATTTTTATTACCTTAATTCGTTAATTTTTCTTTTTAAGCAAAAACAACCGTACGGTTTTTTATGTACACTGGACTTGAGAGTGCTAAATGAAAAGAGGGTACTTGTATGCTTTTCCTTTTTTGTTTTTATAACGGCACAAGTGATTGTTAAGCCGTTGATTTCTGGATATGTGATCTTCAATTTAAATAGGGATCGTAGAAATGAAGAACCATATCCTTGAAGTGAATTTTGCATTTAAGAGTTGAGGTTTCTTGCAGTTGGAATGCCAACCAAGATAGGCAGTGGAATGTTCAACTTCGTCACAAGAAGCATTCGATGATTTTATGTAAATGGAAAAAAGTTTTATTACATAGGAGGGTTAGTAGAAACTGGGCTCTGAAATTGATTGTTTAAAAAACATAATAAAATGCACCCAACTGTATGCAATTCAGTCACTGCTGATTTTAGGAAATACATTTAAGTCATTTACGAGTAAAAGCTGTCATTCCGTGTTTATCGATTTTATAGCAGACGAGTGCCGCCAAGTACATTCATTCTATTTTTTTTTTTCAAATGAAAAAAAAAAGGAATCAAGGGATAAACTACGAATTTGACTTTCTGTGAGTCATTCAGATGCAGTAAAATAATTAAAAAGAAGTACTTTTGGTTTTACTGGATGAAAATCCATGTCAAAAATTAAGACGAGCTTGCAAAACATTTAAAAGTTACACAACAAGCAATGTATGGAACAGGAAGGATAGAGAACGGAGGAGTTCCTCATTAATTGACAATTATTACGGTGATGAAAAGTGCATTTTATACGGAAACCCTGAACACAGAAAAGACTGAATTTATTGAGACCAACCATCAACGTAAATTTTCAAACCGAATATTCATGCTAAACAAGTGTTACTGTGTTTGATGATATATGAAAGGAGTCATTTGCGATGAACTTCCGGATCCTCGTCAACAGGATCAAGAACAACCCGAAATTCGAACCAATATCAGATCATAAACGTGACCTCTTTATCGGACCAATAACCAAATAGCTGACCAAAGATTAATTTTATTTTATTATTAATAACATTACTCACGCACTTGTGCAAAGAAATTGTCAAATTGCAGACACTGTCTCTGTAATTGTAATACGTTCAATAAGTATAACAATTCTAACTCTAACTATCAATAAAATCATTTTAATATAAATCTTATATTTTTTTTTATTTTTGGAACTGTTTCGACCGGATTACAACAGTAGCTCAATGACTATCTGTTTCAAAACCATCAATTCTATCACGAGGACATCATCTACCCTAAAAAAAAGAGCAGGGATAGTATTGTAATAGCGAATATGTGTCAATAAAGTTGAATTGAACAAAAAAGAAAACTAAGTTTCTACTTATGTATGTACATATGTACATAATGGCGTGCACCATCTCATATGGGTCGACGTAAATTTCGATAACTTCAACAATTCTCAACCGATTTTGGAAATTCAAAGACTTTTATTCAATTTTTGAAAACAATATCAATTAAATGACCGCTTTTATTGCCGATGCAAAAATGGGCTCGTTTTCGCGCATTCTCCATGATATTTTCGAGCATTTCAGTCAAAATTTATACGATTTCCGCACGAATGTTTCTTTTGAGATGTTCTATTATCGGGCCGTTAACATACACCTTGCTTTTTAAGTATCCCCAAAGAAAAAAGTCTGGAGGAGTCAAATCCGGCGATCTCGGAGGCCAGTCAATATCGCCCTTTTTTGACACCAATCTTCCAGAGAACTTCACATTCGCACAAGGTTCATTGTTTTGTCCGCAGTATGGCATGTCGCGCCGTTTTGTTGAAACCAAAAGTGAAATAAGCCTTTTTTACGCATTTCTGGGACCACATAATGGGCCAACATCCACCGATATCGATCACCATCCACTGTATCGCCAACTTTGAAGAAAATATGGTTTTAGCGCATATACCGGCACAAACAGTAACTTTTTGATCATATAGCGGCTCTTCGTGAATAATGTGAGGATTTTCGGTGCTCCCGAAGCGACAGAGAGCGTAAAATGTGCCTCATCGGTCATCAAAATTTGCTGCTAGAACTCCGGCTCAGCATTAATCATTGCAACGACATTTTGTGCGTATACTAAGCGCCGTAGCTCATCTTGTGACAAAATTCTTTGAGTTATCTGCACTTTGTATGGAAATAAGTGAAGATCATCCTTTTAAATTCTCTGCAAAGTGGTCCCACTGATGTCTAACTGATGCGAACGCCCGGGGCCGTTATGACAAATTTGGGTATTTTTGAACACTGGCCTTCACATATGAATAGATGAGTTTGAACGCCGCGGACGTGGCCTAGGTTGCTCACGAGGGCTTGCCACAGAACCAAATTGAAAAAAATCGAGGTCCAACGACGAATTGTATCTTTTTTGGGCGCAACACGATCACGATATTTTGCACGATACGCACGTTGAGTTAGCACAATCGAGCGTTCATTTCTAATGAACATTGAAACTATTTCGTATAAAGTTTTTTTTGGTGTGAAGCGATTCATGGTTAAAATTGCACTGAATTGACGTTTCCAAAATGCTATGACAATCGGTTGACAATTGTTGAAGTTATTCGAAGTTTACATCGACCTATATGAGATGGCGCACTCTGTATATAATCCAACAAGCAAGCGACATAAGGATTTGATTTTTCATAGTAGCGCCAAATACAAACCAATTAAAACTTGCCTCTTGGTGAATATTATGAAAGAGAGTTTGTAAGAATTGTTTACAACACGAGTAGAGATAGAAGATTGGCTTACATCAATTGCTAAGTTTGCCAAGTCACTTTTACGCGGTTTGTATGAACTAATAATGGTTGGAATTTTTTGATCAAATAAAAATAAATTTTCTACAGAAAAAAATGCAAAGGTGCTAGAGTTTCGTTATGGCAATGAATTTGAACTTTATTCTTATTTAAGCTGTATACCAATACGGCTTTTATAACTATTAGGTGGACAATCAGCCACTTTTCCACTAGATTGGACTACCGAGATATGCTGATCAGAGTCGTTAGAGCATTAGATAATTACGAAATTTACAGTGAGGCTCCCATTAGTGGAACAACATGTCGCAAATGGCTTAAGCGCTATATAGTGTTGATTTAGAACATCCCAGGGTGAACATTCCAGACCGGTAAAAAAAATTGAATACAATACACAGAATCGGGTGGATCGAAGCTCATACTACGTATTTGGTGGGACAAGCTCGGGGTGGTATATTATAGGTTTATGCAACCGCAAAACCATCACGGGAACTAGATACTAAATTCGAGTACAATTAATGTGTTTAAGCTGCGTTTTCTAACATAACGATGTTCTATCACCTATTGTCCTGTCGTTTAAGCCTACCTAGAAAAACTAAAATAGGACGACCTACCTCATTCGAAGTATCTTTTATTCATCGGCTCATAGAAAATGTATCGTGAGCAGTACTTTTGATCTTTTGCAAAAGCCAAAAAAACGACGTACAATTTTGCAACACGGAATTCATATGCGGCCAGAAAGATTCGCTGAAGGTGTAATTCATGATGAACAATATTTTCAAGAATAAAGATCAGTCGTTTTGCAGGAAAAATTTGAAAAAAAAAAATAAAACGGATTTCAATTTGTACCTATACTCTTATTAAGACAACAATTAAAATGAACATCTTTTTATATAATCTGATTGAAAACAGTTCTGCCAAGCGATGTGTTAAAATTCAATATTTTAAGCTCAGATAGACTTTGTCATAACAGGCGACAGAGAAGACAAACACTCAATCCCATACCCGCACAAATCACCCTTAGGTAGATCACTCGATTATTAATGGATTTGGATTTATTTTTTGGCAAAAGTTCCACAAAATTGATCCACTTTGGAAACAATTATGCTATATTTACACTGAAAAGAGATGCTCCCTCGTTGGGTGTTTCACACTTTGAAGCGGGGACTGGATCAATGATAATGGAATTTGGCCAGTTAAATTTTCAGGCTCATATTTCATTGAAAGCGTGATTGGCATATTAAGTGCCCGTATCGCTGGGCAACATTTTTCTAAACAAGGTAAAATTGTATATCTTGGGAAACAATTTCACAGCATATTAATTGGATATTCTGATACGAGTATGCATTGAAAAAGTTCTTTAAGATTTGCACAGCTGAATTTAGACACCTCCATGGATTTAGGGGGTCGTATTTCACAATCTCATAAGCTAAAAACATATACGGTTTGATCGCTTTCATTTTAACATAGTACTCTATATGAGGTTGGTTCAAAAAATAACATGACTTTTGGAATTTCGCATGTTAGGCACCTTCGATTTTCACATATGTTTTTCTTTTTTTGTTTTTTTGTTATGTTAATTCACATGCTCTCTAATATATGCCGACATTATCCTCTTTTTGGGAAAATTGACTTGTTTTCACAGATATAAAGGTTAGAAGTGTTTTGATGTCATTGGCGATTTTTTACTATTGAAGAAATGGATCAAAGAATCTACATTAAATATCCTGTGAAAAACAAAACTTTATATGAAATGTTGACTGTAATATTCGGCGAATCTACTTCAAAAGAAACGATGTTTATAAGTGGTACAAGCCCTTCACAGACCGGTATAAAGATCTGGGTGACGAAACCGCCCTGGACGCACCAGGTCGTCAACAGCGGAAGAAAACGTTGAAGCAGTAAAGAACATTTTTGTGGAGAATGTGGAATTATTAAGTTGCGGAGGATATTCGCATATCGGCTGGCTCATGCTATGAAGGGTTTTCAGATATTTTGGCATGAAATTTCGACCAAAAGATTCTTCGTGCAAAGTGTCATCATTGACGACTAATCATCAGTTTAGTTAGTTATCAGTCATCATTTCAATGGAAGCGACAAGAAAAAACCACTCCGAATTCGGCCAAACAAAGTAAAAGTTTTGCTCACTGTTTTCTTCAATTACAATGGCGTGCTTCATCATGAACTCTTGCTAGAAGGTTGTATGCTCCCTCATCATTGCTTGTGTGTCATATTTTGGCCAAAAATAATACCGTAATCATGCCTCAGCCACTATATTCACCGAACTTGGCTCCCTACGAATTTTTTGTCTTCCCAAAATTTAAAAGGCTTGACATGGTATACATATACATCTGATGTCACAGTCCGTGGAGCATTCGGTTGGAGTCTTCTCTTATTTGGCCTATTATGTGTCCTTTTTCCACATAACATATATATATACAGGGTGCCTCTGTTAATTATCGAGTCCAGGGAGCGAATTTTGAAGCGCTCTCTTAACAAGAAGCAAGTTTGATAATACCCTGCACAAAAGGAGACATCATGAAATACAATTTCGAAAACTTGGCTGTTGCGAAATTCGAACACTGGACATTGTTTCCTACAGTATGTGAAAATAATGCAAATATTTTTATCTCAATTGCCGTTCAGTTAATTTTATTTTTAATTACCACAGGTGATCTAAAACCGATAATTGATAATTGTATTGTAAATGGTTTAGCTTTAATACTGTTACAACCATTCATAAACTAAATGCTTGACCGACCGCATTTCTACCGAGGGCAAGCTATCTGTACTCGAATGCCCTGCTAAACACTTGCATCGAACTAGGCCTCAGGTGACCGAGAAGGGTTAGTAAAATTCGGCTTTGGATAGGACAAATCCATTGATAGTCACAATAAGCGGTTTGCTCTCGTCTAGAAAATTTGCTATGGTTCGTCCACTATTTTATTATTTGAATAACATAATCAATAACAAAGTTCAATTACCTTCTTTGTTCAGACTCCTTGGACTTTTGAGTCAGCGAGTAGAATATTAGAACAATTCATTCATGAGCTGCAACTTATTCCCAGTTCTCTTTAACGAACTCTCCAAACAAATTAAATACCTGGTTGTCTTCTCTCTATTTGATAACTATTTATTACCAGCTATTTAATAGCATGCCAGACACTTCTCCGTCCTAATTCACTACCATTATCATCATTTTATTCTGTTTAATGCCATTTAATACTCTCACACAATTAGTTTATGTAGTATTTTTCTTTACTTCCCATCGTCAGTCTGCTATTCTACTTTGCCAGTAGAAATCAGATCAAATCAGATCCATTGCTACAACCCAGACAGCCGACGATCTCTCATCAAATTATTTCATCTAACCATCATTAGCATCAATAAAACAAAAACCTCGATGCTTAGAAAAGAAGTTTGATATGCATCTGTGTTTATAGAATTGAATAAGTCGTGTAGCCGAATTAATTAATTTCACAAATGACCACGCGATTATTTTCCATTCTCTAATTAACTATTCTCTACCAATTAATCTTTTACCTTAAATAAAGCCACCAACAAAGGTTGCCTTTAACAGAAATCCCCTCATTTAACATAACCATTACACCATTACCCATCTCAAGGGTTGCTCTCCCACTCACTCCAACTAATTCAACCAATGCCATTAGACAGAAAGGACCACTTTACTCGCTCAATTTCTATATGTCCCCGACAACTTCAACCACAAGAAAATCCCTATACAATACTCTTTTCTGATTTACTATCACACCCGGTAGACCCTCGTTAGAAAAGGTTCTAACGCAAAGTGTTTTGTTGTAAATAAATAATTGACAACGGTAACCAATACCTTTATCCTTGTTACATGAGTCGGTCTTATTCTTCGCTCAATTTTGTTTCGATACCAAATAGTTAACCAAATTATCTCGTTCGACTTCACCACGAATTTCTTGGATTCTACAAATGATCCAGAGCATTCAAACATGTGGGGTGAATCGGTGAATATTCATAAGTCTATATAATACGATACTTACCAAACACATTTCTCGTAAATATCCTTGCAGAAGGTACACAGGAGTATCTTAGGAAATCTCTACTATCAAGTCAACATTTCAACACGACTTAACGAATGTTTTTGTGAATAAAATGAATAAAATACAACTAAAAATAAGTATACCTAACTTGAAAATGAATCGTGGGCAATTACTCGTACATCTGTTTAGCTTGGAAAAACGTTGGTTTTTATTACTACAGAGGTGGAACTTGTACTCATATGTACATCATAAAGTTTACAACCCACAAGGACTCCTAAGATGACTTAATGTTGTGTAACATAAATATTTCAACTTTAACCCATATTCCTTCGCGAGCAAAACGAGGGCCGAGACGTTGTTATGAGCAGTGAAGTCAATCTTAAAATGTGGGTTAGAATCCGTGTGTGATGGTGTTGATGATGATGAATATGAGGGATTTCTCTAACTCGAAGCCTTAGACAGGGATTTAAGGATTTGTTATCCTTCTTGTGAATTGTTTGTAGGGATAATACGACTTAGGGTTTATTGCTGCTGCAGGGTGCGTTGGATCCGTCAGCTAATTAGGTAGATAGCCTCCCAAGTTGGATAAGTTAGATGATCTATATGAAACTTGGACAGAGAATGCTCCCTTGCCATGAATGAGGCAATATCTTGAAGAGCTACTTACTTACTTACTACTTACTGTTATAATCACCTTATTTATTAGCCATGGTTTATGCATTTGGGTTTAAACGGTAGGTGTTTTAGTTTGTTTATGTACTCCGCATTATGTTTCGTTGAAGGTTCAATAAAGCCAGTAGAGTTTAATAAGAGGAAGCCATTCTCTCCAAGAACTGAGTCTAAGAGCACATTCGAAATACCAAATCACACTAATTAGTAGATAGTGCACGAGTGGAATTGACATAGGGCTACGAGCATTTATGAGGGGCTATCAACTAATCCTATATCTACTCAAGAAGCACTCGGTACTAGCCAAGAACATTTAAGTCATTAAGTACATATAAAGCGGACCTAAGTCATTCGGAGAGGGTAAATCTAAAGCTTTAATCCATTTCTTTTTTATTATTATATATTAATGATTTCTGCTCATAAGCTTGGAGTGGGACTTAAGTGGGTGGGAGGATAATAAAAGCAAACTAAGGAAAATCTATAACTAGATAAAAAGAACCTTGCGAAACCAATATACAACTGAAGCGGAGGAAAGAGGAGAACTAATTTGCCTTTGATAAAGAACTCAAACGCAATTCCAGATTGGCTATCTCTGGTGTAATTTGCTGATTTTAGGCGTTTCTTACCTATTTCATTTTTATATATATCGTGGACTCCCCGTGAATGTAGACGGTAATATGACCATTCTTCCCAATTCGTTGGGGTTCACGTTACCATCATTAACGATTGCATCTCATAAATGGATGTACTCTTCAGAACGCAACTCGGTTTGATTCAATCGAATATGTATATAGGAGTCGTTCGGTTTCAATCTTCGCGTACATGTCGACGATGTATTGATGGAACAATTGTCGACATTTCAGAATGTGGTTCTCAGCGTCTTGACGAATCATCAACCGATACGAATAATAATTCATGGCACTGACTTTGTTATTCGTTTCCTCGTTTGTTTGTGGATTTCTCATTTTGATGTTGAAATGATATCCATCTTCTCCTCGCCAAAACAGAATCGGATACTGCAATCCATCGTATGAGCGATGAGTTTCGGAGACTCGCTGAACGTCACCACTTCTGCGATGAAGAATTATGTCGCGCGATTCGAATTCTTCGCCAACTATCACGATCGCCACTTCATCGATTGTTGGTGCATTGAACTGTCTTTCATGTTGGCCAATGGGTCTTTTGTCTGCTCGAATTACAACTGCGTAGTCATCGGCTGGCATTCGTTGAATGGCGGTTTTAAACAACTGAACTAATTCATTGTGTTGACCGAAAAGGGCTTGTAACGCAGCCACGATTTCTCGTCTAGTGCCCGCATTGTAATGACATCGTTGTTCAATTTGTTCATCACTGTTTGCCATGAAATAAATTAGAAGAAACTTGTGATCTGCGTCCGGCAATAGTAGAAGCGATCCGGCACGATGATAAGTTTGCCCTTGGACTCTGAATGTTGGCATGTAATTTCCGCGTACGATGTTCGTTGCACCGAACGATGTCATCTGGAAACATGAATTGTATTTGCGGATGTTTTCCAAGAAATGCTTCGACTCACGTGTAACACTTGATAGCAACGTTGATAGTGGTTCGGGTGGTGGATGTAATTCTGGCAGTTTAACTTTTCCACTGGCACAGCACATTCCTGGCGTTTCGTTTTTAAATTTGAGGGCGCTACAATACATGCCAATTTTATCCATTTTTCCAATGACGACACTTGGATGAAGACTGTAATCATTATTACTGTCATAATGGAATGCACCAAGATTTAAATCAGCGTGCAGTGTTCGTCTTGATCGAGCTTTGCTTATTCGAACATTTTGCAGCCTTCTTTCCCGTTGTTCAGTTGTCTCAGACGAACGGGTTTCAGCGGCATGTACTCGAAGATTTTCCAGCCTTAATGCTCGTTGCTCGTCTGATTCTGAGGCTCGTAATGTTCTTTTCTTCCGTGCTTGAGGTGTAGATCGGCCAATTGCTTGTCGTTTTGGAGGCATAATTGTACGGGAACGACGTGAAAAATGCGTTTGAATTTATTAGATGTCAATCAGCAATTTGAATCTCACAATGTATCCAATCCAATTGAACCGGCTGTTCACACACGGATGGAAATGTTAATATTGACGGTGATCACCAATTCGCTGAGGAAAATTTGAAGTGAAAAAAATCCGCATTCGAGAATTGTTGAAATCGATTTCAATTCCACTCACGATGATATCCGAAAAAAAACTGCACAGCAATTGCGTTCGGAACGTCAATTAGCAGTCGATGATCTTCGTGAGTTCACTGTAGAGAATAAATAAAATCAGCTCACAGAAACTACGAAATTTCA
The DNA here is from genome assembly GCA_958301585.1 of Merodon equestris. Taxonomy (NCBI): domain Eukaryota; kingdom Metazoa; phylum Arthropoda; class Insecta; order Diptera; family Syrphidae; genus Merodon; species Merodon equestris. Next base: position 74,214,591 of record OY284414.1, on the reverse strand, counting down.
ATTCAATTGAATTATTTATTTAAATTAATTTAACTTACAATGAAATGCACAAAACGTTTTTCGAATTAAACGACAATATTTTCTATGTGTCAGTGTGAGCCAGACATAAATTTTACAGTTTACATAAATTCTTATGTCACCCACTACTCGAAACGTCTTCATTCGTTCGCTGTTTTCGTTTCAGTTCAAATCAGCATGAACTGTCACGGCAAAATATAAAATTCATTGGAATGACAGTGGCGCCATCTGTCGAAAATTGGTCGTACCAACTCAGAAACCTTCGTGGGCTCATGCACAACAACTTTGCTAAAGATCATCACATGATCAAATGCATAGTTGACGATTCTATGAAGGACATACAGACAAACATTCATTTTTATATATATAGATAGAAGATAGATGAACAGGAAATAAATAAAAACAAAAAGACTCCATATACTCAGTATTTATAGCGGTCAAAACAAAGAGAACTTCAAAACTCGCATCGTTTCTATAGAAATCGAACCAGCTGCCTGGTAACAATAGCGCGATCGAGTCAGGTAGGTATAAAAATAGTCATAGCTTTGAGAATTTTGCTCCGATCTACTTGAAATTTTGACTCAACATTCTTGAGATACTATGCATTCATTTAGAGTAAAATCGAAAGAAAAAAAATCCCATTCCCCCCTTAAGACAAAACAGCAAATAATTTGTTAATTTATACCGTGCTTTACAAAATTAAGGAAATATCTATCAGAACTTCATATTTTTATTAATTTTTAAGTTTGCGTTCATAATTATTTAGTTATTTATCTATTTAGATGTTCTTAACGCGGGCACACAGCAAATACATACAAAAGCGGCTATATTTCGATACTTTTTGCACAAAAAGAAAACAAGCCTTAATCTCAACGCATAAAATGGAGCATACAGATACCATGTGTCAGATTGTAATACGCGGTTCTGATGATCATTTCTGCATATTTCTCTAACAGGAAGGACATAATTCCATTGTTTGTGAGAAACTGAGGTGTCATCTGTTATCAATAAACCGTCTTGCGAAAAAATAATCTGAAAATGGTAAGATTGGTACGTTTCACCAACGAATTGGGCATATTTTGTTTTTTTTTTGTTTTGGACGTGGAGCACGAAAAAAAAAAAAAAAAGCAGGCCGAAAAACAATTGGTGGAAACAAATGCAAAAACATCAGCATTTGATTGGCCTCAGCGATGAAGTAATCCCAAACCGGGAAGCCTGCCGCTACTTTCTGAGGTCAAACCGGCGGACCCCACAAGCGGACCAGTAGGAATGCAGTTAAGTGGGAAGGTTATGGTCCTACACTTCTGACCATAACAACGCCGGAAAAAGGAAAAGAAGAAGAAGAAGAAGGACGTGGAGCACGAAACGATTTGTACGCGTCGAGAGCACGGTTTTAATCTTCGACCTTCGGGATATTCATCGAGCGCAAAAGTGTCGGCCTCTGGCGGTTTTTCTCCTCGAGGGTACTGGGAATTCCTACTACGGAGGACTTGCCTGATGCCTGAAAAAGTTTGTCGGCTCCCTCGGAATCGGCGTTAAACGGTCTCGATCACTCTTGTGAAATACAAAAAAGTATTGCAAGAAACACAAAAAACATAAGTGAATAAGAGAAGCTTGGGTCTGGCTCCTCATGAGCTGAAACGTGACCTAATAATAATGATAATAATAAAATAACAGTTTACTAAGCTTTGATGCAACCCCCCATCACCTCTGTTTGTGTGTTGCTATAATTATCCTCTAATCAACTCGAAGATGATATTCAGGTGAATGGTTTGGCTACATCATGAAGTGATTGCTAAAAGTCGTGACACTTCTCTTTCCACAAAGTATACTATGTACCTAAGGAATGCTTTAATTTGCCTCTCACATGATATCCAATATCAGAAGCAACAATTTAGATGATGTTAGCGATTTTTGATTCTAATACACTGCCAACTGTCCAACATATATTTTGACCATATTAATATCATAAAAGTAACCCAGCGAAAAATAGACTGGAACTTTCGTACGAGTATGTTCAGCTTCCTCAGTCAGCCGTTTTTCTCAGGAGTGGGTGGTGGGACAAATGTCCGCAGATAAAGCAATTCATCAGTTGATTTCAAGGATTCACAAAATTGTGTCCAAGAGCTTATTTTGGTGTATCATATTCCTGTATAAAATATAACTGGGACATTTAGACGAACGATGCTCAATTGTGGATGCGAGTAAATTTATCCTCATCGGATGTCTCATCCGCTTATTTACTTAATAGAAAAGTAATCTAAAATATATTACAAAGAAAAACGAAAAAACAAGTTACTCAGAAAATAATCTCGAGATATTACAGTATCATTTGAACACGTTTGTTTGAATACCAGAAAGAAAAACGAAAGTTTCTACGATAATATAAAAACACACTTGATATTACCTTACCTAGCACTGCCTACAACCTCCACTAAGTATTCAAGCAATTAAGCAATTCGCTCGTTCAGTAAATCGTTTATTCAATTGTCAGGAAAATTGAATTTGCCTACAGAAATACATACATGAGTGCATACTCGCACCACCCGCATCACCAAACAAGCCGCAGACACGTTCCTGTCAGGAACCATTAACCAAAGCAATCGGAAGGGTAATAAATAGGATTGACATAGAGGAAAGTTGGTATGCTTCTCGTTCCTGTTCCTTAGCTTCAACTTCGAAAAGGTAAACGTCCCTTAATAGGAAAGTGCTTGAGATTCGCCTTTTAGATTTTATGAATATATTGTATATAATGTACCCGTTGATATTTTATTCGTTAAATGGTAACTAAAATCTTACTGCATAGAGCGAAAGAAATGGCGGAAGGGCCAAAAAGGGCAAAGGATGAAGACTACAGTGGGAATCAGGTGCTTCAGCTACCCTTTCACGTCGACACTTGACACGATACAGATAGCAGATATACGAGGCCTGTCATCGAATTTTGAGTCAGGTTCGTTTAGTTGGCAGAAAATATTGAAATATCAGGCATCTGGTATGGAATCACCTTTCCTTTACAACGAATACGTGTGGAAGATATTTTAAAGAAGTATTAGTTTAAGGCTGATCATAAATTGGAAAAAGATTTGCAGAAAATTTCGGTTGGCAATTTGATTTTTATAAGGCTTCTAGCATCCAAATCTGTAATTTACTTTTTTTTAATTGTGGTGCAGATCTTGCAAACGTATTCACATACCAAATAAGGCTCAGTTTGATTCACTCTATAGCTGATTTACTTTTCTTCACTTTAATTTGGTAGGTATTTTTAAAACCAAAAGATTTCAAAACTGTCTTGAGTACATTTTAAGTGTCAAGTGTAGCAAATAATAAGCTGGTACACCCAATAACGTATGTTTTTATTTACAAAAATGTTAGGCTTTTTATTCATTAACAATAGGATGTGTCAACATTTCCTATTTTCCGAATTCTTTGTCGTCGTTATTGACGCAGCAAAATATTGGTTCCCTTTCACTCATTCCGAGCCTGGGACTAGCCAATCATTTCACGTACAAATCATTTCTCAATGTAAAATTGAAAATTTCTTTCATGGTACAATAATGGGCGGCTTTAGGAAATTAATTTTTATTTTTTTATTTTTATTTTGCAATAGTCGCTATGGCGCCTACGATTGCTTTTTTTCCATATAGAGCAGGAAAAATCTGCTTCAGTAAAAGCAGTAAGTTCTACGCCATTCCAGGTCGTATGGTCTTCAACTCTCTGATGAATTGAACAAAATTATCAGTGGATAGTTTACTCTTATATTCCATAAGTAAAGAAGAAAATAATAACTAACTAAAATGTTTTGGCCTTTGGGTAATGCCAATCTAATATTTCTTCCTTATTGGTTCAGAACGCATTGTAGGTTGACAATACCCTGACACCGAATTAGTAGTAATAGAAAATGTTATATTTGACTATAACACGATCTCAATGTGATACTTGGACGTGATTTGTCGAAAAATCTTGGATTTGTTTCCTGACTGAAGAGTGGTACTTTACCCTTACCTCTTTTCCGATTCACAAGTAATTTTTGATGGCTCACTACCACGCCTGACCAATAATTAAAAACAAAACAATTAAAAAGCAGGTTGAGTTGCCCTGAAATAAATATGTGGAATATAGAATTAACACTTACCCAACAAATTCCAATCTCATCCAGAACCCATCACAGTCCTGGGCTATTATTGTACACAGCTATGCCGACAGCTTTCTTGTGCGTGCAAGCCTGTATGTAGTACATAAAGCAACCAAAAAGTCAGTGATATGCATTCCGTTTTGATAACACAATCTGTTTAGTTCTGCCCTTTTTTACGTACATATATCATAAAACCTATTTAGACTATTTCGCTCGCCGCATGCAAGCAATTTCAATGATTGTGATAAGATTATTGTTCTTATATTGGCCGCAAAATACTGAACATTATCCTTGCAATATTCCTTGTTGTCTCTACTAAATACAGCTACTGTCTATACTAAATACAGCTTAAAAATAATAAAACCCCTTCGCTCTTCGGGCGCCTTGTCGCGGCGGAGGGGCTTAAGAGGTCAATGACCTCGAACTAAGACCCGGAGAACCCCGAGTTAGTCATGAATGAATGGACAACCAGATGGATGAAAATACTCCAGGTGGCACCCGCAATAGCGGAAATCCACCCGCGATCTCCCTGATCGCGGCCGGGGCAAGGATTCTGGAGGCCCCACCAGTCATTCTCAACTCTCCGGCAGCCCGGAACGACACCGACTCCTGCGGCTCATTGTCCGACCACTTGGTTGGACTGAGCGTGAGCGGTGCAACCGACAGAGGCGACACCGACGATGGTGCGGCACGGGAAACCGCCAAGGTTGAACGAGCCCCAGAATTGGGACGTGCTGTAGATTGCACTGCTAAGTGCCCAAAAAGAAGGAGGAAAAGGCGTGCCCGAAAATCGTGCAAAGAGGCTGGCACAGCCGAAGGCACGAAGATTGAGGGCGAACCTCTGGGAAAGGCAGGTAAGAGGATCAGATCGGCGGAGGTATCCCCTACCGAAGCCCATCCGACCCTCTCACCTGCAGATCCCGCACTTCTTGCCGGCGCGCAGCGCAGAAAACGTCGGCGGCTAGTAAAGGCTGCTGCTGGAGGCACAAGCATGCCAGCACTTTCGGCATGCGCCTCAAACACTCCTCCTCTTATTGGTGACGGTCAAACTCCCAATAAGAGCGTGCCAAGTTCCAAAACTGACGGAGCTCAAGATGTTCAGGGTCCTGTCATGGTCGGTGCCACCGCCGAAAAAGGTGATGATGCTGGCAGACTGACTCTGATCGCAGAAGGCGAAGCGGTCTTGGATCATAACAACCCTCAGGCTGGCAAAACTGTTCGAAAGCGGCGTCGGAAGGGAGCAGGAGCTCGAACCGAAAAAGGTAAGAGCACTTGCAAGCGGAAGATGGCCGCCGGGGACAATCTTGCTGGGGAGAGAGAACGTGATGTCTCCTCCTCTGATATGGCGGCGGGAAATCGGAGTCCAAAGGCAGATGCGGCGATCAATAAAGATCAAAGCAAAAACCTGAAGACGGAGAGGACCAAAGGCTGCTCATCGGAGGCGGGCACTTCACACAAAAAAACCCCTTCCTCTCGAAAGGCAACACAAATGACCGTAAAGAGTCGAGACAAGCACCTCTCCTACAAAGAGGCAGCCATCTCCTCCGAAAAGGTCAGAATAGGGAAGGTTGGCAGTGACAGCAGAATGACCAGCGCAGATTGCCAACACTGCGAGGATCATCTACTGGAGCTAGCTTCAGCAACAGGCTTCTGTATTCAAGCGGAGATGTCTGCTTTGATGAATGGTACCTTCGTGGTGAGCTGTTCCTCTCAGCAGACATCTGCCTGGATCAGGAGCATGGTGCCGAAAATCCCCCCCTGGGAACTAGCACTTATCAAGTAGTTAGTCTCCCGAAACTAACGCGCGCCATCTGCTGGATTCCGGGAAAACCCGGAAACAAGCTGAAAGTGCTGACGCGAATACGTGCGCAGAACCCGGGACTCGACACGAGGGCCTGGACTGTCTATTCCTACAAGGAGAAAAAGAACTCTTTGAAAAAAGAGGGCTTCACTCTGGTAGTGGGAATGGACAATGGCTCTGTTGAGGCTCTGAAAACCGCGTACGACTCACGTCCCTACTTCGGCCTTGGTAGGATTGTATTCCATTTTGATGTCAAGTAGTCGAAGGATGGAACGTGTTCCCCAGTATGAATCCATGATTTTTACTCAGATCAACCTACAGCATTGCAAGGCTGCTACCGCTCTTCTAAGTAGCAGAATTACATGCAGTAGTACAAATCATCACATTGTATCCATTCAAGAACCATGGGTGTGGAACAAACGCCTGTGTGGTCTTGGTGGCATACGTGATGCTACAATCCTTTATGATGAGCGATCCGAAAGGCCCAGGGTCTGCCTCATCATATCGAATACGCTATCGGCAACCAAACTTGGTCAATTCTGTGGTCAAGATCTGGTAGCTGCGAAAGTGAGCTACAAGGCGCACGGAGAAATTGAACACTTCGTCGTGGCGTCTGCTTACTTCCCCTACGACTCGGTACTACCCCCGCCACCTAAGGCGGTTTCCGAACTCGTAGAGTACTGTGAAGCCAGAAGGATTGGACTCATCATCTGTTGCGATGCTAACGCTCAAAACACATTTTGGGGCAGCAGCAAATGCAACCGGAGAGGAGACCATCTTTTAAACTTCATTCTTTCGTCTGACCTTTTCATCAACAATGTTGGCTTTCTACCAACCTTTGTGACGGCGAGACGACAGGAAGTGATTGACCTAATCTTATCTAACAGGCATGCGAAGGCCATCACTAACTGGAGAGTCTCACCAGATGTTACGCTGTCAGACCATAGATACATCGAATTCCAATTGAAGTGCGGGATCTCCCCCTCACAGCCCAAGCGGAATCCGAGAAAAACAGACTGGGTGCGATTTAGGGAGGAGCTTGAGAAATCCACTCAAGCCCCGCCTAAACTCAAAACTAATCAATCGGTGGAGGATGCAGTTCATAACCTGAACAGCGCCATCACCAAATGTTTTGAACTCGCATGTCCTGTCAAAAAACCTCCCAACAGGAAGCCGGTTCCCTGGTGGAATGCTGAGCTCCAACGGCTTCGCAGGGAAGCCAGAAGTCTTCTGAACAGATCGCTTAAATCGAACTCGGAAGATGACTGGAATAAATATCGATCGAAGCAGAAGGAATATAAGAAGCTTATTCGAAAATCGAAGAATGATTCCTATAAGTCCTTCTGCGAAGAGATCAAATCCCTGAGCGCGACCAGCAAGTTGGTTAAAGTCCTCAAACGAGGAAAATCGACAAAGCTGGATGTACCTTTACCGAGTCTAAAGCAGAAACTCTTAGTTTACTGTTTCAGACCCATTTTCCGGGAAATCAGACTGTCATCGGCTCGTTGCACACTCCCTCATTGGATACTGCGGCTGTAGCGATGAAAACAACTCGGCGTAGCTGGTATGTTGCGTCACGCGTGGCAACTACTGAGGCCATTGAATTTGCTGTGGCATCCTTCGATGGCTTTAAGTCGCCGGGCACTGATGGGATATACCCCGTTATGCTGCAAAAAGGTATAAGACAGCTGCTTCCTACACTGAAAAGAATTTTCACTGCTAGCCTGGCACTTGCCTACATACCTATCCCTTGGCGCGCGGTGAAAGTGGTCTTTATTCCCAAAATAGGGAAAGAGGATTACTCACTAGCCAAGAGTTTTAGACCAATAAGTCTAACATCATTCCTGCTGAAAAGCATGGAAAGACTAGTAGAGTTGCACGTGCGCAAAGATGCCCTTCGATTGCATCCTCTGTCGGACATGCAACATGCTTATCAGCGCGGAAAATCCTGCGAGACTGCGCTTCAAAACCTAGTTGGGAGAATTGAATGCGCTCTCGAAAGGAAAGAGTACGTACTAGGCATTTTCGTCGACATTGAGGGAGCTTTTGATAACGCTACCTTCGACAGCATGTGTAACGCTGCTAGACGGCATGGCGTAGATGAAGCACTGGTTTTGTGGATCAAAGCAATGCTTGTGCACAGGACATTGATCGCTGATACAGGCCTCGAACAATGTGTCAAGTCTGGAGTAAACAGGGGCTGCCCGCAAGGTGGCGTCTTGTCTCCGCTGCTATGGTGCATGGTGGTCGACTCTCTGCTAGATGCTCTCAATGCCTCTGGAATCTATGCCCAGGCCTATGCGGATGATGTTGCTGTTCTCTCTGTCGGCTCATGTTTAGCGAATGTCTGTCTCAAAGCGCAGGCGGCGCTAAACGTGATCGATGACTGGTGCACGAGAAATGGGCTGTCGGTTAATCCTCTTAAGACCGATGTCGTTCTCTTCACGAGAAGGAGGAAAACAACTGGCATTGCTCAGCTGGTGATAAAAGGCATTCCCATCCCTATATCCAAGGAAGCTAAGTATCTGGGAGTCATTCTAGATAACAAACTTCTCTGGTCAAAACATGTTGAGTCCAAAACCACCAAAGCGCTGTCAGCTTTCTGGCAATGCAAAGGTGCCTTTGGCAACACATGGGGCTTATCGCCGAAAAAGGTCCTTTGGATCTACACGGCAATGGTAAGACCGATAATCTCATATGCATCGGTTGTTTGGTGGAGCAGGCTGACACGAAAACACGTTGTGGCTTCACTCACCAAACTCCAAAGAGCGGTCTGCCTCAGTTGCACGGGGGCTTTCCCCAGCACACCGGGAGCTGCTTTGGATGCTATGATGAACCTTCCACCCCTTGACATATATATCAGAGGATGTGCACTGAAAACTATTTCTCGCCTAAAGAGGAATGGTCTTTGGTACAACTCGCAGTGGAGTGAGGGTGTACTTGTGAGAGAAATATCCTACGATCACTGTCTCATGGATATGCCCTCTGACGCAATGACACCTGCCATCCTACTGCACAGTAACTACACAGTCACATTTCCTTGGCGTCAGGACTGGCTTTGGCCAGACACTGAACCTGGAACAGAATGTCTTCGCATCTTCACAGATGGCTCCAGGACTGATCAGGGATCCGGCGCCGGAGTTTTCTTCGAGCGCGAAAACATTCGACTGCACTTCTCGTTAGGAAAATATGCGTCTGTCTTCCAGGCGGAGATTTACGCAATCCTAATGGCCATGCACTATGTTGTGAAACACAGATGGAGGGGAAAGAGCATATGTGTCTGCAGTGACAGCCAAGCTGCACTCAAAGCTGCATCCAATCCTCTGTCCAACTCCAAACTAGTGCATGAACTCAAGACCTTGTTGAACAAAGTCGGAAGACTTAATTCACTTAGGCTTGTATGGGTTCCAGGTCACTCTGGAATCCCAGGAAACGAGATCTCCGATGAACTCGCTAGAAAAGGCTCAGAGGAGAGTTTCTCAGGGCCTGAACCCGCCTTAGGTCTACCAGCTTCAACGGTTAAATCTGACATCAGTGACTGGGTCTTTAACGTACACAGTCGTAGATGGAAGGAATATCCAGGATGCAGGATGACTAAGCGCGTACGCCCTGACGTCTGTAAAAAGTCCGCAACATTCTTCTTATCCTTAAGAAGAAATGACTGCAGAAGGCTAACGGGCGTCATTACGGGCCATTACACTTTTGCCAGGCATCTTTACGTGCTTGGCATCAGTGAGACGCCTACCTGTGCTGCTTGTTGCGAGGAGGACGACACAGCGGAACACTTTCTCTGCGACTGTCCCGCCTTCGCTCGTGCACGGTGGCGCACCCTTGGGGCCGACGTGGTGGGTGCCGAATCTCTTAGCTCAACATCACTGAAGCCCCTCCTCACTTTTCTCCGGACAACGGGGAAAATACAATAAAGACAAGGTGTCTGTCTGGTAGTACAATGGACCAGTATTTGTGTCTGAGTGCTCCAGCAGATTGTAGAAGCCTCCAACAAAAAAAAAAAAAAAAAAAAAAAAAAAAAATACAGCTTTGTGGAGCTCGATCCAAACTCATGTGGTTCCAAGTGAGAAGGTTTAACTGACTATTCGGGACTTTTCTTATCTGAAACCACATTGATAGGGTTCTGAAAGGTGATTTTTTCGCTATGTTTGGCAGCTCGCGCTTGATTCAAGACATGTTTAAAAGAGTGCCGTGGTGCAGTGGGTAGTGTGTCGGCCGCTGACGCAAGATGAGCGAGTTCGGATCCCGATAACACCAACGCCATCGAATTAATATTGGTTTAGTCACGTTATCGCGGACGGTCTAGAGTTCATTCGTGCCTTCGATTAAAGTGCCATTTGAGTGCAATAAAGGAATCTACCTTAAAAAATCTCAACTCGTTAGTCTCCCTTACGTCTTTACATGTGCTTCGGTACCCTAAAGTGCCAGTTTCTTATCCTGGTTGATCCCAATCCATTTTATTCTAAATATGCCCTGCATTTGTAGACAAAAAGTTCAAAGAGTTGATGCTAAAATTCAAATGTTCATTGTGTAGAGTTTACTACCACTTAAAGTGTGTTAAACTACAGCAGAGTGAATGTGAATACATGAAAAAGAACAGTATCACTTATCGTTGTATTAAATGCGATGATCAGAGGCGACAGTCACTGCGTTCGGCACCACTCGCTCTTCAGAAAGTGAAACAAGTGCACGAAACATTTCACGGTCGCTCACCTGCAGGGGAAGTAACCCTAAAGACTCTCGTTGTGCGTCAGAGAACGCCTGTACTCCAGCTCCAATTACACTAGATAGTGCTTTTGAGGTGATTTCTGCCCTAAAAGCTGATGTTTTCAAGGAGATCTCTGTACTAAAAGAAATCAACCTTAATGCGATGCAACGTATTCAATCCCTACAAGAGGAAAATATACTGTTAACAAATAAAGTTAATAATCTACAACGCACAGTGAACTTTTTCCAACAGAAGTCTCTAAATATATGTGTGGATGTCATTGGGGTTCCCAACATCGTAAACAACAAAGCTTTGGATGCAGCTGTCAACTTATTCAACAAGGGACTTGATGTCAACATTAGTGATGATGACATAAAAAATTGCTTTGTCAAAAACATCGCACGTAAGCCTAACTCAACATCTACACGAGCCGATCATAAAAGTATTTTAAGAATTAAATTTAAGACACTTGAACTAAAACAAAAAGTTATACAAAAAAAGAAGAAATGTAAACTTAACACAAGTGATATAGGTTTTAAATCACCATACATCCCAATTTATATTAATGATAGTTTAACTTATTATAACAGAGTTGTTTACAACAAAGCTAAAACTTTTAAAACTGAACACAACTTGTCTTTTCTGTGGGTTAAGAATGGTGTAATATATTTGAAAAAACAAGAAGGTGATAAGAGTTTTAAAATTAACTCGCTGGAAGATATTGAGGAAATTACCTCCTAGATAATCATTGGAAACTTAATTTTTTATGATATTAATTTTATAAAAGAGCTGGTACTCATATGAAAACAAACATTTGCGACCAATTCGATATAATAAACAAACTCAAGTGGAAGACCAAAGAACCCTTTGACATGTTCATGCTTTCATTCAATCCTAATGAAAATATAAATAAAATTTATGAAGTTAAAAGGATAATGTATTGCGATGTGCAAATAGAACCATTAAGGAAAACTCAACTAGTCCTACGGACATACACAAAAGTACTGCGGCAAAGATCCAAGATGCGTTAAATGCTCAAGAAATCATCTTGCCAAAGACTGTAAAAAGCCAATAAATAAGCCACCAAGAAGCATTCACTGCATGCAGGCCCATCCCGCTAGCTATAGAGGATGTAGTGTAGCTAAAGAGATACAAAAGTTAAGAGCCAACAAAACAAAAAAAGCTGTTGAAAATCGTATCCTAACCGTTAATAATGGTAACTCACAAAAAAAAGTAGATGATTTAACTTCTGAAAAGAAACAAATAGAAACATCAAGACCGTATGTTGATGTTGTCCGTCCCTCAAGCACTGCTGCTACTAACACAGAACAGCAAGATAATGATACGGATCTAAAGCAAACCATGCATGCTATCGTTTTAAATCTAACTAGTGTTGAAAAATCTGTCTCCGATCTCAATACGAGAGTCAGCCAAATGGAGAGTATCGTGAAAACGGCTGCTCCTAAATCTAATCCAAAGCTAAATGAATAAGTCACTCAAAATAATGGCTTGGAATGCAAATGGACTACAGAAACATCAAAATGAGTTGCAGATAGTCCTAGACATGAATCAAGTAGACGTTTGCCTAATTTCTGAGACTCATTTCACCAAGGAGTCGTATATTTTTTAGAGGATATAAAATCTATCAAAAAATTCACCCGGAAAATTCCGCTAGAGCTCGGAGTGCAGTCATAATAAAAGAAAACCTTAAACACTACGTGGAGTTTAAAATTCAGACAAGCAAAATACAATTAACAGCTGTAACCGTCATAACAACAAAGTACCCAATAGTTATTGCTAGTATTTACTGCCCACCAAGATTTTCGATTAATGCGAATGAATATTCTCTACTTTTCGATCGTTTGGGCCAAAAATTCATAATCGGAGGAGATCTCAATGCAAAAAATACATACTGGGGATCAAGGCAAACAACAACGAAGGGAAAAGAACTGCTTCAGGCATTAAATGAAAAGTGGTGTGAAGCGGTATCTACAGGAAGACCTACTTATTGGCCAACCGATCCAGGAAAAATCCCTGATCTCATCGATTTTTTTATAATTAAAAATGTTGCGAGGAACTCCCTGCAAGTTAATGAAAGTCAAGACCTAAACTCAGACCACAGCCTAGGCGCCAACTTTCTGCCAAGCGACAATAAATGCACTTTAACAAACAAACGCACAGACTAGGTAAGCTTCAGACTAAACTTTCAACAAAAAGTTGGTCGACTTTCAATTATACAATCCAAAAATGAACTTGACTCTGAGCTTGAGCAATTTATACAAGACATTAAAGCATCAACCTGGGAAAATACACCCAGTATCAAAAAAAGACTGGACATTAAATGCTTCCCTCCCTATATAAGAGAGTTATTTGCAGAAAAGCGAAGAGCAAGAAGGAAGTGGCATATGACCAGGGCTCCTCAGGATAAAAATATATTCAATAACCTGGTACAACAAGTTAGAAGGTCAACAAAAGAATATAAAAACTATGACATAAGCTCCTTTCTGCAGAAACTGAGTAACTGCAGAAACACAGATTATTCGCTTTGAAAAGCTACAAGGAAGCTTAAGAACCCAATCGCTCACACTCCACCAATAAAAAAAAAACGAATGGTAAGTTGGCCAAAAGCGATTAAGAAAAAGCAGAAAGATTTGCTGAGTACCTTGAAAATATTTTTCAACCAAACCCGGGTGTGAATGACTTACCCACCGAAGATCTCATTGACTATAATAAGGAAATTAGCTTCACAACATCTGCCGAGGTTAAAGAGGAAATAATGAAATTAAATGATAGAAAAGCGCCAAGCTTTGACCTGATAACAAGCCAAATCCTCAAAAGCCTGCCAGCGAAAGCAATTTCTAAATTAACTTCCATCATCAACGCTCCCACAGCTGTGGAAAGTATCTGAAGTCATTATGAAAGCTAAACCTGGTAAGCCTCCCCAAGCAGCATCATCGTATAGGCCAATATCTCCACTGCCAACTATGTCAACAATTTTTGAAAGAGTACTTTTAAAAGAATGTTACCGATTATAGAAAGAAAAAATATAATTCCATACCACCAATTTGGCTTTCGCATGAAACATTCAACGATTGATCAGGTTCATCGAATAACAAATGTAATAGAAAAAGCACTTGAAGAAAGAAAAGTATGTTCGACCGTCTTCCTCGATATAGCACAAGCATTCGATAATGTTTGGCACGAGGGATTAGTCCACAAACTCAAAATGACACTACCTATTGAAATAACTGAGATCTTAAAGTCATGATAGATATTTCCGCATAAAGGAAAAAGACACATACCCAGAGCTAAAAGAAATCAAAGCGGGCGTACCTCAAGGAAGTATGTATACTTGGACCAATTCTCTACCTCCTTTACACTCATGATATACCAACCCTAGAGTTTAACACGATAGCTACATTTGCTGACGACACAGCTATAATGGCAGTCGCAAACAATAATGTGGACTCAACTAGTAAACCTCAAGAGGCAATCTCCCACATTCAAAACTGGACTAAAAAATGGAGAATTCGTTTAAATGAATCTAAATTCGTACATGTCGAATTTACAAACAAAAAAACAGAATACATACCAGTTTATGTCAATAACCTAATAATACCTTATGCAAACTGCGCAAAATATCTAGATGCAAAACTCCGCTGGAAAGCCCACGTAAAGAAGAAAAGGGAAGAGATTGGTATCCGATAAAAGAAAATGCTTTGGCTCTTGGGCACTCAAGTTTGTCAACATACAACAAAATCTTACTCTATAAGCAAACCATTAAACCCTTATGGACTTATGGTATTCAGCTCTGGGGTTGCACCAAAAAAAGCAACTTAGATGTTATTCAAAGGTTTCAAAACAAAGTGTTACGCAATATTGTTTATGCACCTTTCTTCGTCAGAAACGATGACCTACACAGAGACCTCGGCGTGGAACACGTACGGAGTGAAATTCAAAGATACGCACAAAAACACCAAGAAAGACTCCTACACCACACAAACCGTGAAACTACCACTCTCTTGGATCACTCGAATCTAGTTAGAAGACTTAAAAGAACTAAACCATTTGAACTAGTATAAAGTATAAACGTCTGATACTATTTCTAATATTTTAAACATAGAAAATGAGACTGAAGGCCATAGTGAATTCTGTACCTTGATAAAGACTAGGTCCTATACAATAGCGCAAGGATTGTACGGGTGGATGACTTCCTGATCAAACTGATTCGAAGCCACGTTGCAGGAGCAATGACTTCGGTCAATAGCCTAATCTCTGGGGCTTACTACCCCAATGATTTATATCACGAGAGAGTGCGCCTTAACGGCTTTGTCCCATCAGAAGCAATCCTCTATTTAGATAGATGTGGGCTGATCCAGGATAGATTGGCGGTGCCGCTAATCTTCCAAGTGGGTCGCAATTCCGTGGAACGGCGATTCCTCTACGGACCCGATGTCGCGCTCAGTGAGCCCGAGCGCCACAGGTTCTGTAGATCGGTCTCACGCCGGGATCGAGGAGACGTAGTCTGCCAACATCAACGTTTTTGGTGGCTGGAGGGAGCTGCGTCGGTGGACATTTCAATGGCTTCAAGGCAGGGCTTGGCTAACACCAATGGCAGGCTTACATAGGGTAGAACAAAAAATATAATATTAAAAACCAAAAAAAAAAAGATATATATATATATAATATATATAAAATATATATTTATATATATATATATATATTAGTTAAGTTAGAATAAGATATGTTTAGTTAGGTTTAAGGATTATATAAAAATATATAAAAGAATGATCATATGCTAAGTTTTTTGAAAAAAAGAAAAATTTTTCTTAACTTAAGTTAATTATAATAATGTTAATTGTAAGTTATTTATTTAGTAGCCGAAAGGCATGTGTTAAAATTATTCAGTTTGTTTTAGAGTATCCGCCTAGGGCCAGTAAGATTCCTAAATTTGTAAGAACAGTTGAGCTAGTTTAAAAAAAACCTTTGATAAAGACATTTTCTCAAATTACTATTACTCGGTAATATCGTCGAAAGCGGTTTAGTATACATCAAAATATTCGCAGAATTCGTAAAAACTTTGATTTATTTTTGTTACACCTTGAGTAATTTAGTAATAAACCGGATTTGATTTTTCTATCTGAAATATGGATATATGATACTGAATCTAATCTCTATACCATACCGGGCTATAAATTCTATTCTGCATGTAACAACTCTTATGCGGCTGGTGGAATGGCTTAGAATTATGTTACTTAGAACCTACAAGACTTACTTCCTCTAAACAAATCTGTATAGATCATATCTTCGGTAGGCTTGATCGCAGTCCTAGATTTGCTGTCACTAGTTTTATCTCGGATTTTAAGATTTCTGATCATTGTATGATTGGTTTATTTTTTCATGGTGACTATGTGAAATCAACTAAGAAGTCTTTAACAGATCAGACCATTAAATCTCTCAATTTTTAACGGCTTAATGACATTTTGCTACATGAATGCTGGAGCGAGGTTTATCTGGAAAATGATCCATCGAATGCTTTTAATATCTTTTCTTATAAAGTGAAAAGCCATATAGATTCCTCTCCTACTACAATTAAAACGCGATCTTATTGCAAAAAACTTAAACCATGGATGTCTACATCTATGTTAAGAAAAATTAAAATAAAAAATTCACTAAGCCTTAAATGTAAAAAGAACCCGAGTAATTCAAAGCTTAAACTTTCCTTGGATAGAGATTGCCATTAAAATTCTTGTATACAAAGAAAGTTATTATACTATGTGTAATAAACTGCAATTAGCTAGAAATAACTTGAAAAAAGAATTGTGAAAGAGCTTATTAATAATAAAACCCGATCCTCTGTTAGATTGAACTGTACTCGTATATACGACCAGAATAAAAAAGTAGTTGCTCCATCTGAAATATCTAATGTGTTTAACCAGTACTTCATTGATATTGACCAAAGGACTCACTTTAATGCTGGTTTCTCTAACACGTCGTACTATTGTATGAAGGAATGTTTTAATAGAGAGTTATTTCAAAGCAACTTTTTTTTTTATGTTCCAATTTCATCATATGAAGTTTATCATACTATAAATCTGTTAAAAAGTTCCAATTCATTTACCAAAGACTATTGTTCTATTAATGCCATAAAAAATATTGCATTAAATCTAGCTGATGTTCTAGCCCACATCTTTAACAAAAGCGTATATAGTGGTATATTTCCAGATGCTCTCAAAACAGCTGATGTTATACCTATTCTAAAAAAAAGGTGATAGTTCTAATCTAAACTATTATAGGCCTATTTCAATTCTTCCAGTGTTTTCCAAAATTTTTGAAAAATTTAAAACCAGAATAGCGTGCTTCCTTGAAAATTCTTCATTTTTCAATGATGATCAATTTCGTTCTAGGGCTGGAAAGTCTACTGAAGATGCGCTCCTGAGTTTCTGTAGCTTCAACTATCTGAGTCTTAATAATAAAAAATGCACAGCTGCTCTTTTTATTGACATCACAAAGGCGTTTGATACTGTTGACCATGTTATCTTGGCTTCTAAACTAGAGAAAGCTGGCTTCAGAGGTTTTATGCTTAAATGGTTTTATTCTTACCTCAATAATCACAGGCAGGTTGTAAAGATTGAAGATCATTTCAGCCAACCTTTCGACATCAAAACTGGCGCTCCACAGGGTTCAGTACTCGGCCTCATTTTATTTTTGGTGTGCATAAACCCAATTTTTAATATAAGTTTTAGAGGGTTTGATGATGACATAGCGTGCTCTTATTCTGCCAGCTCTCCATTAGACTTAATTGCCGATATACACCATGATTTAGAACAACTTAGGCATTGGTTTCTTATGCACAAATTGGTGATAAGTGATAAAACTATAATTATGTTCTTTAATCTGTCGAGTAACTCTGTTAACTATCCTTCTTTGATTTTTCATAGTGCTGTAACGCAAGCTCTGACTTCTTCTTATATAACTCCAACAAAGGGTGTTCACCTGAATGCTTTTATATAGAAAGAACGGAACTTTTTAAATGTCTTGGACTTGAAATAGATAGCAAATTGAACTTGTATGCTCAAACTGCCAATCTGAAAAAATACTTACTTAAAACTACAAGGGTTATGTATCAACTGAGGCTTTTCTGTTCACAGAAGTTGTTTGAAACTATATACTTTGGACTAGTACAATCAAAACTACAGTATGGTATAGTTTGTTGGGGTGGTACTCATTTGAATGAAGTTCAACCCTTACTTGTTGTACAAAAACACATACTCAGATTAATATGGAGAAAAAGTCGATTCGAAAATAGTTTTGTGTTTTTCGTCAAATCTAAGATACCCCCTCTTAAACATCTGTACTTTTACAAAGTTCTTAAAGCATTTTTTGTGAGGAGTGGCTACACAGACCGACCTATCCTTCCCGTCGTAGTTGTAGTATGCAATTAGCCGTAGTTCCCTTATTCAAAACTTATTATTATTCAAACTTCTACTTAACAATTGCCCCCAGATTGTACAAGTTGCCGTCTGAGATTAGATTTATCAATAGCGTTTTTATTTATTGTAGAAAGGTTAAACTTTGGCTTTTTAACTTTGACTTAAATGAAATAAATTTCCTTGCTAGTCGCACAGTTTAAATTTAATTACTTTCTTGGTTTTTGATGTACTTTAAAATTTTTGATGTACTGTAAAATTTGCTTTCTTTGTCCACTCCGTTTTAACATCTCTTCGTAACCGAAATATTTTTACACTAAATTGTTTATATACTACATTCGTCACTAGTTCTCTAACTACAGAAGTATCTTTCATTTTCATTTCAATAACTGTTATATATTTTACTTTACTTGTTACTGAATTTTGTACTATAGAATTTTAAATTGTACTAGGTTTAAGCTTTCTAACATAATATTGTAAATTGTGAAAATGAATAACAAATACAATACAATATTTCGCGGTTTCTCTCCTCGGCGGGGTACTGACAAAATCCCCCGTTGTACACTTGCCTTCAAAAAGCTTCCCGGCTCTCGCCGTTCGTTTTTCACACAAGTGAATGGAATAAAAGAAGCTTGTCTTTGGCCCTTCACGAGCTGTAACGCCATCTAAGATGTCTTCGTCTGGCAGTACAATGG
The DNA here is from genome assembly GCA_958301585.1 of Merodon equestris. Lineage (NCBI taxonomy): Eukaryota > Metazoa > Arthropoda > Insecta > Diptera > Syrphidae > Merodon > Merodon equestris. The sequence continues at coordinate 74,195,798 of OY284414.1, read as the reverse complement.
CCCAGTATTTGTGTCTGAGTGCTCCAACAGATAGCAGAAGCCTATATCCTAGATATGGCTAAAATTTATTGAATTTTATCATCAAGATTTGGACCCTTTGGAAAATGTTATTCAGACACTACGACCTTCGACGACGTTATACAGTCGTCATAATCTGTCTACGTAGCAAACAATTCAAGCGATAGTGACCAAATTTCGCACCACTTTCGCCGATCAAGCTACGCGTAGAGTAAGTAGAAACGAAAATATTGCTGGTTTATACTTCAAAGATAATAAAGACCGTAATTTGTCCATTCGTCACCGGTTGCGACAGTTGGGATTGTCTTACTCGACCGCGTGGAAAATTCTACGCAAGGATCTTGATCTAAAACCTTACAAAATACAACTCGTGAAAGAACTAAAATCGAAAGACTTGCGTGAGTGGGCCTTAAAATAGCTAGAGGAAGATCCACTTTTTTATCGAATAATTGTCAACAGCGACGAAGCTCGTTTCTGGTAGAATGGGTATAAGAAAACTGTGGTATTTGGTCCGAATAGCAATCTCAGTCAATACAATGCGCCAATGCACCCGGAAAAATGCACTGTTTGGTGTTATTCATGGTCCGGCTTAATCATTGGCCTATTAGATATGCGGTAAAGCGGCATTACATGCCACAAAGCACGTGAATCAATAGAACAATAGAGAAATGAGTTAGGTGAGCAATTTATATCCTGTTATGGACCGAATTAATCGTGCGTTATCAGCGAGATACCAGCGAATAAGGTCGAAAAAGCGATTCAAAATTAGACCCTTCATATGGATCACTTGAAAAATATTCTTGATCAACATTTGTATACTTTGTATTACATATAATCGTATGATATATTAAATATATATATCGGTAAGCCTGATGTGGTCTTGCTAAAAGTCTGATTAAAATGTAATCCTAATAGATTTGATGTGAGTCTTTCAACAGCAGGAATGATATTGGTTCTGTTCTAACAATATGAAAAATAAAATCTTTTTTTCATTAAATATATAATTGCTATTGTCCCTTATTTAAGACCTGTTTCATTATAAGGAAAAAGTAGGCAGAAATTTGTAGTTATGATATGTACGAGTATCATATGGTAGTCCGTATGAGCCCGAAGTGCTCTTTTCATAACATAAAATTTACAGCCGAATTTGTTTAATATTTTCTATGTACAACTATGTACAAATTTGTTGTTTTGTGGCAATGCTACTTCGGGCAGTATCTTTGACAGTAAAAACGGTTTACAATAGGGAGTAGTTAACTCTTTGATACTGATTAATATCTACTCAAGCGATCTTTACGGTTTTTTTATCCAGTCAATAGCATAGGCAGATGATTTAGTAGCGTCCCAAAATTGAGGTCATCAATACAATGTTGCGGTGTGACATCGATCATATTAAAAGATATTGCAACGATTAAAAGTAAAAATTAACTTACAAAAGTCAGAAACGATACTGTTTAGGGCTCCTGATATCTGACTTGACCAGCATCTGTATTTCGATAAACATAAACATAAATGCTTACTGTGCTGGAGCCTAGAAAACCTTCGGTATGGCAAGGAATCTGTTTCACAGCAATCAATTTGACCGAAGAGCAAAAAACATATGTGACGGTGGCCCTAATAAGGTCCGTCATCGCGTATGGTTGACCGATGTAGTTTAATGTAGCACTATCTTATATGGAAAAGATTAATGTATTAATTTGAGAGGTAGTGCCTTAAAGTCTATCATAGATTGAATGGAACATCATAAGACCAGCGTAACAAGTATTACCCTAATAAGTTCTTATACGACGGGGGAGGCCTCAACAGAATCAACTTGTTAATTCGAGAAATTTTCTTGCTAATATTAAGACTGCAAATATTATGACTAAAAATAATCTAATGTCCGGTGCCTACTACCTCAATCATATCCGCAACGAAAGCGCACTCCGATCGGGCTTTATTCCCCCCGAAGCATTTCTCCATATTGATCTCAAAAGATTAAAATAGAGATGGTATCTCGGTATTTTAAGAGTAATTTTATAGGATCTTTTGGATGCTTAGATGAACCTGAGAACTGGTGGAGGCCTGTTAGCCCCATTGAGGTCTCGGGCAATAAAGAAAAAAGGTCCAAATGGGAAACTAGGCGCGAGAAATTGATTTTCCATCATTTTCCATTAAAACTTACTGGGAACATATCGGATAGGAAGTTTCACCTCACCCGTCATATAGTCCAGATCTTACGCCATTCGATTACCACTTGTTTCGAGAGCCCTTTGTATAATACAGTTGAAGGTATCGAAAATTTGCTCGATTCGTTTTGGGGCTCAAAAAGGTAAGAGTTTTTGAATCCGAACGAATGAAAGGAATGAAAGACGGCAAGTACTTACGATGGACAATAGTTTGAATTAATTATTTTGTATTATGTAATTTTATTTAAATAAAAACCAAAAAATACTTTAAAATGAATATGTACAATGTAATTACATCCGATATTTAGACTTAGAGTGCCCGCACAGAGCCAGTGAGACACGTTGAATATTTATACATTTTTCAGGTAGATTTAAAAAATTATATAAGAATAGAATAAGAACAAAAAAAATAACTTCAATAATCACATTTATGGTACAAACTGATGAAAAGTTTTTTCTGTTTTCTGACTTCTCCGAATAGACAACGAAAGAAAACATAAAATTATCTGCACAAGCTCGAACGTTGGGTAAACACGTAAACATAGCAAAATTCTTCTTTAGAAAGCAAATGCTTATTTCGAGGTTAATTTGGGAAGGCAAAACCAACAGAGAGGCTAGTAATTTATTGAAGAATCTTTTACCAAATTAAGGGACTCCGAATTGAGAGCTGTTTAGAAAATAAGAGAGTGGTCGAAAATAAATACATATTATTGTAGGCACTCGTAAACGGGAGGATCAAGACATCAAGAAAAACCACAAGACGCCAGCAATATTCGTTATCGCAAATATTTCTAGAATCATTAAGAACCCAAACTTTGTCGAAACAGTGAACCGGGGTTTAAGTACACATCGTTTTGACGGCTCACACAGGTAAATTTTCCCAAAAACATGGCCAAAATAATTTTTTTTGTGTTTTCGTTGTATTATAGCATGGAAATAATAAAAACAGTTAGTTTTAGAAGGAAAAACAATTTTCAACTTAATATACAATCGAATTCGCCAAAAAAAAACATGATAAAGGGATGAAAATGATAGTTTTGAAATTTTGTGTTTTCTCAGACAAAAAGACATAGGATTTCTCTTGCATTGCACATTTATTATCACAGTAGATAAACACAAAATTTAATAAAACAAGTATTCTTTGAAAACAAATAAATAAAGAAACAAAACTAAACAAAAATAAACGAATTATGTGAACATTATTCACTAACTCAAACCGATTCTGCTTGCTCAACCCCTGATTCTATTAAAAACGGAAGTACTTCAAATGGAAGGGTCGTTTTTATTTTTGGAATTAGTTTCCTCAAACTACTTATGAAAGGATCAGAAGTTACCAAAAGATTATGAAAAACATCTTCCATATTTTGCTGCCTCGAAAACTTTCTTGCGAAGTTTTCTTGAAAACGCTTTATGTCTTTGTTTCGCGATTCTTGAGCTTCTTCTCCGAGCTGCCCAATTGGGAGAATAGCTTCAGAAATAATTTCAGGGCTGTGTATTAATATTTTGTGCACAGTAGTGGGCATATTATACCTTGGGTATAGTTCCACAAACAATTTAGCGGTATCAGTACAAAATTCCTTAAATCGACTGATTTGAATAGGAAACCCACTCGATATTGTTAATAAAACAACACGAAATCGGCATATGATGCTTTCATCTATATGGGTAATTTCCGAAGAAGTTACAGTGTCATGGAAAAATCGACGGGCAGTGTTGCCATCATTCGTACTTCCATAACCTGGTTTTGGTTTGTCAACCAATAGTCCCATTCGATTCCTGAAAGCTTCTTGAATTCTTTTCTTGTTTTCTTTAACATTCCTTTTATTTTCCTCACCACGAACTTGCCATTGTCTAAGAGGCAGCTTATAGGAGACATGAAGTAAACATTCAAAAAATCGAATCCACGCATGCAAGGAGGATAACCCAAACCTCAGTTTCGATTTGTCATGGACTTGTTTATTCAACACCAAGTCCATTTTGTTGAAATCCTTCGATGTTAAATTACAAAGGTAACACCTTTGATTTGAAGATGTCTCTGTAATTGCATTGCAAACCTTCCCGTCAATCATTGTAAGCAGCATTTTATGCTTTACTGGAATGTTTCCGCTTACATGGTTTACCACCGTTTCAGTCAAATTAGATATTTGATTTTCAATATATTGGAATTCTCTGACAGTTACATCGGTTGTTTCATGAACGAATTGAATTCGTATTGGTCTACAGAACCTTGTCGATGATGGACGAGGATTTTGCCACAATATTATTTTATTATGCGATTCTGGGTCACCCGATACTAATTGAATTGGAACGAAAGATGTTAAAAATATGTTTGCATCGGAAATATCTGGGTCGGTAAATCGTTGTTTATATTCACTCATGGCCGAACTTCCATCACAACCCCATTTGGATATAAGGTGAATATTACACTTTTCACTTGTGTGCAAACTTTCTATAACATCTTCCATTCCTTGGAATAAGCGACGAATTGTATCGTCAAGCAAGCTTTGAAGTGGTGTTTCTGCTACTGATTCGGTTATGACCAAGTTTTCAGGATAACATTTTTTTTTTGCTTCCAGTACAGCTGCATAATTTGGATACATATGGTTATTATGCTTTATTACGGAATCTCTTATAAGATTGAGATTGTATTGGAACTTAGTCAACTTTCCTTCAACAACTATTGAAAGAGCTTCCTCCGCTGTATATGGAATTATTTCTTGGTCCAATTTCTTTAAGGCTTTTTGGCATTTTTGACCGCGTGAAGGACTTGAAAAAATGATGTTTTTCATAAATTTTGAAGAATCAACTTTTCCTTTTCCTCGAAGTTGCATCTGCGCAGCATAGCTTAATTCTTCGGTAGTGTAATTCAAACGCAAATCTTCTGTTTTTCGCCTCTTTGATCTTTCGCTAACTTTCGAAAAATCCATTTGAGGCCGTCCAACAAAACCATGAGCAAAACATAATTTCACTTTCAAGCCAGTTTGTATTTTGCCTTAAGAAGTTATTTTTATTTCTTGAGGCACTCAACCATCTTCTTTTATATTCATAGGCAAAATCAGTCAACATTTTTTTGTTTGTTTGCTCTGAAATGTCGATATTCGTCTCATTTTTTATCTTTTCTGCCAAAAACTTGATTTTTTCAGTAATATCCCGAGATGTGCAACTCCTTAAATAACCAGAAAGCTGATATCTTGAAAGAAAAATGAAACTTGATCGCGATCCTGTGTAAAAAGTAAAAAGCTTAAATTAAAAAACAAAAAAAAAATGTCCTTTCGTATCATTTTTGAGAGCCAATATTTAAAAAAGTCGCAATATATTTTGACTGTTTCTAATTAAGGAAATACAAACGCAAATTTCGAGACTATTTTCATTATCAAGCTATTCAAAACAACCTAACTTTTGTATTATAAAAAAAAAAAAATGAAAAAAAATTGCACTGATCAAATACACTGCCTTAGCTGGCCTCAAAATTAATTATATATATATAATATTGTAAAAAGAAAAATTATGTTCGTTTTAACATACCACTAGCAAGAGAATCCATGGTGAATTAATTTACGAAGCGCCCAAAACAAGAAAAACAAAAACAAACCAAAACAACTTCTTATCACAGACCAAAATTGCTACTGAACTGTCAATTTAAAGTTTGCACTTTAAAAGCATCGACTGATTAAGCTGTTATAATTGGCATCGTATGATATATGGAGCTTAAAGCTTACTCTATTTGGAAACAACTTTGCATTAAGAAAGGAGAAAAAATCGCAAATTTTAGATATGGCCATGTTTTCTGGAAAATTTACCTGTGTGCGGCTGAGTCAAGCCATTTAATTCCAAAGTTACCAAAGAAAACCAACATTTTCGCCCAGGGGTATGTTAACAAGACTCTAGACTTTTGGAACATCGTTATTTCTAGTGACGAAAGCAAGTATGTAGGAATTTTGTGGGGTGTATGTCTGAGAGTGGGGTTGGTCAGATGGAGTTTATTATGTACAAAATAAGCCATAACGAAAATAGATCTAGGGTCATATTATGTCTTTCAACAAGACCCAAATACAACCAATAACAACTTTTTAATGCTCTCATAGAAGTCTTTATTTCTACTGGTAAAAAAATCTGGGATAATCACTAATCCGAGTGTGGCCTGGCTTGGTCATGTTGGAAGACAATTCCTTCCCTATTGGCTAAAGCTAGCCGCTTCTGTGCAATTGCGTTTTTCAGATGGTCAGCTTATGCAGTGATTCGTAGATGGAAATTCGGCTCATGAGGTTTTTTTTTGCTTTAACTCGCCATATGACACCCATACGCCAAATTGCTTTTTGTAACCAGCCTTATTCAAACGGTTTTTTGTGCAATGTTGAGCTCTTGGGCTCTCGAAGCAGTACGCACATGACGATTAGACTTGACGATTTCCAAAATTTTATCAAGATTTTCGACAATTTCACTCCAGAGTGTACTGGATTTTTGATATCTAAATTATCGCAACAGAATCGGCGAAACCAAAACTAGGCGTGATTGGCAATTACGGCATCATTACTATTTTCAGCTACTTGGCTTACGTGGCTGTATGTGGTGTGGTGTGGCTCTAACTGGGGGTAGTTGACGCAAATTACCAATTATAATTATCTTGTAAACCCCGAAGTGATTACTAAGTTACCGCTTATTTGTTTGACCAATTTGTGAGAATAATTCTGCTCCTATTATATTGATTGCAAATATACTTATCCTTATATACTTGATTGCAAACATCATAATAATATTATAACACAAACAGAGATACCTGACACGTACCCATATATTCTTGGCTTCCAGTCAGTTAGACAAGCGTCCACACTCTTTTAATGTATTAAGTGATGTTTATGTCTAATTTCCTCTCCTTTGAGTCCTCCCCTATTTTTTAACGAAACATTTTAGCAAGATAGTCGCTAAAGAGAATTCACCGCAAAAAGGACTAATTGCGGCGAATCCCACTAAATGCGAAAAACAACTGAAATTCAGAATTAAGGCTTTTCGTGCTATCTGACATCAGTTTAATATTATAGAAGAAGTATTTATTCAGAACTGCAATTAATCTCCTAGAGCGTTCAGAAAAATGTTGCACAGAAGTTTGCATTTCGTAAAACAAAAAAAAAAAAAAAAAACATGTAATTACGTCAAATTGCTAACATTAAGAAGAAAAATGCTCCAAACTAGAATCCACGCTGTCCATTAATCTAAAATTCATAAAAATGCAAAAACATTTCTAATGTCGCTGTTATGATGGTGTTATGTGCGGCAGCTGCTCTAATTATTCGCATCCGGACAAGTACGAAGCTCTTATAACACATAATGAGAATCATAAATCACGAACTACCCATGCAGGATGTGTGCATCAATACGTTGAGGCATCTCCCCTTGTCAGATTCGCTGCGGCATAGGATTAAAAATGCCTCATTTAAGTGAGCAATCGATAAACATAAATCATTTGTATTCGAAGAGGGAAGCAAGCTCACCTGGTATGAAAATTGTCCAATCCTTTCCCACAATAAATGGGATCCGATTGATTAGAGCCCATCGTCATTTTACTGGTGTCGTTAATGGTTGTATTAGATTCGTCATGAATATAGAAATCTATGGCTGAAAAGACAGAAAACAAATTCTTATTAGATTAGTTCATAATGTCTCGTATGTATTGGAATAAGAGATATTAAGTTCGCTGACAAAATAGACAAGTGGTTTTCCCTAGTATCAGAGAAATCTACGACTTACACATATACGTACAGAAAGCATGTTTGATTGAGTAAAATTAATTCTTAATTCGCCATGGAACTTAAATGTATTATTAAGGATCTACTAAATGACGTTGCATTCGACTATGCGGTTCAATTTCAGGAAATGTTTGTTTGCTTCCTGATTGTATTGATACAGACATTATTAAGTTTTTTGGAACCATCTCCTGCCACGGGGCATTGGCAATGTATCAAATTGAATTTCCCATGAAGTTTTGCAGCTCGACTTTTGACAATGTTTGTTTAACAAACAAACTCTATACTGAATCCTTTATTGTATGTATCATTGCCAATGAAATTCGGAAACTGAGAACAAAATGGGGATTTCGAAGGTAAATACTTTTCAGAAAGACCAAGTAAGCAATATTTACGGCTCTAAGGAATTTTATTGTATAACTGCATTGAAACTAAAGGAAAAGTACAAGAAAGACTGGTAGTAGCGAAAAGTCCCTTTTTTTATTTTACTTACGCAAGTTTCCAATTTCGATTAGAATTCTTAGTACCAAATTTGCTTTGGGCATGATTCTGATATGCTTGTTTCTCCACTTTGTCACTATAAACATTTTGCGTTTTTCAATAACTGCATACCGAAAAGTGTTACAAACTCTGGACCTTCGCAATACCCATTGTGGCTCGTGCTGTGTGTGTGGTTGCACCGTCTTGTTGAAATCAAATGTTCACCAAGCCCCGCTCATCCAATTCCAGCAGTCACTATTCACTGTTCGCCAGTAACAGTGATCGTATTGCTGATGGCGTCCTCTAAAAAATACGGCCCAATCACTCCTCCCGCGTGAACGCCGCACCACACAATGGCTTTGAGTGGATGTAATGGCTCTTCGTGTATCACACGCGGATTTTCAATGCCCCAGAAAGGAGATTTTGCTTATTGACGTAACCGCTTAAGTGTAAATGCGCCTCGTCGCTCATGATGATTTTCGACACCAAGTCGTCCTCTTCGTTGTTGATTGAGGATGGCTTGAAAGTAATTCACACGCGACTGACGGTCAGCGGCAATATATATGTATAAGTTTTTTACTAAAATTCGCTGTAGGGTCCTTCTGGTTACGCCCAATTGCGTGGCCCGTCGTCTGGTTGATGTTTCTTCGTTCTCAGCGACATCGGTAGGCACATTTCTCGGCCGAACGACCAATGCGGTGGCACCCATGTGCTATGGTTCCAGTCTGTTCAAGTCGAGTAGCTGAGCGGAATGTTTGCCCAGTTGGCGGGACACAAATAGGAAATCGACGTCGAAATTCACGAAATTCCACCGACGATTATAATTGGTAAAAAAAATCGACACAATTATTCCAAGCTCTTATGAAGCGCTCCATTGCTTATCTGTTTGTATACTGTAGCTGTCTACTTCATTAATGTCAAATATGATTGAGGTACGACGGGTGATTCATGTTGCGCCACCTAAAAGAGCTGATGGCCTGGAAACGCCTAAACAGATCTTCATAAATTGTAACTAGGAACCATCTCGATCACGTTAGCTTTCAAACGAAAAAAAGCATCAAAATCGTCAAAATTGCTCTGTTCGTTCAGGAGCTACGATGCCACAGACAGACACACAGACCAGTATCGCCACTCAGCATAGGGAAGCATGACTTCTTTTAATATCTTGGCGAAAAAAATATTGAACATTCGCCATAACATGAAAAACATACCATTATACTTCCGCCTCCAAGCTTGACACTCATGAGGTTGGTATGCTGCATTTTCAGGACCCCTGACCCATCGTTTTTACCCAATCGCATCAAATTTATCTCTGTTTCATCGAATCAAAAAACATTTTGTCATTTGTGTTCTTCTGCGAATTTTACACGGTTCATCCGGTCTTGATATCGGTAGCTAATTTAAAAGGGTTTTTCTTCTATAGGCTTTGTTTCAGCGATGTTTTTCGTGGTCTATCTCTTAGTATGCGAGATTTTGGTGGCTTTTCCTATGAGTCTGGCCACATCCCGTTGTGACTTTTCTTCCGGCATAAGTTTTAAGATCACATCCTTTTCGTTTGTGGAACAGTATATGTCGCGGCCCATTTTGTCTGTTTTCATAAATCATTTCTCTTGTCTGAATATACTAAAAAACAGATATACATATGTATGTAGTTTCTTTTTGTATTTACGGTCGTTTACTACAAAAATAAAATAAAAATTAATAATTGTTAACAATCAAGAAGTAAAAAGGTATCCCGGTCTTGTTGTTTTATCCATATGTTAAAGCACACATGTCCTGATATTTACTGACAAAAGTTCTTGCTTAGGCACCACATATAATAAAATTGTAACGATACAGAGAAGATAAGCATGGCCATTGCGCAAGGATGACATGGTTAAGCGTTCCAGATTTTTATATGTCAAAAGAAACCGTTCCTTAGGCAAATCTACGAGTTTAGATTTGCTTAATATTGGCAAAGCTTTCGACTCCGTTTGGCAGTCTTCAGTCTACGTCCATGGTAAAGCATCATCTCTACATGCCTTTTATGCAGGAGTAGCCCAGGGCTCCGCTTTTGACCTTGTGCTTTGCATGTGAAACAGCTATTTATGCCGACAACAAAGGCATATTCTTTTCACATTAGTTTAGTTAGATTGGATTGTCTGTCAGTTACCTCAATAAGTGGAAAGTAAAAATGAATCCTAAAAAAGTGCAAGCAATATTTTTAAGTCCGAAAAGAAAGGATTGCTCTCTCCCTAACAATCTGCCTAATGTGTGTGGGGTAACTGTTGCCTGGAAACCAGCGGTAAAGTGCCTGGGTACTCATCTAAATAAATCAATATTGCTATCAAATGTTTTACCCCTTTATTAATAGAAAGTCAATGCTAAGCAGTTTTAACGAAATCATCATCCATAAAATAGTATTTCAATAAATACTAATATATGGATACCAAACATGAGGCAATTGTGCAATATGTTGTATAAAAAAGTAACAAGTATCGCAAAACAAATGTTTGCGATATTTCTATTTATTATTCTTTTTTATCATTATTACTATTTTTTTTAAACTGAAGGTTTTATCGTAGTTTCCTTCAAAATCATTTTCCTTACTTCTCCTGGACAAAACTGGTCTTATTGCTTTGTCCGTCACGTATGAAGTTGATGGTGGAATAGGAACGAAGCTCCCAGTTATCCTCAGAAAAGAAGGTAAGGATGATAGTCATTATGATATTATAATGTGGTAACAGATCAAACAAATTGATTTCAGATGGTAGTGGTGAAGTGGCGTTTCTGGGAAAGGGATATTGTACGCATGGCGTGACAATGACCTAATTTTAAGGACTTGATTTTGGTTCGCTCGGCGATGGGACGGTAAGGAGTATGCTCTGAAACTGAACCATCCATTGAGTATGGAATCGAAAACAAAATTGTAATAACTTTACTAAAGCATGTGAAAATATCGATGGTACTGTTTGAGTATATCTGGTAAAAAATTTCATAGAAACCCCATCATCGTCGGCCTGACAGTATGGTTGCCTAATAAAAGCTCCTGAATTCTCCTCTTCAGGGTCGGCTATGCCCTTGGCGGTGCCCTTCCCACTATAGAAAAGATATATCACACGTAATATTATGTATCACATCATTTATTATAACTAGTATATTAGGCGACAACAACGAGCAATACGGGGCGCTCGGAGTGAACAAATCTTCAACGCTACAGCTCAAAATATTAAAATCCACCTTTTTTTTAGACCAACGATGATGATGTTTTGGGGCTCATGTATTATGAAATGTCAAATAATATTAAACCATTTACTGGATGTCATAAGTATTTAACAGTTGTAAATACGTAAAGCGAAAAAAGCACATGATATATAATATATTAATAAGGGAAGGTCAATATAAATAGATTGTGAAAAAACGATATTAGAGTCAACCCCAAGGTACAGCAGAATGATTCAAGGTTAACTCGACAATTTTGCTTACTCTCTCTTATTAGGTTCGTTAGTGGAGTAATACCTGGACTGAAATATATGTATCACCAGCTAATCTACATTATATGGACGTAGGAAGACGTTATCCGTAGTTAAAACCCTTACAACAATTGCTAATGCCATAGAATAGCATTAGCGCCAATTACGAACCACACGACCTAATCCAGGCTTTTCGTTTTGGATTATTGAGAGGGATTTGGCAGGCATAGGTTTCTACCATGCCTTCGCAGTCATAAATTCCAATGCCACTATCGCAGAGATCAGATCCAGAAACAATCTAGCTATTCGTTGTTTCTCTGGGCTCTGGATTCACCTATGAGGCACGGAGGTGACCTCGTTTCGAGAAAAAAACTTCGGATGATTTTTGCCCCAGTGGCATGGAAAATTAATGAACTCTATTGAATCACAGCTCCGTTCTGTGGTTCAACATTTCAAAGACTGAATGTCATTTTGAGCAACTGAAAATAATACACTGGAGAAGTAAGCAATATACTATATACACTACTATATATATATAACTACTGGAGAAGGGTGCTAATTAACGCACAGAATGACTGCGAACTGCAGTTCTATTAAAGAAGACTTGAAATGAAACTATACCACAAATCGATGTTCTCCATGGAGAAATTAGTTTCCGCTTCCGGTTCCTTAAAATTATTAGCCACACTTAGGTGTGCTAATAGGTTTTATATAGACCTATCAAAAATCGACATGGACAACGATGAATATTTGTTCCTAGGGATACAATGAAGCAGCAAAAAATCGGACATGCCATCAATAAGAGAAACGCACGAAGTATACTTTTTTATGAAGCTTATTATGCAACAAAGTTTTTCTTTTTCCTTAGTTGGGTCGGGTAAGGTTGAGCAGGGTGTGGTGTAGATGAACAAAATAAATGAAGTCAGCGAATCACTCACTAGTTTCCACTATCATGTAGTTATTGTGTTACGTCAGAATCCAATAGCTTCGGGTGTTCGGATCTCATTAGAGTACTTCATGAAGAAACGGAGAGATCGAACGTTAACAGCATCATAGTTATGAGATAATAATTTGTGGTAGATCGAGAAGCTTTCCTCATGTGATGTTTTCTCAAACTCCTGGTATCTTTACGTCTGTTTTCTAAAGCATCCTCAGATAATAGTTTAATTGACGAATCAAAAAATCGACCCCATCAGCTCCATGAATAAGTATTTTTTTATTTTGAATAGATGCCGGCATGTAGTATTAAAAATATACTATTTTTGATAATAAATGAATAATTACTATTTATTGCATTATCTTACAAACGCTGCCATCTGCCAGTGAAAAAATCATCTTACAAAATTGAAGTTGCATTTCCTAAATTTGTTCTTTTCAAATCTTGACTCTTTAATAAAGGGCAAACAAATAGGATGGCAGAAAAATATCGAAGACGAAATATTATTATTTCATTGTAACTGCCCCAAAATCAAGCAGTTAAGCAGTTAAAAATAAAAATTCGTCAATTTGGGCTAAATCGTTGAATTTCTGTTTATAATTACTATGGTCCGATGAACCATCCCCACTTATAGACCAACTTTAGTTTATTTGATAATTTTGGAACTAATTCTTCTGACAATAAATCATTTCTGATTTTCATTATTTACTAATAGATCTGGATGCACTTTATTGGTAACCGTTCGCAGTCTCACACATTTCCTATAAGACAAATCCAAATCAGTATATATCGCTAAGGATTTTAGCAGGCATGCATTTATTAGCATTTATTATTAACATGGGTATTATCTGGCGATGACCAAGAAGCAAATGATAATTCCTTAGCATATGCTGACTTCCTTGAACTTTTTGTGAGGTCGAGGTGTTCCTCGTTTGGAGGTATTAGTTCCTAGTTTAACCAATATACCGTTTAAATATCCTTTAATTTGAAATTATTGCTCAATCACACACTATATTTTTCCTTCATAAAATTCTGCAATATTGTATACACTAGTGCAAAAAATTTCACAGACTGAGAATTTTTTTGATTAAATAAATTGAATCATCTAAGCCATGGAACTCTAGAATATATTGATAAATTGCTAAAATTGTGTGCAACCACTTCTTAAAACAATCAACGTTTTAAAAACAATGATGACCTACGTTCAAAATAAAATGAAAAAATATTTCTCAGTCAAGGCAAACATAGGCATAAGTTTTTCTTATAACTCAGTGGATGTTGCGAATCGAGCTATTTAGTAGTATTAAAAATAAAAAAATCTATAATTCACCCATTATGGAGACTATTTGCTGAAATTAACAAAACAAAGCGCAGTGATCAGAGTACACATAATACTATAAACTCGATTTCTTCGATCTCTGCGCCTAAACTCGGTAGAAAGTTTCTACATTACCGCCGACGATTCAAATAACGAACAAAGCGATTGGGGAAATAATATTTCCAAAACTAGGAGGACCTACGGGACCATTGGAGGGTTCTGTAAAGCGTAGAGTACAGACTCAAGTTACTCGCAACGGGAAGTCCGTCGTATCCTGAGAGCGGCTCCTATCTGCATCTCATGCTGTTTGACTTTGGACTGAGACTGGCTGACCTGAATGAATGGTGTACTTACTCTCTACAGACCTCGTATACGACAGTGATCATTGCGTACTTAGTGTCGTGATCACAATACAAGACGAATTCGCAGAGATTATGTTCAGATGTACATGTATATGTCCCCACAACTTCTCGTACAGTAGGCGTTTGGCCATGCTTTGCCAGATGTGAGAGCACTCACTTCGAGTGCCTCTTTCCGTCGTTCAATAGGAATCTGTCGAACGATGAGATTGATAAATACCTTGAACAAATGAATGATTTAATTAATCAGACAATGAACAGTACGATACTACGCCATGGGGATTACGACACTACAAACGTATACCGAGATGCTTCAATCGAAGTACTGCAGAGACAGAAAAGCAGACTCCTGTCAAGATTCAAGCTCTTGTACAGGCGGTTTACCGAAAAACAAAACTCGGAGGTCAGGACACCGAAGTCACTGATTAAAAATCTCCAACAGCTGACCAAAAAAAATTACAGAATATCTGTGCAAATATTTTTCCACAAATAAATAACATATTTCGGAGAAACAATCTGAATGATACGCAGGATCTGACGATCGTCTTTTACGTTCAGTCAGCATTGATCGGGACACTGATACTGGAAACTGAAGATCAACTGCCAGAAATCAGATTCTATTTTATTCAGAACGCTTCTGTCTAAGGCCACTCGAAACATAAGAAAAAATTGGCGTAGGTTATGAATTTTTGACCGGACGGGCGTCCAGTGGTGAGACAAAGTGTAGTTAGATACCTTAGGATCTTGCTAGATCAGTCTCTATATTTTGACAAACATGTAGATGCTGCTCTGGCAAGGGCCCGGGGTGCTTTCGCTCTGACAAGATGACTGTTTCGTAGCAGCCAACTTGATTCCAGAGTGAAGGTAATCTTCTACATTACCTTGAGCAGGCCCATGGTTGCCTATGCCCATGGGTTCGTCTGGTTCAATTAGGGAAACAGCTTAATGGAAAGGATTCGGGTGTTTGAGAGACAATGTCTCAGGACTTGTCTTGGGTTACATAGGACACCCGAATCTGTACACTTCCGAGACCCTATACAAAAAACAGACAGATACAAATGGATTTAAGACTATTATAAAAGAAAATAATAATAGCACTGTAATTCAGTAACTTTGAATAAAACAAAGCCATATGTCTAACAAACTAACATGCTTTCATTAAGTTGTTAGCACATTTTGAATTTCTTACGTTTGGCTATTAATAAGCGGCTTTTATAACACAAATCCTCCAAATAGCGATAATGTAGAAAGAAAATCAAATTATTTAAAGTAATAAATTGGTTTTTGAAATTTGGTTTTGGAAATACTGAAAACTAGTTTTCAAATCAAGTGTTATATTGCATAAACAGTGTGGGAAGGAAATATTGACCAAAGTAATGCGATTGTGCTTGCTGTACTTAAGTTTATGAAGATAGTTCGTGAGCTTGCTAACTTAATTGAATTGTCCCTGTTTATATTGCTTCCTGATAACCTTATTGGCCACAGATTCTTGACTGGTTAATTGAACATAAGATGCATTCTTCTTGTTGGTAGCAATAGCTTTGCCGATTTTTTTAGGCATCGATAAGTGAAATAGATTTGTATGAGCTATGATTCTAGCAGGATGGCACTAATTTCCTTATAAACCTCGTGACAAATCTGCCCGTTTGATGATGTGTTATAAACTCCACGGAGCTGCAACTTGACGTTGTTGATTTTTTGTGGAGTACCTTTAAAACCGGTATTAGGCAGACAATCTTGAAATGCAGGCACTTAAGTACAATATTTATCGAGTTATTGAAGAATAAAAACTAAAAATATCGAACATGTATGGTATATACTACACAATTGGTTGGAGAGCACTACTGTGAAATCAGCCCAGACGCCCATTCCAATCAAATTATATTCTATACAACTTTACAGTAATTTTAAAAAGAAAAAGTCAATGGCTCCCTTTACACTACATATTTGGAAGATATGTGTTTCTTAATAAGGAAATCTGCTTTTGTTAGGCACTTGAGTAACTGTCGAGCGATGAAATTCGAAACGTACTGTACGTATCTACTAAAGACCTATTCTAAGTAAAAGTATGTTAAATGCATATTGCAAGTATATTAGCCATTAATAAAAAGGGTTTTGCTATAACTTCTAATTCAATATTTAGTTTTTTTTTCTTTTTACTCAGACACAAATACTGGTCCATTGTTCTACCAGACAGACACCTTTCTTTATTGTATTTTCCCTGTTGCTCGGAGAAAAGTGAGGAGGGGCTTCAGTGGTGTTTAACTAAGAGATTCGGCACACACAACGTCGGCCCCAAGGGTGCGCCACCGTGCGCGAGCGAAGGCGGGACAGTAGCAGAGAAAGTGTTCTGCTGTGTCATCCTCCTCGCAGCATGCAGCGAGGACATACATTCAATATCTTAATGTAGGCTGCCAGGTAAAAGTACGGGATTTTATGTTTTGAAATACATTTTATTATTCAAAGTAACATTTGTTCCAGGGATCTTCTAACTTATGGATTCCATCCCCGAAATGAGACTCCTGAAAACTATCGAAATACGCTGATCGAGATCTGCATAAATTTCACACGTGTTCATAAAAAAGTAGTACCAATTTTAGAAAAAATAAATCAACGGACTTGTTACTGCCACCTCTTATTGAACGGCGAAACTTATTGAACAACCATTATATTCCCAAGCCAATTCAAAGGCTTTGCCGGCTTTCATCTAATCTTTGGTTTGAATGTTTGGGTAATTTTTTAAAGCAGAAAAAAAACATCCAAAATACGAAATACATAACTATAGCTATGAAAAATAAATAAATACTGATACCGTAGCTAAAAGCATTAAAAACAAAACAATCCTGCAGTACAATAAACACCCTCTACCGTCAATCCAACTTTTGAAAACGAAAATAGTTCTCACGCAATGGCAAGAGTAATTGATTTTCACCAAATGAGGTCACAACAATAGACGCGTATATCAGTGCTTTTCTATAACCGAAACTTCGTCATAACATGCTAACGTGATAGGCTTCTTTTATAGTCGAAAACTTTATCTGCAACAAAATTAAATGACCTCGATACAATACCCTGATTTTGTAGTAATGTATGCTTTATTCACCGCCAGCAAATTCAACGCCAAATACGAGTATACATACTCCGCAGTGACATTAATTTTAATTAAATTGCAATTTGTCACGAAGCTGTACCCGTAATTGCCGCAGGAAACTGCAACAAAACAATTGTATTAAATCCCACCAACCACGTCGTAAGGTATATGTACGCATATGCAAGAGCGATGCATTGACTTGCGGTTCCTGCAGTAGCCAAAAGTATAATGTTTTTTTTCGCTTTTTAACGAAAGTTTCTCGTAGGAGAAACATTTGGTTGGAGGAATTTAAATTTTTGTCTTTAGGATAGAAGTATAAATATGAATTTGTCCGTGTCCAGAAATAAGTATGTCTCTTTACGGAAAACAATTACAGCTGGACACTGTAATCAATTTAAGTTAAATCCTACAGAAAATACCCATGGTACACAATTACTCTAGCTGGACGAGAGTCCAGCCGGAAGCAATCTGTCGTAGGAAGGATACTCGCTTTATCCAGGAATTTACACCGAATCAGGTAGATGCTTGATGTGATGACATTATAAATACTCGAGCGCGAATACGAGTACACTTTGAAGGTAAAATTAGAATTACGCTGTTCTTGGATTTGCCAAATGCTTAGATTATCTTAAAGATAAAATGGCAATACAATGACAATACTCTTTATATGAACGAGGAAGGCACCTTGAAAATGTGTGTAAACTTTTTCTCAATCCACGCACAAGTGGAGCATTAATTTTTGAGAAAAGTACAGGATTTCAAAAACAAGTGGCAAGGTATATATCTTTTTATTTCTTTCATGACAAGAAATTCAATCACTCACATTTTTCAGCAGTCGGCTTGCGGGCGGGAGTACTCTCGACGATTCAGGACTCTACCCTGCACAGAAGCACCATTCAAATAAAGCTTAAGAAGGAAAATGCATTTTTCAGCCGAGGCCAAGCAGATGGATATAATACGTATTAAATTATTTTTCAAGTTGCTGCTCATTTCTCTTTTTTCTATAAATTAAAGGTTAAGACCTAGAGAATAGACGAAGAAGAGTATCGCAATCGCAGAAGAAACGTACATGGACATGACTATTGAAAAGTCAAGGCAATTTAACCAAGTCGTCTAATCGTCCTCTATAAGCTGTATGAATGGTTTTCATGTACCTGAGTGATTTATTGTAAGCATTTCTATTCCATTGACATCTTATCGATTTCTTCCTCAGACTTAGATGGATAGAAAGTTTTGTCTCGTACCGTTGGTAAAGTGATTCCGAGTGGCCCATAGAGAGACGTGTTTTCATTTTCTTTTTGCTATTTTTCTTGCAAGTGTTATCTTTTGTTGTATCGATAACATGACATGAGGGCATCAAACAAAATTTGTTGATATTTCTAAGAGGTGGTATTGGTAATAAATTGAAAGCGCACAGCGTGATGAATTGCACACGTGTGTACCTAAGACAACAATTTAACGGGCTGGGTAAATTACACGTTAGGAATTTAATAGGAACGGATGGCGAGTTTTAGAAGTTAAGGAATGCAAGAATATAGCATGGACCAATTAGATATACTATTTGCCAATCTGAGGTTACCTTACGGAAACTATCATATTAGAACAGTGTTCTATGACCAAAGTAGAAAATCTTATTTGTTGTTGAACGCTCATAACTATGCCAGGTTTTAACTGCCCCATGTGTAATGCACTGAAGATCCAATAGGTGCCTAAGATAATAAAACCTAGGCCCGAATCAGTGTGAGTTTTTTTTTTTTTTTTTGTTAATCCTTTTTTCTTATTCTTATTCTATTCTAATCTCCCAGGCAAAAATGATTAAATTTAACTTAAAAATATCTTAATATTTACTGTGCCTTACTGGCCCTATGCGAGCAGTCTAACTATATTTTCTAATTGTTAATGCCCTTCGACTTAAACTTATCTACCCCATTTTCGTATGCCTACATCTAAAAATTTGATGAAAAATTTATTGAGAACTTTGATTCTTTTTTTCCTTATTCTAAAGCTTTATTTACCCTAAGCTTCTTAATTCTTCTCTTATTCCATACACAGAGGTTGGTTACTATTCGTTTGTTTCGTTCCGAGCAGTCATCCTCTTGATTGCTTCTTTCAGAGACTAAGCTTTGCTATCTTGTTCACTCTGCCCGAGATCTCACCAAAGCTAAGAGTTCTCAGTCCCTAACTATTCCTAAGCTAACTTACGAACGTTTTCACTAGACAACCACGAATAATCGGGGTGCTCTTTAGCAACATCGGCTAGATCCCGGTCTGCCATTGCGGCACTAAAACGAATGAGTTCATGAGCATCGTCAACTTACCCGTTTCTTAAGAGAGACCCTAATGTACTGCCCCTCGAATACACGAATCTTTTTCATATAAGATGTTGCTAATTAAACCACAATGGACAGCCATACGCAATAATTGTCTTTATTAGGGCCACAAAGCCATGATTTTTACCCTGGTCAAGTTGACTGCTGTGAAACAGACTACTTGTCATACAAAGGCTTTCTTAGCTCCAGCAAGACAAGCACTTATATGTCTATTGAAATATAGATACTGCTCAGGTCAGATAGTCGTATCGAGATATCTAGTCGCGTTTCTCACCGCTGATGGCCATCCATGTTGCCCAATTATTGCGAACTCTTGTCCATTGTTTGTTTTATGACGACGTTTATTTGCCAAAAGTCTGGGTCAATATCGTCGTTTGTTAAGTTTCGGCTTACTGATGAATTAATTCCACTCAGGCTTATCTCATTTCTCAAAGATCTTGAGAAGAATGACCAGCGTACCTTTTGATAGTCCAAGGAGCATACTGGTTCGTACTGTTTCAGTGCGAAAATTCGTTGGGAATTCGTATTACTGTGGCAAGTGCGTAATGGTCCTTTTCGTACTCAATGGTTTGACAGTTTTAATTGTAGTGATTGGTACTAGTCAGTTCGAGTCGTGCTACCATTAATGCCAAGTCTAAAAAAGAGCCAGTTCTGGGAAAGGGAGGAGTATCCGTCGTGTACAACTGTTTTGACACCACCAGTTGAACAGCAGATAACTCCTGGTGTTTGTGGTGGCATTTTCCCATGTTATATGTTTGGTCCCCTCTCAAGAAATAATAATTTTTTTTCGAATGAAATTAAAGTGGTCGAAAAAATGTTTCGAGCTATGTAATAGACTGGATGGGTTTAGGTGCCTCGGATAAAGAGCATATGCATACATTCTTCTCCTATTTGGAGAGGAATGGATATGAATGAAACCTTCGAACGCACCATCTACCCACAACCTCTATAGAGGTGGGGTCGATCTCTCTTAATTACATGGTAGTTTTTGTTGCCTAGCAGAGGCACATGGGGGCATTCTTTAGCAACCTATGTGAAAGGCTTGCTTTTCCCCCAATTCGGATCAGTGAATTTACATTTACTGCATGTATCTTAAAGTTGGGTTCATTCGGCGTATCCATTATGATTTATGGGGCGCCAAACTTAGCAACATCAGTATGAGGTTAGAGGAAACAAAGTAATTTACCTGTATATGACATGCCTGTGTTGGAGACTTCTACAAATTCCGCAAAATAAGATTTAATTACATAGATGAATTGTTAAGCCTTTACGAGTATATGACCGTGTGAAATTAGTGTAATAAACAAAATAATCCCCAACATGTACATAACTCGTATATGCCAGTTGTGGGACCCGAGCACGGCGTTTCAGTGCCCGATTCATAATCCGAAAGTCGGCGGTTGGAGTCCTCAGCCGAGAGAGAAGTTTTCCATGGTTTTCTTTGCCGTGTTTTTCTACTGCTTTTTAAGTAAACTAGAAGTAGTAAGGCGGGGGGGATATATCATCTGATTTCGCAGCACCGGCTGCCACCATGAAAAAGTGTAGAGGGTAGACCCAAGGCCCAATTTAATTAGTCGCCAGTCCCTCACCACTTCGCCATCACCATCCCCATCGACGTCCAATGCAGTTGGACAAAACAACGACCACAGCAGGAAGCAATGCTTCCCATGATAAGATATTGGTTACCCCTCCGATGGTAGGTAAAGTCGCTACACGGAGGACAAAAACCCCTTCGTCAACCTTTCAAGTTCGGCTACAGAAGAGGAACGTAGCGAACTTGAAGAGAAGGAAGGTGCTAAGTTAAAGTCCGTATTTAAAAATTAAATGAGATGCGGCAGCAGTAGAAGAAGTAGCCAAAATAAAAGGCCGAACAACAGCCACAACAACAACTACAGCAAAGAAAGCAACCTCAACAGCAGCAACAAAAACAGCCGCAGCAACAGAAGCAGCAGCAGCAGAAGAAACAGCAACAACAGAAGCAGTAGCAACAACAACAGCCGGAACAACAAAGGCAGCAACGTCCTAAAAAGAAGAAGGTGACACCCATCTATACCTATACCACGGCCCAACGCCACACCATAGATCTCTTTAAATATGCTATTGGTGTAGGTAATTTTGAATTTAAATGTTTAAGCCAGAAACGCTATGCTGTTCAGTGCAAGACACTAGAGCAGTATAAGCGGATTAACGCCTATTGAAGGAGTTCATGACGGAGTTCTTCTCCTCCACACCCGAGGCTGAGAGGTTGAAGATGATTCTCCTCAACGTCGTGGAGTCGATAACAGAGCCCGAGGACATGTTCTCAGAACTCGAAGAATTCGAAAGCGAAGACCTCCAGTTTCCATTTACAATTCTTAATATCCTTCGTTTAGCTTGCTCCTAGTCTTCCACTTCCCGAAACACGATGAAGAACACCGGTATCTTTAAAAGACTTCACAATGTTAAAAAACTGTTGCTTTAGGTTTATTATCCGTTTATTAACCATTGAAGAAACTTCCCGACTACTGTGATTTTTTTATAATAATCAATTCTTAACGTTTTCTTATCGCGAGACGTCTGTTTATTTTACATTTTCTTCACAACGAAGCTGGATGACATCAATATGCAATTGTAAAGAATTTAACATAATAGTGGAAGTAGTCGTTGATATAAGATAAGGTAAACAAAGCAACGGTACTTCAACATTGGCCTTGTAAAACAACTGTTTTTATTGGCCTATGAGTTTGTGAAAATTTATTTTATTGTTGTTAAAATTATAAAAAAAAAATCTGTTTATAACACTCAAATTGCATTAGAATATGCTTTAATATATAATTTATTTCGCAACAATGTATTAGAAAATGACTGAAATATTTTAAGTTAAACCTAAGTGTAATAGGTGTCCCAGTTTTATTTTTATTTTTTTTTGGTTCACAGTATGTACGAGCATAATTTCCAATACGAGTGTAAAGTACTAGGGTATAGAAACACTATTACTTTAATAATAATCTTCCGAGACAAATTCAAGTCAAAGAAGTTGACATGTAATTTAAATTTCAGTATTGATTAATTGACTTTATTTGTACACTATGCGTCGTTTCGTCGAAAGGAAAAGGGTTCAAGATATTTTTTTTTTTTCGAAACGTTAAGTGGATTTTCGGAGGACTTAATAAGAGAATGAATGCCGAAGCCCACAAATGCCGATAATTAAACTGTATTGACTTTAGACGAAATAATCCACTTTGAACATAATTAAGTCAATAAAGTGCTATTATGTACATGTTCTTGTTTAACTTACTACGGAAATGTATTCACAATAGGTTCTATCTGAGGTATTCGAGGAATTTAAGTTTTCATTATCCAGAGCAAGAAACAAAGAGAAAATTATATCTCAATAAAGGAATTTCGCAAATAATGCAAAAATAAATCCTGAAATCATTAGGAGCAATAAAGCTATGGCTTTAGTGATGAGAGCTTATGGTAAAGTATGCTATACACCAGCTGGGATGTAAAGGGTATTTTTATAAAGATGCTCGATTTTTAAATATAAATAAAATAAGCTGTGGGTATTCTTTCCAATTTTTTTTTTTTTGAAAGAGAGTTTTATAGCTTTTAAAGTCCCGCAACTGGAAATTATAAGAGTACAGACCCATGCCTCAGCACACAAATTGAAGTCGAAGAAATTCCGAATTTAGCCACGAATTGTGGAATAGTCGACTCAAGAGAACAATTGTAATGAAGACATGAAATCCGTTCCCCTCTAACAATGCACGAGACCTGTTTGCGGGTTCCGATTCCTCTTCTCAATTTGAATGTGGAGATCTTGCCCGCCATGATTTTTTTTCCTTTTCTTTGAGAGGAATGTGCTATTCCTTACCTTACAAAGTTTAGATTCCATTTTGTCGGATGATAAAACGTGAATTTGCGCAATTACAAGCTATTAATTATATGCGTGTGTTAAACGTTAAGTGTAGTTCGAAACAACACATTTATGAAATAATTCTTTGAACCATAGCTCTTTACCTTCCTATTGTTAGATTTTTCTGCTGTACTGTATTCTACTAGCAGCATTTCTCAGATTAGTATACTATAAAAGGCCATTTTACCAGCGCGTTTAACCGCCCTTCCGAGACGACCGCACGCCCGATATATATACAATATATATATTTTGTATTCGGTTAATATAAATTTAAATGAATTTAAATTACATTTCACTAATATAATAAGTGCAACTCTAACTGAGTAACCCTCTTTCTCCGAGTAAGCTCTGGTATTTAAAAGATAAGTCGGTGTAAAGACATCAGACTAAAAAATTTCACAATTCCATCGTTCGAATATTTCTAGTTGTTCTGCGGAAGCCTTTCAGATCCGCACTTAACATATGGAGTTTGGATTTGACTATTTAGCTGATAAATATACCTTGGCGAGCTATGGTTTAAAGTAAATTCGACAGTTAGTTGTTATTGAAACAAAGGTAAAAACCGTGAGTTTCGTTGAAAAGTTATTGTGCAAATTTTACACTGCTATTGAGGTTACCTTATACCACTTTCGGTTAAGTTCCTAGTTACAAGCCAGCTTTATTTTCAATAATTTACAATAAGTTAGTCAGTTTGTCACTTAGACCCCGCAACACATCTTTCCCTAGAACTCCAATATTCTGAAAATATATTGAAAACAATTGAAAAATATTGATAAGCCCTGAGAGATTATGGACAAAGGCAAAGCGTGCCGGAAGAGTCTTCGACTCCAAACTCTTATCGACCGCATCTAAAGTGGCGCAAAATCTTGGAAAGAGAATAGTGAACATAACGAGCTAGCGGCACTGAAAGCAGCTGGCGCAAGTAAGCCCCGAACTGTGGTCCCATCTAATCAAACACTTGTATGTACGAGTACGTTAACTGGCTACATTCAAGGAGCAACGCACCGGGCCGAATACACCAACTTTATAGGGAGACAAACACAGTTCAATTTAACGTTAAGAGGTTGAGTGAAATAATCAAGTGCAGGTCCTTTGCACTGTATTAGGATCGTATTTCTCTGAAGCTCTTCCATGCTCTGCATTGCTTGGACCAATAATGGGCGCGTAAGCGTGTCCTGATGTCCTGATTTTTTTTTCGGAGGACAAAAGTAATTTACCGCGACTTAGGTTAGGTTAGGTGGCTTCCCTCGTAAAAGCGGTGGGGATCACTTAGACCAAGAACGGTCCATTCTGTTACCATTTTAAGGCTGAATAAAATGATATTTTGTAGATCTCCGTTTCGGATAGATCCGTTAGTTCATTAAGGAAATAACCTCCCAGAAATCGTCTTCTTGTCTTCTTCCTCATCATGACACCCACTGCAGTAGTCGTTGTATGGCAGTCCTAATCTTGCGGCATGTCTCCCTAAAGCGCAATGTCCTGTTAGGACTCCGATTAGGCTGCTTATATTCTGCCTGCGTATTTTTAGCAGGCTTGTGGTTTTACGTTGACAATACCTGAACCAGGTTTGACTCGCATAGTTGCATGTTTCAAGATCACGCCATCTCTCATTTGCCTGCTGCAGTGCATTTTTCGAGATTTTATGTTCTTACGTTTCCATTGGTGGGTGGATTTCCCCTTTAAAAATCGAGAGCTCCAGTGTGGTGTCTATTTTGGTTGTTCGACTGCTTAACAGTAAGCTAGTATATCGCTATACCCATGTATCCAGCACAACGTTACAATGCATCTGCTCGATGTACGGCAGTGCCTAACCAATTTTGACCTTCTTATTATTGGTGATTCGAGGGTTTTTATTGCAGCTTGGCTATCTGGGTAGATGACGATGTCTCTGTTGTTCATCGACCAGCCAGTCTGCGGCCTCACGAATTGCCGTTAATTCAGCTGTGATATGCAGTGGTTCGGTAATCTAAAGGATTGGCTAATTTTTTGGGTCGGTGCATAGACACCGGCACCCACACCATTGCCTGTTCTAGACTGTGTATATTTCAAGTGCAGTGCCTTTTTTGGAAACTCATTACCCTCCTATTGTCGTCGATTGGGAATTGTTGTCTTAAAGAGAATCTTGAAGTCCAGGGTGGGGATTACATAGTTCGTGACTTCACTTAGATCATTGCTTTGGCGAAGGATATCAGCGTGCCCTATTTCGGAGAACTTCCAGTGAACGAATTCCTTAAGTCGCAGGGCCGATTTCTTTGCCTTTTCATTGCCAAAGAGATCCGAGCGGAATAGGTAAAGCATTGTTTCGAGGGCTGCAGTGGGGGTTGTTCGCAGTGCCCCTGTTATCGCGATGCACGCCATCCTTTGAACTCTGGTTAGGAGTTTGCAATAGTTAGATCTGCACAGTGCCGGTCACCAGATAAGGTATCCGTACATTAGTACAGATCTAACAACCACGGTATACAGCAAGTGGGTAATATGGGGTTTGATCTGGTTTGATCTGGTGCCCAAAGCTCTTTTGCAGGTGTACAGCGCAGTTGTTGCTTTCTTGATGTGTACTTCTGCATTCAATTTCCAGTTGAGCTTCCTGTCGAGTATTACCCCAAGGTATTTGGCGTGGTCTGCGAATCTAAGGTAAGTCCCATTGAGTTTTGGTGGAGTGATTTGTGGAATCTGCCGTTTTCTTGTGAATAAAACTAGCTCCGTTTTGGAGTGATGTATTCCAAGGCCGCAGTTCTCTGCCCAATTGCCCAGTTTGCCTAGGCCTATTTCCATCAAGTCCCTGATTGTTGGGAGATGTTTTCCGCTAATTGCTAGTGCAATATCGTCTGCATACGTAGTGACTTTACACCCGCTGTAACTAGGTACCTTTTTAAAACTGTTAATAACTTTGTGAATGTCGTGAAATTCATTCGATTTGGGAATTTTTGTTTTATTATGCTGATACATATGTCCACTAACATATTTTAGGCATTTTAGTTATATAGTTTGTTTTTCACGGATATAAAGGTTAGAAGTGTTTTGGTGTGCTTGGCGATTTTTTGCTATTCAAAAAAGTAGATCTAATGTTGACTATGGCAAGTTGTGAGTCCCCTGAGCTGAAAAAAATTTTCATAAGTTGCACAAGCTCCTCACAGATCCCTGAGAAAATATTAATGATGATGCTCGCCCTAAACGTCCTAGCTGGTTAACAACGGATGAACCCATTGACGCAGTGAAGAAAATTGTTATGGAGAATTGTGGAATCGGTATCAGAGGTGTTGCTAAGCATATTGGCATATCTGTTGGCTCATACCACAACATTTTAATACAAATTTTGGGCATAAAATATGTGTCAGCGAAGCTTGTTCAAAAAATGTTAAATTTTGACCAAAAGGTCATCACTGGTAACACAATGTGGGTATATGGTTATGATGTTGGAACCACAGTAGGAAGCCACCAGACCACTCAAGACCAAAAAAATCGCGCCAAATTCGATCAAATATAAAAGTTGTGCTTCGGTTAGAAAGCTTGTACCCCCGTGACTTGTTTTCCCTCTCAAAACTGAAAAGACCAGCACAAGTGTATTATATCTGAGGGAGACTACTCGAAAGGGACAACATAAATAGATATTGATTGATAAAAAAATATTTTTCGAGAAAAATAAAGACACCAGGCTATACTCAGATGCAGTTACCGTTCAGGGGTCTTTATGCTTACTTTATACCATAGTTTATTTCAGTCTAGCTCTATATAGGCAATGGTCATATTGACGACTGTGGTGTAAGCAAAAAGCAATCTCTTTTTAACAAACATATTTCCTTCGTCTGATCTTATCATCAACAATGTTGGCTCTCAACCAACCTTTGTGACGGTGAAACGACAAGAAGTGATTGACCTAACTCTGTCTAATAGGCATGTGAAGGCCATCACTAAGTGGAGAGTCTTACCAGATGTTACGCTGTCAGACCATATATAAGTATATCGAATTCCAATTGAATTGTGGGATCTCCCCCTCGCAGCCCAAGCGGAATCCGAGAAAGACGACTGGGTGCGATGTCCAAATAGCATTTATTTTATATTATGACTTTTATTCGCAAGATCTCAAAAAGGAGAAAAATGTCTTCTAAGAAGTAATTGTCGAAGATTTAGTTACACGCAATTCTATATCATTCTTCGTATTTATTCCTGCTTAATTTCTTCGACAAATTTATCCACGCTTTACATGAACTTGCGAAACAGCCTAAGGAGCCATTGCTTCTGCACAATTTAGAGTGCAGGAAATGGGAAACAATTTATCATCATCAAGATGTTAACTTATCTCAGTCTCATCTAATATCTTTTTTCCGCCATCTCGCCTGTCCTCGCCTAAGGCATGAATTAATTAGTTATTCTGCCCCATATTCTGTCTGACTGTGTTAAGATTGATTTTAATTCTATCCTCTTTACGGTTTTATTTCGTTTAAGAAAGCTATATTTGTGTAGATCCTGCGAGAAACAATGACGAAGGAACTTTATAATAAAATTCGCGCTGCATAGATATTTAATCTGGCATAAATGGAAACAATCCAACATTAAAGCTCTTTGAAATCAGGAAGCACCCCCGGTATAGGGGTGGCATGTGGCGTTTGAAACGTGGAGGAGAGAATATTGTATGGGATTTTATTCTGTCATCAGTTTCCGTTGATACAACAAGCACAAAATGGAAGACTCTAGCTTGAGTTTGTAGGTTAGTGTGTGTGGTCTACTTTACAGTCTCGCATGAATAATGAGTTTTTGATGCAGCTAATACATATAGTAGTCAATTGTATTTTTTTTTTTATAATATGTGCAAACTCAGGCCTTAATAACCTTATTATGTCAGCTACACAGTCCGGTCAGAGGGTAAAAAGGAAGAGGGATAGAGAAAATGCCGTTATACATTCGTCTCTTAAATGTAGGATTTAAAATCTGGCAGGGAATTCCAGTTCATGTGGTTCGGTTAAAAAAGGATTCTCTATATTTGACAGTAGAATAGATTGCATGCATACGGATTTTGTTATACCTTAGGCTAGTAAAGGAAATGGAAAAATAAAATCTAATCTAATCTAATCTATTTGCCAGTACGTCGGAAAGTGGGCTTCAGACTATATTGGTGAGCAATCCTAAAGAGACATGTGTTGCAGGAGAAATATTGAAGGGGCGGAATGACACTGGATAGAAAAGTCATAAGCAGAAAATCGTGCCCAAGGCAGATATAAACAACTTTTCGTGGATAATATCATAGCCTATGAACCAGAAATTATTAGGACCTTGAATAATTTTTCGCTGTTTCTTCTTGGTAAAATAACATTTCAATCGAAGTGTTATCCGTCGCTAGCCTTTACTTTTCCCATCTTTCTGGCAGCATGTGAATTCCACATCGGAAAATCAACACATCTTTGAGGCTAAAAAAGGATCAACTTATTATTTGGACGAAAAGGGCAATGTCTGGTGAATACGTGAATATGATAGGCTAGGATTTCCCAATTAAGCTTTTCCAAATACAGTGGATCACAGTAGAAATGGTCCATAATATACAGGGTGTCCCACGAGCAGTGTGCCAAAAAGCTAGAGCGTGTAGGTCTGGTCAAGACAAGAAAAAAATCGTATGGGAGGGGGAGTCTATTCCCCCCCGTTTAGCCGGGAGGGGCAATTTTCTAAAAAATTGACTTAATTTGGAAAAAAAGTTATTAAAAATCAATAGTTACATCCACAATGACGTGATATACTTTCTTGTAAAGCCAGAAACCTCTTCTTTCATCTTGTTCCTAAACGAAGCTGTTTTAAGGAATAGTTTTTGAGAAATTAATTTTCAAACTCAAAATTTTGAAAAAAAAATGAAAAAAAAAAATTTCGAACTATTTTTTTTTCAAAATTGTATGTAATTAAGTACTAATTTTTTTTTCAAAAATTCAATTCTCTTATTAGTTTTTAGTTAAAAACAGAAAACCGGATGCAAAAATGTTTTGTAGTTTTTGAGAAATTAAAAAAAAACCCGAACCATTTTTTTCTAAGAAAAACCTTTTTTTTGGTTTTAACGCGGCTGGACTTGTAGGCAAATTAATGTATGAAACATTGACATCTTTTTTATTATTTTTAAAAAATAATGGCTGCACATAAGTCAAACAATTTGACTCCAGTGACTTCAATCCGTGCTTTCAGTCGTTCCAAAGATACTATTTCCACTTCGTAAACATAATTCTTCATGAATCCCCACACATAAAAATCTAGAGGAGTTAAATCTGGTGATCTAGGTGGCCATTCCGTGGGACCCTTTCTTCCGATCCAACGGTCACTAAAATGATCATCCAGCCAGTTTCTAACCCGTAAGCTGTAGTGTGCTGGTGCTCCATCTTGCTGGTAGATTAAATTATCTGCTATGGCCAAAGGAACGTTGTCCATCAAATCGGGCAAAAGGTCTCGTAGGAACTGCAGGTATGATTCTCCATTAATAACGGCATTCAAAAACCGGGGCCCGATTACAGTTTGTCCAACAATACCAAGCCAAACATTACGGCTAAAGCGGTGTTGTGATTTATTTTGTTTTTTGTTGTGTGGATTGGTGCTACTCCAATGATGCAAATTGTGGAAGTTAGTAACCCCATCTCTGGTAAACTGTGCTTCATCCGTCCAGAATATCCTTGCAAAATAGTTTCGATCAGTTTCATCTCGAAGCAGTAATGATCGACAAAATTCTGCTCTCAAAAACTTGTCGTTTGAGCTGAGTTCCTGAACTGGCCTAAAATGGTACGGGTGTAAGTTTTCGGTATGAAGCACTCTCCATACTCTAGATTTGGGCACTCCAAGCATAATAGCTATCCTCCTTGTACTAAGGGAGGGATTACGTCAGACCAAATCCAAAAATTGCGGTTTTATTGTCTTAAGGTCCTAGCCGGTTGAACCCATTGGCGGCGGGCGGACCCAGACGAAATTGGCAGGTCAGTTTTCAGGCGTTATCAATGAAAAAAAAGGATTCATCCAGGGTTATTCCAATACTATGTCAGTTTATTGAATCCTCATAAAACTCCAAATTTTTTAAAAATAATAAAAAAGATGTCAATGTTTCATACATTAATTTGCCTACAAGTCCAGCCGCGTTAAAACCAAAAAAAAGGTTTTTCTTAGAAAAAAATGGTTCGGGTTTTTTTTTAATTTCTCGAAAACTACAAAACATTTTTGCATCCGGTTTTCTGTTTTTAACTAAAAACTAATAAGAGAATTGAATTTTGGACAAAAAATTAGTACTTAATTACATACAATTTTGAAAAAAAATAGTTCGAAATTTTTTTTTTTCATTTTTTTTTCAAAATTTTGAGTTTGAAAACTAATTTCTCAAAAACTGTTCCTTAAAACAGCTTCGTTTAGAAACAAGATGAAAGAAAAGGTTTCTGCCCTTACAAAAAAGTATATCACGGCATTGTGAATGTAACTGTTGATTTTTAATATTTTTTTTTCCAAATTAAGTCAATTTTTTAGAAAATTGCCCCTCCCGGCTAAACGGGGGGGAATAGACCCCCCCTCCGATACGATTTTTTTCTTGTCTTGACCAGACCTACACGCTCTAGCTTTTTGGCACACTGCTCGTGGGACACCCTGTATATACATACATATCCCTCACCATATTTAGCTATTGGGATATATGTATATCCTGAATTTCTTCATTGGGTCAAACGTCATTGCTCTCATTGGTGAAAAAAAAAACAAACATCAGACCTTTCAGCGCCTAATTGTAAGCGAATTCAAATCGAAAATTTTTGGTCTTCAGGCTAATGGATGGCTTATCTCTTGCGATTCTCTCATTTAATGATGAACTCTTCGAATTGTCTGAGCTTTGCACGCAATTTTCAAGTGTTGCTCCACCATATTTCGAAACTTCAGGACACCCAGTCTTGGATTTTTTCGCAAGTCGAAATTTGTGCTAATTCATACTTTATTAACTATAAATTTTCCTTTTGGAACCTTTGAATAATATTTAAGGACCGTATTAGCAATTTCTGAAATTTCTATTTGACATTTCTCGCTTTTGTTATGCTCGATTGTTAATTGCCGAATCTCAATTTAAGTATGACGCCCCGTTTCGCAAAACTATATTAAGCAACCAGGTACCATCGAATAATGTAATTGAATTTAAAAATAGAGCAACATAAGGAAGAACAGAGGGAAAACCAATAAAAATATTTAAAGATACAATTTTTTGGGAAACATCGGTGGGTGAGCTATTTCCGTTTATTTTCACAGATTTTTAAACTTGTGGCCGAGCATTGTCACTAAGCAAAATCACCTTATCGTGTCTTTGTTCGTATGCTTGAGAGGGATTTAGGCTTATGGTTATAAGTATCCATTTTCTGAACTCGTAGAGTACTGTGAAGCCAGAAAGATTGGACTCGTTATCTGTTGCGATGCTAACGCGCAAAACACAGTTTGGGGCAGCAGCAACTGCAACCGGAGAGGAGACCATCTTTTAAACTTCATTCCTTCGTCTGACCTTATCATCAACAATGTTGGCTCTTAACCAACCTTTGTGACGGTGAAACGACAAGAAGTGATTGACCTAACCCTGTCTAATAGGCATGTGAAGGCCATGACTAACTGGAGAGTCTTACCAGATGTTACGCTGTCAGACCATATATAAGTATATCGAATTCCAATTGAAGTGTGGGATCTCCCCCTCGCAGCCCAAGCGGAATCCGAGAAAGACGGACTGGGTGCGATTCAGAGAGGAGCTTAAGAAATCCACTCAAGCCCTGCCTGTACTCATAACAAAGCAATTGGTGGAGGATGCCGTCCATAACCTGAGCAGCGCCATCACCAACTGTTTCGGACTCGCATGTCTTGTCAAAAACCCTCCCAGCAGGAGGCCGGTTCCCTGGTGGAAAACTGAGCTCCAATTTCTTCGCAGGGAAGCCAGAAGTCTCCTGACTAGATCGCTAAAATCGAACTTGGAAGATGACTGGAATAAATATCGATCGAAGCAGAAGGAATATAAGAAGCTTATTCGTAAATCGAAGAATGATTGCTATAAGTCCTTCTGCGAAGAGATCAAATCCCTGAGCGCTACCAGCAAGTTGGTTAACGTCCTCAAACGAGGAAAATCGATATAGGTGGATGTACTCAGAAAGTCTGATGGTAATTTCACCGAGTCTAAAGCAGAAACTCTTAGTTTACTGTTTCAGACCCATTTCCCGGGAAACCAGACTGTCATCGGCTCGTTGCACACTCCCTCATTGGAAACTGCGACTGAAACAATGAAAACAACAGGTATGTTGTGTCACGCGTGGCAACTACTGAAGCCATTGAATTTGTTGTGGCATCTTTCGATGGATTTAAGTCACTGGGCACTGATGGGATATACCCTGATAACGCTACTTTCGAAAGCATGTTAGACGGCATGGCGTAGATGAAACACAGGTTTTATGGATCAAAGCAATGCTTGTGCACAGGACATTGATCGCTGATGCAGGCCTCGAACAATGTGTCAAGTGTGGAGTAAACAGGGGCTGCCCGCAAAGTGGCGTCTTGTCTCCGCTGTTATGGCGCATGGTGGTCGACTCTCTGCTCGATGCTCTCAATGGCTCTGGAATCTATGCCCAGGCCTATGTGGATGATGTTGCTGTTCTCTCTCTGTTCGGCTCATGTCTAGCGAATGTCTGTCTCAAAGCGCAGGCGGCGCTAGATGTGATCGAAAACTGGTGCACGAGAAATATGCTGCCGGTTAATCCTCTTAAGACTGATGCCGTCCTCTTTACGAGGAGAAAAAATACTGGCATTACACGTCTGGTGCCAAAAGGCATTCCCATCCCGATATCCAAGGAAGCTAAGTATCTGCGATATAGCAAGCTTCTTTGGTCAAAGCATGTTGAGTCCAAAACCACCAAAGCGCTGTCAGCTTTTTGGCAATGCAAAGGTGCCTTTGGTAAAACATGGGGCTTATCGCCGTCCTTCGGATCTACACGGCAATGATAAGACCGATAATCTCATATACATCGGTTGTTTGATGGAACAGGCTAACACGCAAGCACGCTGTGGCTTCACTCACCAAACTCCAAAGAGCGGTCTGTCTCAGCGGGGGCTTTCCCCATAACACCGGAAGCTGCTCTGGTTGCTATGATAAATCTTCCACCCCTTGACATACATACATATGTATATATCAGAGGACGTGCACTGAAAGCCAT
Source organism: Merodon equestris (assembly GCA_958301585.1). Lineage (NCBI taxonomy): Eukaryota > Metazoa > Arthropoda > Insecta > Diptera > Syrphidae > Merodon > Merodon equestris. The sequence continues at coordinate 74,161,837 of OY284414.1, read as the reverse complement.
TTCTTGCCTAAAGAGAATTGGTCTTTGGTACAACTCGCATTGGAGTGAAAGTGTACTCCAGTGCGAGAAATATCCTACGATCCCTGTCTCATGGATCTGCCTTCTGACGCAATGACACCTGCCATCCTACTGCGCGGTAATTCCACAGTCACATGTCCATGGCGTCAGGACTGGCTTTTTCTAGACACTGAACCTGGAATGGAATGTCTTCGCATTTTCACAGATGGCTCCAGGACTGGGCTAAATTCACTTAGCCTTGTATGGGTCCCAGGTCACTCTGGAATCCCAGGAAACGAGACCTTCGATGAACTCGCTAGAAGGGGCTCAGAGGAGAGTTTCTCAGGACCTGAAACCGCCTTATGTCTACCTGCTTCCAGGGTCAAATCTGACATCAACGACTGGGCCTTTAATACACACAGTCGTAGATGGAGGGAATATCCAGGATGCAGGATGACTTAGCACGTACGCCCTGATGTCTGCAAGAAGTCCGCAACATTTTTCTTATCCTTAAGGTAAAATGATTGCAGAAGGGCTACGGGCATCATTACGGGCCATTACACTTTTGCCAAGCATCTCTACGGGCTTGGCATCAGTGAGGCGCCTACTTGTGCTGCATGTTACGAGGAGGATGACACAGCAGAACACTTTCTCTGCGACTGTCCCGCCTTCGCTCGCGCACGGTGGCGCACCCTTGGGGCCGACGTGGTAGGTGCCGAATCTCTTAGCTCCACATCACTGAAGCCCCTCCTCGCTTTTCTCCGGACAACGGGGAAAATACAATAAACATCAGGTGTCTGTCTGGTATTACAATGGACAGTATTTGTGTCTGAGTGCTCCAACAGAAAGTAGAAGCCTCCAACAAAAAAAAAAAAAAAAAACAAAAAAAAATCCACAGTAACGATATTATGCAAAAAATCTTGACTTTTCTGCCGTTAAAGTAGCAGTTCATGAGTGAAAAAAGCGCCTCGTACAGCACCCAGTGTCCAATTTCTGAATCCTTAATGTGTTTAAACATTTAGAAACTGTAATGCCGTCTTCTTATAATAACTGCAAGTTCAATTACCGTCTGAAATGAGTCCTCAAGAAGTAATGCTTCCAATTCTTCGTCTTCAAACTTTCTTCGTGCGCCAGAGTTTTCTTTATAAGTCTCAACAAAAAATTTTCAGCTGCATATTTTTTTCGAATGAAATTTTTGAATACAATTATCCGCAAATCCTCCTTTCTTGGCACGAAACTCCATATGTTTAAAACTATAAAAAAAAATACACTACGGCGAACTAACATACATTGAAGCTCAAGCTTGCTCATAAGCACTATGCTGAAGAAGCTTCAACATTTGCCCACCATGACTACTTATAGTTAGAGTTAGAATGAAGTCATATGACCATTTCTTAAATAATCTGTGGTCGGTTATTAATTTAGATCCAGGTTCAGCCAATTCGCGCGGGTACCTTTAATTCATTGAACACACAGTGGCCATTTGTTAGAGGTAAAGAACACATATGTATGTATGTAAATGTCAACTACAAAATAAAACGATGACTGTAGAATGTTTCTAGCTTCTCTAATGGATTTCGATATTACGTGCTCGGGTTACATTTGAGCGCTCAGCACTTTTTCTCTTCCACAATCCTTTACCCATTCGTCCCAAAATTTGAAAGAACTGTATGCTATACTTTCGAATTGTCAAAAAACACATTAGTTCGTTGATTTCTAACGTAGTTTTTTGTTGAAATGCTCCAGTGATAGCCGATATTATTTTTTTTTCTTAGTATGAAAAAAAGACATACATCTTAATAGAAAAAATCATACAAAATATATAGGTAATGAACTCTTAGATAAACGAATGGAATCTTTCGTACTTATGTACATACATATGTACATATGTACAGAATCTTTTTCTCAGCACAAATTGATCGAGTTTCGAAATAAAGGAAACTTCCCCTAGGTATGGTATATTTCTCAATTCTCAATCTCATACTCGTAGAATGCGACCATCTTTCAGCACACATCGTCTCATCATTACGTTCAGCAAGTTGAAGTTTCCCTTTGAGTTAACTCAGCTGCACTCGCGTGTATCGAGAATGAAGTTGCACGATTCAATGTTACTCCAATTACCAAAGTATCGTGTGAGGAATGATTTGTTTCTCGATTCCTATCAAGAAGTTGCTTCCACTTGGATATAAAATAAAACTTTTGTAGATTTGTTTGCATGGACTTAAGCATTTATTAAATTTGTTCTAATGGAGGGGTCGTTATAGGTGATATAACTTGATAGGCAGTGGATAAGAAAATTATAATAAATAGGATTCAATACAACGCGAAGAATCCTTACTACGCATTGGATACCCTTAGGGCACATCAATATATGAAGATTCAATATTACTAAGGGTTAGTAAAATAACTCAAGAAACAACTCTGGAAAAAAGTTTTCTTATGTATTGTTGAGTAGATATCTCCTTAGAGATAGATTAGTTCTGAGGGAATAGGTGGGAAGAGAGAGTGAAATTATTCGATCCAACTCCACTTAGTTGCGAAGATATTTTTATAACCTTGATTTTAATTGAGCCCTACGACTAAGTCGAGGATTTAAAGACAATTGCAATGGCGACGGCATAAATTAATGCGGAATACGTATATCCGGAGAGTATTGCGTTGAAGAACATCATGAATAAAATTGTCGATAAATAATATCGATGGTACACTCCTTCGTAAATTTGCTTTTCAACAAACAATAAGAATAATCGCCATTATCGCGTAGAAGCTTCGATATTGACTAACCGAAGACTTTTAACTAGGCCGACGACGTTGTAGAACTCGTACTCCTATAGTTCGTGATTGAATATCTTTTTGATATCTACATACATTAATACAATTTTGTATTTCCAACCATTTACTTTGATTGACACAATCTTCCTCTTAATGTGGATTTTTCGCAAGCAGTCTCTTCTACTCTGGGAGTTTAGAGACCTTGATAGTAAGTCGACTGCATCTCTCAATATAAATCTGACCAACAAGTCGATGGTATGCATATTTTTTTTATGACAACATTCAATCATGTCGATGTTGTCCGAATGTGCAAGTAACTGTGTAGATCTAAAATAAACCATTGTTTTGGTTTTTGCCGGTTAGTTTTACACGATTTTCCTCAGAAACCACAAAAAAAAGACAACAAAGCAGCACGAAGCGAATGAGAATTTTTCATTGTCATCATATGTACATATTTTATTATATGGATCGTTTCTATCGAGGTATCGACCAGAAATTCATGAGCCTACTCCAAGGTCTTCTATAGTGAGAATATTTGGTCTATCGTAGATTTCACTAGGCTGAATCCACACTGATAGGAACCTATCGAACGTTCACATAACATAGCATGGAAGATTTCGTAAGTAACGCTTAGGAGGCACATTCCTGATAGCTGGCGTAGTAAAAGGAATATCTTAGCTCAATAGGATCGCCTATGACAACAACTTTCTTTAGTAGCAGACCCTATATCACATTGTCAATTCGGGTGAACAGAACTCTGCCTGTTTCCGGCATTTTTAATATCAGTGCCCTCTTGCAGGTCTTTCCATAGACTGTGACTCTACTACAAATTGTCAGTGCAAGGGCTCAAGTATTGGCATATTGCATTTATTAGACCAATATCGTTACTTTCCTTGATCTCAAAGTTGTTCGAAAAACTGATTTTCAAGCGTCTTAAACCAATAGTAGAGTCAAGAAACCCTTTCCCAAGTCATCAGTGTAGTTTTCGAAGAAATCATTTGACAACAGAACAAGTTCATAGAATTACTAACGAAATCGAACGAGCTTTAGAAGAAAAGAAAGTATATTCTGCAATCTTTCTAGATGTAGCACAGGCTTTCGACAGAGTCTGGCCGTAACAGGACAGGGTTTCTTAATAAACTAAAAATGTACTTGCCTGAAGAGTACTTTCGTTTAATGGAGTCTTACCTAACATCTCGTCATTTTCGGATTAAACAAGAAAATTCCTGTTCTAATCTTGTGCAGATCAATGCCGGAGTTCCCCAAGGAAGTGTCCTTGGGCCTCTATTATACCTCCTTTATACCAAGGATCTTCCAACAACACCTTACACAAAGATTGCAACCTTTGCTGATGACACGGCATTATTAGCGGTGGGGCACACGGTACTGGATTCAACCCTAAAACTACAAGCTGCTACGAACCAAATAGGCAAGTGGACTGAAAGATGGAGAATAAAGCTTAACTCCTGCAAATCGGTACACTTGACATATAAGATTGTCTCGTACGACCCTATATTTATATTAGGCACAACAATTCCATATGCTAACAAAGCGAAATATCTAGGTATTAGACGTCATTGGAAAGAACATATAAAAATCAAAAGAACATAATTAGATATTAAATGGCGAAAAATAGAATGGCTATTAGGTAGAAAACCAGGGTTATCAATCTCTAATAAAATTCTTTTATATAACCAGTTTCTAAAACCATTGTGGAATTATGGCGCTCAACTTGGGGATGTGCCAGTCAAACCAACATTGCAGTTATCCAACGCTTTCAGAACAAAGTACATCGATCAATAGTGAATGCTCCATGGTACATAAGAAACAGCGATCTCCATCGGGACCTAAGGATTCCAACAGTTTCTGAAGAAATCCACTCTAAGGCCAATGCACACGAAATGAAACTCCAGAAGCACGTAAACGAGGAAGTTACAAGTCTTCTTCACGTATGTATATGGCTTGAGAAGCCAACAACGTACAATACCGTCAGGAAGATACCAGTAGTTTGAATCTGTCCTTTGACTCTATATTGTATAGACCATGCTACGGTGGAACTCCTTCAAAGATGAAGCATTCTGAGAAATTAAGCGTTGATTGATCAGTTGTCTTCCTATTCTGTGGGGGTATGAACCCATATTGAGCTTACGTTGTTTGTTATCTTTGTAGCAGTTTCAACGATAGATCTCAAAGTTTTGTGCGCATTTCCAATACAACACCTCAATGACATGGAAACAAAAGAGTTATTGTGAACTACAACCAACGCAAATTCAGTGGAATCTCTTAAGACCTATCTAGGACAACCACCCGCCGAGAGTAGTGACATCTTCGACACAAACCATCTGCACCCCGTCTAGGTTGTGTGACAAACACCAAAAGAGCGTACACTCTTGAACCTGCACGAATTATAAAAAAAAAAAAAAAAGGTTTGTTTCCGCTTGTAGAAATGTAGGGCTTTTCTAATTATTCGGTCACACCCGATCTATTGAGGGACTATCATTAAAGGTATGCAACCGAAATTTGTTATATTTTAATCTTTGAGGGTCATCAATATGTTCGTTCCCTAATCGATACTGTTAGTAAACTCTTAGTAAGTTCATTTTCAACATATTGATCGTCAACAAGTAATTCTTCTCTCTGCTCCAGCTATCGCCCCAAAAAGAAAAGAAAAAACTTATTGTTCAAGCCTTGATAGCATGTTTTATTTATAATGTGGATGACCTGATGTTTCGAACCCTTGGGATGGAAGATGAAAATCAAGCCCGTGTGATGGTTGCACTCTAAGCCAGACTTCTTGTTGGAGAGGTGCAAATTAAAAGATAGATGAGATGAAGGATAAATAAATCGATGGCAGAAAGGGGATAGCAAATGAGAATTTTGCAGATTAGTTGAATATACTCGTATAGTGAAAGGAATTGCTGACGAAGACGTCGGCCAATATGGACCATTGTATACGACAGTGACCATTGCGGACTATGTGCCGTGATCACAGTACCTGACGAGTTCGCGGAAATGGCAGAGTACGTCCACACGCACCCCTACGATTACAGTAGGGTGTGCTGGCCACGCTTCGCCAATTCCCTGACGAGAGCGCTCACTTCGAGCGCCTCCTTCCCACCAACTAATAGGAACCTGTCAGACCACGAGATTGACAGGTATCTCAAAGAAATGGACGATATCATTAAACAGACTATGAACAGTACGATACCACGTCAAAGACAGCACGATACCACAAACATATACCGAAACGCGACAATCGACGCACTGCATAGACAAAAAAGTAGACTCCTTACAAGACTCAAAATCTTGTACAGGCGGTTTACCGACAGACAAAACTCGGAGGTCAGGACACTAAAGTCACTGATTAAAAATCTCCAACAATTGATCAGAGAAAATTACAGAATATCTGTAAGTTTGCATTGGAACAACAGAATTCGGGCTGTAAAATCCAACAGCGCGAGTATGTTCCCGCAAATAAATAAAATATTTCGGAGAAACGATCAGAATGACATTCAGGATCTGAAACTTCCGAGAACGTCAGACAATGAACGTTTGCTACGGACAGTTAGCATCGATCCAGACAGCGCCATTCTGGATGAAGACTTTTTCGTGATTGAGGATCCTCAGGAGAAGGTGGCGACAGTGGGAGCTGTTTTCCAGGAAGTGTACAAGGTGAATGATAGTATTCGCCCGAACCATGACCTGGAGAACAGAGCCCTGCTTCATCACTTCTACCTTAGAAATGATTTCGATCATTGGCGATCCGAGAATCTTGGTTTTACCAGGTTCAATGAAGATTTCATGGCAAGCAATGCCATCGCCAGTGAGGGGGCTAACATCTTGTTCATTTCGACGGAAGATCTCCAGATGATCTTTCAGTCATTGAAAAGGAAAAAATCCGCGGGTATCGACGGCATATCCAATGTTGTGCTTAGGCACCTTCCACCAATGGCTGTAGAGAGGTACGCCATCCTGTTCAACAATGCACCAATGTAAAGACACCTTTAACCCGGCAAATCTCCGGTCGATAAGTCTCCTTCCGAGTATTAGCAAGGTCTTCGAGAAGGTGATCCATAGGGCCCTGGCTAAATGGGTTGAGGACAATAAAATCATCCCGGATAACCAATTCGGTTTCAGAGCGGGGCATGACACTATTCATGCCGCATCGAAGCTTGTGTCGGATATCCAGATGCCAGAACCAATGCACGGGTGCCTGTCTGATTGACTTGGAAAAAGCCTTCGATACCGTATGGTTAGAAGGTCTTTATTACAAGCTCAGTCGGCTGGGCATAAGTAAACCACTACTATATATGATTTTTGACATGTTAACCGGTAGAAAGTTCGTTGTGAAAATTGCCAATGTAACTTCTACCCAAATATTTGAAATCAAAAACGGACTGCAACAGGGTACGGTAAATTCGCCGATCCTTTTCAGCATTTACCTGAGTGATCTACTTGTTTCTCTACACCACTCAATAGCGTACGCAGATGACCTAATCGCGTACAGATCAGGTTCAACGATCGACGTCATTGTTACTCTTCTGCAGCGTGACTTCGAAAAAATTCAGCAGTATTGTGATGACTGGAAGTTGAAAATCAACTTCCAGAAATCAGAATCTATATTGTTCAGAACGCCTTTGTCTAGGGCCTCTCGGGACACTAGAAAAAATTGGCGCAGGTTCTCTATCTTTGGGCCGGACGGGCGTCCACTGGCGAGACAAAGTGTAGTCAGATACCTTGGGATCGTGCTGGACCAGTATCTATATTTTGACAAACATGTAGATGCTGCTCTGGCGAGGGCCCGGGGCGCTTTCGCTCTGACAAGATGGCTGTTTCATAGCAGCCAACTTGATTCCAGGGTGAAGGTAATCTGCTACATGGCCTTAATCAGGCCCATGGTTGCATATGGATGTCCCGTCTGGTTCAATGTGAGAGCCAGCTTAATGGAAAGGATTCGGGTGTTTGAGAGACAATGTCTTAGGACTTGTCTTGGGCTATATAGGACTCCCGAATCTGAGTACACGAAATTTTACCCGAACGAGGTCCTATACAATAGGGCCAGGATTGTACGGATAGATAATTTTCTGATCAAACTGATTCGAAGCCACGTTGCAAGAGCAATGACTTCGGTCAATAGCCTGATCTTCGGGGCTTACTACCCAAATGATCTATATCATGAGAGAGTGCGCCTTAACGGCTTTGTCCCGCCAGAAGCATTCCTCTATCTAGATAGATGTGGGCTGATCCAGGACAGATTGGCGTTACCGCTAATCTTCCACGTGGGTCGCAATTCCGTGGAGCGGCGATTCCTCTACGGACCCGATGTCGCGCTCCGTGAGCCCGAGCGCCTCAGGTTCTGTAGATCGGTCTCACGCCGGGATCGAGGAGACGTAGTCCGCCAGCATCAACGCTTTTGTTGGCTGGAGAGAGCTCCGTCAACGGACACCTTGATAGGAGATAGGAGCAGCCTCTTCAAGGCAAGGCCTGCCCAACACCAATGGCAGGCTTACATAGGCTAGGGTAGGGTAAGGTAGGGTAGGGTAGGTTAGGGTAGGCTAGGGCAAAACCAAAAAAAAAAAAAAATACCAAATGAAAAATCACAAAAAAAGGATAAAACTTAAAAAAAAAAAAAAAAAATTAAAATAAAAACATAAAAAATAGATATATATATAAAATATATATAACGTATATATTTGTGTATATATATTTTAGTTAAGTTAGAATAAGATAGGTTTAGTTAGGTTTAATTAGTTTAAGGTAGGTTTAAGTTTTATATAAAAAAATGATCATATGCTAAGTTTTTTAATAAAAAAAAAAAACATTTTTCTTAGCTTAAGTTCGTTATAATAATGTTAATAGTAAATTCATGTAGACGTCGAAAGACATAAGTATGTTTCAATTGTTCTGTTTGTTTTAGAGTGTCCGCCTAGGGCCAGTAAGATAGTTACATTTGTTAAGATAGTTAAGCTAGTTTTAAGCATTTTTGACTAGGGTAAGATAGATATATGTAAGTTAATATGAAATAAAAATGAATTGAATTGAAAAAAAATTGACGTCGGCCAATATTTTACCACCAAAAACCAGGTATTCCATGCGTTTTCAAAAATAAGGCAAAGGAATCAAGCAAGTGCCGCAATCGCAGCAAATATCATCAACGAAAAGGCCATCATACACCTCAAGATTCACATTGCATAGTTTTAATGTTTCGACTCGGTTATGCATTACGCCGAGTAGAGACTAGATTTCGGAGATTTTTCCGAAGAGGAACAAGTCACTTTTTTGGCAGGAGGAGTCGTTGAATATGTAAGGCGAGGGGCTTATTCAGTAAGCAAGTGTACTGCAACCACAACTGGCTGTATTTTTCTTTTTGTTTTTTGAGGGTTGGCAACTATGACCGTAGATGGGGAGCGAGCGACTAGAGCGAACATTACAGAAACACGATCGTGCGTAAACTCACGTTGTAGTGTCCAGTTGCGTGAAATATTAGAAAGCTAAGAAATCCTGCCAATTGAGAGTCACGTGCTGTGACGTTTCATACTCGCCGAAGGATTAGCACCTGACGAAATTTTGTCACGTAATGTTTAAGTTAAGCACGGTGTTTAATATAAGCATAACAAGTGTTCATCATGAATAGAGTAGTAGAAGATCTTGACATTGAATGAAATTTCTGTAATGTTTCCACAGAACTCCAGTATAAGACATTTACACAAACCCTGTAAGTTTTTACACAACTGTTTGCAAGATTGAATCCATAGCAGCTGTCAGGGCAGCACTAAAAAAAATTTGGTCAATTGCGCCCGCGAGCTTTTTGAACGATTTGAATTGAATTGAAACGTGAATCGCTCATTAAACGCCTAAGACAAAAAGAAAATCATGTTAGCTGTTATTAAAGCTTGTTTTAAACATTTTTTTTTAGGATAAGTTTCTGCCAAAAAAGCTCCAAGCCACTTTTTCGGGTAAAAAAGTTTTTGGTCGCATAATTTTGGTCGAAATACTGCCCCGAAATTCTGATGGTAGACCATCAATGAACAATAATTGAATAGATAAGACAAAATGAGTGGAATGCTGACGCGAGGAGTGCTGCGTGAAAAGGCTCGTCCCCACACTGCCTTAGCCTCCAAGACCTTCTTAGATTCATTTGGCTGGGATGTTTTTCAGTGCAAAAGAAAGCTATCCTATCGGATTCATAGGTGACTTGTTAGATAGGAAGTGCAGTACAAAATCATGTCTTTTTCCGCATATACATGCATAGAAATTCGACTTACTCCTGTTATACTACCTGTTCGACTTTTGATATATGTGATCTGGTCTACGAAAAAGGGGCTTAGGTGTGAAAAAATCATTTTTCACTTTTTTGGCGATTGGGATGGAGTAAAATATGCCCTTTCGAATGGCGCAAACCGGAAGTTTCTAACTGGTAGGGAAGTTTGTTAAAAATGTACAAAAAGAAGAGCAGAAATGATTGAAAATGAAAAAAAGTTTTTTTTTGGATAGCTCTAAACAATTGGTTCTACTACTAACAATCCGATCGCGTGGTATGAGTGTATTGCATTTCTTAATACAACAATCGGTAGAGAGAAATTTTGTTATCAGGTCTTCTTCTTCCAAATCGACAATAGATAAGTCCAATTTAACGAAACTTTCTTCTGTATCATCACTTGCCTGATAAAAATCATAATCACTGTCCAAACCATTATCAATATCGGATCTATCACTATCTTCATCGTTTTAACCGAAATATTGTCTGTAAACGACACTAAACTCTTCATCAACACTCATTTTTAATTTCTTTCGGAAGCAAAAGACCATAAAAATGATTCAGTAAACGTGATAAGAGAAATGTACACATTGATAACTAGGAATTCAATGCAGGTGGGCTGCTTTGAAAAAATTGAGCTGAGCAAACCCTTTTATCTCACTGTTTAAATTCGATTTACATCACCTGTTTACTGTGCACCTGAACGGTCGCACACTTAGCTAAGGCCGCGTGCTCAATCCAAACTGTGCATAAAACACTACTGCTTAGTAGACATCGCACCTGATGACCTTTAAATGTTCACATCTTGAAATTGGAAGCAGAGAGATGACGGAGTTCATTGAGAGTCAGTTGAAAAATGAAAAAGAACGAAATAGACACTCGAGACAAAACATAAATGACAAGAAATATAAAATGTATTTAATGTAATATATTTTTCTTTATCTTCAATATCGAAATAGACATATTTGGAATCGAATTAATTAGTCAATGTTTGCTAGCCTGCTAAGTCTTGAAAGTTCTTGTTTCTTAATAGCCCAAGATGAATTTTGGTTGATGGATTTCAAAAGGCGGTCGGGTTGAAAGGCAGGGTCTATAAGAAGGCCTTCAATAGTTCTTACGCGAAATAATGAGACATACGTTAGACCAAGTGCAAATTCAGATGAACCAATATCGACGACTGCTTGATCGACAGTTATGGCCTGACTTTTGTGGACTGTGATGGCGTAAGCCAATTGTAGAGGGAACTGCTGTCTTTTGCATGATACGCTGCTTTTACGAAAGTTGACTGTTACTGGAACCAAAGGGATCACTCCGTTGTATATAGAAGGGCCTGTGTATTTGTCAAATTTCATTAGAATACAAAGAGAAAAGTCATTCAAATGCGTATCTTCAGGTTTTGGTTGATACACTATATCTTTGACTGTTCCAAGAGATCCATTGCACAAACCTTGCTCAGTCCACAGATTCATTTTCAGCATAACTCGACAACCAATAGCCAAATTTAAGCATAACGGTAAACCATGTACTTCATCATCAGAGCATCTTGATGCTGTTTCGTTGTTATTTTCTAATTTTATGGAAACTACTGATGTGTTGAGTGATCTAAGCATATCTTGATTGTAAGCAGCAACTTCAGCCTTTTTGGACAAGATTCTCAATGCATTTTTGAAGTCGTTTGCAGATGCGAAGTTGTTTACAGCAAATTTGGTTTGAAGGTACGTATAATCTTCATGGCTTAGTTGGCCAGAAGCCATTCGTTCCAAAGTATCACGGAAATGTTGTTGAGCTTCACCAGTTTGTCTCATTATTTGTTTCAATTCGTAAACTTTTGTGAATTATTCGAAGAGCATTCTACCTTGGAGCGATAACGCATTATCAGAAACACACATGACAGAATACGTTTAATGAGAGTTGGCTGTTGCTGAACTTTCTGAGCAAGTTGTTGGATATTTTGAACGTTTTGAAGGTCACTCGTCTTGGCTAGTACACCGCTCTGTCTACAAGCGTCGTGGCGTTGCATAGTATTTAGGCAAAAAAACCGGAATCGAGGGTCTTGTGCAAGTCGTTGGTCACGGAATCTCATGAGATGTGCACACCACTCTCGAAAAGTTACTTTGAAACCACGACTGAAGTCAAGAAAATCGCATTAACCAGTGGGGAAAAGTTAAGGAAAAGCTTGCATAATGTAACCACTCTGACGGAATTCGTTAATGGGATCACTGTTTGCTGTAGGCCAATTTAACGTAGCTTGAACTGCTGCTTCTTGACCTGGTATTGGAGCAAACGTGACAACATTCTCTTCTATAGTTACAACTTCAGGTTCATTTTCTAGAATTTCTCCATCTTCAATGAAAGGTAAATCATTCGCAATATTGCCATCATCAGGTAAACTTGAAATTCGATCTTGGTCAATTACTACATCAGCATAAAAAGGATTGATTCGTTGAAGACATATCAATGCATTCAGAACAACATGTTTTCTAACTCTGAAGTCATTAAAACGATCCATACCAGCACGTCTGACGATCACTATACCTAAGTTATCTGGTGCAACAGGAAGTGAAGTTGCGGGTGGAAGTATATCTTGAGCTACATTGATTACGTTTCCAGAGTAATGATACTGTCCATTTGAACCATAGGTGCGAACTTGATGTATTCTCATTACGGGATGTACTCTAGCTATAAACAATTGCTCAACCATGGTCAGTTCTTTGAGTTCTGATGGAACGTCGCCAGGGTACATGTTATTTACAGGTGTGAATTTAGTTGGATTCTTAACACAAGCATTGCAGATGTAGTTGTCAGTTGTATTCTTGTAGTCTAAACGGTAGCAATTTGAGCACATGTAGTACGACTTGTTATCCAGATTTCGTTGGAGTTCTTGTACAATTCGTGTGTCCTCACTGTTGCCATTGGGGGACGATTCGTTGTCGTGTCGTCTGGCATTCACTGTTCGTCTCCCAATGTTAGTTCTTTGACGCAACCTTGGCATGATCTAAGCAATTTATAAGTAAAAACATATTCGCTTATAACACAATGTCTTATTTACCTCTTTTTAGCTCAATTGATATATTTAGTTTTTTATGGTATTTATCCTTTAGTGTTATTTTTTCCTATGTATTTATTTCTATAGTAAGTCTATCAGAACGATTTTCGTTAATATCTCAGTTGTTATAACTTCAATTTCTAATTACCTTATACGAAAAAGTTGCCCCAATATTTATGATTATTTTTGGAAAATAAAAAGACGAAACATGTCCGAAAGTTCTGAAAAAAATTGAGTTCGAAGCAAGAGGTGCGTAGCGCAAACTGGCAAGGGCTTCGCCGTTTTTAAACAATCCGTAGAATCTTTTTCCCTCCGGGAAATTCGATTTTGCGCGTGATATTTTTCCCATAGACATCAATTGAGAATTAGTTTTTCGGTGACTATTTCCCGATAGTGAGTCTGATCTTAACACGGTGATTATTTCTCAATACTAAGTCGGATTTGAAAAAACAAAACGTACGGACACTCAGCGATGTCCACATGATCACCTTGGTAAGTTTAGTCAAAATCAGTTGAATGGCTCCGGAGGAGCATTTGTAGGAAGAAACGGCTGTCCCGGGTATAAGAGCTGAGTGAGCCGAAGGCGAGCGGTTTGACCTCAGAAAGTAGCGGCAGGCTTCCCGGTTTGGGATTACTTCATCGCTGAGGCCAATCATATGCTGGTGCATTTGTTTGCACCAATTGTTTTTCGGCCTGCCTTTTTTTTTTTTTTTTTTTGTGACACGGGCATGCTCCAGATTTTTTGTTTGATCTTACTCTTATAACACCGGTGATCTCCAGTCGTGTCAATCCACTGATTTGCATGTACACTTGTGGGGCAGTTTAATGGTGGTATATGTGTCCCTAGGCTCACCTTGGTGTTTTCTAAATTGCCTAGATGTGATTTTTGTTTACCTTTGTTTTAGTCGCCTTTTACGACAAGCGAGAGGTATGGCTGCAGGGATATTCTTAACCCGTCCCTGCACGGAGTAAATATTTACATATATAATTATGTGTGGAAATTGCGCTCGCTGCGAGGATCCTTTGTCTTTGGATGGGGAGCACATTACATGCGGAAGATGCAAAGGAAAATATAATTTCGAATGCTCCACAGTCGCCTATAATACCTGGAGGAAATATTCATCAACAAAAAAATATTCAGCATTAACAAAAAAAGCTTGGGAAAGCTACAGGGGAAAGGAAAAGGTACCAGAGGAAGACGTACAAATTCAGCAAGCAAAGAGATCCAGATCTGCTGACTCTCCGAAAGGCACATCAAACACGATTAGCACATCGATTCAATTAAATGAAAACCATAATATAAACAAGGATCTGAAAGAAATGAAAGAAATGCTAAAAGTACATACATACATATATGTAAAAACAGTCGAATTCACCAGTACCAAATATGACGAGCTAAGCACGGCACTTGCCAAAAACAATGAACTAATTAAAAATTTAATGCAAGAAATAGGAGAATACAAAAAGCAAAATGAAATAAAAGATGTACTTATAAAAAATTTACAAAAACAAATCAACACATTGGAACAGAAACAAATTGATAATAACATTGAAATAAAAGGAATGCCGGAATGCCAATGAAGAACACCGATAATTTGTATGACGTCGTGAATGCAGTAGGTGCTGCATTACAAATGGACATAAACGAGAACGACATTGAAGAAATATATGCGTATACGGGTTGGAAAAAAAACAACTGAAGAATATATCAGTTAGGTTTGCCCGAAAACAAACGAACGAGACATCCTAGAAAAGACAAAAGTGAAGAAAAATCTGACATTCGCGGATATAAACAAAAATAAAAACACAACTATGAGCTCCAATTACTCTTACCATGTCATATATATAAACAGTCAATTAACCGCGCATTTCAAAAAGATGCTGTGGCTAGCAAAAACCAAAGCAAAAGCTGTTAACTGAAAATATGTAGGGTTTAGGAGTAATAAAATTTTTCGAGAAAAAATTATGGAGAGCAAATTGTGGAGATAGAGACAGATAGTGATATTGACAAAATTGCATAGCGCATTTTTGTCTATCTACATCGACACTTGCGTCTAAAAGTTTGTTTACACATATGGAAAATTTAGAAAACGAAATTATAAATATTAATTTTAAAAATTTGAAGTCAAATCAAGAAATAATAGATTATATAAAAAATACAAATGAATTGTCTTGTTTTTTCTTAAACATAAGATCGATACGAAAAAATTGGAATACTTTTTTCTTGACTGTTCATGAATTCTTAGAAAATATCGATCTAATTATTTTGTCGGAAATAAACATAAAATCTTAAGAGAATGACTTTTACAAAATTGATGGCTTTAACACAGAATACTATAACAGATCCAATACAAAGGGAGGAGGAATAGCAGTTTTTATTAAAGATAATATTGGGCATGAAAAAATTTAAGGAGAATATATTACATATGAAAGTATTGTACTTAAAGCGTAGAAATTTGGAATGTACTGTAGTGTCCGTATATAGGTTACATATCCCATTGGGTCGCTACGACCCTCAATCTTCGCGATATGAACATAGGTGCAATCACCTGCATCATTTTCGCATACTCTCCCATTTCCCGTTTCTTCGAAGCATCGCTTCACGCGCCGGACAGCTGAGCTCAAGTTGGAGTTCGGGCACATCCAAAAAGCTGACCAAACAATTTCGCGGTCACACGGTTTGATGCAGGATACCTGAGCCTACGATAAACAAAGTACCATAGAATTCTAACATATTATTACAGGGAGTTGTTGGAAAGACAGCGAGCAGTAAAGTACACTTCGTTCTTATGTTAATAAAAGTCTTGTTCTTTTTAAAAATATTTCCCGCGAGTTCTTTTCTTTATTTTATAGACCTTCCCGCTTGAATGTCAATCACTTTATTGAAGAATTAAGCGATAATCTGGACAAAATAGACAAGAAAAAGAAGTTGATTGTAGTAAGAGATATAAATATAAATATAAAGTAAACAAATGACTCTGGTGTAAGTAACTATTTATCCATGATATCCTCAAAAGGACTAATAAATACAATACTATCGGATACACGAGTAGATCTTGGAATTAGAAACTCGAAAACACTAATTGAACACTGCTTAGTACGAGCGCAAAACGATGAGATTAAGTCCGCAGTAGCGGAAATAAATGTTTCAGATCATTACGCTATATATAGTGCACTAATATCTAAAGATAATATAGAGCCTAAAAAGAAAGATCATCAACTGCTAATCTCGAGACACATATTTTCACAAAAGATTGATAGATACAATTGGGAAGAACTTAACGTTTTCACCAATGCAAATGATTTCTATGAAAATTTCATTCAGAGATTTAATAAAATCATAGAATCTTCAACTATCTCAATAAAAAAGAAAACGAGAAAAAATTAACATGAATGGATGACAAACGAACTGCGAACCGCGTATATTGAAAGAGATAGACTATATAGAAGATTTAAAAACAACAGAGGAAACCAGAACTACGAGAGAGAATTCAAAACATATAGAAACGAACTAAACAAAAAGATAAATATCACCAAAATCCGATTCTATAAACAACAATTTAACGAATTTAAGTCAAATCCTAAAGAGTCTTGGAAATTAGTCAACAAGATACTAGGAAAGAAGTCTACCAATCTGGATGAAATTATATCAAAGAATTTTACAAATAGTTTCGCAAAAACACTCAAGTCAGAAGTAGCCAAAACTGTACATGAATGCAACTACAGAACCTTTTATGGCCCGTCAAACAGAACGCAGCAATCAATATTTATGGAAGAAGTTACTGTGAGGGAAATAGAAAACGTGCTTAGTTCTCTGAAAGAGTGTAAGTCTCCAGGAATCGATGGCATAACACCAATAGATCTTAAAATTATGCTAAAATACTGTCCCCTATCATAGCGAAACTAATAAACATGAGTCTTGACCAATCGTCCGTACCAACCATGCTAAAAACATCTATTGTACGTCCTATATACAAAGGTGGTAAGAAAGACGAGATACAGAACTATAGGCCAATATCTATTCTTTCAGTCATAGATAAAGTACTTGGGGAAGTGGTTTATACAAGGATATATATCTGTAAAAACATAAAATTCTGGAAGGGAATCAGTTCGGATTTAGAAACAACAAAAGCATAAACCGTTTACTTGGGGATTTTACAAATAGATTGTATAGCAGCCTAGATAAAAATCAAAATTCAGTGGTACTATTTATTGACTTTAAAAAAGCTTTCGATACCTTAAGTCATTTAAATATTCTAAGGCAGCTGGAAAAAGTCGGAGTACGCGGTCCTATTTTGGTATGTTTCGAAAGATACTTAAAAGATAGGAAATATAAAGTGAAAATCAAAGACAAATATAGTGAGGAAGAGAAAACTACATGCGGAGTGCCACAGGGATCAAAGTTAGGGCCACTTGTTTATATAATATACACGAATGACATGCTTTCAATACTTAAACAAAGTACTGGCTATGCATACGCAGATGATGTAGCTATTGTAGTAAGTCATAGAAACGTTGAGACAGCAGAGACCAAAATGCAACAAGAGTTTGACGCTATCACTTCATGGTGCCACGATAACGGTCTAGTCATCAACGCAAAAAAAAACAAAAGTAATGCATATTCGTCCACCACACATCATAAAGCACAAAATAAAGATAAAAATGCATAAATATCATTGTTTGCATAGAGTGGGAAACTACATTTATTTGCAAAAAGATGACAACTGCTCAGATATAATTGAAAATGTATCCATACACAAGTACCTGGGAGTTATGATTGACTATAATTTAAAATGGAGCTACCACATTAAGGCACTTACAATGAAACTGCGACAAAGTGCATACGCTTTTTTCATCTTAGATATTATTGCCCTGCAGACGTTTTATGGCAATGTTACTTTGGACTGGTCGAATCTCATCTAAGATACGGTATCCTTGCATGGGGAAATGCATCTCAACTTAACGGACTAAAAAATATACAACTTAAGTTACAAAATATTGTATATCAAGCTAAATTAGGACAACGCTACAACAGGCAACAAATCGGAAACAATATCAAACTACTTACATTATCTCAACTACACAAACTAGAAATAATATCCAACTTTTATAATGACAATACATACAAAATCCCAACCCAGCAAGTATTCAACACTAGAAGAAGACATCAAGGTCGATATAACATCGCGAGGTACTGGAATGAATTTAAAGCAATTTATAAATACAAGAACTCAAAATTTTTTGCAATTTTTGTAAACAGTCTTCTGCAGACATGCCCGTAAGGCTTTGCAGATCTAAGCTTAAACTATGTAAATGTGTTGAATGAATTAATAAAAAATCAATCAATCAACAAAAAAATCAAAAATATGATATGTGCCGTCGAAAAATTGGATTCATACCTCGTCGTATCTCAAAAGTTAATTTTCTACAACAGTCTTACCAAGCGATCGATATTTCTACAATATAATTCAAGAAATAAATTCTTTTATGATAACAAGAGAAGTTGTCAAGTGGAACAGTTACCAAGCACCAGCAACTTCCTTAACTCCAAGCCTAACTTATCTCATTCTCTGAAACGGACCCTTCTATTAAAATTTAAGGTGCGGAAAGTTACTACATAGAGGTAAAAGTAAGAGCTTAAGTGTCAATGCATGTTTCATATTGTATGAAAAATCACTTTTAAGAAAATTTGTACCTTCTTCCGATAAAATGAATTCTTCTTCTTCTTCTTCTTTTCCTTTTTTCCGGCGTCGTTATGGACAGAAGTGTAGGACCATAACCTTCCCACTTAAGGGGGGTCGGTGGTCTAGGAGTAGTAAATTAGGGGCGTTTTCGGGATTTTTTTTTTAGGTGATAATAAAGAACAACAATATTAAAAAATATGCACATATATTATACTGCATATTTTACATACAAATTAATTTTTTTAATCATAAAAAAAAATGTTAACTATTTTAAAAATGACGCTGAAAATGGCTCGCTGAAAAAAGTAGGTCCTGGTGGCGCAGGTGATTTCAAATCGTCTACTTATCTCAAAAATTAAAAACAAACAAATTATTCATCTGTACGACAGTCGCTATGGTCGGTAGCAAATAAAAATAAAAAAAATAAAATTTGAAGAAATGGCGTATTTTTGAAAATTAAAGTTATAATAACAGGCGATTTTCAGGTTGTTTTTTAACATAAAAAATAAGAAGTTATCAAAATTAAAATTGTTTCTCGGTAGGGGCTATAGCCAGTGGTGTACTGAATCACATGTTCAAATTTGAGATCAATCGGATGAATAGTTTTTTTTTTTTACCTGCGCCGTGCAGAAAAAAGTGATTTCGAGAAAAACCAGTTTAAAGTTTCATTCATGGGGCCGGGCGACCGCGCGCTACCTGCGAAAACAGGCTCTAGAACCGAAAATGGTGTAAATATCCTTACAAAAATTTAACAGTATATTCCTAAAGGACTATACTTTCGAAATATTGAAAAAAAAAAATCGATTTTTTGAAAATTCTAGACCACCGACTCCCCTTAACTGCATTCCTACTGGTTAGCTTGTGGGGTCCACCGGTTTGACCTCAGAAAGTAGCGGCAGGCTTCCCGGTTTGGGATTACTTCATCGCTGAGGCCAATCAAATGCTGGTGTTTTTGCATTTGGTTGCACCAATTGTTTTTCGGCCTGCCTTTTTCTTTTTTTTTTTTTTGTGACACGGGCATGCTCCAGATTTTTTTGTTTGATCTTACTCTTACAACACCGGTGATCTCCAGTCGTGTCAACCCACTGATTTGCATGTACACTTGTGGGGCAGTTTAATGGTGGTATATGTGTCCCTAGGCTCACTTTGGTGTTTTCTAAATTGCCTAGATGTGATTTTTGTTTACCTTTGTTTTAGTCGCCTTTTACGACAAGCGAGAGGTATCGCTGCAGGGATATTCTTAACCCGTCCCTGCACGGAAATTCCGATAAAATTAATTGATAATAATTAACTGATCTAATGACTTTCAAAGATAGTTGCCGGAGTTAAGCCGAGAGATTACTTCAAAGTTAAATAAGTATATATTGTATAAAAGGTTAAAGACAGGTCAACAATTTATTAATTTATTATTTCTGTCACTGCTAACCGGCGCGACGCCACGCCCAAAATCTTTTCATCTCGTGCCTATATTCATTTCTCGCAATTTGCCATTATTCCAAATTGAAATTTAAACACAAAAAGTAAATATAATTGAACTCGGGAAAATGAATCAGAAATTTAATTAAATGCTTTTTTCTATGATGATTTTCGTAATTATTACTCATATGGGCGCACACAAATCAGCCGCCAAAACCCAAACGCACTACTAAATTTTATTATTAATTCATCCACAAATGAAAAGCACGGTTTCCGGAAAATTATTCATTAAATAAATTTCAACTCATGCCTCCTCCGGGAATATATGGACTACTTAACCGCAAAACCGTAGTTTTCTTCCTTCAGCATTTAGAACAACAATTGACATTTTCCACAGAAAACAGAATGCGTTTAATGTTGCGAGATAAATTTATTTTTAGGAGTATTTTCTACTTGGACGTTAGTATGGTATGAACAGCAACTGTTTTCTTCGTAATTCCTAGTCTAACCATGCCCCTTTTTAACCTTCGCATAAGCCAGCAACGTAGATACATATATCCAGTATCCCATAATTTACTTTTTATTGCATCATTGGTAGCATAGCTAATGGAAGCCCGTTACGGGTGCATGTGTGTAAATTAGGAGTCATCATACATGATATTCTGTTCCTGCTGAACCGAAAATGAAAATTAAATTAAAGAATTCAATATTACGCGAAATAAAGTCGTTTATTGAATAGTGCCTGAACAGTATTGTATAATGCCTAATCCGTTCGGTAGATCTTTGTGAATTTTGCGCTCCTACCCGATGTATAGCCTGATGAAACTACAGTCAAATTGTGAAGTGAAAACATAGAAATTAACATTTTTATTCGGCCTGCAGGGTTATGCATCCATCAAAGATATCAAATAAACCTGTGAATAATTAAAAAGCTTTTTTCTCACATATCCATGTTTAGTTACGAACGAGGTACCATCTGTGAATCGTCGATTGAAGAGGTAAAGAAAATTGGTACTTTAGGGATTCATCGCTTGAATTAACATGTATACGGAATAGTTGTTCAGGTAGGCAAAAGCGAAGCGACAAGAGATTTTAATCACAAGATAGCAACAAAAAAGGCAACATAGCTTTATTCTCAATTAGAAATCCATGTCATCACTTAATCATCAATCCACTTACAGAGATCAAAATTGTAGCACGACTGCAAAACAAAAATAAAAAAGAGAGTTTGTAGATGGATTAAAATCCTGAATGTGTTTTCAATCACTGAATAATTCTTTATCGACAGGCTTTTCAGTACGTCATTTCCTGAATAGCGGCTAAATCAGACACCGGATCATCCTGTGAAATTCAATATCAAATGTTCGGGCCATACATCATAGTCATTTTCTGTGAATTTTAATTCCATTTTATGTGGAACAAGTCGACCGCCTTTTATCGATTATAACGAATTGCAATTTATTTTTTTGGTGTAATCGGCTTATACGAATTTAGTGACTTGCCCCTTTAAAGGTATGAGCATGAACTGGCACGTATGTACATACGTCAAACACTTGTATTAATAAATATCTATTAACATTAAGAATAAAAACGTGAATGATTCTCGTTTTGTAGTTTATTTGCACATTGCCTAACTAGCGAATTGGTTGGAAAATGGCTTCTTCCAACTTGTCTTAAGCTTAACGTTTTATATACATATAACTTAACAACATTAAGAAGAGTTTATTATGCGACTAGTCAAATGCTATTTATAATTTTATCATGCCGCCTAGCTTCTTCAGTTTGCTCAATGTAAATAATTCAAAAGACTGGTGGAAATTTCCTACTCAGAGAATGTACAGTCAATCTTTTCTTATTATAAGCGTTTAACTTATATCCAAGAATATGGTATTGCAAGAAAGTTATGCTCAAAAAGAGTAAACAAACTCGTACATAAACAGTAGGTTTTCAGTAAACTTCAAAGAAATAGTAAATGTTTTTCGAATTCCATAAGCAGTAAAAAGAAATCGGTTGGAGTTCCGAACACTGTGCATTATTCCGGCAAGACTTCGTCTGATCCCTCTTTCAGAAAACTTTTCGCTAATTTTTCGATTCGTCTACCCAGATTCATGCACTAGTAATCTGCCTTTAAATTTTCTTAACATCGGTTATCTACAATACCTGTTTCTGTTGGTGAAGTGCTGGTAGAATTACAATAGCTAAATTATGTATAATAAGCAAGTTAATGCATTTGCACTTATTGTCTTAAGGGAAAGATCTCCAGCTATTGCTTTTCTTTGCAAACTGTTTTAAATCGACGGCTCGTTTTAGGCAAATTTTTAAGCCATCCATTAAAATGATTCCAAGAATGAAATCACAAATTACCGTCCTATCTGACAACTTTTTAGAACAATGATATATGTAAAACGGTTGTTTTTTTTCCATATCAACATGGGTTCGATGGCAGGAAATCTAGTGGCACGAACCTAGACATATTTTACATTGCCTAGAAAACGGCTTTGAATGTGACGCAATTTCTCGAAAACATTCGTTAGAGTTGATCAGCTCATCTTAATATCTAAACTATAGATGATGGGATTTCACCTAGTATGTTCAAAACTGCAGTCATACCTATCGGATAGAGTTAAATTTTTTTCGTATTAATAACACCCTCACCGATCGCATAAAAGCCATCCCTGGAGTCCCTCAAATAAGTTATCCAGACCCTCTTTTTTTGTTTTGTTGCTCGCAATGAATTCCAATACTCCCAATGTCTTATGCATGCCGTCGATTTAAAAAACTATTTTGTTGTAAAATCTGTTGCGGACCTTTGGATTCTACAAAAACCTTTAGATAACTTATCTGGTAACTTTTGTCCCACTTTACTTTAGAGCATGCATATTCTATTGCTCAGTGACAGGAGCTTATAGAATTTGCCAGGATAAGTTCCTCATTCACAGCGATAATGGTGTT
Organism: Merodon equestris; assembly: GCA_958301585.1. NCBI lineage: Eukaryota > Metazoa > Arthropoda > Insecta > Diptera > Syrphidae > Merodon > Merodon equestris. Next base: position 74,138,712 of record OY284414.1, on the reverse strand, counting down.
TGTCATTTACGTATGCCAAATATAACAATTCCAGTACAGAACAGGACACTATTGTCCTAAGACTTAAACTTGGATTTAAACAAATTCAAAAATATATTAAAAATTATAGGATTAGATAGGAAGGATTAACTTAATCTGCCATCTACATAGTTTGACTGTGACCACGAGTGGATACGCAAGTATCGAGCATCTCAATCTACAATAATTCAATACACCACTCACTTTTAAATCAATTTCATTCTGGCATATTAATATGGATCATTCCTGGTTCCTTCCACAAGAATTTTCCCAATTTCCATAATTATAATCTTGGATACCAAACTCAACAAAAAGAGAGATTTTTCGCTTATGAAGAAATACTAACAACGATCACAATGAAGCCTCCAACCCGAGGCCTAATCACGTAATTAAAAACAATTATGGAATGTTTTAATAAAAATTCATTACCCCATATCAAACCCGTCTTTTTCTGGCTGTGGGTCCACTGGTAAGTTGTCTTTATTGAATCTCGCCTCCGAACATCCCAGCCCAATTATCGTAATAAACCGTATATGGGTTCTAGGGAAGGAAGGAAAAAAACTCAACAGCAAATAATGGTAACCAGACATACAAATATAAAAACCCTTTATCTCGAATTCTCCTAAACTACCCCATCTGACCCTTAATAGTTTCCGTTGATTAGGACGAAATAATGGATATGTTTAAACTCGGGAATGGTATACATAACATACTACAGTATACATATGTACAGTAACTTTCGGTTCGCACAGATTTTTAAAGACTAAGTAACGGACTCGAATCATCCGTTCACTCAGCGTAATATGCTTTCGTTTTAATGGCTAATAGAAATGCGTCTTATACGCACTTGAATGTCCTTTATGGTTCCTCCATTACGAGGGACGAATATTAAGGTATGCTCAGTGGTTTGGCTTCAACATTAAGTAAAATTTTATATATTTTGTATATTGAAGAGCGTCCTCTTAGTTAGTCTATGCCTTTAAGTCTTAAGTTTTATACCCGCAATTATAAAGTTTTCATCCGCAAGGTATATACCTCGGCTCCGCGCACGTATTCAACAACCTTTCGGGGTTAAATATAATGAAAATCTCCGTCGGATAGTGTACAAGGCATTTGCCCCCTGACACCTAGAATAGCGAAGAGAAGGCGGACAAATATTTTCATCTTCTAATGGCAACTATACCGATACAGATATGTTACATATCTATTTTCTTTATACCTTAATCCATTTGTTTTATTAAAAGCCAAGCAGCCAACATCCATGGTACCCTAGTGTGCGCCTTCCTTTCAATTTACATTCTTCCCTTTGTTAATCTATTCGCTGTAAAATCCCTTTCCTGTTCACACCATTTTTCGAGGACCTATTTCTCCAGTTGGTTAGGTAGTGAGTGGCTGCTTGAATCTAATGAACACCCAACAGAAAGGTGGTTGTGTTGGAATGTTGGAAACCTTATAATCCTCTACCAAAGTCGCCTTTCGATTCGGTATATTGAAATGGATTTAAGTACTCTCAAGTTGCTGGGAACTAATAACAACCTTCAGTCAAAATTGGAGACTCGAGTGTTTACCTTTCGATCGAATTCGGAAAGTATCCAAATAAAATTTCAAATTTAATTAATTTTTTTGTTTTTTGCATTTCATTGATTGGATTACTGGATTCTTAATTTCTCCATTATTATGGGGTGGGACCTGCCATGTGTCTGACCCATCTATGGTACATCCATGAAAAAAGGCACTCACCAGGTTAGATAGCTGGATTTTTTTCTACCAACAGAGCAAATTAATTTACGAGACAAAAGGTTAGGGAGGAAATGAAATTCTAGTCACGACACGTTCTTTCACTTCATTGAAAATAGCGGAAAGGAAGAGAAGACGGCGAAAGATGTCGTTAATTTCTGTGGAGAGTTTTAAGTGTTCAGTTTTTCAGTGTCATAATATCCCGAGGCAGACTTAAGGCGTCTAGGTTTAAGGATAATGCGGGGAAATTCGATGAAAAATTAGCTCTGACTTTCTGCTTGATATCCAAGGTAATTAGCAAACATCCAAGTCTTGAAGTAGGTTCTACTTAGAAGTTGTCTTCGAAAACAAAGTTTTAAGTTGTTCAAGAGTTATTTTTTGCGCGTTTTGTTAACGATTTCCTTAATAACGAAAGTAAGAATATAACCAAGCGAAGTTTGAGAACATCACGGTTATTAAAGGGTGGGAAAACTGTAGTCTCATGTGTCAATAGTTCCTATTCTAGTTCCCATTCTAGTTATAGTGAAGTAATTAGGTAGGTAAGGACATAGAAAGATATAAGAATAACTCAATAAGTTTGGTCTAGTCGGAAGCGATATATAATGAGCCCCGAGTTAGGTAATTAGGATGTTTGAAATCCTGGTTAGATATCTGTTTTTCCTTAGATGGTGCTACTTACGATACTTTTAAGGGGTAAGGAGGTGAAAAATGGGTACCACGCATAAAAAGTAGTCGATATAGAAATTGTAAAGTGCCAATTCAGGTCAATCATACCAAAACAGGTAACACGAGGATTACTCCAAAAACAAGGGGACGTTTGATTCTTCTCAAAAAATATTTATTTACTTATGAATATCCATTTTGCCATCTTCAATGTAACTCCCCTTACATACACATATAATAAAGTTGTGCCAGCGCTTTTTCGAATCATCGTAGCACTTTTAATATGCGATTTTCAATATAACTTTGAGCTCTTCCAGCGATGAAGATTTTACCTCCTCAATCTATCCAAATCTGCATTTTCAAGAGAAAAAAAGTCGCAGAAGAACAAATACGGTGAAGGAGATGGCTGAGACATAATAACAGTATTGTTTCTGGCCAAAAACAAATACGCACAAGCAACGATGAGTGCATTATCGTGATGCAAGAGCCATGATTTTTCTTCCCACAAATCCGGATATTTTCTTCTTATTGCTTCACGCAAACTGCGTGACTTCATAACTTCAAGGTAATATTTCCTACTAACCGTACGACCTTCCGGCATGAAACAGTGAGCAAAACTCATTTGATCGAACTTGGTGTGCTTTTTCGGTATTGATTCTTCTGCCCCTGGTTCCGACCCTTGAATACCCATGTTTCGCCGTCAGGGATGACACTTTTCAATGAATCTGGATCGTTGTTCACATCATGCGACGGTTATTTTGGTCGAAATTTACCAATTAATTTACCAAAAAAATGTATGACAGTAGCCAACCGATGTGCCAACATTCCCAGCAAAGTTCAAAAAGTCACCTCAATTTTTTAACGAACCTCAAATGAACATAAGTAAAGGATTTTTACATAGTAAAACAATGTTTGTCATACAATGGAGGGAATTTAATGCCTCCTTACCTACTCCTTTTCGCTGGTCCAATGTAAATACCTCCATATACGGTTATTCATATCACACATCTCAGAGGAGTGTCTAGTCTAAAAGCTGCACTGAAATTCATTAGTTAGTTATATTTCCCGGAATGGTCCATTATTCAAATAGAGATTCCGATGATGGTGGTCTGAGGAAAGTCGAAAGTCACTGGCCATTTTCATGCTTTAAACAATTTCCTTGGAATCAAAATTCTTCTTCCTTCATAGGAAACAAACAGCAATATTATGAAAAACCGTCGATTATCGTTAATGTGCCGGTAGCTCCTTTACCTGTCCTGCTTCGGACAAAGATGGCCAACATGAAGGACAAGAGGTGTTTTTCCTTTCGGAATAAATTTTCATATGCTGTAAGCTTTTCCAATTTGGGTTCTCCTAAAATGAATCTCTCACAACTCGACACATTTTTTGTTCATCAACCAAGTACAAGATAAAAGCTCTCTTTTCTTTCATATTTCGAGCGTGAAAATACCTTCCGCCGTGACCTGCACAGGCTGTAAATAAGGTTTCTGGGACGACAAAAAGAATAGAATTGTCAATATTCTTATGTAATAATACATATACATAATATACATATTATGTATGTATTATGAATGAGAAAATCCTTAAAGAAACACTCCAAAGTTGCTTTTAATACCTCATCCTTTTAACGTGTTTCAATGTCTTCTTTGGAAAGTAATTTAATCTACATATATAATACATATATCTTCTTGGGATTACAACTAAGGCATCAACGTTCGTTCCGTCCAATAGTTTTTCTTACCCAAAAATCAAGTTTTCAAACATCACAAAACAGTCTTAAAACGTGGGCCAATTAGATATATTCACAATTTCTGTACTGCTGTTTCCTCGAATAATTCATTCTGTAGCGGTTTAAGTTTGATAATATGTATGGACGTAAAGCTGTCGTCGTTTTAGCATTGTAGGAAAATCGCATCGTAAACTTTTTGCTGGCATCTGCATGCAGTTTAGTAGTAGGCTCGTGTTTCGCAAAGTCACTGACGTTCTCGTTTTATAATAAACTCCGTCAAGGGCTTAACTAAGTACTTACTTTGCTTGATTTTTATTGTTAAAGAAAAGTTCACAACCGCCTTGGTGTTCATGCCGGATGGCACAACAATGCCCTTATAAACCAGGCGCCCTAGCTACTCGATTTCTTTTTTAACACTTAACCTACCACCACCGGTCAAATTGACCGTTTTCAAATTTTTCTTTTACGCATATTTGAACGCTATAATACTGCTATCGAACTATATGACTTTTCTTAGAATATGCGTATGATATATACTTCAGTCTTTACTTTTAGTTTTTTTTTTGTCTTTTCCAAGTAAAATGTCAGCAATAAATCTGCGTTGAATAATAAAGTTGATAACTTTTTCAATTACTGGTCAATTTGACCGAGCGTGGTAGGAATAGGTATACAAAACTGACGGTAGGTTTAGTGTTAAGGAAATTTTCCACTTAATTTTTAGTACATTAGAAACAGTCAAGGCCAGCGAATTGCGTAAATTTGCTATTGATGGATCACGGAATCACTCACGCGAAAAAGCACTTTGAACACGTAGCTGATGTACTTTTCAAAAGTACTTTGCGTTTTGCAAAGACCGAATGATACTTCAAAGAGCTCAGATTGACCGCAATGATTTGCTTGATAAAAAACGCCTGGCAATCGATTTGGGCTTGGATTAGGGGAAGTGGATATATGAATTTTCGCCTGAAATGCCCGATAGTAACCACACAAACGATAAGTTCCATCTTATTTCCGACCATTAGATACTACTTAATTGGCCTAATGTGACACTGCTCTGTCACCATCGGCTATTAGTTTGTAATTCATTTATTGTCACAATATTCATCTTCACGGGCGACTGGGTGGCTTCTTTTAATGAATAATTTACAACTAAATCTTAAATAATGTTATGCATTTGCTATCATACACCAGAAAAAAAATGCTGTTTTCTTCTTTCTTTTTTGCTGTGGATAAATACTGTATTAGAATCACATCCGATCGAGTTCTTGCTGTTTTATTGTTTACTTCTCCTTTACCTGTCACCACAGGATTCTTAAAAAAAAACTCCTTTCATAAGCAGAACTCAAAGCTTTCAACAAGAGTGTCAGCGATGTTGGAAATTCAGTTTGCAAGGCCTCTTTGTTTTTACATCTGCTCCCATGCCAGCAAGAGGAAAGAGGAAATCTTTTGAAAAAAAAAATGTACAAATTCGTTTGACATCATTCTGCCTTGACACCCAGGCATCCCTTCCTGTTTCTATTAATCAGCTTAGGATTCCGTTGTTGTCATTTTATGGCTCTCTTTCCTGTCATTCGTATAGGGGTTGGGTTGCAACGGGCAGTCCCAGAGCTTATCTCCGAGATGTTTTCCACATAAGGACGACATGCATGTTCTGTTAATCTGTATTTATAACCGGATTGACCTCAGTTCTTGTTATTTTTTTATTGCTGCGCATGCTTTGTACGTAAGTACATGCTTTGTACGTAAGTACATGGCTCGTTGTCATTTTTAGTATTGCACAGATGTGAATCTCATTTGTACTCATATTTACTGTGGGTAAAAACAAGTAATTGCACCCAGTGTTTTAAAAAAATTAATATTGTGTGTGAGATACAGATTCATTTTCACCTCAAAATTATTTTCATAAATATGATCAGAAAATCAAATAACCTAACATGGTCTTATTAAAAAAATAAAATAAAAAAAAACAGAAACAAATCAAACAAAACATTTTTCTTCAATAAAAAAGGATCTCCGTTTGAACGACAGAAACAACAATTTAAAAACTTACATATTTTAAAAAAATTCTGACATCGGTCGAAGAGAGCAAAGTTACAAGCAAGAATGGCATACTTGTTTTGAAAAATTCTTGCACCTAGCACATACTGTGCAGCTCGTGGCTCCTTTAATTATTTATTACAATAATTACCTCAGAAGTTCGGAACCTTTTTGACCACCCTTCTCCAAGCGTCCCTGTCATAAGTGCGTTTCTTCTACGTTTCGCTGTTTTGTTCCATCTATTCTAGAACCATCCTTATGGCGGTCTTTTTTCTACTGATTTTCCACTGATGATTCGTTTGACTGTTAATCCACTTCCCATTCGTTCTACTTGTCCCGCACATCTTAGTCTTCACGATTTAATTACTCGAACATTATTTGGGGCTGAATATAGTCCCTCGAGTTCTTGATCGTGTATATTCCTCCATTCCCCTGTTTCTTCGTCCAGTTTTCTACCATAGATTCTGCTTAAGATCTTCCTTTCAAAGACCCGAAATCTATGTTTCTCCTTCTTAGTCAGAGATGAGGCTTCATTATGGTTGAAACGCGATGAAGGCCAAAATGTTACGATCAAAGTAGAGCGCTATAGAAATGTGATTCCTGACTTCTTCGTTTCGCAGTTGATGGGCATTGACGTGATAGAGCTTTGGTTTCAAGAAGATGGCGCAACAGGGGACAAGGCGCGCGACACCATCAACTTATTGTCCGAAACATTTCAGCACCTATTTTACGGACACAGAAAAGGCTAATGTTTTAGCATCTAGCTTCTCCCAAAATCATACTATTTCCCAGCACCTAGGAGATGCACATACAAACGACCTCGTAGAACATGCTCTACAAACACTTAACATTATTAACTGTCAAACCCGCGCTAGCGAATTTATAAGCGAAGCAGACACAATATTTTTCTTAAACAACTTACTTACAAAGAAGTCAAGAGGCATCGACCAAATAAAAAATATTGATCTTAAGAATTTGCCCAGAAAAGGTGTTCAGTTTCTCACCCACATAATTAACGCATGTTTGAAAACTCAATATTTCCCAGATGTATGCAAATTTGCAAAAATTAATTCGAATAGCAAAAGCAGGGAAGCCTATAGAGAGAACGGATAGCTATAAGCCGATAAGTTTATTAAGTGCTGTAGGTAAAATATTTGAAAAAGTATTGAAAGAAAAAATTATGAAAATAATTGAGGAACGGCAAATATATCCTAACGAGCAGTTCGGTTTCAGACGAAATCATGAAACTCCACATCAGGTTCTAAGAATTTGCAACTATATTGAAAGAAACCGTGCAATTAAAAAATCAACAGGTATGATAATAGAAAAAGCTTTTGACTCTGTGTGGCACAAGGGTCCATTTACAAATTGATCAATTTTAACTTCCTACCATTTTTAATCAAAATTGTTCAAAGTTTCCTCTAAAATCGATGTTTTAGCGTACATGTTAATAATGGTGTGTCAGTTTTGATACATTTTGCTGCAGGTGTTCCCCAAGGTTCTGTCCTCGGACCAGTATTATACAATATTTATACAGCTGATTTTCCAATTCTTCCACAATGTAACGCAGCAATATATGCTGACGATACCGCAATATTTTTATCGCATGAAATTGGTCTTAACGTTGAGACAAATCTTATAAATGCCATAAAAATATTGCAGAATTACTTCAGTAAGTGGAAAATTAAAATAAACGCCGAAAAGATTCAAGGAATCTTTTTCATTACAAAAAGAAAACCTTGCTTTCTTCCGGCTAATCAGCTAATAATTGATGGTCAATCTACATCTTGGGAGCCCTTTGTAAAATATCTGAGCATTTATCTGGACCAATAATTGACTTTTAAGGAACATATCGAAAGAACAATTAAAAAATCTAGCATTGCCATTAAATTATTGTATCCTTTAATTCATAGAAGATCTCTACTCTCAAATGAAAATAAGCTAATATGTAATTTATAAAACAATATTCCAATCTATTTTCTTATATGGGTGTCAAGTTTTGTGCATTTTATCACCTAAAAAAATTACAAGTAGCCCAAAATAAAATACTAAAAATGATGCTTAATCTCCTATGTCATCATTCCACAACAAATCTTCATCGAACAGCTAATGCTGAGTTGATCTTGAATACAATCCAAGAACTCATGAAAAGTTTAGGATAAGATGTGATACCTCCGAAAATCTTCTAATTAATAAATTATGTATATACAGATCATAATGGGTGATGTTCATAGAACAGCCAATGTTCACAGCGAACTGTATTAATTTATTAATTTATTATTCACTTAATTATTTATTTATTTATTTACTTATTTATTGATGTTCAAAACTATAATTTTGGGTTTTTTTTTCTCCCTTCGAATTTATTGAAAATAAAAGTATAAAATCAACACTAATATAAAAAATTAATCAGTTACAAGATATATTATTCTATATCATATCTCTGTACGACGACTATTGTACACTGTGCGATAACACACATATAATATGTTGAGAGGACAAAAAAATACAGAAACATTTGCTGAGCGCATAATTTCGCGTAATGGACCTCCACAATCTTGTGATCTCACACATTTAGATTACTTTCTTTAGGAAATGTTCAGTCACTAATCTATGGCGATAAATCAGAGACGATGAACGATTTGGAAGTCAGCATTTGTTATTGTTGATATACCGCCGCAGTTGGAGCTGGATAGAGGGATGGATCCAGTTTTGAGTGCAGCTTGGATGTCACTGAAAACCCGTATGCTTTCTCCCTTACACATGTGCTTCACAACATAGTGCATGGCCATTTGGATTGCGTAAATCTCTGATTGAAATGTAGACGCATATTTTCCTAGCGAGAAGTAAAGTCGAATGTTTTCGCGCTCAAAGAAAACTCCAGCGCCAGAACCCCGACAAGTCCTGGAGCCATCTGTCAAAATGCGAAGATAATCCGTTCCAAGTTCAGGATCTGGCAAGAGTCAGTATTGACGCCATGGAAATTTGACTGCGAAATTATAGCACAATGGGATGGCAGTAATCATTTCCTCGGAAGGCATATCCACTGTCACTCCAATGCGAGTTGTACCAAAAACTATTTCTCTTGAAGCGAGACATGGTTTTCAAGACGCACCCTCTGATATATGGAAGATTCACTATAGCATTTAGAGCAGCGCCTGGTGTGCTGGAGAAAACCGCTCATTGGAGTTTAGTGAAAGTGGCCAAGATGTAGTTGCGTGTGAGCCTGTTCAACCAGACAAACGATGCATATATCCAGAGGACCTTTTTCGGCGATGTTTTGCCAAAAGTACCTCTGCATTGCCAAAAAGCTGATAGCGCTTTGGTGGTTTTTGACTCAACATGCTTTGACTAAAGAAGCTTGCTATCTAAGATGACTCCCAGGTACGTAGCTTCCTTAGATATCGGGATGGGAATACCTATTAACACTAGTTGAGTAATACATACCAGTATTTTCCTGCTTCTCGTGAAGAGCACGACATCAATCTTAGGAGGATTAACCGACAACCCATTACTCGTGCACCAGTCATCGATCATATTGTGCTTTGAGACAGACCGCAAAGGCCTGGGTATACTCGTAGATTCCAAGAACATTGAGAGCATCGAGCAGAGAGGTTTAATGACCTTTATATGTCCACCACGAAGTGTGGGCAGAAGGCAAAAGGGAAGAGCAATAGAAGAGATGCCGATAGACGTTGGTCTTAAACGCTTACACGTTGTACTGAGGGCGGAAGACCGAATCCGGCAGGGAATTCCAGATTCGTGGGGTTCGGTTAAAGAAGGATTCTCTATATTTGACAGTACGTCCAAAAGTTGTCTTCAGAATATATTTGTGAGTATTCCTAGAGAAACGTGTGTTGCGAAAAAATGTTGATGGGCCGGAATGCAACTCGCTATTTGATCAGAGCATTTCTTGTGAAAGTAACGATAAAAAATGGAAAGGCAGGAAATATTCCTGCGATGTTCAGCGAATTTAATGTTTCGGTGATGCTAGAGTTACCTTTCAGGTACGTAACTCGTTTTATCAAGCGATTTTGTATTATTTTTAGTAGGATTAATGAGGTTTTTTAAAGTCTAATTTAGGGTGAATGAACGCTTGATAGATTGTAGCCAGAACCTAAGGGTGAAAAATATTTCTTGTATCTGTATAAGAAGCCTAGGCATTTCGCAACAATTAAGATTGTTAGCAACACACATACCCACTATGAAAAGTTTTTCGGATTCTGAGATGCAAGTGCCACTCATGGATAATGGCTGCAGGTTAGTGATACGCTTTAACGACAGGAGACAACACTGTGTTTTAGAGGCATTAAATTCCATTCTACTTTTTTTACCCTATGCTGTCAATATCGGCATTAAACCAGCTTAACATTCGCTACCGCTCACTGTTTACAGCCGAAAAGCAGGGTCGTAAAGTAGTAAACGAATATGAGAAGCGTACGCTACTTTCGTCGGCGAAGGAGTGGATTGGATTCAAAGGGTAGTTTCTAATCCATTGAAGAAGAAAGTCATCGATCTCGAAAGCACGCATTTTCGACAAAAGGGCTTCATGCCAAACCCTGTCCAATGCTTTCGAAATGTCCAGTGCAACTATTTGGCTTTCACCAGCTTGGTGAAGCGAGCGATTCCACTTTTCAGTGAGATATGCCAGAAAATTACAAGTGGATCTGTTGCTACGGAAACCATACTGGCGGTCATTGAGGAGCTTCCGTGATTCAAGATATTTCATAAACTGACGGTTAATCAGCGTTTCCGTGACCTTGGAAAGAAGGGACTTTAGTGTAATGGGTTGTTTGAGGGAGAAGAAGCTTTTCCTTTTTGGGGTATAGACTGGACAAATTATATTTTCCACCTATTCGGAAAGAACCCAGAAGAGTATGAAAGGTAAAAAAGCTTACGCAATGGTCAGCGTAGAAGAACACCTCTTCAGAACTATTGAGGTAATACCGTTTGGACCAGAGGATTTGTGTATGTCGAGTGTGAAAGTGGATTTGCACCATGGTGGAATTGGCACACTCTAGTACAGGGGGAGACAAAGTACAAGCTGGGGGCTGTGACCTGTAGGTTAGCTTTGTCTAAGGGTGTGACAGCTGGAATATCGTTGTGGATGAGCGTTGGTATAGTCGACGCAGTTGAGTTTTTTATGTTTTTTTCCAAACGACCGGAAACTTTTCGGCATGAACTGACTTCGAGCCAAAAAAGCATGCTCCACAAAACGTAGATGATAAATGACGGAAGTTACAACCCATACTTGATAGTCAAACGAGATAGGATTAGCTTACTAGGAGTCAAGCTACAAATTCTTCTACCTTGAATTTGGCATTGTATAAAACCATCATAGTGTCAGTGGCACTTGCCGAAGTGAAGGAGGACAGTTTTATCATTCAAACCAGAAAACATGCTTAAATTAAATATCGAAGTATATTTGCAGACTGAATGATAGAATAGCACGATGTTTCATGTTTGTAATTCACATCCCCTTCGCGCAAGTTTGGATTGATGAATGCGTACGGACAGACGGACAGGCAGAAATATGATATAAGTTAACGTACAAAACACAGGACACACGCCAGAGGACCCACATTGGCAATGTTGTCAATGCACCCACACCAACATCGGATGCGACGGTCACCTGAGTACCCACGCTACACATCCATCGACCACATCATCCCATCCGCTGATTGCACTTATCTGCTGTCATCCGAGAACCCAAGCCACTGCACCTGTACTGTACTTACATTTCTAATATTTAAGGTATCGCAAATTAGAATTAGAGTCATTTTGCCTTGCCAGAGTAACCTCTGGCCGATTAAAAATAAAATTTATTTTTTTATAACTTTTAATAAACAAGTAATTTAATTTATATGCATGCAAACGGACAAACAAGAAAGCCTTTGCATCAGTCTTCCCTACCCCAGCACCCTGAACAGCATTTAACGATCGATCCTTTATTTTGGCAATCACAGAGGAAAGCAATTCATAAAGAGGAAACCTATACATTTTGGTACAAGATCTTTATGTGCCCCAACCGGGTACGTGATCAATTTCAAAGTACACATTATACATATATACATATGTATATCAAGTTAAGAATTCGGGATGAAACTCATTGTATGAAGAACGTTTCGCCAAATGAGGCGCTCCTTTAATTATTATTTAACAATAATTATCGTTTCCATTCTACTTTGACAATTTGTTTTCGAGCTTTCCTTTTGCAGCAGACATAGAGAGAACATAGCGGACGGAGGGGTATGGAGAGAAAAACAGAAGTTGGCGAACAAAACGAAACGGAAACGATTGTAAAGGAGCTACCAGTGGTGGGTTAGATCATTCCATTTTTGTGAGTCGAAGTAGACAGTCGAGAACAGAGAATAAAAAATAAAAATACAATTTGAAAGCGTGTGTTTAATTTAAGCGACTTTAGGCTCTACGTTCGCTGCAATGGAACCGGTGCAATCCATGAAAATCGAATTCTGAAAATATATCCCATCCGTCATTGAAAGTGTTAAAAGCAATGCAACATGACTACTTGTGTTCAACAAATTTAATGAGACTGGGATTCGCCTTACAAAGTGGATTAATAATTCCGTTGTCTGCATCTTATCTACTGGTTTCGGCTCGACATCAATATCTGTTGTGGGATTCATACGTCCACGTGTTGTGTCCGAATATAAAAAATGTATGAGTGGCTTTGATCGATGCGACCAAAACGTTTTGCATGGCTTATCGATGCATGCGTCCACAATGCATGGCAATTTCATAGGCATGTCGATCCAGGTATTCCACAGTTCCGATTTAAATATCAAATCGCAATTGATGACTGGAAATATTTCAGGGATCCATCTTACAGCCTTACAGCAGTGTTAATAAGCCAAAAATATCGTTACAACTACTCTTCATTACGATCAAACAAATCACATGGGCGGTCCTTTGGAAAAAAAATAGGAGACGCTGGAATGAAGACCTGTATAGTTCGATTATCCGAACTGCTTGGCCAGAGTTCGATAAAATTCTTTGCATGAGACCTTTCAAGCATTATCATATTGCCCATCTGTAATTACATACATATGTTATTTGTACCAAACTTGTGAAATCAATTTAACATAAAATCAATAAAACATTGAAAAAATAACAGGAATTCTTTCCGTTTTTTGAAATAACATCACTTTTATAAAAGGAAGGTATGAAAACCTAAATTTAATGTATGGACACATATGTACCTGTACGTCCTCCTAAATAGCGCCCTTATTAAGAATCTAATGAATTTGTTCATTTCACATGTGCACCTTTTTGTTTTTTTTTCTTTTCAATTCGGAAAATTAACGTTTATATTTAAACCTAGATTATATCGGAACACTGGTATGCAGAAAAGCAAAAAAAAAAACACGGTGAAAGTAAGAAAAGACTCTCTCGGCCTTTTGACTTCATTAAAAGAACCTATTAATAACGTCGAGGTTTGTGGCGCACGCAATAATTCTACAATTGTGTCTTGACGCGTACGTAGAAGGTTATTTTCAAGTCTTGTGAATTCGCTTTGGTGTGCAAGTAAGCTATGCGCAGTTCTTCTTCCATGATGAAATGTTCGATTATTATTTGGAGTGACAATGAAAAGTCCTTCAAGACTTGTTACTCTAGAGAGAGCGACGTAGACAAGTTGTTGGTCATGGGACTTTTCATATGAATAGACTACCTGGTCGAAAGTGCCTCCCTGCGACTTGTGAATCGTCATACCACCGGCAGGAATCAGAGGAAAATGATTCTGATGGTTCGATTCGTATTTAAGTAAATCCTAGAATTCCTACGCACGATGGGAACTAAATCTTTCTCTATATTATGATATTGCATATAACCAGCAGATAGTCGCTTCAATTTTCGCCCAATTCGTTGATGTTATCATCAACTTGAATATTGTTCTCATATTCGATCAATACCAAAAATCCTCTGGCTCCGTTTGCTAAGCCATCTGCTACGTCTATATTAGTCGTTGTCATATACGGCCGAGCGTAATTTCGTAAGGCAATCCACCAGTATCTAAAACAGACTTCTTGTGCAGCTGCTGCCGAACATGTGTCAATTGCTCAGCGCTATTGTAGTCAATGAATATATCGGTCGCTACTGATAAGACTTTTTCCGCAGTAGCGTTGAGAATTTCTTTGTTATAGAGATCGACGTCGTGATTTTTGAAGATTTTTGAACAGTCGTACGCCATTGGGACATTGTTCATCGGCTGTTTCTTTAGTGAAGAAACGAGACTCAATCAGAGCTAGCTCTTGCTCATTAAACATTTGATCATTCCCGATTTTTGTCAACAAACGTGAGAAATTGGCGTTCGCCTGGCGCATAACTTCAGTGAGTTCGTAGAAACTCAAGCTTCGCCACAATGTTGGTCCTGTCATAGGTACTATATTTTGTTTGTTTGTAAATGGCTGTTACACGGACAGCTGGTAATTGTCGTAAATCACCGATGACGAAAATGTCTTTTCCACCGTAAATGGAATCAACAGCAGTAATCTGTTTCAATCGAGAGTCTATTTTTTCATTTAATTCCGCTGAAATCATACTGACTTCATCGACTAAGATGCACTGAATATACTTGAATAAGCTACGGTAATGTTGAGCAACCTCTAATGACAGTGGCATCGTTCGTCCGATTGTCATTTTGAATGCAGTATGAATCGTTGTCCCGTCAATAGCTACAGCTGCTTTCCTTGTTGATGTGCACATTAGGTCTTCTTCTTTTCCTTTTTCCTGCGTTGTTATGGTCAGAAGTGTAGGACCATAACCTTCCCACTTAACTGCATTCCTACTGGTCCGCTTGTGGGGTCGGCCGGTTTGACCTCAGAAAGTAGCGGCAGGCTTCCCGGTTTGGGATTACTTGATCGCTGAGGCCAATAAAATGCTGGTGTTTTTTAATTTGTTTGCACCAATTGTTTTTCGGCCTGCCTTTTTTTTTCTTTTCTTTTTTTTGTGACACGGGCATGCTCCAGATTTTTTTTTTTGTTTGATTTTACTCTTACAACACCAGTGATCTCCAGTCGTTTCAACCCACTGATTTGCATATACACTTGTGGGACAGTTCAATGGTGGTATATGTGTCCCTAGGCTCACCTTGGTGTTTTCTAAATTGCCTAGATGTGATTCTTGTTAGGTATGCATCGGTGTGACAGAAGCGGTTGTACATTTCTCGGAGTGAGTTGATTACGAACGTTTTTCCACATCCAGCAGGGCCAGTCAAGAAAATTTGTAATGGTTCCTCAGTTTCATCGTTTAAGAGATGCGAAATAACATGCAACAGAAGTCCTTTCTGACGATAATTTGCCGAGCGTAAGAGACGATTAAACTCCTCTTTATCCATGATGTTATCGCGTTTTTTGACTATGGGGCCCAGACGATTCAGTGTCGCTAGTCTTAGGTCACTGTTGGCGTCTGAATTAGCATTAGCTAAAATTTCGGCGTAAGGGTCCTCATCGCCTAGGTATATATGCAGCCAACAGATTAATGTTATTGCAAATTTCTTCTTCCTCATTAGCTTCTTCAATGCACAATTCTCGGCAAATTTGGATTGTCTTACCGATATCCAAGTAGGACGATATCTTGTCTTCGTTCCATCATGAGCACATCGCTGTCGTAAATTCGAATATATTTTTTTTCGATAAGGATTTTTCCTCGTCACGAAAAGGCAAATGTAACGTTACCATTTCTCGTTTGTACTCATTTGGATCAGCCGTCATGTCATAGTTTCGGTACCGAATAACTCTTGATTTTGCCGGAATTTCCACTCATTTGTTTTGGATACTGTATAATGCGCAACTGCTTGGTTATATAAAGTAATATCATCTAATTGTTCTGGTCTCTTTTGATATTTATAGAAGCAGTTTTCAAGCCAAATGTCACATGAATCTTGTTCGGTATTTTCTTCTTCCAATGCCTTATTCGATTTTCGAACACGTTCTCGTTCAACAGGCCATGAAGTTGGAATATAGGCGATTTGAACAGAACTTTTTGACATATCTTGCCTTAGAAGATACCAAGCAGCACACACAATTTAGCATGTCGACGCTCAATATTCTTGCTATCTCTACTATATCGAATTCGGGATGTTCGTCCATGGTTTCAATCAGATTGCTTATACCTCTGTTTGTTTTATTGACATATTCAACAACGTAAGCTGCATAAGAGTATTCCTCGATAATAATAAATTGAAAGTCCATATTTGGGACATTTTCTTCAAGTGCTTTCCGGATTCGCTTGTAAATAATCGAATATGGTGCGCGACGTATGTATGTCAGTATTTGGCATCGGCTCAAGTATGTGTGTTGATCGAGGCAAGAAAGGCGCTTCGAAATGACAAGAGGTTGAATTCTTTTATAACAGGTAAACGTGTGTTTATGTCGTTGAAGTTTTGCAAAGCCTGATGCCTCATCAGGAGATATAGACACTAGTTGGTCAATCAAAGCCTCAGCCTGAGCCTTTTCCTGTCCCAGAGCATCGGTTGGAGATTCATTTAGCCACAAAGAGTATATGAGCATGCGGACTGCCTCGGTGTTGAAATTCTACTCTTTTGAAATAGTTCTTCACGTAGTGTTGGCCAAACGGACTGAAGCGCGTTGATTGAAGTATACTGATGATAACTTGCACAAGTTTATTAAAGTGGATAGCACAGGTGACAGGATCTTCATTGATGAGTGTAGCTTTTAAGTTGAAATGCATATTTTCAAGTTCTTCCGTATCAATATCTGCTCCATTGTTTCTGAGTTTCTACAAAAGCTTCATTAATTTTGGCCAACCAATTTCATTGGCGCTTAAAGTCAAAAAGAACGTCGGTTTTCCAAGCTGACGAATCATCGCAAAAAGATCGCGTTTACGTTGAGCCCAGTAATAAGTGGAGTTTGGTATCGATCGTAGAAAAGCCAAATTAGTTTCAAGACATCCATAAATGAAATCTGCTGATTCTACTTGAGCTCGAGTGAGTTTTGTATTTTTTCCAATGAATTTGAAGGCAACAGTTATTGCATCCCGTGTTCGGATACGTACAATTTTCATTGCCATGTATAGCAAGTGCTGAGGAGTCACACCACGTCTGTGCGCTCTTCGCAGTTCACTCGTTGCCATCATGAATGGTGTTACAGTCAGTCCTTCCTTAAAGACACGAAATTGACCGAGATAAATTGAAGGAAACGCCATTTCTTCGCAGTGTTCATCAAAAAGAACACTAACGGGCACTTCGTGTTCTCCTGGAGCTATTCTTAAATATCTATCTCCATTCCATAAAAGCGTTTGTTGTTGAGCGTGCAGACTATCTTCAATATCGATTACTTCACTTAATTCTTCGGTGGAATGAGCTGGTGCTGTTTTCGCTACGAAAAAGGAATCGTTCATCTTTATGTTATAGAATTTATAGAGTGGTGTCTCTATCAAGAACTGGAGGCACTGCTTGCCAACGCGTTTTTTAACAAAGCCAATCAGGTAACTTGACTTATGATTTTTTCTGCGTTTAATATGAACATTAATACAATAGTCGTCATCGAGTTCTCGTGGGAGACAAGTAACCATATTGTTAACTGAAACTGGTACATTCACAACTTGACCTAAAATCCCATATTGACCTTGTCCATGCCTAAGTCTCCTGATTTGCATAAACAGAAGGCGCGGGGATACCAATCGTTCAGTGATCAAATCTAGCTCTGGTAAATCGTGTGGCCGTGGAGGATATTTAAATCCGTATGATGTTGAAAAGTTCGGAATTCTCTCTTTCCGCAAAGAAGCAGAAGCACACGTAAGGCAGACTTGCGCTGTGTTTAAATCGATGTCAGGAAACTCAGCTGTGAGAATAGTGAACGAATTATTCGGTACAGTTTTAAGATTTTTTTCGTACCACAATCTATCACAGACACTACATGCAGCTCCAAAATTATTGTCTAAAAACATTTCTTTGAATTTTGCATGGGCTGTAGCGTTTCTTGAATGATGACTATATCTAACAGTAGGTTGAATACTTTGCTGTTGTGTTATGTATTCTTCAGCTTCGTGGTTTGGTGTGAGTTTAACTGGTTCTGGACTTGCTGTCACCAGAACTGATTGACCACCTGGACTCATTTGCTCTGTAATTTCATCTGCTTCATCCATCCTTCTGCGATCTCGAGCTTTTCTCATAGTTTCAGATATTATTTCTGTAGCGTCTTCGTTTGATTGGTTTGAGGTAAGTGCAGTTGCACAATTTTTTTTCCGGGATCTATAGTTTCGTGAGCGTGCAGCTGCAACATCCTTCTTTGCTGCAATCTCTCGATAGATTCAGTAAGCTCCGGATCTCCAGCAGAAGGCTGTGATATCAACTGCTGTTCATGTACGTCCACTTGAACTACGACTGATTGAACGGCATTGCTGCATGAAGGATTAGAGTCATTCGGATTTTGCAGTGTTTTCGATTTTTTGACACCAGTTTGATCTTGTACAATACCGGTTTGACGTTTTTTTCGAGCACGATCATCTTTCATGTACGCTGCTCTCCTCGCTCGTTTCGCTTCGATAACAAGATGCTCAGGATCTTCATTCATTACAGCAACTTCATCTTCATTATTATTACCATCATTAATATCGCAATTAGGATTCGAGTCTCGTGTACTATATTTGCCATAGTATCGAAATTTTGTTCTGAATTCTTCTTCCACCAGCACGCCAAATCGAAACTTACTTGTTTAAAAGTAAATGCACTGAAAGATGAAAATTATTTCAATTATTACTCGCAATTAGAGCATGACTGCGATAGTTACAACTTTTCTATTTTATACCATGCATCATTTTTTCGTAAATATATTTTATTTAACTAGTAATGAAAAATTAACAATATCAAACCTTATAATCAAACGCTAATTTTTAAATTAGAGAATATTACTCCCGAGCAGATATTGAGTATATAGTTTAATGTCGGTGTTTATATTCGTGGTATAATACATAACATGTGGTATGAATGCATAAATTACCTATATATTTACCTTTATGATGAGCAAAATCACGTAATTTTTTCACATAAAAAATCACTTTTTTTTATATATGATGATACATATATGTATGTATAAATTACAAAACTGCAGCTAAAATGTGACTGAACTGATCGAAATTAACACAACTAAATCGCGTGGTGATGTCTCACTCCAAGTCACAAGTGTTAGTTGCGTCTGTGCGTCCTGTTCGCACGCTTGGCGTTTGGACAGGTTTAGTTTAGGAATCCCAGTTCCAGTCCAAAGTCCAAGTTAAAAGTGTTAGTACAGTACGTCAGTGCGTTCGATGCGCACTCTATAGGGTTCGTGTGTATGTGTGCAGTGTGGCAGCACGCATACACACAAACGTATTAACGCATAGACTAATATGAATCACTTGTGTTTATATGTGCCTACTCAGCCTAAGCGGGACGGTCATTTCACCCATATCGAGACCTAAGATGTTTACACATCAAAAAACCTACATTAAAAATAAAACATCCAATTTCGTTGGAAGAAAGAGTGAAGCGGTATCGAGGGTTATACAAAATAGACAAAGTCCTTAACTACCTCAAAGTAATTTTGTCATTACATTACAAATGTCTATGATGTGAGTCCTTATTTTGGAACCTAAATACACTTAGTTTGCCCTTATTTATGGTCAGTCCCATTTCAACAGCTTCCATCTTAACATTCGCAAATGTTTCACTGAGGCCCTTCTGTATTCTCCCCATATGGCCAATGTCAACTGCATGTGGTAGCAATTTAATGGGCTGTCGTTTCCAGCATTTAAGTCGACAAAACGATGATGGGTATCGATACGAACTCAATTACACTGTTCTAAGATCCCTGGCCTGAAACCTTCACGATATGGACCGATCAGTTTACTCGTATACACAAACGGTTTCAGGCACTCACAATAGGTAGGCGGAGTAAAGAGACTTATGTATCTACTTTTAGTTGGCACCATTAGAGGCGGATTAGATGCCATTAAGAGGTAAGATTTCAAACTAAATTCTTCTAATAATTATTAAAGCACTTTGGTATACGAGTACAGCATAATCAATGGAGCTTTGAGAACAAAGCTATGCGTTGCCTGTTCCCTGAACTCGTCCGACGAACTATGATAACCACTAATATTGCTTATTAATTGAATATATTTTAGGATAATATTCATACTTTGAAATCAAATCCAAGGAATTGGATTGATCTAAGCTCTGTGTCAGTCACCTGTAAATTTATGGCGGGGGCAACAGTGACTCGGAGTCTAGTACAGGGGCTAATATTTCCTCCTAAAGACAGCATCGTTAGATCCGTAATTTTTCTTGCGAGCCCGGCATTTATGAAGACTATAAAAATCCTTGTCTAAGCAGAGGCGATACAATAATCGATTACCTCGTTCCATAAACAGGAATCAGATTGTTTCTTCCAAATGTGTAGAGAAAAGTTGAATGTAAAGCAACCTTAATATGCATGCGAATTAGAAATTCATTTTCTCAATTTGTAAGAAAGGGAAACCTTTTCCAAGATTGTATCATAACAAAAAAGCTAGCTGCTACCAAAAAAATAGAAGTCGACCTTACCACTATGAAATTTGAATAGGGCTTATAATTTCTACGCCTACCGTCGCGCCGTTATTAAACTTTCTACATATTTGATGCGGCGCCATGTGAATACGTTATACTCTGTATTAACACGGCACAAATTTACGATAAACATTTCTTAGGGATTTTGAATATTTTACATCGCCGTCATGTTCTCTTCCTCTACGTACCTCCCTCGTTCATGTAAGTTTCCAATAAAATCAAACATTTGGTCTGCTTTGTGTCGGTATTGATTTCAAAACCGCCTCGGCTTTCACAGTCAACTCTGCAATAAAATTGATTCAAACGAATTCTGTCAGGACGACGCCAATCGTTTTACGTGACTTGAATAACGGTGTAAAGGCTTCATTTCATTGTTCGCTTTGTCAAAGCACGTCCAAGTGTCCTTTGTATTCGCTGCCAGTTCAACATGAAATGTACATTCGAGATTTTTATGATCCTCACTTCTCATCCTTACAAAGGAAAGGAAAAGGACTCAATTCGAGCGTGGCATTCTTCCGATTGGGAAGGATACTCGATTTAGGACGACAAATTGAATGCATGTATGTGATCTTAAGAACCGACTGAAAACAGCCCGCCTCTGCGCTGGCATGAATAGCAGTAAAGCACTTCTTAAATAGCAGATACAATGTAAAGGGAAAGGATTCAAGGATCCAATCAGAGAAATGCGAAAAAGAATGCCTATCTGATAAAGTAACCAAACAAACCTAATGTGATTATAGGCACACAAAAGGCATGCAAAAAGGGAAATCATTTAACAATAACACTAGTGTGATTTCATCTAAAGGCCGCATCCAGCAATATTGCTGGATGGGTAGGATGAGATACACCAGAGAAGGAGATACACCGGTTTTCAACCTATGAAATGAACATGCAGCGAGAGCACGAAGCAGCTATTCCGAGTAATGAGCATAATTAGTAAGCAGCATTGGTTGTCAACTGTTGAATGTGTAATTAGATTGGAAACAATGCACCACGAGATAAAGATTTTATCGCGACCGAAATTGATTTACGGAAAAGGATAATTGCTTCTTCAATTTTTTTAATGATATACATAACCAATTATAGTCATCAGAAAAATGAATTGCAGTGTACAGAGTCTGATCGGAAGTCGCGAGGAATTATTCATGTTGTGTTGCTAATGAGATAAATTGGCCCATAGAGACGAACCGTTTTCTATATAGCATTTTTTTTATCTCCAGGCTTAAATGTATTTCGTTCGGCTTTTGCATTGCTTGGTATCCAGGGACCGTCTGGTTGTGTAATCTCTCTTATTGATATGCGTTTCGCAAGCTTTTATAAGGAAACATGCCTTTTGTATGCTCGAACGAGATTTGTTCTTTCGGCATGGTGCACGACCGTATTCGAATTTTCCATTTGACTGCCAGCGCTTTATGTATTTCATGTGAAATTTATGTTACGATTAAATTTGAAATCCCTTCAAAACGTCTACCTTGTGTGTAGGTAACAGATTTGATTTCTAATGACAATTAAAATGAAAATCTAATTAGTGGTATTATGCCATTTTAATCTCTTTGAAAATGTTGGAACCTAAAAATAGGAGAAGCAGATTAGACCAGAGAATAAAAAAATGGGAGAGTAGGTATATACAAATCTGAGGAAGTTCAAACTGTTTGATCGAGATCACTGGTAGAGTCTTCAGGTCAGTGAGAACCACTAATCAAAGCATATAATTTTTCTCTTTGAGAGAAATGCCCCGTAAAGAAGATAAGGGACTGTTCCTTAGATTGATATGGAATTTCAATAGAAGTCAAGTTAAGTATTCCTTATGGATTTCTCGGAAGCAGTTTCCGATTTTATGTGCAACTAAGTTCTCGCTATTTACCAAGAGATGGCTCCAGTAGAAAGTGCTAGTCGATTGTGACGTATTCAAAACATCATGAACCAAGCTTAGACATATGGTAAACAAACCGCTTTGACACATTAGTGATTTTGTCTTTGCGTCATATACTTTTGGTTGTGTGAAAATGTCTGATTTAGTGCCAAATAATCATCATTTGCGGGAAGTGTTGCTTTTCTTCATTTGAAGCAAACGGCGGCTGAGGAGCATCGAAAACCCAAAAAGTTTACAGAGATGCTGTTATAAGTGAAACAACGTGCAGTGATTGGTTCCGTCGCTTTAAAGACGGTGATTTCGATGTTGACGACCGTTCGCGTGAAGGAAGGCCATAAACCTTTGAAGACGCTGAATTGGAGGTATTACTCGATGAGGATCCATGCCAAACGCAAAAAGAGCTTGCTTCAGTATTAGGAGTTACCCGCTTAGCTATTTCCAACCGACTACATACGTTGGGAATAATTCAAAAGCTCCTTATAATTTGAAGCCAAGAGACGTTGAGCGTCATTTTCTCGCCTGTGAACAACTGCTCCAGCGGCATAAAAGGAAGAGTTTTCTTCATCGCATCGTTACGGGTGATGAAAAATGGGTTCATTACAGCAACCCAAAGAGAAAAAAATCATGGGGACACCCCGGTCATGCTTCTACGTCGTCGGCTCGGCCGAATATTCTCGCTGCGAAGGTTATGCTGTGTATTTGGTGGAATCAGAGCGGTGATAACCTATTACCCGGTATTGTTGGGTACCCGACAGCCGATATTCCCGGGTACCCGCGAAATCGGGTATAACCCGCATTACCCGGGTACCCGGGTAATTGCTAAGTTGGGTATTACCCGGGTAAAATCAAGAGCACTAGTTGAAACCAAACAAAACCATCACTGGGGAACGGTATCGAACTCAATTGATGCGAAAAGCGGCCACGAAAAAGTAATTCTACAGCATGACAACGCTAGGCCTCAAGTTGGCCAACCCGTTACCACCTACTAAGAACCGCTCAAATGGGAAGTACTACCCCAGTCCAGCCGTCCGATTATCACTTGTTCCGTTCGATGGCACATGCTCTGGCTGCTCAGCAGTTGGATAGCCTCAAAAGACGAACACTTTTAAAGTGACAGTATGCGAGCTCTGCCAGAAAGATGGGAAAAAGTTATCGTTAGCGATGGGCAATATTTTGAATAATTCATTTGTAACCGTTTTTTTTACAATAAAGTTGCATTTTCATCAAAAAAACAGCGAGAACTTAGTTGTGTTCCTAATAACTATAAAATATTAAACATTACAACGTCTCTAGAAAATCTACTATTAATTTGAATTATGAAAATACATTTAATATTTAAGAAGTAAATTAAAAATAGCTTAAATTATTTAATTGATGCACTGAAATGGGATATAGTATATTAGTTTATGAGATGGATGAATTGAAGTATGATACTACGGTGGACAAAAGTATTTTGAATATCGCTTATAATTATTAACTGAGAAAAGTAATGGTTTTGTATTGATTTTTAAAAGAAGGAAGCTGTTTTTAGCCTTAAGAGCTCAAAAGATAACGGTGATCACTTCATGGGTTTTTTTTTTCTGTGCAACTCAGCAAGTGAGATTATGCTTACTTGGCTGGACAAAAGTATTTTGACATTGCTTTCATTTTCATTCTCTTTGTTTCGCGTGCGGTACAAACAACGTTTTGCAATTGAAAAAGTCATTTTTGCTTATAATTTGTATTTTTATTTTGATTTTTTGTATTTAAATTTTGAGTTCAGGTTCTTTAAAATAATGGGTAAAATATGTGAATTAAGCCAATATCTAGAAAGTAATATGGTTATGAAGTATGATGCAGGTATCTGGTTGCATACCTCAGCAAATTATACAATACAAAGCGCCTCATCAAACTACTTGTTATATAAAATTTGTTGCTATAAAATTAAATCAACAAATAATTTGGCTAGATCAGGAAGGCCATGCAAAACAACTACCGGAGAAGACCACATTATTTTGGGCAAAGTTAAGAAAGATGTGTTGGTTACTCCTAAAGCTGTATCAATTTCGATGAATGAGGAATATAAAATATCTGTCAGCAGAAAAACTGTTGAAAGACGTCTGAAAGAGGCAATTTTGCAACCTATGTAGCCCAGCAAGTACCCCATATATCACCAAAAAATAAGCTTAAGCGTTTGGCATTCGCCCAACAATTTGTAAGCAAGCCTCAATCGTTTTGGGAAAAAATATTATGGACTGATGAAAGTTCATTTGAATATCATGGGTCAAAAACGAACATTTCCTGCAGATTACCAAAGAAACTTCGAAAAAAGTGGCACCTGTATGTGAACGCGTACCCATGGTGGAGGATCAGTTATGTTTTGGGGATGCATGTGCCTGAATCGCTTAGGCGATTTGGTACTAATTGACGGGATCATGAATTCAGCCAAATATTTTACCGTCCTGAATGACCACACATTTACTACCGGTGACACACTAATAGAGACGTCTTTGATATTGCGCGACGAGACAATTGCTGAGGTCGAAGGTCCTTGGAAGAATTTTTCACTAGATACCATTTAAAATTTGGTAAGATCGATTTCTGGACGCTTGCAAATGGTCATCGACCTTAAAGAAGAATGCATTTTTCATTAATTTTTGTTGTTTTTCCTTGTATATCATACTTATATACTAGGTGTACAACTTTGCTTTCGCCGTTTTTTCCCCAACATTTGAGGCTTTAATGAAACAAATTGGTTATACATGTATCACTCAAAGTATTTTCCATCGTTGGCCACTACTTTCTCCTATCTTTCGAGCAGTGTACGAATCGCGCTTCGAAAAAATTGTTCATCTTTTGAAGCGATGCACGAATCGATCCAATTTGTGACTTCTTTATGAGATCGGATGTGTTGGTTAGCCAGGCCATGCGCTATTGATTGAAACAGGTGATAGTCAGAGGGAGCAATGTCTGGAGAATACGGCGTGTGGGGTAGGACTTCCCACTTTAACGTTTCCAAATACGTTTTGACCTCTTTTGCAACGTGGGGTCGATCGTTGTCGTGCTGCAAAATCATTTTATCCTGCCTCTCGCTGTATTTCGGCCGTTTGTCTTTTAATGCTCTGCTCAAACGCATTAATTGCCTTCGATAACGAGCACCTGTGATTGTTTCACTTGGTTTTAACAGCTCATAGTACACGACGCCGAGCTGGTCCCACCAAATGCAGAGCATGATCTTGGAGCCGTGGATATTTGGTTCGGCCGTCGACGTGGAAGCATGGCCGGGATATCCCCATGATTTTTTGCGTTTAGGGTTATCGTAATGAACCCATTTTTCGTCCCCGGTCACAATGCGATGCAGAAATCAATTCCGTTTTTGCCTCTGAGGCAACTTTTCACAAACACACAAACGCCGTTCAACGTCTCTTGGTTTCAACTCATACGGGACCCAAGTTCCTTTTTTCTGAATCATGCCCATGGCCTTGAGACGTTTTGAAATGGCTTGCTGTGTCACTCCCACTGATCGTGCCAATTGTTCTTAAGTTTGACGCGAGTCTTCACTCAGCAATGTCCCTAATTCTGCATCTTCGAAAACTTTCTCTCCTCCGCCGGTCTTCGACGTTAAAATCACCGTTTTTGAAGCGTTGAAGCCACTCACGACACGTTCTTTCACTAATAGCGTCCTCACCATACGTATCTGAGAGCATTCGATGAGACTCAGCCGCTGTTTTCTTCATTTTGAAACAAAACAGTAACACCTCCCGCAAATGACGAGAATTTGGCTCGTAAACTGACATTTTCAATCGAGAACAACTTTATGACACAGACACAAATCGATTAATGTTTGAATGGTGTTCTGTTGACGAGGTCCAAGCCAACTGCCTGACGTCTGCGATCTGTTTTTTTCGACCGCTACTTACCGTTATCGCCAGATATCGGCAAACGGCGGAAGCAAAGTTGTACACATCTTGTTATAATATTTTATATTGCTTTTTACTATTGTATTAGATTCTTATTGTAATACAAAACTTCAGAAGAACATTTAAAAAAAAAATTTATTGAAATTCGACAGAAGAATTTACTTCTGTCTAAGGTTTAACATCAGAAGTACGTACATAATTGGTTTCCAGTTTAACCCTCAGCCAGTTCACTTGTAATCACAAAAATAAAAAATTTAATATAAAAACAAACCAAACCGCCGCTAATGAATTTCGCTCGCTTAGCAAATAGTTCTATAGCCTTCTAAAAAATTAAGTTCTACCTCGCCCGGCACTAACCCCATTACAATATTACTTGCCTGTATATTTGTCAATTGCTCTGTCGCTGATCATTCATCAATACTGCTTTCATCAAATTGCTTGAAAAGGGATTTGCGGGAAGACCTTGCATTCAATCTGTATAAGTCTGATCAAGAATTCGAGAACCTGTCTGTAAGTATCCATTGTAAGGGGTGCAAATATTACTCATAAGCTGCTTGCCCCGAAATATAGGTACAATAATTAATAAATGTGTGCAGTAACCCATTCTTTGTTAGAGCCGACCGCCAGCCTGGAGTCCATAAACCAAAGGGAAAAGTCCACCTTAAAACTAAATTGATTTGTAAAAAAGGTAAGTTTACGATACACATTTCTAAAAGATATTGAATATTTTTTCGTCGTCTTCTCCTGTCTCATTTCTCATTCTCTGTCGATTAGCTTTCAATTTTATCCCAAATTGATGATAACCTAATAAATATTAGAAAAACCCCAACTACGATCGTCGGCATGAATTGCTGTCTCGCTTCTTCAATCCTCAAATCAATTCGTGGGGATATTTTTTTCCCTAACGACGACCAAAATAATCTCAAATTTCTGGAAAATAAGGCATCGAGCCAACTCGACTGCTGGGAGAAAATCGAATGGGCTTTGTACACGGTTAATTCTGACTCCATCTTTACGAAGTCTAAGATCAACACCATCATAGGAGAATTAGAACTCTTACGTTTCAAATCTCCTGCCTATGAATGCAGAGTCATCTGTTAACGATGACGGATGATCTACTGGAGAATGTTGCTACCCCGATCACTCCTACACCTCCTACTACATCAATTGAAACACAAACTAGTGTGAGTCGCTTTAAGCAAACTTCCCCGACTGCCACAACTCCTCTGATCCCTGCGAAAACTATCGAACTATCGCTGCATAAGGGAAGTACAACGGATTCAACCGTCATCTTCATCCTATGGGATGCCCCGCGTGATATCGATCACCATACGTAACCTCTTCCACGAAAGGTTCTCCATCATCCTCGTAAAGTGCATGAAGTTTACTCCAGTTAATTTATATACATAAAAAAAACTGGTTCAAGGTCTGCATCCCTCCCCAATTGAACTGATTATTCCGATGCATTTGTAAAAGCTAATTCACAATGCAGTGTGCGTGCGTGCGTGCTTTTTAAACGCGTTAGCCCGGGTATACGATATTACGCTATAACGCGCAACCATAAAATTTCCAAAACGTAATGAAGCTCCGCTTTGGCATATAAGTAATTTGACAAATTAAAAGTTACGTTCTTTCACTACAAGGCTTCATAAAAAAATCAGAGGGCAGTGTAATCGAAAATATTATAATGGAGAAACTAAAAAAAACCCAAAAACGTATTTTTTCTACCAAAACCGATGAATTGCATAATTTAAACGATTCAAAACACGGGAGCAAATTCACAGAACAACAGAACTCAGAGAAAAATACACACAAAAACAGCTTACTACATCTGTCAAACGCAAGCGTCAAGTAGATATAGTAGACATACCTTCAGCTTTGCAATAGTGTAACGATATTAGCAAAAATATACAATCTAACGCACAAGGTTACATTTCGAATAGAAACTCATTGTTTCTACTCAATCTGTAAAGGCGCGCAGGCAACGCACGCGACATTATGAATTAGGCTTAACAGGCAGATTAAGTTGCACAAAATGCGGACTATTGGTTTGGATTACAAACATTAAGTCAGTAAGCCAAGTTCTATTATTAATAGTTATGAGTCCTATATCACCACGTCATTGACTACCAAAATTGTCTTAAGCCCCGTCAACCAATCACCAGTCAATAATTCGACTCCCACTTACTTTAGCCCTGAAAGCTCTACACTCATCGAACTGTTTATTCTCTAACTGATCCCATCTGTAGCCAGCTGGATGTTCAAGGATTCCAAAAGCCCGATCTCATTATACTCTTCTATTACATCTGCCTTAGTAAAGCATTCCTACCGACTACAGTCAACTATTGAGATTTTAAATTTATCAATATGATTATTTGTTCTACATGTCATCTGTTGATAAGCAGGTTAAGTTTTTTACATTCACTATTAATAAGCTCTTTGAGAATCATGTCCTAACCAAAACGCTCACCCTTCGCAATGCCGAAGATCAATGATTAACGATTCGAATTGAAAACCCAATTATTAATCGAGTCAGGGCCTACAAAACATTGAAGAAGTTTTAACTCTCCGATTTCCTCTGCAATTTCAAATGCCACAAGAACCTTGTTAACAAGGAAATTTGGAGGTCGAAAATTCAGTTTCCTACGTTTACATTCAAACTCGGCTTAAACGTCAAGCAGACGTAGGCGATCATTATAAGCATAGGTATGGATAAACAAATTTAGACTAGGGCCTCAGAAGACATCAATATCGAAAAAATAAATAGGAAATTCGTTTCACTCGCAGTTCTCTCTGACAATGGCATTGGTGATCCGGAACGAGTGTGACATCACAGATCCTAGTATTACACCCAACTTGACTAAGAGCTTTGGATTTTCTAGAGTCTACAAAGAATTTATGCTTTAATCTTCTCTTACAAATAAATCTAACGCCATTGGCTTGGACTTTATGAACCCTTAATTCTTAAAAATTTCTTAAAACTAATCATCTACGCCGCGTTAACACATACATATGTATTAATAGTGAATAAAATGACAAAAGCACTTATTGCAAGCTATTTAGATATCCTGATTTATAAAGCCGCCATTTCGCGCTCAATTCATTTCGTAGAAAGTATACTTTTTCATTGATTTTATTCCAGATGTTTTTAGTTTTATTTTACTTGCAGTTTTCAAGTCAAAAATAATTTAAAATGAGCAAAAGAACAAGCTGAAGTAGAGAATATAATGGCAGGCTCTGACTTTACCATGGATTTTAACTCCGAATATTCTGCGGTAAATCCCCTCTGGTCCCCTGAAAACTCATCTTCTGAAGAAGAAAATTAAGATATTCATAATGCGCCGTATGATGATGGCGTGAACGATACTTCTCATTGAAAGTAATACGTTGGGAGACATACAATTTTCGATTTTGTTGGGCAATATGGTCTTCAAGTCGAAATTGAAAACCAAGCAACACCTTTGGAAATCTTCTCTTGTATTGTTGACGACGAAGTTATTGATTTTATTGTTACTGAAACTAATCGTTTAGCTGAGCAAACTTTATCAGCCAAACCTAGACTCAAAAATGTTCGGTTGAACCAGTTGATAGCAAGAAATAGTGAAGAAATGAAAAAAAAATCTTTGGATTGCTGATTTGAATGGGCTTGGTACCTCTTCGACGTATTGACAACTATTGGGAGGCGAAAGGAGTGTGTAAATTATGGCTATACCTAAATGAGTGATGCCAAGAAATTGGAATGAAACAAGTGACTACACTAATCGCCTTCGCAAAACTGAAAAAAAATAGTTAAATTACTCCAGACTAAATTTAAAACTCTTTTTTACCCGTCGGCCGTCTTATATTTAGGCAATATATTCCGAATAAAACCCACCGATATGGAGTGAACTTCACCAAACTATGTTCAACGGATGGCTATACATGAGCACTGAGGGTTTATACTAGAAAATCAGCTACTGGGGAAAGAGAAGTTGGATTAGCAAAAAATGTATGTAGACAACTTTCAGAAGGGCTTCTCAATCAACGGTGTCTTTACATTGACAACTTTTACACCAGTTATGAATTAGCGCAGTCCTTTTTGAACCAAAGCACACATGTTGTAGGAACCCTTAGAGCGAACAAACGAAATCTACCGATAAGCTAAAAAAGGGCGAAATTGCTTCTCGGGTAGGTGATGACGGAATTGTCGTTTTGAAGTGGAAGTACACAAGGGATGTTCGTATGCGCTCTACAAAACACGCTCCTGTTTTATTGCCAATTTTAAATAGAAGAACATCACAAATAATTACGCAGCCCTCCACCAGCTCAAATCCACCTGCAGCTCCTAGGCCAAGACGGCAGGCTCAGAGATCATTATTCAAGCCTGAAGCAATTCTAGCTTCATGTGGTTCATATGCCACAATTCTGCGTAAAGGTATAAAATGGTACAAGAAATTAGTTTAACTTTTACTTGGAGTTTCAGTTGTCAGTGCATCGTATATAAGCATGCAACAAAGAGCAAAACTTGTATACGCAAATTTAGAGAAATGTTGGTAAGATTCACAAAATTGCAACAGGTTCGACTCGAGCAGAACATAGTTCATCACGTGCAAAAGTTCATCACTTGAAGGATAGATTAAATGATTCCGGAAATAAAATTTGCAGAAATCGCAGTGTTTATCACAACAGAATCTCCAAAGAAAAGGGTTGGGTTTTTGCTCGATAAGAATCAAGGCAAACTAGGACTTTGGACTTAGGACTTTGTGAAGATTGTCCAAATCAACCCCAAATGTGCCTGGAATGTTTCAATGTTATTCATTAACACTTCTTCCTCCAAAATTAAAACATAATTTGGTAAATTGAATTTTTATTATTGAATTAAAAAGTTTAGTTTTCCAATTTTCATGCTCTTTTTATTGTTTCCTAAAGTAAGAAACGATCAAATGTAAACCAACCACAAACATGTGAATCCGAGTTTATTTAGCATTATCCGGGGAGCCAGACTTTTTGTTTTATATTGAATTTTGTTCCTAGTGGCTATCAATTTTGAATGTCACGGCATAGTATCAACGCACATGTGGCTATTATAATTGCTATATAATAGCCACGACCACAACGAAAACATCACTGGGTATCAAATATGAATGCCATGGCAGTCAATATGTGAATGGCATCCTCACCACCACCCTAGATCTTGGAAGGCTCCTAAAATCATAACTGTCCCTTACCTTGGAAATAATCATGATAAGGAATATCGTCCGTTCTCTATATGTTAGGTTTTCGAATAACCTCTAAGCATGCAATTGCACCCGTTCTTAAACCAATATAAAATATACTTACTTCAACGACTTCAGTGAAATCATGTCTTAGGACAGAGCATAGCAGTATCTCCGCGATACCAGAGGTTGTTGAGATCCTTTTCAAAAAACTCAAATATTACTTCAATTTTGATTCCTCAGTCCTAACACTCCTTAAGAATTACTCTGGAGATCGCAGCCAAGCCGTATATGCTAATGGTAACTTCTCAACCTATCTCAAAACCAAACTAGGGCCCCTATTGTTCTCGCTGTTTAACAATGACATTTCGACTTCTTATTATATATCCATTTCCCTTAAGATAAACATCGACTATGGAAAGACTACTAAAAACCTTGGAGTCTTTAATGAGCAGCTTATATAGGGAGGATCATATCACCAACTTCACTGGTAGAGCATAAGGTGTTCTGCGTGAACTATTCCCTAGTACGCTTCATTTACCGATTATGAGATCACATCTCGTCTATCGTTAAAATCAGCTTGGCATGAACTTTAAAACGTTCACATTTGTCCGCAGTTTTGGCGTGATTTTTTCGTTCTTGACTCTTTTGATTGCCTCTATTGGAGTTTCGATGTCAAAACCTTTATAAATATTCCCCCGCCAATGATGACCCTTTTCAATAAATCTGGATCGTCATTCACGTCATTCAATAGTTTCTGAAAGATATTCATGGGACGTTTCTTTTGGTCCAAGTTTAGCGATTTTGGAACAAACTTCGCTGAAGGATGTTTCATAGCCAAAATATCTGAAAAAAATGTCACGGCATGAGCCAACTGATAACCCAATATCCTCAGCAACTTCTCTGATAATGAATTATCGATTCTCCACTGCTTCAACGTTTTCATACGTTGTTGGTGTGATGGGGCGTCTAGGGCGGGCACCGTTATTAGCATCTCGGCCTTCTTTGAAGAACATTTTTTCTTCAGAGTAGAGTCGCCAAATGCCAGAGTCAACATTTCAAGTACGATGCAACACTTAATTTTATTTTTCACACAACCGTCACACTTTTATATCTGAAACTAAGTATCCAAAATGACTGACAAAGTTAACATATGTATATTTAGGGATATACATATGTACCAACGTAACAAGAACGAAAATCGATTGTACTTACCTCGCTGTACTTACTTATTTTGTTAACAAACTTCGTATGTTGGATTTTTCATCGGCTTAGTTATTGCTCATGTTATGATACCCAGAAGAGGTGAATATTCAGCGATTATCTCGTTACATTCGAGATTCACTTTAGATGGGGAAACATGAGACGCTAACGTAATCACCACTGCGAATATCTGTTTTCAATATTCCATTTCAACGAAGGCAGAGCTCCGTAAATTGTCGACAATGTCACTTGGAAAAATTCCACCATGATTTGGGAGCCTTAATGCTCGGCTGATGTTTATCTCTTCTGAGAAGAAGTATGATTGGACTTATAGTTATGATTCAGAATGGCGAAGTGGCGTGTAGCATAACCATTGTGGTCATTTAATATCAGATGCCGCAGCGTTCTAGGGCATACATAGACACGCAACTCTTTGTATCTTATCAAGAAATCTAACTATACGACTTATGACTGTAAAATGAAATCAAACAGTTGTTTAGGGTTGAAATCACAATCTCTATTATAGCTTTAGCTGTTCAGTTGCGTTAATTTTTCAAATTAGTTTCCTATCTAAAATAATATCAGGATATTATGATTATCAGGGATATATCTGAGAAAAACTTCGTATTTTCTGCCTCAGACTCAAACTACTGTTGGAAACACATTCACAAAACACTGTGTGCAATAATGCGATTCATCTGGGAAGACGTCTTGCAGAGATGGCGATGGAAATTGTATCAAAAAGTAGTTTGTACGCAACTCAGTATGGTAAGACTTTTATAAATTCTCTCATCAAATTTAAATGTACGTTTCATACTACTTTATACATGCTCTCACCTGAAAAAGTATTTGGACGTAATCAACTGTCTGTTGCGTGTTAGAGAACATAAAACTTTATTCAAACTAATACTTCTCTATTTGGATTGAATAATACTCTCGCACGTAGGAGCTCATATTATAATTGAATATGCATGGTTCAATAAAAGTCAACGCTCATTGTTAAAACTCTGGAAAGCTATCTTGTCACTAATGCCACCAACAATAGGGGTGTCTCCATTTTATTTCTTGGAAACTATTTTTCGAAATTCTTGTGAAATTCCACGTTTGCTTCCGTTTTCATTGTTCTGCTAAGCTGGAATACTCCCTTCACTTGTTGCTCATACCCTATTTAAAATATCCTTTTCCAACTTTTCAAACAAACTTTCCCTTATTGCATTAGTCTTAAAATACATCATTATCTTGCATGTTAAATGAGTGTAAGCTATCTGAAGTAGTGGATAATAATACAGGAGAAGTTTGTTTTTTACTTTCGTCGTACGAACTTATGAACGAGCTTATACATACGTCACTATAAATTTGAAATCATAAAAATTTTAAAAGTCAAGATATTCCGAAAGTTGTGAAGCGGTGTTGGGAAAACAACATTTCAGTAAAGAGTTTTGAAGTTGCTATGTAAACCGAATACAACCAAAAAAGTCTCTGTGGATATCGAACGACCTTGGCAGAATATAATTTATGGAAAGAATTCAGTGCTAACTAATAGCACCGATGTTTAAACTTAGTCTAGGAATTATCATGTGTACAAATTTTTCTTAAAGGGGGAAATATGTAAGTTTTTTTTTTGGTTTTTTTGATCCAAACGGATTATAACACCTAATCTGATATTAACTTCCAGTGTTCCGGTGAAGGTTAGTAATTCTTGTAGCTTTTGATAAGAGTCTCGTCAAAATGCTTAATCTCTTAATGACAAATGCTCTGAACAGCTCTTATTTTAGAGCACCTCTCGTTCCTCCACCGAGGACAATACACAAAAATCCTCGACACTCCGTGCCTCGTAATTCACCAACCGGGCAAACATTCCCATTCGACTCAAACAGACTGGAACCACAGGAGACTATGCACGTCCTGGCCGCCAGCGGACTGGTCGTTCGGCCGATAATCGCGGCTTTTGCTGCCGATATCGCTGAGAACGAAGAAACATCAACCAGATGACGGCCACGCAATTGTGCGTCACCAGATGGACCCACAGCAAATGTTAGTGAAAGACTTACACATGCTCCCGTACAAAGTGCAAACATAGTATCAGTTAATGCTTGCTGACCAGCCCGTGTGAATTACCTACTGCCAGGCCATCCTTAATCTCAACAACGAAGAGGACAATTTTGGGTCGAAAATCAACATGAGCGATGAGGCGCATTTGAACTTAAGCAGTTACGTCAATAAGCAAAATCTTCGTTTCTGGGGCACTGAAAATGCGCGTGTGATGCACGAAGAGCTATAACATCTACTCAAAGCTACTGTGTGGTGCCGCATTCACACCGGAGGAGGTGTGATTGGACCGTATTTTTTTGAAGACGCCATCAGCAATACGGTCACCGTTACTGGCGAACGCTACATGGCCATGATAAACGACTTCTTACTGCCGGAATTGGATGAACAGGATTTTGTGAACATGTAGTTTCAACAGGGCGGTGCAATCGACACAGAAGTATTTTATTTCGTATTTAATTTGTGTTACGCTAAAAAACACCTTTTATATTAAATTCCTTGAACGATATTTCAAGTTCACGCCGGCCCCTCCTCAATCGTGCCAAATCTCCGTCTTTTAAAATTCGAGAATACGATTGCCGGAGCATGATTACTGCATTGTTGTTGGTCAAAAAATTACGAAGAAGCAACGATGAGTGAGCAGGTGCATTTTCCTAACGCAACGGCCACAAAATCTGGACATTTTCTTAACAATGCTTCAAGCAAACATCACATAACTTCTAGTACTATTACTCACTTGTAAACTTGTTCTTTTTTGTTCACAGTAGACACACCAAATGCCATAATATACATTTCAAATGCTCCAACACTTAGTTTTATTTTTCATACAAAATTTTATATTGTCGGACATCCTACCGCCTGTATTCAACCCGTACCTTTTGAAAATTATTCAATCAAAACTTTAGGGAAAACTCTTGAGTTGCGGTAACGAAATTATGGTGGGAAATCGAAGAGAAGGAACCATGTTTCAGACCCATGCCACTAAGGTTCTGCAACGCTTCCATGATTATAAATCATCTTCCACTTTTCTCATTGACACTGTCGCTTATGGAAAAGGATATATTTGACATATTCTAAAAAGCGTAGATCAAAAACAAAAAAATGTACAATTATTTACGACCCGGCAGGGGTCTCTATTCAGAACTTTTCATCTGAAACAGACGCGTAAGGTTATCCCCCGAGTGAACGACTTTTGAGAGATGCTTTAATTTCTATTTGTTAAGAAAATGTTAACTAAAGGTATTTTAAAAAAGAGTTTCGCTTCGTCGAACCGCTTGAAGCACTAAATTCCCAGCAGGTGTTGCTGCCAAAGGCTATAATAGAGTTCGGCCCTTCGATCCGTCGGTGCTAACTTTGTTGCAAATTAATTATTGATGCTTGGAAAAGCACTGGGTAAGTAGTTGTATTGTCGATAGACAAAGTTTGCTGGGAATCCTGGAAAATGTTTTGCCTGTTAATATATTCGTCGGCATTGCAGAATGGAGGATTGCCCACAGGGATGTTGAATGAAGAAATGTACGAGTAACAAAAGTTCGTACTTCTCCTGTAAAAAGTTTTCTGATACCTAGCATTGCAACAAGTTTATCCTGTTTCGCATCGGCAAACTTCTTTAAAAAAGAGATTTAGAATATTTGTGGCGATAGGGCACAGGGAGAAAAGCTTATTTATGTATATGTATCATCATTTTTTCCTAGGCCCTCGGCGAATAAAATTGCAAAACAAGTAAACAATAAGGCTTCTATCTATTGAAATTAACTAGGTCTGCGGTAAGGATAAGAATAAGAGTATCTAAGAGTATATAAGTTCTTAAAAAACCCAAGGGATAGAGCGCGAGGTATACATACGTGCAAGCTTTTGTTTGCTTGTGGTTGAACAGTTACAGGGAAAGAGTGCCAAAACGTTGAGGGCACAGCAACATCGATTTCAATTTTGGCCATTTGAGCTTTCAGCATTTTCAGAATAATTAAATACAAATTACATGGTCTGAGTTACGGCACATTGTCTTATACAGAGATTTGATACATACTATTGCATCTTACTACAGAAAATATATAATGATTTAGTTTATGTACAGTTATATTTTCAGAAGACAAAAAATAAAAAAAAAACTCACGAAATAAATAAATAAAAATTAAATAAATAAATAAATAAATAAATAAATACATAAATATGTATATGAATAAATAGATAGATAAATATATGTATCTGTAAATAAGTTAAATAGCACAAAACAAGCGAAACGCAAAATTATGTTTGTATACCAACAAGCTAAGCTAGGCTATTAATTAAGGGATTCTCGGCAAAGATGCATCTCTCTGCATATTTGGAGTTGAGTTTAACAATTCTCTCAGAGATCAATACATTTGTTCGTTTGTGTATATCACTTGTAGAATGATGACATGGAAGGTTACACATCATCTTCAGAATTTTATTTTGGGCAATTTGCAACTTTAATAAACGATATTTCGCACATTTGCCCCAAATCTGAGAGATATATAAAATGATTGCTTAAAATATTACCTTGTGAATTACAATATAATTTTATTTTCAAGTGAAAGTAGGGATTTTCTATTAATGAGAGGGTATAAAAATGTATTGCCTTTGTTACGATGATTGAAAAGGACTTTTGAGTCCAGATGAATGCCTAAGTATTTCACAGAGGAATCCCAGTTAATTGGAACATTATCGAGCTTCGATTGATTTAAGGGCAATTAGTAAGTTTTCCTTTTTCGAGTGGAAAAGATCGCTGTTAAATTTTATTGTCCATTTCGTATAATACTTACTTAACAGGCGATGAAAATATGGCAGTATCATCGGCATATACAGCAGTTTCGCAGAATGAAATTTTCGGCAGGTCGGATGTATAAATATTGTACAAAATAGGAATAAGAACTGAACCTTGTGGAACACCAGCATTAAAATACTTTACTTCACACTGAATGAGCGAGAAGTCAAAAAGCTCTGGATTATTTTGCACAGGAAAGGTGGAAAATTGAAATCAATCAGCTTTAAGACAAGACCGTTGTGCCAACAGAATCAAAGGCTTTTTTAATATCAAGCAAAACCATTCCTGTTGACTTATTTGAAGAACGTTGATCTTTAACATAATGCATATTCTTAGAATTTGGTGGAATGTGCCGTGCGATTGCTGAAAAAACCAAATTGTTCGTTTGGAATAATATTGTTACTATGCAATTTTTCGACAAGTTTCTCTTTTACAACTTTTTCGTAAATTTTGCTAATACTACACGTATTTAGAAGACTTATGGGCTTTACTAAATCAGGTGCTTTACCAGATTTAAGTATTGAGATAACTTTAGCTACCTTCCATGTATTTGGAAAGTAGCTAAATTTAAGGCAAGCGTCAATAATGAATCTAATATAACTGATGGCAATTTTAAGTAATTGCTTGAGATAAATATTCCTAATACAACCGAGTTCAGCCGTTTTGTTTATTGTAAGATTTTTGATATCTTCATCTTCAATTAAAGCACTACTCGGGGTTTCAATAAGAGATCTATTAAATTAATTAATCTTGTTATTGACTAAACTATTGTGACAGGGTCGCTTTAATACTCAGAGACAGTATGACGCAAGTGCATGCTAGTTTGAAGAGGAGGAATTTGCCTACTAGTATTTTTTATGATCTTCACTATATTCCAAAAGGGCTTGGAATTTTTATCTAAACACTGGAGCGTTTTATTCCAGTTATTATTCCGTTCGAGGTTAATGAGAAATTGTATTTGCCTGTTGAAGTGGTTCATTTCATTTTCGTAGTTAAATTGACAGTATCTCTGCCAGTTTCTTCTTGCTACGATTCGATACTAAATTAGATCTAAGATATAATGCGGCAGTTTATTTTTATAGGTTTTTCTTGGTATTTTCGGTACTCAAGCATCGACTGAACCAAGGACAATTTGAAAAAAATTGCTAACAGCAATGTCAATATCGTCCTTTGAATGAAGAATTTCGAGATTTGTTGAATAACCGTGCAGGTTTCTAAATATTTGCTTGTGAAAATTGTCCGCACACAAAATTTAATGCAAACATTCTACGAGCAAAATGTACGAGTATAATACCTGGGCATTGCAAAAGTCTAGTCCAGATGTGGATAGTGAATAAATTAAATCCTAGAACAACCCATTACAATTACTCAAACTGTCAATTTTTAAAAATACATATGGACATATGTACGAGTATATCGTAAAATTCGTAGTTTTTTTTAGTGTGAAAAATCATACAAATGAGTCAACAATTCACAGGTTAGTGAAAAGATTTTACGAAACTCGTTCTTTGTAGGAACGAAAAAAGTCTGGTAAACTAAGTAGTGGATGCTAAACCGAGAAAATTGCTGATGTACTCAGGTATCGAGCCTTCATCTAACGACTTTTGGCGCATTCAATTAGGGATTTGAAACATTTGCATCTTTACAAAATTTAATCAAAACAGAAACTGGAGCCAAAGACCATAATCAACGCAAACCTTTCATCAATTGGATTTGCATGATGATGATCTTATACCTTTTGGGAAGAAAATCTTCCGACAGTGTAAGAAAAAAATATTGCAACTACAAAAAAAAACTATAGTTGGATGTGGTTTTTGGATAGGTGGTGCTACTGGCTCATTTATTTTCGAAGAAGCAAATGAAAGACGTGTTAATTTCAATTGATAATGTGTGTGTACTTCTTGGAGAAGCTAGAAGTTAGAATATACCCCTAGTCGACTTAAAACCTAATGAGTCTCTGCCCCATGGAGGAATGCGAAAAGCTGATGACCCTTCACTAAGTCTCACTACAAAAATACACCGCTAAAACACCACATTTAAAATAGTTTCAAAAATCGTTGATATACCTTGTTGCTACACATGACTGGTTTCCGTTGCGTAACATATTCCGAAAATATATTGTATAATATCAACAATATAAGTAAATATAAATTGGATATCACACACCGAAGTTCGACTTTCTAATGGAACAACTGATAAGGACGGCAATAGTTTCGTTTGTCGCGGTACCGACACCCACAATTTTGGAATAGGATTCTTCATCAGCAACAAAATTGTGCAGAACGTAATGAATCGAGGTGGAAATTGTTCTCGACGATTTCAATACGAAAATAGGAAAGGAAGAAATATAAATGCAGACAAAAGAAGAAGAAAGTCTAATGTCTCATCAAGCGATAGTGGTCTTAGGACAATAAGTATTGCCAGCTAAATAAAATGTGATCGCGAAGGACACAACATTCAAACACAAGAGAGTAAATGGCTACTTGCATAGCACCGGATGGAGTAACGCGAATTCAAATTGATAATTTTCTGACAGAAAATTACAGTAACAAAAATACAGTAGAAAATTACAACTACAGTGAGAGAGGACCACATCTTAATCATCGTTAAAATTAAAAGTTGAATAAATTCACAGAAGCGGAACACGAAAATGTATAAAAAAATTCAACATTAAAAAGTGAAAGGACCCCCGTACCTAGCGGTAATAGCAAGGCGAAAATAATAACAGGTTCGCCCTACTAGATTGCATGGAAACTATTGACGAAACATGATAACCAAGAAAAATCAACTAAACTGTTGCAAAGTTTTCAAAGCGAATACAAAAAAGTAAAAACTCGCAACGCTCTAAGAGTTCATGCCCTGGAAAATACTTAAGTGATAGCGCGTACAAAATAATATACCTTACAAAAGGAAGTCCGTCGTTTCAAAATAAAAAAACGACAATGGGAAAAGAAAAAGTTTTCTAAAATTCAGGAGGAAAACACGAAGGTATGAAGGTCCACAACTATGGACAGCTTGTTATGGACAACCTGGCCCAGTGGATGTTTCGATGTTTCAATCAACTGTTTAATTAATATGTATGGAGCGCAAATAGCATTGGAAAATCATGTAATCCCCACAATAGAAATGCAAGTAGAACGGCCAGGAATCGAGGACGTAAGAGAAGCAAACCATCGATTTAAGAACAAAAAAGCCACAAAAGTTCAAGAGGAATTAACAGAGAAGTTACAAGTGCTCATCACAAAAATTACCGAGACTTATTTCCAGTACCAAGTTTTTAAAAGATGGTCAAATATTCTCCTAAAGAGATTGACCTCATACTCTAAGGAGATAATTGGAGTCTACCAATGTGCCTTTATGACGAGTCGTTCGACGAATGACCAGATTTTCATTATAAGAATGCTTTTACCATAGCTTAGAAAGAGAAATTGCACGGAACAGTCCACCAATTATGGGTGCAATTTAAAAAAAAGATGGCTCTATAAATCGGTCGAAAATGATTCATATCCTTGTAGGGTTGGGAATTTCGAAAAACTTGACAGAACTGAAACAAATATGCCTAAATAAACAAATAATAGCTATATAGTAAAACAAAGAACGAGTTAGAATACGAAATGTCTTATCCGAAATATTCGAAATAAATGAAAGATTAAAACAAAGAAACGCCTTACCACCCCTTGAGATCTGTTCAGGAAAATGATAGGGGAATTACTTTTAATGGAATCACAGCCTCTCTAGCTTACGCTAAACCTTTTGGAACATTTTAGAAGATAGTGAGAAATAAGTTTAGAGAAACGCAGAACGAAGTGTGTTCGGAAGAAGGTGAAGAGAAAGTCACGAAATCGTATTGACTGTCAAAAATGACATAAGATCGAAATTAATAAAAAGATGTATATGGGCATGGCACTGGTGGAACTATTAAAAACATTCTTTTTTATCCCGCAAAGTCAAAATCAATATTTATGGAGCCATAATAATGCCATTTATGGATATCAAACTTTGTCTCTGACTAAGGAGTAGGGAAATACAATAGAATTTGGATGTTTGAAAACGAAAATCTTAAAGACAATCTATGAGGAATAACACGGCGAAGAAATAGGTAAATGGAAAATACTACAGTAACAAGAAGTCGAGGAACATCGGTTTTCAATTTCACGAAGTTGTAACTAAATCCACGATTATAGCAAATGGATTAGAGTAGTCTTGTGCATCAGGAAGATCCAGCCGATTTCGCCAAAAAATTCTCGGTTAAATTCCGTTACTGTCAACGAAATACATATGTACATATCTGTAGAACGGTTTAAGGTAAAGTAAATTCTGAGAGCGTATACGAATGTGTCCCATATGAGCTCACTTCTTAAACTTACTTGGCGGCAAGTATTATAACCAAATAGATGCTCGACGTCAGTTATACCGCTAAGCTTCCAACATCTCCCTTGCCTAAATCGTTCTTTTTTGTAATACAATAGTATCCAATAAAAAGGTGTTCCCCCTTCGTCTGGTCAAAGTGTCGATATAAACCATTTATCGTAAAGGGATTTGAATCCATGGGCAGCAAAACGTTATTTGACGCAAAAAGATAATCCTTATATCATCTCTCGAGCCAGAAGAAACCACAATGGATTTTCGACCTTAATATAAATAAAGCTTGTTTTCATATATCAAATATATCAAATGGGTTCTTCCTCGGTTCGACTATTCTTTTGGCCATTGTCCAAACCCACTGAAAACCGAAATTCCTTTTCTCTATTCTTCAATACGGTTCAGAAGAGAATCGGTTTTATTTCCCCTTTCATTTCTTTTGGGATGCGATGGATTGTGAATGAAAATGGTTTAAATTTCATATGCTATCCGATACACAGCTAGTCCTCAAAGCATGTATAGATGGCAAGATTCAATGCAAATTTTTCCGGGGATTGATGTTGTATCTAATTGACTGGATGCTCTAGATAGTGTCATATTAAGTGAGAATGAAAGGAAATTGATTGCCAAAAGCAGATACATTTAAGACGATAAATATCATATGCTTCATGGAAAGTCAATAGAACGTGCTTCACATATAAGGAAAATAATCTCAATAAGTTGATTTAAGTTATCTTAGGCATGTTATTCACAATTCTCAAAATGTATGTATGTAAGTATTTATAGATGTAAACTTGAACTTAATGCATGTCAAAAGCCACCACATTTCTTGCTTAGTCTTGGCCAACCATGCTATAGCCATTAAGGAATAGCATGTTTATATCAAGGGTGAGTTGTAATTGATCTCTGAATCAACAGTGCTTCCACCAATCCTCCCGAGAAAAATCTTGTTCCGACAAGTTTAGGCATCTGAGTATAAGAAGACTATTGCTGTTTATATAGAATACAAATATATAGTATGTAGAGGTGGCGCTTATGTTGTATGTGATTAATTTTTGCCATGGGTCAGGGATACACTGTTTATTGACGACTCTCACGCAAGTGCAATTAAAGGGTTTTTTTTTCAGTATCTTACTGAGGGTTAAAATCGCGAAACATAACTTCGATGACTTGGCTGTGCCATAGGCGTCTGGAACTAACACACCAACATTTGCGCCACCGTGCTTATCCGTATATGATGTTCGACATACTAATCGGTCAGAAGTCCATAGTCGACAATCTACTTAAACATTTGAAGTTAAAAATGTAGAGTGAGCCAACAGCTAGGGTAAATGATTTTGTCAAATTAAATACGCGCATTTTGAATAACGCGGTTGATTTTTTTCAAATTCAAAGCAATAATAAGTCGAACATAATGTTCTTCATGTCAGTGTCACGCCATGTGTTGCAGGCGATCCAAAGGTAAACATTATTTATGAGTTTTTGTTGAACAAGTATGTAGGTCGACCGCAATTTCAGTTTAGATGTTAAATTTAAGATTCTTAGTTTTTGCTGGGTATGGGCACAGACCCATAAGAACAAGTCTAAAAGTATCAAATCGCATGTCCTCAGAGACCAATCAATTACTCGTCTAACATTCCAACTTCTAATAGTAATGCTATATTCGCTTTTCCTAATTAATAAATTGATTATTTGAAGACTTATGTGACCGGTAGAGGCATCCTGTTACAACCAGAGATCATGATCAGGCCCGATTCAATCAGTCTTGAAAAAAATAGTCGGTCAATATATTGCAATAATGTTCTCCATTCACTTTACCTGCCTTTCCAGACTTATCTTCGAATAAGTACGAGCCAATGATGCTGCCAAACTACATAGTGACTTTTTTAAGATGTACCGGCCTTTGGTAATATTGTGTGGCTTTTCCAGTCCTGAGATACGACAATGGCAAAAATGTAATTCATCGGAAAAGATAAATAAAGATAACAACATCCATTTAAAAAATTAGCGATCTCATAAATTCCCATAAGGGTTTAGCTATTGTAAGTTAAGGAAAATAAACTTTGAGTCTATATTAAACCTCACTGTCTACATCTGAAGAGCAAGGACGTGAATTAGTGAATATGAGATTCTAAGGGTACTGTCG
This sequence comes from Merodon equestris, assembly GCA_958301585.1. NCBI lineage: Eukaryota > Metazoa > Arthropoda > Insecta > Diptera > Syrphidae > Merodon > Merodon equestris. The sequence continues at coordinate 74,094,453 of OY284414.1, read as the reverse complement.
TCGGCGAAGAAGTGGATAGGATTAGAAGTGACAGACAAGAGATCATTTATAAAAATGGGAAAGAGTGTCGAATACAAGACGAAGCCCTATGGAATACCAGCATTTAAGATATGGATATCAGAGTTGAGGATATCTTGAAGAACTTTTTTATGCAAAGCTTCTTCAGCTCGTTCTTGTTTGCGTTATTTCTCATCCTGCTCTTAAAGACAAAAATTATGGCCGCCAGGATACACACAATGACAATGACTATTAATATGCTCCCCTGGGATGAGTTTAATTTGATTTCTTCATGTAATGCGGTGATATGTTCGCCATTCTTTATAAATCTTTCAAATAAATAAAGGCGAGATAATAGCGTCAAATGTTCAGTGACATTAATTAACTGTGTTGAAGGAGCTCCATGGCTTGGATGGCCGATCCGCTTTTTGTTTACGTATCTAGTGCCATTTATGTACGTCTAAGTTGTTATAAAACGTGACCAGAAATGTACCGTTGACTAAAATTTATGAGTTACCCCCTTCTCTTAGTAAAACTGTCTGATCGTTGATAACGACTAAGCCTTCGTCGATTCCACTGATGGTCTTATATGATGAGCTGGTGTAGTTTTAACAGTGTGCCGAATAGTTATTCAGTAATTTCCTCACACAGCCGCCGCTTCTTTACTACTTTTTAGAAATTTATGTAAATTTTCGCATTCTACCACATATACGAGTAGGTATTTCTAGTAATATGGACGTTCGTTCTGTGCTTTCGGAAGAAACACAATATAAATTTGAATCAACATGGTTTGATTTTGTTGATACGCTTTCTCAAGTAGTAAACAGTTAAGTTTGATTTTACAAACTATGAAAAGGACACTTTTATTTTTGACCGACCCGCAACATGGTTCTATTGTCCATATAAAGGACTTTGGGAACCGTACGAGTCGAAGTCACGTTAGGCGCCAGTTTAAAAACGAATAAATTTGAAGTTTTTCCTCTATAGCGATTTTTTTATTTATTTCTAAATTATTCTTTCTCCGACCAATATGGTCAGGTGCAAAAACTAAAACTACACTACCTTACACTAACTGCTTGGTGCCCATTGGGTGGTGGTCTTGACGACGTCTGGTCCTATGGTTGTTGGTCGGCGGTGTTGATAAATGCTGAGCTAGCGTTTGATCCCACGTTGCTCTTATTGCGGGACAGTGTATTAGTTGAGAAGCGTGGGTTCGCTGCTCAGCTTCATTAGGGGGTTTATGTGCTAACTTGTATAGTTTGGATTTTACAGATATATAAAAAGATCAACCTTTGAGATTGGCGTAAGGTGTTATAAGTAGGTCCGAATTGCTGACTTGAGAAAAGAATTGAGGTACCTAATTCATCACCCGTACGTGATGCCGAGTACGCTGTTCGGAGTTCTTTTATTTAACCTTTCATAATTTCGCGAATTCCGTATTAACTAGGACAATTGTTTTAACCGAAAAATTCATAAAAAAATATTTTATTTAATATAATCTTAAAGTTCTACTCCATTTGTTGGCTTGCCCTTACTAACTCGCAATCCTTTTTAATATTATATCTTATAATATATATTATTATAAAAGTGGTTTAAAGCTCTTCTTCGCCATTCAATAGCGTATGTAGATGATTTAACACGTTGACTACAACTATAGTTATCATGATAATATTCGTCAGGCCCACGCACTATACTGCGCTACACAACAATGCCGGTGTATAAAAATACTGTGTCAATAGTTACTTATTACAGTAAGATATTATGACGTTTAGAAAAAAAATATTATCCCGTGGTGAGAGTAATCTTTTTTGGAAGAAGAGTTTTTGATTTTTACCTTCTTATTTCAAAAGATAAGTCATATAGAATAAATTGTTTCACGACACGCATTTAGTTGAAAAATTGTTTTTAAGAACTCAGTGTCTAAGAAAGCATGTATGATTCCAAAATTATTTCTCCTTTATTAAATATATTTTTCAGCAGTGACGATTATATACTTAAATGTTTTTTGTATTACGATTTTTTCCCTAGCTTTTTGTGATGTCAAAAAGAAAAATTAAAAGTTATTTCTTACAAAATATCGTAGTAGTAAGGAAGGCTGTTACTCGCACTTATTGTTGAGGATAAAGGAAAGGTTGATACCGAAAAGTGCACAATTAAATTAAATATGCAATGGATTTAATCCTTGGCAAACATTATTTTCTTTTACTAAAAAAGCCAGCATTATTAGTTACTACATATATCGATCCCCATGGTACATTGATTTTGTTCGACGAAATAATAGACCTACTATTAGAAAAAAACAGATGTTCTGAACAAAAATTTCCGAATTACCCCCATCTTCACCAAAAACAAAAAACTGGGATTGATTTTATGGATGGGGTTTGTAAGAGCAAACCCTATATCTAATTATTAGTCGACGACAAGTTGATTCCATGGCACGGAATACTCATATTCACACTATATATATTCATGTACATAAATATATTTAACGAGTAAAGCACAAAAATATGGGATCAGATTAATTGAATTTTCCTCAAACGAAGGAAATACATGATCAATGAAAATTTACTCTGGTAAGTCAGCGGATGGGATTATAGAAACAAAATTAGTACACAATGTATGCCTACAACTTGCAGATATATTTTTCCACCAAGGACGAACATTATCGACTGACAATTTTTATACAAGCTATGAATTATGTAGCTATATCATATCTGAAACGAAATGCACTTCAAAAGAGAAATGGTATCTAAAGAAATGGTACTCAAATTGAAACCACTAGCTGTTTTTACGTATAATAAAGGAAAGTGTCGAATTTATTATTCAGGTCAAATGGCCCGTACAATGAGAGAGAAAAGGACTCAAACGGTACCGAAAACTTGGTATCCAGCTTCTACTGAATGTAATACATACCTTTGCAAATACTTCAATGATTTACAAATTCGCAACAAAAAAAAATTCTCTAATACAAACGGATAATATAAATAAATTTTCAGGTCAATGTAGTCATAATACTCATATTGCCGTCCGCAAAAATTCTCTTGGACAAATTATGTTATGCGAATAAGAGACTTCATACGGATCGATCGAAGGCATGGATAAATATGAAAAAGACTTAAAAAACTCTTTTAACAATTCAGTAGTCTCAAAATTTGTGAAATATCTTTCGAAATATTTGCTAGTTTACCTTGGTAGCACCAAAATAAGCGTCAGTCAAATACGGCTGACGGGGCCTGTTCAGAATTTTGTGCACATATGGCTGACAACGTCAGCGTATTAATTGCGTACAGATTAGATTCCAATCGAGCGCATAGTAACTTTGGAAAAAAAATCAGCAGCACTGTTGTGATTGGAAATTGAATAAGTCTGTAATTTATAGTTCTGTTTTTTCTTAATTCTTACTTAATTCCTCCTTTTTCCATTGTACAAAAAAAGTTACACAGTTGATGGTATTACATAGCTTTGTAACGAACAGCTTTGGTACAATCTATTATCAACAGTTCAATGGCGAGATTAGCTATTAAGTTAATTTTCATATACAATAAATATAGACTGCTGATGGGGAATGAATGGCATGTATAAAAAGGGGGAAACAAATAAAAATAAATAAATATATAAATCAACACAACCGAGTTGAATAATTATTTAATGAAAGGAGCCATTTTTTTAAATATCATTTTTCCAAATACTGATTTCTTTGCCTTAAAGGGAGAATTTCAAGACTTTCAAACAATTCAAAACTGGGTGTCGGTTAACTTTGGTCACAATTCTTTGTTTAATTAATAACGGATCGATTTTATTTTAATTTGCACTACCAAGACAGGTAATACTGTTTGGTTTGAATCAACCATTATAAAGTGTTTTTCTATTTGTAGGTTGTAGTAAATAATACAGCTGCAATCTTATTCAGATACTCTTTAAGGTATTTGTGGTTTCAGACCAAGAGAATTTACAATCCAAAACAATGCCTAGATATTCAAAACTGTCGACACCACACTGCAGTTTACACGTTCGTTAAACGTTATTGTTTCTTGCGTAGATGTAACAGGCATACAGAATTATCGACACCTAGGTGACTGGTAATAAATATATCGGCAAATCTTCGCATATGAAATCAATTTTGACATACATATGTATATGTTAAGATAGATGGTGGATGGTAATTGTATAGGCTGCTGTGTCTTGATGTGTACTCAAACATTTATATGTATTATATACCAATTATATAATGTATAATCAACCAATTAAAATGCCTCAATGAGTTGCGCCAAGAATTGTTTAAACTAGTAAAATATCAATATCATTGATTGGACAAAATCATGCCTAAGCCCTTATTTAACGAAAGTTTTTCTCATCGGGATTGCGATCGGGATGAGACTAATATTGAGAGGAGTGGTTTCACTTACAAATGAAAACCATAGTGAAACTTTTAAAAGACAAGTATGAGATTCCATTATATTTACATAACTATTAAGAGGCTGTACAACTCTTTTAACACTAGAAAGACCGAAATTTGTATATACCTACATATGTATGTACATATATTGCCCAAAAGCAGTCATAATATGTGTGTATAATATGTATGTAGTATACCGAAGCCGTAGGAGGGGGGAGGTGATTATAATTATTAATAAACGCATTTATATGTTGTATAAAAAGTCACAAAATTCTAAGAAATTGTGTCAATATAAATATTGTTTTTCTAATTGAAATTAAAAAGCAGTCAAAATGATTTCCTTGGGCAATCTAAAAAATATTTGGTTAGTGCTATGAAGTTCCATGATCTGATAACGTTGTAGAATTTTTGATTTAGGAATTTTGTTTTGAACTTATTTATACATATTCAACAATACAAACATGATCAAAAAACGAACTGTTCCTGGAAATTTCAATAATTCACCGAATTCTTATTCAATCGATGCGGTATCATGGCAATATCAACCCAAATTGGGTTGAGCACATTTGCATTCATCCGAATTTTGCTTTGATTCGTATATGTTATCTAGAAATGCCGAAAGCTCTTTGCGAATCTACTTAGATACCAGGATTTCATTTTATTATTCACTTTCTTTCATGACGCTCTCATGTATTACGTGACATAAATCCGCGTTTAAATTCGATTCATCATTATTGTGTACTCCATTCGTGCGAACATCGCTTTGCCTTATTTTATCCATTTCACATAGAGTTGAGGAGGGGATCGAGAACATGACTAATCAAAATATTGAAGAAGAATAAATAACATCCTCTGTTCGGGCGGCTGAAATCAAAAGGATAAAATGTAGAATAGATGGTGATCCGATAACACGTAATCCATCAGCCTACTTAAGTTGCATCGGAAATTTGTAAATGTAAATAAATTTTGGATATCCGTTGCTCATGGATTTCAAATAACTTATGAATGAACGAATGTGAACAACAAAGACTATAAGTGGCCTAATACTTTGGGCTTAAAAAAGTAGGACAGAAAGCAATTTGGGCGGTGAACCGGAGGAGAGCTCGCGTTTAGTAAGCAGGATTGATTTGCTTTTTGAATGGTCCTATGCACAGAACACATACAAAGTTGCCAGTTGATCATCGATAAAAGATGAATTGTTGAGTTGTAAGTAGAAAAAGGTGAGCAGAGGGCCTTTAAGCTGATCGAATATAATATTCCATATATACATCGCCCCTAATACCATAAAGTAACAGATTATTTCTTTAAAATGATAATAAATTATTATTTCCTCTCTACTTTAACTTGGCAACATACATGAAAATATGTTATGCTAGGTTTAGTATTGTAGAAGGTTAAAAATTTCAGACGGCCATAATAAATAATCTCTCTCTCTTATCTTATTTATTGACAGGTTTTCGACCAAAAATGAATCGGCATAAAATGCCATAAAAATATTACAGAGTTACTTCAGTAAGTGGAAAATTAAACTAAACGCCCAAAACATTCAAGCAATCTTTTTCACTACAAAAAGAAAACCTTGCTTTCTTCTGGCGAATAATTGATGGTCAATCTATATTGTGCGAGCCCTTTGTAAAATATCTGGGCATTTATTTGGACCAAAAATTGACTTGCCATTAAATTATTATATCCGGTGATTCATAGAAGATCCCTACTCTCAAATGAAAAAAGCTAATAATTTATAAAACATATTTCCAATCTATTTTCTTATATGGGTGTCAAGTTTCGGGGAATTGTGCATTTTATCACCTAAAAAAATTACAAGTAGCCCAAAATAAAATACTAAAAATGATGCTTAATCTTCCATGGCATCATTCCACGAGAGATCTTCATCGAACAGCTAATGTTGAGTTGATCTTCAATAGAATCCAAAAACTCAATGAAAAGTTTAGGATAAGATGTGATACTTCCGAAAATCCTCTAATTAATCAATTATATACAGATCATAATGGGTGAGGTTCATAGGACAGCTATTGTTAACAGCGAATTGTGTTAATTTTTTATTTATTTATTTACTTATTTTGTTATTTGTTTATTAAATTGTTTGTTTACTTATTTATTTATCACTTGTTTATTTATATATTTTTAATTATTTATTTGTTTAGTTATTTACTTGATTCACTTGTTAAATTATATTTATATTTATTAATTAATTTATTTATTTAATTATTTATTTGTTTATTTATTTTGTTTATTTATTTCTTTATTTATTTATTTATTTATTTACTTATTATTTATTTATTTATTTATCTATTTATTTATTTATTTATTTACTCTTTATTGATGTTCAAAATTATAATTTTGGGTTTTTTTTTTCTCGCTTCGAATTTTATTAAAAATAAAGTATAAAATCAACACTAATATAAAAAAAATATTCAGTTGAAAGATATATTATTTTATATCATATCTCTGTACCACGACTATTGTAAATAGTGCGATTACACACATATAATACATATGTCGTTGTTATATATACGAGTAATAATAATAAAATAATCGGCAGTAGCGCCGGAGTAGGAGGAAATCGCTAAAAAAGCTATACTTTTAAGAATTATTTTCAAATATTAGTTCTTCTTCGTCGTCAAATAACTGCTCTATACGACTATGCAAATTGTATAGCTTTGAATAACAGCAATGTACCGGTATAGTCAATCTCTTTGAAAAAATAGCGCACTTTGCACGCAAAAATTATTTGTGCAAGAAGTGAATCTGCTAAGTATTAAAAAAATGTTCTCTAGTGTTTCGAATTTCGAGAAAAAATTATTGGTAAGTAGATTTATTAATATAAAATAAAATGTGAAAACAATATACGATAGTGCACGCTAATGCATACTTTTACCAACCATAAAGCACACTCTTGCCTATAGGTGGACTTTGCACAAGAGAAAACCAACATAATTCATGAAAATGGATTCTTTTAAACGCTTCGAGCTATCGAAATCGACTGATAAGGAAATTACTAATTTTCTGAAATCGAAGAGACGATGGCGATAGCTCTGAGGAGTGAGGACGAATTGAATTATCCAATAGAGATTTTGTCAAAATAGATAATTACATTAAGCAATTAAAAAATGCATCTAATGTAGCAAATGATGTTTGTATATTCTCTAATAAGAATATTTTAAATTGACATTTATTTAGCAGCGCCATCTACTAGCTCATTCTGTCAGCAGGCTAACATACCATTGATCAGTGTGCAACCATTGACTAGCACCCCAAAAACAAAAACAAAATGGCCAAAACGAAATCATTATCTTGTTGAATACGATAAATGTTCCGCATAAAACTTATCTAACGCTGTTGGGTTTACTGGAACCGTAATGGACATCAATCCACACAATAAACAATCTTCCGTGTTCAAAAGGCTTTATGTCGACAAAGAAGCACTTGGAACTACATCGCAATGAAATCGTTTTCCACGGAGTGCTTCAATGAATTGAAAACACCATATCAATTTTTTATGCGCTTTCATAACGAGAACTTGTTTAATAAAATCGCGAATGAGGGTGTACGAGTATAGTATACCCTTCAGCAAAAAGAGCACTTTCAATATTAGAACCACCGAACTGAAGCATTATATGTACTGGTATATTGCCATACATGTCTATCTTTTGATATCTAAATACAATACAAAAAGCTATTGGTCGAAACATGCATACGAAGCAATTAAAACTACAATGGCATCAAAGCGGTTTTTTGAGATTCGCAAAAACCCTCATTTCATCATACAATTTCATCCACATCATAAAGGCGAAAAAGGCTTCGACCAGTTGTACAAAATAAGACCCCTTATTAATAATTTCAATAGGCGCTTCGACTCTGTACCGAAAACTGCACGATTGTGCATTTATGAGGTAATGTGTTCCATAAAAATTATGCCTGCTTTGCGGCATTTCATGGAATGAAATTGTTTGTCCTATATGAATCCTACGATTTATTGTACAAATTCAGAATCTTTAAAGGAGCAGGTGAAAATGATATGTTGGAAAACACCCCGAATTTTGGTGCGACTTCAAATGTCAAGTATCGTAGACATCATTTATCACAGACGATTCCTAAATTAAAACATCATATAATCAATTTCGATTACTATAATACCTATACATTGCTTTCATATTCGCTTGGAATAAATCGTGCCAATCGAGTTTCGAATTGCAAGTTAACCAAAGATGAAGATGTTACCAAAATAGATGGAGGGTATTCGGAAGAGTTTGTGGGAAGTGCTGTCGAAATGGCTATTTCAAGCTTGTCAAGCCATTTAAAACTTGATTCAGAAAGAACAAGGAATATATTGAAATCGACTGCCCCATCATCATAAGAGAATACAATCATCAGACGGGAGGTGTTGATCTCATGGACGGCTAATTTAGCCGTCGTCATATTCGATGAAATGGACAATACGTATGTATGTTTTAGCATTTCGTAGATATGGCTATGGGGAACTCGTAACTGCTTTATCGGCGAACCTTCTAGAATTGCCCGATTTGAAGAAGGTATGAATTATTTGCGTCTTTCCTTCCTCATTTTACCACAAGTGAAATACACCTTATCTGTTTTGCTGCTTCTATAACAGAGAAATTGGCCCTCTATCCTTAAATCTAAAAAAAGCCCACTCCCTCGTTCGTGTTAATGGAATTTGATTTCGATGGAAAATTGAATCATTTCATCTGAAGCAAATCCATGCGGAAGTGCATACAAATATATGTATGTAAGGGTACTCGTATCTAACAGTACGAAAGCTTTCATTTGAATGTTCATGCGACTATGTGCTAATGGGATTGTAAAAGCGAATTGATTGCTTCAATGTAAGGTTTCCTTTGAACCAAGGCAATCAATAGGGAAAGGATTAAAATTGTGAACGGGCGCCGCATTTTCATCCACTTTACGATTTCAGTGTTCTAAATATTACGCTGCATAATATTATATATTACGCTTATATTTCAAGGGAGCTGAATCGATAAAGGCCTTAAGTTGCTTACTTTTTATTGAAAGAACATTAACACCAGAAGCTACGTCTACTACACAATAACTACGTCTTTATGATAATTGGATTTGATAATTGGATGTGATCGCACAAAAATTGCTTTTAGGAGTTGTCCCATGAATGGTTGCCATTCTGTATTATTGTGATTGAGAAAAGTGTTAAATTACAATACAATAATGCTGGCTAATTACAAATCTGATATTCCGTACTCTGCTGGTTGCCATTCTATGGTATAATGATACTCCTACGTCGTTTTGTCGAAGATATATTGAATACCTAATTACAATAATTATACTCTATGTGCTCTTAATTCAGTCTCTACATAAGTTGTTATATTTGGACTTTGTGCACAGCTTAGAAGTGGGTACGATTTATGGCTTAAAGCATTTCTTGATATCAGGCACCTGTGCAAAAGGTTACAATTTACTTTCCATTCCATTATTATATGGTGTTGTTTTCATGTGCCTTTTCATGTACACACTAATACATACATATGTATTAGTAAAATATTCCTTTACATTTGAAGATATTTTTTCAATTAAAGAAGTTACTATGGGTTACAATGAATAATGAGCCGGTTTCTGACACCCCTCTTTCGATCGAATTCGGATTCAGAAACTTTATACAAATGAGAGTTTCTTAAAATTCGCCTTTTGCCATTAGCAATTGCATATATAAAGGGTCCGCCATCTAACGTTTTTTTTTTTCAAGTAGTGCTTATTTCGTGAATGGTAACACTTAGCTCATGTCTGATTTGACAGATAATTAGTTTAATCCTTCCGCTGAACGAATATGCTTGAACAACGCTTCGCTAAGTGGGCCTGCGATCGACTTACAGAAGATGCCGATTTTGCCAAAAAAATCATCTTTTCAGATGAAGCTCATTTTGATCTTGGCGGGTATGTAAACAAGCAAAATTGTCGCATTTGGGGCACAGAAAACCCCCACGCATATATTGAAAAGCCGGTGCACCCAAAACGAGCCACTGTTTGGTGCGGATTTTGGTCCAGAGGCATAATTGGGCCATTTTTCTTCGAAAATGAGCAAGGAGTGGCCGTTACAGTCAATGGCGATCGTTATCGGGCCATGTTGAACGAATTTTTGTTCACAAAAATTGAAGAGGAGGATATTGGCAACATTTGGTTTCAACAGGACGGCGCTACGTACCACACAGCCGAAGCTACACTCGATGTTTTGCGCCCTGCTTTTGAAGATCGCATTATCAGCCGCAGAGCTGATGTCGTTTGGCCACTTCGGAGCTGCGATTTGACACCGTTGGACTATTATTTGTGGGGTGCCGTCAAAGATAAGTGTTACGCCGACAAGCCAGAGACAATCGACGCTTTAAAGGACAATATTCGTGAAGCCATTGGTGAAATACAGCTGCACATAATCGATAATGTGCTTAAAAATTGGACCGATCGTGTAGGCTACTGCATGGCCAGCCGAGGCAGCCATTTGAATGAAATTATTTTCCATTATTAACCGGAAGGATTGTACTTTCAAATAAAGTAGTTTTTTTTATAGCATTTTCAAAAAAAAAAAAAATTATTTGGCGGACCCGCCATTGACTGTAACGGCCACTCCTTGCTCATTTTCGAAGAAAAATGGCCAAATTATGCCTCTGGACCAAAATCCGCACCAAACAGTGGCTCGTTTTGAGTGCACCGGCTTTTCAATGTATGCGTGCGGGTTTTCTGTGCTCCAAATGCGACAATTTTGCTTGTTTACATACCCGCCAAGATCAAAATGAGCTTCATCTGAAAAGATGATTTTTTTGGCAAAATCGGCATCTTCTGTAAGTCGATCGCAGGCCCACTTAGCGAAGCGAAAACGCATTGGATGGTCAGTTGGCTTCAACTCCTGAACCAATTGTATGGCGTCATACCAAGGTCTTTATGCAAAATTCGTCTCAATGATGTCTCCGAAATGTTCAATTGTTGAGAACGACGGCGAATTGATGTTGATGGCGCTTCACGCACACTTTCTGCCGCAGCAGCAATATTCTCGGGTGTACGCACTGTTTTTGGCTTTTCACGCTTTGGTTTATCGATGAGGACGCCAGTTTCTTGCACTTTTTTCACAAGATAACGAACATACGGAGCTGACGGTGCTTCTCTTCTTCCAAAATCCGTACGCAATTTTCGCACACATTCTGCAACATTACCATGATTTTCAAAGTAATGTCGCAATATTTCCCAGCGTTGTTCAAGCGTATACACAACCATATTCGTTGAGCGGAAGGATAAAACTAATTATCTGTCAAATCAGACATGAGCTAAGTGTTACCATTCACGAAATAACCACTACTTGAAAAAAAAAAACGTTAGATGGCGGACCCTTTATATACTACTCTCTTATTAGCCTGCTTGTCGTAATAACAGAATTCAATTTTTTACCTTAAACGGACACTATTCGGATAACTAATTCTTCCTCGCCATAGTTGCCTAACATCGAAACCTAAATTTTTTATAAACATTCGCTTGTGGAAAACTTTGACTTGCAATATCAAAAAACCACGAGTAGACACTGCAAGGCTTAAAAGGGAAATAATTACTACCATTTTGAACTCGAAAATTCAAAGCCTTATTAAGAATCTATCGCCAAGCTCCCTGTCATGAGTGCGGTCTTTCCATGTTTCGTTGTTCTGTTCTATCTCTTCTAGGTCCAGCTCAATTTTGTCTTCCCTTCCTGGCGGTATTTTTCCTTAGGGTTGTCAACTCATTATTCTTTTAATTATTCGTCCACTGTCCATTCGTTCGGCCCATCTCATAGTGATTTAATTACACGGACAATACTCGGCGCTGAATTAAGTTTCTCGAGTTCTTTATTGCGTATTTTTTTTCATTCGCCTGTTTTCCACTATAGATTCTCTTTAAGACCTTGTTGTCAAAGAACCCATTTTCCTCCTTCTTAGTCAGAAAACAGGTTTTACATCCTGATCTTGACATACGTACTTTCCTAAATTACTATGCACTATTTAATGCTAATATTGTACTGTTTACTATACACTGTATCTTACAGTATCGTAAATAGTTAAATGAAATAATAAATGAAATGAAATGATATTAGCAAATTCCGAGCTTAAAAATAGGAATCTGTTCCTTACTGACGAAGGAAAACTTGAAACTCAGTCTAAGATTTATTAAGGTACAATGGACAAATATTTGTGTCTGAGTGCTCGAGTGGGCAGCAAAAGTCTCCAACAAAAAGGACGATATCAAACGCTTGACAGCATGAAGACTCAAACCACTTAGTTTAGTCGAAAGCGATTATATTTCGTAGTGCCCCATGACGTCACCCGTAGCCTCTTACAACATCAAAAAGAAACAACGTCAATAGCAAATTGTCCATTCTGTTGACATAATAAACCCATGAGCATACATACATACATATGTATATCATTCGACCCTTAAAAGTAGCAAATTCCCTTTCAAGAAATCGCCACCTACTCCATTTTATTTGAATAATTTAAATTAGGGGACGCTATCCAGAAGTAAACTAAAAAGGAATTCATTCTTCTCGACAGATGTTTCACAGGTGATTCCTTACAATGATTATTGCTTTTCCTTGCTGCTTCCGCGCCCAACTTCCAGTGCATGATGTCTCACGACGTGTTCAGTGTTCCTATGAATAATTTAGTCATTCAGGGCAACAGGTGCCACCAAATGATTTTTAAACATTCAGCTAGATTCCAAGAATCATTTTGGCAAACTGAAAAGAATCATAATTTGCTCAGCCGGCCGGCGGGTCTGTCGGATGTTTGATCGACGACGAAAACCCAGGACTTAACTTCTCTCATTTTCGTTGGCAATTATTGAAAAATGTTTTTCCATTACTTTCTCCATCTCTTATAAATACTTATGAAAAACAATATTTAGTTAATGGAATCCGTCCAACGGTGCCAAGAACTGGCTAAGAGGATATTTATGGTTATATAGCTTGGGAGATTTAATAATTTATAGAAACACGAAGAGAGCGAAAAGGGTTTTCGTGGAAATTTAATTTAAAATGAACGCCAGCATTCATTTAATGAATGTTATGGGGTTCTGAATTCTGAAACGTGACGAATAACAGTTGTGGAGCAGTGAAAGTCTTTTTGGTGTTTTGATATACGCCGAAGTACTTAACCTGATGACGGAACAAATGGTCGATATAATGGTTGGAAAAAAAAGCGAAAGTTATGCCGTGCCGTTACTAATGAGGATAATCGAGAAGCCAGGGTGTGTAGAATAGAACCATCATCGTTGAATTTATCCTCGATTGCTCATTTACCACGGGAAACTTGTGTTCTATGCAGCAGTTACGAAACAATACGGGAACGTGATTCGAAATGGACACTATATTCTAATGAATATTGAAACCATATGTAGGCATTCCCAGGAAATAGACAACAAATAGCTATAAATATGTTCTAAGAAAGTTTGGGTGCAATGGAGCAGAGAGTTGTAAATAATTTACAGTTTGGCTTTGAACCCTTAAACACGGCTAATGTAGCAGGTGTGTTCAGGAATTTCGTGATTGTTGGGTTATTAAACATGTCTAAAAAGTATGAGAATAAAAAGGGTACATAAAAAGTCTCGCTTCCAGCTATAGAGGACACTACGTGTTTTTAGGAACGATCTTTTTATTTACAAAAGGGATTAGCAATGTTAAATATTGCCCTCTTTGAGTCTTGCACAAGTGAAATTAAGATTTATGAGTGTTACCTTTGGATAACTTTTGGTCAACACAAATTGCTGGAAAAAAGTCTAAAATTGCGAGCGCTCTGGGTACGCCAACACCTAAGCAATTGAAACGGAAACGTGGAAACGGGAATCAAAATAGTCGCTGACCATATTGCCATCACGATTGACTAAATTGATGAAGCGTGTGACAACAAAATTTGTTCCAAAACCGTAACTAAATCAAGTGAATAATGATTCATTAAACGTAGTTTTCGGAATGATACGGCTAGCACAATTAATTGACAGATCTGGTTCAGAATTATCAAATATGTGTAAAAACGCCTTTTTTCGGCTTTTTTATGGACTTTTTCGGCTTAATGCACGCCTCAAAAAAGGACAAAGCAGTCTACCCCTAAAATAAGCTTAGAATCTAGAGTATTAGGAAAAGGTCAAAGAGGGGGTGAATAGCGTCGGTAAAGGAAATTTCTAAGACAGGGTGTGATGAGATGTAAGTCGGAAAGAGTGAAGTTCGCTTCGAGTAGCATTTTAAACATTGGCTCATGGTAGTTGCCAAGTTCGACCGGTGGTTGATGCGGAAGACTGGCATGGAGCACAGGTTTCGGGTATTGGTGTTAAAGGTTAACATTTGAAACAGTGGAAAGCATTCAATATTACCTATGGATAGGTCATGTACAAAAAGTATGTCTGCAACCTCACGCGATCCTTATAAGGCGGTAAAGTGTAGGTATCAAGCCAGGGAAGACCACGAAAAATTATTTGAATAAACCTGCGTTGGACGGTCTCAATGCGCGCAGTGTAGATACTCGTACCATAAGAGGTAAATTATTGTTGTTTTGTGAAGGCGAAAGTTAAGTTCTTGGTCACAGATAACACTTAACCCATTCAAACAGCCGACAGGAGGAACAATTTCATGACACTTTTTTGACACCAAATAGTGACCCTACATATTTAGGTGGATTAAAGAAGCAGAAAGTGGCAGGGGAAGATATAAATATGTAAGGATGTTTGGAAATGTTCATATATGGATGGCGTATATGAAAAAATGAGAGTTCCTGATGGCATTGTTAACATCATTAATGGTTAGGATAAATAACAGTAAACCGAGGTGGCTGCCTTGGAAGACTTCAGAGGTGACATTAATCAAAGGTGATATTAGTAGAAGATCTGAAAATAACATTGAACTTACCGCCTTCGAGGTAAAATTTAATTTATAGGATAAAGCCGGTTAGAAAACCTTGGACGGTAAATTTGAAAAATATAATTTGATGCCAGATTTCGTCGAAGACCTTACAACAATGGCTGCTTCTTTACCATCCGTACTTGAGGATTGTGCGACTAAATCAACTAGTTTAGTGGTTGTCGATCGACCTTTTAGAACTCCATGTTGAGTTGGGGAAAAAAAAAGGCTTGCAGTTAAATTGTATTGTAAACGATATTCTCAGAATTTGGGGAACAAGAGAGTTGAGCAATGGACTATATTGGACACCTTCCTTTCGACCTATTTTGTGAGCATTTTTCTGAACCCAAGGAAAGAATTCCCTTGAAATTGTACTTTGAAATAAGACCGTTTTCAAAATTATGGCGTTGAGGTAGTTAAAACCGGACCTGTAGTCAACCTTAGAGTAGAAGTTACTTGGAGTAGAAAATCATCAGTAGGCTAGAGACGAGAGACGAGATGTACAGATGAGGCTATATCTTACAGATATAATGAAGTTTCCGGCATCAGATAAGAATATCATGTCAATTTGTCGATTCATGTTCCTGGTGATGTTGAGTTGGAGACCAGAGTCGGAGAGCTCTGAAGAGGATTTCCTTAGGTGTTAGCCACGATAAAGAGAGTCTCGTCGTCCGATTTGAAAAGAAAAATTTTCAATTTCCACAAATGATGATAATGTCATTTGTTTTTTTTTTATTTATTTATTATTTATTTATTTAACGCTTTATTCTCTTTACAAACAACTCAGTTTACAAAAAAATTAATAAATTAATAAATTAATTTAGATAATAGTTAGTGACATTTGTAAATTTATGCCCATCCTACAAAAGTGTGCTATTAGAAATATTTGCAAATCAGTTCGCCCCGCCCACTCTGTGGAACTATTTAAGAGACTAAAAGATCTACCTGTAGGACATTTATACTTTTCTATAGTGTTAAAAGTCTTTTTTTTTTAAGAGCTGGATATATGCAAGGCCACATTTCCGATGCTTATAATGTACGTAGTAGCACTGAAACTGTTGTTAGTATTCCTTCATTTCGTACTACCAGCACGAGCAATTTATACACAATTACTTCATGTTAACTATTCAATAGTCTCTTGATGCGGAATGTCAAATAATTTAAATCTTGTTGCGCTTCATAACTTGATCTAGTTTTTTGTTATTGCTACTTGTTGTCTTAAGTAATTTTCTTATGTTCAATCTTTTGAATATGAATGTATAAAGGTTGTTGTATTTTGTTAAGGTAAGCACCTCCCCAGCAGCTTATACCACACTGCAATCTAGACTTAATAATTCCAAAGTAGACTGATTTTAAAGTTTTTATAGAGCAGTATCTCTTAAGACGATATAAGATGCGTACAGATGAGAGTTAATAGAATTTTATATTAGAAATATTCACATCCCAACTCAAGTTTTAGTCGATAGTGACACCTATAAGTTTGTTTTGCTCAACTATATCTATTTTAACCCTTGTGTAGGTGCCAAGGTACCTGGATACTTTCGCAACATAATTTTACAAAAAAAAAGTGTTCGATCACAGCCACTTTGTCAGTATTTTTAGTACCTTCCTAAAAAACCTTTCCATGCTAAATGCGTTATTCAGATCGAAAATCGAGTCATATGTTTCTTCTACAGAATTTTTTTGTTGACATGCTCTCGAATACGTCATCAAAGTACCTGGGTACCCCCATATACAGGAATACCTCGACTTATGTACGTCACTAATTCGTTCCGGAGAAAACCGCGTAAGTCGAAAACGACTTAAGTCGAAGCAGCATGTGCAGTGAATAAGTAATATTGACATTATGGTCTTTTCTAGTTTCCTTACTCTTTTTTTTTTGGGGATTTCAGACGAAGTACACAAGAGCAGGAGAATTATTGTCCGACGGATTTGGATGAGCTTGAAAGCGATGGGGCTGATTTTAGCGATGGTTCTGAAGACGATTATGTACCGGCACAGACAACTTTATCATCCTGTAGTGGTAACGATAGTGGAGTTTTGGAAGAAATAGGGGAGGCTTCTGATGTAGAGAATGAACCTGTTCACGCATGTATGGGGCGACAATTATGTAAACACTTGGGACTCTCCCTCGAGACCTCAACCAAGGCAGACGTATCGAAACTAAATTAAATACTACTTTTTTTATATATACAGGGTGCCCCACGAGCAGTGTGCCAAAAAGCTAGAGCGTGTAGCCCTGGCCAAGACAAGAAAAAAATCGTACGGGAGGGGGGGGTCTATTCCCCCCCGTTTAGCCGGGAGGGGCAATTTTCTAAAAAATTGACTTAATTTGGAAAAAAAAATATTAAAAATCAACAGTAACAGCCACAATGCCGCGATATACTTTTTTGTAAAGCCAGAAACCTCTTCTTTGATCTTGTTTTTAAACGAAGCTGTTGTAAGGAATAGTTTTTGAGAAATTAATTTTCAAACTCAAAATTTTGAAAAAAAATTGGAAAAAAAAAATTTCGAACTACTTTTTTCCAAAATTGTATGTAATTAAGTACTATTTTTTTTTTTCAAAATTCAATTCCCTTATTAGTTTTTAGTTAAAAACAGAAAACCGGATGCAAAAATGTCTTGTAGTTTTTGAGAAATTAAAAAAAAACCCGAACCATTTTTTTCTAAGAAAAACCTTTTTTTTTTTATTTTAACGCGGCTGGACTTGTGGCAAATTAATGTATGAAAGATTGACCTCTTTTTTATTATTTTTAAAAAATTCGGAGTTTTATTATAATAAATTTTCAATATGATCCCCATTTTTTAGAAGGCAAAGATTATATCTTCTTCTAATGGCTGCACATTAGTCTATGTTTGACAAATTTTCCTGCAATTTGACTCCAGCGACTTCAATCCGTTGTTCCAAAGATACTATTTCCACTTCGTAAACATAATTTTTCATGAATCCCCACACTTAAAAATCTAGAGGAGTTAAATCTGGTGATCTAGGTGGCCATTTCGTGGGGCCCCTTCTTCCGATTCAACGGTCACTAAAATGATCATCCAGCCTGTGTCTAACCCGTAAGCTGTAGTGTGCTGGTGCTCCATCTTGCTGGTAGATTAAATTATCTGCTATGGCCAAAGGAACGTTGTCCATCAAATCGGGCAAAAGGTCTCGTAGGAACTGCAGGTATGATTCTCCCTTAATAACCGCATTCAAAAACCGGGCCCCGATTACAGTTTGTCCAACAATACCAAGCCAAACATTACAGCTAAAGCGGTGTTGTGATTTATTTTGTTTTTTGTTGTGTGGATTGGTGCTACTCCAATGATGCAAATTGTGGAAGTTAGTAACCCCATCTCTGGTAAACTGTGCTTCATCCGTCCAGAATATCCTTGCAAAATAGTTTCGTTCAGTTTCATCTCGAAGCAGTAATGATCGACAAAACTCTGCTCTCAAAAACTTGTCGTTTGAGGTGAGTCCCTGAACTGGCCTAAAATGGTACGGGTGTAAGTTTTCGGTATGAAGCACTCTCCATACTCTAGATTTGGGCACTCCAAGCATAATAGCCATCCTCCTTGTACTAAGGGAGGGATTGCGTCGGACCAAATTCAAAATTCGGGTAGAACCCATCTGCGGCGGGCGGACCCAGCCGAAATTCGCAGGTCAGTTTTCAGGCGTTATCAATGAAAAAAAAGAATTAATCCAGGGTTAGTCCAATAGTGTATCACTTTATTGTATCCTCATAAAATTCCGAATTTTTTAAAAATAATAAAAAAGAGGTCAATCTTTCATACATTAATTTGCCTACAAGTCCAGCCGCGTTAAAACCAAAAAAAAAGGTTTTTCTTAGAAAAAAATGGTTCGGGTTTTTTTTTAATTTCTCAAAAACTACAAGACATTTTTCCATCCGGTTTTCTTTTTTTAACTAAAAACTAATGAGAGCATTGAATTTTTGAAAAAATATTACTACTTAATTACATACAATTTTGAAAAAAAATAGTTCGAAATTTTTTTTTTCAATTTTTTTTCAATATTTTGAGTTTGAAAATTAATTTCTCAAAAACTACTCCTTAAAACAGCTTCATTTAAAATAAATATGAAAGAAGAGGTTTCTGACTTTACAAAAAGGTATATCGTGGCATTGTGGATGTAACTGTTGATTTTTAATAATTATTTTTCCAAAATAAGTCAATTTTTTAGAAAATTGCCCCTCCCGGCTAAACGGGGGGAAATAGACCCCCCCCTCCCATACGATTTTTTTCTTGTCTTGACTAGACTTACACGCTGTAGCTTTTTGGCACACTGCTCGTGGGACACCCTGTATAAATAGATAGATAAATAGAAGTTGAATAAAGTGGATAAATTAATTGTATGAATTATTTTTTGATTTGCTGAAAACGCTCAGCGAACATTTTGGTGCCGAAACCCGGGAAGTCCAGCTTAAAGCATTATAATTTCTGTGGCTGAACATTTGTGCATAAGACCGACAGCATCGTGGGATCAAGTTCCAACTCAGCCTACGGTACAAGTAAGTGAGTGCTTTATGCTTATATACAGATAAGAAGCAAAAAAAAAAAAAAAAAACATAGAAAGTTGAGACAGAAAGTTGACAAGGAAGTGCTAGCTTGTTCCGAATTAATTGGTTGACAAGAATTGACAAGTTGAGATTCGGTATTTACAATTTAGTATTGTACATACATATACATATGTATGTACATCTCTAATTAAACGTCTAGTCTGTTGCTGGGAATATCGTTGTCACTCTGGGAGAGTCGTCTAAGCCCAGTATATGTACATACATATATATATATATATAAATAAATACAGAAATACATTTATATACATACATATAAATAGTCGTCACTACGATGTCGAAAGCCGTGGAAGCCCTTGGTGACATGTCAGCGGACATGTCGGCTGATAAGGGAAAAACGTTGATAGAGTTGAAAGCATTGAGGAGTTCGATTAAAGGTAGTCTCACTAGAATCAAAAAGTTGATTTCTGTGAAGGGCGAGACATTTTCTTTTACCGAGTTAGAATGCAGATTAGGCATACTCGAATCGTACTTCAAGCAGGTTTTAAATGTGCAACTTTCTATAGAGCGGCTGGGCATAGAAGGGGAAGAAGAGGCGAACGATAGCTTTCGCTCGGCGGTTGAAGATTTGTACGTAAGTGCAAAGGCAGAAATAATGTTGTTGACGGCTGCATCAAAGGCGAGCTCATCCGAAAGCTTCAACACTACTCTGTTTCAACAACCTGTGTGGCGATCAAAGTTGGAGCAGATAAAATTACCCACTTTCTCTGGAAAGTTTTCGGAGTATCCGAACTTCATCGGATTGTTTAAAAATCTAGTAGATAGAGACGAAACGTTGGATAGTCTACAAAAGTTAAATTATCTTAAGCGTTCTCTCGCAGGAGCTGCATTAGGAGCGATAAAGGAGTTTGATATGATAGGGTCGAATTATAAGAAAGCGTTAGAGAGGTTGGCTGATCGATTTGATAACAAATGTCTGATGTTTCAGGAACATATTAATTCGTTATTAGAAGTTGCTAAAGTATCCAAAGCGACGTCGAGTTCTTTGAGAAATTTAGAGGATAGTTTTAACACTCACCTGACTGCTATGTTATCGATAGGGAGTTATGAGAATATAACCCATGCCATTCTCATATCTCTAGCGCTGGACAGAGTAGATGCTGAAACCCAGTCCAAGTGGCAGGATGCCATGGATTATTCGAAGCTGCCGTCATGGGACGACTTCGTTAAAGTCCTTGATCGTAGATGTAAGAACTTGGAGGCTAAGGAGTCAAAGGTGCAGAAGGTGGATAAGGTTATCAGTTCTAATTTCAGAAAAGAAAATCGCTCTCACTGGCATAATAATGATAGAGGAGCCCGACCCCTTGCTTTAGCAGCTCAAAAAGTGCAATGTGTATTTTGTCGCGCAGAAGGCCATCAAATAGAAGGGTGCACAAAATTTCAAACCCTTCCGGTAGCAGCCCGGTTCCATGAAACCAAAAAGTTGGTGTTATGCATCAACTGTCTGGAAAAAGGACACTCTGTAAGGCGTTGTTCAAAATCGAGATGCGGTATATGTTCTATGCCACATCATCGACTATTACACAGATTTGTTACAAGGGACGACAAGGTACTAGAAGATGGACCCAATAACGTAGGGCAGTCAGCATTAGTTGGACGAACGGAAAATCAGATCGTTTTAGCGACAGTCTTGCTTCAAGTTAGAGACAGCTCAGGTGTATATCATCCTGTGCGTGCGCTTCTGGATTCCGCGTCGCAACTGAATTTCATGACTGAACAGACGGCTCAAAGGCTCAGGTTGAAAAA
Source organism: Merodon equestris (assembly GCA_958301585.1). Taxonomy (NCBI): domain Eukaryota; kingdom Metazoa; phylum Arthropoda; class Insecta; order Diptera; family Syrphidae; genus Merodon; species Merodon equestris. The sequence continues at coordinate 74,072,825 of OY284414.1, read as the reverse complement.
GGTCAACGCAGATGTAGAAGTCAGTGGCATCGGGAAGGAGGTGTCGAAAGTACGGCATCGGACAAATGCTCTCTGTAAATCTAGGATCTCAGACTTTAAAAAAAATTTAGAATTTTTAGTCATAAAAGCCATTACAAATCCTCAACCTAACCGTTCATTTGACATAGATGGTTGGAACCTTCCAAAGAACGTGGTGTTAGCTGACCCATATTTTAATCAGTCATCGAAAATCGATATGCTCATCGGAGCAGAATGTTTTTTTCGAATTGTTGGCAGTTGGTCAAATAAAAGGTGAAGGTCAACCTACTTTACAGAAAACCGTATTCGGCTGGGTAGTGTCGGGCAGATATGACAGTTCTTTAGTTTCGAAGACTACGGTTTGCTTAGTTAATGGCCTGCAACCAGATGAGGATATTCGGCTTAGCGAAGTTGTCGAACAGTTTTGGAAATTGGAATCGATTGATTTAAAACGAAATAACCTTACGCTAGAAGAAACTAAGTGTGAAGAACACTTCTTAAAAACCACCATTCGAAATGAAGAAGGGAGATTTGTAGTATCGTTACCATTTAAGCAAAACCCCGAGGTTCTGGGAGACTCTTTGGATAATGCAAAGAAAAGATTTTTCGCCTTGGAAAGGAAGTTGGCTAGAAATTCAATGATAATGGAACAGTACTGCAAGTTTATGAAGGAGTACGAAGAGTTAGGTCATATGCAGGAAGTCCCGGAGACGAAAGTAAGCCAGATGAAACATTTCTGCCCTCATCAGTATGTTCTCAGACCAGATTCCTCTACTACAAAATTGAGGGTGGTTTTTGACTGCAGTGCGAGTACGTCCTCAGGGTTTTCATTGAATGATGTTTTACTCAAAGGGCCGGTTCTACAAGACACGTTGTTCGATATTATAATAAGATTTCGTTGCTATAAATATGCCTTAACAGCAGACATTTCAAAAATGTATCGACAGATACTGGTTAATCCTAAAGACTGTAAATACCAATGTGTTCTTTGGAGGCCTAACGACTTGGATGAGTTAAGGGTATATCAATTGAACACCGTAACTTATGGTACTAGTTCGGCCCCCTACCAAGCAACTCGTTGCTTAAAAACGTTGGCAGAAACCCATAGCGAGGTTTATCCCTTAGGTTCAAGAGTGCTAGGCCAAGACTTTTATATGGATGACCTCATAAGTGGAGGGGATTCGTTGGAAGAAGTTTCTAGGATCTATGAAATCAGGACTCTTTTGGAAAGTGCGGGTTTTTACTTAAGAAAATGGTGGACCAACGATAATGAAATGTTGCGACGAATTCCTGAAGTTGAGAAAGAAATTCCCTTACGAATTAATGACTCAGATATAATCAAAACTTTAGGAATTCAATGGAATCCGACACCCGATCAACTTCAATACATCGCACCAGATCTTGCTACTGAAAGGAATGTTACCAAGAGGATCCCTTGGGTCTTATAAATCCAGTGATTGTTAAAGGAAAGATAATATTACAAAGTCTCTGGATAAAAAAGGCCGCTTGGGACGAGTCAGTACAAGTCCGTATACATGATGAATGGAAGGAGTTTAGACATCGGTTGAAGGAATTAAAATTACTAAAAATTCCAAGATATGCATTGGCCTCAAACTGCGAAACAATGGAACTACACGGGTTCGCGGATGCGTCGTTGAAAGCATATGGTTGTTGTATCTATGGCAGGCTCACCGATGTAAATGGTCGAGTAACTTGCAATTTATTGAGTGCTAAGTCGAAGGTGGCCCCTATAAAAACTCAGACTTTACCGCGATTAGAACTCTGTGCTGCTGAAATGTTAGTTCGGTTATTGGTAAGAGTACTGCCTAATTTTTCACATCTCATAGATAAAATATACTTATGGACGGATTCCGAGATCGTTCTTTGTTGGTTGTCGGCACACCCCTCAACTTGGGATATATTTATTGCAAACAGGGTGTCACTAATTCAAACTGAACTTCCATCCGCAAATTGGAGGCATGTCAGCGGTAAGCAAAATCCAGCCGATATCATATCGAGAGGAGCTTATCCGGAGGAACTAAAAAAGAGCATATGGTTTGAAGGCCCAGATTTTCTAAAGAAACCGAAAAGCAATTGGCCAAATGAAAAGGATTGCACAAATATGATCAAGGAAGTTCCAGGTAAACGTCGCAACGGTGATGCTCTTCTGACAATGGTAACATCCACGAATTCGGAATTTTCACAATACTATCTGCGGTTTAGCAGTTTCCAAAAAACTTGCAGGATTTTCGCTTATATAGTAAAATTTATAAATAAATCGAGGAAATCTGTTATAGAGCCCACCGCTCAGACAAAACCATGGATGTTTGATATTGAAAATATTAAAGTGAATCCAGCAATCACAGTAAGCGAGTTGAATGAAGCGCTGCAACGGATTATTTGGCATATCCAAAGAGAAGCCTTTAAGACCGAAATCGATCAATTGGATCGGCAACACATGATTAGCCCAAAGAGTTTCGTCAAAAATCTAAATCCCTTTTTAGACGATTCTTCTTAAAAACTCCTTCGAGTTGGTGGGCGTTTGCAGAATGCAGACCTCCCTTACGTAACCAAGTGTCCTATCCTTCTTCCTAAATCCCATCCATTTTTAATTAATCTAATTCGATATTTGCATAGGAAGAATTACCACGCAGGACCCCAGGCATTAGTGGCGATCGTTCGACAACAGTTTTGGGTGATTGACCTGAGAAAATTGGCAAGAAGAATCGTTAATCAATGCGTGCACTGTTACAAGTATCGACCAAAACTCTCAGCACAAATTATGGGTAATTTACCCGCAGAAAGAGTACAACCGGCAAGGCCCTTTCTTAAAACAGGTGTGGATTTCTGTGGGCCGTTTTACATCACATTGAAACAACGAGGGCAGCGCGTCATGAAAGCATATGTGGCAGTATTCGTATGCCTTGTAACAAAGGCTGTCCATTTGGAGGTGGTGTCCGATCTGTCAAGTCAAGGCTTTATTGCAGTATTAAAGAGATTCGTTGCGCGACGAGGGCTATGTCGTGATTTATTTTGCGACAATGGAACAAATTTCGTTGGGGCTCGAAACGAATTAAAGGAGTTCAGGGATCAGTTTCTTCAACAGCAACACCAAGGAAAGATTGCTGACTGGTGTACTGCTTCGCACATTGAGTTCCATCATATTCCTCCGCGAGCTCCCCTTTTCGGAGGTCTATGGGAAGTAGCAGTTAAATCTGCCAAATCTCATTTGTTGCGGACTGTGGGTCAGGCTAGTTTGACCTTTGAAGAGCTATCGACTGTGGTGGCCGAGATCGAGGCAGTATTGAATTCTCGACCGATTTGCGTGATGTCAAGTGATCCCAGTGACGAGCCCGTCTTGACCCCAGGGCATTTCCTGATTGGTACTCCGTTAAATGCCTTGGCGGAACCTCTTCCAACTGAAAGAATTTCTTCTTTAAAGAGATCGCGTCACTTAGCGCAAGTGAAACAGCATTTTTGGAACCGGTGGTCAAAAGAGTATCTACTGGAACTGCAAAGAAGGGCTAAATGGAAATCTTCAGCGGACAATGTGAAAGTCGGTTCGTTGGTGCTACTAGCGGATGACAACACCCCCCCACAAAAGTGGCTTGTGGGAAAGATAATCCACACTGTAGTCGCGTCTGACGACAAAGTGCGTGTGGTGGATGTGCAGACGAGAAGCGGTGTCCTTCGGCGAGCTATCCATCGATTAGCACCATTACCTATTGATGGTTAAAGTATCCGCAATATGCCGATACTTCAAGGCGGGCAAAATGTTCACGCATGTATGGGGCGACAATTATGTAAACAGTTGGGACTCTCCCTCGAGACCTCAACCAAGGCAGACGTGTCGAAACGAAATTAAATACTACTTTTTTTATATATATAAATAGATAGATAAATAGAAGTTGAATAAAGTGGATAAATTAATTGTATGAATTATTTTTTGATTTGCTGAAAACGCTCAGCGAACAGAACCTGAGGTTGAGTGTGAAAATGTCGAAATAGACGATGATGCGAATGTGGCCGCAGAGTTGCCCACTGTAGGGGAAATCATGACTGGCAAAGATGGAACAACGCAGTGGAGCACAGTACGACCAAATACGAGTCGTTCGGACATCTGCCCATAACATCATTCGACAAAGAAATGGGCCTATTGCTGGTTTGGAGATGAAAGCTGAAGCTGATATTTTCATGGCATTTTTCACTCCTGTTATGGCAGACATTGTGGTAGCAGAAACTAATCGAAAAGCTTTTAGTATGTATGCATTGTTCAATTCCAATAATTTGAATAAGCCACCAAAGGCATGGAAACCCCTCACTGTTCCAGAATTGCAAGTGTACTTGGGCGTCCTCTTTATGGCCGGTGTGCATCATTCAGTGGTGAGCACACATCGGCTCTCTGGATCTCGGACTCTGTCATCCATTTTCGTGCTGCAATGTCTCTTTGCCGATATTCAGCAATTACGCGCTTTATACGTTTCGATAATATGCACACTAGAGCTTATCGAATGTCTACTGACAAGGCCGCCCCAATTACTGATCTTTGGAACTTAATGAACGAACAGCTGCATAGAAACTACAGGCCATCGACAGACATCACTATCGATGAACAGCTGTTTCCGTACAGAAGCCGTTCTAAGTTTACGCAGTACATACCCTCAAAACCAGCCAAATATGGCATAAAGGTTTGGTGGGCCTGCGATGCGTCAAACTATTATCCATTGCGTGGCGAAATCTATACTGGAAAGGAGGCAGGTGCAGCACGCCAGAAAAACGTTTGAGAAGCGGTAGTTAAACGGTCGATGCGAAGGTACGAGGGATCATGCCGAAATGTAATCACCGACAACTTTTTCACTAGCTTGGACCTTGCAAAATACCTTCTTGCTAAAAATTTAACTTTGCTTGGCACCGTTCGCCAAAATAAAACGTTAATTCCGCCACAAATGAAAGAGCACAAGGACCGTGAAGAGTTTTCGAGCGTGTTTGGCTTCCATGAATCGAAATATAGTATGGTATCATATGTACCGAGAAGAAATAAGGCTGTGATTGTCTTATGGTCTATGCATCAAGATAACTCTATCGCCGATGAACAAAATAAGTACAAGCCAGAGATGATACTCTACTATAACAGCACAAAGAGCGGAGTAGACATGATGGACAAAATGACTGCATTTTACACGACAAAACGCAGAACCAAACGATGGCCGCTCGCCATGTTCTACAATTTGCTCGATGTCTGCGGTTTAGCAGCCTATGTCGTGTATTCTTTCAACAAGCCGGACATCACTGCGACCAGTAAAGTTGTTTCTCACCAGCATGGCTAAGCAACTCATGCTGCCCGGTATAGAAGAGCGGTCGAAAATTCCGCGAGTGATGGCTAACTTCTCCAGGTCGCATTGTATCGCATTGTGTGTTTGTGCCGAAATCAATGGTTTACGCAAAACAACTTTTAAATGGTGCTGCAAAAATGTTTGTCCGGGGACAGTAGGGCATCAATGATTGGAACTCGTTAAAGTCCGCATTGAAAGCTCAATTTGGAAGTGCACTTTCGACCGCAGAAGTTCATCGATCGCTAAACATGCGGAGAAAACAAATCAGGGAATCTTTTGTGGAGTACCTATATGACTTAATGGAAATAGCCAGACCAAAAAAATTGGACGAAGAGAGCTTGATTGAGTATTTTATTGAACATACGACAGTGCTCAAAACAAGACGGTATTGTACCAGGCGAAAGATATCGGTGAGTTGAAAATGCAGCTGCGCGTTTATGAGAAGGTGCGGGGCCCCTATCTAAATCAACCAAGCTTAAGGGGGAGCCACAGATCTTCACAAAGTAGACAGAACAACAGACGCTGAAGAAAACCCAACGGGCATGTTTTAAGTGTGGAGAGTCGAAACATCTGGCCGGAGAGTGCCCGATTAAAACCTTTAAATGTTTCAAATATGGGCGAGAAGGGCATCGAGCCATGGAATGAAATACAGAGCAGAAGCTTCGTACGAAGTCGGAAGAAGTTCCCGATGGTAGAGCACCAAGAGATCACCTGAATGAATCTTGGCAGAACGCTAGTGTTTCTTTAGCGGTTGGGTCGAACCGTATTTTTTAAACCCATCACGATGCGCGGTCTTACATTGTCAGCGTTCGTGGATACGGGTAGTGACCTTAATTTGTTGAGGTATGAAAGTTTAACTATGATGGAGTACATCGAACTAGACTCCAACAAGAGGAATTTGTTCGGGATAGGTAACAATCCAATCGCAACGCTGGGAAGTTTTTGGGTAAACCTTGTGATAGATGGGGTGGAATTAAAACTGAGATTCCACGTCGTAAGAGAAAGAGATATGGAGTATTCAGCTGTGTTAGGTAACGATATCCTCAACGATGTTGATCTGTTGGTAAGGTGAGGGTTGAAGAGGCATTAGACAGGAGTGTCGTAAGAGTTATCGAAAGTGCCGTTGGAGTCGATTTAGGGAAAAGGGGCGTGGGTCACGTTGGTGTTGGCAAGAGTGTCGCCCAAGCTACCCGAGCCGTCAAAGTCGACAAAAATATCATCGACTTGGATTATGAACAAGAGTTAGACGCAAGTAACCAAACCAGTGTCGATGCGAAGAAAAGCAGTGTGGAAGAGTTAAGCGTTATTTCCAGCTATTTGTCTATCGGTTGAGGAGGAAGTTTTTAATAATGAATCAGATGTAGACTTCTATCATTTAGATTATCAGAAGCAAGAAACCTTGAAGAGGATGATTAGAGAATATGTACCGAGTAAAACTAAGGATTCGCCCGTCGAGATGAAATTGGTTGAAATTCCGATGAAATTCCAGTATTTCAAAAATCAAGACGACTGTCGTTTACGGATAAAGCGGTAGTACAAGCGCAGATTAATAAGTGGGTGGCTTAAAATATCATACAGCCAAGTACGTCGGAGTACGCATCACCTGTTGTACTAGTATCCAAGAAAGATGTAACGAAAAGGCTATGTTGCGATTACCGAAAGCTGAATGCCAAAGTTGTGAAATAATTTTCTTACGGTGTTAATGGATGATGTATTGGAACGTCTACAAGGTGCGAGGGTATTCACGACCTTAGATTTGGAGAACGGTTTTTTCCACGTTCCGGTAGAACCAAATTCACGGAAATACACGTCGTTCGTGACCCCAGGAGGACAGTTCGAGTTGCGATACGTACCATTGGGAATTTCGAACTCACCCGCAGTGTTTGCAAGGTACATTTTCGCGGTATTACGGGAATTAATGAAGGCTGGGATAGTTGTTGTTTACATGGATGATTTGATCAATCCATCTAACGACGAAGAAGAAAATATTGAGAAGTTAAGGCTAGTGCTGAAAGTAGCCTCGGAGTATGGTCTACGAATAAAATGGAGAAAGCGCGTTATTGAGAATAATACGCTACGTCCATCAAGAGAGAAAGTGAGAGCTGTGGACGAATTTCCAGAGCCGACTAATAAGAAAGCGCTTCAACGCTTCTTAGGTCTGGCGTCGTATTTTAGACGTTTTATAGAAGACTTTGCTAGTATCGCGAGGCCCTTGTCCGATTTATTGCGTAAGAATGCCGATTTTCAGTGGGGAACCGAACAGCAAGTTTCTTTTCAGCAACTCAAGGCTGCACTTGTTTCAGCACCCGTCTTGAAGTTATATGTATAATCCCAAATCATCGACAGAAATCCATACAGATGCCAGTAAGTACGGATATGGAGCAGTTTTGCTGCAGAAAAACCCAGACGACCAGCAGTTTAACCCGGTACAGTACATGAGTAGAAAGACTACGGCATTCGAGGAAAAATATCACTCCTACGAGCTAGAGGTATTGGCGGTCATCGAAGTTCTGAAGAAATGGCGAGTGTACGTGCTAGGAACCAAGTTTAAGATCGTAACGGACTGTAACGCCTTTGCCATGACGATGAAAAAAGAGAATGTTCCACTAATAGTATCCCGCAGGGCGATATTTTTGCAAGAATTCCAATATGACATATGTAGAACACCGGTCAGGATCGAAGATGAAGCACGCAGACACCTTGAGTCGAGTATATTGCTTAATGATTGAGGATTCGTTGAGTCATCGATTAAAGGACGATTGGATAAGGCCGGTGCGAAAGGTTCTCGAAAGAGAAGAATATGAGGATTTCTTTATAAGATCGGGAATCTTGTTTAAAGACACTGTTAAGGAGTTAGTAGTAGTTCCAGAGGCAATGGAGAATGAAATTATTAGTCTAGCACAAGAGAAAACCTTCTTTATCCCAGGTTTGGCGAAAAAGGTCGCGGACGTTGCCAAGGGGTGTGTAAAGTGCATTCTAACGGAAGCCGATCTGAAACCGATCGATAAGGAGGATCGACTTTTCAGGAGAGAACTTTTCACATCGATCATGTAGGATCAATGGAGCAAACTCACAAGCAATACAATCACATCCTTGTGGTGGTCGATGCAATTTCAAAATTCGTTTGGCTCCATCCAACGAAAAGTACTGGAGCAAGTGAAGTAGTCGACAGATTGAGGAAACAAGCCAATGTCTTTGGGAACCCGCGTCGAATTATCTCAGACAGAGGAACCGCCTTCACATCGGATTTATTCAAAGGCTATTGTACGGAAGAGGGTATTCAGCACTTATTAATTGCAACTGGAGTTCCGAGAGGCAACGGACAAGTAGAGAGGATTCATCGAATTATATGCTGTCGAAGGCTTGCCAAGGTAACGCCAAGCACTGGTATCAACATGTAGACAAGGTGCAGCGAGTTTTAAATAATTCACCATCACGAAGTACGAAGTTTACACCGTTCAGAATACTCACAGTCTTGGAAATGAGACTCCTCGACTACCCAGACCTTCGCGAATAGCTCGAAAACGCGGCGGTTCGAGAATTGGACTCAGAAAGAGAAGAAGTACGTGAAAGGGTCCGAGAAAATATTTCTGCAGTTTAACGGAAAATAAGCGGAATTTTAATAGATCCCGAATACCCGAATCACTATAAGCTGAATGAATTAGTCGCAATCAAGCGCACTCAGTTTGGAGCAGGTATGAAGCTACGGTCTAAATATTTGGGAACGAGGATACTTAATCACGGAAGGTATGAATTCCATAAAATAGGAGATTATGAGGGACCTTTAAAGACAAACACAGTTACTGAAAACATGAAAAGGTGGAGTACTTTATTCGGGTCGAATGAGCTGTCAGGATAGCCGAATGGGAGATAGGGCCGAACAAAACATAAGACGCACTATCACATCAGGCGACAGACAATACACGACACAACGAACGACCGAGAGCTAGTCCCTTTTCCTTGCTAAAGAAATTCTACAGTTTGGCATCAACCAGCAAAGGCGACGGATCGCATGGATTGTGAATCCAATTGTGAAAATAAAGTGGACTTTTTTATTTGTGAACTCGGTGTTTCTTTTACTCCCCACAAATCCCACAGTACTATTATCAGCATATATAACTTTAAATACAGGGTCCGCCATCTAACGTTTTTTTTTTCAAGTAGTGCTTATTTCGTGAATGGTAACACTTAGCTCATGTCTGATTTGACAGATAATTAGTTTTATCCTTCCGCTGAACGAATATGGTTGTGTATACGCTTGAACAACGCTGGGAAATATTGCGACATTACTTTGAAAATCATGGTAATGTTGCAGAATGTGTGCGAAAATTGCGTACGGATTTTGGAAGAAGAGAAGCACCGTCAGCTCCATATGTTCGTTATCTTGTGAAAAAAGTGCAAGAAACTGGCATCCTCATCGATAAACCAAAGCGTGAAAAGCCAAAAACAGTGCGTACACCCGAGAATATTGCTGCTGCGGCAGAAAGTGTGCGTGAAGCGCCATCAACATCAATTCGCCGTCGTTCTCAACAATTGAACATTTCGGAGACATCATTGAGACGAATTTTGCATAAAGACCTTGGTATGACGCCATACAAAGTCCAATTGGTTCAGGAGTTGAAGCCAACTGACCATCCAATGCGTTTTCGCTTCGCTAAGTGGGCCTGCGATCGACTTACAGAAGATGCCGATTTTGCCAAAAAAATCATCTTTTCAGCTGAAGCTCATTTTGATCTTGGCGGGTATGTAAACAAGCAAAATGGTCGCATTTGTGGCACAGAAAACCCGCACGAGTTACGTGCCTTGCCACTTCACCCAGCATCCACCATCAGCATCTTCAAACATCACACAACCCATCGACTTAGCAACAGTGGCACAAGCCATCCAAATTGTTATACAGCAACAGCACAGTGGGTCATATTGCAAAAAGCGGTCACCACTGAAGCTTGTAAACAAGACAGCACAGTAAAAGCGGTCACCACTGAAGCTTGTAAACAAGATACAGTTTAGGCGGGTGATAAGGAAGATAGAGCGTGAAGAATTGGGCATTCTCGTTCGGACTGTCTCGGCGTCAACATCGACTAAGTTTTTTCCAACACATATACATTATACATTTATATATATTATAAGTCAATAAATATAGTTAAGCTCCCTCGTAATTGGCGCAGTCGACGTTTTCCAGATTGGTACAGGTGAACACAATAAAGTAGCCTACGAATCCTCTGGAATTACGAACCAAAAAAAAAAAAAAAAAAAAAAAAAAAAAAAAAAAAAAAACACACAAACTCATAAGTACATAGTGAATTTATTACATCAAGATTAATCCATCAACATCAATTATCATCAAGTCATCAAGCTTACATCATCAAAATCCCTCTAAAGCAAATATCAGTCATCAAGACCATCCCAACAACAATAGTTAAAGCAAGATTATTCGCATCACCAAGTAAGTTCTTCTGTATTTGACTATTTTCCCTACCTATGCCCTCTTTCAAAACCCATAAACCCAATAAATTTCATGCTAGTTGCTTTATATCCAACATTGAAAAGAAAAAATTAAACTGTAATCTTGACAACATAGTTAAAGCATACTCAAACAATAACACATACACATTTATTCCCAAAATGAACACTGACGAATCAACAATTGCATTAAACGTCTTTAACTCACTCAGGATACCTGACGCAGTTAAAGATCTGCCGAATTTCGATGGAAACCCTAGACTTTTGTTTGATTTTCTTTCCAACGTTGAGGAGATTTTAAGTTTCATGCCTTCATTAAATAATACTGGTTATGGTAAAATTATTATTCGGTCAATTCGTAATAAAATTATTGGCGAAGCAAACGAAGTACTTAATATGTACGGTACTCCAGTAGTGTGGGAACAAATTAAGCATAATTTGATCGTGCACTACTCGGATAAACGTAACGAGACAAGTTTGATACGGGACCTACATCAATTGCGACAAAACCAAAGTACAGTTGACATCTTTTACTCTCAGATAATTGAAATTCAATCAGCTATGATTAACCACGTAAGGGTACACGAAAGTGACCAAAATGTAATACAGGCTAAATTCGATTTATATGAGGAAATGTGCTTGAACACGTTTCTTTCAGGTCTCCGAGAGCCGTTAGGTTCTACCATTAGAGCTATGAGGCCAAACAAACTATCCGATGCTCTGAACCTTTGCCTTAAAGAGCAGAATTGTATTTATTTCCGTAATCACAGTTTCACGAAACCAACAACAATGTTTAATAAGTCCTTTAGTGGAATTAACAGGCAGCTTATTCCCCAAAATACTAGACCCTCTTCAACTTCACAATATTCTCCCAATTTCAACCAATACTATACAAATAGGCCACACTATTTACAGCATAATCAGCAGTATTCAAATAGACCATACTTTCCTACTAACAATCAACAATCTTCCGATCATTGGCAATTCAACAACAGTTCACCAGTTCAACAACAATTAACCAGACAATATTCAGGCAACAACCCAAATCATCAAACATTTACTCCCCGTTTTAACCAAAATATTCCACTTACTAACAATAGTTACAACAAACCAGGTACAAGTCAATCAAAGCGATCAATTCCAAAACCCATGGACATAGGCAGTGCAAACACTAATACAACTTACTTACATAATACCGAAATTAATGCTTTGCCTAGTAATAGCCCCAATGAACAATTACAGTATGAACAGCACTTTGCTTGTCAACAACCACAGGAATATCACCAAGGTTTAGATTTTCAAGGTTCTTCTAGTGAAATAGTACATCCTGAGGTCGATGATGTAAATTGTCACACACTTGCCTCGGGAAATCAATAGGATACATTAGTTTGAACAACTACAACACAAGTTTACTCCCTTACATAACAATAGACAGTTTAATCAATTCAAAGTTAAAGTTCCTCATTGACACAGGTAGCAATAGATCATTTATTAAACCACACATAGCAAAGAACTTCCCTACACAAACAATAGATCCAATAGAAATCAAAACAGTTTTTACTAGTCAATACATCAACGAAGAAGTATCACTGAATGGACTTTTCGAGCTAAAAGCCAATAAACGACTCAACTTTTTGCTTTTTAACTTTCATAGTTACTTCGATGGCCTTATTGGAATGGACATTATGAAGAAATTAGAAATGAAGGTCGACCTTAAAAGCAATATGTTAGAAAACGAGACAGTGAAAATACCACTATATTTCAAACCTAATCTCACCTCACAACCATGTTTGGTTCCGAGAATGAGCAAAATTATTTGTCGTCTTCCTGTCGACGTAGAATTTGGTAGCATTTTTATTAAGCCCACATTAATAAAACCTAATTTACTCATTTCTGAGGGCTTATACAAAGCAGATGCATGGTTCTCCTTAGTCGAGGTTACAAATCCCACTGATTCTAGTCAGCTCCTTTTAGTCGAACAGCCCATTAAAACCACTAAAATAAATGCAGATAACGTAATTGAAATACATAATCTATCCATCACCAATACTAAAAATCTTGGTAACGTAAATGTTGTTGATATGCTCCGCATCGATCACCTTAATCCAGAAGAAAGGAACGCTATTAAAAAGCTGTGCTGCAAATACAAGGACATATTTTTCAAGGAGTGCGATAACCTGACATTCTCTAGCGAAATCAAGCATCAGATAAAAACAAAAGATGACCAACCTATTTACACCAAATCCTATAGGTATCCATATCTGCTTAAAGAGGAAGTGCAAAGGCAAATTTCGGGGATGCTTGAACAGGGTATTATTCGCCAAAGTTTTTCACCTTGGTCTTCTCCAATTTGGATGGTACCTAAAAAGAAAGACCCCAGTGGCAAAGAAAAATGGAGATTGGTCATAGATTATCGCAAATTGAATGAGAGGACCATTGATGATAAATATCCCATCCCAAACATCTCCGATATTCTCGACAAATTAGGAAAATCCCTTTATTTTAGTACACTCGATTTGGCATCTGGATTTCACCAGATTCAAGTACAAGAAAAAGATATACCCAAAACAGCTTTCTCAGTAAATAATGGTCACTTTGAATTTGTAAGAATGCCCTTTGGGCTGAAAAATGCCCCGTCAACGTTTCAAAGGGTGATGGACCATGTTTTGCGTGAGTTGCAAGGGAAAATCTGTTTCGTATACATGGACGACATAATCGTCTTTTCTACATCGCTCCAAGAGCACATCCAAAACTTGGAGCTCGTGTTTAGGAATCTCAAGGAGTCTAACTTTAAGATACAGCTCACCAAATCCGAGTTTCTACAAAAGGAGGTATCATTTTTAGGTCATTTGGTAACTTCTGAAGGAGTTAAACCAAACCCAGACAAAGTCATTGCAATAAAAAAATTTCCAATACCTCAAACTCCTAAGCAAATAAAATCGTTTTTAGGATTGCTCGGTTACTACAGGAAATTTATTAAAGATTTCGCAAAAATAACCAAACCTATGACGGAGTGCTTGAGGAAAGGCAATAAAATCATCTTAAATTCGAGGTATATAGATTGCTTTGAGAGTTGTAAATCTCTTTTATGCAATGAGCCTATATTTCAATACCCGGACTTTACCAAGCCCTTCAACCTTACTACAGACGCGAGTAACATTGCAATAGGCGCAATACTATCTCAGGGGCCAATTGGATCAGACAAACCGGTTTGTTACGCAAGCCGTACTTTGTCAAAATCAGAGGAAAATTACAGTACCATAGAGAAAGAGCTATTGGCAGTCTATTGGGCTACGAAATATTTCCGTCCGTATCTCTATGGTAGAGAATTTACTATCGTAACAGACCATAAGCCCTTGATGTGGCTGTTTTCACTCAAGGATCCAAGCTCGAAATTAGTTCGCTGGAGGTTGAGTCTAGAAGAGTACAACTACAGGATAGTTCACAAAAGTGGAAAGTTGAATTCTAATGCCGATGCACTGTCTAGAGTTCAAATTCATCTTAACGAACTTACCGACATGCAATCAAGTTCTCTCGATTTAGCATCTATCAATAACAACATCGACGTAACCGAAAATTTGAATACTATCCACTCGGGTCAGGAAAATATGGATGACGGTATCCCGATATCCGAAAGACCTATCAATGAGTTCTCTAACCAAATAATTATCGTGGAAAATCCTAATAGAAAGAAACTTCATGCAACCCTGAGTATTCTCTTTAAGAGAAAGAAAAGACACCGGATAGAAAGTCACAATGTCTGTAACAAGGATGTTATGATTGAAATCTTACGTAATTTTGCTAACACCAAAAGAGTAACAGCTGTCCTTGCAGATGATAAAACCTTTAAGATAGTTCAAAAAGTTTACACCAAATATTTCAATAATGGACGCATGAAACTCGTTAGAAGCAATATCTTACTCCAAGACATAACACAACGTGATGAACAAGAGCGCATAATAAGAACATACCACGAAAAGTCAAATCACAGGGGAATTGCAGAAAGTGTAGAACATATTAAAAGACAATACTATTTCCCAAATATGAAGAACATAGTATCAAAAATAATAAACAATTGCGACATTTGCCAGAAATACAAATATGACCGTCTAGCGAAACCCCTAAAATTCGAGCTAACCGAGACTCCGTCAAGACCCTTACAAATATTACATTGTGACATTTACTCAATACATAAAGAACATTTCTTGACTATAATAGATAAATTTAGTAGGTTCTCAAGCGTTTATTTATTACCATCTAGGAATAGTATTAACCTCATTAAATCATTGAAGCATTTCTTCTCACACCATGGTATTCCTGAAAAGGTGATTACTGATAATGGAACTGAATTCCTTTCTTCCCTATTTAAGGACTTCTTGAATGCGTACAATATACACCTACACACAACGTGTGCTAAAAGTTCTACTGGAAATTCACCTGTAGAGAGGTTTCACTCCACTTTAACCGAGTTAATAAGAATAATTAAAGCAAAATTTCCCAGTAAACCAATAGGTGAAATTGTAGATGAAGCAGTAATAAGCTATAACAATTCCATAAACTCAATAACTAAAATGACCCCGTTTGAGCTACTTAATGGTCACATATCAGAAGGTAATATTTTTCCAAACACGACAAAGACAAATACAAATACAAAACAGGATTACCTACGAGAACACTTAGAGACATATGACACTTTAAAAGACTTAGCATATAAAAGGAGTTTAGCCTATAAAGAAAACATAATCGAAAAATGTAATAAAGGGCGTGAAACACCCCCTATATTGCAAATCGGTGACCGAATATTTGAGAAAGACGACAGACGAAATAAACTTGCAGCACAATTCATAGAACACGAAGTAAAACGAAATGATCGAACTACTATTGAAACAAATAAAAGAAAAGTACACAAACAGAAAATTAAAACCAAAAGGAAATATGCTTAATACGTAAAGTAACGAATTTTTCTAATTTTGAAGTTTATTTTACAAGAAACACTCAGGGTTGGTCAGTTGAATCACATATTTATTTTGTAAACATTGCGTATTTTCATTTATTTTACATACATATGTACATATATACATAGATAAAGCAACTAGCTACAAATTCCCCATCCCATCCTGTCCCCTATCACATACAACAATAGTCAATACAGGAAGGACAAGCCCAACATTCGTGAAACATCCCTTACCCCTAAACATTACTTTTGGGGGGGAGGAGTTACGTGCCTTGCCACTTCACCCAGCATCCACCATCAGCATCTTCAAACATCACACAACCCATCGACTTAGCAACAGTGGCACAAGCCATCCAAATTGTTATACAGCAACAGCACAGTGGGTCATATTGCAAAAAGCGGTCACCACTGAAGCTTGTAAACAAGACAGCACAGTAAAAGCGGTCACCACTGAAGCTTGTAAACAAGATACAGTTTAGGCGGGTGATAAGGAAGATAGAGCGTGAAGAATTGGGCATTCTCGTTCGGACTGTCTCGGCGTCAACATCGACTAAGTTTTTTCCAACACATATACATTATACATTTATATATATTATAAGTCAATAAATATAGTTAAGCTCCCTCGTAATTCACGCATACATTGAAATGCCGGTGCACTCAAAACGAGCCACTGTTTGGTGCGGATTTTGGTCCAGAGGCATAATTGGGCCATTTTTCTTCGAAAATGAGCAAGGAGTGGCCGTTACAGTCAATGGCGTTCGTTATCGGGTCATGTTGAACGAATTTTTGTTCACAAAAATTGAAGAGGAGGATATTGGCAACATTTGGTTTCAACAGGACGGCGCTACGTGCCACACAGCCGAAGCTACACTCGATGTTTTGCGCCCTGCTTTTGAAGATCGCATTATCAGCCGGAGAGCTGATGTCGTTTGGCCACTTCGGAGCTGCGATTTGACACCGTTGGACTATTATTTGTGGGGTGCCGTCAAAGATAAGTGTTACGCCGACAAGCCAGAGACAATCGACGCTTTAAAGGACAATATTCGTGAACCATTGGTGAAATACAGCTGCACACAATCGATAATGTGCTTAAAAATTGGACCGATCGTGTAGGCTACTGCATGGCCAGCCGAGGCAGCCATTTGAATGAAATTATTTTCCATTATTAACCGGAAGGATTGTACTTTCAAATAAAAAAAGAAATTTGAGAAAATATTCAGTAGTTTTTTTTATAGCATTTTCAAAAAAAAAAAAAAAATTATTTGGCGGACCCTTTAGTTTGTGCCCACAATATGTAAGTGGAATAATGAAAATTAATTTTAACGCCCGGGGATGGTTTAACAGGAAGATTCAGAAACATTAACTTAGTCTTATCTCTTAGTATTACAATAGCTTGTGACTGGCAAACCAGAATCGAAGCAGATAAACATCGTGATTAATCTACGCAACTAAGTCCAAACGTGTCTTTGTGCTATTAGCAAAAGAGATGTCAATATAAAATCAAGAAGTCGATGGCATATTGATAATTATATGGGTTGTAAGATACGAATGTAGCAGTAGGCAAAGTGGAGCTTCCGTTTCGGAAATGTTATTAAGGCGCTTGTAAAGTGGAAATAAGCTGATTTCGCTTATGCTCGGGCTATGAGAACTCCGTAACCAGTAGTATTGCGCGAGCCGTCAGCATGAAAAGTGTAAAGTCGCATGTGAATAACAAACTGTCTCTGGTACTGGGGCAGAGATTAGTTTCAGTTAGGGAAAAAATAGGGCAGTTTTTGAGAATTAATGAGAGTACTGCGAAGATTTTGATGCGCAGTCCTCTACATCCTGACGGAGACATATTTTGCTGAAGTGAGTGATTAGTGGAGAATGTAACGGTGCTTAGATTAGGATTGAAAACGTCGGTAGGAGAGGCGATTAGAGCAGACGTGGGCAGCGAACGAGGAAAGATTGTTGGTTACGTCAATCGGCAAAATTTTTGTGCTCTAGCGGGACTGGATAAATGTTTCCTTCAGTTCGTGGGGCCTTCTTGATGGTTCGATACAATGACTTTGCTTTTACCGTAAATGCATATGGAACCAGCTTAGCCGTGAAGGTACGTAAGATGGAGGCGCACGTTTTTGTTAATTCATCTGTCTCTCAAGCGTGACATGACATATCGGCCTTCAGCATTATTTTCGACGCGTTATTTGGTAAGATTGTAGAGAGGAGTGGATCTAAGAGAGAAGGGAATAGATTGACTTGAGTGAAGTAAAAGAAATGAAAGGGGAAAGGGATACGCCATATAAGAGCAGGATTAAAGGCACGGGTATGGACAGCCGACGGTATGCGACAGTCGTGTGTCGGATGTCCATGAGAGCGTTCAGGGTTATATACTTTAGCGGTAGGGAGTGGGGTAGGATTAGGTTAATTAAAGATTTGTGGTAGCGGGTTGAATTGACAATTACTCCTTTTAACACACAGTTAGAATGTATTTTGAGTACAAATAAATTTGGTCTTTTATAATTGTTTCATAGTGATAACTGATCTCTCTTGTTATAGAGAGGTTAAACATCTGTTAAAATCATTCAGTTTATATCAGTTTGAGTTTCAATAAAAAGAACCTTGTTTTTTATTGTGTTGGATATATCAAATTTCGTGGTAGCTAAGCAACATTTGCAGAAAGTTAAATTTTTTTGTTTTAATTGAATTAAAAATGTTGCTGAAGCGGATCGCTACGAAAAAAATTCGAAGACAAAGAATTGGAGGCATTACTTGATGAAAATTCGAATCAAACGGAAATGCAGCTTGCAGATTCATTGGGAGTAAATAAGCAAGTAGCTTTTGTACGAATAAAACACATGGCGATAATTTAGCGGCAAGACAAGAGAGTTCCTCATGAACTGAAACCAAGAGATGTTAAAAGGCGATTTTTCATTTGCGAACAGCTTGTGAGTGGGGATGAGAAATGGATATTCTACGATAATCCCAAGAAGAAAAAATACTACGCTAAGTATGGCGAATCATTACCATCGACCCGAACATCAACACGAAAGCAAAATTTCATTTCGAAGGTCATGCGGTGTATTTGTTGGCACCAAAAGGATGTTGTGTACCATGAGCTACTACATTCTAGCCAACCTATTACAGGCGATCTATAAAGGCTACAACTGATTCGTTTGAGCCGTACGTTATGAGGAAAACGGCCAGAATACAACCAAAGAGGTAGCCACCTCAACCTACTTACCTACCCACGATCAAAGAAATGACAAAGTCATTTTTGCATGAAAACGCTCGCCCACATAACGTAATTTAGAAATGAAAGTGCAATTCTCCCGACCTTGCCTTTTCTTATAACTGGTTATTCCGAAAGATAAAGCATGACGCACGAAAATCGGTTCGAAAGTTAGATCGCCTCAACAGAGGAAACATTAAAAAAATAGTCAAAGTCACACTGCCGCTTTGCATTGATGGACTAAATTTTTGGACCTGATTTTACCGTCAAAGAATCTCCTGCGTACGCTATTGAGTGGTAAAGAAAACCTATAAAATTGCGTGAAAACCTAACCCAATTATGTTTAATTATGCCAGTGACGTCCTTCGCATACTTATTCAATTTTATTAAATGTCGCAATTTAGTTAGAAACGTGTTGAGTTTGTTGCAAAGTCCTTTCACAAACACGATATTAATTCTGAATCGGTCCAGCGGTCGACCTACAAGAGGAGAGACGGTATCAAACCAATGTGGAATTCAATTGTCCAGTGTAACTCATCGATTTTTATAAAGACATGTGGTATACATATCTGCTGTTTGTCATTACAACTTATCTCCAATTACTTTGCATGTCTGATTGCAATTTCAGTTAATTCAATAAGACTGCAAGTTATTTCAATTACATTCACAAAAACGACACGAGTCGTCCCTTTATTTTCGTATCTACCATTCGGCACAATGCTTAATTTCCTTCTCTCCCCCGGACATGATTTCGTTTCTCGTGTTGGTACTTTGGAAATCTTCAAGGACAGCTTCATTTTCTTTCATCTAATGTTACTAAAAACTTAAAATAAAACTCAACTATACTTCGAAACTAACGAATTCATGAAGAATACCGATAACCTAAATGATAGTCCCTTTTCTTGGCTTAAAAGCAATTTTCTAACGATAGGAGAAAGCATGTATGTATATATTGTAGTATATAGTATATTAAGGCATTTAGGAAAGAGGATTTAATTAAAATATTCTTTATATGACGAACATGGAAACAGCAACTTAAACCTGGTTAAGTACAGTTGACTGACTAACATTTTCATAATTTGAGATTATGAGTGGCTGCCGAACATTCTAACTTTTAATACCTTTTTTAACTAAAATAAATTAATGGAATAAAAAGAAAGAGAATCTATTGGGTTTCTGGATGGGACTATTTTACCGTTGGCTCGGAAAGCCAGTGGTAAGAGGCGACAAAATTCAGAGGTAGGGGAAGAACTGTTGACTCTGCACTACCCTCACCCATCAAATATGGTTAACACACTTTATTGTTAAATATGGTAGACTTAAAATGTGGTAGATTTAGAACAATATTAAACTACTAGAAGTCAAAGAATACAGAGGATCGGATTGAGATTCCGTCTACATTATAATTATTGCCAAAATCAAAAAGCGATTCAAATTCACAGAATCGGAACACGGTGATGTATAAAATAATTTTACGTTGAAAACTTAAGCGAACCACGTATCCAGCACAAATACCACGAGAAAATGTATAACTGGTTAGATAACATAGAAGCTACCAATTAAACATTACAGGTAGAAGCAGTATAGTCAACAAACTCTCAAAGGGAAACATGGGTTCGACATTATCGCTCTCGTATTTAAGATGGTTGACTGACAACAATGCAAAAATTACCGAAGATAAATTTTGCTATTAATTTGCTTAGAGGTATTATCAAATATTCTCGTAAAGAGACTGATATCATATGCTAGGGAAATAGAATTTCTATTGTGGCTTCTGAAGGAACATGAGTAACCAAAATTTCACCATAGAAAAGAAATGGGAATTCCATGGAATGGTCCACCAACTATTTAAAGATTTTAAAAAACCGTATGACTCTATAAACCGACAGGTAATGTATCATTTGTTTTCTAATATACGTATATTGTCTTTTTGTATCTCTGAAGAAAAATTTTCCAAGATGTATTGAAAAGTCTTTCTGTTCATAAGAAAATGCTCTTTAAATTTGCAGGAAATTAATGGAGACGGGGATATAAATTATGAAATTCTCCAAGACTTCTCCGTTTTTTGTTTATTTAAATGTTCAATGCTTTAACTAAATGCTTATTATTATTATTAGATGGCGTTGCACCTCATGAAGGGCCAGGGCCAAGCTTTTCTCATTCACTTATCTTGTGTGCGATTTGTTTTTCACACAAGTGAACGTTACCTACAGTTTAACGCCGATTCTGAACGGCGAGAGCCGAGAAGCTTTTTCAAGACAAGTCTACAACGGGGGGTTTGCCTATACCCCGCCGAGGAGGGACGCCGCGAAATAATCATTCGATGGTGTTGGTATTATCCGGATCCGAACTCGCTCACTGCGTGTCAAGGGTCGATACACTACCCATATCGCCACGGCGCTCTCAAAGCCCTAATGTTTTTAATTAAATGTTAATTTTTTTACGCAGTGAATAGCTCCTTTCCAATAGAAATAAGCACCTAATTTATCACACACATTGTTAACTTAACACTCAATCTTTTGCGCTTTATTTGGTAGCAATGTCGCTACCGTCTATAGAATAGAAGTCTGAAAATCTTAATATAATCAAAAAGAAGAAAAATATTGTTTCCCACGACTTTTAGTAATGATGCAAGTGCGATATGCAATAATTTGCTTTTCGCCCCTAAGATATGGATGTAAATCAGTACGATATAGAAGTATTGTATGAATACTTAAGTTAATGTATCTGTTGCGACTGGTATTCGCACACACGCATGATTATAAATGTTCTCTTGTGTCCACAATGTACACTTTTAACAAAAAACTACATGTGGGCGAAGACCATTCCTCTATATCATTAATTCTATTTTTAATATTTTACGGGATGTTGACAAAACGCCCAAAGGATCCCTCGTCAAGTAAAAGTTTCTCATAGCTTAACCCTCAGAATCGATAAATAATATCTTCGATCTATGTGGAAAACAAATCAAAATTACTTTTCTTCCATTGACTTATCAGTTGAATATGTGTACAGAGGTGAAGTAGAGTTCAAACGAACTTTCAATGTCAACAGTTATAAACTGCTAAAAACACCAGGAAAACACGTCATTGATGGCATCCAAATTCAACGAACTATCATTCAAAATACACCAAGTTTTCTTCGAGAAAATAATCAGTTTGCAGCTTATTTTAAATTCAATTCACGCTCCTTAAAGAACATACCTATAGTAAGAAATATAATGGCACTTGGAAGTTATCAAGTTTCGCGAAACACTTCGGGAAAACACCTTCACTTATTTTCTAAATTAAATGTACATTCCTCGGATTAAAGGGAATGTGGACTGTTGACGGGTAGCTCACTCGTTAAGAAGAAGTATTCACAATACACCGAGATGGGGTTATGGAATTTTAATTTCCTTTCCTCTCTGAAAATACGAGTACTTAATAAAATATTCTAATCATTCCCCACTTAATATTGAAGTTGTATCTTGTAACACTAACTATAATTTGAGGTAGATGGTCGAGACACCCTAGATTAAAGAAGAACACTTTAATATAATTAGGAACGCTTAGGAAGAATTTCGAAACGTAGTCGCTCCCACATTGACATCAGTTTACAGACCCACATATCCGGAGATAAGGACATTAAAATCGGTGATCAGGAACCTCCAATAGTTGTTGAAAGAAAATTACACATTAGCTGCCAGTTTGCATTGGAACAATAAAGTTCGTTGAATAAAATCTTATAGTTCTAGCATGTTCCGCAAATAAATCAAATATTCGGGAGAAAGATCATAACGACATCTCTTATGTCTGATTCCCCCGGACGAGAGATAATAATACGACACTACAGAACCTAGGCATAAGTCTAGAGAGTGTCTACATTTTTTAATGGTCCAGGATTCACAAGATAAAGACAATTCAATCGGAAAATGCGGCTTTCCTGAACCATTCACAGTTTCATACAGAAATAGAGAATTGACAATCGGAGGATAACGGTTACAATGATGTAAACCTTGTGAATGGCATTGTCGCCAATGAAAAAAAAAATAAAAAATGAATAAAAAAAATCACATAAAAATAAAAAGTCGTCGAGATCTCAAACGTAGTTTTAAGACGCCTGCCAATTGAAGCAGTAGATATTCTCACCATGCTATTCAACAACGCTCCGAATTGCATTCGATATTGGAAAACCGCTGTATCCCTAAGCGTGATAGAGATAGGACAAACACTGCTAATCTCTAATGAACGCACGATAGTAAATAGAGCTCTGATCAAATGGGTTAAGGAAGAGAAAACATACCGGACAGCCAGTTTGGTTTTAAGGCGAGGCATGATACTATTTACGTTGCGTCAAAAATAGTGGTTGAAAATGCGCGAAACAAATTCAATAAAAAAGGAGGCCTTTATATATTATAATTAACTTTTATTAATTTTTAGTGCGCGAACAACCAAGACTATAATTATAATGAAAAAACCTCATGGCTCGGTCGTTTGGTTAGTTGGTTGCTAAGAAAGGTGTTTTTTCCTAGGTTACTAAGCCACATCATCATTGTTTCGCACAAAGTGCGCGGTAAGTGATGAAGATGTTAGGAAAAATGAACGAGCCACATTGTCAACAAAAGATATTTAAGTTATAACAATTAATATAATTAATGACAAAGAGTTTCCGACATTTAAGGAATAAGGCAAAAAACCAATGTACGGGTGTTTGTTTGGTCGACTTTGAAAATGCCTTCGACACCGTATGGTTAGAAGGTCCATTCGCTCTATAAGCTCGCCAGGTTGGGCATACCAAATCACCCTCCGAACATGACTTACGTAATAACTGTGGAAAAAAAATTGTTACTGGATGTGACAACTTTACTTCGAGCCGGATATTTGACATCAAAAACGGTGTACAACAGGGAGCTGTTAATTTTGCGATACTATTTCACACTTACACCAGCGATCTTATAGGTTTTCTCAGTCACTCAATTGCGTATGCAGATGATTTAGTAGCGTACAGATCAGGTCCAAAAACTTGATATAGATATTTAAAATAATAAAAATCTTTAAGGATCTTTAAAGACCTTAACAATATCACAGAGTTGGATAAGCGGGGAGCATTACATATACTCCTGAAGGGACATTTTCGCGACATAACAAGTGGGTGGAGAGGTGATATATGCAACTCTTCCCCAATTATTTATACCGCATTGTAACTTCGAATAAACAATTGCGCAATAAATGGCTTTCAATGTTACGTACAGCACTTTCCAAGTCGGTAAGTAGACTACGAATAAGCGCTCGCACACAATTTTTTAGGAGCTGGATGTCTTCACCCCCAAGTCAGAGTTTGGTCTATATTAATGCCTAAGTACCTACATTTCTTCAACTTTATCAGTTAATATTGCTATTCAGTCCATCAATATACATGGTCTTGCAGATTTCCTATTTGAAATGTAGACTATGGCAGTTTCGTCTACAAAAGCAGCAACTTTTCGTACAAAGGGTAGATCAAAGAGAGTGCTTTAATCTGGATCAAAAAGAAGATAAGGGCAGGAACACACATCAGAATGAAAAAAAAAATGGCAATATAGTGTTCCGAGATGCTACCGCTAGTAAAAGTAAATAAGTAAATTCTTAAGCACAGTAAATCATTCAAAAGTTCTTGCCTGATCATACAATAGCATTAGACGACAATCAATAACATATGTACGTACTTCAAACTCTAAAGTTGCTGCGCACAATACCCGTCATGCACGATTTGAAGATCAAAGTTAATCCCACAAAATTGATTTAATGTCCTTTCCATGATAGAAGCACGTATTAGTTATTAGCCCAGTAGGTTCATTTATGAAGGATGTTAAGACATGATCTGCTGTAAGCTATAAGTACATACTATGTAGGTAGAGAATGAAACCTGTAATCCCACCAAATTAAGACGGGTGTTCGTAATGCTAAAGTAGATCTTTAATACATCTGCACTCATCCACTTGAAAGATATTATTTTACACTCATAGGAATCTCGCACAATGACGCCGACTCAACCTGCAGCCACCTGCTCCACCTTCATTATTATTGGAGTAGAATTTATAACCAAATCTTTGATGGCCTTCAACTTCATACGAAAAAATCCATATTTCAGTAGCAAACATAAAATTCGGTAAGTAACATAAACGTCTCGAGATTAAACACTAACAAATCAAAGTTTACGGAAAACTACCTATATTTTAAGGAACTGCATAAAAACAGTTTAGATTAAAAATATTATCATTTATGCTCGTAGTACTGGTTTGGAAGTTGCTAAAAAGATAGTCGGCGGTCGTTTAAATCAATCTCAATAACAGGCTTATAAAACCAAAGACCATTTGTCTTCCAATACTAGCAGATGGTTAGACAAACTTTATAATGACAACCCTCTTCTTATCTACTTTTCTCATTAAAATTTGGGAGTTTCGATACCACAGGTATCTATACTTTTTTTATTTTCATAAAAAGAGCTCTTGTTTAACTAGTGAAGGAAAGATTAAGTTATTCTGAGTGATGAGGCTCATATTCGATCAACACAAAGTCATCCCCACTTTTCATAAAGATGTTGCATTTTTTCTATTGATTTGAAAAGCCATATATTAATCAATTCCATATAGTTCACGTCTGCCGTCATATGTGTGCACAAACAAAGAAATAGTAAAATATCATGTACGTAGTTATTAATTATTCCCAAACAGGGTTGCTCTGAAAAATCATTATTAAAAATAATTGAGATTGATTAATTGCTAACAGATTATTTGATCTGGATTTTCATAAAGTTTACTCAAACTACTAAAAATGACTAATCTTTCATTTCCCCGAGGGGATTTCTTAAATAAGGACATCTAAATAAATATTTGTCAGCGATTCGTAGTCGGGAATACAGGAGACTACCAAGATAAATGGCTCCAGATTAACATGAAATGTACATGTTAATGGAGTTAAAGCTTAACTAAAATTAATGGTTTTGGGTATCAAATCGGTTTTCAATTGACATTAAAAACATAAATCAAGCTGCCAACTAAAATAGGTTTAATGAGTGAAATTACCGTTCAGTTTCATAATTCCTATTTTAAAATTAATTTAAATATAACTCTTACTTATTTAAACAAAGAGCATCGATTTTTCATTATCGCCTTACCTGAAAATAAAGATAAAAAAAGCTCAGTTAGTAAAAGAGTTTTGATAAGCTAAAGTAGAATATTTTAATATTTTTTGGTGAAGATACACCGTTAACCTTAAGTAAACTTGGGACTTAATCTCAGAGAGAATTGTTGATTCAGTAAAAATTGATTACTTCACAAATGTTCGCTGGTCTTTCGAAAAATATTGAATGTTTTCAATTCACTTGGTTTCAATTTCACAAAAGGGTATCTCCCGGTAAATGGAACAAACACAATTTCCAATGTTTCTTTACTTAACACAAAGTTGATTGGGTCAATCGAGATGTCGGTTAACCATAAAAAAATAATATGGGAAATTTGTCTAGATAAGGTAAAATAAAATAAGGAATAATGGTCGACCAACTATTGTAGAAAATCTGAACATGTTTAATTCCGACTTCCTTTATAACGATATCCCCTCTAAGAGACTTTTGATCAACCCACAACCACAACCAGTCGCCTGCGCGTTGATGACTAAAGGTGTGATTTAGTTTGTGATTACATCTTGTTTTTTTGGTTTCACAGTTTTAATTAAACTTGTGTTTCATTTATTATTTACTAAGCTTTCGCCTTCGCTCTTCGCTCTTCGCTCTTCGGGCGCCTTGTCGCGGCGGAGGGGCTTAAGAGGTCAATGACCTCGAACTAAGACCCGGAGAACCCCGAGTTAGTCATGAATGAATGGACAACCAGATGGATGAAAATACTCCAGGTGGCACCCGCAATAGCGGAAATCCACCCGCGATCTCCCTGATCGCGGCCGGGGCAAGGATTCTGGAGGCCCCACCAGTCATTCTCAACTCTCCGGCAGCCCGGAACGACACCGACTCCTGCGGCTCATTGTCCGACCACTTGGTTGGACTGAGCGTGAGCGGTGCAACCGACAGAGGCGACACCGACGATGGTGCGGCACGGAAAACCGCCAAGGTTGAACGAGCCCCAGAATTGGGACGTGCTGTAGATTGCACTGCTAAGTGCCCAAAAAGAAGGAGGAAAAGGCGTGCCCGAAAATCGTGAGAGGCTGGCACAGCCGAAGGCACGAAGATTGAGGGCGAACCTCTGGGAAAGGCAGGTAAGAGGATCAGATCGGCGGAGGTATCCCCTACCGAAGCCCATCCGACCCTCTCACCTGCAGATCCCGCACTTCTTGCCGGCGCGCAGCGCAGAAAACGTCGGCGGCTAGTAAAGGCTGCTGCTGGAGGCACAAGCATGCCAGCACTTTCGGCATGCGCCTCAAACACTCCTCCTCTTATTGGTGACGGTCAAACTCCCAATAAGAGCGTGCCAAGTTCCAAAACTGACGGAGCTGAAGATGTTCAGGGTCCTGTCATGGTCGGTGCCACCGCCGAAAAAGGTGATGATGCTGGCAGACTGACTCTGATCGCAGAAGGCGAAGCGGTCTTGGATCATAACAACCCTCAGGCTGGCAAAACTGTTCGAAAGCGGCGTCGGAAGGGAGCAGGAGCTCGAACCGAAAAAGGTAAGAGCACTTGCAAGCGGAAGATGGCCGCCGGGGACAATCTTGCTGGGGAGAGAGAACGTGATGTCTCCTCCTCTGATATGGCGGCGGGAAATCGGAGTCCAAAGGCAGATGCGGCGATCAATAAAGATCAAAGCAAAAACCTGAAGACGGAGAGGACCAAAGGCTGCTCATCGGAGGCGGGCACTTCACACAAAAAAACCCCTTCCTCTGGAAAGGCAACACAAATGACCGTAAAGAGTCGAGACAAGCACCTCTCCTACAAAGAGGCAGCCATCTCCTCCGAAAAGGTCAGAATAGGGAAGGCTGGCAGTGACAGCAGAATGACCAGCGCAGATTGCCAACACTGCGAGGATCATCTACTGGAGCTAGCTTCAGCAACAGGCTTCTGTATTCAAGCGGAGAGGTCTGCTTTGATGAATGGTACCTTCGTGGTGAGCTGTTCCTCTCAGCAGACATCTGCCTGGATCAGGAGCATGGTGCCGAAAATCCCCCCCCTGGGAACTAGCACTTATCAAGTAGTTAGTCTCCCGAAACTAACGCGCGCCATCTGCTGGATTCCGGGAAAACCCGGAAACAAGCTGAAAGTGCTGACGCGAATACGTGCGCAGAACCCGGGACTCGACACGAGGGCCTGGACTGTCTATTCCTACAAGGAGAAAAAGAACTCTCTGAAAAAAGAGGGCTTCACTCTGGTAGTGGGAATGGACAATGGCTCTGTTGAGGCCCTGAAAACCGCGTATTCCATTTTGATGTCAAGTAGTCGAAGGATGGAACGTGTTCCCCAGTATGAATCCATGATTTTTACTCAGATCAACCTACAGCATTGCAAGGCTGCTACCGCTCTTCTAAGTAGCAGAATTACATGCAGTAGTACAAATCATCACATTGTATCCATTCAAGAACCATGGGTGTGGAACAAACGCCTGTGTGGTCTTGGTGGCATACGTGATGCTACAATCCTTTATGATGAGCGATCCGAAAGGCCCAGGGTCTGCCTCATCATATCGAATACGCTATCGGCAACCAAACTTGGTCAATTCTGTGGTCAAGATCTGGTAGCTGCGAAAGTGAGCTACAAGGCGCACGGAGAAATTGAACACTTCGTCGTGGCGTCTGCTTACTTCCCCTACGACTCGGTACTACCCCCGCCACCTAAGGCGGTTTCCGAACTCGTAGAGTACTGTGAAGCCAGAAGGATTGGACTCATCATCTGTTGCGATGCTAACGCTCAAAATACATTTTGGGGCAGCAGCAAATGCAACCGGAGAGGAGACCATCTTTTAAACTTCATTCTTTCGTCTGACCTTTTCATCAACAATGTTGGCTTTCTACCAACCTTTGTGACGGCGAGACGACAGGAAGTGATTGACCTAACCTTATCTAACAGGCATGCGAAGGCCATCACTAACTGGAGAGTCTCACCAGATGTTACGCTGTCAGACCATAGATACATCGAATTCCAATTGAAGTGCGGGATCTCCCCCTCACAGCCCAAGCGGAATCCGAGAAAAACAGACTGGGTGCGATTTAGGGAGGAGCTTGAGAAATCCACTCAAGCCCCGCCTAAACTCAAAACTAATCAATCGGTGGAGGATGCAGTTCATAACCTGAACAGCGCCATCACCAAATGTTTTGAACTCGCATGTCCTGTCAAAAAACCTCCCAACAGGAAGCCGGTTCCCTGGTGGAATGCTGAGCTCCAACGGCTTCGTAGGGAAGCCAGAAGTCTTCTGAACAGATCGCTTAAATCGAACTCGGAAGATGACTGGAATAAATACCGATCGAAGCAGAAGGAATATAAGAAGCTTATTCGAAAATCGAAGAATGATTCCTATAAGTCCTTCTGCGAAGAGATCAAATCCCTGAGCGCGACCAGCAAGTTGGTTAAAGTCCTCAAACGAGGAAAATCGACAAGGCTGGAGGTACTCAGAAAGTCTGATGGTACCTTTACCGAGTCTAAAGCAGAAACTCTTAGTTTACTGTTTCAGACCCATTTTCCGGGAAATCAGACTGTCATCGGCTCGTTGCACACTCCCTCATTGGATACTGCGGCTGTAGCGATGAAAACAACTCGGCGTAGCTGGTATGTTGCGTCACGCGTGGCAACTACTGAGGCCATTGAATTTGCTGTGGCATCCTTCGATGGCTTTAAGTCGCCGGGCACTGATGGGATATACCCCGTTATGCTGCAAAAAGGTATAAGACAGCTGCTTCCTACACTGAAAAGAATTTTCACTGCTAGCCTGGCACTTGCCTACATACCTATCCCTTGGCGCGCGGTGAAAGTGGTCTTTATTCCCAAAATAGGGAAAGAGGATTACTCACTAGCCAAGAGTTTTAGACCAATAAGTCTAACATCATTCCTGCTGAAAAGCATGGAAAGACTAGTAGAGTTGCACGTGCGCAAAGATGCCCTTCGATTGCATCCTCTGTCGGACATGCAACATGCTTATCAGCGCGGAAAATCCTGCGAGACTGCGCTTCAAAACCTAGTTGGGAGAATTGAATGCGCTCTCGAAAGGAAAGAGTACGTACTAGGCATTTTCGTCGACATTGAGGGAGCTTTTGATAACGCTACCTTCGACAGCATGTGTAACGCTGCTAGACGGCATGGCGTAGATGAAGCACTGGTTTTGTTGATCAAAGCAATGCTTGTGCACAGGACATTGATCGCTGATACAGGCCTCGAACAATGTGTCAAGTCTGGAGTAAACAGGGGCTGCCCGCAAGGTGGCGTCTTGTCTCCGCTGCTATGGTGCATGGTGGTCGACTCTCTGCTAGATGCTCTCAATGCCTCTGGAATCTATGCCCAGGCCTATGCGGATGATGTTGCTGTTCTCTCTGTCGGCTCATGTTTAGCGAATGTCTGTCTCAAAGCGCAGGCGGCGCTAAACGTGATCGATGACTGGTGCACGAGAAATGGGCTGTCGGTTAATCCTCTTAAGACCGATGTCGTTCTCTTCACGAGAAGGAGGAAAACAACTGGCATTGCTCAGCTGGTGCTAAAAGGCATTCCCATCCCTATATCCAAGGAAGCTAAGTATCTGGGAGTCATTCTAGATAACAAACTTCTCTGGTCAAAACATGTTGAGTCCAAAACCACCAAAGCGCTGTCAGCTTTCTGGCAATGCAAAGGTGCCTTTGGCAAAACATGGGGCTTATCGCCGAAAAAGGTCCTTTGGATCTACACGGCAATGGTAAGACCGATAATCTCATATGCATCGGTTGTTTGGTGGAGCAGGCTGACACGAAAACACGTTGTGGCTTCACTCACCAAACTCCAAAGAGCGGTCTGCCTCAGTTGCACGGGGGCTTTCCCCAGCACACCGGGAGCTGCTTTGGATGCTATGATGAACCTTCCACCCCTTGACATATATATCAGAGGGTGTGCACTGAAAACTATTTCTCGCCTAAAGAGGAATGGTCTTTGGTACAACTCGCAGTGGAGTGAAAGTGTACTTGAGAGAGAAATATCCTACGATCACTGTCTCATGGATATGCCCTCTGACGCAATGACACCTGCCATCCTACTGCGCAGTAACTACACAGTCACATTTCCTTGGCGTCAGGACTGGCTTTGGCCAGACACTGAACCTGGAATAGAATGTCTTCGCATCTTCACAGATGGCTCCAGGACTGATCAGGGATCCGGCGCCGGAGTTTTCTTCGAGCGGAAAACATTCGACTGCACTTCTCGTTAGGAAAATATGCGTCTGTCTTCCAGGCGGAGATTTACGCACTCCTAATGGCCATGCACTATGTTGTGAAACACAGATGGAGGGGAAAGAGCATATGTGTCTGCAGTGACAGCCAAGCTGCACTCAAAGCTGCATCCAATCCTCTGTCCAACTCCAAACTAGTGCATGAACTCAAGACCTTGTTGAACAAAGTCGGAAGACTTAATTCACTTAGGCTTGTATGGGTTCCAGGTCACTCTGGAATCCCAGGAAACGAGATCTCCGATGAACTCGCTAGAAAAGGCTCAGAGGAGAGTTTCTCAGGGCCTGAACCCGCCTTAGGTCTACCAGCTTCAACGGTTAAATCTGACATCAATGACTGGGTCTTTAACGTACACAGTCGCAGATGGAAGGAATATCCAGGATGCAGGATGACTAAGCGCGTACGCCCTGACGTCTGTAAAAAGTCCGCAACATTCTTCTTATCCTTAAGAAGAAATGACTGCAGAAGGCTAACGGGCGTCATTACGGGCCATTACACTTTTGCCAGGCATCTTTACGTGCTTGGCATCAGTGAGACGCCTACCTGTGCTGCTTGTTGCGAGGAGGACGACACAGCGGAACACTTTCTCTGCGACTGTCCCGCCTTCGCTCGTGCACGGTGGCGCACCCTTGGGGCCGACGTGGTGGGTGCCGAATCTCTTAGCTCAACATCACTGAAGCCCCTCCTCACTTTTCTCCGGACAACGGGGAAAATACAATAAAGACAAGGTGTCTGTCTGGTAGTACAATGGACCAGTATTTGTGTCTGAGTGCTCCAGCAGATTGTAGAAGCCTCCAACAAAAAAAAAAAAAAAAAAAAAAAAAAAAAGCTTTATGGGTAAAATAGCACGTGGCAAGGTCGCCACTTGAATATAAAAGAAATAGCAGCGATACTAAATGAAGATGAAGGGGCAATGAAAATGACGACGAGTTGGGACACAATGTTAAACAACAAATTATGGCTGACTCTGGGCAGGGAGGACACTAATCAAATGGTGAAGCAGACTCACATACATCAAATTATTTTTAGGCAAGTCAGATGCTCAGTTTTTTTGTTTTTTAATATAATTTTTGTTAGCTCTAATTGTACTTTTCCCCCCTGTGGTATAGGGGTTAGAATGTACCCGCGGTCCGGAGTGCCAATCATAAATTCTTGATGGGTCTCTGCTCCATGAAAATATGGAGAGACGCAGAGCTAATGACTGTACTACCCACACTCACGTCACAACACCAATACACCATAACCATACCACGTTCAAAGCAACATCAAAAATCGTAATCGTAATCAAATTAGTAAGTATAAATTGAACATTATAAGAAGTTCGACTTTCAAACGGAAAACCCGTTAAGGACAGATATACATTCGTTTGAGGAGGTACGGAGTCCCACAATATTGGGGTATCAACAAAACAAAAACAAAAATATGTACGGACGTAATGGACGTTATTCCACTACGGTCGAATGCCGGCAAAATCCCGAAACCCCGCTATAACTATGCATAGGTACTTCTGAAACAACTCTGTCCTACGGAAGATAAGGATGAAGAAGTAAAGAATGCGTTTTATGAAACAATGGATAAAATATTTGACAACTTCTCATCCTTTGACGTGAAGGTCCGAGACTTAAACGCGAAAAGAGGAGAACAAGCGGTATATAGGCCAACAATAGGAGACGAAAGTCTACATATCTCATTTATCATTTACAGATAGATAGAAGACATACCAAACGTTAAAGCATACAGTAGAACGAACTACGATTCAGACCACATCGATAACATCGCCACAATTAAAAGCCGAATTCACAGAAGCGAATCACAACAAGGCATAAACAAATTCCATGTTGAAAAGTCAAAGAACCCCCGTGCACGACCGAAATGAATAGCTGGTTGCCTTACTAGGTGGCGTTAAAACTAATAAACGACGAAACAAGACAGATATGGACAACAATAAGAAAATGTTATAAAGGAGGCAGTGGAGAGCAAAGCAAACTAGGATATTGAAAAGAACCCAAAGGAAAGCCTTTATTACAATATTAATAAGCAATTTAGTGGAAAATGGAGCTGGAACTGAATGAACAGTTTATACTTCTCTTTCTACTATAATAATATTGCTCATATCAACGTTCGACGAAGAATGCGAGAAAAAAAGAAAAGCCCGTAGTGTTCTAAAACTTAAAGTAATAAAATAAAAAAAAAACGTATAAGCGAAGAGATTACGCTCACAAGATACGAAGCTCACATGATAAAAAACGACAATGGCAAAGGCAAAAATTTGCAAAAATTCAGGAAGAATGTGGGGCTTTAAACACGTGCAATATACAAAGGGGTAAACCTGCTACGAAAAGGATATCAGGCTAGATCAGGATTTATCCGCGATGATAATGGTGAACTCGTTTCGGACATGGAAAGATATTTCGATAAACTGCTTAGTGTGCATAGAGAGCAGCAATGGAAAACGGTGTTATCCACACACCAGAGATTCAGGTAGAACTGTCAACCAATTAGAAAGTAAAGAAGCAATACGTCGGCTTAAGAATAACAGGACCGCAGAAAACGATCTTATACCATCGGAATAAATAAAATATGCAGAAGATAAATTAACAGAGAAGTTACATGGACACATACATATGTATATATGTATGGAACAATGAAACCATCCCAGAGGAATGGAAAAACTTGGTCATTATTCCCGTATTTAAGAAGGTTGACCGAACACAATGCAACAATTTCCGAAGAATATCTCTGCTACCGAGTTGTTACAACTTTCTGTTAAAGTTACGGAAAGAAAATAATCGGAGACTACCAGTATGGCTTCAGGAAGAATCGCTCAATGATTCCACAATTCCACGAAATAGCGTACCAACCATTCGTAGATTTTAAAAAGGCATATGCTCAATAATTGATCGAAAATGTATCACAACAATGATGAAGGTAGGCCTCAAGGGACACAAAGGAAAATTTGAAGTAGGAAATGTCTCATAGAAAACATTCGTAAATGACTAAAACAAGGGGATGCCTGGTCACCACTTCTTTTTATTTGCTCCAACACCAGATTCCTCCCGGAAAAGGAGAGGGAAATAACCCTTACTAGAATTAAGGCCGTTCTATCTTACTCTGATGATCTGGATCCCCTGAGAGATAGTGAGGAAATAGTTAAGAGAAATGCAAAAAGTTTAATAATGACAGGAAAGGCTTAGAAGCAGATGAAGAGAAAACAAAATATATGGCCACTGACCGAATGGATATCTGGCCACTTGACTGTCCTCGATAAACGTCTTGAGAAAATTGAGGAATTCAAATATCTCGGTACCATATCGATTGCCAAAAAACAACATAAAGATATGGGCAACGCGGGCGATATGGGATGAAGCAATTATTAAAAACCACTTTAATAATTAATTTGTCTCGCAATAATAAAATCCGTATTTAAAGTAACAATATTATAATATATAAATTAATTGTGCATTTGTTTTAATTATTGTAGGTTAAAAGCATAAACTTATGTTGTTCTATTTACTTTAAAGTGTCCATATAAAGCTAGTAAAGTTTTAAGTTAGTTAAGTTTTTTAAGCTACTTTAAGCATTTTTTTTCTAGCATTAGGAAATATGGAATAAAAATTAATGAAAAAAAAAATATTTAAGCAAACGAAATGATTCACAAATTTTTTCAAGCCAAAGAATGCATCCTTTCCTTTTACCTAAACCAAAAGGATAAGCTAAAAATATTAAGAGTAAGAATGACTGTTTCAAAAATTTTGTTTTTAATAGGAATATGATAAATTTAACTTTAAAATGTTTAAATAAATATATTGTAGACATTTTCAAAAGTAACGTGAGGCAAATAAATTTAGTGATGAAGAATTAAAATCATTTTTTTGGTTTGCTGATGATGTCTGTTGTTATCGTAACATTTGAATTTTCTTGATCTTCGGACAAATGTCGGTGTTCGAACATATTTCTTTTCTAATATGATATCTTTCCTACGTTTTCTGTACATACTTCGTTGCCTACTGTTGGGAATGCAGATTACAGCTTGACAAATTGGTACAGAACAGATAATTAAGTGATCTTCAAAAAACACAACATCGTTTCCCAGTATGTTACAATAAATGAAGAGTTACCAGCGAATAAAATAAATATGGGATATGGGATCTAATACCATGCAATGGTAGACGCTAAAACAATTTATCCTCAAACATTTGTAGGTACTCAGCTAGAAGGTTTGTATAAATAAATAAATTACCCTATAAGCATCATGAATTAAATTGTCGAATCAATCAAAGTTAACGGGCATAATATGATCCTCGACAATAGATGCACTAGTAATTCACTGACAAAAGACTAGTTACAACAAAGCAACCGTTTTTACCTTAAAAGACAATTGAAGTCATACGTCAACAATTGTCTTGTAAGTAACTGATTCTTATTTCGTATTCATGGTGGTCATAGTGCAATGGTAATCATCATCGACTGTTGAGCGGAAGGTCTGTAGTTGAAGTCAAGTCAATTCCTATACGGAAAAACTATGCAACAACATCAGTTGTGATTGAGAGCTGATAAGAAAATGCTGACGAAGGCATAACACTCGCAGTATAAGATCACTTCAGAATCCATACTCTGTGTGTACATTTGCAATATAAAAACTTAATCGTACGGAAACAAAAAAATTTCCATGAACTATAACCAACGCAACAAATTCAATCGAACCTCTCCAAATCCTATCTAGGACAACCATCCCCGGAGAGTAATGAACGAACATCTTCGACACAAACCATCTGCACCGCGTCCAGGTTGTGTGACAAACACCATAAGAGCGTACACTCTTGAACCGGCTCTATTGATCTGTTCACATTTGAGGCTAAGCGATTACTGACTGGTTTTTACATATTCAGTTCTCTTACATACATATATAGTTCTTTCAAACAGATAAAATATTGAAGTGTTCCTTTTAATTGTATTGGTATAAATAACCAACAGTTGACATAAAAAGTAATGACTCGCTTAGATTTTTCTGTTTAATTTAGAAAAAGAATAAAAAAAAAATAGGAAAATAGTGAGAATTCAAATTTTAATACATAACAGTGACTTTTAGAATTTTGCTGGCTAAGTATGTTCATTACTCCCCTTATCATATGCTGATTTAAGTCAGCTATCTCAGAAATATAGTGCGTTTCCACCGATGTTAAAGTGAAACGTGTTTTGGTGTACTTGGTAATTTTTTGTTATAGAAAAAAAATTAATCAAAGAATTTGCATTAATTTTCATGAGAAAAATAAAATAAAGTGCTCAAATGTACTAGAAAACTTAACTATGATACTTAATAGATAGATAGATAGATATTTATTTCGTATGTAAAATTTACAATGGTTTGCTACCGCACATTTTACAACACAGGGATTTGATAATTAGGTTATATCTTTCCACTGAAAATGTTTGATATTTTGAATAAAGGAAAAAAACCAAAAAGACAAAATAACAATATGCTTTAGAAGTAAAATACGACAAAAACCTTCTATACAACCAAAAAAAAAATAATAATAAATAAATAAATAAATAAATAAATAAATAAATAAATAAATAAATAAATAAATAAATAAATAAATAAATAAATAAATAAATAAATAAATAAATAAATAAATAAATAAATAAATAAATAAATAAATAAATAAATAAATAAATAAATAAATAAATAAATAAATAAATAAATAAATAAATAAATAAATAAATGAATAAATAAATAAACTATGATACTTTACACCTACTTTGAACAACGAAACTGTTTATGGTATAAGTGGCACAAGCTCTTCACAAGGCCGAGAAACTTTTAATGATGATGCCCGGCCTGAACACTCTAGCACATCAACAACATATGAAAACGATGAAGCAGTGAAAAAAATGAACAGTAAGCCCATTCTGACCAAATTATCGAGAATTTTCTTACCCGGGATCCCGAGAGTAACAAGTTAAATCTTGTCGTATTCCATGAAAGGCTCAAGACTCCTGTCCGCATTTGGAGCCGTCCTTTGTATCAAGCCAGAGACCATGAATAGGGACTTTATAACTATTTTGCAAATATATTTCAGGGATCTTACCATAATTCTTGAGCAAGTGCGAAGAGTACAATGCCAAAAGCAATCTCTCTTAGGATGAGATTCGACTTTCAGAATGCACCCTATGACAAAAATTGATAAGGAAGGAGACTTCCATTTTGAATCCCGGCGTGCTCCCTCACCGACAAGGCAAGACGATTGTGCTTAGAAATCCAAAGGAGTATTTTCAACTCGACATGTTTGTACCACAGTATTTTACTATCTAAGATAACTCACATGAATTTAGCTTCTTTGGAGATCCGGATTATGACGCCTTTGAACGCGAGCCCTGTTTGAACCTTAAGACAGACAGTCGCTAAACACGAACTGATCAAAACAATGGTAATATTATTCACATAAGCTTGTTCCATGACTTCCCTATTAATATCAATATAAATTTTAGGGGTCATTATGGGTTTGATACAAAATAGGGGACCAGTACTATTATATGAAAAGCATCCCCATATGTTTCTTTTTGCGCCTCTCTGCTTAATTGTCTTAATGGTGTATTCTGGCTTGAACTCCTTGTTTTTTGGCCTGCGGACAAATCTTCTGGTAGCAGAAGTCCTAAATAAAACAATTTTGGACTCATCGGTATACATATAATATATTACGCCGTTTAGTTGGCTCCCAATGCAAGTCATCTGTTGCAAATTTCTGTCGTTTTTGTAAGTGGACCTTTGTCAATAAGAGTATCTTCCTGGGACTTCCCGCATGTAAAATGTTCTTTATTAGGTTTTTCATTACTGTCAAAAAGATCACAGATAGATTAAATTTCTATTTTATTTTATTAGAGGTAATAAATGGATGTTGTTTTATTGATCTCGTTATACATACATCGTTCATCGATAGGAGTCAATTTCTTTTTTTATCTTGGTGAACATTCTTTTTTGCATGGGAAATCATTTTATTAGAACATCCAACTAGTGCTCTAATATATTTGTACGTTTTCCCCCCAAAAAATATTTTTTTATTAATGAACGTTCTTCTGCAGTACAATGTCTACCGCGACCCATTTTGCCTGGTAAGCACATTGTATTTTTGAGATAGGTATTAACTTAAAGTTATTAAAATAAATTACCTTGATATGGTAAAACGTAAACAAATATGTAAATTAGAATATACACTATTAAAACTCTCAACAGAATGACACAGTGCTATTTTTTTTCACACATTTGCGTTTCCACAAATTTATCCTCTCAACGGTTAACCTAAATTTTTATCACAAAACATCGGAAACACTCAGACTTTTGGGTAAATTTCTCTTCTCATTATACAACTGAATGCAATAAAGATACTTTTCGATAGATTCATTGCGTAGACATCAATAGAGAAGAAGGGAATTTCTAAGATAAGTACAAAATTCAACATGGTGCTATTTTTTTCACTGCATATTACAAAAATCAGTTTCGGTAAAATTTATGTTCACCGATACATACATCCAAGCAATATCAGGAATCACGGCCGTTTTGTGTTTAACACAAAACAGTTTAAATGAGAAAAAAAAAAATGTTTACATCTGGATTATGGAAACATTTTGCCGCAAAATGTCTGGGTTCCACTTTTATCTTCAACCGCTTTTACAACAAAAATGTATTACGGTGCTTTCCCCTCGTATTTTCCACATCATAA
Organism: Merodon equestris; assembly: GCA_958301585.1. NCBI lineage: Eukaryota > Metazoa > Arthropoda > Insecta > Diptera > Syrphidae > Merodon > Merodon equestris. Next base: position 74,033,769 of record OY284414.1, on the reverse strand, counting down.
AGTCCACGGAATAAAGTCATTTAAATTTGCCCGGAAAAACAATGTCTTACATTTAGAAAGCGAAGCTATTTGCTATGAGTTTAACACCTCAACATCAATACTGACTGTCCGTGGTGAAGAGTCTTACACATTTTCCGTTAAAAAATCTGGGATCTATCCATTAGTAAATCGCTTCACTGTGTCGCATTACCTTCAATGTATTGTGCCATTAATAACGCCATTAAAACGTAAAGTAATGGCTCGAGGTGCAGGGTAAAGTGAGAGGCGAAATGGAAATAGAAATACCTCCGAGGCAGGGCGAGACCACAAAAAAAAAACACTTTAAAAAAAATACTCATCCAACCGTTCTATCTCCTAAAAGCGTTGTTTGGGAGCGACGCGGCATGAGATAACGTAACAAACATAGCGAAAGGATGAATCGGGATTGTCTCTGAAATATGATTTTTTGCTCATTCAGTCTGGTGTTCCATTTCCTACTCGTGTGCAATTCGGAAATTTATTATACAATTCAGTGCTTTTATATTTCCTCGTATGTATATGTGTGTACGAGTACATATTCCAAAAAGACGTCCTTGTTTGTACATACGAATATGTATGTCCGAGCTCATTCCATTTCATGAATTTATTTAGTCAATGTTTACCCAGAGGATATACATAACGAGTAAATAATAAATCCCAAGTCCCACAAATCGATTATTATTATGCCATCAAAAACATAACTTGTAAAAAAAACCAAGTCTCGCAACTCAGTTCTTCTACCGTAAAAAGTTGTGAGATCTATGTAATACCAAGTCGGTTAATTTATTCAGTCCTTACTTAAGGGACCTTCTATCTTAAGTTATTACGTAATTAGCTAACCTTACAACATCTGGTACTGACCATATTGATTTCAAAAATCTTTTATGTTTTAAATAAATAGATAATTTAAATAATAGATAAATAGATAAATATAGCTGACAACCATACAGCTAAATAGCTATGTAGGCCATGCACCACTTGGCCCTATACTGTTGCCCCCCAGGTACGTGAGCCGCATATTGAGGATGCGACCCAGTGTGACCCAGAGGGCGTAAATCGTAGTAAGACCCAAAGATTGCCTGGAAGAAAGTGGTCGCCTTTCTATGACGGACGGGAGGCATGGAAGCTGCGGCGCGGGCAAGCCACCTCCGGCGGCCGCGGTTATGATTACAGTCGACTCCGCTTAACTGAAACTGAAAATTGCCAAAGTTGTCCTTTCACTTAAGCGAACTTCGGATAACTGAAAAAATATTTCACTTAACAGGAGTTCGGATAACTGATAAATAATTTCACTTATCCGATCTAAAAATATTAAACAAAAGTATTTTCAATACGTTTTATTAACAAGAACTATGTACCTACATATTTATGGTGTTAGTTCGATGATTTATAAAAGTCATCGATCTTTGTTTGTTTTCGCTTTTGTAAGTTGAAAATAGACATTTTATCTTCTAGCTCATCGATAGTATCAGCAACTTCACAATTTCCCCGGAAAAAATCTTTCAGTAACATGGGTGCATTAAAAGCTTCATTCACTGTGATATCTCTTGGAGTTGGAATTCTGATGAGTGCTTCACTATCAACTTCTTCTAAATTGGTGCTCAATGAATGTGTTACTTCACTTATTATTTCAGCATCCGTCATTTCCCCATAACAAGGTAAATCGGCATCGATGTCTATAAGGTATTCCAATTCCTGATTGAGTGCAGTCGAAAAATGTGTACTCTCCTCTACACCAGTTTCAGGAGTATTATCTTCATCCATAATCGTTTTAGCAATACCTGACTTTCGAAAACAATTTCTAATTGTCTCTGGGCTCACCATCCACCAGGCTCTTTTAACCATTTTTAAGGCTGTAAGCAAATCTATTGTTTTTGAGAAGTCTATTAAAGAATGTCCAATATCTAAGTGGAGGATTTGTCGTCTTACTATGCACGTTCGGTAATGAGATTTAAATGACCGAATTATAACCTGATCTAAAGGTTGGATAATGGAAGTTGTATTGGGTGGCACAAATTCTTTTTTCATGCTGTCTAAAAGAGTGGCATCATCTAATTTGTGGCATGCTGCATTGTCGGTCAAAAGTAATATTTTCCTACCGTTAGCTTCAAATTTTGTGTTCAGTTCCTGCATTATCTTGCACCAAATTGAACCAGTCATCCAAGCCTTTGTGTTGGCAAAATATTTTACGGGGACGGTAGAATTCCGAAAACATCTGGGGTTCTGGGATTTTCCTATGCAGAAAATCATTTTGTCGCTACCGGAGGAATTAACCACAAAAAGAATCGTAATTCGGTCTTTATTGCCTTTTCCTGATGAAGGTTTTTCAGACCTGTTTGCCAACGTGCTGGATGGTAAAGCTTTAAATAATAATGCGGATTCATCTGCATTGTAAATGTCGCCCGCACTATAATTTTCAAGGAACGTGGGTAACATTTTAAGCAAGTATTCTTTAGCACTATGGACATCGGCAGAATTTTTCTCTCCATGAACATGCTTCAAATGAATATTTTCCCTGCTTTTCCATATTTCCAACCAGCCGTCGGATGGCTCAAAATCTGTGTTTAGCATGACAGCAAATTTCTTTGCCTTTTCCATTGGCCCAGTAATTGTGGCATTTTTCGTTCGCATGTCTTTGAACCAAATCAATAGTGCTTGTTCGATTCCTTTCTGAGCACCAGTTCTCATCCGTTTTTTCGTCAAGTTTTTATTTTGAGCTGACACGTTAAGAATAGACTCCTTGTTATCAATAATTCGTGTCAAAGTTGATGCATTGCAATCAAACTTTTTACAAAGATTTTTTCTTGATTCCCCCTCATCCGAGACCGTAAGCAATTATTTTTCTCCCTAGGTCGACATCTCAAAGTGACATTTCAGTTCCAATCAACCTATAAATTTGCATTCATTTCTATTAGGAATGACAAAACGAAAGAGAAAATCAATTTGATTGCTGTTGCCGAATGTGCTGTGGGAAGATACGTATGTATTTTCTTTGAATTCGAGTTACAACCGAAGTGAAACAATAGGTTGGCTTTAGTTGTGATGGGAAAGAATACATGCCATGTATCGGATGTGTTTAACCCAAGAAATAAAAGAACTCGATTTTAAAGATGGGAGCAGTCAGCTAATTTATTTCAATTATGCGGAGCAGTGTATAAATAAATAATTTTTATCAAAAAAAATTGTTCAGTTAACCGGAGTTTTCAGTTGAGCGAATTTTAATTATGCGGAGTAATGGATATATGAAAATTGGCTAAAAATATTTCGTGACAAATTATATTTTTCAGTTAACCGATTTTTTCATTAAAGCGTAGTTCAAATAAGCGGAGTCGACTGTATATGTGTTCTTTCTTTCATGGCAATTTCTGGCAATTTAGTCTATTTAATACGTTGCCGGATTTTGGCACAACTTAATAAGACATGTCCCATTATTGCTTTTTCATTCCGTTGATTGACCATTTTACAAATTACCTTAGAACATAATTATATTTAGGTACCTACGTATCTATTATACACCTATTATTCTTTTATATTATACATATACAGGTACACTGATTCATTCACTGCAAATGTAATCCTATGTACTAGAAAACCCGCGGCCGGACACCGAACATAAAATTTGTTTTAAAATTGATTTATTTATAAGTTCATCAAATGGTTATTAAATATACATAATAAAGATATTTATTTTATATTCCGTCAAATACATGAACCATATTGACTACTAAACCCAATTCCCCAACCGCCAGTTGATTGTTGCATATTTTGAGGAGTTTATTTTTTAAATCCGCTATCTAGATAAATTGAGAAAGGATATACATATGTATATATACAGACACTATCCTATTAATAATAATATTTGGTGTATCCAGAAAACTGGACCGAAATTGCAAAATATTTAAGTTTTTCCTTGATCTATACACTAAACACTAATTGTATTCTAAATTTGAAGCTTCTATGTCTGCTAGAAGTGCCTTAGAGTTTTGATGATCGGTCAGTGAGTGAGTGACAAAATTAAGAAACTTTGACTAGTTATAATTTTTAAATTACAAGTTCCAGATACACAAGTGCTTAAGGGCCCAAACATGGCAATTTGCACACAGAACAAGTTTTCAATCATTTGTCCGCATCTGGGACCCAAAAGCCTTCTGACGGAAACAGACATACTACAATAGGTGTTTTTTATTATGCCACATGATCCACTCAGGATCACGAAACATAATAAAACACTACAGATCAACGAATAGCCAGCTTGACATTTCGCCTCGTTCAGTCCTGTCAAAGATCTGACATTTGAAAACAAAATAAACAAACAAATTGGAGATGGAAGCAGCTGCTATTGAGGTAAATTGCGTTTATTTGTTCAATTTAAAAGGTTAATATTTGTATTACAGTGGTTATTGGAAAGTGACATAGACAGTGAAGAAAGCAGCACACCTGAATATTCATTGCTGCATGAAGAAGTAACAGATTTCTCGGTCGAAATTTAAATTACGTTTACATGTTTAATTTTTTTTGGCCACCTGCTCCATTTCCACTTCACAATAAAAACAATCTTTGAAATTTAAGTGTGGAATTGCCATATCAAAGAAAATGTTTCTTTTCATTCAAATTTGATACGATCGATTTAAATGCTGATGATAATAATTTGTATCGATATACACCAATCGGGGGTAATATTTCCCCAATAGACTTAAGAGTTTTAGAAATGTAAGATAATACACATATTATAGGATTTTGAGTACAAGAACTCGATACGGAAGCGAAAACTGTTTAACCAAATCCTGGCCACAATTTTATATGTTCATCAGGCAATGATTCTCCTAATTTGAATGCGAAACCAGTGGGAAATAGTGTAAACTCACTTCCACTCAAACTCGGATCTTGAAATTGATCCAGATAAAGAGCTGGATCACGTGTTGTTATTGTAATACATATAAACCATGATCCGGATAAGATCTGGATGGCATAATAAAAAACACCTATTATCAACAACCTACATACGTGCATTGGTTTCCGGAGGCAGAGAGAAAAGCCAGAAAAACTTTGTTCTGTGAATTTATTTCTGGCCCTTACAGATGCATGGAATTCTCTACAGTGTTGGTCAGTGCAGAAGTAAATAAGTTCTGCTTGTCTATGTCATGTTCAAATAGAATTTCCTTTCTTTTCGGAAGTGATGTGTAACATACCTATACATGTCCTCATATATACTCTGCATATACCTATGTATGTATGTTACGTTGTGGTTACTAATACAGCATTCTGCTCTTGTGAAATTATCGTTGGAGCTACAATCAAATGTTGGAATTGAAATGAGGAAATTGTAGACAGAATACTAAAATACAATGCCATCGTATCCTTACATCTGAATTGGGGCTTAGGTCTGATGAGAGACATAAATACTCGGAGGATTTTAATTGTTATCTTGCTCCACAGGTTTAGCACACCAAAAATGATTGTACAATAGGTTCATCATATTTTAAGCACAGGGATTGATGAGACCAAGTTGACACCTAATATGTAAACCGTAATCGTAAAATATTCACTATTTAAATTAAACAATAAACGTATGTACGTGTTTCATAAATACGTTCCACAAACAAAAAAAAAACCTCCAAAAGACGGCGACGAGTTTTTAAATTGACTCCACGTCTGAGTTGTAAGGTTTTTTTTTTTTTTATTTTTCGTCAACAATAAGTTTTTGGGGAAACTTCCTTAATTTGATAGATTTTTATACGGCATTATGATAGTTTGATTCTTAGTTTAATTTTTTTATTATAAGTAGTTGTCGCGCTTGGTAAAAAAAAAACACAATTTTTACCTTTTGAATAATTATTCTACTTATTTAATCACATTAAAATTGATGTCTTTCGTTAAACGGCTTATCTCAAACTAAACTTATTCTTTAACATAATTCTAGTCGGCTTTGTACGCTCATACGCAACACGCATCTCGATGACATGGTGAGTTCTCGTGTTCTCACAATAATTTGGGGTCAAGTAGCGCTAGAAACGCAAATGAAAAAATGCGATGACTTTCCATGGGATAGTTCGTTAATAACTGCTGGCTCGGATATATGATATTAAATTACGGACAGAGGAGTTGTGCAGGATGCTACTTTTGGAAGAAAAGTAAAGACTGTAACTTAACTTATGTACATATGTATATTCCATTATCTTGATTTATTGATTATTTTTTGAACTCGGAAATTCGGAACCCCATTGACAGCCCGTCGCCAAGCCTACTCGTCATGAGCGGTTTCCTTCCATGTTTCGCCGTTCTCTTCCATCTCTTCTAGATACACCCTTATGCCATGTTCTCCCATCTTCGGCGGAGCCTTCTGGGTGTCTTTTCCCAGCGGATTTTCCACTCTTTATTTTTTCGTCTGATCATCCACTGTATTCGGCCTATGTGTCCTATCCAAATTAGTCTTCCCCGTTTTTTATTGCTTGCACAATGCTTGACGCTAAATAGAACCTTCAAATTCTTGTTTGTGTAGTTTTTTCCATTCGTCTGTTTCATCGTCTTGTTTCACTCCATAATTCTGCTTAAGATGTTGTTTTCAAACACCCGAAATTTATTTTCTTCCTTCTTAGTTAGAGACAAGGTTTTACATCCATCCCAAACGTCGTTTTAAGACACCTGACACTTTATCCAGAGCGTTGGAAAACAGCGGTGGTCCACCCTACCCCTAAACGAGAGAGAGATAGAAAAAACGCTTCTAGTCTCCGATCAATTAGTTTGCTTCAAAATGTTAGCAAGTTTTTTTGAAAAAGGAGTAAGGAAAGGTGTGCTCAAATGGGTTGAGGAAAAGAAATAGTACCGGAAAATCAGTGTGGTTTTAAGTCGGGGCATGATACTATTCACGTTGCGTCAAAACTGGTTTTCGGCATTTAATGGAATAAAGCCAAAAATCAATATACGGGTGCTTGTCTGGTCGATTTTGAAAAAGCCTTGGTCACCATATGGTTATAAGGTCTGTTCTAGATACTCACCCGGCTAGGCATGCCAAATCACCTTCTGTACATAATTTACGTAATGACTATGGAAAAGCAGTTGATTACTAAGCGTGACAACATTTACAAATGTGACTACGAGAAGGATCTTTGACATTAAGAACGGTTGTCGGAGCGGTTAATCTTCCGATTAACAACTACAATACACAAGCAATCTTAAAGGTTTTCTCAGCCTTTTAATAACATATTCAGATGCTACTAGATTTAGTAGTACAGATCAGGTTCAAAAATGTTGGTCATCTATACAATGCTGCAGTGTGACTTCAATTATATTAACAGATATTGCGTTGATTGGAATTTAAAAATTAACTTCCAAAAGTCGGAAACTGTACTGTTTACGGATCCATTTTATAGGACCTCAAAGGATACCAGATTAGAGTGGAGGAAATTCGCGATCTCTGGGCAACATGAACAGTCCTTAGCAGTGAGAAACGCAGTTAGATCTATTTCAGTATCTCTATTTCAATAGATGTGACTGGAGCTAAGAAAGTCATCAGTATGGCAAGGAATTTGTTTCACAGCCATCAGTTTGACCGCAGAGTAAAAATCATATACTACGTGGCCTTAATAAGACCCACCATCTCATGTAGCGCCGTCTTATATGGAAAAAAATCGTGTATTCAAGAGGCAATGCCTTAGGGTCTGTCTTAAATTGAATAGAACGCCAATACATTAACGGTGCTCACGAGCTTACTCGTTTTAGAACCGCAATGGCGGTTGCTAAACAGCACGACCATTAAAGCTGGTTGTCGAGTGAAAAAGCTTCCCAGGGGGATACGTTACTCCGGTGAAATCCTCCTTACTCCTTATATCGTAAGTTTGTTTAGGGTTAACTACCTAAGGATGAGCGCGTCATCATGCTTAGGTGAATCTGAGAAGTGACTGAGGCATGTTAGTCCTGTTGATGTCTAATAAGCTTTTTCTAGAAAATCAACATTTGAAATGTAGTCATCCGATTATAGAGTAGATAGGTTTAGGCTGAAAGGCATTACCAATTAAGAAATACAATTAGACTTAGAGTGACAGCAGAGGGCCAGTAACACACATTATTAAGTTGTCTTTAAGTTAAATTTAAACATTTTTGGCTAGTAAATAAGAATAGAATAAGAACTACAAAAATGAATTAAAAATTTTAAATACGAATATTAACATCAAAAGAGTTGTCTTGAATAGTTCCTTCATCGCGCAAAACAACGCGTTGCCTATATGCAGCCTTTGTCAGTTACTTGTGTTGCTTTTTTTCGCCATTATTTGGTCAATATACTCGTAGAGTATCTGGTTTCTATAGTCAATCATATACACAATCAGATTTGTGATTTAAATGAATTTCTTTCTCAGTTATCTCTGAATCATGACACAAGGTCACAAGTGCTAACCTATACGCAAACTACTGGTAGAATCAATGCACCCATTCGCTCCGAGGTAACTGAGATGCATCACAATACTTCTACGAACAAATTGAAGCAGTCCCTGCACTCCGTAAATTGCTGCAATACAAATTAGTATGAAATCTAGTAGAAATTCATTTACATCTATTAATACTGTGCTTGTCATTCCAACCTATGAGTCGGACGCAACTGTCTACACCCTTAACGACATCGGTGTTCCAGCTGCTAGTAATGATGCTGCCAGAGTGGCATATTTCCGTAGATATGGTGATATCTTTACTAACATATTCGATGTTGTTGCGTCACTCCTGAATGTATTGATTCTACTTCTGTCGCAACCGACGATATTCTTCCTTTTGTCGAGGACAAGGCTAAATCTCAGATGAATAACCCCAACATCAGGCAAACCATAAAATCTAAACGACCTAATAATCGTGGTAGGTCTATTATGGGCTTAGAGCTAGAAATCATAACTCAACTCAAATGACCTCATTTGTTCAAACCGTCTTCCACTTATCATTCTTATATGTTTCATCTAAATTTGAAATGGACATCTCCAAATTAAAATGCTACAAATTAATTGGAGAAAGTGCTAATGAGGTGGATCCCCAGAATATCGTCTTTTAATTAAGCGTTCCAGAAAATATGATAAACATATTCCTTAATTCTGACATGTGGCTTAATCGAATATCTTCCAAAAAAAAAAAACAAAGATCGTAAATCAAAATCAAACACTCAAACAATACACATAAACGTTCTCCTGCTGTTACTGCTGCTCCCACTCATCCGTTGTCGTTAGAATTTTGTGACCCTAATCTGTACTATCATATCAAAATGTCTATCGTGCCGATAAGCAGTTTGAAAAGCTCTAAAATTAGTTGAGTGGTTACATTAGCTGTTTCAACGGATAAAAAAAAATAAAATTTATTTGTGCGTCAATTTTTAGGCAGATCCAATTCGTTTATAGTTTTTGTTTTGTTTTTTCTATTGCGCTTAATGCTAATATTGAATTTTACAGAGCTCGCATAGCCTATCTGGTCTTACTTGGGCTTTCTTGTAAAATGTAATGCGATGGAGAATGTACGAAATATGTTCAAAAAATAAGCGACTTTTTCATTTATTTATCACTATCTATTTTGTCCCTTTCAAAGTAACGCCAGCACTTTTTCTAATCCTCGAAGACATGAGCAACATTTTCATATCTTATCGAATTTGGCGTACTTATTCTCTTCTGGTCGCTTCCATTGGGATGGTTGGGTTTTGTTTTCGACGTCATAACCATATTCACATGTTTTGTCATCAGTGATGACACTTTTTAACAAACCCTCCTGGGGTGCTCCTGAGGGGTGCTTAAGCGATGGTCTTTTGGTCAAAATTTAGTAATTTCGGAAGATGTTCACTGACACATGCTTCATTGCCATAATATCTAAAAATTGTCATGGCAGCCAGGCGATATGTCAATATCATCAGTAACTTCGCTGACAGCGATTCGACGATTCTATAACAATTTTCATTGTTGCAACATTTTCATCCGCAGCAGCATCGGCGACAGGAGACCCACTAACACAAGGATAACTAAATACTCAGACAGCCAAGCGGTTCTTAAAGCGCTAAAGAGGTACACCTTTAACTCTAAAACTGTCTGGAGTGGATTATAAAGCAAAAGAACAAATTCTGGAACAGACAGGAGAGTATTAAGCACTCAAGAACGTTCATGGAGCCGAATCACAATCATAAACGTGCCAAACAACCTCTAGAACTAAATAAAACCGACCAAAGAGTGCTATGTGAGGCAGGTGAAAGAAACCATGGAACACATACTTATCACCTGCCCAAAACCTTGCCTGAGAAAGATTCAAAGTGTTACTTGTCGCTACCATAATAGAGAAAGACTTCCAGGAAATCCCATCCAGGTTAGTTGTCAAATTTTTGAAGGCAGCACTCAAATTCTAGATAAAAGAAGGAGGTACAATAGATCGTTATGCTCGTAGTACTAATGTCTTCATGTGACACTCCCCGAGTTCTTCAATTCAATTCAATATTTTCATTCGTTATGAACGTGCTGAGGTATCCAGGGAGGGCAATGTCATTAACATCTTCGCGGACTTCTGTGAAGAGCTTGTACAATAAATAATTTTTTTACTAGTACCAAATCTACTAAAGTTCGTATGACCTCAATTCATGGAGTACTTGTACTCTTACCTAATGCTGATATATAAAGATTTTGGTTTTCTGACATGGCTCTCACGGAATGGTTTCAAGATTTCCTTTTTCCCTCAATCCCTGCGTACAAATCAGATTATAAGTCACTATGCCGTCACCTCACCAGCAAAAAATTGTCTGCTAATTTAACTGAATTTGTATTTTGTCAATAACAACATGAAAAACGAAGCGAATCAATTCGAAAGTCAATAACTTTTAATTGTGCAAGCTCATTGAGCATTAATCCAAATGAGCTCGAAAATTAAAGACTTCTCTACCAGCAGCTAAAATTCAATCATTGCTTTCGGATTTGTATAGAAATTCACACCATTTAAGGTAGACATTCCCCGACCCAGCACAAATGAAAACAAAAATATTCAAAAGGGGCTCGTTGGCATCGGCAGAGTTACATATGTATATGTACTTACTGCGATCACATAACTTTTGCTGCCATTTAACGTTCGCGACGAGAAATTAAATAAATTGTAGATGGGTACTTTACCGTTAGTATTGATCCGTGCACTAATTAGAACTCGCTCAAACTATTTCCCGTCGCCTCACTCATCTTTTTAATTTCTTTCAACAGGATAGATGCACATTTGTGAGTACTTTTGAGAGTGAATACTTTGTTGTGAAGTTATGATACGAGTATTTTTCTTCTTTTGTGCGTGTTCACATTGGTAGAAGCGCACCAAATTGCTTGAAAGAGAGGGAACGATTTTTCGTAAGTGGAAACGAGAAGGGTTGCTTGCACCGAAAATCCATCTTCAATTTGGATTTTCGGGTGAAGCAAACCGTTCGTGCGTGTTCACATTGGTAGAAGCGCACCAAATTGCGTGAAAGAGAGGGAACGATTTTTAGTAAGTGGAAACGAGAAGGGTTGCCTGCACCGAAAATCCATCTTCAATTTGGATTTTCGGGTGAAGCAAACCGTTCCATTCTTAATTCATTCCATTTTTGACAGTTTTTCTTCATTTATTCGTGACTGTTGGACAGACAAGTTCATTTGGCTTGCAAAAATGACTACTTGGACGAAGGCGACTGAATGAAAATGGCTACTTGGACGAAGGCGACTGAATGAAAATGACCCGATTCATGCGTTCCACTTGTCAAAAATTTAAGTGTGCTTCCACCAATGTGAACACTATTTGCCTTCTTGCGCTTGTCCTTCTTGCGCCAATGTGAACAGGCACTTTAAAGTGGGAATAGTGATGAAATTTCTGACGCTTTCGCATAGAGTTCGAAAGATGTGTGTGCAACTAGATTGGATTCTTTCTTTGCAATTCTTTTGTAACGGAAGAATTACAGATGCGTTTTTGAATTGTCGCATAATGATATGTCGCTGACTACGACATATAGCAATGCAGAAATTAAAGATGTGATTTGGTTTTTGCACAAAAATATAAGAATGTATTGATGGGCTTTTGTTGCGAGTAAGTGTCTCTATTACCGCGCTCTTAGTTGATCTGCTGATGTGTCTGTTTGATTGAACGCATCACACTTGTCGTCACCTACTAAGGGTTTTTCGGGTAAATTTTAATAGCTCCATAAGATAAAATTAGTCTGGTACCTACTCAGTACCCCAGTACTGATACCTATTTTTAATGCATTAAAAGGGTGAATGTCCAATTGAGACTTAATGTCCATGTATTATATAAACGCTTTGTTGAAATGCTAACTGATGGATTTTCGAGATTGATACCCTTTCTTCCTATTGGAATTTGTATAAGCCCTACTCGTACAATAAAGCTTTTAAAATATTTGAGAAATCCAATTCTTACGATGATTAGCAAACTGCATAAAGAATTTAATGTTTTTGACAAATTCCTCATGTCTATCGAACGAAACATTAAATCTGAAAGTAAGACATTAAGGCAGTTTATTAGTTCAAAAAGAAAGTCAACGGGGATTCCAAATTCAATGTATTTTAGAAATTTTAAATCAAACAATATTGAATCTTCTCCTGAACTCTTTTTCATTTTTTTTTCAATCGGTTCATACCATTCGTGACTAGAATAGTATCCGTCCAATATACTCCAATTGTGTCGACATCGGATCTTTGACTAACTCATAGCGATGATGCTCTTCCAGCTCTTAAGCTGTGGGTCTCCCCTGCGAGATAGGGATTAGAATACAACTGCAACTCGGAGTTCCAGCCATAAGAGACGATTAAATTCCTCATGAACCTCTGCCCCAGAAAAAAATGGCAGCGATAGGCGCATAGCTAATGGTCCGACACTACCCTCACTCATATCGCTATACCAACATTCCATAACAACACCATGCTCAAGACAACATCAAAAATCGTTGACCCACTGTGGCGTTAAATATGGCTGGTCCTCCATGGGTAAATATTACGGAGGTAAACTAGTTCCTGGAAAATAGCGAAGAGATCACGCGTACAATATATCAAACACTACGAAAGGAGCGACAATGGTTAAGGAAAAAGTTTGCTAAAATTCAGAGAGAATGTACGGCTAAAAACACGAGAATAATTTATGCAGGGTTGAATGTGGTATGTAATGGATAGCAGACTAAATCAGGATTTATCCGCAACGATAAACAACGAAAGAATTGCAGCCCAGTGGAGAAGAGCAGGAACGAAAAACGATGTTATCCACATATCAGATGGTAGAACTGCCAACCATCGAGGAAGAAAAAGAAGCGATCCATCGGCTTAAGGATAACAGGCCCGCAGGAATCGAACCAATACCTTCGGAAGAAATAAAATAAGCAGGAGAAATATTAACAGAGAAGTTACATGGGCGCACAACAACGATATGGAACAATAAAAACTTGGTCATAATTCCTGTACTCCAGCAAAAAATTGAAGGACCACACTCATGACGAGGCTTTGAATTTCTGAGTTCCAATTGGGCGGAGGCTTCTACTATCTGTTGGAGCACTCAGACACAAATACTGGTCCATTGTACTAACGGACAGACACCTTGTATTTATTGTATTTTCAGCACCCACCACGTCGGCCCCAAGGGTGCGCCACCGTGTGCGAGCAAAGGCGGGACAGTCGCAGAGAAAGGGTTCTGCTGTGTCATCCTCCTCGCAACATACAGCACAGGTAGGTGTCTCACTGATGCCAAGCACGTAGAGATGCTTGGCAAAACTGTAATGGCCCGTAATGACGCCCGTAAGCCTTCTGCAATCATTTCTCCTTAAGGATAAGAAAAATGTTGCGGACTTCTTGCAGACATCAGGGCGTACGCGCTTAGTCATTCTGCATCCTGGATATTCCCTCCATCTACGACTGTGTGCATTAAAGACCCAGTCGTTGATGTCAGATTTGACCGTGGAAGCAGGTAGACCTTAGGCGGGTTCAGGTCCTGAGAAACTCTCCTCTGAGCCCCTTCTAGCGAGTTCATCATAGATCTCGTTTCCTGGGATCCCAGAATGACCTGGGACTCATACAAGCCTAAGTCAATTTAGTCTTCCGACTATGTTCAAAAAGGTCTTGAGTTCATGTACTAATATGGAGTTGGATAGAGGATTGGACACTGCTTTGAGCGCAGCTTGGCTGTCACTGTAGACGCATATGCTTTTTCCCCTCCACCTGTGTTTCACAACATAGTGCATGGCCATTAGGATTGCGTAAATCCCCGATTGAAAGACAGACGCATATTTTCCTAATGAGAAGTGCAGTGAATGTTTTCGCGCTCAAAGAAAACAGCGCCGGATCCCTGCCCAGTTCTGGAGCCATCTCTGAAAATGCGAAGCCATTCCATTGACTCCAGGTTCAGTGTCTGTCCAAAGCCAGTCCTGACGCCATGGAGATGTGACTGTGAAATTACAGTGCAGTAAGATGGTGTCATTGCGTCAGAAGGCATATCCATGAGACAGGGGTCATAGGATATTCCTCGCGCAAGTACACATTCACTCCAGTGCAAGTTGTACCAAAGATCATTTCTCTTTAGGCGAGAAATGGCTTTCAGTACACACCTTCTGATATATATGTATGTCAAGGGGTGGAAGATTCATCATAGCATCTAGAGCAGCTCCCGGTGTGCTGGGGAAAGCCCCCATGCAGCTGAGACAGACCGATCTTTGGAGTTTGGTGAGTGAAGCCACAGAGTGTTTGCGTGTTAGCCTGTTCCACCAAACAACCGATCCATATGAGATTATCGGTCTTATCATTGCCGTGTTAATCCAAAGGACCTTTTTCGGCGATAACCCCATAATAAACGGTGTGGATCGCAGCATCTCCCTACTTGATATTTTCACCGGTCCTTTGAGGGTGGCGCCCGACGTTTAGAAGAAATCATTCTTGGGTCTCATCCATAAATCTGGAACTAAGAGTAACGTTGAAAAAGACAAAAGAATTTATCAGCTTTCAGCAATTCCTAAATTATTTGGACATAAATAGTAACTTGGAATAATGTAACACTAATGCCTCAAAGTTAAATATCATTTTTCAAATCCATTTCCATAATCAGTCCAACCGGGCTCGTCAAAACGTGTGAACGTGTGTGAACTCAAGAGCTCTAGATCAAAGTAAATAAGATAAGAAATAAAAAAGAAAAATAAATAAATAGAAAGTTAATGAACATATTTAATGTATAATTGCCTAGAACGTTTGTTTATTCTAAATTTTTGCCTGTAAATTTGTGTTTCTTTTTTTCCCCCCCTTTTTTGTCCGGTGTCGCATCTCGTACATATATCGCATAATACACATACACAACATGATTTTAAACAGTACAAACTCAACGGTTGTAACTCGTTTGCAAAGAAGCAAGAAAGCGTAGCGGATGTAGCAGTTACAACGCCAAAACATCCAAGCAAAAATGTCAACACGATTTCAAAACGACTTACGTTCGACGTTTTAGAACGAAATCTAAGTAAGCAAGTGGATAGCATAATGGAAAGGTTTACAGCCGAGATAAACGACCTGCGCAACGACATCCTGCAACAAATATCTCGCATCGTGGAAAATTGGTCTGATCAGCTACAAAGTGTGAAACTGACACTGCAAAACGTCCAGTCATGTCCTGACAAATTGGAAACCCCAACTTCCGAGCCAACAAATCTGAACGTGCATATCCTGCAACTAGAACGGAGGTGTGATGAACTCGAAAAGAAAAACGTTGCTACCGATGCGATTCTTTTCGGCGTCCCAGTTTTAGCTGATGAAAATTTAAAATCGGTCTACAATCATCTTTGCCACACTATCAACTGTAAACCTCCGATAATTTCATATATTTTCCGCGCAACACGCAGTGCAAATGATCCTCCCATCATAATCAAATTTATCACCTCCCAAGACCGGAACAATGTGCTGAGATCAATTGCCGAATATCGTCGCAAAGAGAAGCACCAACTTCATCTAATGGACATTGGACTTGATTCGACATCCAACATCTTTTGTTTGTCAATGAAAGTTTGACAAGCAAAAACCGAGCTTTCTACAACAAGCCACTCGTATGAAACATCGTGGACAGTTTTTCTCCGTTTCAACAAAATTTGGGTCTGTAATGGTAAGAGAGAGCCAGAACGGAAGGCCGATACCGATCGAAAACGAAGAAGCCCTAAATGCCATTGCGACGAGATGTCAGGAGGGAGAACAACCTCACATCGATGATGGACACATACAGCATCCCTAACATTGTAATTCCATCTCTTTCTATATTTGGTTTTACCACAGAATAAAATACAAAGTAAAAATGGAGTCGATATATAAGCGCAGGAAAACACAACCATTCGCATGAAAGTACAATTCCCAAGTGATTTCGAATCCAGTCGAAAACAAGAGAAGCAATACAACACCATGCAAGCTTACGATAGAAGAAGCTATCAATGCATACACACGCACACACACTTGCATACACATCGTAGGCTGCTTTGCTCTCGTAAATATATTTGATCTTACTCTTACAACACCGGTGATCTCCAGTCGTGTCAACCCACTGATTTGCATGTACACTTGTGGGGCAGTTTAATGGTGGTATATGTGTCCCTAGGCTCACCTTGGTGTTTTCTAAACTGCCTAGATGTGATTTTTGTTTACCTTTGTTTTAGTCGCCTTTTACGACAAGCGAGAGTTATCGCTGCAGGGATATTCTTAACCCGTCCCTGACGGGTGAGCTGTGTAACGGCCTTATTGAAGGTTATAGAAGATCTTCGTCAAGGCTTAGATACACGTTCTGATAATTTGGGTTTAATGGTATTTTTGGATTTTTCGAAGGCATTTGATAGCGTACCTATAGATCGCAGTATTTTAGTTAAAAAGCTTATGATGCAATTCCTGTTTGATATAAGTCTTTGTCGGTTAACATCATCGTATCTTACCAGTCGTTCACAATATGTATGTTATAAAAATGAGTGTTCTTCTAGCCTGCCAGTTCCGGCAGGTGTTCCACAAGGTTCGGTGCTGGGCCCGCTGTTATTTATGTGTTTCATAAATGATATTTCTAAATGTTTTTCAAGTTGTCATTATCACATATATGCAGATGACGTTGAAGTTTATCAAGCCTTCCCGAAGTCAAGCATTCTCGGTGCTGCAAACATTATGAACCAACAACTTATAAGGGTATATGAATGGTCGGCTCAAAACAAACTGGACCTAAACCTCGCAAAGACTAAAGCTCTACTAATAAATTGTGGTAAGATTAAGGTCCCACCTCCCGCCATCCACCTAAATCGAACGCATGTGGAATTTGTGAGCAATTTTAAAAACCTGGGTATTTACTTCAATGAAAACGCACTTCGTGCTTTAAGTCCCACAGCACATCACTTACCAAAAAGTGTGAAACTTATGTAAATTGGTCCAGTCCTATATCCTACCCATCATTCTGTATGGTTGTGAAATATACTCTTATATGGACTTCGAATCTAAACACAAACTTACTGTCGCGTTTAATAGTTGTGCAAGGTATATTTTTAATATAAAGAGAGACGAACATATCTCTGATTATGCCAAACAAATAACCGGCTGTTCATTATCAACCCTACAAAGTTTCAGAACAATATTACTTTTGTATAAAACGATAACTCTGAAACAACAAGGATATCTGTTCGAAAGTGTACGTTTTCCTGTAAATGATCGATCTCTGACACTCATCCCACCTCGGTGTATATCCAAAATAACAT
Organism: Merodon equestris; assembly: GCA_958301585.1. NCBI lineage: Eukaryota > Metazoa > Arthropoda > Insecta > Diptera > Syrphidae > Merodon > Merodon equestris. Next base: position 74,016,050 of record OY284414.1, on the reverse strand, counting down.
CTCGTCAATTGTTCGCTCATGCAATTCAACTATGGAATCGTTTGCCCCTAACCATAAGGCGAATAAGCACTACGAATACAAATCTATTTATTGAAAAACTTTTTGAATTCTTAATCAATAATTAATGTAAAGCTAATGTCCATCCCTCCTCTCTTTCTCACTATCTATCCTTTCCTTCTACTATCTAAAACGTTATAAAATAATTAATTTTAATTGTAATTAATTGTAAATTATAAATTAAGTTAACTCCCTATACATCTTTTTCGTTTTTATTATTATTAACTTTACATATATCAATAATACATGATTGAAGTTTGTTCCAATTTAAAAGATTTATGTATCTTATGTGAACAAGAATTGTAAATAAATAAATAAATAAATAATTGATTTTTAATACTCTAGGAATTATGTTGGACACCATGTTCTCATTTAAAACACATATAAAGAATAGTAAAGGATTCTCTGATACGTCTTTTTTCCCGTCACTATATACCTTCCTTGTTGGAACTCATATTGAGCATACAGTTGTCATTTGGAATACTAGTCTCCGTACTCATTCCGATAGAACTGAACATGTCCATTTCACATTGTGAAAAATACACAAATGTATTTTTCATAAAATGCATTGGAATTTTTGCCCCAACTATAAAACAAGATGTGATATAAGATCACTGAAAACTAGACGTACTTTTCATGATATAATATTTGGCAGAGACCTGTTCTATTATCACATAAGTCCAACTCTGTTGTCAAAAATACGGCTTTATGTCTCTGTAAGGCCTTTGGGAATAAGGCATTCTCTGTCTGTTCTGTTTGTTATGGTCGAAACAAACTTCATATGTTTCGTTCTAAATTAATCTTAGGGAATCTTCTGTAGACCGTGATCAATTGAAAAATTTAATAGACTGTGTTGGCACATTTAATTAGTGCCAGTGATTACAAATATGGTTTTTTGGAGGGCAACATCTGCCAATAAAATCCAATATGCCGTGGTTTTGATTCTAGAAATAACATTTTCTTCTTGACTAGAAAATATGGACATATGGTATACTAGCAAGGTAACTTAAGTTGGGCTAAGGTAATACGTTTTACAAGAACTTGAACATATAAAAAAAGTCAGGTCATTACATTAATTTCTTCATCAGTTGTATTTTTATGAAATTTTGTCATTTGGATTGGTGCATTGTGTTATTGAATCGCTCATCACCAGCTTACCCTCATACTTTTATTAATTTTACTTAGGACTATTTTATGTTAAATAAAAAAACTTAAAATTAAATTAAATATCATCGCTAAACGCAAACGCAAATGGAACTTGCAAATTCATGGTTTGACCGAATGCATTGAGAAATCGTCATCCAATATGGCGCTCTCTGGATCAATGCTGATTGTTCATTATAGACGTTCTCGGAAGCTTTAGTTCCTGATTGTAATTTTGATTATTTCGGCGAAATATTTTATATAATATTTGTGAGCACATACGTACGAGTATTCGTGCTATTGGAATTTAAAGCATGTACTCTGTTGTTCTAATGCAGGCTTACAGAAATTCTGCAGTTTTCTTTGACTGACTTCAGTGTCCTAACTTCCGAATTTTGTCTGTCGGTAAACCCACTAGTCAAGAGTTTGAGTCTTGTCAGGAGTCTACTTGTCTGTCTGTGCAAGGCGTTGATTTTCGCTTTTCGGTAGTGTCCATTGTTTGTTTAATTATATGATCTGTTTGTTTAAAGTGCCTTTCAATCTCATCGTTAATCGCTCACTTGAAGTGACCGCTCTCGTCAGGGAATTTACCAGTTCCAGTTTACAAGGCCGCCGAGCTCTACTGTAGTCACAGGAGTTCGTTTTGACATACACTGTCACCTCCGCGTATCCGTCTGGTACTCCGAAAACTGCACTTAGTCCGCAACGGTCACTATCGTATATGAAGATCTATAATCAGTTAGTAGACCATTCGTTTTTGTCAGGCAGTCTCAGTCGAGAATCAAGCAGTATGAAATGAAGCATATTGTTTATGGAAGTCGAATGGATATATGTACATAGGTAACAGTAGCTCCAGCAGTAGGCACTACTCCTGACTTTCTGTAACGCCCATTTCACCCACCTTCAGCTCGAGATTGTCTCGATAACTGTCACTTCGTAGGAATGGCAGCAATCGGTATTATTTCGGTGCTTCCATTGCTTCAATAGTTTTTCTCTTGGTTTCGGTTATAAGGAAAATTACGGACTACGTGTCGTCTTCCTGCAGTCAAGCTCTTGTGATTAAATCAATTTTACAAGCAGTGTCGACATTTTGAAAACCGAACAAAAGAAATGTATTCCTACTAATGCAAAACAACATGAAAAAAGCTTTTTGTTCGCACCCGAAGTAAAGGCGCTCAGCTGTATCTTGGACAATAATGAGACGAAAAAGTATAAGTTTTAAGCTTTTTTTGTGAAATTAACTAAAGTACGTGGTATATCAGTACAGTACGCATTAAGATGTATGATGAATAGCAACATAGGCTCTTCTTCCCCACAATGGAGCCATTTCTCACACACTTGAATAGCAATACCGCTTATTTTCCTATTATCGCGTTGAAGTTCCCGAGTATGATTTTTATGTCGAAGGATGAGAAATACTCAAATATTCCATCCAACTAATTTCGGATCTTAGAAAATAAGGGGAGTCTATGGTGGAAAACAGAACGAAGAAACAGGCGAATGGGGGGAAACTACACGATCAAGAACTTTAGAAACTCTATTCAGCCCAAGGGCATTGTCTGAGTCATTAAATCGCGAAGACCATGGACATTTAGAACGAATGGATAGTGGACGAACAGTCAAACGAATAATGAGTGGGAAACTCAAAGGAAAGGACCGCCAGGAAGGCTGTGACGTAGATGGGACGATAACATAAGGACGGATCTAGAATGGATGGGAAAGAACAGCAAAACAGAAACAGAAACGGAAGGAACACACTCATGACAGGGAGGCTTGGCGAAGGGTGGTCAACAAGGCTTTGAATTTCAAATGGCCAGTAATAGTAATAATAAATAATATGTAATAACGTGCCATAAATATTTGACACCTGATGTACAAATCAATAAAAAAAATTAAGTAAAAGCATCACTTTGTACCTTTCGACTTTTCAGTTGACCTTTAGCATTACATAAACATTTTTGTTTAGTTTTTCCCAGCAGCAGAGTTCAAACTAATTTGCGAAATGTCAACGTGTCGAATTGTGTCCAAAATGTTGTTGAAATAAACTTTATAAAAACAGGCGGAATTCACTTTTTAAACTCCACCGTAATTTCACATCCTGTTGATGCTTCTACTATACATCAATGCAGTGCACAGGCACTTAATGGGTAAATGCGTATATCTGCATTTGATCTACAATCATATAGCTGCATGTTTTAGTCGTGAAAGCTAAAACCAATTTTAGAAATGCCGTTGGCATAGAAAGGATACCAAATTTATTTTTTTTTCTTAGCTTTAATGGTTCATTTACTTTAATTATTAAAAGTTAATCGTATATATATGTATGTACTCATAGTCTTAACTTGTTCTGTTTGCTTTATAGTGTCTGTCAGTAAGGTATGTTATGTTATTTATGTATGTTGTTATATATGTTTGTTTTTATTTAGGCCAGTTTTAAGCATGTTTGTTTTGGGAAATTTGTTCTAAAAAAATATATAGGTAAATACAAATGAATTAAGGAACAAAATTTAAAAAAGGAAATACAACTTCTCTAATTTTTTTACCTTAATGTTCCTTAAGCGATCTACCAGACAGTTGCTGTACAATATTTAAAGAACTGACTTTAATTGAACTTTTGAACTTTTAATTTAAGAAGGGTATTTAAAATGGAAAGATATATAATAAAGTTAAAAATTGAGAAACATGAAGTTGCCATTTGCAGTAGTAACATAAGCCCTGAACGAAAGGAGCGATTTATTGTATGTAAGCGGAAACATGAATTAAAAAGTTTGATAGAAACTGAAACTCCTGGACGATTTCGAAACTGAGAAAATTTTATCCGTGATTTTTGGATTGCAATGCAGAGAGTATTCTGGCATTTCAGTTGCAACTTAGAATAAGAATTTAAATATATTATTATTAGATGAAAAAATAATAATTAAAAAACACTCGATGAAAACAAAAACTAGGGCACCTTATTGAATACTCTGGGTACTGTGGAATCTTTCTTTTACTTAAACTGCTCTTACCAAATCAGTTATCGCCAAGCCCAGGCACTTGCAAATTATACGCGACTATCTTTATATAAATTAAGAACTGCTTTTTAAATCAAGTTTAAATTATGTTTGAATAACTGTTACTATGCATCACATAGCATTCAACCCCCGAAAATTGACTACTCGGAAGTGTATTGAAAAACACAAAACATTCAAAGGAAAATGGAAGTAAAATATGATTACTTGCCAGAGACCAATCTTATCATACTTGTATATCGCCTGTGGTTGCATTAGTAATGATAAAATTTCATCTCATTGCTTTTGATATGTACGAAGTTTCTTCAAAAAATAACTTTTACTTGTTGCATTTCTTGATCTAGGTTCTTTTGGGTAGTACATGTGTCCCTTAATTTATGCTGATATTATATCAGGGTGTGGTCAGACTTGCAATCCGCTCCTCTGTATGCTTTAACATCTAGTACATTGGAATGGTGCCTTCCATCTATTAGAAAATGATCAATTTGGTTGCATCTTACTCCATCCAGTAATACCCATGTAGCTTTGTATATTATCTTGTGTTTAAATGCTGCTGTTATCACGATTATATTTTTTGTGTTGGCAAAACTTTTGGTCCTAAGACTATATCGTTTGATACCACATGAAGACTTTCTTCTCCTATATATGGCTTCTTTTTCAAATTATCCGTTTCCAACCTATCTTCTGTAGGACAATGAACGTTAAGGAATATATAGTTGTAGGTATCCTTTTACTTCCACGATTCACACATAACTCATTCAAGAGAAACGACTTAAATTAGGATGAGGTAGACGACAGTGGCTACGGAGAAGCGAAGCACATTCATAATCCTCAGGTGGTCGTTAAAGATGCCACGAAGTCTTTCAATATCAGCATTACTTCTTCTGATAACCTGTTTTCTTTAAAAAATTCCTTCATAGCTAAGTGGAAGCCATCCAGTTCCTACTCTGATTTATAAATAACTGGTGGTCGCTTCTAAAAAGTACAAGAAGGAGCGGACCGACGTGGTTGCTCTGAGGTACGCCGGAGCTAGTTGGAATTTCTTTAAATCCTTATCCGATCTTACCAAATTGTTTACGATTTGTTAAATATGTAAATGTGTGTTCAGTTAAAAATTTCAGAATAAAATCCAACTATTTTGATTTTTTCTAGAACATTGTGTTGAACGCTTGTTATGAAACCATGACGGTGTTCAGAAATCGGCTGTAAAGCAAGGTATGAAGCTTTTTTTAAAATAGCCTTAAATATTTTATGTATGGATTGCGATTTCGTTATATGCCTATAGTTGTCTTCAATTCCTTTAGGATCAGATTTGTGAAAGTGGGTGATAAATTACCTTTTCAAAAAATGTTTTCAAAAATATCTACTAATTGTACGCATGAACTTTGTTTTGTACATCAATTTATTTTACAAGGTCTACTAAGTTACTGCAGTGTTTCGATTTTGTACTACTTCTATACTAGGCGTTCGCTTAAGTGCGGTGTGCGTTGCGTTAAAATATTGGATAGGCTTGTTTCGGTACTTACTTACGTTGTTTACATAGAGTGGTCTTTGTATAATCCATACTTTATAATTAACGATATTTTTTATATTGTTTTTTATTTACTTGGCAGTTCCCCGACGCGGCGGCGCTTAAATTAAAAATATTAAAAGGTTCTATTAACGAAGAAGTCCGGTAATATTATTATATTATTATATTATTATATTATATACCTATTGCAATAGGTAACTGCTTAAATTATATTACGCAACAGGGCATAGAGCTTCTTGTACGTACGTGGCGCAAGATTTATCATCCAATTTTGTTTTTGAATAACTTTTTTGCTAAATAAAAACAAAACTTTGCGTGATGACAATTTTTATTTGAACCTTTACAATTTTTTCTGTTATGTGGAAAGGATGATATCCGTCTAGTGATTAGCGCCAGTACTGATACACATTTGTACCCGTTTTATCGCATTTTCCATAACTTTCTGCAAGATTTCCGGTAATAAATATTCACATTTCTGTCGAATATTCTCTTTAAGGACTGCGAACGCGAACGTCCAAGGCTTGTTGACATAAGTCCGCGACTTTAAGTAGCCCCAAAGAGAAAAGTTTGGAATGGTCAAATCGCCAAAACGGGTGATTACGCGACCAGGAAACGCTCCCTTACCAATATCCATTGTGGCTCGTGCTGTGTGTACGGTTGCACCGTCTTGTTCAAACCTCATGTTAACCATCATGTTAATCATCCAATTCCGTCTTACTGCCGGAAGTCGTCGTCGTTTATCATAGCCTGTAGCATTCGCCATTAACAGTGATCGTTTGGACATGGTGTCCTAAGAAAAAATATGGCCCAATCACTTCTCCCGCATGAACGCCACACCACACAGTAGCTTTGAGTGGATGCAAACGTTCTTTGTGTATCACATGCGGATTTTCAATGCCCCAGAAACGAAGATTTACGAGTAACCGCATAAGTGTAAATGCGCTTCGTCGCTCATGATGATTTTCGACACAAAACCGTCCTTTTCGTTGTTGATTAAAAATGGCTTGACAGTAATTCACACGCGACTGAAGGTCAGCAGGTATTAACTGTACGGGAACATGTGCAATTTTTTCACTAACTCGCTTTAGGGTCCGTCTGATTATGCCCAATTGCGTGGCCTCCTGTGGTTCCAGTCTGTTCGAGTCGAATAGCTAAGCGCTGGAATGTTTACCTAGTTAGCGCGACACGAATAGAAAACCGACGTCGCAATTCGCGAAATTCCACCGACCGATTATTGGTCAAAAAAATCGACACAATTATTTCAGGCTCTTGCGAAGTATTGCGCTCAAATATTCAAATATTCTACTTCGACTGAAAAGAAATAATATACAAAAGTTGTCATTCCGAAATATAATTTATGTACCAGGCATCGCCGCTAGAAAAGGTTAGATTTGCAAGTTTTTCAATTTGCAAGTATAATTATAAATATAAAGAAGAATTATTTTTGGAGAAATTCACGCATCAAATTCTCCTGCGTCTTATTTATTGAAGGATTCAAGTATCTGTATAATTTAACTTTGCATTCTGATGTAATCTGATAGTAAAGAACACAACGATTTGACTGTTTATTAGAGACAGAACACCCGGGGGATTTCAAGAGTGACTTTTTATTGTGTTGCTTTTATTTTGAGGAAAACATGACAATCTGTTTTGTAGATAAGGACTACTTACGCATGTAACAGCTTCTCTGCTCTTTTGTTAACAATTTTTCTTTTTATAAGGAAAAAACAGGACATGTAAATATGTTACGCTTCGTGAGTAGGTTTCATAACAATATTCTCAAACAGATACCACAATCATTTATCATACTAATTTCTGGTGAGAAGAGTTAGCATAAAAACATGTCACTGGAGAAATTATTTATCTTTTTGATGATGCCTATTTAATGGTATAACATTCGAAGTTTTAAAAAACTTGATTGTGTTGCTACATATACTAGCTTAAAGATTTCCACCAATAACAATCTAAGATACATCCAATAACAAAGTCATTTTCGGTGTACAAAATTATATTATAACCTGTTACATACGATAATATAAACGTTCTTTTACCATTTATTTCCATTTAGTTAAATTTTCATTTTTAATAACATTTGGTAAAACATCCTTTGATTATACAGGGTGTCCCACGAGCAGTGTGCCAAAAAGCTAGAGCGTGTAGGTCTGGTCAAGACAAGAAAAAAATCGTTTAGCCGAGAGGGGCAATTTTCTAAAAAATTGACTTAATTTGGAAAAAAAAATATTAAAAATCAACAGTTATATCCACAACGCCGTGATATACTTTTTTTGTAAAGCCAAAAACCTCTTCTTTCATCTTGTTTTTAAACAAAGCTGTTTTAAGGAACAGTTTTTGAGAAATTAAGTACTAATTTTTTTCAAAAATTCAATTCTCTTATTAGTTCTTAGTTAAAAACAGAAAACCGGACGCAAAAATGTCTTGTAGTTTTTGAGAAATTAAAAAAAACTCCGAACCATTTATTTCTAAGAAAAACGTTATTTTTGGTTTTAACGCGGCTGGACTTGTATGCAAATTAATGTATGAAACATTGACCTGTTTTTTATTATTTTTAAAAATTCGGAGTTTTATTATAATAAATTTTCAATATGATCCCCATTTTTTTAGAAGGCAAAGATTATATCTCCTTCTAATGGCTGCACATAAGTCTATGCTTGACAAATTTTCCTGCAATTTGACTCTAGCGACTTCAATCCGTTCTTTCAGTTGTTCCAAAGATACTATTTCCACTTCGTAAACATAATTCTTCATGAATCCCACACATAAAAATCTAGAAGAGTTAAATCCGGTGATCTCGGTGGCCATTCCGTGGGGCCCCTTCTTCCGATCCAACGGTCACTATGATCACTATGATGATCATCCAGCCAGTTTCTAACCCGTAAGCTGTAGTGTGCTGGTGCTCCATCTTGCTGGTAGATTAAATTATCTGCTATGGCCAAAGAAACGTTGTCCATCAAATCGGGCAAAAGGTCTCGTAGGAACTGCAGGTATGATTCTCCATTAATAACGGCATTCAAAAACCGGGGCCCGATTACAGTTTGTCCAACAATACCAAGCCAAACATTATAGCTAAAGCGGTGTTGTGATTTATTTTGTTTTTTGTTGTGTGGATTGGTGCTACTCCAATGATGCAAATTGTGGAAGTTAGTAACCCCATCTCTGGTAAACTGTGCTTCATCCGACCAGAATATCCTTGCAAAATAGTTTCGTTCAGTTTCATCTCGGAGCAGTAATGATCGACAAAATTCTGCTCTCAAAAACTTGTCGTTTGAGGTGAGTTCCTGAACTGGCCTAAAATGGTACGGGTGTAAGTATTCGGTATGAAACACTCTCCATACTCTAGATTTGGGCACTCCAAGCATAATAGCTATCCTCCTTGTACTAAGGGAGGGCTTACGTCGGACCAAATCCAAAATTCTTTCATCTAAGATTCCTGATCCATCTGTAACTGATCTTTCGCTTCTTCGGTGCTCTAGCACTCCGTGCTCTCGCAGACGTCGGTGAATTCTTGAAGACATGCTACGACTGGGACACCTCCGATTGGGATATCTTTCAGCGTAGTGTCTTTCGGCTTCACGATCTCGACCATTAGCTAAACCGTAGCAGAAGTGCATGTCCGTTAATTTTTCTCGAGAGTATGAGTTTGGCATCGTAATGTGTTGATGAGTTAACATCCAATTTGGTTCTCGGTCAAGTTGGTTGAAATACTAAGACATCACATTCGTTCGAATGATCACAATCATTCAGTTGCAACTGAAGCGAATTGCTTTTTTATCTTTCCATTCACGTTTCCACGTTTGTTGAGTATTTAAAACGGATTTGAATTTAGATGTAGTTATTATGGATCTCCTGATTTCCTTATTAAAGAGATTTCGTTTTTGATAGGCTTTGTTTCAATTTATTATTTATTGTTTTTTTTTATAATCTTTCTTTTTTGCCAGATTAACTTTATTACTTATAAATCTCCGCCTGTGTTTGACGTTACCCTTGTCAATGATCAAAGGTTTTTTTCAGTTTTTATCACCAGCTTTCTGTACCTTAAACATTAATATCAGCCATTCATATAAATATCACGACTTCTGCAGTATTACGAATATATGGAATATTCTCTTCAGAAAATTCTTTCTTCGGTTCCAAATTCGACATATGGAACCAGAGTAAAGATAGGGGAATCTGCAGTAAATTCATTTCAAGTTAATCGATATCGAGGACTTAAAAAGAAAGTTTATCTGCAGAACTTCTGCCACCTTTTGTGTCTGAAGACAGGTTTTCCTTATGTGCTATGTATATCACCTTTTTAGTCGTTAATGGGGTTTTCAATATAAAATATAAATGGTTTTGACCAGACAATATCCAATCCGATTTTATCAAAGCACTTCTTTTCTGTACTTCCTTATGATATAAGATTAATGAATATCAACCCATCACCATTGTACCATTTGAGTGTCATTCTAGTGTAAAACTGGAACATGACACTCATATATGGGCGACGCGGGGTACTTCCATGTACTCGTACATAAAATTCATTTATGAGTGTCAATTCAATGCATTTCGTATAGGGAATGTATAGTCGTTGATGGTCCGAGCAATTCAGTACCCTTGGTTCTGACATCCGGGATGGAGGGAAAATAAAAAAAAAACCGATTTTATTACAGAATTTTTTTTTAGTACATATATTTTTAAAATTAAATTAAATTTATTTCATCGAAAAAATTAATAAAATTATTAAACTCACTGTAAAAATAAAAAAGAGAATTCAGAAAAATATTTTGAAGTAGATATTGTATTTTGAGTTATTATGTCACATAATTCACACTTTGTGGGAACTTTTTTAGCAATATAATTTTCCTCTCTCTGAAACGGACAAAACGCATTAGGCACATTTCGTTATCTTTTATTTTATTTGCTTTATTATCCTTTTCTTTGGACTTTGCCTTTTTTACCCAGCAAAAAATTAAAAGAAAAAACATTAAAGGATGTAAACATAGTAGGCTGCGGCGCCGGCGGCAGTTGTCGACTATCCGACTATAATTCTATACGTAGGTTTGTGTGAGTGTGTGCAAATTAACAAATTATTTATTTATTTGCTTAAAAAAAAAGTATTTTTTATCTCTCCGCTACTGGACTACCCTTACACGATAGAATTAAATCTGAAAGATATTTTTTTCTTACACTACAGCGACGCTCCAACCGACGCTGTAGTTGTCGTGTGCATTAGATTCCAACGATTGGGTATATCGGCTGTGGTTGAGATGCATCGGTCTTTATCCAGAAGCAGACAAATTTCTTGGTACCATCAGTGTCCGCTTATGAGAGAGTTCACTGCACTTTTTATCAGACCACAGGATTAAACGAAGTGACACTCATATGTGGGTGACAGGTACCAGACAACTTTTTCAATTGACGTACAGGTTGCCCATACCTATGTATGTGAGTGTCACAGAAAAAAAAATCAGTTTCAAGAAAACTACTTCTAAAGTCGAAATAAATCAGCGTTTGAAAAAAAATAAACCTAGATGCACCAAGAATTAAAAAAAAATTGGAACCGGCACAAAAATTTCAGTTTTGCAAGTGGTACCAGCCAGAAAACTAGAAAAAAACGCTTGGTGTTCAACGTGTTAAATATCGCAAGCTTATAAATCAATTTCTATCAGGTTTCCGTCAAGGACATAGTTACATTATGTCGTATTTTAAGGTTTCCGACGATGACCTGCCTTAGTAATAACCCAATATAAGTTTCAAATCTATATTGGTGAGATAAATTACGTTAGCTTTCCGAAAGAACTTATCGCTTACACTATCTCCACAATCAATCAGGGCCTATTTGCCACTTGATCATCTGAGTAAAACCAAAGTATTTACATAGTCGTTCATATCAACGTTGTAGTATCCCGAATTTAGGCTGTCCTAGTCGACAAAGTTAGCAAAGGCATTAATATTACCTCTTATTATTGTACATATGGATACGAACAAATTGCTGAAATGGGTTTAGCTTCCGCTATCTATCAAACTTCACGTAGACAATTTTTCATGCACGGCGTTATCCATTGGAACGACTTACCCCAAACGGTCAAAGGTCTCACACAAACAACTTTTGAATATAATATTTTTATACTTTTTTTTGTTTGGTTTTTATTTTTGTTGTAAGTACGCTCCAAAACTTCAGTACAAAATACATCGACTGGGTTTCATATATTAGGAACACTCGTGCATCTAACGCTAAACGTAATAACAAAACTTCTAAAAAATTATACAACCAAGTAGAAGTAAATTCAACCAAGCAACAAAGAAACTCAAGCTAAAACTCAAGTCAGAATAGTTAATTTAATGACCTTTAAATAATCCTTAACTGGTAAGAACAACAGTCCTCCCTAGAATGCTACTAAAAAGTCTGAGACCAAAAAAACAATTTCCCTCAGAGCGAATTAAAAACACTAGCTCAATACATTTACGAGATGTTTGTTGGAAGTAAGCTCCAAAACTTCAGTATAAATACATCGACTGGGATTCATATATTAGGTATATGTACAAGTAACGTTAAACGTAGAAACTACAACTAAGACGGAAGTAAATTCAACCAAGCAACCAAAGAACTCAAACTAAAACTCAAGTCAGAATAGTTAATTTAACGACCTTTAAATAATCCTTAACTGGTAAGAACAACAGTCCTCCCTGGAATGTACTAAAAAGTCTAAGACCAAAAAAAAACAACTTTTAGAGACCAGATGGATCTTGGGCCAGCACCAATTAAAGCAAATCAAATATTCTGGTTTAGCTTTTCGTAGAAGTATTTTGCCTTACCCAAACGAATAAAACCACGTTCACCAGCAAGCGGTAATGGTAAAGAAATAACAGTAAATGAAAATGAACTCTATTAAATGAAAGATATTAGGCTAATTACTCGACTTTAATTTTACACAAATAAATCCAATATTATGACTGGTAAAGAGGCTAGAACTAAATTGTCCCAACTGAGCTAAGTACAAAAGACTGTTATAGAAACATTCGAACTCACTTCAACTAAATCATTGAAAGTTATGTGAGCGAACGCCACGAACGTGACTAAAATGACCAATAATAAAATACTCGTATACTAAACAGAGACAAGAACAAGAGTACCTCAAGGATCTGTATTTAATATGCCACCTATATCAACAATATATGTACCAACCAAGATGGTTGGCGGTGCAGTATGATTCCGGCGATAATTTGGCGACTGCAAATGCTCGACTCGTTAACAAATCAACATTATATTTACGAACCTTCAAACAGTCTGCGGCTGAGATATGTCGCATGTTTACAGATATTGACGGTGAAACTTCTGTTAGTGAAAGGAAGTGTCACCACAAGTTGTTACAACGTCACTAATCAATAATATACCACTTAATGGCAAGGAACAGAATTGGATTTCAATATTAACATATATGCCAGTAATGGATGTAATTTATATTTGTTTCATGCCGCAGGGTTGTGGGAAGCGGCCGTCAATTAACTAAACATCTACTACATCAGATATTAACCTTTAAATTGCTTGTATATGAAGATCTCGTAACAGCAGTCATTGGAATGGAAGCAATATTGAATTTGACCAATAACATTTATTGCATACCAAATGATTTCGCTGCTCTAATATCTGCCCATTTTCTATTCAGCGACGACAAACTTCGAAACCTGAAACAGCTACACTTTTTGCGAGATCTAAACTTGTCGCATCTAAAGGGTCCGCCAAATAATTTTTTTTTTTTCGAAAATGCTATAAAAAAAACTACTGAATATTTTCTCAAATTTCTTTTTTTATTTGAAAGTACAATCCTTCCGGTTAATAATGGAAAATAACTTCATTCAAATGGCTGCCTCGGCTGGCCATGCAGTAGCCTACACGATCGGTCCAATTTTGAAGCACATTATCGATTGTGTGCAGCTGTATTTCACCAATGGCTTCACGAATATTGTCCTTTAAAGCGTCAATTGTCTCTGGCTTGTCGGCGTAACACTTATCTTTGACGGCACCCCACAAATAATAGTCCAACGGTGTCAAATCGCAGCTCCGAGGTGGCCAAACGACATCAGCTCTGCGGCTGATAATGCGATCTTCAAAAACAGGGCGCAAAACATCGAGTGTAGCTTCGGCTGTGTGGCACGTAGCGCCTTCCTGTTGAAACCAAATGTTGCCAATATCCTCCTCTTCAATTTTTGTGAACAAAAATTCGTTCAACATGGCCCGATAACGATCGCCATTGACTGTAACGGCCACTCCTTGCACATTTTCGAAGAAAAATGGCCCAATTATGCCTCTGGACCAAAATCCGCACCAAACAGTGGCTCGTTTTGGGTGCACCGGCTTTTCAATGTATGCGTGCGGGTTTTCTGTGCCCCAAATGCGACAATTTTGCTTGTTTACATACCAGCCAAGATCAAAATGAGCTTCATCTGAAAAGATGATTTTTTTGGCAAAATCGGCATCTTCTGTAAGTCGATCGCAGGCCCACTTAGCGAAGCGTTGTTCAAGCGAATACACAACCATATTCGTTCAGCGGAAGGATAAAACTAATTATCTGTCAAATCAGACATGAGCTAAGTGTTACCATTCACGAAATAAGCACTACTTGAAAAAAAAAAGTTAGATGGCGGACCCTTTATATTTCTTTTATTTATTTCCAATGTGTTATGTGTTATACATCTGCCCTTTCTTGGATACTTGGTATATTTTAGTGCTTTTTGTGGAATGATTTTTGACTTCTGAATCACTTGGGAAGTTTTGTCCTCATTGATCTTTATTCGCCAGTCGTCAAACCATTTTGATGTTTTGTCAAGGATGTGTTGAAGCTGTGTAGTGGCTATGGATAGATTCGTCTGCGAGTTCATAAGTATTGTGACGTCCGCAAAAGTCGCAGTCATTCATCTTGCTTGTCTCGGGAGAGGGATGTCAGCACTGTACAGCAAGTACAAGATTGGTCCTAGGACACTTCCCTGTGGGACTCCTGCTCTTGTCTGGTGTAGTGATGTAGTTTCATCCTTATACTTGACATAAAAGGTCCGGTCTATGAGATAACTCTTAAGTAGAAGATAGAATTCCCGGGGGAGTAGGTTTTGTAGTTTGTGTAGCAGTCCCATGTGCCAAACTTGGTCAAATGCCTTTGCAACGTCGAGAAATACGCCCACGCAGTATTTTTTTTCATCTTGGTCTGTTGAAATTTTACTTACCACGCGAATCTAAATTGTTGAGTATTGTCGTCGGAATCCGAATTGATGGTCGGGTATCAAGTTTATTTGATTGAGTATGGGTTCCATTCTGTCGTAGATTATCTACTCAAAAATTTTAGATAAAATAGGAAGTAGGCAAGTGGGTTTATATGAGGTTGGTTTCACGGGGTCTTTACCTGGTTTTGGGATGATATTATTAGAGATACTTTCCAAGATTTGCGGAAGTACTTTAATCTTATGATTGCGTTTTATACATTTCTAATGTATTCAGTTGCTTTTCTTGATAATTTGTCTTACATCTCTCCGTTCAGTAAATCGTATCCTGGGGCTTTCTTGTGATTAATTCTTTTTTTGATTGTGTCTTGGATTTCCCCGATCGTCACGTTTTTGATAGGAAGGTATGGGATAATTACTCTGCTCATAGGCGGGAGATTTCGACTGATGTCGTCATTTTTGAATACTTCTTCAAAGTATTTTGGTAGTGTATCAGCTTTGTCGAAGTTCGTCCTAGCCCAGGATTTATCAGTTTTTTTTTCAGTGGCGGTTGATGGGTTATTTTGTTTCCATTTTTTTCGTTGCCTTCCATAGCGAGAAGCCAGTTTCAGATGTAGATGTTAGGTTTTTTAAGTAGTTGGTTAAGTTTTCGTTTTGAATAGAGTTAGTTGCCTTGAGTTTCTTTGTTGCTTTGTTCAGTATTTTTTTGTCGTCGGAAGATCTAGTAGTTTGCCAAATTGTTCTTAGTTTTCTTTTGTCCTTTATTTGTTTTAGTATGTTTGGCGGTGTAATATAGTCCATTGCTTATGGTTTTGTGACAGGTGTCGAAGCTATGGTTGCTTCGCTTAATGTGTCGTTGAAGTACACTATGGCCTTTTCTATTTGAGTGAGATGCTTGATTGTAGTCGCGAATCTATATATTCCCTGCAGGTGTCCCGGTGGTTTCCAGCACAGAATGGAATTGGCTGAATAGTCCAGTTGGATTGGGGAGTGGTCAGATAAAAATTCAAAACGTGCTCTGATTTTCAGGTTTTCAGGAGTTAAATTTTTAAATATGTATGCAGAAATCTATTAAGTCCTATTTTTTTTATGTGGGTCAGTTGGCCAATAGGTGGGCTCGCCAGTACTAAGGTATTTGTTTTATGTTGTTTAGTTTAATCGCACGAGGTAGTTTTTTCCCTTTGGCGGTTGTTAACTTTGACCCCCATTTAGTCTGCTTAGAGTTTAGGTCACCGGCCGCTAAAAATCTGGGTCCAAGTGATTTGATTTTGACGCCTGATAGGGGCACTTTATTAGCTTAATGCAAGCCTTAACAAAAAAACTATAACTTAACTATAACTTATTAACTAGGTGGCAGGGTGGAGACGATTAAGGAGAGTAAGAAGAGTTGTGGTATAGGGCAATTCTAAGGCTGGACTTATTAAGGTGAAGGTCGAAAAGATTGGTGTTAGCTTTGCGAAGCATTCTGGACATTGGTTCGTGGTAGCCATAATTTGTGCGGTGAGTGCTTATACGGAAAAGGGGTGTGGACCGAAGGTTACGCGGGTTGGTGTTAAGGGGAATCATGTGCAATTATGAAGGACTATCAATGTTACCGCTGAGAAGGTCATGAATAAATAGAATGTCTGCAACATCACGTCGTTCTTTAAGGGGTTGGAGGTTGATTAATTTGAAGCGATCCGTATAAGGTGGTAAATTAAAGGGGTCGGCCCAAGGAAGGGCACGAAGGGCAGAACGGATAAACCTGCGTTGAATGGCTTCAATACGCGTAGTATGGGATTCATAAGAGGGGAACCAGACTTGGCTGGCATATTCGAGAAGGGGCCTAACGAAAGTGATGTATAATGATTTCGTAACGTAAGGTTTCGAGAATTCTTTGGACCAACGTTTCACGAAACCGAGGGCAGAGTTGGCACGTTTGATAATGTTGTCGATATGGAGGCGAAAGTTGAGTTCACGGTCACAAATAACCCCTAGGTCAACCAAGAAGTTGACAGGGGGAACGGTTTCATTACGAATAATGTAGATTCTGGGTGGTGAGGAAGAGCGCTTGCGGGAGTAAGTGATGGTTTGGCATTTACTGACATTGAGCTCGAGATGGTTTTTTTTAAAACCAAGTAGTGAACCTGTTAAGGTCCAATTGGAGAGAGCAGGAGTCGACAGGGGAAGATATGTGTTTAAATATTTTCACATCATCAGCATATATGGAGAGCTGAGAGTTCAAAATAACGCTGTCAACATCATTAATGGTTAGAATAAATATCAGTGGGCCGAGATGACTACCTTGCGGGACACCGGAGGTAGCGTTAATTGGATCAGAAATAGAAGATCTGAAGATAACGTTATATTGACGATCTTCAAGATAAGATTTGATTCATGAGATAAAACCGGAAGAGAAACCGAGGACTGTGAGCTTGAGGAGAATAATTTGGTGAGACATTTTGCCAAAGGCTTTGCTGAAGTCAGTGGCGACAACGTCTACTTCTTTGCCAGTTTCGAGTGCACACAAACATTGTGAAACAAACTCGACTAGATTAGTGGTTGTCGATCGACCTTTTAGGAACCCATGTTGGTTAGGAGAAAATATGGGTTTGCAGTGAAAGAATAGTGCATCATAAACGATGCTCTCGAAAAGTTTGGGTATGCATGAGAGCTTGGCAATGGGACGATAGTTGGACACATCATTTTTCAGTCCTTTTTTTGTGAGGATATAAGCATATTTCCAAAGCTTTGGAAAGAGTCCTTGAGAGATAGAGCGGTAAGGGGTAAAATAAGATGGTTCGCGCACTTTTTTAATACTATGGCAGGCAGACAGTCGGGACCGGGAGAGTAGTCGTCCTTTAAGTTGCGTATTTTTTCGGCAATCAGGTCGGAAGTTATGTCTTTCAAATATCGAAAATAGTCGTGATCGGGTTGAAGATCTTGGTCAGTGAATGATTGGCTGAAAAAATGAGCAAAGAAATTGGCGATTACTTCGGGCTCGTTGGAAGATTTATTGAGAAAGTTAAATGTAGTGGGGTAGCTATCGGTTTTTCTTTTTGTATAAATGAAGTGGAAGAAACACTTGGGGTCAGAGATAAGGGAGGACTGCATTCTGTTCAGGTATCGGAGGTAGAGTGATTCACATAGCTGTGCAAATTTAGTGTAGGACTGCATGTAATTAGAAAGGTCACATGCAGAGGAAGATCTAAGATAGGCGTGCCAATTTTTGTTTCTTTTATTGCGCAAAGAGCGTAGTTCCTTGGTATACCAGGTAGTGATCGAATTGCGTTCTAGAGATTTGATGCCTCGGGGGACAATAGATGGCTGATATTGAGAGTTGTCCGTGTTGCCCTTGGGGTTGAATTCTGGTGGCTTGAATATGTTCGCATGTGTACCGCTCTAGTTCGATGTATTTCATTTTTGTTTTAATTAGGATAGCCGTGCCCCCATGTGCTGTTCCTTCGGGATGACTTGTGAAATGGATGTTGTAGCCTGAGATTCGTAAATATCTGTTGTTCGTAAAGTGGGTTTCTGCTATAAATTGTTTTAACTCGAGAGCGTATCGATTAAGTCCGTTTGCGTTCCAGATAATTATTTTAAGGTCCTTATGCGTTTTGTCCATTAAGTTTAGTTCGTAACAGGGTATGTTCATTATATTTGTCATTTGTTGTATTACATTTTTCATCATCTCCTTAAATTCGGCCATGTCGTTTGTGTTATAATCAGAGTTTTTTAGTGGGGGTGTTAGTTTTGTTTCTGGCAATGGGTGCTTTGGTTGTTAGGTTTGGTTGCTGTTGCTTGGGCATACGTTATGCCTGGTTGGATGTTGATCAGGTTTCCATTTCTTTTTTCTTCATTGGTCGTCGGGATATTTTTTTTTGCGTAGAGCTGGGAAGTGTTCAATTTTTAGTGCTTTAAAGATTTCGCAGCCTTTGTAGTGGGCAGTGTAGCTGCCTTGACATAAGGCGCATTTATGCCATCTGTGGAGGAGATTCGACAGATAATGTTTCTGTGGTTTCCAGAACATTTTACGAAGACTGGATTCCTTGTGCAGTAATTTTTTGTGTGGTCATATTTTTGACAATTAGTGCACTGTGCGATTACTGTTTATGGTGTGGTGGTTCAAAGGAAACCTTATTGAAGCAAGTGCGTAATATCGTATATGTTTTTGTTGTAATGGTTTTTTAGTTTGTCCCTGTAGTATGTTATGTACATATGATCATGGCCTTGTGGACTTTTTCTTCCAGTTCTTTTATGATGTCTTCTGTGTCTGTGGGGTGATGCATATTTCTTAGAACAACTTTGAAACCTTTTTCTTCTTTTGGTCTGAATGTGTAGTATTTTGTTTCGTTTTTCTGTACCATGTTTATTATGTGTTTGTAGTGAGTGGAGTCAGAGGCCTGCGCGCGTATCTCATTGTTTCTTAGGACTTTCGACATTTTGTTTTGCAACTTCGTATAGTGCGTTGTTTAATGTTTTAAAGAATTCAACACCCTGTATGTAGATCGGGGAAGGTTTACTGGTTATTTCTGGATGGTTTTTGTTAGATTGGTTTGTTTTAACGGCTTTTTCGTTATTTGTTATGTTGTCTACAATGTCTGCTTCTGAGTTGAGAATGTCGAAACGGTTTGAAGAGTTTGTCATTTTTGGTTTGCTTAACCAGTATTTCAGGGTTGATTGATTTTTTGTTTTAAGTTTTTTTTTTGTTGTCATTATTGTTTGATGCTTATGTGGGGGATGATCTGTCCCTTTTTTGTCTAAGAAGGGTTTCTTTGTCGATTTCTGTCATGGTGTCGTTGGTTTTAGTAGGCTGGAGGATAGTCTGGTTTGATGTGTTAATGATTTTGACCGTGCAGGGACGGGTTAAGAATATCCCTGCAGCGATACCTCTCGCTTGTCGTAAAAGGCGACTTAAACAAAGGTAAACAAAAATCATATCTAGGCAATTTAGAAAACACCAAGGTGAGCCTAGGGACACATATACCACCATTAAACTGCCCCACAAGTGTACATGCAAATCAGTGGGTTGACACGACTGGAGATCACCGGTGTTGTAAGAGTAAGATCAAACAAAAAAATCTGGAGCATGCCCGTGTCACAAAAAAAAAAAAAAGGCAGGCCGAAAAACAATTGGTGCAAACAAATGCAAAAACACCAGCATTTGATTGGCCTCAGCGATGAAGTAATCCCAAACCGGGAAGCCTGCCGCTACTTTCTGAGGTCAAACCGGCGGACCCCACAAGCGGACCAGTAGGAATGCAGTTAAGTGGGAAGGTTATGGTGCTACACTTCTGACCATAACAACGCCGGAAAAGGGAAAAGAAGAAGAAGAAGAAGAAGAAGAAGAAGATGTGTTAATGATTTTGCAGTCTATGTAGGTTGGAGTAGCTTTTGTACGGTTGGTTGTTGCTTGGTAGTTGTTTGGTAGAAAGGTAGATTTTCTGTTTGTATCTTTGATGTTGTTATGGTAGGGGTTGTTGTTGTTTGTGCTACGTGTGCTGTCAGTGTTGCTGTGGAGCTTGCTAATGCAATATGCAATGTGAGGAGTATGTTTTTTTTAAAAAACCTGTCGGAGTTTACCTAGGCTTAGCCTAGACCTGAACACTTGAAGCTTATTGCGTTGTAGAGGGAAGTACTGGTGTTTAATGTTTAAGAACCACACCTTTCACAAGGAGCTTCGCCCCAGAGACGACTGTCCGCGAAGACAAAGTTATTATACGTGAATGGTATCTACCTTTTTTTCTTCGAGGTCATCTACTGCTGAGTGGGGAATTCGATATCCAGCGGTGCGCCGATGAGAGACGTGGTGTTGGGATCTTTCTCTTTATTTTTGTGTGTTTTTTTTTTATTAAAAAAGTAAGTTTGCAGTAACACTGTTCTGTCACACAAGAAGGTGACGTGGCAGAGTGGCCAGCTATAAAGAATAACTTTTAGCAACGTTGGTCCATGGAATATTAGAACGACATATGTATGTATGTAGATACAAATGGAAAGAAAAATGTTGAAGAAAGACGTTGAGCCAGGATTGATGGTCGTTATCAAGGAGGTCAACCGACCTAGTCTTTAATAGCTGTTGGGTCATATGGGGGCTTACTACACCAGTGAGAGGGTGCGCCTCAACCTAACAAGGGAAGAAAAAGTTTGGGTCTACTCCTCTCACGTTATTCCTAGCCTGCTACCAATGACTATCGCAAATGAAGCGGTAAGCTCAAAGGTGATAGTATTATTGTTCTTAATAATGTCCTGGTCGTGAACTACTGATTCTACATATAATAACTGTTTAGAATGTTATTTAGCAATCAAGGTATAATATGGTAAAGGGATTATAGAATGTTAACTTTATGTGGAAGACAAGGAGTGTCCCAGATCGAAAAGGTATTACTGGATCAAGATACCATATGCAAAAAGAATGACTCCTTTCTACTACAATATGATCTGATCCGATGACGCTTGGCCAAAATGGGGTCAATTCAAACGATGCTAGAAAAGTGAGCAATAGTTGTAACTAACGATGTACGTTATAACATGTAATTGACGTAGCTGTTGTGGGATTCGGGGCCCGTGTCATCAGCGTCAAAGGCAACAACACTGAATCACATGCCCTATCATCTTTGTGACATCAGCCTCCACAGGATGCTCTAGCAAAATTCAGGTAAATAAAGACAATTCAACCGAGGAAACACACTGTTTTGTCGGGGGTTGTTTAAGTATACCGCTATGACCCCGACCCGCCATTAGATTACTGAAACGGAGTAACTCTTGAGCATTGTCGAAGTACCCACTTCTTGTTGCGGGAAAAATTACTCTTTTCCTGGAGCTCGAAAGTTGTAATATAATTAAATGAAAATATTATAAATAAATTGGATGGAAAGCCCTAAAAAATCGGGTCGATATCACTAATCACATGACTTTCGAATAATCTTTATAAGAACATTCTTGGTTTTGTTTCGTCCCGTTCCGACCCATCCGTGGATTAATTTCCATATTTTGCGAGGTAGATTATCCAAAGCAACCACGTGGCACGTGCTAAATTATTTGTACCCTGTGGACAACTTGATTACAGTGAAATAGCATCCTTGTCACGTCAAAAATCATAATGAAAAACATTGTATATATGTACATACATACATACCAGACTATAAATCTGCTTGCCGCCAGGGCCTAACTGCCATGTACTCGCTAAGGATTCAATGACATTTGTCGGTATAACATACTACTCGTATAAATACCAGATTCACATTTAACTTAATATTTATTGCAGCCTCAGGCAAGCTTTTTTCTTGGACAGAAATTATCTTTTCGGCTTCATGACCAAATTTAATCTATAGGTATAATAATCTAACAAAAAGGATAATTGAGATGATCTTGCGTACATAACCGTTGCCTTAGTATATTTTGAAACCAAGCACTTTGCATTTCTTTAATTTTTCCTATGATAAGTGTTTATGTTAGGCCCTTTGAAATGATATTTATTAATACGTCCAAGAACGAAATGTTAATAATCACAAGGGACAACAAAACAAGAAAAAAATTAAGGTTTTACCATCGGAAAACCAACGGCTTTCGCTAGGGATGTCGGAGGAATATTGAATACTTGTCATTGTATCACACACCAGACGACGACCGGTCTGTTGCAGAGTTATTGCCACAGACAGAGTCGTACGAGTAAAATACCTTCGGCATCTTATTTTCACCCTGACTATGGTATAATGTACACATGTCCCGTTCAACTCTTGTCGGAAGATAAAAGCGCAATGAAAGAACAACTGGATGAAACAAGGTGAGTAATTAAAAAAAAATACGACTTTAGTTTTCGCTGTTGTTGTTGTTAAAATAAAAACGTTACAGTATATCAACGTGCCATATGTGTCTTAAACTGTTTTTATTTCCGATCAACTTAACTGGCTGCAATGCATAGGTTCATGCGCTCACTACCTCACTACTTGACTGCTGCCATTTATTGTTACAGATTATTGGATGCGAAACGCGTGACACAAAGTCACTAGAGTCCTATCGAAGGTGGAATGTACGAGTAAATGAGGAGCTGATACAAGCAGTGAATGAGTTTACATAAATGATAATGTCGTCATTCATCTTTCTGATTCACCTCAGACAACAAAAGGATTAAATGTATTGCTTCAGATACTTGCAAACTGATTGTGTTTTTTTTTTCAAACTAAATTACTGTTAAGCAGGCCCGAGGAGTTCTATATTTTCGCCAGAAATTAGGGTACAATACAAAAACAAAGTGGGTAAACATTTGGACTCAAAAAAAGATTGGGGGATGATAGCTATGGCGGACTGAAGAGAAATATATTTTCATGAGGAAATTATACAAATCCGTTTGTTTTTATATTCATTCAGGATGTAACCAAAGCGGTAGGCGCTTGTAGGTGCATTCATCTTTCACCAGGACGAGATCGCCCACTTTGATGTTGGTTTTGGTTTGTTTCCACTTGCTTCTTACCTGAAGCTCATGTAAATATTCACAGCTCCACCTCTTCCAGAAATCCTGCTGCATTTGCTGAAGCTGCCTCCATCGTGTAAGTCTACTTATCTTGGTGTCAAGCAAGCTTGCTTCCGGAGTGGCAGTCCAACACCGCCCACCAAGAAGTGCCCAGGGGTCAAAGCTGCTATGTCTGTGGGGTCATCTGACAAAGCTGACAGAGGCCTCGAATTAAGCACAGCTTCAATTTGCTTGAGAACGGTGTAAAACTCCTCGAAGGTCAACGTTGCTTTCCCAACGTTGGTTCGTTTCAGGCGATGTTTCATGCTCTTGATGCCAGCCTCCCATATACCTCCAAAGTTTGGGGAGCCCGGGGGAATAAAATGCCATGATACACCATGGCAAGCCGCGGATCGAGCACCTTCCTTCAACTGCTTCCGATAGGCTGCGAAGTCTTCCTTTAAAACTGCATTGGCGCCAACAAACGTGGTTGCACAATCACTATAGATGTCAGAGCTGTACCCGCGCTGAGCAAAGAAGTGCTTGAACGAAATTGCAGCTGTACAGCGTGGAGTTGGAAGACTTCCCATAATTTGGGTTGAAGTTTGTTGTTTTTAACGGACACATGCCACACATCGACGAATGTACTTCTGTACTGAAGAGCGCCCATCAATTATCCAATAGCGCCTTCGGAGGAAATTAAGAGTGGTTTGTGTTCCACCATGCAAATTAGAGTCATGCCCATTGGAAATAAGCAGCGTACAGAGTCAACTTTCCTTCGGCAAAATGATAGGAAATCGTTCAGACAAAGGCAGCAACGCATTTTTCAATCGGCCATTTAATCGCATGATACCACTATCGTCGATGATTGGATTCAGCTTAAGCAGCTTGCTTTTTGAACTAAGAGGTTTGCCTTGAAAGAGACAAGAAATTTCATTAGCAAAATGTCCCTTTTGAATATACCTTATCCAGAACTCTAAGGCCCGTCTTCGCTCAGAAGCTGAACACCAAGATGTTTTCGTGTGTGTTCGTTTTAATCTGGCATCAATAAAACGAAAGCACCAGCATGTAACTCCAATCAAGGTGTTGATGTTGGAGTATTTGTGGAGTAGCCCCATGGCTCCCGCATCCTCGTTAAATTTGAAGGGACTTTGATTAACAAGAAGAACTGTTACCTCAGGTTCTTCACTCAGCATACAACTTTGTTTCGGCCATTCAGTTTCATCTGACGCTACGTCAGCCGGGTTGCTTTTTGGTGGCACATACCTCCAGCAGTCAATTGATGTTAATTCTTGGATTTTAGCGATCCGGTTGGCCACATACAGTTTATGTTTCCTAGGATTTGATCTAATCCAGCTTAAAGTCGTCCTTGAGTCCAACCAGCAGTAAGAGTTTAAAGACGACCATTGTAAGGTGTCCCGGACCTTGGCGGTTACTTGTGACGCAAGAAGTGTTCCGTTGAGTTCTAAACATGGAACAGTGACTTTCTTTAGCGGAGCTACCTTAGTTTGGCCATAAGTATCGACACTTTGCATTCACCATGCCATGTTGTGACTCGCAGGTAGGCAACAGCGGCATAGGCATAGTAGGCGCATCCGAAGACGCATCCGAAAAAACATGTAGCTGGTAGTTGCTGGCTTCTGACGATGAGTAAATCCACCTAGCAACTTTGATGTCTTCTATCAAAGGAAGCTCCTTTCGAAACCTGATCCAATTCTGCTGATGGGGTTCAGGAAGTGGCTCATCCCAGGAGATACCAGATAGCCAAAGTTGTTGAAACATGATTTTACCTGTAATCACGATCGGGGCCAGGAGACATGTTGGATCATAAATTTTGGCTACATCCGACAGTTGTTGGCGTTTTGTTATTGTCGTTGAAACTTCCGTTACGTTAACCTTATAGCCAATACAGTCGGTCTGACAAAACCAGTAGACCCCAAGTGCTTTTGTTTCCCGGTTCAAATTAAGCTCACAACAAACTTCGGCCTGATCGTTCATGCGGATTCCTTGCAGAAACTCGGTAGAATTTGAGTTCCACGAAACCTCCTCGTCGTAACAATTGCTGAAGTTCCGTCTGTAGTTGCTGAGCAACCTCTACCGAATCAGTTCCATGAAGACAATCGTCCATGTACATAGAATGCCCCCCGGAGGACCTAAGCGGCTTGCGGAAACTCCGCACCCTCATCATCGGCTAAGGTATGGAGAACCTTAATTGTCAGGTATGGAGAACAGTTTAAGCCATAGGTGACCGTTAGCAATCGGTAGACCGCTGGATAGCCCTTCTTGTCCTTCCAAATAATGCGCTGCATGTCAGCATCCTCCCGCTGCACAAGTATTTGTCTAAAGCATTTTTCGATATCTGCCATGAAGCCAATTCGATGAGTACGCAATTTTAAAATTACCGCAGACAGCTCGCTCTGGAGTTTCGGACCTACGTGGAGACAATCGTTAAGTGATTTACCTGATTTGTACTTTCTTGATGCGTTGAAGTTGGTTCTTAGCTTCGCTGTCGAGCTTGATTCCTTGTAAACGCCGTGATGTGGAATATAGCAAACTTGTTGGGGTGAAACGTCTTCATGAACAAGTTCCATGTGTCCAAGGTGCAAGTATTCTGACATTAAATCCTCGTACATTGTTCTCATTCTTGGATCCTTGTCTAGTCGGTGCAGTTGATGTTGAAAAAGCCTGTAGGCAAAAGCCTTCTTCGCAAAAGAGTTCGTCTTGTGTCATCTTGCAGGAAGATTTCACGTCCTCGTGCTCGTTGAATTTCCACAAGCCCTGAACTAAATTAGCGAGCTCAGACTGGGAAAATGCACTAAATTTTGTGACTAACTTTCGAGGTGCAGTTTCTGGCAAGCGGCCGAAAACAACCCACCCTAAGTGAGTACGCTGGGCCACGGGAGCACCAGCAGATAGAAGTGAGCCGTACAGGTCAGTTCTTAAAATGGCATCTATAGAGCCAGGCTCGTGAAACTTTGGATCAGCTAAATCCAGATCTAGAAATTCAGAAAAGGATTGTGGATCAATGCGAAGAGTGGGCATAAGGTAGCCCAAACGTGGTAAAATTGTGGTTAATGCTAAAATCCGGTTCTTTGATAGAGCTTACAGAGATATCAACCAGGCCTGTTGAGTGGCCAACACTGGAACCTCCTATTCCAGTCACCGGTATAAGGAGTCGCGTTCGTCGAAGATGAAGTTGTTGCGCTGCATACTCACTAATAAACGACGCCTGTGATCCGCTGTCCAACAGAGCTCGAAGTTTCAGCTGATAACCATTAGCAGATCGTACGATGATTTGAGCTGTAGCCAACAAAACCGGATATAGCTTGACTAGTGCGTCACTGATTGGATGGGAGGGTGACGGGGTAGACAAATGTTTGTAGTCCGTGTATGATTTGTGTTTACGTGGTATTCTTGAGACTTGATGCTATCGTGCAGCATTGTGTGATGTTTTTGGTGACTTCTCAAACAGGTGTATTCCGATGGGCATTGCAGATCTCCATGCCCAGCCTTTAAGCAATTCTTGCACAGTTTTGCTCTTGTCACGAATGCCAGCCTTTGCGTTAATGTTTGACTTTTGAACTGGGAACAAAACATTAGCAAGTGCTTACCAGAACAATTTGAACATCGGGTAAAATTTGTTTGATGGCTGTGCACTGGTTGTACCTTGGTTTGCTGCTTTCGGTTGTGATCCTTCTGCTCCGGCAAAGAGCATTGCTTTGCAAAGGGCTTGGGAGTGAGAATCTGACGTAAAACCACTGCTGATTCCTGGACCATAGTCGGTAAATTCATAATATCACGAAGATACTGTTTAACAAGCTTGCGTTTGTTTTCATACGTCCTTTTAAGATATCCCATGCGATCTGAAAATGATTCCCACTAATCCGAATATTTTTTAGTAGACTCGCAGCACTGCCACGAAGACTACAATTGATAACACAGCTGGTAAATATGTCTTTAAAAGTCAACCACTCGTCAAACGATCCGCTGAAAGTGGGCAATTGAATTGGTGGCAAAATGGATTTGCTGTTACTCCCTCCATTTACAGCTGTGTGGTTTGATGTTGACTGACTAATCGTGTCATGCGCAGTGACGGATATGGATAACTCGTCGATTTTGTCGTTAAGTTCTCCCAAGGCTTCGCAGTACGCAGATTCGATTTTTGTTAATCGCTCATCCGACAGAAGTCTTTGAAGATCTTTTTCGTTGTCTGCGGTTACCTCAATTAATAAAAGACCGTCATGCATCTCGTTGAACTTGGCCCAGTAACCTTCCAGTAGCTTGCTCCTGACAACAAAGTATCCTTTTGTTTGCTTTGCCTTCCCAGTTTCTGTGAGTTAGCTGAGAAGTTAGAAATTAGTTTCGCTACAGCCTCCTCTTTGGCCAGCGCCATAGTTCTCAAGAAGCACTTTTGGCAATTTAAATATTACGCGGAAGAAACCGGTTCCCCGCAAGGGATGCCAATGTTTAAAATGTTAAAAGATAAAAGATGCGAAGGTTCGCTAAACTGGTTATGAACTGCGTTTTATTTCCAGAATCTCTCTAATTTATTCAACGTCACATAAAAACAAAACAACTCACACATTGTTGACAAACAGCAGCGTTGCCATGGTGTCGTACTTCTCAACAGACTCAAACGCAAATTGAGCTTGCAAATTTATTGGGAGTAACTCAGCGAGCAGGTTCTGTATTCAGAAGCAAGGGAATTGAGTTACGTATGAATTTAGAAAAAGTTTTTTTACAGCGGATTGTGGCTGAGGATGAGAAATGGATACAGTAAAAATTCCTTATTCGGAATGATGATTTGTATGCAAATATAGGGTTTCAAGGTTGAGAAATGAAAATAAATAAAAATATCTATTCAAAACATAAAATAACTACATATTCCATTATTTGTTATACATAGCTTTTGCTGACAGATTTCCCGACTATCAGACCCTTCGGTAAATTAGTCTGAAGAGGAAGTACTACACCTTCCGTAAGCTCACAAGATGAAGCAGTCGTAGAAATAATCTTTTCAGTTCGTGGAGCAAGGGTGAGCGCATCCGATGTTTGAAGAAGTACCACTCGCACAGACTCAGTCCAAGTATCACCACAATCAGGTGAGGGCCCTCGGTAGTCAACGGAATGCGATCACCACCAATTTTGATTTGGTGGGAAGAAAAATCCAAAATGCCTTTTGTTGCTTGCAGCACGTCTATTCCGAGTATGCCGTCACAATTGGCGGGTAGGGGGAAATCGACCACCAATACTTTCACTCGGCGCTTAAATCTACCGAGCTGCATCAACGTATGCCAGATATTGGACGTCTGAAATGTGTTACCACATAATGTGTGAAGGTTCGTGGTTCCGGGTTGAAGGCGAGCTGTTAAGGGAACAGTTAGCTCGGTTGACTAACGTTACTGATGATCTGGAATCCACTAACAGTTTACTTGGTTGATTATCCAGAAGCACAGAAATTGTAAATCCTCTTTGAAATTTTCCACAGTGAACGTTATAGATTTGGGGTCGACTAGGTGTAGTCAGCATTGACCCCGGCCCGCTGACAACTGTCCGTTTCCCGACTCGGGAATTGTTTCTGCTTGATTGAAACCGCTTTGGTTTCCCCTTGGGTGACGTGGATTGGGGTGTCTTGATGTGAACTGCTCATTGGTAACTTCAATCGATCGGCTTTGATGTGCAAGACGAGCAGATTCTATCGTGATAGCTGTGGAGACGGCTTCAGAAAATGATTTGGGATCTGCTAGTCTCACGCTCTCCTGGATGTTGTGATCGTAAATGCCATCCACAAACTGCATAATAGCACCTGGGCGTTAGATGGGCAGTCGTTGAACACGAGCTGTATGTCACTACCAAAGTGACTGTATGTCACTATTTGTCGGAACGAAAAGTGGCATGGGATACGTGCTTTCCTGTGCAAGAAATCTTAGCTGTAAAGCTGCAGTCAACTTGGTGTATTCCGCTCGATCATGTCGCAACACGGCGACACTCTCCCCTCGCAATAACGTTGCCAACATTTGGGCTTTTTGTTTGGAAGTCCACCCATTGACTTCGGCGGAGATGTCGAATTGTATTTAATAATCACGTTGAATGTTGAATGACTATCGTATTAATGGGGGAAGTGTTGACTGTCAAATTCGATTGCGTCGGTGGAGCAGATGATTGTGTCTTATTGAGCAGATGCGTGTCTTGATGGATGATCGTGTTCTTGATGGGAGTGGAGTACCTTCTCCACGAAAGCTGTCCCATTTAGTGTGCGAATTTCGTCCGTCTGTCGTTGCTGCTCCTGCTGAAGCTTTGCAATTTCGTTACCTTGCTGTTCCACATTTGTACTCAAAAAATCTAATTTGGAGATAATATTTTCCAGATTTTGACACCAGTGTTGCGTTGAAGCGCAATAAATATTTCCTCAATAAAGGGATGGCGGGAGAAATTAAAAATAATAAAATGAAACACGAGGCTTTTCACACTGTTAGCAGCTCTTTATTCTTTTCTCGCCTCTTGTCAGCCAAAAAACAAAAACGTCAATCAATCGAGTTCCTCTTTTACGTCAAACTCGAATAACGCCTCGAACATGAGGTCGCTATAATCGATCTGGTCGCATTTAGTGCGCAACAGTATTATATGTGTAATCGTAATTTACGTAACCGCGAATAACGAAATTTCCCAACGCGAATACAGAAAGTGGTCTAAATTTTTTTTTCCGCGAATACTGAAACCGCGAATAACGAAATCGTGAATAAAGAGTAAGTACTGTTTTCTACGATACCATCGACCTCAACTTGAGGACTAAAGCGATATTTGATTTCGAAGGTCATGCTGGTGGGACCAAAAGGATATGATGTACTATGGTCTGATACTTGGCAACAACTGACTCATGAGCCGTGCAGTACGAGAAAATGGCCGGAATACCAACAAAGTCATAAAAAAATATATGTATAACATCGAAGTTATTAGATACTGGTTTAATACAGAACTGAAGCATGTCACAGTAATGGAAGGAAAAATCAGCGTTAAAACTTGATTAAGTAAAAGAAGCAAATCATCGGCTTAAGAATAACAAGGCCGCAGGAATCGACCTAATACCCTCGGAATGAATAAAATATGCAGGAGAAAAATCAACAGAGAAGTTGCATCGGCTCATCACCACCATATGGAATAGTGAAATCGTCCCTGAGGAGTGGAAAACGTAGTCTTCATTTCCGTATCAAATGTGTGACCGAACATAGTGCAACATTTACCGCGGAACATTACTGCAATAAAATTTTACTAGGTGTTGTCAACTATTCTTTTAAAGAGAATAGTTAAAATACTGACACCATATATGTCATGTTGGGAATCTTGAAAAAGTTTGTAAAACTGATACAATTATGTCTAAAGATTTACAAAGTACGCCTTCATTCTGAAACATTCGAGATACGAAAAGGATAATTAAAACAAGAAGATTTTTCTCTAATTTGGTGCTGGAAGAGGTATTG
Source organism: Merodon equestris (assembly GCA_958301585.1). Taxonomy (NCBI): domain Eukaryota; kingdom Metazoa; phylum Arthropoda; class Insecta; order Diptera; family Syrphidae; genus Merodon; species Merodon equestris. The sequence continues at coordinate 73,985,189 of OY284414.1, read as the reverse complement.
ATATCCCGCCAGGAAAACGAAAGGCGAATAACGCTTAATGGAATGGACACTCGCTTTAGCTTACTCCAACGAACTTCCGATGTTAACTCCGACGAACTGGATCTTCTGGAAAATAGTGGAGAAACAGACAAAGGAAACGCAGAAAGGAAAGCATGTCTGTAGTGATGAGGAGAAATTTGGAGCCAATTTTTCCCTACGTTGCCACACATGAGAGAGTTTGCCAGTTCTTGAGATTTCATGATAACCAAACTTTTTCTTCAATAGATCAATTGTTTGATCAGCTGTGTGTCGCGTAGCACCATCTTGTTAGAACCACATATCACTGCTGTCAAGATCATCAAAATCTCGTTAAAAATAGTCCAACATTCATTGACCGTAACATCGCTAGCACTTCCGTCTAGGCACACCACACGGTTACTTTTCGTGGATATAATAGAATCTCTTGAAACACATATGGATTTGTTACATAGATAGGTTTTTTGACAAAGCCGCCATCACTTGTCGATGAAGTCCAAAATTTGTTCAAGCTTTTGGAGAGCCCAGTCGGAAATGTCTTAGATCTTCAAATGATCAAGAGCTTTCAGTAAAGTAAGGGTGTTGTCCAAGAATTTTAACCTAAAATTCGCCAAAATGAGCACAGTGGAATTCCAATTCCAATGGACGACGTGAAATCGACTGATCCGTCGTTGATTTTGTGGTTAATAATGTATTTTGTGGTCAATGTACATATATATATGTATGTACATACCTTTAAAAAAAAAAAGTGGAAAAAAAAAATGTTTAATGGTTTTATTGATTTAACATAATTTGAGGCTACGTACTACAAACAATATTGACAATAAAAAAAAATACTTTTCCTCCCAACATCTTTTCATTTTCGTTTGTTAGAACAAGTATAGTGAAAGCAATTGTTTTTTCGAACTCAAATTTTGAACTGCTTCCGGATAACAAGATCATTTTCCATATGTCACAGTTTTGTTCGCCTCGGTATTCAGAAAGATATATCCTGCGACTGAGTCTCGATTGGAGTACACATTTATTGAGATCAGAAATAGTCCAAATATAGCAAATAAATATGCATGCCTCTTAAAATGCTATTTATCTCCTTGAGGTGATTAAATCCTTTTGAAAGTTACTGCGAGAATGAAGCTTTTGACGTTCCCATTATTCAATCTTGTCGATGAATGATCATATAAATTTTGTTATCACGCCAGGGAATGGGCCGTTGTTAAATAATTTGTGATGTTTTTAGCACAGCAATTTTTAGCAAACAAAATTTATTAAGAACATTTTGTTACAAATTGAATGAAAACTCAAACTCAACTTGACTTGAAGTTTAAGGTACTTATTTAAGGGTTGGCTTTTCGTTTATGACATTGATGTAAGCTACAACCCTTTACCGGCTATAAGTATTTGGGAATTTATTTTAAATCGTTTATGTCTTAAAGCAGGTCTTCTCATTTTTTTTCCATTAAAATGCAGCCTTTTTAAGCCTAGTATATAAGTACTTAGATGGCGTCACAGCTCTTAAAGAGACAGAGGCAGGCTTTTCACACAAGTGAAGGGTCTACAGTTTAATGCCGATTCCGAACAGCGAGAACCGAGAAGCAAATATACTATGGGGGGTTTTGCCGCCGAGGAGAGAAGCCGCGAAATAAACATTTGATAGCGTTGGTGTAATCGGGATAAGAACAATAGGAACAATTGGACAATAATCAACAAGCCTTGCAAAAAGGCCAGAATACTAAATGAGGCTAGGCTCCTTCATGACAATGCTCCATCACATACGGCAACACCAGTTCACGATATTTTTGAAGCACTCGGCTGGGTAGTTCTATCTCATGCGGCTAACTCACCAGACTTGGCTCTTTCCGATTACCACTTGTTCGCATCGATGGGTAGCTTTTTCACTTTTTCTAAGTAGCTCTTTGATTCGTATGAATATGTGAAAAAATAGCTCGACGAATGGTTCGCAGCAAAAGTGAAAGATTCACCGGCGTGCTATTGACTGAAAGCTGGGATGGGAATGCATAACAAGCGATGGAGCATACTTTGAATAAAGCACTTTCGAATTTACAATGTTTCTTTTAGAACAAAAAAAATCGCATTTCATGCTTTTACACCTGGCAAAACTTGCGTATAATAGTAGTGTACATGACAGTATTAAAAAATAATTGTTAACTAAAAATTAGTCAATGAGAAAAATTAACTCTTGATCATTGTGCTACCTGTAACACGTTCTTTTAATTATACACGGAGTCTGATACCATTGTCGGGATTTGTGCCTTATATTATCGGAATCTAAGCGGAGTGTTCGGATAAATATTTTGTTTAGTAAGGATTTGCCTTGACGTACTATATTCAACTAAGAAAATTATTAATTTTTTAGTATATAATTTTAATACTTTATTGTACTGGTGCATGGTTTTTTCATGAAGGCCAACTAGGCAAGGGTGATATCAATCTTTTTATTGGATACGGGGGTTGATCTCGTAGGAGTACTCGTATATCGCTTTAGGAGGCACACCCCTTAGTGGAGTATGCTTCCAAAAATAGCAGGGAGCAATATGCATACAGTATAATACATGTTTTGCAGTCTCATCATTGATTAGTAGCCGGAGCTTTTTGTCTTACGATGTTTTAAGCCAGTTTGTCTGTGGGCTGGATTATTTTCAATTGACGAATTCCTTCGATACTGTTCCAGTCCTCTAAAAATTTTAAATTTACACAATTTGGGCATCTAGTATTTACCAATAGTAAATTGGATATATAAAAATGTCGCATAGCAATTATTTCACCGTCTTGATATACGCAAGCAATAATTCCACAGAATTTCAAACATACAAAGAGAGCAATTTTAAATTCGACATCTAATAAAACAGGATCACAAACAAAGTGACGGAAAATCGCTATAGCATGAGACTGTCAATCTTTTTTAAAGAAAGGATATTCCTTGGCCACTGTACCATATATTAGAGATCAGTAGTTCTAGAGAAAAAAAACTTTAAAATAAACTTGCAGATTAAATTTTTTTTTCAAAAATATTATTAAAATTTTATTTGCTCTTAATCATGTATTTATAAAAAAACACGAAGTGTTTCTTGCCCACCGTTTACTGTGTCATCCGGAGTTCTACTTCGGCAACTGCTCCAGCCCATTGTCATTAGTAGTATATGGCCGTTCATTACCAGGAAATTCTTTACGATTGCCCATACAAAAATAAAATTGGCTCCATGCCAGGATTACATCCAGCGTAGCAGCATTTAGGACAAAATTCATGTACACACGACACATGTCATCCCCACGAAATATCACTGGTGTCAAGCACCTAGAACACATTCGTAATTCCTATCCCCTTACTAGCTGCCTGCCCTCTATGCAATTATGCGTCGGACGAAATTGGTCCGGAATCGATATCATTATTTCTTCTGGAGGTATACGAGGCGAAATAAAGAACACAAATATACGAACGAATGTACGAACGGGACTCAATTCTGTGGTAAATCTGAAGCTGAACTAACAAGATGTAGGTGGCCCTATTTGGGTGACACACACTTAATCATGAAAGCTACGTTGACGGCTTTTTGTATGGTATACACCCGACCACGTTGCTTATGCCCCTTAATTGAAAAGCGGAGTTCTTCGTCGTGATTCATTACAATGAGGATGTGACAGGGAAGTCAAAATGGTCAACTGAGCTTGTTATCAATATCCGTATAAAAATATCAGTGTTGAAGTTGACTCCTTCGATCACATTATAATCGATCATAGTATAATTAATCTGGTTAGGAGTTGTCCTTAGCAAGCGTTGACTACCCTTTCTATAAAACTCAATTTCTCTTAAGAATAATTATTTCCACTTTGCTCAAATGTTGTGGCGTTTAATGCCAAGAGAATTACGTAAAGAATTTCCTTCCTCTATCTCTAGGGCAGGTAAAAATATTTCAAATCCTTACGAATGTATAAGTATTTCGGTGAAGGTCAATCAGTAAGGTTGAGCCACCACCCTGAGTGTTAGTACAGATATATCCGATACATGGCTTAGTATTTCTTTGTTTGCTTTATGCTGATTTATTGAGTACGTGTTTATCTTGTAGAAACCGATTGATTGTTGTATTAAGGATTGGGATACAGATGTTGTCAATAAATAATGTGGTTCTTAGGAATAACTTTACTCCTACTAAGGATTCATTTCCTTTGGGTTTGTTCCCTTCAAGATAGGAGAAGAAAGGATATAAGCATAAATCAATTTGATGGTATTGGGCAACCACGAAGACAGCAACCTATTCAAAAATCTGAAGAGGAATTGGGTGAGATGAAAAGATAATTTTTCACCAGCAGGATTCAATGCTCTTGGTAAAATATGAATGAATTAACATTGCAATTAATTTTGGTAGTCCGTGCAGCTAGTGTTTCCATAAGCGAATATCTGAAGCAGTGGATCATAGTACCCCACGTAAGGATATAAAATTGAAAGTTATTATGTGATTAAGTTATTATGAATTAATTGTGTTTTATTTTGGTAATAACTAATCAATTAAATAATTATTCAGATTCCGATAAAATATGCATTAAGGTCTACATTAGATTCAAGCACACCTTTTATAAATGGACGATGAATCACAATTTGGCTGAAGGATATTACGTCAGAAAGCTGTTTTTTTTCTTTTTATAAATAAGTCGAAAAGAAAAGAAAATGGTAAGGTTTAATCAAAATAGTTGGATGTCACAGCAGGGATTACAGCATTTAAAAGGACAATGGACCCATTGCACATAAAAATACAGAGACAAAAGTCACGCTTAAAGGATTTTGTTTTTTTTTTCTTTTAATATAACAATATTGTACTTTGTGTTGGTTAATATTTTCTTTTTGACTCATCTTTGACTATTCTTACTCTATTCTTATTTCCTTAACACAAACGTTTAAGTCTAACTTAAAAAAATCTAAGAACACTCCGCTTCAATTAAATAAGTACAAGTACAAAGTCCATTTATTTTTTTCCCCCGCTGTCTTGCAAAACATTATATGTATATGAAAAAATGCAGTTATTTTTTTGCGTCAATTGAATACATAGGTACAAGTAATAGAATTACAAAAAATTGTAATTGAAATGAAAAACATTTTTTTTTTTCATAAACATCTTTTGGTTGATTCTAATAGTGTGTATTGAAAACGTTCTCCATAAGGTTTAGGTCCGATGAGTATGGAAGCCACAGAAGTAGTACCATTTTAACATCTACATGTTTCAAACCGACTCGATTCAAGGACTCGTCCACAAATATAGTAAATACATTAAGTTCATCAGATTAGGTCCGAATGTTGTTTTTCGGCAATTGTTGTTGATTAATCCGTACAGTCTTAACTTTTCAAAAAATCCAAAAGAAAGTAAATCAGTGATCTTAAATTGCATGATGTAAGTGACCAGTGTTTTTCACCATTAGGTGAGATCAATCAGTGGACCTGGAAACTAAGCCTCAATAGCTCGATGTTTTGTCATGTTTTTGTCATTTAGCCGTTTAGGAACTGTCCACTATCACTGTAACGTCCGGACGGTGATCGCCAACGCAGTGATGTTCGCACTCGGCAGCATCTTCCTTACACCTTTATAAACAAATAAACAAATACACAATCCAGCCGATCGGCTTAGCAACATAGGTTAACTTGTGCAAACCCAACGATGGCTTGCAAACAAATTTGCACAGCACAGCAACAGCGGTCTACATTGTTTGGAAAACAAGCGAACGATGGATTGCACACAAGAAACAGTTCATGCCAGTTCATGAGGGGTACAAAGGAGAACTCATGAGAAGAAAATTTTGAAAATATAAAAATAACGACGTGTTTCATTAGCTCCCACCACAAAACTCACGCTTTCACATTACAAGGTTGTAAATCATAAAGAGCACAACACTTAACCACAAAGTGAGCTTGTGATGCAAAACAGCAATGGATAAACAATGCAGTGGGAAAGAATTGACAAAACGGATTTTCGCCGGCCATTTTTTTTTTGCCTTTCGAAACCAAAAAATATAAAACAGCTCCTTAGCTACAGCGACATTTGTGGATACAGTAGGAATGCTTTTGGTAAAGCATTTTTTAAAGATCGCCCAGTTTCATAATAATTTTGACTAACTTGAAAGCATTGCTCCAGCAACTTAATTTTATCCTACTTGCAAGACAAGCTAATAATGCAAGTGGTGGTCTTTAAGCGAAAATATTTAAATTTTTCAACAAACATGTTTCTCAAAACTTTACTTGTTTTCCAACTTTTAGGTAATATTTATTTTATAATAAATTCGTTTAAAGATATTGAACCAATAAACATTGTGGAGTATATTATACAATACATTGCTATACAAATTTCTATAAATTATTGAATTTCTTTTTAGCCATTCGAGTTTTTTTCTTAGCACCATGGGATTTATTTTTTTCTCTTTTAATTTAGTTTATTTCAAACTTTGTATTTTTTATAAATAAAAAAGTAATTTATTGTCGGCAAGTAAGTAGATACGCTTTACAATCTAGTTGGATTAACAAGATTAACAAGAGTCGAATGAAATAAGATGTGAAGGTGCTTACAAAATTCTATTTTCGGCAAGTTTTATCCTTCAAATTGAAACTACTTTAATATATGTAGTAATTTTAAATGTTCAAATCCTGTTATAAAAGCAATATCCTTCGTTCAATTTGTTGTTGCCTTCAAAGTCGATGGTAAATACATTCCGTACACTTACCCCTAGTTGATTACCTTTAATTGTAGGCTTACCAAATTTAATAAATATTGCTTGCGGTTGCTCTCCTGTACCTTTTGTTCTCTGCGAAAAAAATACCAATCAGTCCTTTGGATAATAGCCATAGACATACAATAGATCATGGTTAACGTTGATGTTATGGCTTATCATTGATCCAAGCCCCAAGGTAAGAATGCTTTTCCTCTTATTTGGGTCGTCAAGTATGAAATCTTTGGGTGGAAACGGGCCGTAGGATTTCGCTTATAAGGAATAGTCGATGGCGTTTATCTAATAAAGATTTTCTCAACTCCTGAGTCATAATTGAATTGCGGGCATTAACTCGCTTTGAAATTAGAATATTCCCCATAGCTTTTATATCGCTAAGCGGACCTATCTACTCGTAGAAATGACAATTGTCCACCACGAAATTTATTTAGAATATCCATGAATATATTGTCTGTTTAAATTGATTTCGATCCCTAAGCTCGACGAAAGCAGTAACCACTATCTGTGATTTTGGATAATAAGGCCTCCAAACAAAATAATATCCATTCATTCCAAATAAGCTTCGATTTAATTTCAGCTGCTTCAGTCAAAAATTAATATTCCGTTACCTGATGGACCTCTTTGGAGGTTGACTTCTGTGAAGCTAGAACGTAAAAGTGGGGGAGGGAGAGGAAAAGTGTAGGATGCTTTCGTCAATAAATTTGACCGCTACTCCAGTTGGCGAATAATTGCTTTCGTTTTTCGATATTTATAGGACAGAATCTTTAGATTTGTTCACTCATGACTTTCAAAGTAAAGTTTTTCTAATGCCAGCTCGAGTGATGGATGACTCGTTATTACGAATAATATTGCTTGTGTTCGTACCTGTTCATGTCGCGTAGTGTTCATCAGAACGCTCAAGGTATATTCTCCCATATGTAGTATCATCTTTGGAGACGAGTTGACGACATCTCTATCTCTATTTTAAAACAAGTATCAAGAATTCTTTTCAAGAATTCCTAGTTCGATTATTTTTTGGACAAGACAATGTTATTTTATAATGAAAAAAAAATATGATGACGCTACAATCTTATTAGCAAGTAAAATAGACAGTTCTGTATTTTTTAAGCAAATGCTTCATAAGACAACTGCATTGGATAACATCAAAAGGTTTGATTTGGTGTTAAAATGATAGGCAGAATGTCCATACGTACTTTATACATCGCTCCACGGAGTAAAGAGTCGTTTTATGGATTGCTAGTCACCGTGGATGAAAAAGTGGATACAAAAATGTTGTTAGAAAGAGCCATATTTACCACAGGGAAGCTTTCCCATCAACATCAAAAGCTGGAATGGATCAGGAGGAGGTTGTGTTGTCTTGTTGGCGGAATTGGAAAGATCTGGTGTATATAGCTCCTTCAACAAAAATAAGAAAATCGATAGTATTTGCATTTTATAACCTGTATTTCCGTACTTTATTAATAAACTATTAATGAATAATCACTAATTATATCATAAAACGTAGCCCCCTGCGCATCACGCTGACACCCGCACGAGTTACGGCGGCCACCTATCACCCCGTTGGCTCTTTTCCTACAATCAAGCAGGAAAATGTTTTGGCAGAGAGCTGCTCCATAACACCCCGCTTACTCAACCGCGAGAACAGCAACACTCAACATAACCTACATGCATCGGACACAGACGTTTGCTTCCCAATATATCCCTAACACCCACTAGTTTACCCCGCCACAACGATGACCTTCAACTAACCAGTAGCTTTGTCCACCTAACGAGGACAATATGTCGGTCAACTTGGTGGAGATATCTTAAATCGCAATTGAACCGTTGAAAAGATGATCCTACATACCCAGCATTATATCGACTTAGATCCAAGTGCTCTGAATAAATATTGAATTTTTTTTATATTAAATTTTAATATGTATTTTAGTGCTTCAAGTGGGGTCAAAGGTTTGCCGAATTATGACGCGAAAGTAACGCCACACATCGAATATTGCATCCACATATAACTAACATATTCTACGAGAGCAGCCATAAAGCTACTAACAATAACCGATTTACAATAAAGAGAAGCTAAATACAGAAAACAAGATGAGCTAAAACTGTCTGTAAGTTTCTATTGTGAATGGATTGTGCATAATGGCAAAAAGATCATTTGAACATATAGGGGAGCTGAATAAAGCCCTGAAGAGCTCTTTCACTTGTTGTTACAAGGAAAACTGCCTTGGGTAGCTGTCTGTTAAGTTCTTAAGAATTTTAATTAACCCACCAAAAATTGCTCAAACAATGCTCTGGTATTTGCTTCGGTATAATTAGATCCTGTAAGTTTGACCCGAGTAGGCCTTTTGTTTTAAAATACATAGGCAATTTCTACACCTGATTTTCGATCCAAGACGACATGCTCGTACACAAGGTGGCCTGATTCATGGCCGCGATTTGACATCGCTGTTTCAACCACTTAAATTAAACCGAACTGTCTTCCAAGAGTAAGGGTTAATTTTAGAGTTATCCACTTTACAAATAAATCGCCTGATTTATCGCTTTATAACCCTGAATAAGAGCAAAACTTTAAAAAATTTAAAAGACCGGCTCTGTATTCATCATCAGAATGCACCATGTTGTATCGGTTTATACTTCTTCCAAAATTAGGATAACCGTAATCGCCAATTCTCCTCGCTATTACCATATGTTGAGCGATGTTTATGGCCTCAAATTCAAGATTTGGATGTGAAGGACATGTGGTTGCAACAAGACGGTGCCACATCTCACACAACACGACCCGTGTTGGTGTCATTGCATACAAATTTTCTTGGCCAGCTATATATTCCGTTTTCTGGTGATATGAATTGACAACCAAAATCGTGAGATTAGTTGCCGTTGGATTTCGTTTTGTGGGACTATGCAAAAGACGGTGTTTATGTATACAATACGCAATTTCTTGACGCAAAGTTTTGTTATTCGAAAACGAATAGGTACTAGTCACGTCAGAATGATATTATATTCCATTCATAGTGGAAAGATCCATACTGTATATTGAAATAAAAATTTAATCGAATTTTGAGACACAAATGTATTTTATTTAAGATTTTTTTCGGAACCACAAGTTATAAGATCCTGTATTACAAAACGTTCCTCAAGTAAATACAGCCGCGGTGTAGATGGTGCCAGCATTAGAAAATTCGACTATGTCGCTTGTTTCAAGTCTCCTACTCTGTTGATTAAACCTTAGCAATCGACGTGCTATCCGAGGTTAATTCCCTGTGACGATAGTGGGTGAAAACCAGGTATGCAACATGATAACATCACAAGGTAGCAAAAAAAAAAACAACAAGAGAGCTACTGTGAATTGCAACCAACGAAAATTCTGTGGAATCTCTCAAGTCCTATCTAGGACAACCACCCCCGGAGAGTAGTGAACGAACATCTTCGACACAAACCATCTGCACAACCATCCAGGTTGTGTGACAAACACCAAAAGAGCGTACACTCATGAACCTGCACGAATTATAAAAAAAAATAAAATTTTCCCGTTAACGAATCAAATGTCCTCTTCGTCTCTACTTCCTCAATAATCAGCCCAACTCCACCGTTCAGGTTATCCGCGATCTTGGCCTACTATGTGACCAAGAGTTCAATTTTCGCGCACGGTCTAAAGAATTCTCCAATCCCTAGGTGACTCGATCCCTCCCTTTATTCGCCCCCTTCCTGAATACTCATCTCATTTGTGGTCCCCTTATCCACATTATCCACATTTCTAGAATCGAAAGTACCGAACGTCGATCCCTACGTTTCGCTCTTCGAGGTCTAGGGTATCAATTAATCAATTTAAAATTAACAACTAATCAATTTAAGTACGTCAGAGGGAAAAAGAAGAGTATCTGACATCCTCTTTATTCATAGACTTCTAACTGGTACCATTTCCTGTGCCACTTCATATCTCTTAACACTTCCCTCGTAATACACGCAATCCTCGACTCTTTTATCTACGCACCTCCGCACCTCATACAGCTCCAATGAACCCATATCTCGTATGCTGGCAATATTAACTTCGATTTCAACATCTGCCCTCCATGCCTAAAACTCCGTCTTCTCAATAGCCTTCCCTTCTCCCAATTATAGTTTTAAGGATAGCGCCCCTTCACCCGTTCTTCTTAGTTATTAAGTTAGTTGGAATTAAGCTCAACAAATGGGGGTGTTTGTATTAAAGTTAACATCACGAAATTTACCACCAAATCGAATCATTTCCGAAATGGTGTTGCGTTTCCTTTTTTTTGCGGTGAAATCTCCTTCATGGCGAAGTCGCAATCAATATTTTTTTCCGCTCATGTGCCCACTTCTCGCTGTAATATCATATATGTAGTAATTCATAATTAACCAATAAAAAAATTGGTTGTAATTAATAAAAAATTACTTAATAGGCCATTGAAACGTAAACGTTCGCATCAAAATTAAAATTGAAGCAAGATTTTGACAGCTGATGCGCATCAAAACGAGTTGCCATACCATAAGGCGTTGCGGAAAATTTCACTTATGCGCCTAGAAATTCCATGCATTGTAGTGATGCTTTGTAATGACGCGTTTAGGAAGTCGGACAATAATATTACAAGACAGTTACACTTGGAGAAATTGTTTGTCATATGTTGCAACATTTTAAGGATGGAGTGAATATAGTAACTTGTTTCCAATAACCGGATATTTTTCTTATTACATATATTCTTACATGGTACCCAAGATTAAATCAGAATTAAGGCGAGATGAAAAGGTGAAGTAAAGATCAGACATGATTGCTAGAATATCTTGCTTAAAGTTCATTCTTTTTATGCTAAGGGAACCAATAAATTACTAAATAACGAGCAAGCATTTTCAATCTTTTCGGTTGAAAGTCCTGAGTACCAAAAGAATTCTCGAGTATTCAAATTTAACAAGCATTGCATAGTACATAATTCACCTGATGGAGGGCTAATAGCAGTTAATTTATATTAGATTGATCTGTTCTTAAGGGGTCGTTGTAATACCTCCCCATAGACTAGCAGTTTTACGACGAGAATAATGACTTTAATGACTGAAATTAACCAGAATTAACCACATGTTCTTCGGGTTGATCCAACTTTTCAGCCTTTTTGCTCGCCAAGCAACGTGAAGCCTTCCGTGAACGATTGGCAGATAATTTCTAAAGTCAATGCCCATACAAGTACATGGGAACAATTTGGACGTTGTTAAAATTATGACAATATTTAAATTTAATGTTATTGTTATAGCATATGACTATATTACTTTTCCATATTATTTGTAATGTTCGTATGTTACACTTGTTTTCAGTTTTGTTTGCTTGTTTTAGTAGTTATAATGCAACGTAGAATGTAGAACAATCTTGGATTTCATGTAAATCGAGGCATATATTTTCATGGTCCTTATTTCTAGATATATTCAATATTTATCAAAACGATGAAAACGTTGAGGACAAACGTTGACGAAAAACTGGAAGGTCTGTTAGTTTACTTTAAATTGAAAAACGAGCAATATCAATGGACCTGGTGAAACTAGCTCGACTTTTCGGTTCCTTACTTAGTACAACACACTGTATGGAAATGGCAGATTACATCAAGTTTTTTTTGAAGGGGGAAAAACTTGTCATTCACTCTTCAGATGGCCGTTGTCAATTTTGGATACTTCAACACCATTCATTCGGAATAGCAAGTAGATGTAATCCGGCAATGATTAACAATTGACTTACATAACTAGGGAAGGGAGAAAATGAACTTCAAACAAGTGAATGCAATTATAATTCTTTTAAAAGTTTTGGGCCATTGAATTAAAAATAAAATCAACATTACGCAATTCTAAATGAGTAAGAGTGTTGAGAATTTACTCAGCTCGATGAAACTAATAGGAGCAACTTTATGATGTCGAATTCATTTATATAAAACAATAGTGTAAAATACCCTGACCTTCCATCTCGTTGAACGTTAAGACTATTATCATGCTTACTAAAAGGGGGTGGTCGCAACTCAATTAAACAAATTTAATTACTGAAAGGTCAGTCAATTTCGCATAATATGACCCGAAAACAGTTGCCCATTAAAATTCAGATCAAACATTGCAAAGGGAAGGAAGGATGTCTAGCATTTTCGCATGAGTAACTTTGTGTTGTTTGTCTGGACTACGTAATGGATCCTTAAAGAGTTTATTTATAGCGCCCATGTTACGAGTATTAAAGTAATATCTGCTAAATGTATTGTTAATTGTTCAATGGTTGAACAATGTGTGCAAGTCTTAAATTGTATTGTCAAAACAAAGCTCCGTCACAATCGGCGTCGAATTCGAGTCAACTGATTTAATAACTATTCAGCCAATACTCATACGTTACCGAAACGTAAGGCTTGTTAAAAACAACGCATGAGAGTGTGCGGGGAATAAATTTCTCGTTGTTCAGAAGGACTTGGTTTTATTGCAACTTGACGAGTTTTTCATAGCGACTGGAGTGTGTGGTCGTATACAATCAATGAAGCACGGCTCGTAATGCCAGTTGTAAGAGGCGACTAAATTCCTAATGGATCTCTGATGACTCTGTACTACGCACATTCACCTCGCTGCAACAAAACACCATTACAAGTCCACACTTGGAACAGCATCAAATATCTTATGATTTAATATAGCTGGTCTTCCTTGGATCAAATATTCCAGAGGGAAACTAGTTCGTCGATTGTATTTTTGGATGGGAACTACCCAAGGGAGAACTTCTATGTAAAAAAATTTAAGAAAATTAAGTATAGGCCCGTTGAACAGGCATGAAGCCTGTACAGGCCGGATGCCTTACTTAACAATCTTAGTAATTACAATATAAATTGGATATCACAACGGCACGTGAAGTTCGATTTTTAAACGAAGCAATTGTTAAGACAGCTTCACTTTCGTTCGTAGCTCCACGAATACCCACAATCTTCTTCATCAGCAATAAAACTGTGGAGAACGTAATAGACGTAATATTTTATCGCACAACGACCGAATGTCGATGATCAAAATCTGGAGCTTTCCCTGTCACTATGTACTTCTGAACATATACTCGTATTGCCACACGGAAGATAAAGACGAAGGGAAAAGGGCCCCATTTAATGAAACAATGAAGCAATTTCTCACCCTTCGACGTAAAATCATTCCTCACGAAACATGATGACTTTATGAATTTCATAAGGTAAGTACATTCGGTTTTTAATCTTTGCTTTTGAGAAAATATGGATCCAAGAATTTGAAAATTAAATTCAGTTCGGAAAATTAAATAAAGTCTTCAACGTATTCGGTCTTGAAATATTGACTGTGGCATTTGTCGAATCTACTCGGAGTAAAATGTTTGTAAATGATACAAGGCTTTCAGCTAGGCGATAGATGTTAATGACAATGCCCTCCCTGGACGCCCCAGGACGCCATCAACGAGTGAACGCGTTGAAACATTAAAGAAAATTCTTATGGAGGATCGTCGAATCACTATCAAAGAAGTTATTGATAAAATAAGCAAATCGATTTTCAAATATTTTGGGCATGAAACGTGCGTCAGCAAAGTTTTTTTTCCGAAATTGCTAAATTTTGACCAAAATGAATGACGCTTGAACGACGTTAATGACGATCTAAATTCGTTACAAATGGACATCACTTCTGATTAAACCTAGATATATATCAATCATGCCAATGGAACAAGAAAGCCTTGTTCATTGTTTTCTCCATTTACGATGGCGTGATTCATCATGAGTTTTTGTCAGAAAGTTATATAGTGAATAAGAAGGATTGCCTTGAAGTTATGCGCCGTTGCGGGAATCAATTTGTGGGATAAAAATCAAGGCTGTTGCATCACGATAATGCACCTGCTCACTCATCGTTGTTTGTGCGTAATTTTTTGGGCAAAAAAAAATACCATAATCAATATCAGCCACTGCATTCACCTGATTTTTTACGACTTTTTTCTCTTCCTAGAAGTAAAAGACGAAGAAACGTGAAAGAAAAAGAACTGCCACGATTGAGGAGGTTAAGACCGCATCGCAGGAAGAGCACAAGTCTATACCAAATAGTTCAAATCAGAAGCATGTCATATCACATTATTTGTTGAGAACCTCGTACATGCCAGCAATAGGAGAAGATAGTCTCTCTGCCTCATCTAACGATGATAGTATAAGGACAATAAGTTTCGTCACCTCTAAAAAAATATGACCGCGGGAACCAAAGTATTCAATAACAAGAGAATACACAAAGCTACTTGGATATCACCGGATGGAGTAGTGCCCAATCAAATTGATACTCTTTTGGAATTGGATTGCGAACCCAGCCTCATTTTAATTATCACCAAAATCAAAAGCCGAGTAAAAATTCACAGAAGCGGGACACAGGAATGTATGTATAAAAACATTCAACGTTGAAAGCGCCAATACCAGGATGAAATTATAATCGGTATTCCCTATTAACACGGCATGGACAGTTACCTCGAGCCACGGCAGGTAGATGCAATATGTGTTGCAAGTGTTGTAAGAAAGCAACGGAAAATAAACTAGCAAGACTCCCAAAGGCAAGCCTTGGTTCGACGAAGAATGTAAGGCCCCGTAATATTGTAAGACTTCAAGCTCTGGAAAATACTATACATTGGGAATAAAAAACGACAGTAGCAAATAAAATAGTTTACTAACACTCGGCTAAGACAGAGCTTAAAGGTGTACACAAATAATTCTATACCAAATCAAGATTCGGCTAAAACAGGGCTAAACGCTATACATAAATAATACCAGACTAAATCAGGATTTAACGCAACGATACACATACACATGTACATATATGAAGAGCAAATAGCATTAGCCTACCATCGGATAAGCCAAAGAATCAAACCATCGGCTTAAGAACAACACGGCGCAGGAATCGACCTAATACCATCGACTCTAATAAAATAAGCTGAAGATGAATCAACAGAGAAGTTAAATGGACTTATCACAACCAAATTGAACAATTACACTACCCCCGAGAAACGGAAAAACTCAGTCATCAGATGCTTTCAAATAATTTCTTAAAAGGGCTGACGCCATGCGCTAGAAAATAATCATTGACTATCGTGCATCAGAAGGAGCCGCTCAAATACAGGCCAGATTTTCATTTTAAGACAGCTTTTGGATAAAAATTGGGAATTCTGCAAAATGGTCATTCGTAAATTTAAAAAAAGACGCATGACTCTTTTAAGCTATCGAAAAATGGTCATTCCTTGTAAGGCTAAGGCTTATCTTGAAAAAGCTGTTGAAACTGATACAAGTATACCTAAAAGAAAACAAAGAACAATTTTAAGTAGGGAAACTCCGTATCTGAAATTTTCGGCATGTTTAAAGGATTAAAACAAGGAGACACTTTGCCACCACTTCTCGTTAATTTGCTGATGAAGTACGTAGTAATAATGGAATCACACGAGCTTTAAGATGTCGACCTTCCGCCATACATATGTATAGTGAAACCGGAATTATAACAATGACAGGCAATCGAGTAGGTATAGAATAAACAACGGGTAAACAAAGTATATGGTCACTACGTCAACTTGGACGCTTTGAGAAAGAATGTGGCGAAACCATATTGACTACTAAAAACAACAAATAATAAAATTTCCGCGTGCTTCTTCGCTTTAAAACATACAATTTCAAAACAACTCCTTTGTCCGGCAATGTCAAATCCATATTTATAAAGCAATAAACATGCCATTGAAACTTTACGGATGAGAAACTTGGCCTCTGACTAAAAAACGGTCCATAGAGCCCTATCTAAATGGGTTGAGGACAATAAAATCATTCCGGATAACCAATTCGGTTTCAGAGCGGGGCACAATTCTATTCATGCCACGTCGAAGCGCATATCGGATATCCAGTGATACCAGTCTGATTGCCTTTTTTTTTTTTTTTTTTTTTTTTGCTTCTACTGCTTTTCTGCTTCTACTTCTCTGCTGGAGCACTCAGACACAAGTACTGGTCCATTGTACTACCAGACAGACACCTTGTCTTTATTGTATTTTCCCCGTTGTCCGGAGAAAAGTGAGGAGGGGCTTCAGTGATGTTGAGCTAAGAGTCGGCCCCAAGGGTGCGCCACCGTGCACGAGCGAAGGCGGGACAGTCGCAGAAAAAGTGTTTTGCTGTGTCGTCCTCCTCGCAACAAGCAGCACAGGTAGGCGTCTCACTGATGCCAAGCACGTAGAGATGCCTGGCAAAAGTGTAATGGCCCGTAATGACGCCCGTTAGCCTTCTGCAGTCATTTCTCCTTAAGGATAAGAAGAATGTTGCGGACTTTTTACAGACGTCAGGGCGTACGCGCTTAGTCATCCTGCATCCTGGATATTCCCTCCATCTGCGACTGTGTACGTTAAAGACCCAGTCATTGATGTCAGATTTAACCGTTGAAGCTGGTAGACCTAAGGCGGGTTCAGGCCCTGAGAAACTCTCCTCTGAGCCTTTTCTAGCGAGTTCATCGGAGATCTCGTTTCCTGGGATTCCAGAGTGACCTGGAACCCATACAAGCCTAAGTGAATTAAGTCTTCCGACTTTGTTCAAAAAGGTCTTGAGTTCATGCACTAGTTTGGAGTTGGACAGAGGATTGGATACAGCTTTGAGTGCAGCTTGGCTGTCACTGCAGACACATATGCTCTTTCCAATCCATCTGTGTTTCACAACATAGTGCATGGCCATTAGGATTGCGTAAATCTCCACCTGGAAGACAGACGCATATTTTCCTAACGAGAAGTGCAGTCGAATGTTTTCGCGCTCGAAGAAAACTCCGGCGCCGGATCCCTGATCAGTCCTGGAGCCATCTGTGAAGATGCGAAGACATTCTATTCCAGGTTCAGTGCCTGGCCAAAGCCAGTCCTGACGCCAAGGAAATGTGACTATGTAGTTACGGCGCAGTAGGATGGCAGGTGTCATTGCGTCAGAGGGCATATCCATGAGACAGTGGTCGTAGGATATTTCTCTCTCAAGTACACTTTCACTCCACTGCGAGTTGTACCAAAGACCATTCCTCTTTAGGCGAGAAATAGTTTTCAGTGCACACCCTCTGATATATGTATATGTCAAGGGGTGGAAGGTTCATCATAGCATCTAAAGCAGCTCCCGGTGTGCTGGGGAAAGCCCCCGTGCAACTGAGGCAGACCGCTCTTTGGAGTTTTGTGAGTGAAGCCACAGCGTGTTTTCGTGTCAGTCTGCTCCACCAAACAACCGATGCATATGAGATTATCGGTCTTACCATTGCCGTGTAGATCCAAAGGACCTTTTTCGGCGATAAGCCCCATGTTTTGCCAAAGGCACCTTTGCATTGCCAGAAAGCTGACAGCGCTTTGGTGGTTTTGGACTCAACATGTTTTGACCAGAGAAGTTTGTTATCTAGAATGACTCCCAGATACTTAGCTTCCTTGGATATAGGGATGGGAATGCCTTTTAGCACCAGCTGAGTAATGCCAGTTGTTTTCCTCCTTCTCGTGAAAAGAACGACATCGGTCTTAAGAGGATTAACCGACAGCCCATTTCTCGTGCACCAGTCTTCGATCACGTTTAGCGCCGCCTGCGCTTTGAGACAGACATTCGCTAAACATGAACCGACAGAGAGAACAGCAACATCATCCGCATAGGCCTGGGCATAGATTCCAGAGGCATTGAGAGCATCTAGCAGAGAGTCGACCACCATGCACCATAACAGCGGAGACAAGACGCCACCTTGCGGGCAGCCCCTGTTTACTCCAGACTTGACACAATATTCGAGGCCTTCATCAGCGATCAGTGTCCTGTGCACGAGCATTGCTTTGATCCACAAAACCAGTGCTTCATCTACGCCATGCCGTCGAGCAGCATTACACATGCTGTCAAAAGTAGCGTTATCAAAAGCTCCATCAATGTCGACAAAAATGCCTAGTACGTACTCTTTCCTTTCGAGAGCGCATTCAATTCTCCCAACTAGGTTTTCAAGCGCAGTCTCGCAGGATTTTCCGCGCTGATAAGCATGTTGCATGTCCGACAGAGGATGCATTCGAAGAGCAACTTTGCGCACGTGCAACTCTACTAGTCTTTCCATGCTTTTCAGCAGGAATGATGTTAGACTTATTGGTCTGAAACTCTTGGCTATTGAGTAATCCGCGCGCCAAGGGATAGGTATGTAGGCAAGTGCCAGGCTAGCAGTGAAAATTCTTTTCAGTGTAGGAAGCAGCTGTCTTATACCTTTTTGCAGCATAACGGGGTATATCCCATCAGTGCCCGGCGACTTAAAGCCATCGAAGGATGCCACAGCAAATTCAATGGCCTCAGTAGTTGCCACGCGGGACGCAACATACCAGCTACGCCGAGTTGTTTTCATCGCTACAGCCGCAGTATCCAATGAGGGAGTGTGCAACGAGCCGATGACAGTCTGATTTCCCGGAAAATGGGTCTGAAACAGTAAACTAAGAGTTTCTGCTTTAGACTCGGTAAAGGTACCATCAGACTTTCTGAGTACCTCCAGCCTTGTCGATTTTCCTCGTTTGAGGACTTTAACCAACTTGCTGGTCGCGCTCAGGGATTTGATCTCTTCGCAGAAGGACTTATAGGAATCATTCTTCGATTTTCGAATAAGCTTCTTATATTCCTTCTGCTTCGATCGGTATTTATTCCAGTCATCTTCCGAGTTCGATTTAAGCGATCTGTTCAGAAGACTTCTGGCTTCCCTACGAAGCCGTTGGAGCTCAGCATTCCACCAGGGAACCGGCTTCCTGTTGGGAGGTTTTTTGACAGGACATGCGAGTTCAAAACATTTGGTGATGGCGCTGTTCAGGTTGTGAACTGCATCCTCCACCGATTGATTAGTTTTGAGTTTAGGCGGGACTTGAGTGGATTTCTCAAGCTCCTCCCTAAATCGCACCCAGTCTGTTTTTCTCGGATTCCGCTTGGGCTGCGAGGGAGAGATCCCACACTTCAATTGGAATTCGATGTATCTATGGTCTGACAGCGTAACATCTGGTGAGACTCTCCAGTTAGTGATGGCCTTCGCATGCCTGTTAGATAGGCTTAGGTCAATCACTTCCTGTCGTCTCGCCGTCACAAAGGTTGGTTGAGAGCCAACATTGTTGATGAAAAGGTCAGACGAAAGAATGTAGTTTAAAAGATGGTCTCCTCTCCGGTTGCATTTGCTGCTGCCCCAAACTGTGTTTTGAGCGTTAGCATCGCAACAGATGATGAGTCCAATCCTTCTGGCTTCACAGTACTCTACGAGTTCGGAAACCGCCTTAGGTGGCGGGGGTAGTACAGAGTCGTAGGGGAAGTGAACAGACGAATTGTTCAATTTCTCCGTGCGCCTTGTAGCTCACCATCGTAGCTACCAGATCTAGACCACAGAATTGACCAAGTTTGGTTGCCGATAGCGTATTCGATATGATGAGGCAGACCCTGGGCCTTTCGGATCGCTCATCATAAAGGATTGTAGCATCACGTATGCCACCAAGACCACACAGGCGTTTGTTCCACACCCATGGTTCTTGAATGGATACAATGTGATGATCTGTACTACTGCATTCAATTCTGCTACTTAGAAGAGCGGTAGCAGCCTTGCAATGCTGTAGGTTGATCTGAGTAAAAATCATGGATTCATACTGGGGAACACGTTCCATCCTTCGACTACTTGACATCAAGCCCGAAGAGAGTGAAGCCCTCTTTTTTCAGAGAGTTCTTTTTCTCCTTGTAGAAATAGACAGTCCAGGCCCTCGTGTCGTGTCCCGGGTTCTGCGCACGTAGTCGCGTCAGCACTTTCAGCTTGTTTCCGGGTTTTCCCGGAATCCAGCAGATGGCGCGCGTTAGTTTCGGAAGACTAACTACTTGATAAGTGCTAGTTCCCAGGGGGGGGATTTTCGGCACCATGCTCCTGATCCAGGCAGATGTCTGCTGAGAGGAACAGCTCACCACGAAGGTACCATTCATCAAAGCAGACCTCTCCGCCTGAATACAGAAGCCTGTTGCTGAAGCTAGCTCCAGTACATGATCCTCGCAGTGTTGGCAATCTGCGCTGGTCATTCTGCTGTCACTTCGGAGGAGATGGCTGCCTCTTTGTAGGAGAGGTGCTTGTCTCGACTCTTTACGGTCATTTGTGTTGCCTTTCCAGAGGAAGAGGTTTTTTTGTGTGAAGTGCCCGCCGCCGATGAGCAGCCTTTGGTCCTCTCCGTCTTCAGGTTTTTGCTTTGATCTTTATTGATCGCCGCATCTGCCTTTGGACTCCGATTTACCGCCGCCATATCAGAGGAGGAGACATCACGTTCTCTCTCCCCAGCAAGGTTGTCCCCGGCGGCCATCTTCCGTTTGCAAGCGCTCTTACCTTTTTCGGTTCGAGCTCCTGTTCCCTTCCGACGCCGCTTTCGAACAGCTTTGCCAGCCTGAGGGTTGTTGTGATCCAAGACCGCTTGCCTTCTGCGATCAGAGTCTGTCTGCCTCCATCATCATCTTTTTCGGCGGTGGCACCGGCCATCCTGAACATCTTCATCTCCGTCAGTTTTGGAACTTGGCACGCTCTTATTGGGAGTTTGACCGTCACCAATAAGAGGAGGAGTGTTTGAGGCGCATGCCGAAAGTGCTGGCATGCTTGTGCCTCCAGCAGTAGCCGCCGACGTTTTCTGCGCTGCGCGCCGGCAAGAAGTGCGGGATTTGCATGTGAGAGGGTCGGATGGGCTTCGGTAGGGGATACCTCCGCCGATCTGATCCTCTTACCTGCCTTTCCCAGAGGTTCGCCCTCAATCTTCGTGCCTTCGGCTGTGCCAGCCTCTTTGCACGATTTTCGGACACGCCTCTTCCTCCTTCTTTTTGGGTACTTAGCAGTGCAATCTACAGCACGTCCCAATTCTGGGGCTCGTTCAACCTTGGCGGTTTCCCGTGCCGCACCATCGTCGGTGTCGCCTCTGTCGGTTGCACCGCTCATGCTCAGTCCAACCAGGTGGTCGGACAATGAGCCGCAGGAGTCGGTGTCGTTCCGGGCTACCGGAGAGTTAAGAATGACTGGTGGGGCCTCCAGAATCCTTGCCCCGGCCGCGATCAGGGAGATCGCGGGTGGATTTCCGCTATTGCGGATGCCACCTGATTGCCTTGGTAATCGTTCGACACCGTCTGCTTAGAAGGACTTTACTGCAAGCTCAGTTGGTCGGGCATAAGTAAACAGCTGCTATATACAATATGATTTTTGATATGTTAACAGGTAGAAAGTTCGTAGTGGAAACTGCCAACGTGACTTCTTCCCAAACATTTGATATTAACAACGGACTGCAACAGGGTACGGTGAACTCGCCGATCCTTTTCAACATTTACTTCAGTGATTTAATAGCTTCAATTCACCATTCAATAGCAGATGCGGACGATTTAATCGTCTACAGATCAGGTCCAACGATCGTCACTCTCTTGCAGCGTGACTTCGAAAAAAATTCAGCAGTATTGTGTTGACTGGAAGTTGAAGATTAACTGCCAGAAATCAGAAACTATTTTGTTCAGAACGCCTTTGTCCAGGGCCTCTCGGGACACTAGAAAAAATTGGCGCGGGTTCTCAATTCTTGGACTGGACGGGCGACTACTGGCGAAACAAAGTGTAGTCAGAATCCTTGCGATCTGGCTAGACCAGTATATATATTTTGACAAACATGTAGATGCTGCTTTGGCAAGTACCCGAGGCGCTTTCGCTCTGACAAGATGACTGTTTCATTGCAGCCAACTTGATTCCAGAGTGAAGGTAATCTGCTACATGGCCTTAATCAGGCCCATAGTTGCCTATGGATGTCCCATCTGGTTCAATGTGAGAGCCAGCTTAATGGAAAGGATTCGGGTGTTTGAGAGACAATGTCTCAGGACTTGTCTCGTATTACATAGGACACCCGAATCTGAATACACAAATTTCACGCGAACGAGGTCCCATACAATTGGGCCAGGATTGTACATGTGGATAAGTTCCTGATCAAACTGATTCGAAGCCACGTTGCGAGAGCAATGACTTCGGTCAATAGCTTGGTCTCCGGGGCTTACTACCCCTATGAATTATATCACGAGAGAGTGCGCCTTAACGACTTTGTCCCGCCAGAAGCATTCCTCTATTTAGATAGATGCGGGCTGATCCAGGATAGATTGGCAGTACCGGTAATCTTCCACCTGGATCGCATTTCCGTGCTTAGTGAGCCTGAACGCCTCAACTTCTGTAGATTGATCTCACGCCGGGGTCGAGGAGACGTAGTCCACCAGCATCAATGCTTTTGGTAGCTGGAGGGAGCTATGTCAGTGGACACTTCAATATCTTCAGCCTATTCAAGGCGGGGCTTCCCTAATACTAATGGCAGGCTTACATAGGCTAGGGTAGGATAGAACAAAAGAAGAATAAAAACCAAAAACCAAAAAAAGTATAAATGTATTAAAATTAAAAAAAAGATATATATGTATATAAAATATATATTTATATATACATATACATATATATAAGTTAAGTTAGAATAAGATAGGTTTAGTTAGGTTTCGGTAGGCTTAAAGCTTGTATAAATATATCATATACTAAGTTTTTGGAAAAAAAAAATTCTTAGCTTAAGTTAATTATAACAATGTTAATTGTAAGTTTTTTATAAAGTAGTCGAAAGGCATATGTTAAATTATACTGTTTGTTTTAGAGTGTCCGGCTAGGGCCAGTAAAGATCCTAAATTTGTAAGGATAGTTAAGCTAGTTTTAAGCATTTTGGTCTAGGATGAGATAGATCTAACAACTCGCATGCGAACACTCTTCAATGCCGCAAGGAGGATTCAAAGGGAAAAACAATTTAAGTATTTATGGATGAGAAATAGCATAATATTTTTGCGTAAGAATGAAGGAGATAAAAGCATTAAAGTGAGGTGTCCTGAGGACCTCAGTAAATTATAATATTCTAATTATTAAATAAACAAAAATGAATACAACCAACTCAACTTACTCAAAAAATTATGCTAATTCTATCTCCTCTACATTAATTATGCATCAAAATATACGTAGTATGAGAGCCAATTTCAATTTTTTCTTAGCACACCTATGTACATACTTCTAACGTTCAAGCTGATTTCATTGTTTTATCTGAAATATGGTTGTATGACTATGAATTATCGAATTATAACATACCTGGTTATGATCAATATGCCAACTGCAACAATACATATAGCTCAGGTGGTGTCGTAGTATATATAAAAAAAGAATATCAATGCGAAATTACAAAACCAAATTTGACTAGTGCTGATGTTTTACAAATAAATTGCCATATTCTTAACCAAAAGTTCACTATTATATGTGTTTATCGCTTACATGACTTAAGCATGACAGTTTTTCTGGGTGAGATGAGAAGTCTCCTTCAAAACGTAAAGACGAGGAATCTATTGGTTGTAGGAGATATAAACATAGATATTCTAAAAAAGAACCCTGATACTGATAACTATATGCTTTTAATGTCATCATATGGCTTGCAACCGTTGATATTGGAGCCAACACGTATCACAGAAACATCACAAACATGTATTGATCATATATTTATACGGTTAGGAAAAACTTTTTTATATGAACTCACTGGTGAGGTACAAGATTATAAAATAACTGACCACTGCATGACTAATTTAAACATAGAAATGCCTAAATTAAATCCTAATGATAAATATATCCCCTTTCCAGTAGTTCGTAAAACTAATTTCCGGAATTTGATAACGCGCTTAACTTTTGAAACCTGGGATTCGGTTTATATTGAAAATAATCCTTCAATAGCCTATAATATCTTCATTAATATGTTGAGAAATTACATTACGTGTTGTACTGAAACAGTAAACTCAAGCTCCCATAATTTAAAACGTCTTAGGCCATGGATCTGCAGAAAACTTGTTCTCAAAATAAAACGAAAGAATGCTATTCGAAAAAAATGCTTGCGCCACCCAGGTAATAAAAAATTAAGAAAATATTACATAAAACTTAATGAACAGGTAAAAAAACAGGTTTATTTGAGTAAAGATAAATATTATAAGGATAAATTTGAGAACTGTAGAAGTAACATAAAAAAAGAGTGGAAAGTTATTAATAATATTCTTAACAGTCAAACTGATAAGGGAATTATTTCAAAAATAGAAGTTGAAAATTCGTTGATAACTGATCCAGTAGTCATTGCCAATCAATTTAAAAAATTCTTCGTATTCATAGCAACTCAGTCAAAGCCTCCCCCCCCACAAAAAAAATTGTAATTGCAATTTACATGCGGACTTAGTAGATGAGATTTCCCAATGCAATACTTTCTTATTTGAACCATTTACACCATTGGAAATACATAAACAAATTATGGGCCTCGATAATAAAAAATCTAGCACTTCCGATAATATCACCAACTGTCTTTTAAAACGTATTTCACTGTTTATCGTCGATATCGTGTGCCATCTGTTTAATTTGAGTGTGAACTGTGGTGTATTTCCCTCTGCATTGAAGTCTGCTGAAGTTATTCCGCTGTTCAAAAAAGGTAATCGTAATTTAATGTCTTAATATAGGCCAATATCACTACTTTCAACTTTTTCAAAATTATTCGAAAAACTTGTAAAAGTGCGCATAGTATCTTTCCTTAACAAAAATAACTTTTTTTGTAATGAACAATTTGGATTTCGTGAGGGCAGATCCACTGAAGATGCCATTCTGAAATTAAGTAGTGAAATCAATGAAGGCTTTAATAATAATAGTACTTCTGTAGTTCTTTTTGTTGATATGACTTAAGCATTTGATATGGTCAATCACAATATACTATTAGACAAACTGTACAAAGCTGGGTTAAGAGGAGTAATATATAAATGGATTTCGTCCTATTTGTCTAGTAGAACTCAACGAGTAAAACTTAATGGAATCTATAGTAACGAATTAGAAATTAATGCTGGAGTACCTCAAGGATCGGTCCTAGGATCAATCTTGTTTTTAATTTACATAAATTCACTACTTATTCAACATTTTAGTGGTCGCATTACAGTTTTTGCTGATGATATCACATTTTCTTATACTAACAAAAGCCTATTTGATTCAACAATACAGCTTAATAAAGATCTCCAAATACTACGGCAATGGTTTTCAAAGCATGAGATACTAATTAGCAAAAAAACTAAAATCATGATATGTAGCTTAAAAGGTCCTAATGATTACTTAGTCACTTTTCACTCTGTCGATTGTAGAAAGCTATCGTTATGTGTTCATACCTGTGGAAGAACAAATTATTCCAAAGAATCTATCTGCACTTCAAACTGCTTTGAAATTGAAAATGTTGAACATTTTATATATCTTGGGGTCTTACTTGACAGAAACTTAAATTGGAAAGCACATATAGAAGATTTAAAAACATGTATGTTATCAGTTACGCGCAAAATGTATCTTCTAAAATCGCACTGTTCAAAGAAAGTTTTACTGATGATATATTATGGACTTGCTCATTCCAAACTTCAGTACGGCATTACTAGTTGGGGTGGTGCTTATAATTGCACAACAAATACACTTAATAATGCACAAAAACACCTAATAAGGATTATTTGCAACGTCAATAGATTAACTAATAGTTGGCCTCTCTTTCGTAGCCTTGGAGTACTACCGCTAAATCATCTTTACGTTTACAAAGTTCTAAAGACATTTTTCCTACGAAGCGGTTATAGTGCTACTCTCAGAAGTTCAAATACTTACGGGTTAAGGATTAATAATTTGGCAATCGTAAACATTCCGATATCTAGGAAAACACATTTTTCTAAATTTTATACTACGGCAGCACCCAAGCTCTTTAACAGACTACCTTTCGAAATAAGGAAGCTTGTACAAGCCTGTTTATTTTTGCGTAAAGTGAAGGAGTGGCTCTATAATATGGATATTCCTACAATCAAATTATTGCTATGTTCAGCTTAAGGTCAATAAATAATCTAATATTGTGCTGGTTACTTTATTCATGTTTTTATCTTATTCTTATCTTATTTTATCTTATTTATGTTATTCTGACATACACATATATATAATGTTATACATATTTATTTCTCTCCGTTGCTGTTGTATTTCTGTAGTTAATTATATCTGTATCTACAATACCTCACCATGAAACTATTTGTAATATTTAATGATGGATCATTCGCCACAGCCATATGAGTGCTACTGAATGATTACCAATTCCTAAAAACTGTTAATACTAAGCTTAAATACATTTGTATTATCAGTTCTGGAACTAATAAAAAAAAAAAAAAAAAAAAAAAAAATCTAAGGAACTAAGAAATAAAAATTAATTTAAAATTAAACTACAATAAAATTCGAACAAACACCAAATTGCGTGCACAAATTGTTTTCACAAATTAAAAAATCGAGCATCCTTATTGAAAGACCTTAATTTTTGTATCGAACAAGAATAGCTCGAAGGATATGAATATTTCAGAAATAGTTTTGTATATATGGCTGTGATATTTGTATACAATTAACTTATTTGAGATTAGGTTATATACAACTTTGTACATCTTTCCTAGACCAAGGTACATAACTTGCTTGTACAATCATAAGTAACAAAGAAGAAAATTGACAAATAGATTCAATTGTAGTGTGCAGTTAACTGATATCATGTCTTCGGCCTGAAAGTCAATTTTAATCCCAGAAGTACGACGACAACTAGAGTTAAGTACACATGTGATAGGGGGATGATAGTGGTTTAGTCGATAAATGGAGGATGAGGGATGGAAGGAAATAAGAAGACTTAAGTGCAAATACCATCCATGGTATGTGGAAGTTATGTGGGGTCAAGATCAAACGCAGTAAATTTTGTTTCAGGGCTCGTAGTTGTCAATGCCACATCTGTGGTTTAATTGCAGAAAATGTACTTTAACCCAAGTGAGTCGTTTCCAAATTTCTCAAAATATCCCAAAAGCCTTTAAATGCGGTTACACAATTCAATTAGTTAGAGCATTGGTATATTAGTACATGGTAGGTAAATACCACAAATCCACCTGAAATTGCTTGTAAGGAGTAGCATTCCGGGTCATTTATCTTTAATGATTACTAAAGGGCGATTAAGCGATTTGCCCATTCGAACTATGCTATCTTGTTCTCCTGCTGCCATTCATTTTCCATGTATTTTATCCTACTCGATGGTGACGCATGTATTTCGAATGTACATTACACTTTTGTGGATTCTGATACCCGACGAAGTGTATCTTACAGATGGAAATTGCATTCCAATGGCAGTGGCATTTCCTGACCTAAATTGATTGCTGTAGCTAATTACATAACCGAAGTGAAATTCAATTCTTGTTAAGAAAATGAGGAATGGGTGTTCTGTGGATATTTACGAGTTTATCTCTCGATATAAGAGATACTTAAATTGGGCATGATCGTAATTTTATGTCTTCTACCTAATCTCAAAAACATCTCTTAAATTAAGTACCGTCTGTTCAATATTCGAGAGTATACGAAAGGGCAATGCATGTCTATTGTTTTAAATGGAAATGTTCCAGAATTGAAAAACCTACACTTGGGAAAGTTTGAACACGAGAAGGACGTATTCACGTATCATGGTGCCAATTGAAAATAGAATTATGCATAAGAAACGGAGCACAGATGTTTCGATTATTGCTGTCTATTCTTGTTTTTTTTTTCTATTGTTTGCTAAAATGTCCATGTCCGTACTACTGGATACGTCCAATTTACGGTACGTGCTAGTGAATTCATCCAACTGGCGGTAACTGAGTCCGTGCTGCATTGTCCTCTCGTGTATCCCTATGAGGATACTACTTTTGTTCGTGGTCAGGACAGTCCGCTATTGCAAGAGAATAGCTTTCGGATGGATTTGTGAGATTGTGTTTTTATTACACGAGCAACTATTGGTGTGAAGCTAGTCTATGGAACGTGACTCAAGATAGCTATACTTCACATGCACGATTGAAGGTTGAATTGTCGTTTACTCAAATCAGATTTTTCAACGTATGCACATGGTGTCCCTCATGTTTTAGCTTATTATGGTACTTGCCACAGTTTCTGCAGATCCTAGGTTATATTAAACTTATATTTAAAATTAAGATTACTAACGACTGAGTGTGACATTGAATGACATTTTATCCCTGCAGATTTCATCTATATAAATAGAATATGTGTAGAGTGGACTGATTTGGCAGTTTTGTTTAAGCTTCGTAAGTTTTTGCAGAAGGAAAAAATTGAAAACATGCGAGAGGTTATAAGTGTTTTTGTCGAAGGGATTTTTTATGGACTCTCGATCACAACACACAATTTGATCGGTGAATTGGCGTGGTTCATTTTGTTTTCAGCAGAGCTCAATATGCTACGTACCAAATTTTTGATTTTAACCGGACATCGTATAAATCGAATTGAAATGGAATGAAATCGGTTATCACGAACACGTTAAGCACGTGCACAAGAAGAAAAAGAAAGGCAAATGAAAATGATATCCATTGAGTGAGATATCATCGGTCACTCGAAACCAATCGCGCTACAGTGAATTTGAATATTCGTGCACGAAAAAAATAAATGAATGCTCATTAAGCTGCATTCTGTAACGCAGCGACAATTGATTACAGTGCAGACCATTCCAATGCTATTGAATTGATGAGCATTGTTTGTCCATACTGCAAGGCATTGCCACACAGAAATGAAACACCCGTATTTGCGTAAATATCAAGGTGAAATTGTGGATTAACTAAAGGGTTATTTTCCTGCTGTTTGGTTTTTCAGAACTATTTTGACAGATCACGCACAATTCACGACATGTGTCAAGGCAAAGATACTCGTTTATTTTGCCATTTCTTCGTGAAAATACTTACATCCGAATATTGCCTACAACTTATTATACTTTATCATCAAAATTCATGTTTTCCGCGCACTTCGACCATGCTTATACTGTTTATAGAGAAACATTTTACTGCTGTATTCGCCAGTGTTAATGATAACACTACAGTAAACGTAAGCAAGTTGATTGCCGACATACCAGAGAATCTGCCTTTGAGCCGCCCACTTCTCAACGCCAATACATTTCTGCAATGTGGGGCGGTAACTCGATGGGACCACTGGTAAGAAGACGAAAGAGCGATGGTGGGATACCGCACCATAACTTACATATACCAACTTTTCATCCAACTATAACAGCATTCAGCAGCATTCCATCCCCAATAAATTTTCTGGTGCCACCACAGGTTAGTTGACAGCACTAAATTATCCGGAATGGCCTTTGTTATCCCAACATCTAACCAAAAGGCGCCATCGCACGCCACCTCACACGAGATTTGCCGCTTACAGCAAAGTAAGCAAAAGTTCAAGCGGTTACTTAAGGCTTTCAATGGATATGCACGTCACCATACGATTGTTTTAAATGGACATAGACTGAGCTCTTCACCTGACCAGTTTTTCGGACCAAGGCCGAAACTTCTATCAATCATCTATGCTGGAGGTGATTCATTTTTTCCCATAGATGTAAGATACCCATAAATGTAAGATACCTACTGTTTATTTCCGACTCACAGTGGCGCATTTCGAGAAACTTTTTCCAGAAAAGTCCTAGCTCCGGTGAGGAGAACAGTTTGCGGGATTCAAACTTCGTAACATTGTGGTCAGAAGCCAACACACCAGTGTCATTCGGGTCACAGCACTATAACCAAAAAGAGAATTGACGGTCCTTTGATCAGCCTCACCTCACGCTACACTCATTTACCATTTTGGATGTCTCAATCTTCGGTAAACAAAACGTCAATATCTGATTACGGTCATTTTAGCTCGTACGCTTCGTGGGCCTAGTTCATGGAGGAACTAACCAAAAATGTACCAGAGCTTAAACGGGGCCTAATTTGACCATCTGATCTCAACTCTTATTTCCCACACCAGTGTCATTCGGGTCACAGCACTATAACCAAAAAGAGAATTGACGGTCCTTTGATCAGCCTCACCTCACGCTACACTCATTTACCATTTTGGATGTCTCAATCTTCGGTAAACAAAACGTCAATATCTGATTACGGTCATTTTAGCTCGTACGCTTCGTGGGCCTAGTTCATGGAGGAACTAACCAAAAATGTACCAGAGCTTAAACGGGGCCTAATTTGACCATCTGATCTCAACTCTTATTTCCCGGGTATCGAGACTGACATGGATATTAAACGAGAGTCAGTTATTCGGCTGTTCAACTTTATTCAAGATGGTGCCGAGTTTGCACATTATTTTGAAGTAAGTATGATTAAGCATGGCTTTACCGCTGCATAAGCTAATGATCGGTTCCTTCAGTCTTTGCTTCACAATATAGTGCATCGTTCTACCTGGACTTGGAACCGTCAATGAATATGAAAATTTTACTTTCCGAATTCAACATCAGACCAGAGCACTCCTGACGCTACGGGTGGTTGAGTTTGTAATTTTGCGGTAACTGGATGGCTGGTGTCATTGCATCGGATAGCTTATCCGTAAAACTGGAAACACCTTGCTTAAAATAAGATATGGGTTTTATTAAATACCCCACGATAAAAGTATTTAGGGGAAGAAGATTTATCAATGGTAGAGCCCAGCATACTAAGAAAAGCTGATGTAAATATTAATCTTTGCAGTTTAGATTCAGTGTACTTTTCCAGATGAGATAAGTCCCATGACTCGCCGAAATGCCCCTACATTGCCAGTGTATCGAGAACAACGTGTTTTGACTAAAGTAACTTCCAAATATTAATTTTTCTTCGAGTTCGGGATGATGACGCCTTTTAAGGCGAGCTGAATCATTCATATTATTTTTCACCGTTCCTTAAAAACAATAATATTGGCTTCGATAAACTGACAGTTCATATCCAGGTACCCCCTCTGGTGACTTCGAATTTATAGAATTTCCTCGCTTATAAGCATGTTACATCCCAGAAGGAGAATGTATCCTTGTTTATATGTATCTGCAACGTTGGCTCGTTCGCAGCGAACCCGGCCCTCCAGGATGGGGGTTGTGATTAGGGTTGGCAAACGCGGAAAACGAACCTTGCTACGAAGAAACAACAAGCCTCGGACACCCTCGACTGCTACATAGCAGATATAACCGCATCCCAAGAAGCGCGATGGGATGACGAGGCCAAAAAAGGATGAAAAACTGTGATATCTATTACGGTAACTGCTACAAGGAAGATCTATAACGCCTATTCGGATGCGAATTAGTTATTTAAGGAAGACTCTGATAAAAAGTCTTAAGCTTCCGGCATGCAAGCGAACGCCTCATGACAATAAGCATCAAAGCCATCCTCGGGAATATAAGCCTTATATGCGTTCATGCCCCTACGGAACAAAAAGATGATCGACTCAAGGATGACTCCTGGACCGAACGTACGCCCAATGCCCCAGTCACGACACCAAAATTCTACTAGGGGCTTAAACATAAAACTGGGTAAAGAGGACATACCTATTTGAGTCGACTATAGGAAAACATGGCCTACCACATCCGACAACGGACTCAGGCTAATTGACTTCCTAGCAGGGCGTAACCTCCTTTTAGCAAGCACATGGCTCCCACATTTCAACATCCATAAAGGAACGTGGTGGTCAGCAGATCAGTCGACCAACAACCACGTTGATCACGTTGCGATCGACACCTTTAGTATCCTAGATGCACGAACCTTCCGAGGAGCTAATATCGACTTAGATCACTACCTTGTTGTAGCCAAGGTACGAATGAGGATATCAAGGATGCTACGGAGTCGAGCAAGATAATAAGAGTTTGACGTCGGAAAGCTATAATCGCAGGAGACCGCTAGGATCTTCGCCGATCGAGTTTCCCTCAATGTCTCGCAATGTCCGGTGACACATTGGACAGGGGAAACATTGCCAGCACGCCATCAGAGACGCTGACCCTGATTCAAACCGCCACCAGCTGGAAACCCCTGGTTTTATGAGCAATGCAAACAAGCCCATGTAGCAAAGCAAACCGCCTACAAAGCCATACTACATACACGGACGAGAGCCGATCGTGAGCTCTAGGAGCAGAAAAGGAGAGAAGAACACACGCTTTTAAGAAAGAAAAAAAGAGAGCACAAAAAACATGAGATCGAGGAGATGGAGAGATACTACCACAGAAAAGACGCTCGTAAAAGATAAAACGATCGTTCCAGGGCTATAAAGCCAGAGCGGAAGCCTATAGGGATGAAGGCGGACAACTAGTAGTAGAGTCACAGTCGATATTGAGAATATGCAAAAACCACTTCTATAGACTACAGTGTTTAACAGCGATGATAGATCTGCTACCGCTGTCAGGCAGAATAATCCATTCACAACGGACGAAGGTACAAGAGAATTCCGTCCACCTGACCTATATGAAATTAAACTTATTATTTCTAAGCTTAAAACTAATAAAGCCGCGGACGCAGACGGTCTGTCTGCTGAGCTATAGTAGCACATGCACCAGCTCATCTGTAAAATATGGTAAGAGGAAAGTATGCGCGACGAATGGAATCTCATCATCGTTTGCTCAGTCCATAAGAAAGGAGACCCCTATACGAGTAACTTCGCCAACTATAGAGGAATAAGTCTCCTTGACATGGCGTACAAGATCTTCTCTGCCGTACTATGTGAACGCTTGAAAGCCTTTGTGGATCATCTGAAACCTATCAGTGTGGTTTCAGGCCAGGTAAATCCACAATAGATAAAATTTTCACACTGCAGCAGATGTTGGAAAAGACCCAAGAATTCCAAATCGATGAAGTGTTCAAAAGCTAAAAAGGGCGAACGAGGGCAAAACCAAATTTATGCTGTCGTCCAAAAAAAACGCACAACACCGGCGTCTTGGCCAGAACCTCACAATTGAAAACTGAAGTGGTCATGGACTTCGTCTACCTTGGCTCACTAGTGACCGGCGACAAAACACCAGCGCTGAGATCAAACGCAGAATTACTCTTGTCAAATGCTGCTTCTTTGGGCTCAAGAGGCAATCGAGAAGTAGAGCCCTCTTGCGAAAAATCAAAGTAGCACTATAGAAACCACTGATCATCCCGGTCCTCCTTTATGGCGTAGGGGCCTGAACCTCAACGAAAACAGGCTTAGTCGCTTCGAGAAGAAAATTCTGCGTTTAATCTGTGGTCCCGATAATATAAACGGAGAGTACGGAGAGTACAGAACTGTACGGACTGTATAGCGACATCGGCTTAGTATGACATCTCCGGATCCAGCGTCTAAGATGGCTAGTCCATGTAGTGTAGAGCGAATGGAGACGCTTGTTCGTTGAGGTCCAGGTTCACACTGGACTGTAGCGCCATCTAAGAGGAAGAAGAACATAGGTTCTTTGAAAAAAATTAAAAGAACGTCTCGGAAAGTAAAGAGTGGCCAAGTTGATGATCTTCACCAGCCAAGATTTTACAGCTGGGGAAACTTTTGATAGGTATCATTATGCGTTTTACAATTTTCAATTGAAGGGTTATTTAATCTTCAAACCTATTCGGCCAATGAGGCTTTAAGTAAAAATAATTTACATGAGCACACATACAAATTTATATTTGTGGGTGAATATGTTTTTATTTTTGAGGATAAGAGTAAAAATAATACCATGAGTTTTGCGATATATTGCGGCCTGTCCTAGCTTACCAATAGAGCTAAGAGCTCAACACCTTAAACTATTAGCAACTAACATCAGTTATTTCCCTCATATGGATAACCTTGGTCGTTCTTCCACTTGAAGAACTCTTCATGAAATATACTCGTATAATGTTCCAGAATATTTTTTTTCTGTAAAAAGAAAGTACCTTTCCAACATGTGGCTACACACGGTGGGTAGGAATTTGTGCAGCTAAATCACTTAAGCCAATAAAATCATATTGTACGCGATTTTATGTTACGAGTTTACTCTTGTGACTCTTTATTTTCTCGAAGGCCCTTCCTAGATGCTTTAAGGCACTGTACTTAGAGAATAAGGTAATACTATTGCGGTTTATTTCACAAAATCTCATATATAGGAATGTGCCAATAATATTCTTTACAAATATATCTTTGTCCTGTTAAATAATATATATTTAAGGTTGAGAACATTTTTAAATGTATGGCTTGTTCGAATAATGAATGTTTTGTTCAATTTAATAAATTGATAGGTCCTTGAAAAGGTGTTTCTCATTGTCGAAAAATTCCGACGTCAAAAGGATCCACAAAAAGGTTTCCAAAGATAATGTTCTTCCAAAACGACTGCTTTTACGTTTTCATCCATGTATTGACTTGTGAAAGAATGAACCCATGTACAATGGCGTCCATTCCTCAAGTCCCAGGGACTGATAAATTGAATTTGGTTTCAATACCAATCCTGTTGAATCGAAGAATAATTCTCGTTAGAAAATTAATACAAGATCTTACGTATCCTTTTCGTGTATTGATTACTAATTGAATTCTAAGGTTAGTAGCCGCACATACTGGTCCTGATTGTATTTGTTATTCGTCACTTGGAACGGATTCATTGCACTGAAAACAAGAGTGATTCGGTTTTTGTAGATGTTGTTGAAATTCAAATTATTACGTCAATACCTCTTCTCAAATCGCACGGGAAGCAATAACTGGCGCGGACAGCCCCAGAAAGCGCCCCACATTCAAACCATATCAAAGAATCCGAGCACAAAAAGGATGTGTCTTTGAATACGCAAATTCGCTTTAGTTTACGAGTGTTTCCAAGGACATGGTTATATCCATAGGTGCGTCTGAGGGTGTTCTCGTTAGGGGACGTTGATGTGATTGTACATGCTCGTAAATATGTACTTGCAACGTATCCGAGATCTTCTCTATCACTTTGGTTCAAGTATGTCCTGCTTCATCAATATACAAACAGATGGCACGAAAGTGGAAAAGGCGTGATGTGGCTTTTATAAATAAATAACAGCAAACAGGGAGATTCCAAATTCCTGAGAAAGAGTAAGAGATCGTTATGTCGATATGGAGTTGGTTCCCCCATTTCCATCCAACGTTTTATTCAATCTGATTGAATATATCCTCTTCCGAGCACATACTGCAGGTACTCGTCTCATGGAGGGTATGGAATCGAATCAGTAAGGGAATATGTCAAGTGATTTCCTTATGTTTTCCATTTTTATCAAAGTAAGTGGGATATCCTGTGCAACTGTTGGCTTCTAGATTTTTATCAGATTTTGGTAACAAAATAAATTACTTCGGGTGAGTATTGGGACTAGATTTTGTGATTTTTAACCCAAAGCACGTAGTTTTTCTATTAACCCTAATAGGACGGGCTTACTCTCATTAAGTGATTTTGTGATGGCTCTTGTTGATATAGACGGTACAAGTTCATGATGAAGTTGGTCATTAGGACGACAAACAATGGTAGTTAAGATGGAGAGAAGGTGATTCCAGCTCCAAGAGTTTAGCTTGCAATTATATTCTATCATAATACTTTCTTAAGTGTTATTTTGCAAGACGTAATGGATGTACAATTCTACAACGATGGCTAAAATCCAGAATCCCCACTATAACTATGTACAGCTGAACGTAGACTGTCCTACGGAAGAAAAGGATGAAGAGGTAAAGCACTTCGCCAGCCAAAAAATATGGTTTCGTCAGCTAAAATAATATGATAGTGAAAACTACATCATTCAAACTTAAGAGAATACACAATGCTAACGGTGATATCCATCACCGGAGGGAGTAACGTGCAATCAAATTGATAATTTTCTGATAGATAGAAAACTTCATCTCCTCAAAAGCGTGCATTCGATCTCTGATCTCAAGGAAATGCTCTCTGAGCTCAAAGACTTCGAAAGCGACTACCTCAAGTTCGTAGGGGTAAGGCGTTTACCACATCCGCTGCCAAATGTTCGGACACGCCACGTGATGCAGCATCGATGTGTTAAGTGTGCAAAGAGCTACAGAAATGGGGAATGCGATCTGATCCAGGACAAAGACAGGGAGCATCTCGAGTGTGTGCTCTCAAGGGACCCGAGACAACCTGCAAATCATCGGGGATGTTCCAAGGTATTAAGAAAGCATGTCCGGCTCGTAAGCGGAAGTCTTAGGGAAACGTCCCTCGAGTTGCTTAGAAACACCAACAGTCACACGAAAAACGATTTACCTCCAAATGGCGGCAAGTCTGAGGCAGACAATACAAAAGCCTGTGGCTGTTACTAAAGCCCGAGTGCCTGTTACCAAGGCACCGAAGGCTGAGGGGGAGCTGTGTGAGCAGAAGATTCAGTGGACAGAATCTACTTGCTTCTGCCGGGCCTAGCGCACCTACCATCATAATGGGTACACCGGTAGAGAGACACTTAAAGATAATTGAGCGAACAGCCGTACTTTTCATCCCGTTGCAGGAAAACCCTGATGTACTTTTGGTAAGCTAAGTAAAGCTAAACTAGAATTGCAAAATCCTGTACAATTTTTATAACCCCTACGATTATACTAGGTGGCGTTGGCCATGCTTTGCCAGTAATCTGACAATATCGCTTACTTCGTGGTTCCTTCCCACTATCCAAGAGGAACCTGTCAAACGGCGAGATAGGCAGGTACTTCATACAAATGTATAGTAGAATCAAACAGACCATTGACAGTACGATACTATGCCAAAAACATCATTATACCACGAAACGCGAATGTGAATGACAACATTCGCCCAAACCACGACCTGGAAGACAAAGCTCTACTTCATGACCTCTACCTTAGAAATGATGTCGATCATTGGCGATCTAAGACTTTAAGCCTTAGAAAATAGCGAAGAGATCACGCGCACCAAAAGTGACAATGGCGAAGGAAAAAATTTGCTAAAATTTAGGACGAATTTGCGGCTAAAAACACGAGAGCAATGTATGCAGGGCTTAATGCGGGACGAAAAGGATACCAGGATGGATCAGAATTTATCCGCAACGATGATGGTGAGCTTGATTCGGACAACGAAAGAGTTGCAGCCCAATGGAGGAGATAGTCCGATAAACTGCTGAATGTACAAAAAAAAATGGTTTATAAGTAGTACGAGTACGAAACAGAAAGCCGAGAAGATGGTAAGTACGATGCCCGCCCTGGACGCCACAGCACATCAACAACGGATGAAACAATGAAGAAAATTTTTAATGCGAATCGTCGATTCAGAAAAGTTGCTGAGGTATTTTGGTCGGCCCGTGTCTTTAATGTATTCAGACATTTTAGGAATGAAACGTGTGTCAGTACAGCTTTTGACCAAAAGAAGCTGTTGACCACATGAATGATGATCCTGATTTAAAAAAAAAAGGTTATCAATCATTCCTGCAGAAGAGACCAGAAGAGGCAAGACAGAAAGAAGCGCAACAAGTTTAGTCAAATGTCAATGTTTTGCTCACTGTTTACCATGGCGTGCGTAGTTTGCGTGAGGCATTATGAAGACAATGCCTGATTTGTGGCCAAAAAAAAATATCGTAATCCTGCCTCAGTCACCATATTCACCGCACTTGGCCCCATGCGACTTTGTGACGCATGAAAGAGCTCAACTCTATTCCTAAAAACGGCTCTTGAGCTGAGGTATAACCAACTTCAAAACGAAAATCATAATTTTAAAAATTATTTGTTATCCTGTCACCGGGAAAATAGCCGCACAATGGGATAATAAATTGTTTCTAAGGACGACAAAAACGAATTCCTAAATCCTCGAAAATACAAAATTAGTTTTAAAGCAAGCTACGATGTTGAAGGGCCTAGTACATTTTAGCAAGCAAACTCGATCAAAAATAAAAAAACAGGCAATTGCCTATAGCCGGATTAGCCGAGTTATTTACGAGTATGCATGGAAAATGATGTTATTCTCCGAACCATCTAAATTTTTTCGTCGGCCGATCTGTGATCCTATTTATCAAATTGATATAATTAATGAACAATTCTGCCCACTCATATTCAACAGGAAATGTCACTAAAATTGACATTTCAACCGGCCAATCATCTGAAATATCCTTCTAAAATTGTAAAACGGAGAAAGGGGATTGTTGGCAAGAATCCAACAAATGAAAAGAAATTGAATGGCATTTCAAAACTCGATAAATTGATTTAATTTGGAAAGTATGCCCATAGGGTAGAAGTCATTAAAAATAATGACTTCGAAACAAAGAATTTAATGGGGTGGTAAAATGTCAAACTTTTTTTTAATTGTGGTCATTCAGAAATTATTGATGTTCAAGCGATTGCACTGTATTCATATTTAACATTGCAGCGAATTCAGGTTGTTTTAATTTTTGAATCAATAAAATATATTTTATTGAATTTTAGTGCTTACGGGAAGTACAGATTAAACGTCTAAGGAAATTGTTCGCACCACAGGTGGTCAAATCGAAAATATTAATTAGACCCTTAAATTTGACAACATGTTAACATTTTCCTCTTTGGAATTAAAGAATAAGTTATTTGAATAAGTAACAGCTTATGTCAGCCACCTAGTATATTCGAAGTTGTTTCATAGTTATGGATTACAATCAGCTCTATGCAAAACCCAACAGCATTAAGCTGTCTATACTGATAGCATCTGTACGTACGTAGCATCTTTTATTCCGAAAAATGCCCGGGTTTAAGTCTGAAAATTGTAGAGGCTGATCCCGTTGTTTTAGACACTTAAAGAAGCCAGTGCTTTACAAATTTGGGTTTGTTCATCTTTACTATCTTGAAAAACCCAAGATACTCTCACCGCCCAATAAGAACTTATCAAATGACGAAGTTGACAGGTGCCTTAAAAACATGGAGGACATAATCAAACAGACAATGATTAGAACGATACCACGCCAACGACACCACTATACAACGATCATATACCGCAACCTGAAAATCGACACGCTACACAAACAGAAAAGGTTAGGAGGTCACTATTCTGAAGTCAGCAACATCTTATTAAGGAAAAATATCTATGAGGTTGTGTTGGGGAAACAGTATTCGTCTTGTAAATTCCAATAGATCGAATATGATCAGATTCACGATTATGGGAATATGACTTTCAGGATGGTGGAGGATCCGCAGGAGAAAGCGGCGAGCGAGAACTGTCTAACTGTATTCGCCCAACCCACGATCTGCAAAACAGAGCCCTACTTCATCACTTCTACCTTTGAAATGATATCGATCATTGGCGATCAGAGAACCTTGGTTTTACCAGATTCAATGATTCAGGCGAACACCCTATTCATTTCGACAGACGATCTCCAAATGATCTTCAAGTCCAAACGATCTTCATGTACACCATCCTGTTAGACAGTACACTGAATAATGCATATTATCCAGTGGATTGGAAGACACCCTTGGTGCAACCAATCTCCAAGAGAAGTAAAGACATCAAAAAGACATAAAGAAAATCTCCGGTCGATAAATCTCTAGCAAGATTTTCAAGAAGATGGTCCATAAAGCCCTGTCTAAATGGGTTGAGGACAAAAAAATCATTCCGGATTATCGATTCGGTTTCAGAGCGGGGCATAACACTATTCATGCCGCGTCGAAGCTCGTTTCGGATATCCAACGTAAGAAATGCAAGAACCAAAGCGCGGGTGCTTTCTGAATTTAGAAAACACTTTCGACACCGTCTGGTTAGAAAGTCTTTATTACAAGCTCAGTCGGATGGGCATAAGCAAACCTCTGTTATATATATATAATTGCCACGGGGCACAATGAACTTGCCGATCCTTTTCAGCATCTAATATCGTACAAATCAGGATCAACGCTCGATGTCATTGTAAGTATTCTGCAGCGTACCCTCAAAAAAAGGAAATAGTATTGTGATGAAGTTGAGAAACAACTTCCAGAAATCATTTTATTCACAGCACTTTTAGCTAAGAACACCAGAAAAATTGGCGTAGGTTCTCAATTTTCTTACTAGACGGGCGCCAGGGCCCGGTGCGCTTTCACTGTGACAAGATAGCTTTCAGAGCAGCCAAATTGATTCCAGAGTGAAAGTAATCTGGTAGATCTCCTTAATCAAGGCAATGATTGCATATGGATGTCCAGTGTTCGTGAGACAATGTCTCAGGACTGGTCTCAAATTACATAGGACACCCATGAGTGCACGACATTTTTCTTGGCACAAAATAGGTAATATATTTATTTTATTATATTAATATTAATTAATAATTCAATTTTTTTATTAATATTAATAGAGCAAAGCCAGCCTAACGTCCATGACTGGCTTACACAGGTTAGGCCAGGTTTAAATGAGAATAAGGTTTATGGCGTAAACTAAAATTAAGTCGAAAGACAAAGTTTTACGAAAGTGCTCTCTTCTTTAGAGTACCCATATAGGGCCAGTAAGGTGATATCAGTTAGTTAAATTAGTTAAGCTAAACGTAAGCATTTTTGCGTGTGTCTTTTTTTATTGATTGACTACGTTTTGGGTGTGTTTTTTTAATCTAAAGATTTCAAAACTGGCTTAAACCACTGAAAAGAATATTACTCCATTATAGAAAACCTTCCATTCGGCTCACTTCACTACCGGTTCTGTTTAAAATATGCGGTTTATTTCGATGTACTTTCGCGAATAACCCTTTACTATGGAACGTCCGGTGACTTTTGGTGCTTTTAAGACTTTCGGAACAAAGGATTTTTACCAGCCAGTGGGTTTTTTTTTAAATCTCTCTGAGAATAGACCGCACTTTACTTTCCAACAGTCTGTTTGGTCTGCTTTGAGCCTCGAAAATTTATCAACGATTTTCACAGTTTTATAGTGTCTGTCAAATATTTCAAATATATCCCGCAATGATTTCCCTTCTTTTTAAATTTTAAAACAATATAATACAAAAGTTCATATTTCAGTTGGTATTTGACATCCACACACAAGCTTCCACACACAATTAACTTTCTTTATGAATTGATAAAAGACAATAAACATGTTATAAAATGTTCATACAAATTTCATAAGAGGATACATACTATTCGTAGATATGTTTTAAATTTAGTTTTATGAATTTTTCATATTATACATATATAATTTCATATATTTGTTTTAAATGTTGGTTGATTACCTGCTTCTTTAAAGATTACCGTGGTTTTTCCCTGAAAGATTAAAAAGGAAAGAGTTATTAATTTAGTTGAAAGATATAAGTTCTAGATATATGCAACTCGGAAAGAGATGTGGAAAAAGAGAATACTTTTCGAATTATTTTAGAATGGGACTTAGAGACGGATAGAGAATTCCAAAGACAAATCGCGTGAACAAAGAATTGTCGACTAGTTACAATATACTTATGTCTGGGTAAATTTAACTGTAAAGTTCTTTGGGTACTCGCTAATCTAATTTTGTCAAAAAGGTAAAAGGGTTCTTTAGTAGTCATTATCTTATTAAATATTAACAAGGTCCGATATTTCATTAATGCCATTAAGGAGCAACCCGCTATTTGTTTTGTGAAGTAGGAAATATGCTCATATCTTTTATGCCGAAAATTAATCTTGCACAGCTATTGTATGCCACCACGAGTTTCCGCCTAGACTCATAATCCATGTCCGCAAAAATCCCACACCCGAACAGAATCGAAGGCAAAATATATAATTTTACTAGTTTTAGTTTTACATGTGCCGGTAGAAATTTTGTTGTTAGCCCACGAAGCGCACTTTTGAAACAACCCTGTTTACATGTGTGTGTCAACTTAAGCTTTGATTAAAATATACTCTAAGGTTTTTAATCGTCTGTATATAATCAACAACCGAGTTATTGAGAAGTATTGGAGGAAGATCTTCTTTACTTCGAGTTCTATTTATAGAAATGGCTTTTGTTTTGTTTCGGATTTAAGTTAAGCTCATTTAGTATTAACCATTTATATATATCTAGCAAGTCTTGGTTTACATAGTCTACCATTTAGCTTTTGTTGTTATTTTGAAAACATTTTATATACTTGCACGTCATCAGCATACGAGTATATATGGTATTCACAAAACGAAAAACTTTTCGAAATGTCATTTATAAAACACGTAAACAAAAACGGACCTAACACTGATCCCTGAGGTACACCGGACGGAACATGTAAACATGGTGAACATTGACTATCGTGAGAAACGAACTGGAACCGATTAGACAAGTAAGAAGACATAAGTTTACATAAAGAGCTATCGAAATAAAACTGCGACTTAAGTTTTTTTAAGAGTATTGAATGATTGACACAATCAAATGCCTTGGAAAAATCCAGAAAAACAACTATTCGCATCATATTTTTATCTAAGCCATCGCGTATGCCTTCACAAACTTTCAATAAGGCCGTGGTGCAACTGTGTTTGGCACGAAAACTTGATTGATATTTAGTGATTCATTTATTATTGTGAAGATACATTTTGATTTGTTTACTTACTATTGTTCCAAATGCATTGCTCAGAAAAGGAAGAATAGCGATCGGGCGATACTCAGAACCATTTGGAGAACATGCCTTAGGCACATGCAAAATTTTCGCAATTTTCCATACATCCGGAAAAAACAGAGGTAAAAACATATGTTATTTGGGTAAGTACGACAGGAACTAGCAGTTTAATAAAGTTAGGAATTACGTCATTGGAACCGACGGCTTTTGATTTGATTTCTAAGATTATCTCACCTACACATACTTCATCGACACAGGCGATTGAAAAGGGAGCTACTAGTAGGTTTTTACTGGTAGGCTTAGTAGGCGTGTGGTGCCGGAATCTGGTTGTACGAACGCTTTTTCAGTACCTCAAGATCAATATTTATATGGAGCACTTCCTTTCTAGAATTTAGTCCAACTTGGCGTATGTTCCTCCAAAATGTAGAGCTCGAATCATTCGCATTAAAATACTTTTCATAAAACAATTTCTTACGAATTATCTACGAATGAGAGATATTACTGCATTACGACCGACGGTGAATTCTCTTAAAATAGCTGAAGATGTATATCTTCTCCATCTACAATAGAATACAAAAGATTGCGTCTTTTTATGAGATCACGAATTTCTTCAGTGAACCACGGGTTACAAGTTGTTATATTTTTTTTGTCCGAATAGGTACATGCTTATCAAAAAGGTAATGAAGATTATTTTGAAGAATCTCGATTTGATTATTCACATCATTCGTTGTATATATGGGGGCCCAATTTAAAGCTTGACAATCATTGAACAGTGAAATCACATCAATGTTTGCTAAGCTTCTATATTTTATAATATTTTCCTGGACAGATACTGGAAAGACATAGAGCGTAGCAAAGGTCAAGTCGTGATGCGAAAAAGCAGTTGCTTGGAGTTGATCAAAGTGCATGACAAGAGATGGGTTAGATATAATAAAGAGATCTAGGAGAGAGGGCGTGCTGTTCGGCTTGAAATGTGTTGGTTGAGAATTGTCAGCGAACCCTAGGTTGTAGGTCTCGATGGTTTCTATAAAATATTTGTTTTTTTTTTGTCTAGAATGTTTAAATTAAGATCTCCGCAAATTACACATTTAGCATACAGAGGAATAGGATCTTCTAATAAATTTCTTATTAAAGTTGAAGTAGCTATATCAGGAGCCATATAAAACATCCAAGGAGAAATTTGTCGCAAGCTTCGATCATATCGGCAAAAACATACTTTAATGGTTCACTTGGCGTGGATCTTTTTATTACTCTGAACCCATAGTTTTTGTTTTTTAAAAAGATTGCTACTCCTCCTCCCAATTTATTTTGCCTATCAGAACGAATGAGTCTGTTTTTATTGAGCATGAAAAGATCACTGCATATTTCCGGCTTCAGCCACGTTTCTGAGAGGCAGAGTATATCAACCATCTACCATCAAAAATTTGTCGCAAGTCATCGATTTTATATTTAAGACTTTGTGTGTTTAAATGGCAAATATTCAAACCTTTATTTTGCTTACACAGAATATTTAATAAAGTTTTTGTTTCGTCGATGAAACTACCCCATTCTTGAAAATTATTAATCATTTTAAATTATTAACATACAACAACAAATACAGGCAATGAACAGCACAGCTTATAACGAATTTCAATTGAACAAAGCATTGACGGCTTTTTACGTACACGGATGAAAAAGAGAACAGAGAGTAGGAAAGAGAAAAGGAAATATGGTAAGATTAGGTGTAAAGGAGGAGAAATTTTGTTCTTATAAATAACATTTAAATACATAAATATAAAATAAAATATAAATATATAGGAAATATTGTATAAAAAAATTAGGTGACATAATTTATGTTCTTGCCGCTTCAGGCTCGTTTTGCTTGTATGTGCTTCTGTTGTTGCTTGACAGCTCGCGGAAATATCATTGAGGATCTCTTCGTTGTCTATTTGTATGTTTCTCCCGGATTTACTTTCC
Source organism: Merodon equestris (assembly GCA_958301585.1). Lineage (NCBI taxonomy): Eukaryota > Metazoa > Arthropoda > Insecta > Diptera > Syrphidae > Merodon > Merodon equestris. The sequence continues at coordinate 73,940,265 of OY284414.1, read as the reverse complement.
TTGACGACGACGTAAGACGTTACCATTTCTCGTGAAAACGGCAAAGGGGTTTTTGCGATCTTCATGCGGGTGGTGATGTGAAGAAGAGAACGATTTTTGATGGTAAGACTTTTGTTCAGGTATATGTGTTGGTCCGAGTCCAAACCAACGTCACGAAGACAAAGTTCTTTATTCTCCCGTTTTCGGAATTCAGTTACCATTTTATAAACATAGTTTCTCTCTTGTGAGGAACTAAATTTTAAAATAATGGGAGGGTCATTCGTGTTGTTTCGTTTACGTGAACGAAAAATTTCCTTTCAGGGTGGGTGGATTGCACTGGACGGTATGGCAGAGACATTGGTATATTGATTTGAAATTTTCATCCGGCAATTGCGAAACACGGAACGAAATAGCGTTTCCTGCAAGCTCTTTTTTTTTTCTAAAGTATCGCATCTTCTCCTAAGAGCAGCCAGATCGTTGTTAAGGGCCTCTTGTTCTGCTTGAGCGTGGTGTTGGTGCATATCTATTTTCTCCACACGTAACTCTAGATCATTGAGCGAGTAGTCAATATTTTTAGCGTCGCCTGACAATTTCTCTTCAATGCGTGCAATCTGCTGCACCAGGCCGTTGCGCAGACTCTTCATTTCGTCTGAGAAACGATTGACGATTGCATCAGTGTGCATTTTTAAACGATCCTCCATCTCGCTAAGAGTAAGAGATTTTGTTTGGCCAGCTTAGATGATATTGGGGTTCCACTTGGTCTTGATGTTGCGACTGTTGCTGCGGCATCGGATGCACTCCCCTGCTTCCGTGACCGAAAACTTACCATATTTGCGTTAATGGTGGTTGAATTCATATTCTCCGAGAGATTTGGCACGAACGAAATAGAAGTATTTTCTTTTTGTTTACGCGGGTATTTATTTTTCAGTTTTTAATTTGGAAATATTTATTGGAAAAATAATCGTCAGTTGTATTGGATAAAGACACAAGACAAAAATATACGCACTTCTTTTAATATTGTGTTACAACAATTAGGAAACACGTCACGTCAATGCGTCAATCGTTGTGATCGCAAAATACATTTTGCGTGTACGACCATCTCGGAGAAATCCTACCGCAAAATGTCCGTGGCTGAAAAGGAGGAAAAGGAGGAAGGCACTAGCACCTATGACTCCAACTCTCCCACTACCAAAGAGGACGAGGAGTGATAGCTCCCCTGACGTCTCTGGAAATCAAAGCACAATAAAAAATAACGCAACAAAACTAATCGAAGGAATGAAATCGATGACAAGAGAAATGTGCGACATTAAAACTATGTAGCTGTGAATTTATGGCAAACAAATATGAACAAATTAACCACACGACACTCAACATCGAAATTCAATTTTATTAGAAACAAAAATGAATGCACTAGAACAACAACTAATTAAAAACACGCCCGACGAAAATCTAACCGAAGTCATTAAAGCGGTGGGAAAGCCATTGAACTTTGAAATAAACACAGCCGATGTAGCTGACTTTTATAGAACCGACAAACGAAATCCAAGAAAATCGTCAATAATTGTTTCTTTCACTACCTATAATTACGCATGCAAATGCAAAACAGAGATGGTAAGGAGTGCAAAAACGATGCGACAAACACAACAAAAAAAAAATAAGGAAAAACACAAACAACAATCAAAACAGCCAACCAGAGAATGATGCTATCATTTTTGTGAATAATCAGCTGACTTCTACAAATAAACATCTACTCTGGATGGCCAAAAACAACGATAGAGAGTGCAGCGGGAAATTTGTGTAAGAGGTTTCCGGAACAATATTTGCAAAAAAAATGAAAGCGGCGAATCCATACATATAGGCTCCATCAATGATATAAACAAAATCTCATCTAACTAAACAATGACAACAAGAGCGCTTTAGAAAATCAAAAGTCCAGAACAACATATATGATGGAAACCTATATATGTACATGTATGTAGTAACACTGACATCGATTTTAGGGTAATGAATGGCTTTACCGGCACCGATGCAGAGTTTGTAAAAAATATGAATTTTTGTTATGTGTGTTTCAAATTAGAGCAATAAAAAAGAATTGGAATGTTTTTCGAGCAGAAATTTAATGTTTTTGAAATATGTAGATGTCATTGTTCTGAATGAAATTAATGAAAAATAATACGAAATGAATTTTACTATATTAATGGATATTATACGGAATTCTTTAATAGAAATAAAAGCAAGGCGGAGGGATTGCAGTATATAATAAAAATAATATTCGGTATGCCAGAATTAATGATAATACTGAATTCTATACAAATGTACAAATAGAAATAAATGGCAAAAATGGAAAAATATATATTCACGCAATCTATAGGCCGCCTAAGTTAAGTGTCGCTGAATTTGTGGAAGAATTAGATAATCATGTTCACAATGAAAGACAAATAATCATCTTAGGTGACGCAAATATAAACTTAAACAAAATTAACGACCTGCAAGTTAACAAGCATCTGGAAGTAATGGCATCAAAGGGCTTAACACATGTTATAAAGCAGCCCTGCACTGGTTAATATTGCTGAAAATACTTCAACAATTATCGACCACATATTTTTTAGCATTACGAAAGAAGACATTTTATCGGCCGTTATCAAAACCGACATATCTGGTCATTAAGCCACAATGTATGCTCCGAAAAACTACGACGAGCGACAAATTACGAAAGAAATGACAAAAAGTTAATCAGCTGATTGAGGAAACACACTGGCAAGCTTTGTGTGAGGAGCCTGATGTTGAACACCTGTACAATCATTTTGTGAACAAAATGATCGACATATACACGATCTCCATCAAAGTAACGAACACAAAAAAACAAAAACATAAGACATGGATGACTCCTGATGTAGTTAGCATGTGCAAGAGGAGAGACACGCTCTATAGGAAGTGCAAAAACAACCTACTGAACGAAGGCTTGAAAATAAATACAAACATGATCGAAATGTTGTAAATAGAAATCTTCTTATAACTAAGAACAATTTCTACAAAGAAGTGCCAAAAAGTATCCTAGAAAAACATGGTATGTGTTAAATGAACTCTTGGGGCGAAAAAAGAGATCAATCGGATAATATGATTATAAACAATTTCCCAGTGGACACTATTCTAACGAGCAATTCGCTAATCTAGAAAGTAAAGTAGTTCACAGATGCTCTCATAAAACTAGTAACCATGAAAACGTACATCTCGCACAATCAATATAACATATACATATAGAGGAAGCCAACGAAGGAGTGTACAGAACGTTATATTGTTTAAAAACCGACAAGGGAGCAGAAGCGTGTGGTATAAGGCCAATTGATTTAAGGCTAAACGCTTTCACTTTGGCTAAAATAATTAAAACGATCATAAACCAAAGTATAAACCAATCTTGTAATCCTAAGTTATTAAAAACATCAATAATAGGACCTATATACAAAGGAGGAGTAAAAAGCCAGATTGAGAACTATAAACCCATTGCAATCCTGCATATTGTAGAAATTATAAAACGAAGACTAACAACTTTCGTAGAAAAACACTAACTTTTACAACCAAACCAATATGGCTTCCAAAAAAATAATCGTACTGGGCTATTAGTGGAAGATCTCGCGAATGTGATAAACAAAGGTTTAGACAAGAACCACCACGTCTTAGTAATGTTTATAGACTTCAGCAAGGCCGTTGACACATTGAGCCATCAGAAAATCATTGAAAGCCTCAACCGAATTGACGTAAGAGGAATCTTAGCAAAGTGGGTAGAGAATTACCTATCCGGAAGAACTCTTAGGGTAAAAATAAAAAAACACACTGAGCCAAGAAAAGGAGAGTTTATATGGCGTACCACAAGGTTCAAAGCTGGGACCAATCATCGTCATTTTGTATACCAACGAACTTCTCCGTGTGCTTGACAGAAGCACAGCTTTCGCATACGCCGATGACATAGCAATAATTGTCAAGCACAAATACATTAACATTGAGGTTTCGATAATGTAAGAGGAGTTTAATAGTGGTTCAAGATGGTGTCACGACCAAGGACACTGCAAAAACGAAACTGATGCTGTTTACGCAAAAAAATAGCTGTTGGCAATACCATGCCTGACCAAGTCTGTAATTGTCAGTTACAATACTTCTGCTTGGTTATCTAATTGTCATTCTCGCTCTCTCGTTTTTTTTTTTTGATTACTCTGGTTTGCCTTTGACTTATTGGAGCTCGATTAAAATTCAGAAGTTGATTATTTTGTTAAACAATAAACAACAATAAATTCGAAATTAATTGTGTATTATCGTGTGTATAATATCTCATCAGATGCACATACGGATGTCACACCAACCCGAAGTTCCCATCAGCATATATCATCAGAACTATTGAAGTAGTGAAAACTATCAAGTATATGGCAGTTATAATTGATGATCACTTCATACGGCATGAACATATCAATAAAATACGGATGCAACTTAAGAGTGCTGTTTTGCAAAGATATACAAGATATACAAACGCTATTATGATGATCAACGCTACCGACAACAAATACTCCTTAATCAGAATACAAGAAGACGAGCTCAGGGAGTGCTGGAAACTCCAGAAACATTCGACAATCATGGGATAAGACATCCAAGATACGCTATACCAGGAAGGCTGAATGACCTACCAACAAATATATTGTGAATTATAAAAAAGGAAAAAAAACAATACTTCATCAACTTGAACTGTGTCACATAAAATATCAAATACTAACCATATGTAATACTTATTTTGTCCAAAATTTCGACACTATAATCGATGAACAACAGACGAAATTTTTCCAGCTTTGGCTTCAAGACGACATGTAAGCTTAACATTTTAAATTGTTATCAATGCTACTACAATATTGAGGAAAGCATTGTTACTGATAGTGTTCATACAATATAAACTTTTGCATTTTAAGCATTTTTGTTTAGCGCAAGGGAGTAAATTAATAAAAATGAATTAAAAACAAAAGTAGCGATTGTGTCTGCATACTTTTCAGCTCATGATGATTGTGTTTCGGTGACAAACCATCGATAAGTTTATGTGATTTTTGATGGCAAGGATATGAGTGAGGTATTGTTGAGTTCGAATTCCAAAGCACATGTTTCATATTTGTGTGTAAACATTTAAGTATATATTGTAAATGAATGGAATATATTATAATATAAATACTAAATATAAAATATACTATTTAGGAATTTAGGACCAAATTGTCTGATAAGAGTATGTTATGTACGGCCAAGATTATTGATTAGGATATTGTCTGGTATTTAACTGAAGTATTCTGTCTTGAATACGGTCAATATTAGCCTTATCGTGCAACTCCCTCGTCGAGAAATGCCATGGGAGATTAAGAATGAGCTTCAGTAATTTATTCTATTCAATTTAGAGCTTTCGAATGTAGATTTTGGCGCAGCAACCCTAAACAGGACTGCCATACAACATAATAGATCGGAAAATTGCTTAAAAATGATAAGTTTGTTTTCGTTATTAAGCTAGGACTTTCTATTTATCAATGGGTACATATTATGAATTATGAATTAGAAATGAATTTTGCTGACAGCATTTGAGATATGTTTATTAAATAAAAGTTTGCTGCCTAACGTTATACCCCGCTAGCATGATGAATGCACTAACAGTACTGTTTGAGATTTATGTTACGGTTTTAGATTTGGTGTTCATTCCTTCCTATTGTTAATTTATTGCTAAGTATTTTTTTGTTATTATAATTTGTAAAGTGATTTTTGTGATCACTGTATTTCTTTCTTTTTTTTTCTACCATTTGTAAATTGCCTCACTGTTATTACCATCGAACCACTTTCTGTAATTTATATCGAACCATTTTTCTGCAGTTGCATCCCAACAACAATTGTACGTGTTAAACATCGCGCGATGCATGCCCTGGCATTTACACACACAAACACAAAGAGGAGTAGGCACCCGCATACACAGAATCGCACCCACACGCATGCGCGGCGTGACTATACGCGGGCGTAAGCCAAGGCAGATGCAATCCATGCTGGGACACTTTTTCGTCAGAGCTCTCAGGAGGTGGTTCGTCCTATTAGTCTTTTCGATAAGTGTAATCAAATATATGTACATATATATCTTACGAACATTAAATTATAACGATAGTTAGAATCGCTGGTGTTTCTTATTGTGCTATATCTCGGGTCGAATCGCTGAATCACTAACATAATTTATTGGTCCTTCGAGCCGGATCTATAGAATTTATCCACGAATATATTCCGTGTACTTATTAAGACAGTGAATCGGTTATTTAAGTTAAAGACTGTGTGCAACCAGAACTTTCGCTTGAGTTGAACTCTTACTATCGTTTCTAATCCAATCAAGAGTAAAATGAGTTCTCTTAAGATTAAACGCGGTAATGCAAAGGGTCGATTAACGCGCGTGACGGCTTTTGTAGAGACTATCACCGAGGAAACACCGATCGAAATGCTACAAATTCGCGTAAGCAAATTGGATGAATCGTGGGCAGACTTTTCTTCACTTCATCATCAGCTCCTGGATACTGCCAATGATGATGAAATTCAGGAGTTAGAAACAGAATTCGGTGAGTACGAAGACAAATACTTTAGTGCGCATTCTAGTTTGATGAAGGCCATTCACGAAAGAGAGTCCGATTCAAAAGATGTGGATAAGCCCATAGCTGAAATCTTGGCGAACCAACAATCTTCACTTTTGGATCGATTAAATTCTACGGCAAGCCACTCAACAATTAACTTACCAAAAATTAATATACCATTGTTCTCGGGCAACTATAAGGATTGGCCATCGTTCCGCGATCTGTTCACGGGTACAGTAGACTGTCAACCCAATCTTTCAACCACCCAAAAGTTCCACTACCTAAAAATGTTTCTACGGGATGATGCTGCAAATTTAATAAAGCACATACCAATCTCTGATTCCAATTACGTGGAAGCGTGGGAACGGCTCGAAAATAGGTATGATCGCGTTCATCTAATCGTACAATCGTATATTCAATCATTTTTGTCATTGCCGTCGATTCATGCGAATAATGTGCAGATGCTTCGGAAGTTATCAGATGGTGCGGATGAAATCATTCGGGGACTGAACGCTATTAATCAAACCGGTCGCGATCCGTGGATTATTTACCTTTTGTTGAATAAGGTCGACTATGATACGAAACAAGCGTGGGCAGCGGAAGTCGGTTCTCGTAACGATTGCACTGTTGCTGAACTATTGACATTTTTGCAATCGAGGTGTGATGCACTTGAATCGTGCCAATCCCTTATTCGTCCGATAGCTTCGCGGAGTAAATCGCAAGGTCAGGTAAAATCTCATTTCGCTGCATCTTCTGACAATAAACCGAGCTGTCCTAAGTGTAAAGGTGATCATATTTTGCCACAATGTTCGCAATTCGTGTCACTAGATATTGATTCGCGTCGAAATTTCGTAAAACACAATTCGCTTTGTTTTAATTGTCTTCGTAGCGGCCATTCGGGTAACAATTGTCGATCCAGCTTTCGATGTCGCACATGTAAATCTCGTCACCACTCATTGGTTCATTCACCAGAATCTTCTTCCGCATCTGTGTCATCTAAATCGAACCACCGTCGGTCTGACTCACCAGCATTGTCCAATACACACCATTCTACACCGGAACCTATCCTAAATAATCATTCGCTTGACCTTGGCCATCGCAAACAGACCATTCTACCTACCTTACTAGCTAAGGTTCAAGACAACCGAGGAAATTTTGTGAATTGTAGGGTTTTGCTTGATTCGGGGTCACAAGTTTCCTTTGTCACAGAATCTTTTGCCCAGTTGCTCGGTCTTCGTCGTAAACATGCTCGCATACCAATTCTTGGATTATCAACTACCGAAGCAGGGTGCACAAAGGGATGCATTTCGTTACATCTTCATTCACATTCTAGTACGGCGTCTTTGTCAGTTAATGCATATGTTCTTCGGAAGCTAACTTCGAATCTCCCCTCTCAGCGCATTGACATTTCTTCATGGCCACTAATATCGAGTTTGGAATTAGCTGATCCTTATTTCAATCAACCAAATCCCATCGACGTGCTGGTAGGAGCTGATAAGTTGTGGGGAATTTTGAAGGGGGAGCAAATTCAAGGCCCTTTAGGTACACCTGTTGCTCAAAATACTTCGTTTGGATGGGTTATTTGCGGTGAAGTTTTTGATCCAAGACAATCCGAATCATTTTCATCCCTCCACTCTATTGTTGATGTCGATCGTCTGCTGCAAAGGTTTTGGGAATTGGAGGAAATCACATCCTCAAAGGATCAATGGCTTATTGGGGACCCAGCAGAACTTCATTTTCGAAGGACATTTTCCCGTTCGTCGGAGGGAAGATATATCGTTCAGTTACCCTTTAAAACCTCGTCACCAAATTTCGGAAATTCGTTGAAATCTGCGATATCTCGATTGAATTCTATGGAACGTCGTTTCCGAGTAAGCCCAGAACTTCACAAGGCATATTCTAAGTTTATGCAGGAATATCTAGATCTAGGCCACATGAGGCTAATACCTCCGGAGGAATTGGACACCACTACTGGTAAACATTTCTATTTACCTCACCATGCAGTGTTTAAACCGGATAGTTCTTTAACGAAATTGCGCGTGGTCTTCGACGGTTCAGCTAAGGACTCCTTGGGACAGTCGCTGAACAGCCAATTATTAGTCGGTCCTCCACTTCAGCGCGATTTATTAAGTGTTTGTTTGCGTTTTCGTCAACATCGCTATGTCTTTACCGCAGATATTGTAAAGATGTTCCGTCAAATATGGGTCCACGATCAGGATATTGACTATCAACGCATTATCTGGCGCGAAACTCCCACTGAAGAAATAAAACACTATCGATTGTGTACTGTCACATACGGCACTGCCCCTGCTCCATTTCTGTCCATTCGGGTGTTAAACCAACTTGCTGAGGATTACCAGACTGAATACCCTAGCGCATCTCGGGTTCTTTTGCGCGACGTGTATGTAGATGACGTGATGACTGGCAGCAGCTCGGTTGAAGGACTAATTGATCTGCAGCGAGAATTGGTTGAGCTCTTATCTAAGGCTAAGTTAGAACTCCGGAAGTGGACATCGAATTGTTGGCCTTTACTGTCCCACCTGCCCCAAGACGCGTGTGAATTCTCGTGGACTGATCCTGAACAATCGAAGATGTGGATAAAGGTTTTAGGAATGTTCTGGAGTCCTGCCCGTGATGAATTCTCATTCCATATGGAAAAATTGGGACATCATCTTTCACCGACCAGACGCACCTTACTCTCTGAAATATCGCGAATCTTCGATCCATTAGGGTTTTTAGCTCCTTCGGTAGTGTTGTTTAAAATCCTGTTCCAAGAGCTCTGGACATCTGAATATAAGCTGGGTTGGGATGACCCATTACCTTCCCACTTAGGTCAGAAATGGAAGAATTACCGTGACGAACTTTACTTATTCGACAGGATTCGAGTTCCAAGAAACATTTCCTCTTTAGAATCTGAAGGAATCCAGCTTCACGGCTTCTGTGATGCCTCATCGGTAGCGTACGCTGCCGTTATATACGCTCGCTGTAAGACTAATTCAGGTAAAATCAAAACAACTATAATCGCTGCAAAGACAAAGGTTGCTCCTCTCAAGCCAGTCACAATTCCTCGTCTGGAGCTATGTGGTGCTCTGTTGTTAGCCCGATTATATAATAGAGTCAAATCATCTATATCAACCAATATCTCTAAGGTCTACGCGTGGTGCGATTCAGAGATCGTGCTACATTGGCTCTCATCGCCACCTCGTCGATGGAATACATTTGTTTCGAATCGCACAGCTGCTATTCTCGAATCGATTCCGCGACACTCTTGGCAACACATCGCGTCGGAATCTAATCCCGCAGACTGTGCTTCGCGTGGTATTCTACCGTCAAATTTAGTTAACCACAATCTTTGGTGGAGGGGTCCACCTTGGCTATCGGCACCAGAAGACCATTGGCCTATATCACCATTTACTTTACAGAAATCTATCCAGGAGTGTGCGATAGTGGAAGAAAGAACCCCACCGAAGGTAACACTCGCAGTAACAGTGGAAAACGACACATTAAAAAACCTCATCATTAAGCTCTCCTCGTGGAATCGATTGCAAAGGACCGTCGCATACTGCCTCCGGTTTTCATCGAATTGTAAAACACGTAAAATCGATCGGCATGTCTCCGGGCTCACTTTTAATGAAATCCAAAAGGCCAGGTTCATTATTTTAAAACATGTTCAACAACAAGCGTTTGCAGATGAAATTCATCATCTGACCAGAAGCAAAACCCTCCCAACAAAATCTCCACTGATCAAATTGTCTCCATTTGTTGACCAGGACGGAGTTCTTCGTGTAGGGGGAAGGATAAAACAAGCATCTGTGTCCTATAATATTAAACATCCTATTATTCTTCCTAATAATAATCATGTTTCGTTTATTATAGTGAAAGATCTTCATATTAAATATCTGCATACAGGGGTATCTGCAACGTTCGTTATTGTTCGACAACAGTACTGGATTTTGGGGAGTCGGAATCTTATTCGAAAGATAATCCACGGCTGCAAACCTTGTTTTATGCAAAGGAAACACACTAGTATGCAGCTAATGGGAGACCTACCAGCTCCAAGGATTCAACAAAGTCGACCATTTTTCAATACCGGATGTGATTACGCGGGCCCAATCACAATTAAACTTTCTCGGGGTCGTAATCCAAGGACATCTAAGGCATACATTGCCCTATTTGTATGTATGTCTACGAAGGCCATTCATCTGGAGTTGGTTAGTGACTTGACCACCGATGCTTTTCTGGCTGCTTTACGGAGATTTGTTTCTCGGCGTGGAAGGTGTTCAAACATCTACACCGATAACGGGAGTAACTTTCTTGGTGCCCGTCGCTGCCTGGATGAGATGCACAAGATATTAATGTCGCAAACTCACAACGATGATATCACTGCAGCTCTCGCACAGGATGGCATCTCATGGCACTTCATTCCTCCATCGGCACCACATTTTGGTGGACTGTGGGAAGCTGGGGTACGATCGGTCAAGCTACACTTACGTCGGATTATTGGAGGCTCCATTCTTACGTTTGAGGAGTTATATACGCTTTTAACACAAATAGAAGCAGTTTTAAATTCCCGTCCATTGTGTTCTCTGTCAGATGATGATATAAACCCCTTAACCCCCGCACATTTTCTTATAGGTGAGCCATTAACTGCTGTTCCAGAACCAGGTCTCGTCGGAATCCCGTCAAACCGCCTAACCCACTGGAAGCATATACAAAGCATGGTCCAAGGCTTTTGGAAGCGATGGCAGATGGAGTACATCACCACACTCCAAGAGCGTCCCAAATGGCAACATATCAAAACCGATGTCAAGCCAGGCAGCCTAGTTGTTATAAAGGAGCCCAATCTACCACCCAGTAAATGGCTTCTGGGACGAATTCAAGATGTTGCTACTGGTCCGGACAAACTCACACGGGTGGCTATCATTACCACTAAGAAGGGCACCTGCATACGTCCTATTACAAAGCTGGCGGTGCTCCCGACGTCCTGAAAACTAGTTCCAGGGGGGCCGGGATGTTTGAGATTTATGTTACGGTTTTAGATTTGGTGTTCATTCCTTCCTATTGTTAATTTATTGCTAAGTATTTTTTTGTTATTATAATTTGTAAAGTGATTTTTGTGATCACTGTATTTCTTTCTTTTTTTTTCTACCATTTGTAAATTGCCTCACTGTTATTACCATCGAACCACTTTCTGTAATTTATATCGAACCATTTTTCTGCAGTTGCATCCCAACAACAATTGTACGTGTTAAACATCGCGCGATGCATGCCCTGGCATTTACACACACAAACACAAAGAGGAGTAGGCACCCGCATACACAGAATCGCACCCACACGCATGCGCGGCGTGACTATACGCGGGCGTAAGCCAAGGCAGATGCAATCCATGCTGGGACACTTTTTCGTCAGAGCTCTCAGGAGGTGGTTCGTCCTATTAGTCTTTTCGATAAGTGTAATCAAATATATGTACATATATATCTTACGAACATTAAATTATAACGATAGTTAGAATCGCTGGTGTTTCTTATTGTGCTATATCTCGGGTCGAATCGCTGAATCACTAACAAGTACTAATAACCAAACCTAGTAACTAAATATGAAATTAGACCGACTAAAGATCGTTATTTGGAATGCTAACGGACTGCAGCAGCCAGTCAACGAAGTGAAACAATTTATTGTATCAGAACCAACTCCATAGATATCTTATTGATTTCAGAAACACATTTCACAGACAAAAACTTTTTCAAAATACCCGAATACAATGTGTATCAAACAAATCACCCTGACAACAAAGCTCATGGTGGCACAGCAATCATAATAAGATAGCCAATCAAATCAGTAGATCTTGCATGCTATAAAGCTGAGCATATACAAACAACGACCATACAAATGGAAGACGTATACGAACCACTCACAATCTCGGCACTTTATTGTCCACCCAAATTTAACATATCGACAAACCAATACAAAAATTACATTAACACGTTAGGTAAAAGATTCATCGCAGGAGGCGACTTTAATGCAAAAACACAGACTGGGGCTCCAGATTAACAAACAAAAAGGGAAGCATCCTTCTAAAATTGTTCTAAAATCACTTAACGTGCATTTTCTCAGCCCAGGGGAACCAACATACTGGCCCACAGATATGAACAAGAAACCTGACCTCATAAACTATTGTATACACAAAAGTACATCCAGGACAAGATCAACTGCAAAAACTTCCCTTGACTTCTCTTCTAACCACTCCCCAATCATAATCACCTACCAGACCAAAGCTACCGCGATATTCCACAATACAAGGATTCATAACAAAAGAACTGACTGGCAAACATTTAAGGACATCCTAACAAGAGACCTGCCACACAGAATCCAATTAAAATGCCCTGACAACATAGATAATGCAATAATTTACCTTAACGACACCATAATAAACGCATTGAACATCTCTACGCCACAACTTGTCCCAGGTGAACGTGACTCCTATACTCCCCAATATATCCTAAACAAAATTAGACACAAACGCAAGATTCGAAAACTATGGCAAACGAATCGCTAAAAGCCGGACTAAATAAGATCATTAAAAAACTAAAGGACATATTACAAGAGCGTAAAAACAAACAACTGAACAATTACTTAAAAAACCTGACGCCGACTTTCCAAACGTATTACTCTCTCTGGAAAGACACAAGAAATTTAAAACAGACGACTTCACACCAACCACCAGTATTAAATGAAAACAAATCGTGGTCTAAGACAAACACAGCCCAACGAATGCATCCTCTGTCGGATTGCAACATGCTTATCAGCGCGGAAAATCCTGCGAGACTGCGCTTCAAAAGCAATGCTTGTGCACAGGACATTGATCGCTGATGCAGGCCTCGAACAATGTGTGAAGTCTGGAGTAAACAGGGGTTGCCCGCAAAGTGGCGTCTTGTCTCCGCTGTTATGGTGCATGGTGGTCGACTCTCTGCTAGATGCTCACAATGCCTCTGGAATCTATGCCCAGGCCTATGCGGATGATGTTGCTGTTCTCTCTGTCGGCTCATGTATAGCGAATGTCTGTCTCAAAGCGCAGGCGGCGCTAGACGTGATCGAAGACTGGTGCACGAGAAATGGGCTGTCGGTTAATCCTCTTAAGACTGATGTCGTTCTCTTCACGAGAAGGAGGGAAAATACTGGCATTACGCTGGTGCTAAAAAGCATTCCCATCCCGATATTCAAGGAAGCTAAGTATCTGGGAGTCATCCTAGATAGCAAACTTCTTTGGTCAAAACATGTTGAGTCCAAAACCACCAAAGCGCTGTCAGCTTTTTGGCAATGCAAAGGTGCCTTTGGCAAAACATGGGGCTTATCGCCGAAGAAGGTCCTTTGGATCTACACGGCAATGATAAGACCGATAATCTCATATGCATCGGTTGTTTGGTGGAGCAGGCTAACACGCAAACACACCAAACTTCAAAGAGCAGATCTGTCTCAGCTGCACGGGGCTTTCCCCAGAACACCGGGAGCTGCTCTAGATGCCATGATGAATCTTCCACCCCTTGACATATATATCAGAGGGTGTGCACTGAAAACTATTTATCGCCTCAAGAAGAATGGTCTTTGGTACAACTCGCATTGGAGTGAAAGTGTACTTGCGGGAGAAATATCCTACGAGCCCTGTCTCATGGATATGCCTTCTGACGCAATGAGACCTGCCATCCTACTGCGCTGTAACTTCACAGTCACATTTCCATGGCGTCAGGACTGGCTTTGGCCAGACACTGAACCTGGAATGGAGTGTCTTCGCATTTTCACAGATGGCTCCAGGACTGGGCAGGGATCCGGCGCTGGAGTTTTCTTTGAGCGCGAAAACATTCGACTGCACTTCTCGTTAGGAAAATATGCGTCTGTCTTTCAAGCGGAGATTTACGCAATCCTAATGGTCATGCACTATGTTGTGAAATACAGGTGGAGGGGAAAAAGCATATGTGTCTGCAGTGACAGCCAAGCTGCACTCAAAGCTGTGTCCAACCCTCTATCCAACTCCAAATTAGTGCATGAACTCAAGACCTTTTTGAACAAAGTCGGAAGACTAAATTCACTTAGGCTTGTATGGGTCCCAGGTAACTCTGGAATCCCAGGAAACGAAATCTCCGATGAACTCGCTAGAAGAGGCTCAGAGGAGAGTTTCTCAGGACCTGAACCCGCCTTAGGTCTACGTGCATCCACGGTCAAATCTGACATCAATGACTGGGTCTTTAATGTACACAGTCGTAGATGAAGGGAATATCCAGAATGCAGGATGACTAAGCGCGTACGCCCTGATGTCTGCAAAAAGTCCGCAACATTTTTCTTATCCTTAAGGAGAAATGATTGCAGAAGGCTAACAGGCGTCATCACGGGCCATTACACTTTTGCCAAGCATCTCTACGTGCTTGGCATCAGTGAGACGCCTACCCGTGCTGCATGTTGCGAGGAGGATGATACAGCAGAACACTTTATCTGCGACTGTCCCGCCTTCGGTCGCGCACGGTGGCGCACCCTTGGGGCCGACGTGGTGGGTGCCGAATCCCTTAGCTCTACATCACTGAAGCCCCTCCTCACTTTTCTCCGGACAACGGGGAAAATACAATAAAGGCAAGGTGCCTGTCTGGTAGTACAATGGACCGGTGTTTGTGTCTGAGTGCTCCAACAGGTAGTAAAAGCCTCCAACAAAAAAAAAAAGAAAAACACAGAAAAAGCCGCAACATTAGCGAACTGTCAACTGCTTCACAAACGACAAAAACAATAATCCACAATATTTAAACCTCCAAAACACATATGAAGCAATTCCAATCAAAAAGACTACTAAAAATGAAAATCGCTTTTATGTTAAGAATAATATCAAGCTCAATAAATGCCGACAATAAGTTACGACATGATAAATGGGAAAATGTTAAAAGAACTACCTGAACACGCAATTATTTATATTAGAAATATATTTAACGCTGTAATTCGAACTAAATACTTTTCAAAAGCATGGAAAATCGCTGAAGTGCACGCCATCCCCAAACCAGAAAAAGACATAACAAAAGCTAGTAGCAATCGATCCATCTGCCTATTACCAGTTTTATCCAAACTCCTAGAAAAAATTATACAGACAAGACTACAACCAATACTTGACAACAACAACGTTGTACCGAATCATCAATTCGGGTTCAGACAACATCACTCGACAACAAACACATAGGGTAATAAACAAAATATCAAATGACTTAGACAATAAAAGATACTGTTCAGCAGTATTTCTTGACGTTTGTAAAGCATTCGATATAGTCTGGCGCAAGGGCCTACCTTACAAACTTAATAAAGCCTTACCATTAGACTTTTACCTGCTACTTAAAAGCTATCTTGACCAACGACACTTCTATGTAAAACACAAGGAAGAATACTATAATTTGCATATAGTTCAAACTACTACGCTACTTAATATACACTGCAGACATACCTACCCCGACATCGCAAGCGCAACACTACATGCTAGCAACATTTGCAGACGACACTATCTGCAATCTGACAAAGACGTAAATGGTCTGGTTATTGATAGTACACTAACATGGAAACAACATATTCTAGAAAAAAATAAACAAATAAAAGACAAGCTCCGAAAATGCTGCTGGATACTTGGTAGAAATTCTAGACTGTCAATAAACTTCTGATATACAAAACTATGACTAAACATATCTGGTCATATGGACTACAACTATGGGGCACTTCCCAAACCTTAAACATCCAAATAATCCAACGTACACAAAAAAGAATCTTAAGAACAATAACCAACGCAGAATGGTGCGTACTTGGAAGCATTTCATTTTATTTTCCATGTGTTCAAATAAGGGAATCTGTTATTCAATACCAGTTGAATTTTGGTAACAATATCGATACCAAAAACATCGGTTGAATAAATTTTTGTGTCGTCAACAAACATCGGCCAGTTAAAAAAAATCAGATAAATACATGTATGTATGTTAAATGAAATTGAAGCATGAAATCCTGTGGAACATTTACTGGTATGATATGTCCCGAAGACAAGGAATTGTTAACTGCAATGACAAAAACTTGTGAACTAGACCTGCATGCCACACAGAATCGAAAGCCTTTTCGATATCCAACAGCACTAACCCCGTTGACTTACTTGACTGGAAACTGTGCCTTATATGAGGAGTTAACCGGTCAGTTTGGTGTACTGTGCTGTGGTTATTTCTAAACCAAATTGCATAGAAAGAATACTATTTGCATCAAAGTGATTTTGGCTTTTTTTCTTGAGGAGACTTTCAACAATTGTACGTCTTGAACTCAATAGACTGATCGGTCTAAAGCCCAGAGAGCTGTTTGCTGGTTTCCCAGGCTTTAAAATAAACATAACCTTAGCGTTTTTCCAGGCTATTGGGAAATGTTGCACTTTAATATAAGAATGAAAATCAAAAGTAAATACTCGATTCCAATATTTGGTAAATGTTTAATATACGAGTATATATTTTTAACCGTTAGATGCATGATTTTTCCAAATTTGGATTAATAATTATCCTGACTAAGTATTGGCTATAGAAACACTTCCTTATCAATAATTTTTAGTTTTGTCAAATCATATGTTTATAATTTGCTAAAATATAGTTTGTGCCAAATATGGCACATCATGCATTTAGCCTTCAAAAATGAAAACTAGAACCCAATTGATTTGCTAAAGTTTTAATATTGTTATTAAGTCAATTTTTTTTTTCGTAATGTTATAATATGTACAAACATCTTTTCATGAAATTTTAGAAAATAAGTATTGTGTTTGTTCAAACATAGTGCAAGGCCACATTTGCGGCATATTAAAAAAGATTTATATTTGCATGATGGGAACTTTCACCTCTGACTTAGGGGAACTGACCCCAAAATTTGGGAATGGTCGTGGTGCAATCATCACCAGCTGTTGAGCGAAAGGTTCGTAGTTCAAGTCTGTCCATATCTAAGAACAGTTTTTATACGGAAAAACTGTTCAAAGTATCAGTTGTGAATGAGAGATGATCAAAAGAACGCTGACGAAGGCATAACACTCGCAGTATAAGATCACTTCAAAATTCATATTCTGTGTGTGCATTTCCAATACAATACCTTAATGACATGAAATAAAAAGTTACTGTGACGTACAACCAACGCAACAAATTTAGTCGAACCTCTCGAATCTTATCTAGGACAACCACCCCCGGAGAGTAGTGACCGAATATCTTCGACTCAAACCATCTACACGCCTTCCAGGTTGTGTTGGATTTAGTTTTTTTATTGAGCCTTTTTATAACTTCCTTCGGTTCAGTTCAAACAAAGGTTGATAGTATGTTGACGCATTTATTATATTTCTATGTCAAATTGGAAATAGATATTCGTTCAAAATCAGCAACGAATTCGATTGAGGTCACCTTAGCTACTTCCTTCATTTCACATCGCTTAATAGCTTGCAAGCATTCCAAGTTTTGCCACATAATACTGAAGCTGAAGGGTGGTGTAAAAATTATCCAATCAAAAACATTAATGTGAAATGAGGGCCAAGTTCAATATTATGATATATGTATGTATGCCTTGGTTATTGACTTCAACGACAAAAGAAGTGAGATCTAAATGGGTGTCAAGTTCAATTGTTAGTCCTAAAATCAATTTATAACAACATAAAATATTTCATCACAACTTAAAATATCATTTCTTCTTATAATTTAGGATAATATATTGAAGCCTAAGGTCTGACTTGGCTAGTTTTCATATGCGAATTATATAATAGCCTTCGCAAGTTCTAAAGCTGTAAGTTCTCATTTTATTCTTCCGAAAATTTGGCTTGCTGGTAGAAACTAGCCATCGAACTTAGAGCTCTTCCATGACTGTTTTAGTAGTACTTAATAATAATTCATATACGAGGGTGGTCCGATAAGTACTTAGCCCCACCGCCAGATGGCACCAGTATCGCAAGAGCAACTTACTATCGTGTAGTGCATTCTAGTAGACTACTGTTGAAATTTCAGCCGGAACGGACTCGTAGTTTTGTTTTGACCGCATGTACAAGCGGAAGTGTCCGCGGATTTTAGAAAAATGGAATAAGAGCAATATCGGTCGGTGATTCGATTCTTGTTTTTGGAAGCAAAATGGCGCAGCGAAATCAAAGAGCTCTTCTCCTTCGATGGCGACCATCATAAATTGGTTTAACGAGTTTCAACGTGGCCACACGTCGGTTCTTGATGAGCCACGTCCAGGTGCCCCGAAAACGGCTACCACGGAGGATAACGTGACAAAAATCCACGATCTCGTATTGGCAGACCGCCGATTGAAGGTGCGGGAGATAGCTGAGACAGTAGGCATTTCAAAAGATCGCGTGGGTCATATCCTGCATAAAATGTTGGGCATGAGAAAGCTGTCGACGCGGTCAGTGCCGCGTTTGCTCGCTCCGGACAACAAGGGCAACCGTGAGACCACTTCAGAGCAGTATTAGACGCTGTTTAAGCGCAATCCGAAGGAGTTTCTGCGTCGTTTCGTGACAGTCGACGAAACATGGATCCACTGGTACACACCAGAGACCAAGGAACAGTCGAAACAGTGCACTTCACCCGGCGAACGTGCTCCGAAGAAGGCGAAGACTGTCCAATTGGCCGGAAAGGTGATGGCCACCGTTTTCTGGGATTCACAAGGTGTGATCCACATCGACTACCTGGAAAAAGGCAAAACGGTCACAGGGCTGTACTATGCCAAATTATTGGGCCGATTCGAGGCCGAATTGAAGAAAAAACGGCCCCACTTGGCCAAGAAAAAGTGCTCTTGCACCATGATAACGCACCGGCTCACACCTAGGCCCTCGCCACAGCCAAATTGGTCGAGTTGGGCTACGAACTTCTGCCCCATCCACCGTATTCTACAGATTTGGCCCCGTGCGACTTCTTTTTGTTTCCAAACTTGAAAAAGTCACTCGCCGGGCAGAAATTTCAGTCGAATGAGGAGGTCATCGCCGCCACGGAGGCCTACTTTGCAGACCGCGAGAAAACGTATTTTTCAGACGGGTTAAAGAAGTTGGAGCATCGCTGGGTCAACTGTATCGAGTTATAAGGAGACTGACTATATTGAAAAATAAATCGCCATTTCTCCAAAATTTTTGTTTTTCTTTTGTAGGCTAAGTACTCGGACCACCCTCGTATGAGAACTAGCCAAGTCAGACCTTAGGCTTCAATATATTATCCTAAATTATAAGAAGAAATGATATTTTAAGTTGTTATGGAATATTTTATGTTGTTATAAATTGATTTCAGGACTGACCATTGAACTTGGCACCCATTTAGATCTCACTTCTTTTATCGTTGAAGTCAATAACCAAGACATATATCATAATATTAAACTTGGCTCTCATTTCACATTTATGTTTTTGATTGGATATCATTACAATCAAATTATAATCAAATTAATACCATTGGTTTTTGTTAATCTACTGTATTTTCCTACGTTTACGGGATATATTAATTGTCTTTTTTGTGTTATTTTCTATATTTTCTTGTACCTTTGAGATGTTCGAATGAATTGCCCATTCAGTATCCGGAATTTTTTTCACGCGTTTTGTGTTTATACATACTTAATTTGGCCAAGTCGGGGCGGTATTACGTGCGCAGGCGGTTGCATTCTACAATAGAGCCTTGATTTGACTTGGATCTAAATTGATAAGATGTACTCCATCTCAGGTTTTAACTCTGGAGAGTCCAACGTAAGCCTGCCCTTTACTAAATATAGAGGAGCCTATGCACTGTCAAGACTAAGGCCTTGTGATTTGTGGATAATAATAGCATTGCTAAACAAATAGGAAATTGTTCCCTGTGAACATATATGTATGTACATTACTTAATATCTGAAACTTGGTCTTGACTCGTTCTAGTTCGTAAATTAAATTATGCTTAAATTGTATTGTAATTTTACGTGCTCTATGGCTGTGTCGACGTCCCAATGTACCTTTCTCTATTTTTCCAATGGATCCGTTTACTAGTCCCTTACTGACATCTATGTTTCTTCGCAACATTACACGTGCACATATTTTTATCGTGATGAAATTTTCTAAGCCAACAGTTAGCGACGAATCATCCTCGTTCTTTTTGAGTACTTCATTTGCTCATTTTTTTAAATATCGTGGACAGTCTATTTCGTCTATCGAATTCAATTTAATTTCTGGTTGCCCTATACTACTAGTTCTTTCCATAAATTTGGAGCACTAAGGGATACTAAACATTTAAGGACGTCAGACGACTTCAAGTTTTCGAACGGCGACAGTTGTCTCACTGGAGACAGTTGGAGCAGATCGCCAAACAACACTATATTAATTTTGCCGAACCATCCGTCATCAGCGTCACCGGTATCATATATTTCTGCTAAGCGAAGATGGATGTACATTAATGTTGTATTGGAAATCATAGACACTTCATCAATTATTAAAAGTACTACATCTTTTAAGTCACATCTTAAAACTTTTGGTACTTGCTGTAGGAGCCTATGTATTGTTAGACCGTTTACATTAAAAGCGGAAATATCAGTGGGTGCAGCTACTGCAACTAACTTATTCATTCGCTTCTTAACCCAGTTTTTAATTGTATTGATTAAATAACTTTTTCCCGTGCCGCCTGTCCCACTAACAAATATTCTCAAAGTTGTAGATTCATCCAATAAAGTCTTACATATCTTATCGAAAATACGTTTTTGGTCTACATTTAAACCTTCTATGATTTGTTCGAGTTCATCGTCAGATACCAAATCTTTAATATTTCTGAAATCTTCCATTGCATTCACAGCTTCAACAGGTAAGAAGTCCAGTGGATTCTCCGGACCATCATCTTCGTGATCATCTTCCTGTCGATCTCTTTCAATTTCCGCTACTTTTTCTTCAATCACTTCAAACGCTCTCTCTCAAGTCCGTCCTTAATTTGATCTTCTAGATAAGACATTTCGCCTTACCCCCGGCCCCTTTCTCTCTTTCCCACCAATCTCATTCATTGTTTATTCTTTTTTCTTTCATCCAAGATCCCTGAGCGGTCCTCCATCATTGTACACATTCAGTTTACTCAAGGATGTATGTAAATTACTTCGTACATTCATCTCTACTTGCATATATACATATATGTACATACATATGTATGTATATATGAACATAATTGTGTGTGATCACATGGTACTATTTTTTCTTTATCTTCTTTCTTCTTCTTCTCCTTCTTCTTCTTTCATTTCAATTGGAAATGTGAAGATCCTTTCATTGGGTTAGTGACGGATACAATTGAAGCGCATCACCAGACAAAAAAACGTGCAGAGTGGAACTGGACTATTTTTCTTATGATTTAATTGCAAATGTATAGTTTTCAGTTTTTTTCCTGTACTTATAGCATATGACGATATTACTTGCCAAATTTCATAGTTCTAGGTCATCTGGAACTGGGTTAGAGTTTTGATCTATAGGTCAGTGATAAAAATGACGATTTTTGGACGTTAATATCTAAATAACCGTTTAAGGTGTGATTATGAAATTTGGAGCACATATGTATCTATTTCGCAAGTCTCAATATATGTGCCAAATTTGACATGTTTAGGTGAAATAGATTTTGAGTTATGAGGGGGTCAAAAGTGGCTCCAAATGGTTCGTGTAACGGTTCTGCTCGCCAGTTCTGTTCGCTTGAACTTGGCTTGATACGCTACCGCGTGTCTAGATCAAATCAATCATGAAGTTGCATGCCCGGGGGACTTCTCGACCCAAACGCTCAACTACAATATATTGCTACTTGATCCCAAGTCTGGCCCTTTGTGTAATACACGTTCAGCAGCATTATATTAAGACTTCAAAATAAGTAAACTTCAAAATTGTATGCAAAATCAGAGACGCTATATAAAAAAAGTATTGCATCAGATGATGTTTGGCTTTTGACGCACAAATTTGTTCATTGGCGGAAAAGTGAATTGATAGACATTTACTTTTGAATCCTTCAATAACGACGGATTTTATAAAATTTGTCAAAATCAGATGAAGTTTGGCTAGTCACCGTTTTGGAATTATTATTGAAGTGTAGCACAGAACGAATTTTTTCAAAACAATTTAGTGTCTTAAATCGTTTACCATATCAAGGCCGATGTCTCTATCTCAACAAATTTTTATATGTGAGTACATTGCGGCTGAAGATGGAATTAAAACGCCGAAAAATTTTTAAATGTCACATGTTACAACAGAAATTTGTCCCAACCAAGAAACATTATAAATACGTATTTAAAAATATTAAAAAAAAAATATTTTTCGTGATAGTTAACTATACAAAATTACTATGTTAGACGATGTTCGCTCAACTGATTTGCACTAACAAAGAGATACACTGTATAACAATTACGCTATGTAAATTTTGTAAATATCTTTAAGAGAAAACAAACAACTGCACATATAATGCGTACATTATAATTATATTTAGGAACAGAGATTAATTGAGTTATGTATCGTTTCTGACAAAATTGTAATAGATTCTACAACCTGACATGCAGTGGTAACTCCTTCAACATTTTTGTCCCGGTTTAATATACGTAATATATAATAATATATAAACTTCTCGTTTATATTTATTCCAGTCGGCATTGATAATATCCAGGTAGTAGGAATTATTCAATTCTGGAGTTTGATACATACTGCAACAACTGTAATGTCATCGGAACTTAAATCAGGAACGGAAAAAGTCAAGGGAAAATATGTTGGGGAGGAAGGAAACATTATTTGAAATTGGTAGCTAGTTCGTGCAGTATGTTGCTCCAGGAATGGAAAATGTGTGTCATTTTCTACCATTACTAAAACATATTTCTAGCCAATGTTTTCTATTAAAGCAGTTCTTAAGTTAGACAGTATGTTGTGTTTAATTGTATTTTTAATAAGAATCGCTACCCCACCGCCTCTGGAAGAAGCTCGATCAAGACGATAACACTTACATATATACATTACTGGATAATGTAACATCATTCGTAAGCGTTGTCCAATATCGATTTTATTTCTTGACAAAAAAGATATGAATTCAATAAATTTATTACGAATACTTCTAGCATTCCAACATACTACTCTCAGACTTACTCTCAGACTTACAGACATTATTACCTATTATTAGGAGAAAGATATTTCATAGCCAGTTCTTCAATTATATAGAATTTTTCAGATTTATTTTTACATTTAGACAATTTACTGGCCATTTCTAATGTGAGAGATTTAATTTTCTCAAAGGAAAAAAAGCTCTTCTGCAACTAGCTCTGTATTTGCATTACCTACCACGATCGAAGGGCGATCTGTTTCCACATTGTTTGTGGAGACGAAGCTACGATTTGCCCTTAGGAACTCTCTCGTACTGAGAGAAACTTCAAATTCGGTTGACAATTTACCTCTCACGATCAACGGACTGGCGGATTCTATGGGCCGATGCTTGCCGGATAGAGCCGTTAGTTATCAGTTGACATCAATGGATCAGCGGATTCTATGCGACGGGCCCCATATTGCTGAAACACAATGAGGTCGCACTCGCTGTTGCTGTTGCATCTCGGCCGCGGTCACCGTCGCAGTCGCAAGGATTGCCAAAAATTTCGCCTTTTGTGCTTTTGCTTTTGTGAAAATTGAAAGTGTATAAAATAAAATGGATAAGCGTAAAAAAAAAATCGTTTCATTCCTAATGTTGTGCAAATGTTAGTTGGCACATAAACTGTTAAAAACAAAAAAACAAAACAGAAAAGCCGAACATTTTTTTGAAACAACATTTGATTTCATAAAACAAAACGAAAAAAAGTTTATTAAAACCATCTTTATTAAAAACATCAATAAGGAAAGCAATTAATTGCCAGTTGGTAGTTACGAGTACTTTGATGTAAGTGATTCATTAGAAAGAGATTGGTTGGAACATAATTGTTACTTCCGATTGCTACTTCCAATTGCGTTCCGTCTTTTTATCCGCAAATAACTCAATCAATTGCTCAATTAAGCTCAATTAATTGTTCTTCCATTTCTCCTGTATTAATAAAGAATTAATATTAATAAAAAACAATTTTTAAAATACCACTTTTGTCCATATACAATAAATACTTACAATAAACCTACCGATTTTAACGTTTCCTTGTGTTTTTTTTTTTTCTTTTCTACACAGCTGTCACAATGTCGTACGACCGAGTTAACAGTTAGCCAACTCTTGCGACCCACTTGTGACCGTGAGAGCGACCGAGACATTTAGTCTGTTCAATGACGTTGTTCTGGACTGTTCCGGACAGAAAAGTACACGTTTTGCTGTTTAATGAGAAAAATTCTGTCCGAATGTGTTCTGGTTTGTGTTCAGTGAGGGTTTTCCGGACACGATTTTCTGCACCTACTTTTGAGTCAGAACAGATTCGTGAAAATTATCAAAAGCAGCTGTCATTCAACAAAGCGTGTTTTATTCAGTACGATATAATTTATTTAGAAAATGGAGAAAATAGAGATTAAGTCCGTTAAGGGCCAATCTGTGCTGGTTGATTGTTCTCCCAACACACGCCGGAATTTGAAAACCAGTAAGTACAAAATTTAATGGAATAAGTGTTAGAATTTCACTTTTATTAATCTTTTAGATGAAGAATTCCGGGGCAATTGTTCGTAAAATCCTTTAGTGGGAATCTCGACGAGGGCTTCGTTCCAATTGCCTCAACTTCGGTGCTGTCGTTGGAGGACAGACAGAAGGCAACGTGGTTTGAGAAAAACTGCGGGCTTCTCATCGCCTTATATAAAGAACACCCAAAGCTGGGTAAAAAAATAAAGGTGAAAATAAAAAAGCTGTTAGGGGAAAGAATTTCCGGGAGAATGTCCGAGCATGACAATTTTTTCTCTGCCAAATTGAGGGAAAATGGAAGAGTTTGGAAAGAAGTTTCAAGAAGAAAGTTCAGCATAACAAAGGAACGCGCAACGACAGGGCTACATGTCCCTATGAAGAGTAAGTTATTTTCATTTCCCCCGTCTGACTTTATTTCATATATGTACACCAATTTATATTACCATTACAGTTATTTTACCGACGTGTTTTTGGACAGGCCATCTTTTATTCCCACGTTTCGGTTGGGGAGTACCATTCCCAGTGCTATATTACGGGATCAGATGATGACAGAAGCGGGATTTTGTTCCAATACAGGTAAAATTAAAAGCAAAAAATTACCTACATTCTGTCTACATTCTATTTCTTTTACAATAAGCGAACAAATGAAATAGTTAAGCAATGAACAATGAAATCGGAAATGTTCGTGGCTCTGTTACGGTTGCAGAATAAAGACACTGAATAATACTTTCGTCTTTTTTTTTACATTTCATACAGAATTGAAATAGGAAAAAACTTCTTCGCATAGCCTATTTCTAAGGTTCAAGCCTTGCTCCTAGCCAATTGCCAAATTAGGATGGATGTTTTCTTCAATATTTTCAATATTTTCGACCATTTCAAATTGAAAATCATTATCATCGCATAGATTGTCCAAAACAATGCAAGCTCGAATAAAATGTGAGTTTTTCTATTCTATAGTAGAGCTGTCGGAAACGTGGCTTGAGAATACCAAATGAATGTTCTATAATAATTCGGCCAGAACTGAGTTTCTGATTAAAAAAACTTTTGCCTTGATTGTAAGTGACCCATGTTACGATATGGCGTTATTAAATACTGAGAACAAGCATAAGCGGAATCCCCACGTAGGAAACCATTTCCACATGAATTGCGCAATTGAGTATATACAGCTGCGTTAAAAAAAATAGCACTACCCAATGTAATGAAAAAGGAACGTTAATCACGCGGCATAAATCTAACTACTGTTGCAAAAACTTATATAACCCTATAGGAAATCCAATCAACTTTCATTTTGAGAAGAATTAATCAAGTATATCTACAAAAATATTTTCAATTTGTTGCCGGTAAAAAGAATAGCACCAACAGAATGGAGTGAAAATAAAAACTCGAAATAATTTTAATTGCAAAAATTGTTTCTATTTAATTCAATAGGTCATGTAGGACATAATGAATATTTTGTTGCATGTTGGTAATTACTGCCATGCAACGCCGTGTCATTGAATCAACCAATGATTGACTTTTCTCTCTAAGTATTGCATACCGCGCTGAATCACGTCCCAAAGTTCGTTGATGTTTCTTGGCTGGTCCTTCGACGCTTTTTCTTTACTTAAACTTCCGATAGGGTTAAAGTCTGGAGATGATATTGACATTGTTTTCTTTTATTTTTATTCAATAAATTGGACCAACACCATGGTAAGAAAACATCTCCATAGTAGTATGCTGCAACCACCATGTTTCACGATTTTTATGGTGTAAGGCTGTTTAAATGCTGCCTCGTGCAGGGACGGGTTAAGAATATCCATGCAGCGATACCTATCGCTTGTCGTAAAAGGCGACTAAACAAAGGTAAACAAAAATCAGATCTAGGCAATTTAGAAAACACCAAGGTGAGCCTAGGGACACATATACCACCATTAAACTGCCCCACAAGTGTGCATGCAAATTAGTGGGTTGACACGACTGGAGATCACCGGTGTTGTAAGAGTAAGATCAATCAAAAAAAAATAAAAAATCTGGAGCATGCCCGTGTCAAAAAGGAAGGGAAGAAAGAAAACGGTCAAACCGTAGCATTATGGAAAAGAACGCTAAAAGGAAAAGCACTACCCCGCCAGGCACTACTAATGGTCGTGATCCTGGGACGAGCAGCAATGCTCGGGTCAGAGCTATAGGATTTCCGGGGGATAGCAAAGTAATGCAACGGCGTAATCCACACTTAAGAGTCGCGAGTTGGAACGTTGGAAGCATGAGTGGGCGCAGCTATGAGCTTGAAGAAATGATGGTTAGAAGGCGAGTAGACATCCTGTGCGTACAAGAGACGAAATGGCGAAACACCGGTAATCGGGCACGTTTCTTGGACGTTAAAACAAAAGCCTACAAGATGTTTTACTATGGATTGGAACAAGGAAAAAACGGAATCGCCATCATCCTTGCGGCAGAGTTACTTGGCAACGTCTTAACCATTTCAAAGTCCAGTGACCGTTTGATGGCTCTCAAATTGGTGATGCATGGTGAGGTGTGGAACATCGTAAGCGCATATGCCCCTCAAGTAGGATGCGAACAGAAAGAAAAAGATGCATTCTGGCTAGATTTCCACAACCTTGTCAAAATCATCCCAAAGGAAGAGCTTTTGTTTGTTGGGGGAGATTTAAACGAACATGTCGGGAAGACAAGCGAAGACTATGAAGGCTACCACGGAGGGCTGGGATACGGCACCAGGAACTCTTCAGGTGAAGATATCCTAAACATGTGCAAGTCGTACGGTCTTATAGTGCTAAATACCATGTTCGTCAAACAAAGCCGACACCTGATCACTTATAGCAGCGGCGGAAATGAAACTCAAATAGACTATCATTTGGTATCCAGTTTCATGAAGCCACGAGCTAAAGATTGCAAAGTGATCCTGGGAGACGCGATCGCCCCTCAACACCGTCTCCTCCTGACTGATTTTTTTTATGGATGCGAGAAAGAAGTCAAAGCAGCAAACGAAGGTGTCTGAGAGAATCAAGTGGTATAAGCTGGATAAAGGAAAAGGCGAAGCTTTTATTACCATCATGGAAAACTACCTCTCTTCCATTATCGATGAGGTCGGTAAGCAGAGCACAAGACATGTGGGATTCCCTACAACAATCTGGCCTGGAGATGGCCAAATCACTGCTCGGAACATCTAAAGGCCCCTACCAACACGCAAAAGAAACCTGGTGGTGGACAGACGAAGCCAAAGCAGTGATACACGAAAAGAAAATGGCTTTCCAAGCTTGGTCAAAGTGCTCTTCTATTAATAGAGAGGAAAAAGCTCGCCGTGAAAAGGTATATAGATGTTGCAAAGGTATCGCGAAGAAAAAATGCGCCGAATTCAAAGCGAAAAGCATGGAAGGCCTCTATCAGGAGTTGGAAGAAATATCGTCTTCCGCGTCTGACAGGAACCAGGCTACCCAGGAGCTTCGACAAAACAATTTGAACAAAGGAGCAAATATCTTTAAGATAGCCGCCCAGAGAAGAAAAAATGCTCAGGAGATTCGTTTCCCAAAGTTTATTAACAATGCTGAAGGCCAACTCCTTGTGGAAGACGAAAAAATTCTCCACAGATGGCGACAGTATTGCGAGGAACTTCTCAACGAACAGTTTCCCCGAGTGTACTTTCCAAGAGCTGCCCCGAATCATGCCGAAATATCCGACATCACAGTCGAAGAAGTTCGGTACGCGGTTAAAAACTCCAAGAAAAAAAAAGCTGTTGGGCCGGACGGGATACCCTCTGAGTTCTGGAAAAAGATGGGAGACATCGGGTCTAGATGGCTCATGGTTCTTATCTCCAAACTTATGAGAGGCGACACTATGCCTAATCAATGGAGGGAAAGCTATCTTCTTCCATTGCACAAAGGAAAGGGTGATACGCGAAATTGTGATATATACCGTTCTGTCAAGCTGATGTCGCACACCATGAAGATCGTTGAACGGGTATTAGATAGCCGACTGCGAAAAATAATACGACTATCTGATGACCAGTGCGGGTTTGTCTCGGGTAAATCAACGACAGATGCAATCCAACGTATAAGGATCATGATGGAAAAGCATCGTGATTCTTCAAAGGACTTGCATATGGTGTTGGTTGATTTCGAGAAGGCCTTTGACCGACAACCAAGAGATCTTTTATGGGTAGCGCTAAGACAAAAAGGAGTTCCAGAAACCTACGTGCGAGTGATTATGGACATGTACGAGAGAGCAACGACAAGAGTAAGATGCACCGCAGGAGTCACCGAAGAGTTCGCAATCAAAGTCGGTGTACACCAAGGGAGCGTCCTCAGTCCACTGCTTTTTATAGCAGTCCTTGATTGCTTGCTTGAAGGAAAAGTGACGGACCCCAATGTGCACCAGCTATTCTTTGCTGACGATGGGGCCATTATAAGTGATGATCAGGCGTCCCTACAACGAGCACTTGATGTGTGGGTGGACATTTTTGAGGGACACGGGTATCGTATTAGTTCAAAGAAGACAGAGTATCTGTGCTGCCCGTTCTCTGACCCTCATCAGCCTATTCCAGACATTTACTTGAATGGAAGAGTGCTTCCCAAGTGTGAAAAGTTTAAATATCTGGGATCTATGATTAATAGAGAAGCAACTTGTGATGACGACATCAAACATCGCGTAAGCGTAGGGTGGATGAAGTGGCGGGAAAGCTCCGCCATCTTCTGTGATCGAAAAATGCCCCCTAAGCTGAAAGGAAGGCTCTACACTTCAGTTGTACGTCCGGCGCTCACATACGGTTCACAATGCTGGACAATGCACAGAAAGTATGAGAGCAAATTAACGGCAACTGAGATGAAGATGCTTCGCATGACAGCGGGAGTGACAAAGCGTGACAAAATTAGAAGTTCAAAGATCCGAGGAAGCCTCCACGTAAAAGAAACCATCACAAGAAATATAGAGCGCGACCGACCCAGTTGGTATTGCCATGTTCAAAGGAGGGATCCTTTGAACCCCGTCCAAAAGGCGTTATCAATCAACATTCCAATTTCAACATGCAAAAAAGGCAGGCCGAAAAACAATTGGTGCAAACAAGTGCAAAAACACCAGCATTTGATTGGCATCAGCGATGAAGTAATCCCAAACCGGGAAGCCTGCCGCTACTTTCTGAGGTCAAACCAGCGGACCTCACAAGCGGACCACTAGGAATGCAGTTAAGTGGGAAGGTTATGGTCCTACACTTCTGACCATAACAACGCCGGAGAAAAAAGGAAAAGAAGAAGAAGAAGAAGGCTGTTTAAATGCTATGTTTGGAATGTCTTCGAACAACAGAACGATTTCCAACATAACCAAGAAGCACTATTTTTCTTTCATCTGACCATAGAATGTTCCACCACTTTTGAATTGGCCAATCGATATGGTTTCGAGCAAACTTCAACCTCTTAGTCACATAACATTTGGACAATAAATATTTTTTTTTTGCGACTACCTCTGCTGGTGTTATTATTTTGACTGCAAAACAATGAGCTTATGACTAAAAACTTGTAAACAATTATGTATATCGACCCTTATAATGGTAAGCGGATTTCTTCATAATTTCAGAGAGTTGACTTTATGTAACTGTTTAGAACAGTAAAGTGTGGAAAAAAAATATTTATAGAAGCAAATTCTAAGAGTTTGGGTAATACGATCGTGGTGCTATTTTTTTTACCGCAGCTGTATATCTGAATTCTCGAAAACCCTGTTATCATGGACCGATCCTGGATAGCCAACGAAGATGTCTATATTTGAATTGAATTTGAACTTCGTGCTTTGCATATCATTAAAAAAAAACTGACATTTCTCTGCTTTCAATGAAGTTATAGCACCCTCGTATGTTTCTATCATCACATCGCTACACAATAATTTCACTCACTCACTTTTTTTAATCCAAAAACTTTTGAAGTAAGTAATGTCTTTTCATGAAATTATGAATAAATCCTGTTGATTATTTTAGCACTTTAATTGGCGGAGGATTTTTTTTTCTGAGTTACGGGCAGCGAACTGCGCTGAAAGGCTGTGCTAAAAGGGTTTTTAACCGCCGACTCAAAAAGAGGGATGTTATAAGTTTTACGTGCCAGTTTGTCTATGTGTCTGCCTGTGGCTTCGTAGCTCCTGAACGAATGGACTGATTTTGTTTGTTTTGTTAGATAGTTCTTAGCTACAACTTATGAAGATCTGTTCAGGCATTTCAAGACCATGAGCTCTTTTAAGTGGCGCAAAATGAATTTCGTGAATTTGTATTTTGCAAATTGAATTTCGTGAATTTCGACTTCGATTTGCTATTCGTGTCGCGCCCACTGGGCCAACATTCTGCTTAGCTACCCGACTTGAACAGACTGGAACCACAGGAGACCAAGCAGGACGTGGCCGCCACCGGACTGGTCGTTCGGCCGACAATATCGCGGCTGTGGCTACCGATGTCGCTGAGAAGGAAGCAACATCAACCAGACAACGGGCCACGCAATTGGGCATAACCAGACGGACCCTACAGCGAACTTTAGTGAAAACATGTTCCCGTACAAAGTATAAACAGTGCATCAGTTAGTGCCTGTTTACCGTCAATCTCGTATGAATTACTATCAAGCCATCCTTAATCAACAACGAAGAGGACGATTTTGTGTCGAAAATCATCATGAACGACGAGGCGTATTTACACTTAAGCGGTTATGTCAATAAGCAAAATCTTCATTTCTCGAGCATTGATAAGCCACTGTGTGGTGCGACGTTTACGTGGGAGGAGTGATTGGACCGTATTTTTTTGAGGACGCCATCGACAATACGATCACTGTTACTGGTAAACGTTACAGGGCCATGATAAACGACTTCTGACTGCCGGAATCGGATGAGCGGGGCTTGGTGAACATTTGGTTTCAACAAGACGGTGCAACCACACACACAGCAGGAGACACAATGGATATTGTGAAAGAAGCGTTTCCTGGTCGCGTAATCTCCTGTTTTGGCGATTTGGCATAGCCAGTAAGATAGCCAGATTTAACCATCCCAGACTTCTTTCTTTGGGGCTACTTGAAGTCGCGGAAATCTTGTGGAAAGCCATGGAACATGCGATAAAAAAATGATAAATCTTGCGCTACCTTGTACATACAAGAACCCTATGCGCTGTTGTATAATACTTAAGAAAAATGTCATTTAAGTAGTTACCTATCACAATTAGAGTCCGCGAGTAACCCCCGAGTAAATTTTAAGTAACCGCCGATACAAAAAAAATTTAAAAAGTAAAAAAATTAAATTTTTCTGTCGGCCTTTTGTCTTCATTAAAAGATCCTATTAATATATTTTAAAATAAGCACCGCCACGTCGGGCAACTGTTAAGAAAATAAAAAAAAACGGAATACAAATAAACATAATGATAAAGTATGGATTATACAAAGACCTACTCTATGTAAACAACGTAAGAAAGTACCAAAACACCCATATCCAATATTTTAACGCAAATCACAAGGCTCTCAAGCGAACGCCTCATATAGAAGTGGTACAATATCGAAACACTGCAGATAGTCTTGTAAGATAAATTTAAAATAATTTTAAATTAGTAGATATTTTTTTTGTACATTACACCTATGTAGATATAACTAATTACCGTTCTTCACTTAGCGGTCTCCCGACGCGGCGGCGCTTATATTGAAAATATTAATAAATACGAGTAGGTTCTTTTAATGAAGCCAAAAGGTCAAGAGAAAATTTTAATTTTTTTTGTGTCGGGGGTTACTTAACATTTTTAATTTTATTATCGTTACTTCCAATTGTTCCAAAAGATTATAACACTCACCTAAGTTTATGATTTGACCAGCTTGAAGGTAATCTATAAACAAAATTCCTTTTGCATCCCAAAAGGCTGATGTTGAAACCTTCTTGGACGATTTCTGGACTCTAACTCGATTTAGATTCTAAGTTTCACACCACTCGGTAACCTACTTGTCCGATTCAGGATTATGGTAGTTGTCCCAAGAAGAATTTGAGAAATCGGTTTAACTTTATCGAGCTTGCACATGATATGTGAGTAGGAATAATTTCGTAGTTAATATTGTTAAAATGATTGTTTTTTTAGATTCATGTTTGTGTTGCGCTGCACAATATTTGCTGTGATTTGAAGGTGCTAAATGAATGAAAGTGACATTCCCCAACAATCAACCAATCTCACCCACCAACCCAATGTGCTAGAAGACCTCCAATCATCCAACAGAGAAAATTCGTGATGATCTTAGAGACACTCTATTGTAAATAAAAAAAGCATTTATTTTGCAACAAATTCCATTTATTGCAACAAAAAATAAAAGTTTGAAAAAACATCATAAAAAGTTCTCCTTATGCTTATGCCACTGTAGCCTCCAATGCACAGGCCATGACTATGGATTCGTCATTTCCACCCAGCGATTTCAATGTGCAAGGTCCGTTTGTCTGGAAGATGCTTTGTTGTTTTTTTGGCATTTTTTTCGGCATTATAAAGGGTCCGCCAAATAAATTTTTTTTTTTTTTGAAAATGCTATAAAAAAACTACTGAATATTTTCTCAAATTTCTTTTTTTATTTGAAAGTACAATCCTTCCGGTTAATAACGGAAAATAATTTCATTCAAATGGCTGCCTCGGCTGGCCATGCAGTAGCCTACACGATCGGTCCAATTTTTAAGCACATTATCGATTGTGTGCAGCTGTATTTCACAAATGGCTTCACGAATATTGTCCTTTAAAGCGTCAATTGTCTCTGGCTTGTCGGCGTAACACTTATCTTTGACGGCACCCCACAAATAATAGTCCAACGGTGTCAAATCGCAGCTCCGAGGTGGCCAAACGACATCAGCTCTGCGGCTGATAATGCGATCTTCAAAAACAGGGCGCAAAACATCGAGTGTAGCTTCGGCTGTGTGGCACGTGTTGCCAATATCCTCCTCTTCAATTTTTGTGAACAAAAATTCGTTCAACATGGCCCGATAACGATCGCCATTGACTGTAACGGCCACTCCGAAGAAAAATGGCCCAATTATGCCTCTGGACCAAAATCCGCACCAAACAGTGGCTCGTTTTGGGTGCACCGGCTTTTCAATGTATGCGTGCGGGTTTTCTGTGCCCCAAATGCGACAATTTTGCTTGTTTACATACCCGCCAAGATCAAAATGAGCTTCATCTGAAAAGATGATTTTTTTGGCAAAATCGGCATCTTCTGTAAGTCGATCGCAGCCCCACTTAGCGAAGCGAAAACGCATTGGATGGTCAGTTGGCTTCAACTCCTGAACCAATTGGACTTTGTATGGCGTCATACCAAGGTCTTTATGCAAAATTCGTCTCAATGATGTCTCCGAAATGTTCAATTGTTGAGAACGACGGTGAATTGATGTTGATGGCGCTTCACGCACACTTTCTGCCGCAGCAGCAATATTCTCGGGTGTACGCACTGTTTTTGGCTTTTCACGCTTTGGTTTATCGATAAGGATGCCAGTTTCTTTCACTTTTTTCACAAGATAATGAACATACGGAGCTGACGGTGCTTCTCTTCTTCCAAAATCCGTACGCAATTTTCGCACACATTCTGCAACATTACCATGATTTTCAAAGTAATGTCGCAATATTTCCCAGCGTTGTTCAAGCGTATACACAACCATATTCGTTCAGCGGAAGGATAAAACTAATTATCTGTCAAATCAGACATGAGCTAAGTGTTACCATTCACGAAATAAGCACTACTTGAAAAAAAAAACGTTAGATGGCGGACCCTTTACTTCCTAATAGTCCTAGTCTGAAAATGAAAATAATATTAGTATTTTCAAAGTATGTATAGCAAAACAAATACTCACTCTTTTCCACTCCGTCACACTTTTTATGCGGTTACGTGAGATTTCAGTTGCTCCCATGGCATTTTTTGGCTGGCTTTCCCTTGCACTGTTGGTGATCCCGCCAAGTTGGAATTTTTTTCCATGTATTCGATTAAAATACCTAATTGGACTTTATTTGCTTGCGATATAAAATGAATGAGTTGTATTTGCATTTCTAATATGTAATTTACTTACATTTTCCGGGTATTTCTCTAAATAATCGGTGGCAACGGCTCTGTTTTTAATTTTTGAATTTTTTTTTGATCATTTGACAGCGCTCTTATCTGTCATCAACTCCGAAAAAGCAAGTGTTACTCCTTTTCTGAACTTCTTTTTTGTGATAATCTTACCCGATAACAAAAGACGATGATAGTCACAAATGACTACCAACCAATTCCACCCCAGTATTTTTGCTATGTTTTCTGGTGTTGATGCAATTTTTGGTCGTCCTTCACAAGTATCATCTTCAAGACTTGTATGATCACTTTTAACCGCAGCAATCCATCTTTCTACTGTTCGAATCGAAGGTTAAGATGAATAGTCCTGGGGCACCTTTAACAATCGTTCATAAATCTGTTTGGGCACTTCACTTTCCAAAAGTAAAAATTTTATTTATTACTGTACGATATTCAAATTTTTCCATTATAGAAACGTCACTTGGAATAGCTGTAAATATGTTATACGAATGAGTTAACAGATCTTCATGAAACTTCATACGTGTTCATGAGAAAGTTGTACCATTTGAAAAAAAATTAAACAATGAACCCTGTAGCGCCATTTCCAACCAAATGACAAGGCTTATGGAATAACCTAGTATTTTATCAAAGCTGCAAAAGCGTATTTTGAGCAGAATTCGATCATTTTTCAATTACTTTTTATATATCGACCTAAACCAAAATATTGCGCAGTATGTAAAGAATAAAAGATGATAAAAAATGATTCCTGACAACCTGTGCAAATCAGAGAATTGTAGAGAATTAAGAAAATCATTGGCCATCGACGTCGAAAGCTGTAATAAGCATATGAATTATGCCATTATAGTATGAAATTCAATGAACAGGTGAAACGCTATAACACGAACTTATTTCCATAATATTAGGTTAAATACGAAAATAAAAAGGATACACTAAATAGACATACACATAAGATAAAATCGGGGTCTCCCATCCCTTACTTTAATCATTTGATAACAATTTGTTACCAATTATTGTATTTCGTGTTACACAGGCATATTGATTCCACATCTGAAATCAATGTTAATATTTACAAAAGCAATCAACAAAAGCAATTTCAAAATGTTGTGAAAAAAGTTAATCATCGTTTTATCTTGTGGTCGTTTTTCTGCGGAAAACGGGGAAAATACAATAATGGAAGGTGTTTGTCTGGCAGTACAATGGCTTAGTAATTGTGTCTGAGTGTTCCAGCGGATAGCAAAAGCCTGCAACAAAAGAAAAAAAGAAAGGCAAAATAATGGATTCATCTTCCTATAAATTGATGGCATGGATCTTTCACAAAAAATGCAGAGGACGATGTTAAACCTAATCCATAAGTGGTAGACCAAACGACCACACTCAATAAAATAGTCGTATATCGTAGCTCAAACTCCTTAAGGATCTACTAAATCGATTACTCCTTCAAAAGGTTTTACTTTATCATTTCTGATTAACGCCAGAAGAAGGAGATAGACGAATGAATTGATCTACCAAGTGTTCCCTCCGTAACAGACTCATCATGCCTGAGCTACATTTATATATAACTATGTACATCAAAAATAGTCGTTTGCTGCTTTTGTAGCGAAATACACTCACATTCGGATTTCGAATG
Source organism: Merodon equestris (assembly GCA_958301585.1). Taxonomy (NCBI): domain Eukaryota; kingdom Metazoa; phylum Arthropoda; class Insecta; order Diptera; family Syrphidae; genus Merodon; species Merodon equestris. Next base: position 73,903,430 of record OY284414.1, on the reverse strand, counting down.
ATAAAATGGATAAAAAATATCTTATTTTGTTGCATACATTTTTTTGTGCTACATTTACATTGAACCTATTCGAAAATTCAATACTCATCAACACATTCCCTTGTCAAGTTTAGAGAGCTTTTATCTAAAACTCGATTCAAAGAAATTCTATCCAAATGCATTGTAAGCGCCGAAAACAAATACAATTAAATCTCTTTTGTCAGTGAAGGCAGAAAGTAAAAACAATCAGCTGATCCTTCATGCCCTTCATACATTTTCAATTAAATATGCCCGATACAATTAAATCTGCCCGATGCAAACATGGTTAGAAAAAGGCAAATATTTTATCCCCTCGACCCATGGATCATATGATAATATACGTCATGCCAATGACACATTTCATTGGCCAACACTTCTACTCCGTGCCACTACGTGTCTGTTTAATAATAGCAAGTTCAAATTCAATTGAATCAAATATTGATAAACGTAAGCCGAATTAAAATCAACTGAATATGGATTGAATTGTTTGGTTTTCTTTTTCCGTTCCTTTTTCGATTTCCCTCTGAACACAATAAGCGATTGTTTTCAAAAACGCATTTTCAATTGATTGTCCTTTTCGCGGTTCCGAATTCGTTCATAACATCAGAATTTAAATAGGAACAAGTATGAAAATTGAATTTCACGGTTCAATAAAAATCTAAAAAAAAGTTTTCATTGACGAGTATTAGTAGTCCACATTGTAGTGTGATTTGATTTGTTTTGGCTTTGGTAAGAGAAAATGACAAATGGGTGTTCTTGTGTTCATCACGGCCTTTTGGCCTTAAATTCAATTTGCACACAATCGAGTTTGATTAACCAGGTAGGAAATGATTAACTTTTTGTAGGAAACTTTGTTGTCAGTGATAGCAAAACGTATCAATAATAGTTTAAACAATTTGGAAATGTAGAATGCGTTAAAATGCGCCTAGGGCCAGTAAGATATTATTTGTAAGGATAATTAAGCTAGTTTTAAGCATTTTTGTCTAGCGTAAGATGGTTATAATCAAAATCGAATAAAAATTAATTTAAAATTGAAAAAAGAAAAACAAAAGTGCCTTTCGGCTTAAACCTATCCATTCTATTTTCATTTACACATAGCCAATCTTAATCTAACTTAAGAATTAAGGAGTGTTTGATGGCCCGACAATATATTGTACTTATACGAACAAAGAGAAAGACGAGACGATGTCTTCTTCACGAAACGTTTGTTGAGTATAAATAAAATAAAAACAGAAATAGTTAGCAGGACTATCTGATATTGTTTGAAATAGTACAACTCATGTCATTGGCCAATCGATCTTATAGTTGATGCTTATTTTGCTGCGTTTACATCAAATAAAAATAATAAGCTTAAACAGGGTGACATGAATACTTATATAAATGAAACAGGAGTGAAGTCACTAGACGGACGCGACGCACCGCTCTGGGAAGCGTTTTCACCGTGCGTGCTCTTTAGCAACATCGGTGAGATCACTGTCCGCCATTGGCATATTATAGCTCATGATCACTGTCAACATAGTGGTTGTGGATGAGCCATTTATCCTTGGCGTCCCGGTGGCTATCTCTATTTTGCACTAACCTTTCGCAATCAATATAGAGAAATGTTTCTGGTGGAATAAAGCCTGATCGGCGTGTGTTCTTGTGAATCTTTTCCATATAAGATTACGCTACATTAAACCACACTGTACCACGCGACTATGGGTCTTATTAGGGCCACGTAGCAAATGACTTTTACTCTTCGGTCAAGTCGACTGCTGTGAAACAGATTCAACTTAATATCATCGCAATATCTCCTTATGTGGTCGAAATCACACTGAAGCATTGCATTGATGATTTCCCCATGTTTGTAATTGATCTGTACCGAGAATTAACCGCTCCGTGATATAATCCGTCTTCAATGTCAAAAGTCAGGCTCGAAATTACGTTGTCACATTTAACAACAAACTTCTGTCCCAAAGTCATTACGTAAATCATGTACCGAAGATGTGCCTAACCTTGTGAGCTTGAAGAAGAGAACTTCTAACCATACGGTGTGGAAGGCCTTTCTCAATCGGAAACCAGTTTGGACGCAGCGTGAATAGTATCAAGCCTTACCTTAAAACCGAGCCCATTTGATTAGAGCTCTGCTAACAACTTTTTCAAAAACCTTGCTAACATTCTAAAGGCAGCTAATTGATCGGAGATTAGCAGGGTTTCTCTGTCTCGTTTGCGGATAAGGTGATACACCGCTGTTTCCCAATGCGTGGTGAGAATATCTACTGCTTTAATTGGCAAGTCATATTTACTTTTCTTATAAATATGTACTATATTACTGGTTTTCTGGGCAATATCTCGGGAGATAGTCTAGTGGTAAATGGTTGCAACGACCCTGACTAAAGAACAAAAGTAAACTATCACCATTTGTGCCGATTTCACCCTTCCGTGCTTGAAATGGACTAAATCCGACGATAAGACTCATTTTGTCGCGCCTCTTCTGATAACCAAATCATCTTCACAGATCGCCTCCCCGCCTCTGGTTTCCCCCAACTCAGTAACATCAACAACAATATGAGGTTCACCCACCATTAGGCCAACAAATAGAATAGAATGCAAAAACCAAAGCTGATACAATACCTTTTCACTTCAAGCCTAGCTTCACCTCAAGTCAACATGGGTCCCTAAAAGGAAGATCGACAACCTCTAACCTAATTTAGTTTTCTTTTTTTTTTATTTAATTTTTTATTAGTCATTTCCGAGTACTATCTTACGCGCTAGGTCAGGATTCTTAATGCACCCAGTCTAGGGTACACAGAACTTTACCTATCGGCCTTATGATAATATTATAATAATTAAAATAAATGAATATCTAATCTAAGAAAATGTTTTTGTTTTTAAAAAATTAGCCTCGGAAAATATCTTAGCATCGGAGCAACTGACAATCTTTGTGCACTTGAGGTCGGCAGAGAAGTAGACGTTTTGGTTACAGACCTCAGCAAGACCTTCGATAAAACCTCGCTTCAAATTATATTTCTTAAACTCATTGTTCTTGGTTTCCCCCAAAGTTCTCAAAGAACGACGCGCAACACCGACGTCTTTGTATGAACTTCACCTCTCTCAGCTATCAGTTTGAAGTAGTCAAGAATCTTGGCTCAGAAAATAAGTTTTGCCAACTGCTGCTTCTTTAGTAATTGAGATGTAGGGTCGCCTCTCGAAAAACCAAGGCAACTCATTACATAACCTTAGTAATCGCGGCCCACATTTGATACAGAGGGCTAGATATCATCGAGAGAGGCCCTAGTGCGATTCGAGGGAAAAAGTCTACGTGCAATGGTGGTTCTCGTTCTGTACAGCGATATTGGCTAGTCAGGTGCTTACAGTCCCAACGACAGACCTGGTTAAGGTACGACGACCGTTTCTAAGCTGCCAGATACAGATTGAAAGGGACCTCAATCAGGGATCATGTTGGCTGGGGAAGCTTGTTTTTTTGAAGTCCAACTATATCGCTGCCTAAGTAATTGAAAGGAACAGAAAAATACAGAAGCCACGTAGAACAGAGTTTTACCAAAACTAAGAATAATTGAGAGCGAGTAGAAAACCAAAAGGGCGAACCATTATGATTGTTAGTGAAAACTACTTTCGTTATTTTGAGTATGTGATTGCTGAATTAAATAACTTCGCTAACTCTGTCTCCTACATTCATATGTTCCTAAATTAATAAGTTTACTGATTTCAATGCGAAAACGAAAAAATCTAAAACAATATTGTTAAAAACAAAAGCCGTCCATAAGTAATCCAAGATGATGAAAATTGATTTTGATTCCACACAGCTTTATTTGTTAACGAAAATAAAAAAAAGTTCGAAGAAATGGATGTCTAATTCACCTTAGGTGGGTATGATAAGCTACCCTACATGTTGATATACTACAACCGACAAAATGCTGACATGCTTTTTTGCTTTTTTACAACGACAAAATGCTGACACCACAAGAATACAGGCTGAAAGAATTGGAACATAAACATTACAATGTTCACTGCCCAAGTATTCTGATAGATGTGTGCCATGAATGGCATTCAACATCAGAGAGCATGATTTTTAATCTGTCACCTGAGAAGTGACTCTTTGTGGGGACACAATGCTATCTAGCCGAAATATGATGGCACGCGACCTATTTGAGATCGGAAATACTAGTGGGGGAAATAGTATGTATATAAAGACCGATAGATTGAAAATAAATTTAGATTCAACTAGATATCCTATGGACCTGTTTCTCACTTTGGCAGACTTATATGGCACTCGTGCTCTGCTCTTCGATTACACCATTCCTTTGGTTGATGCCTATGACATTCGTGCCCTTCCTGTTAGTCCAGTAGAAGAACTTCCTCCAACCTTCTAACCTTACACTGTCATTTTTAATTTTTAATTTATTTTAATACTATTTCAATAATAACTGAAAATAATTTAATAGATACCTGAAATGATTTGATATAATACAAAAATAGAAAAATAAAGAAAGCATTAAAAACGCGATATCAATTTCAGAGGGAGCACCGTGGTGCGTGGAGATCTCGAACCCTGATAAAGCTAAGACCTTGAGATATATTACGATAATTTCTCCGTGAATATTTTGGATTTAGGATAAGGTGCCCGAAGAAATAATGCAATAATGCAATGATACTCGTACTTAAGGTCTAGCGGTTAAAAATTTGTGAACTTTTTCTACTATGCTCCAAGCTACTGTAAATTATACGGCAATTTTTAATTCTTTAATTCGAAATTCAAACTTGTTTTCGAGAGAGTGAGCTAACATATATGACACTTGATTGAGTGTCAAATCGAAAACACAAGGCTTAGTTAGTTAATACGCTGCTACGATGTTAGACTATTAACCCTTGCCCAAAGGATTGAAATCTTGCCCAAATAACTTCCAAGTCATTCAAGCCAAAGCTAGCAGGAGAAGTTTCTCATAAATTACTTTAATTTTGCCTTCCAAGCTTACACATGCATTATATCCCTCACATGGGCTCCTTCTTGATAAATAGAGCAAAACCATAAAATATACCATCCCGCCATAAGCCGCATACCATTACAACTTCAACATAATATGATGGGAATTTTCCCATTAGCACAATATCCACGACGGCTTTGTTATTATAAATTCCCTTTATTATGCACTAGACTGATGTGCATTTGCTTTGCTTTATAATTAACAAATTACCTCAGGCGACTGGAAGGATGCTTCTCTCGTTAAAAGTGTTGCGTTTATATGCCGTCAAAGCTAACCTCAACCTACGTGCCTGAAATGGAATGTCGGGATAATGAGATAAGGTAGATGACAGCTGTCTGCCATAGGGATCGCATATAAGAACCCAACAAAGGGCTTTTTCCAGTACACTATTATTCACTCGAAAACAAAATCCTTTTAGTGACACCACACCGACAGTCAACGAATGACGAACATCATTACCAAGTGCGACGCTCTGAAGGACTATATCATTGTCAACCCACGAGTTGATGCCCAAATCCTCATCATATTGAAATAGAATCCGTTTTCCTTGCCGACATATCTCTTTTTATTTCCTTTTGGCACATTTGGCCATCTTTTTCGTTGGGGGAATGACATAACAGACGGCAGATAGCTTTCGTGAAGTGCTGGCGAAATGTGTCACGTTCAAGTGCTGTTTGCGAATGCAATGCTTGCTTTTAATTGAACCTAATAGCACGACGAGTTTATCGTCCTTCCTTCGTCGTAACATGCTGTCAACTGCGCCAGCTCATTGCAAACATGCTACTTGACAATACTCTTGATCCTCAGTCAAGTTCTTGTGCCATGCACAATTGGGACATGTAAAAGGACCGAAGAAGTGGGTGCAAGTAGAAACGACGACCAGCCTTTTGACCTTGCTGCGAGGACTCGTAGCTCATAATCTGCTTACTGATGAAATACATATATTCCTTGAAAGACACTTACCCTTGGATGGGGTCTTTCAGCACGATTCAGCGTTTCTGTGTTCGGTGAAAAACGTGCGTTACCACTATCCACGTGTGAATCGGGAATGTCGTGATGGTGTTAAGTTCGGCGTCGGCAAGCATGGGATTAGACAAATATATTTCCGATAGTTAATATCGGACGTTCGAATCTTCTACAGATGTTCTAATAAAGTATTTTCTGCTGAAATTCGACCAAACTTCGTCGAAGCCAATAAAGGATGTTGTTATCATATTACGAGTTATATGAGGACCACCTGGGTTGTTACATGATCCATAGATTTGTTTGAGGACGAAATAAATACATATAAAATCGCAGTCGCCCCAGTTAGATGGACGCGTATGTAAAATAAATTCATGATCAAGCAGGTGACATGAAAGGCAAATGAGTTGAACCCCAATATGTAAAACACTTAGCGAACGATACATTATCATACGGGAAGGTTTCGTAAAATATACATCCTTGAAAAGGAAAATAGAAGTCATAAGCACCTTAATTTTGGTAATAGGGATGGTTGCTGGATTTTCGTAAGGGATAAAATAAAAATATCAAGTAAAATGGGAAAAGTTGGTGACCAAAACAGTATAGGATGAGTGTTCTTCCATATCGGATTACATCAGTCAGATGACAAGTATTATACCATGGACAAGTTAATCGGAATTGCCTTCAAAAGACTGATGAGTGGATAGGCGCTATAATGTTAGCCGGTTTGGGAAATGGATTTATGCCGCTAATGATGGAAATTGAGAGCAGTGGCATTCAAATCAGTGGTGACGCAATTAAATCAAAACTAATTGACATAGACAGCGGGATTAAATCTGAAGGTGCTTTTCTTGGTGCGAATAAACGTAACAAAAAATAGGCACAACCTAACAATTATATCAAGTGATACACAAGAAAAATGGCAAGAAAAAATGGCACGTAAGTTTTTATTGTCCGAATACATAGACAAAGTAAAGGAGAAAACATGAATGCTTCATTTCCTAAACCTAATGCAAAATTTGTTCAGCATTTAATGTAATTATAAGGAGCAACAAAAATGTAGAAACAAATAATTGGCTCATAGACAATGGTGCATCGCGTCACATGACACCAAACATAAACTGCTTATCACAAATGGGAAATACCATAATTAAAGAAATTCTGACAGCAGACACTAGTCAAATGGGAGTTACTGGGTCAGGCACAACATGCTTAGAAGCATAGAAGACATATTGCACGTGCCTAACCTCTCGGCTGTCTGTTACACAAATAGTAGAGAAATGGAAATCCAATAATATTTGATAAAGAAAGATTCAAAATCTTTAATCAATACAACGAGTTTCTTTTATTTTTCCTTAAGTGTCCGGAATCAAGACACAGCACGGGCCGAAGGTATAGAGGAAGAAAGGGAAATGTGCACATTGGTCCTAAATGTCTGTGGATTGTATTGAGTAGGAAATATTGGGCTGGGAAGAGCATTCCATAATCGTGTTGTGCGGCTGAAAAACGAATCTCTGAACTTAACTGTACGTCCGAAAGCAGGCTTAAGGATGAACTGATGAGCATTCCTGGCAAGACGAATATTACGGGTGAATTCATAAAGGTGAGGAATGCAATTGGCTAACTCATTTGAGCAACGGTTATTAGAATAGCGATAAAACAGTGACAAGGAAAACACATTACGTCGGTGTTCGAGCGAGTCAATTGAATTTGCGATATTACTGTCTCCTATAAGTTTTATCGCTCTCTGTTGTATTCTATCTAGTAGGTGCAGTGAGGTCTTAGGGGCACCAGATCAGATATGAGCGTTATACTCTAGCTTGGGGCGGATGTAGGCCTTATAATTGAAGCCAAATCGGAGGGGTAAAATATTTCTTGCATCGTGTGAGGAAACCTAGATATTTTGACTTGTTTTTGGCGACTTAAAATATGTGATCACTTCAATTAAGTTTGGTATTGATACACATACAAAGGATGGAAAGTTTTGCGGTTTCGTCGACACAAGCGCCATGCATGGATAATCGTTGATTGTTACGGGTCTGCTTTAACGACAGTAGACAGCTTTGAGTTTTAGAAGCATTGAATTGCACTCTATTATTTTTATCCCAATTGATTATGCTGTCAAAGTCGGAATTCAGTGTGCTTAACATACACTGCCCTTGCAGTTCTATGGCCGAAGAGTAGGGACGTGAGTTCTGGAACAAATGTGAAAAGCTAAGAGTACTGTCATCAGCGAAGGAGAGGATTGGATTAGAAATAACAGACAAGAGATCATTTATAAACATGAGAAAGAGAGTCGGAGACAAAACAGAGCCTTGGGGGACATCAGCATTTATTTTATGAATAAGAGACTTGAACCCATCCAAAAAACTTGAATTGAGCGGTTCGAAAGGTAATTTCTAATCCATAGAAGCAGAGATTTATCGATGCCATAAGCACGCATTTTCGACAAAAGAGCCTGATGCTAAACTCTGTTAAATGCTTTTGAAATATCAAGCACAACGATCTTGCTTTCACCTAAATTGTGCAAATATTGCTTCCACTCATTAAGAAGCTTCCGCGATTTAAGATATTTCATGAGCTGACAGTTTATCAATGTTTCCATGACTTTGGGAAGAAGCAATAAAAAGACTATACTATATTAGTAATATAAGGACCCATATCTTCCTGGTATTATTTTTTGATTGATTTGTTGATTTGCCTTGATAATTACTTAATAAGGGAATAACAAATAGGGAAACTAGCAGCAATCTTACATATCTCTCAGGGTTAAAATTAAAAGTTATTCAATCTTGGGAACACATAGACGAAAATCGAAAATTTTATTTTTCGGATCACATATCAATGTATTTCCTTTTTCATGAACACGACCAACCACACTGGCACATATTTTTTACATCGCATATATTTTTCACCAATCATATTTTCCTATAAGCCGGTAGTTACGATGACCGCACGTTTAGCATACACAGCACAATGGTACACGCATCCAGTGGATGCATAGTCTGTTATCAAACACCTTTATTTTCCATTTCCCAAACACGCATCCAGCGAATGCACAGTCTGTAATCAAACACCTTTATTTTTCACCTTTAATGTACACACTATAGAAAATCTGACACCATATTTTGTATCTCATTAGATTATTTCTCACACACCATATTCTGTAGCAAAATCAAAATTAGTAGTATAAATAGATGTAAGAAAAATATTGTAGTTTAGAAAGTAAGTGAACGTGGGAGCGATTGTTGCTCCAAATAAAATATTTTTTTAATTAACCCTAATAGTATTTCGTTAATTCAGTTCATGTTAGAAACTAGATCAACTTCAGATGCCTTAAAGCTAAGTGCAATCTTTCCTTCATTTATGAGGAGTAGACGAACTTGTGTTCGTATATTTTGTTAACAAAGGATTTTTTTACTATTATGGAATGGAAACTCTGAAAGTACAAAGATTCCCGTCGCTCAAAAAAAAGACAATAGAAGACCCAGAGATTACTACTGAAGACAAAAACCATAACGCAAATAATTCAAAAACCACCTCCACCTCAACTAATCCAATGTCAACATTCGCTGACGTCACCAAAAACATTCCCATCCAGGAAGCGCCCAACAATATTCCGACTACAAACGACGCGACGTCAAATTCTTCAGACGACCTATCCGAAATAAAACAAATGATGAAACAGCTGATAACCCAGATTTCTAACATGATGAACATTCTAACCTTATCAACGACTAAACTAAGCAATGGACAGTAATACGTATCTAAAAGTAATCATATGGAACTCAAATAGTCTGATCCAACTAGCACAGGAATTAGGACAATTTATCAAAAACAACTCGATCGAAATCCTCCTAATATCAGAGACACTTCACAAATAAAAGCTTCCTAAATATCCCCAAATATAAAATTTTCCACACAAATCACCCCAGCGGACGAGTTCACGGTGGTGCAGCAATGATAATCAGACAAGAAATTAAATGCTATAAAATTGAAGAAGAGAAGCTAGGCTCTGGCTCTCCATGAGCTGAAACGCCATCTAAGAAGAAAAAGAAGAAGAAAATTGAAGGCTACAAAAAAGATTATCTACAAGCGACGAATATTCAAATCCATGATGCGCAAGGACCGCTTATCATTTCTTCATAGTACTGCCCGCCTAAACATACAATAAACCTGGAGTATGGAGAATTCTTAAAGCATATAGGACCACGCTTCATCGCAGGAGGCGACTTAAACGCAAAGAATACGACTTGGGGCACAAGACTGACCAACAAAAAGGGAAGAAACATTATGGAAGCATTGACTAGCTACAAAACTCACATATACTAATTGCATACCACCAAAAAGCCCAGCTGAACGAAACTATACCGCACTTAACAAACCACAAGACAGACTGGACTGCGTATCGCGAATTAATTAACAAACAAATTGATATTAAAATCCCACTAAAATCTACCGAGAACCTAGAGAGCGCAATAATACACTTCAACGGCTTGCTCTACCTTGCTGCAATGAAATCGACACCTACACTGAAGCAACCAATTAAGAACTATGCACCCACGTCAAACTTTATTAGACAAAAAATAAAAGTTAAAAAGTAAAGTTAAAAGTAAAAAATTTGGCAAACAACCAGATCACCACTTGACAAAGCTAAACTCAATAAATCGACGAACGAACTAAAAGTAATCCTGAAGGAAGACGAAAACCGCAACCTAACTAAATATTTAATGAAAGTTCCAGAAACTCAAAAAACTAACTACTCGCTATGAAACTTAACTAAGAAATTAAAAAACCAAACCACTCACCGGCCACCATTGATGAATGCTGATGGATCCTGGTCCAGAACATCTGGGGACAAAGCTAAAACCCTGGCTGATTACTTGAAAAGTACATTCACAAACACTATCAACGAACAAAACATTTTAACTTCACCTATAACTACTACAATCAACACAAATCTAAAAAAAAATAACCGCGAACGAAATAAAACTCTATCTGAAAGATAGACTCAACTTAAGAAAAGCCGCCGGATATGACATGATCACTGGAAAGCTACTAAAGCAACTCCCTAACAAAGGCATCGTATACCTCAGACAAATCTTTAATGCTATACTACGACTAAATAATTACCCCAAAGTCTGGAAAGTGTCCAAAATAATAGCCATTCTCAAGCCAGACAAAGACCCAACAATGATGACCAACTAATATAGGCCAATAATCCTATTACCTAATATATCGAAGATTTTTGAAAATTTGTTACTTGACCGTATATAGTTGTAAGACAAAAAAATCTCATACCGGACCACCAATTTGGATTGACGTTGCGAATGCTTTCGATAGTGTTTGTCACAAAGGACTCTTATTTAAACTTAATAAAATGTTACAAGACTACCTAGCAATAATCAAAAGTTATTTAGAGGACAGGCACTTCTATGTGCAATACAATGACGAATGCTCCGAACTCTGCAAAATAGACGCAGGTGTCCCTCAAGGAAGTATTTTAGGACCAACGCTCTATCTTCTCTACACATCCGACATACCAAGGCCAACTAACTCCATGCTAGCTACGTTCGCAGACGACACAGTTATTCTATCCTCGAACAAATGCATTAAACTTCTTACACAAGAAGCTAACTTAGCCCTAGATAGAACAACCGCCTGGTTCCGCAAATGGGGAATCAAGATAAACGGGAACAATCCCGTACAAGTCATATACACGACAAAAAGAAACTTTAATCCACAAAGCATCAAACTAAACAACAAAGAAATTACTATCGACAATGCTGCAAAGTACCTGGGAATAATTATAGACAAAAACTGACATGGAAACCGCATATAATATTCAAACGAAACGTCATCAAAAATAAATGCAGGCAGTTATACTGGCTTCTTGGAAAAAACTCCAAGCTATCCACAGAAAACAAACTCCTTATATACAAGACAACCCATATGGACTTACGGGATCCAAATTTGGGGCACTACCTGCATAACAAATTTAAACATTATTCAACGACTACAGACAAAATTCCTACGAACGATTGTCATTGCACCGTGGTACATGACCAACGAAGCCTGCTGCACGATCTCAACATAATCACCGATAAAGACGAAATAAAAAAAATAAGCAGAAAACATCAAATCTCCCTACGTATGTTACCACTCAAACAACGTATAACGAAATCTACCAGAACAGGAAATCAACGCAAGGAGACGATTAAAAAGACGCAAGCCAGTGGACCTTCAAATTTAAATTTAATTTCTTTTTTTTTAATTTTTTTTTATTGTACTCGATGTATACCCTATGTGTTAAAATAATTAAAAGAAAGCTAACTATGTAGTATGTATGATGAATGATAATGTTAAACAACTCTTGCCGTTCAACCTGAATTTGAACATGACTTTCGAGGAGTTGCATCTATAGTTTCTAAAATTGTACATTGTCGTCTTTATGATAGAAAATGGTTGTGGTTCAAAAACTCTTCGCTTTCAATCTCACACATGCAGTAAATGTTGGTCCTTTTAAAGTTACCTTTCTTGTTCAGCCTTAGGTAAGAATCTGATAAAACACTTGTACATAGTAACATGATTCTAAAGCGAATCATATGTGGTCGTTAGAAGTTCGTAAAATTACCTCTAAAGTCTCTACTTTGTTTTTTTATGAAACCGGATTACTCATCGAGTTCTCCAAGGGCTTATTATTTCGTTCCTAAATCAATAAATATACGAGTAACCTTCATAAAATAGATTCAAGGAATAGCAATTACAAAAGATAATACGTTTGGCAACTGAAAGCATTCGTGTGGATTGTGTAAAAATAAATAAATCCTGTCTACCATGAGGACAATAGCGCATTTGTTAAAATGTTTTGCTAGGCGAGCCCGCTCTAATGGAAAACTATGTCAGCAATTCATTTCAATGGCGTTTGGTACACATATTAATTTCTGCAAAGAAGGTGTCATATGTAAAAATGAGCAGAAATTCCACGCTAGCGATAAAATTGTTTTTGTTGCCATCAACACTACTTTCCCGAATACAGGTAAACTACCTAATGGCTTGAAAACACTATCTTGGAAACACATATTAGTCACAGGCATGGCGATGGAACACCTGCGGCAATGCGAAAACAAGTCCTTGAAGACGAATGTCCATAAAGTACCCGAGCAGTGGAATGTTGTATGTTTTCTGTCAACCTTAGTTTCATCGAATTAATGGCGTACTTAGCAGAAGTTTTTCGCAAGGAAGATGCAGTAGCATAAGGTTTAAATCCTGGACAGGCGCAAGAACATTCACTAATCACTTTGTTGAAGTTTGTTGCATCAAAGCATCAAACCCCATCTCTTGGAATTCCAAAAAAAATTAAAACGTTCCAACATATAACTTTCGAAAGGTGAACTCTTTTTGTACAGGAATATCATTGTTCAGCAAAATCATTCAAACTAAACTGACATACGAAGCTATCAACACGAGAAGCACATGAGTTCCCCAATAAACTTGGCTCTCACATTATGCGTCCAGAGATATGATTTCCGTTATTTTATCCTGAATTCTCCTGTTGTCGACATTGAGCTTTAGTGCCAGTTTCTGCTGTTAACATACATACTCACAGACACATCACTTCAGTTTTATTGACATTTCGACACTTTTCCTAATATTTAGAAATTTCATTTTCAAATGGCTGAACTTGTTAAAAATTACATCCCAATAAAATCTCCACTGCTTTGCGAGATACACACATTGTGGCTATGAAACAGGACATTTTATTCTCTCCTCACGATGGGCTCACACTTTAATATTGTTGCCAATCGATACTTATCTGGAGGATAGATAAGGCAATATTCGGTGATGTATTGGTCTGGAAAATCGTTTTCCTAAGTGTTTTTTTTGTTTTCAAATAACTTGTTTTGCTATCCGACGGATGAGAGTGTTTGGAACGATTTAACACGTATTATTATTATTACCGGTCATTTGGAACTCGGAAGTGTAGAGTCTCATTGACAACCCTTCGCCAAACTGCCTTGAGTGTGTTCCTTCCATGTTGCGCTTCTCTATTCTATCGTTAAATTGTCCTCCCATCTACGGCGTGGCCTTCCAGGCGGTCTTTTTCCCTCGGGCTTCCATTCAGTATTCTTTTGACTGTTCGTTCATTGCCCATATCGGTCTTTATTACTGAACAATGACTGGGGCTGAATAAAGTTTCTCGAGTTCTTGACTGTGTAGTTTTCTCTGTTCGATCTTGTTCTCCACATGATCTAGTGTTTCAAGACCTGAAATATATTTTCATTCTTCTTATTCAGAGACCAAGTTTAATATCCGCATATTTTAGTAATATTGATTTTGACAAAGCAGGGCAAAAGAGTTATTTTGAATAGTTCCTTCATCGCGAAGAAGCGCTCATATGGAGCCGTTTATTTATTTTAATAGATTATGCCATTTTTGGCAGTCACAGCCATTCCCAGACATTTAAACTTGTCCAAGTTCTCAAAGTGTTAAATAAGTACATTCAGGTGCAAGAGTTGGATGGATTAAAGTTGGTCAGTTCCTTCCTTCCTGCCTGTATTAGACATTTCACGTTCCTCTTAACTATTTCCTCAGTATCTCCCAGAATGTCTAGATAGTCAGGATACGCTGGAATGATTCCTTTAAGGGTTATTCGTTGTAATTTTTTTGAAGGGATATCATTACATATTTCAGCACCAACAGAGAAGTGGGGACAAGGCGCCCCCTGGTTTAAACCCTTGACGCATCTCTAATAATGTGTCGGATGAGGTGTTTCGTACTTTAACTCGTAATTTTTACCTTTAGGTCTACCTGTAACATTTTCAACAACTTTCCCAGGGATTCAAAGCCCTTTAAGAACCAGATACATTAACAAATCGGTTCATAGAATCATATGCCCTTTATAACCCCCAAATAGCAGGTTGACTGTTTCGAAGAATTTCCATTTTTTTCTAAAAACTGTCGAATGGTGTAAATCGAGCAGTTCTTCTCTTTTAGAGAATTTTTGTAACAACTTGGCAACTGCCAAGTCCTTCGGTAATTGGTGCATTGTTTTCCGTGGTATTTATTAATAGCCTAAACGAACTTCCCCCTGTCGTTGCGTATTAATGCTGATGATGAAGGCCTAGTATCCTTTCCAGCGACGTTGTTTACATGCGAATTGAAAGCCTACTATCGGAACAAGCCGGATAATTGGGAAAGATTAATTAGCTCAATGACAGGATTTATTTGGACATGATTTGAAAACCGAATTCTAAAAATTATATACGTAGGTAAAGTGAAAAGCTTTCGGCCGAACAATGGCTGCGATTTTGTTTTTGTCTTAACTTCAACGCAATTCGTCCAGCATTTCTGCAACATCAGTATTACTTACCAGAAGTAAGAGTATAAAAGGCTGTGAATCTATGGCCTTCTCAATTTTTTCGCTTCATAGAAACAAATTTCTTCAAGTTTGGGAATAGTGCTAAATCTGACGAATAAAGGGGAGGGCCGAACAACTCGTACCCCAAATTCCACAGTTTTCCCATGTGCAGGCGCATTGTCCTGGTGAGAGATTATTTTTTCTTCTTCAAGCCAGGTTTCGACTGTAATTGTTCTGCCTTTGCGTCGATTTCACTTTATTTGGCGCTGAACCACCGCCATCCACCCACTGCTTGGACTGTTGGTTAATTTCTGGCATGTAGAGGCAGATATATGCTTCATCCTTGGTGACAAATCGCCGCACAAGACCAATTTAATCCCAACTGAATCGGTCCTAAAATTGCTGAGAGAATCGTTGTGCATTTGTTTGGCATATGCTGAATAATGCTTCGTGCAAAATATTTTTGTTCCACAGCTTCTATTGAAGTTATAGTATTACCTATTATTTATTCTACCAAGCTCGATCCTCCCTCGAAATAAATTTAGGAAGCAGCTTAATTAAACGATGTTTATTATACGATAATTCGAAAAAGAATGAAAAGAAATTATAAATCAACAACGGATTGATTGTACGTTGCCAGCCTCGATTGAAATTGAGAGGTACTAGCTAAAGTGTTGAACAGGTAATTTGACAGAACTATTATTTTCAACACTCCCACTTTTCGTCAACATTTTAAGTTTTCAACTGAAACAATTCCCATCAATGCACGCTGGAACTGAAAACGTTCTCTTGGTATAGCATATGACAATTGTCATATTGTCGCTTACACACCATCCACATAAATTGCCAAAAATATTATATTTTCCTTCTGATGACGCACAAATACACAGGGGTCTAAATTGCAGACTTTAAACCCAAAGAGCTCGATGAATGACTTACATTTGCGATTCTAGCAGCGTGAAGCTTGCTTCAGGCCATAAAGGCTCTTCTGCAGTTTACAATCGCGTCCACTATTGTCATCAAAACCAACAGGTTGTTGCATATACACGATTTCTTCCAGATCGCCATTAAGGAAAGCTGTTTTAACGTCAAACTGCTTCATATACATCCCCTTTTCGGCAACAAGAGCCAAAATTGCTCGCAATGATGTTGTTAGTATTATATCTGAAATATCATAAATTGGCAACCCTCATACATGTACATACTATGTTTTCTAAGTATAATAGTTCTTACACTGCTTTGAATATTTCTCCTAATACATATTGTTATACTCATTTTGTTCCACTCTTTTGTATCACTCAATTTTACTTCACTTTAATATATGAAATCAATCAAGCCGGTCGTGTTTTTCTTTACATGGGTTATGGGCCCAGATCAAGCGTAGAAAGAGTAAAAGAAAGTTTTTTGTTCGTCAAAAAGGGAAAACGAAATACATTTTAAAAAATATGAGTGCGATTGGTCAAATAGATAGATTGTCCGCGGAGAATTACGCGACGTGGGTGATTCAAATGAAAAGCTTATTAATAACAATGGATTTGTGGAATCCCCTGATAGTGAAGTGTCCGATTGATAGCGCGGAAAAAACAAAGTGGGAAATAGCGGATCAGAAAGCACTCGCGACAATATCATTATGTCTAAAAACATCAGAACTTATACATATAAAAAAGTGAAAGACTTCTAAGGAAGCATGGGATGTGTTACAAGAAATGTATATTGGTGATCGTCCGGCACGTAAAGTTGCGCTTTTTAGGAAACTTGTTAGATTTCGCCTACAACCGGGAGACCAATTTATATCGGACGTGAATGACTTTTGTAAAATCGTCGATGATTTAAAAGAAATAAGGGTCGATATTCCGGAAGACTTGATTAGTATTTTCTTTTTGTGCAGTTTGCCGGATGAAATGGATAGTTTTGTAGTCGCCATGGAAAGTCGGGATTGTTGATTGGAGCTCCTTAAAGTTAGGGTCATAGAGGACATGCAACGGCGCGAAGAGAAGAATGTTTCCACTAGTGAAAATGTATTTGTGGCCAAATCACCTCATTGGAAAAGAGGAACCGAAAAGAAAACTACCGGTGGAGAACGGGAAGCTAACGGTAGAAATTCAACACGGCTGGAGAGGGGTAATTTTCGAGACACGCGTAAGCTAAAGTGTTACAATTGTGGAAAGAGAGGACACATTCGCTCCCAATGTAAAAACAATAAGCATAATGAGTCATCTCTTTCAGTTCTTTCAGTATTGCAGCCGCCTATTGAAGAAAAAGAGAGCAACACATGGATTCTAGATAGTGGCGCATCATGCCACATGTGCAGCAACAAAACTCTGTTTTCTTTTATTTATCCACATAAGAAGAAAGTAATGTTGGCATCAGGCGATTGTATAACGGCAAAAGGGATTGGAAAAGTACAAATTAAAAGCGGGAAAAACGATTTACTGTTGGAAGACGTCCTGTATGTACCTAAACTGAACTCAAATTTTTTGTCGGTAAGTGCGATCTTAAAACATAAAAACAAAGTTGAATTTATTGATAAAAAGGCATTTGTCAGAAAAGAAACCGGTGAAATATTATTTGTTTCTGAATTAAAAAACGGTATTTACATAAAAACTTTCTTGAACTATTCCAACAAAATAAATAATTCAGTTGCTGGACTACGAAGCTCAAACTCAGAATTAGATTTGTGGCATAGAAGATTCGGACATTTAAATGTTAAAGATTTACTTTTGTTAACGAAGCATGATATGGTACGTGGATTGACAATGAATCCTAAATCAAATATTTCATGTACAACTTGCGCAACCTGTAAGATAAATGCAAAGCCTTTCCCAGTGTTCCCTCACATGAATTCAACCGAGTTACTCCAACTGGTGCACACGGATATTTGTGGTCCTATGCAAATCCCGTCACAGGGAGGATCTCGTTATTTTATAACTTTCATTGACGATTTTTCACGATATATTGATGTTCAGTTTCTTAAAACAAAGTCAGATGCGTTTACTGCATTTAAAATTTTTTTTACACAGAGCCGAAAAACAGACCGGTTGCAAAGTCAAATGTCTTAGAAGCGATAATGGTAGGGAGTACCTAAGCTCCGAATTTCAAAGCTTTTTGACCCAAAATGGTATCCTTCACCAAACCACTGTTTGCTATACACCGCAGCAGAACGGAGTTGCAGAAAGAGCGAATCGTACGCTGGTTGAAATGGCGCGTTGTATGCTTGAAACATCGAAACTACCTCAAAGCTTATGGTCAGAAGCAGTTAACACAGCTGCTTATGTTAGAAATAGGGCACCAACTAAGGCTTTAAACAAAATTACACCTTACGAGTGTTGGAAAGGTAAAAGGCCGTCAGTATTGCATCTAAAAACTTTTGGTTGCGATGCAGTAGCACTTGAGAAAGGACGAAAGCGGTCAAAGTTTCTTCCTAAGGGAACACAGTTAACCTTTGTAGGCTATGCAGATTTCACAAAAGGATACAGGTTATACAATAAAAAAGAGAGATCAATAGTGATAGCTAGAGATGTAAAATTTTTCGAGGACATGTTTTCGATAGAGGAAAAATCAAAGGAACATGAAAATAATGATACATTTGTAGCAAGACAGATAAAAAAAAAAAAGAAAGAAAAGAATATATTTAAACTTTGTAAGTGGTTACACTGGAAGTAAAGAAAAATTGTAAAGTGGCCACACTAGGAAAGAGAGTCTGCCGGTGAATTTTAATTGTAAGCGAGACATTGAAGGGATCGGAGGTATTAAATAAAAGGAAAAGATTTCTAACGTTAAAACAAAGAAAAGTATTTTTAATAATTTTGAAAACCTACAAAATTCAGAAGTGGGATCTAAAAGAGAAAAAAAAAAGGGAATTTCAACAAAGGAAAGAAGTGTGTTGAAAAGAAATTTTAAATCAGTAAACGAGTGATAAATAAAAGAGAGAAAGCAAAAATAATACGAGTATATACGTAAGTGTGGAAAAAAAATGGAACAGTCTATCGCGGCATCTGACTATTCCACAGCTGAATTGCGCAGTTGGTTGCAGCGCCTGGGACTATCAACTACAGGAGCAAAAAACGCGCTGGTGTTACGTCTAAATGAAGTACCATTAGAACAACGTGGCGTGGCACCAATTGAAATCGATGACGAACAGGAGGCAACAGTTATGCATCAAGAGCTAACAGGACAGCAGAGGAACGATGAGGACAGCGAACAACGGAGATCAGTTGGTGGTGTGACGAACGAGTGTATGGCAAAGGAGAGACAACTTTACGAAAAGGAAATTGACTTACTACGCAGAGAAAAAGAGTTGCTACAGAAAGAGAACGAGTGGTTAAAAAAAGAGGCACAAGTAAGAGAGAACAAGGAACCAAACGATGACACACACACAAACGAAGGAGCGCAGGCGAATGATGAGACAAATGAGAGCACCGGAACAAATGAGAGGCAAATAAACAGAAGTAACACTTACACAGCCATGTCCCAACAGCTGTAATACATGAATTCAATCAAAATGTAAATTTTCAAGGAATAAACAAAAGTCCTTTAATAATACTAGGCAAAGTGTTTTGTAATGTTTTAGTGGGGAATATGATAGTCGAATTAGAGGTATTGGTAGTACCGGATGGCACAATGGCCCATCCTCTGATTTTGGGTAGGGATTTTATGAAAAAGGCGAACATGAAACTGATTAGCGTAGAGAAGGAGAGACAGATTGATGAGGTAAATACAATACACATTCAGGATCTTTATAAGATAGATATCGAAACAGAAATTGATTTGATGAAAAATTGTAAATTAGACTGGAAGACGAAAGAAATGTTCAAAAAAATATTTAGTGAGAAATATCTGCATTGTAAACGTCCCGAAGAACCTGAAATAAAATACGAAATGAAGTTAAGACTTAGTGATCCAAAACCATTCTATTGCTATAGGAAGAGACTTTCATACACCGAAAAGGAGCAAGTTCAATCCATAATAGACGAACTGTTAAGAGAAGGGATAATTCGACCCAGTAGGTCAGAATACGCATCCCCTATAGTATTGGTGAAAAAGAAAACAGGCGATACGCGACTATGCATAGATTTTCGAAATTTAAATAAAGTTACACTAAAGGATAATCAACCGATACCGTTAATAGATGATCTTTTAGATGAATGTTTAGACAAACGGGTGTATACATTATTGGACTTGAAGAGCGCATTTTACCACATACAAGTTAGTGAAGAATCAGTTAAATATACGTCATTTGTCACACCGATGGGACAATATGAGTGGCTAAGGATGCCGTTCGGGCTAAAAAATGCCCCCTTAGAATTTCAGCGCTACATTTCGACGGTTTTTGAAGATATGATAAAATCAAAGAAGGTTAAAATTTACATAGATGATATAATGATTGCAACGGAAACTGTGGAAGAACATTTAGAAATACTAGAAGAAGTGTTTGATAGGCTAGTGAGAAACAAGTTAGAATTACGGCTGGACAAGTGTCAGTTCATGGAAGCAAAGGTTCAATATTTGGGATATACGGTGTCACATGAAGGTATACAACCAAATGAGAAAGGGATTGAATCAATAAAGAATTTCCCTGTACCACAAAACGTGAAGGCTGTTCATAGCTTCCTAGGATTATGCTCCTATTTCAGAAGATTTGTCAAGGGGTTTTCTGTTCTGGCCCAACCATTGTATAAACTGTTGCGAAAAGGTACTCCTTTTAAATTTGGAAGTGAAGAGTTGCATTGCTTTGAAAGTCTCAAGGAAAAATTAATAGTGACACCTATCTTGGCAATATATAGTCCGCAGGATGAAACGGAGCTTCATTGTGATGCTAGCTCCATCGGGTTCGGCGCCATACTAATGCAGAGGAAGGCGGATAAGAAGTTTCATCCGGTATTTTACTTCTCAAAAAGGGCGACCGAATGCGAATCAAAATACCATAGCTTCGAATTGGAAACACTGGCTATAATTTACGCTTTGCAGAGATTTAGAATATATTTACACGGTATTAAGTTCAAAATTATAACCGACTGCAATTCACTTACGTTGACGCTTAATAAAAAGGAGGTGAACCCAAGAATTGCTAGATGGGCCTTAGAGCTGCAGAACTACGATTACACTCTGGAACATCGCGGCGGAGACAAAATGAGGCATGTAGACGCTCTTAGTCGGACATCAAATATCCTGGTGCTGGAAGAAAACACCTTCGAACAGAATTTATCTATTTGCCAACACAAGGACAAGGAAATTAACAAAATACGGAAACAATTAGAGGAGAATGAGAGCAGCTTTTTTGAGATGCGCAACGGATTGGTGTACAGGAAAGTGGGAGATAGAATATTGTTTTATGTACCAACGGATATGGAGAGTAGGGTATTACACATGTATCATGATGAGATGGGTCATATGGGTTGTGAAAAAGTTCTAAATGCGATAATGAAGACTTATTGGTTTCCCCAAATGAAAAGAAAGGCAAAAACGCACATTGCTAATTGCTTAAAGTGTATTGCCTTCTCACCTAAGTTTGGGAAACATGAAGGGTACTTACATAATATTCCAAAAGGAGAAGGCCCCTTTGAAACCATACACATAGACCATTTTGGCCCAGTGTCCCTCAAGAATGCAAAGAAGAAATATGTATTTCTGGTGATAGACGCCTTCACTAAATTTGTCAGACTCTTTGCAGTCAAAACAACTAATACTAGTGAGGTCGTGGGCTGTCTCCGGACTTATTTTTGTTCATACAGTCGCCCGAGAGTGGTAGTATCTGATAGAGGAAGTGCATTCACTTCAAAAGACTTTAGCACTTTTCTGGCAGAAAGAAACGTACAGCACGTGAAGATCGCCACAGGATCTCCGCAGGCAAACGGGCAGGTAGAGAGAGTAAATAGAAGTCTAGCACCCATGATAGGGAAACTAACGGATGCCGGGTATGAATCCTCCTTAGATAAGATATTGCCAAGGATAGAATTTGCTATGAATAACACTGTGCATAGAAGCATTGGTACAACTCCGAGCGAGTTGCTCTTTGGGGTGACTCAAAGAGGGGAAGTCGTTGATTTTTTAAAGGAGAGTTTGAATGAATGCAGTGGAGAAGCAAACGAGAGGAATCTAGGACGAATACGAACGAGAGCCATGGACAAAATGATTAAATGTCAAGAGTATAATAAGTTGCGGAAAGACCGTTGGAGGACTCATAAATCATATAAAGTAGGAGAATACGTGATGGTGAAAAATTTCATTAGTACACCAGGTGCCAGTAAGAAAATAGCTCCAAAGTTTAAGGGTCCGTATAAAATTGAAAAAGTCTTACCGAATGACCGATATGTATTAAAGGACGTAGACGGGTTTCAAGTGAGTCAGGTACCATATGAAGGAATATGGGAGGCGGCAAATATAAAACCTTGGCTACAAATGAGAGAAAGTAAAATGGGTTGCTGTGATGAGTAGTGGGGGAAATCGGGACGATTACATGTCAGGATGGTCGAGTTGTAGCAAGACAGATAAAAAAAAAAAAGAAAGAAAAGAATATATTTAAACTTTGTAAGTGGTTACACTGGAAGTAAAGAAAAATTGTAAAGTGGCCACACTAGGAAAGAGAGTCTGCCGGTGAATTTTAATTGTAAGCGAGACATTGAAGGGATCGGAGGTATTAAATAAAAGGAAAAGATTTCTAACGTTAAAACAAAGAAAAGTATTTTTAATAATTTTGAAAACCTACACATTTTTCTTAGGTGTTGACGAAGTACCGAAAAAAAACCTTGCGGAATGGGAAAGCAACAAGGAAGGGTTTTTAGAGGAAAACAAAGTTGAAAGCAACAAACAAGGTTTTTCGAAAGAAAATGATATGTCAGATTTTCTAGAGGAGGACGACGAAAGTAGGTCAGTCAGAATTTTGAGAAGTGGTAAAAGGATCCTTAACTCCTCGTTAACGGACACTCTCTGTGGAATTATTTCAAATCCTCTAACAGTCACTCAAGCACTAGAATCTCCTAATGGTCAGGAGTGGAAAAATACAATGGAAAGCGTTAATAAGCAACGAAACCTGGGAATTAGTTGATTGCCCACCAGGGAAAAACATTATCGGTTCGAAGTGGGTATTCTCAACAAAATCAAATCCAGATGGTTCGGTTAGCAAGTTTAAGGCCAGATTAGTTGCACAGGGATTCCTGCAGAAAGAGGGAAGGGATTATTTCGAAACGTATGCACCTGTGGCAAGGCATTCCACTATTCGTTTAATTCTCGCAATTGCCGCAAAATATTCACTTCTTGTAAATCACATTGATATCGTTTCAGCTTATTTGAATGGAGAACTAGAAGAGGAGGTATATATGCGCCAACCGATGTCATTCGTAGATGAAACTAATCCGAACAAAGTTTGCAAACTTAAAAAGTCAATATATGGACTTAAACAATCTGGGAAAAATTGGAATAGCAAAATCAATTCCATCTTGACCAGTATGGGTTTTAAAAGATGCAAAACCGACAGTTGCGTTTATATTATGTCCAAACCTGATGAAATCAACATACTTGCCTTATATGTAGATGATATCTTATTAGCTTGTACCTTGGACACGACAATGAAACATATCATATTAAAACTAACCGAACAGTTTGAAGCGGAGAATCGTGGACCAATTAAAAGTTACTTGGGTATAGAAATAGAGCGGAAAGGACTACGTGGAGATATAACTATTCATCAAGCTGGTTACACAGCTGAACTTTTAAATAAATGGAACATGCAGGAATGTAAAGGAGCATCTACCCCCCTCTCCAGTGGAACAAAGCTACAGAAATGTGAGGAAAAAGATTGTTCTGGTATCAACGTTAAAGAATATCAAGCTTTGGTTGGCGGACTAACCTACCTGGCTATTATATCGAGGCCAGATATTGCTCACACGGTCTCAAAACTAGCCCAATTCCATAGTCACCCACATCGAGAACACTTGTTAGCAGCAAAGCATTTACTACGTTATTTAAGAAGCTACCCAAAGGGTTCGTTTACATATAAATCTGTTAAATCAAATCTTGTTTGCTTTACAGATGCTGACTGGGGGTCAAACATAGTAGATCGGAAGTCCTATTAGTTTCTAGATTAGTTCTATTTTTGTCAGGTGCCCCAATTGCATGGGAATCGAAAAAACAATCTGTGGTTTCACTCAGTTCGATGGAAGCCGAGTATATTGCTCTATGTCAAGGCGCTAAAGAAGTCACTTTTCATCGCAACCTTCTACGTGAAATGGGCTTTGTGGACATTACCACAGAACCAACTGTAATCTATAGCGATAACCAAGGGGCTATATTTGCTGTAAAAAATCCATCAACAAAGAATCGAAGCAAGCACATAGATCTTAAATTTCATTATATCAGAGATGTTTGTTTAAAAAATGAAGTTAACATCAAATTTGTGTCAACAAAAGAGAATGCATCTGATATTCTAACAAAATGTTTGAATTGTAATAGACACATAACTTGTTGTGCATTGCTTAATATTAATTTTGATTAAATTTCTAATGAATTAAATTAATATAATTATGTAAAGTTTTCGGGTTGAAGAAGGGTTTGTTAGTATTATATCTGAAATATCATAAATTGGCAACCCTCATACATGTACATACTATGTTTTCTAAGTATAATAGTTCTTACACTGCTTTGAATATTTCTCCTAATACATATTGTTATACTCATTTTGTTCCACTCTTTTGTATCACTCAATTTTACTTCACTTTAATACATGAAGTCAATCAAGCCGGTCGTGTTTTTCTTTACAGATGTAAATCGAACCACTGGACTAAATGTTTCCAAATAGTCAATGCCATATTCTGGAGTGAATCCACGACCGTGCCTTATAGCGTTGAGTTAAATCACCTGGGTCTTTCTTCACTTTAGAAACCCATTTGTTGTCCACTAACTTGACCATTTGGTCCTTGAACCAGCACCCAGGTTTGATTTTCCAATATTGAATCTATTTCCTCCTTCATAGCCTGTAACCACTTGTCACTTTCTGATTAAGTGACTGCCTCCTCGTATGATTGTAGCTCCTCACACAAAGCCATGGCCATTGAAGCACTCTCCTGGCGGTTACGTAATCGCGTTTCCAAAATATTGCTTTCATCAATGTCTTCCAATGTTGTCGGACGTCATCGTACATCCTCTGTTATTTTCTGAGCTTCAGCTATTTCATTAGCCTCTCGTTGGATACTATCACTATTATTTGCGTCACAATCTGCACCATCCTCCTCGATAAATGTGACTGCAGACGGTTCTTCTGCAAAAATTTCACGTCACGTACTACCAAGATGCAGTTCGACTTATTCATAATACGGTATCCCTTTTGACTTCCATCGTAGCCAACAAAAATGCATTTTTTGATTTCGCATCCAGCTTAGTACGTTTTTGTTTTGGTATATGAACATAAACCTCTGACTCAAAAATACGAAAATGTTGAAACTGTGCAGGCTTACCGTACCAAAGCTCATAAGGTGTTTTGTTCTTCATTGTACTGGTTCCTGTCCGATTCAGGATGAAAACAGCTGTTTGTACTGCCTCTGCCCATTGCTTTGGGCTAAGACCCTTAGCATGAATCATAGATCTTGCCGATTCCATGATAGTTCGGTTTTCACGCTCAACACATCCATTTTGTTTTGGCGTATATGCGACTGAACGACGATGATGAATACCATTTCCTTCCAAGAGCTGGTTTCATGCAAGAATTTACAAATTCTAGACCATTGTCTGTTTGAAGATTTGCAACATGTCCACACTGCTTTTCAACGATTTGGAGAACTATTTTTAATTTTTCGACTACTTCAGACTTGTTCTTGAGGAAAAACACAAATCGAAACTTCGAAAAGTCATCCTTAAAAAGTACAAAATACCTTGAACCACCGTACGAATTTACCTCCATTGGTCCGAAGACATCCGCATGAATAATTTCACCGCATTCTGTTGATCTATCTGGTCGCATACTAAAGCTTAATCGATGTTGTTTCCCAAATGCACAGCCGTTGCAATCAAAATTTTCGTCGACAAAACCAATACCATTGTCACTCAATAAACTGCGGACATGAGCCAGATTTTGATGACCCAAGCGCTCGTGCCAAACACGCAAAGAGCTGTCCTTAACAGCCATCATTGATTTGTTAAATGTCGGTTCGATGACCTTGAAAAGCATTTGAAACATACCTCCTTGCCTTGCTTCCATTGCCACTACCCTGTCACCATCAAAAAGTTTAAACAAATCGTTATTTGACCAACTAATATGCCCATTTTCCATCGCTTTTGTTGAAGAAAACAAATTTGCAAACAAGCTCGGTGCATACAAAACATCTTTCATTGATTTTCGATTCACTTGATTCCATTAAATGATAACACCCTTAAATCAGCACGTCCAGTTGCTAGCATAAATTTTCCGTCTCCGAGTAGCACCTTAATTGGTTTGTCTAACTGAGCAAAAGTCATGAACCACTCACGGCGCTTACACATATGGTTCGTGGCACCCGAATCAACAAACCAAGAATCACACTTTGCCAAGGACTGAGCAATGTTGCTAAAAAAAACTTTGTCTCCTTCTTTGATTGAGCACTTTCCGTTGCAAATTTTGCTTTGCAATCCCGTTTCCAGTGTTCCGTTGACCCGCATTTGAAGCAGGTCGCTTTATTTTATTTTTCTTTTTACGAGTATGATCCATTTGATAATGCTTTCTTACCACTATTGGTTTTGTTTGGCCAATAGTGCCTCGCTCGTTCCAATTTTCCTCAAGTTTAATCCCTGAACCCCCAACCGGCTTTCCTCAACCATTAGTCGATTTGTTAGGTTTGTAATCGTCCGTTGTTCCCTCGATGCAGGGTCCCATGCCGTGGAAAAGTGTTGATACTCGGATGGCAACGTCATCAGCATTTTTGTGATCAACATACTGTCTACTGTCATCGATTGTTACTCCCGTTGCTTTTAATTTTAATAGGTTTGCTAAAGATGAAATGTGTGTAGCTACATATATCGTGCCTCGAATCTTTTTTTATATGCATAATACTGTTCTGTTCTTCTTATAAATGCTTGGCAAAAATGTCCTCCTTCCTTTGTATTATTGTTCAGCGTCGATCTGGGCCCATAACCTATTGAAGTTATAGGATTACCTCCCTCGAAATAAATTAAAGAAGCAGCTTAATTAAACGATGTTTATTATACGAGAAATCGAAAAAGAATGAAAAGAAATTATAAATCAACAACGGATTGATTGTACGTTGCCAGCCTCGATTGAAATTGAGAGGTACCAAAGTGTTGAACATGTAATTTGACAAAACTATTATTTTCAACAGCTTCAGCCATCTTACTCAACGTTCGTCGCCCATGTCTAAGGTTTTCGGTGTGGTTGAGGTTTTTGGTCGTCTTTCCCGTGGGTAACCTTCGAGGGATGTACGAATTCAGATGCTTACTTCTTAACGGTCGATGTGGAAAGAGCAGAGACCCCGTAAACTTTTGTCCATCCAAAACGAATAATTTTTTGGCCGCATGATATTCAAGTTTATCCTTTTTAATCAAAAACAAGCAAGTCTATTGCAAAAACTACTTGAGATAACAGTTTGAAACTTGCCATAAGAACTAATGACACGTACACCTAGGTAGAAAACATATATTTTAGCGAATTGCAATGCTATCTCTGTGCTAGTCCGAGAACATTTATAGAAAATAAACCACCAACTGAATTTTTCCAAACCATATTAACTGTCCAGTTTGCAATTATTCGTCGAATACAATTAGACTGAAATTAGCACCGTTATTTGTTCTCCAGATATGCAAGGCGAAAAGATGTACGTAAATCCGCACATATCTGACAACGGATATGAGTTCCAGTGACTTTAAAACGTGCCAATATTTAAATTTTTTTTAATGCGAAGAATCAAATACCTTACAATGGCTTCCAAATTCGACATTGTTCCAAATGGGAAGTTAAAAGTTATACGAATGCGAATTCAGAGTCAAGTGTCGAAGTGAATATGTAAGTATCTGTATCAGTAACATTAACCTCAGCTAATATGAAATTATTAAGTTGAATTGTTTACACTTTTTCTAACTTAATTTTAAAAATATATATTTATAGTTATCACGATGCCTTAAAAGAATTAGGAACTCTGCCAAAGTCTCTGCCATATGCTATACCTACTCATATATTTTACGAGTAATTCCGGTAATTGCTTTCAATTTCTCGGTCTGTGATGCCAAATGTTATTAGTTCGTGCACTTTATCACGAAATTCGACAGTGTTCTGCCGTTCAAAGCTCTATGTCACTGACCATCAGTTAATTGGAAAAGACATATTGTAGTTTATATTATTTTCTTCGATAATTGAGTATCATGCTACATCTCATAATGAGAAACCGTCTACAGTAGTGGAAATACAAGCACAATACTTTTATTCTTATGGAAGCACTTCTGAATGCGAAATGTGTCGTAATCATTCAACTAGTTGATAAGCTCTTACTCGCGTTGGCCTTGAATATGCAGAAATAACTCGAAACTAATTTCCGCCATATCGGCGAAACTTGAAGACCTTGCACTTTATCAGCACGAATTCTCGACCATAAAGTATTCAGCATGTCACTCCGCCTAAAATTGAATAGATAAGCTTACCTAACAAAGGAATTCTCGTACTTTGTGCGATAAAAAGTCACTGAAATTGTTCGGATATTTATTGATGCCCACACACATGTTTTCGCAGTACCCGAATAAGAGTTGTTATATTTGGGATTTGCTATAGCTTTACCGGAATATGAAAGATAACGATATGATAAGGAGTTTCCTCATTAATACCTTTTAGTTTGGGCGTCAATTGTTTGTAGTTTATATTTTTGGGTTGAGGTGGGCGAGGATTGAGGATTGACGGTTGATCTGATAGGATGGTCACTTAGACTGGTGGGATAAATAAAACGGAACATTTGATTGGTATGAGTGAATCATAAATATAAAAATAATAAAAATATTTATCAGCTAGGGCAATCTGCCGTTTTCCAATAGATGACGTTAGGGATAAGTGTTGATCCCAAATATCAGATTCGAAGTGCTACAAAAATTCTGTCAAAAACTGCTCATCATTATATTCCCGCTCATCACTCCTCTTCATATACGAATACTATGTTTATGTTTGTGGACGAATTGGTCAACTTTAACAGCAAATAATAAAAAAAAACTCCGACCGAGGCATTATTAGATCCAGATCCATGTCAAACCTAATAAGAACTTGCAGGTTCATTGGCCGTAACATTAAGTCACTTTCCATCGTTAGAAATCTTGGGAAGTAAGGAAATTGGACGCCATATGATTTGAAACTCAGAGACGTCGAATGACGGTTTTTTTAAGAGCTAACGTCTGCTTCAGCAGTTAGAAAGGAGAGTCTTCTCACTGCTCGAGCAATAATATTAGAAAGCAATACAAATCATGGAGACGCCGCGGCGCATAGTATTGACATCGAAGGCATCCATGGTTCGAATCTCATGTTGTGTGTTTGTTAAAACAAATTCGGTGTGGTATTGCCAGTTGTTGTAACCGGAACTTATTAACTACGGAACATAGTTTAGTCGACCATTGAAGGAAAAGAAAGAATTGGGAAGAATTGGAATTTAAAAAAAAAAAAAAAAAAGAAATGCAATCTATACCATAGTTTATAAAGAACTAGAAACGAAAGTAGTCGAACACTTAAATTTAAAAACAAGATACAAAATGATTGATGAAAGGAGCCATTAAAACAAAAAGAATGTGTTGAAGGTAAAATGAATTTGTTAGGCCAATACACAAAGTAAGTCGAGAATTTCTTTATAATTAAAACTGTAACATTATACGCATATATACAGCGTGCGGCATCCCATATGGGTCGATGTAAATTTCGAATAACTTCAACAATTCTTCACCGATTTTGGAAATTCAAAAAATTTTATTCAATATAAACCTTTACAATTTACTTTGATTAATTGTTGAAAACAATATCAATTAAATGACCGCCTTTATTGCCGATGCAAAAATGGGCTCGTTTTCGCGTATTCTCCATGACATTTTCGAGCATTTCGGTCGAAATTTCTGCGATTTCCACACGAATGTTTCTTTTGAGCTGTTCTATTGTCTTCGGGCCGTTAGCATACACCTTGCTTTTCAAGTAAAGTCTGGAGGAGTCAAATCCGGCGATCTCGGAGGCATTGACTAGCCCTTTTTTGACACTAATCTTCCAGGGAACTTCTTACGCAAAAGGTTAATTGTTTTGTCCACAGTATGGCTGTCGCGCCGTCTTGTTGAAACCAAAAATGTAATACGCCTTTGTTACGTATTTCTGGGACCACATAATGGGCCAACATCCACCGATATCGATCGCCATCCACTGTATCGCCAACTTTAAAGAAATGCGGTTCAATGATAGTTTTAGCCCATATTCCGGGCCAAACCGTAACTTTTTGATCATATAGCGGCTCTTCGGTGCCCCAGAAGCGACAATTTTGTTTATAAACTGAGCCAGAGAGCGTAAAATGTGCCTCATCGGTCATCAAAATTTGCTGCCAGAACTCCGGCTCAGCATTAATCATTGCAACGACATATTGTGCGTATGCCAAGCGCCGTGGCTCATCTCGTGGCGAAATTCTTTAATTTATCTGCACTTTATGATGCCTAATTGCTGCGAACGGCGCCGATATGACAAACTTGGGTCTTTTTGAACACTGGCCTTCACAGCCTGAATAGATGAGTTTGAACGCCCCCGACGTAGCCGAGCTTGCTCACGAGGGCTTGCCACAGAACTAAATTGAAAAATATTATTCTATTAAAACATATATAAATATTATATTATTATACCGTATATAAAAATTATAGCTTATTATAAATATTTTAATATTTTAAGTCAATTAATGTAGCCATGGCAACCCTAAAATAACATTAGTTATAAACTATTTGTTAAGAGCACACCCATGATCGGTTGTATAAAAGACGACATCCGATCAGTGGACACTCACTCATGTTTGGCATTTCACCTAGCAAAGTTCTTCCGAGCGTCACAGGCAAAGTGCCACAGTAGTACGAATCTTTTTGGATTCGAATAAAATCATTCTTATTAAAAGTTATTTTTGTTGTTTTCCTTTTCTAAGGGAATATTTGCTTAGCTGTTTACTCAGCGTACACGGCGGTTTTCGAACAGCATACGCGCGGTAGGTGAAGAAGTAAGGTCGTGACTAGGGGGAGTTCTCCGAAGGAAAGTGGAGACTAGCCAAAGACATAGCCGAGCTTTACAAAACTAAACAGCCATGATTCCACCTGGAAAATTGGAAAATGGATTAATTTTGAATACATCTTATAGAATAAAGTAGCTTATGTGCAGCACTAACAGAAATGAATTGAAAATATATATGTAGACTGTGGTGGGCACTCGGACAAGATTCTGTTCATTTATTCTGAATTGATAGCTAGAAGAGCATTTTTTATAGATAACCATATCTTAAAAGTACTGGCGATTTTTATTACAAATTAATCGAATAATATGTTTTTGTGACACGAGTAGAGGAGTGAAGGAACGAGCAAACAGAGCAAAGAAGCTGATCGTGTTTAACATGGCAAGCACCAGCTTCGATTTATGTCCCTGCTCAATCCAGGGCATTTCCTTGTTATTTCGAAGCTTAAAACTGCAAACTGATGGCCAATCTGCTGAGCTATTTAAAGTGGCTGGAGATGAGTTGGTAGGGCACCAGCATCAGCTCATCTGTAAAATATGGTCATAGGAAAGCATGCCCGACAAATGGGATTTCAGCATCGTTTGCCCAGTCCATAAGAAACGAGACCCCTATAACTGTACCAACTATAGAGGAACAAGTCTCGCGTACAAGGTTTTCTCTGCCGTACTGTGCAAACACCTTAAAGCATTTGTGGATAATCTGACAGGTTCCTATCAGTGTGGTTTCAGGCCAGGTAAAACCACATTAGAATAAATTGTCACACTGCGGCAGATCTTGGAAAAGACCCAAGAATTCAAAATCGACACACACCTTTTTGTTGATTTTACAGCCGCATACGATGACAGGCATAGGAACGGGCTATACCGAGCCATGTTTAGTTTTAGCATCCCTGCCAAACTCATCAGATTGTGCAGGATGACAATAGAGAATTCGCGCTGCTCTATTAAGGTTAGTAACGAATTAACCGAGACCTTTGATATTAAAAAAGGATTTAGACTGTCATGTAACTTTTTCAGCATCGAGCTTGAAAAGATCATGCAAGAGTCACTGGCCAACACAAGAGGTACGATCTATTTCAAGTCGGCGCAATTGCTTGCTGCGCGGATGACATTGACGTAATTGGGCGAGCACAGTGAGACGTCAATGAAGTGTTCAAAAGCATTGATGTAGAAGCGGTTAAAATGGGTCTTTCGGTAAACGAGGGTAAAACCAAATATATGCTGTCATCCAAAAAAGACGCACAACACCGACGTCTTGGCCAGAACCAATTGATGGGCACAAATTTGAAGTGGTCAAGGACTTCGTCTACCTTGGCTCACTAGTGTACAGCGACAACAACACCAGCGCTGAGATCAAACGCAGATTTACTTTTGCCAACCGCTGCTTCTTTGGGCTCAAGAGGCAATTGAGAAGTAGAGCCCTCTCTCGAAAAACCAAGGTAGTACTATATAAATCAGTGATCACCCCAGTCCTCCTTTACGACGCAGAGGCCTGGACCTAATCGAAAACCGATGAGGATACCCTTGGTCGCTTCGAGAGGAATATTCTGCATCCAATCTATGGTCCTATTTATATGAACGGAGTGTGGAGGAGAAGATACAACGACGAACTGTACAGGATGTACATCGACCTAATATGACGTTTCCGAATCCAACGTCTAAGATAGCTAGGCTATGTAGAGCAAGTGAACAACACAGCTCCGGCCTGAAGAATCTTCGAATCCAGCCTTGAGGGACGACGCCAGAGTTGTAAATAGTACAGTCTTTTTAGTACTGCAGTTAAGTGAGTAAAATGACTAATTTTCTTTAGTCATTTTACTTACAAAAGTACTTAACTACAAAAGAGGTAGACAGCAGTTAGTACTAATCTTTTAACTTATCATTTCTAAAAGCAGTTAACTGACTAAAAGTCTGACTAAAACTGCTCCACAACCATTTTTTGAAAAATTTCATTTTTGGAGAGGTTTGTTGTCGTATTTGATTTCAATTTATTTTTTTCAAAGGTGCTTTCAAAGGTTTCATAAGCTTCCCTATGCTTTTCTTTGACATGCCGCTTTAAGTTCGATGTACGAGTAATTGTCTTGGAGCCTCTAAGTCTTGCCTGGCAAGAAGTGCATTGCACCAATATGCCCTTCGTTTTCAGATTAAAGCCTGTATCAGTCAATTTTAAGAAACAAAATAAGTAAAATGAAAACCCATGTGTTTTTTCCAGAGATTTAGTTGTTAGTAGATGGAAAAAGGTGAACAATCAAAAGTGCAGTGATTCAAATTATTTTTTCATTAGCAAAAATCAATGCTAATGCATTAGTCTCATCTCTGATAAATAGTGGCTTCTGTAGTCTGAAGACCCATTAAAAACTTACATATTTTATAATTATGAATTCCTGGTTACAAACGTTATTTTTTTTCGAAATTCGTCTCAACACCTTCAGCAGTGGAGGAGCTGAGAGATTCATTTGTAAGGGTAGAATCAACATTAACCACAACATCCGATTAACTCGAATTAACTCTTCTTCTTTTTTGCACTGATTTTTCAAAAGATAAACTATGAGGCCGTTTTGGACTTTTGCTGGCCATTTAGCTAGTACTTGGACCAGCTTTATTATCATGCAAAATAAATCCATAATAATGATTGCAACCTTCAGTGTTTACAACAATTTCACTTTAGATGATATTCACCGCGAGCAGCTTATACAACAAAATTTCTCATCAGATTTCTGAAGGAAATCAATGGCTGCCGGTTACAATAGCACAGTTTTTGCAGCCTACACTTTGTATTTTTGGCTGATTGCGGTCTACTTTGGACTTGCACACACACGGCATTTTACAAAAATGTGCACAAAGGCATTGCTAAAAAATACTAATTTAAAGACAAACACAAAGTACGTACCCTATGGCACATTCGAAGAAAGGTGTGAAAACCGTCACAATACGAAAAAAGACAGAATAAAATTATTTTCATCATGACTGCCCTCAGCCACGTTTTGCTCAGTTAATTAAAACACTTCGCTGAATGGAAACTCTTAGGTTTACGTAGAAAAACTTCCGATCGGTCGAAAAGCCAAAATTTCATCTGCTTGTGGGTCGACTCAGAAGACCTTAAGTTTTTCCAACACAGATTTGTATGCAGAAGTAGTAGTAGTAGTTAGCGATGGATTACGAGAATTTCATTCACTCTCATTTGGAAAGCTGGAAAAATAGGTATATGAGGTAATAATATATAAGCATATGCACCTAGTATTTCGATGTCTTGAAGCGAGTTTCATTTTTATTAATGAAATCAATATTAAGGAATGGAATACCGAAAACAAACTATGTGTTTGGAGAAACTACAAAATACGAAATACAAAATCGCGTCTTAAAAATGTTAATAAGAGCCAGCCTTAAAGCCGACCGTTAGAGCATCAACACGAAGGGCACAAGGCTTCTTACACACATCAAAATTTAACAACTTATACAAAAAAAAAACTCAATAATGTCAGCAGTGAACTTACCGTTACAAGGTTTATCTTGAGCGACCTTACTGACTAAAATCGAACAACATCCCTTAAAAGTGACGACAATCATACTCCTGGCCAGTTTTGAACCAACCCGGCATTTGTTAATATTTCATTACGCGATGGGCAATGTCCCGCCCCGCTTATTTGTGAAAGCAACATCCTCGATCCACATCCAAATAATCACAAGTTCAAAAGAAGAAGTCCAAGCTGTTGAAACCATTATCAAACGTTTTTACCAAACCTGGAGGTTAAGTGAATGGAATCAACAGCTGAAAAATCTTCAAGATAACAACGATGGAATTGCTACTTATTGAAGGTCTGGCTCCTAATACTCACGAGAAGTGGGCACAAAAATGTACCGAAAAATAAAAAAAATTAATAAACAGTTTGGAAATCCTTAAACGCCTGAGGTCAAACAAACTGAAATGTTCGATCTCAATAAAATACGCATAGTTGTTCTTTAAGCCCGACAACCGCTCTATTACTAAATGGAATGGAAGAAATTCTGAGTCAATATCCAATAAAAATAAACTGAATTTCAGCAATGAAAAATTGACAGAAAAATTCTAGTTTTAAGCCTATATATAAGCCTTCTCTTCCCAACTTTTCTTTGTGTAGGTTCATCTTCCACGAGCCTCACTAAGCCGCAACGTCAAGTGATTTCCTTTAATCACTACAAAGGATAATTTAAATAATTCCCAGCCTCTATTAATTTTTGCCGGTAACTCAAGTACCCTTTCCAAATTCATTTCCCAATTTCACAAATTTGGAGCTAATTATCTTAATTTCCTAACCCCTTGCTATCCTCTTCTTGTAATATCCAAATATCAGATTCCATCTCGTAATCCACATCTGATCCGACACCGACAATTCTTCCCTCCTTCTACTGCCTCTCCTACTTACCGCGAAAACTTCCCTCTTACATTCTATTACCAGAATGTAAGACGTCTTCGCTCAAAAATTCAGACAGCCCTGAAACAACTTCATACATTATCTTTGGAAGTCAATGCTCTGACTGAAACGAACTTGACTACGAGTTATACGAGTATATAAGTTGGAACTGTTTCCATTAAATTTCAGCGTTTAACTCCTAACTCCTGACTCCTACCTGACTGCAATTATCTTCTTCCCCCTCAATTTTGTCTCAAACAAAATTCTACTGTCACGCAAATTGGCTTTCCCATATTTATTTTTACATTTTTCTCTTACAACGTATTGAACTTTATGAACTCACCATCTATCCGATTGAATATTTAATTGATTAACGGGACCCCCTTGATGAAAAGCTTCTTTTCATTGGCTACAATTTCCCTAAACTTAAATGGACATCATCAAATGATCAATCGTGGGCATGCTGCAATGGTAATGGTAATATGGTAATCATCATAGATTGTTAAGCGGAATATCTGTAGTTCAAGTCTGTCCATAGCTAAGCACAATTCCTATGGGGAAAAATTGTGCAACAACATCAGTTGTGAATGAGAGATGATCAAAAAATGCTGAGGAAGGCATAACACTCGCACCATAAGATCACTTCAAAATTCATACTCTGTGTGTGCATTTCCAATATAACACATTAATGACATGGTAACAAAAAGTGACTGTTAACTACAACCAACGCAAATTCAGTTGAATCCCTAAAGTCCTATCTAGGACAACCACCCCCGGAGAGTAGTGAACGAACATTTTCGACACAAACCATCTGCACTCCGTCCAGGTTATGTGACAAACACCATAAGAGCGTACAATCTTGAACCTGCACGAACCCTATAAAAAAAAATTATCAGTCGTCTTCCCACTAGAAAAAGAGCGTCTCTTTCTTAGATCGTCTAGCTGATTCTGACCTTTGCCAAGTCAGTGCACCTCAAATTATATGGGTAAACAACTAAACATCATTTTCACAATTGGTTCATTTAGCTCCTCAGCTTCGCTTTGTCCCCTTGCCTTCTCTGCCATCCTCTCCTTCTTCTCTTATTCTTTCACTATTCTCCATTACAGTCACCCCCCTAAAGCCCTAACCTGTTACGAAAGCAAGAATTCCCCACATCAACGAAAGAGCTCTTTTAAATTTTTCCGTATCCATATTCTACAAAGAAACTGTTAACTTTATCCTTCTTTACGTCCCCCTTTCTCGTAATAATAATTTGCTTAACTCCCCACCTTGTTATAATCGCAGGTTCCGTTCTCTGAGAAAAAAAGGAAAAAATTATGAGCGATTTTCTTTCGCATTCAATTCGTTAATGACTTTTAATTTTGGTACTTATCTGCACTTTACAAATCTTGACAACTTTTCTATTAACGATATTTAATCGAAACGCAACTCAAACTTATAAATGATCCGAAGTCCCTTTTCCAGTTTATCAACTAGAAAAGATTTAATGGCTACCCCCTCACCTTCCAGAATAAATCATTAACTGCTTGCCACCCTTTATAAAAGTGTTTTTCCTGTGGACTGCTTTGTACTTGAACGTAATGGTTTCCCTTCTCTCTCATTCTCTCAAAAATGTTAAGATTAAGGATTAGGAATTTAGAGGAAAGCTCGTTTTTTAACCCACAACAACAAAAAAAATTCCGAAGTTCGAAATAAAAATAATCACCTCATCGCTAAACGATCTGGAATACCTGAACTCTTTGTATGAAACTTAAGTTTCCACTGGATACCCTAATCTCCCCTAGATGGCGTGGCTTCTTTAAATGTAGGCCTGCAACCGCAAACCCGGTCAATTTTGAGTGGTTTACCCTCTCAGCTCTAGAGGATGACATGAAAGTCAAGGCTATATCATATGATTTCCGTAGGGTGCTCGATGAATTTTCCCGCAGACTGATACTCTTCAAAATGCCCTTGGCTTTTAACCCATTTTATTAAAGTAGATATTTCCTTTCCTAGAAAACTACTATTACATTATTCGTT
This sequence comes from Merodon equestris, assembly GCA_958301585.1. Taxonomy (NCBI): domain Eukaryota; kingdom Metazoa; phylum Arthropoda; class Insecta; order Diptera; family Syrphidae; genus Merodon; species Merodon equestris. Next base: position 73,865,506 of record OY284414.1, on the reverse strand, counting down.
TCTGATCTGCCTTTTGCCGCTTCCTCCGTTGTCCACCAATGCAGCCACTTATGTTGACAGCTTAGGGCTTATCATATCCATTGGATTCCTCTACAAAGCTTTTGTTGGCTCCCTTCTTGAATACACTCCTCAAGTGTGATCTAACAACATATTAACATTTCCAGGACCGAAATCGTTCAACACCGTTTCCTAAGCTTTACTCTTCGAGACCAGTCCTGGAACAATCCTTTGTTTCTACCTCCATATCAAGACTGCCTTAAACTAATAAACTTGAATACACTGGATAAACGACGAGAAATATCTCCCTACCTCTTCTTTCATTGACACCTTTCGAGTAGTTCCTTTGAGTGCACGACCCTTCCCCGTACTCTTATGAACCTAGCTCTCATAAACTACCTGGTATTAATTCAAATGTTAACAGTCTAAATTTTCATGTCATAAGTTATGTCATTAAGTGAGATTAGGGATTAGTTATTATTAAGCCAAATAAATGGGGCTATTGCCCCAAAAACAAATTTAAAATTCGAGATGGTCGGTATGAGTCTCTTCACTCCATTTTCTCAAGAAGTCGACTTCGGTAACTTGCTAAAAATGCTAATTTTTTTGAAATTGAAGAAAATGGCAAAACGATCAAAGGACGCATCAAAAACGTTTTCGGGAAAATGTCGCATAGCCAACAAAATAATGGGGAAAACTGACGTTGCAACTTCCAGCAGACACCTTTCTACTGGAAGCTCGGCGGCATCATCTACAAGGAACCCCATGTTTGATGACAAGTGTAGAGACATAGAGAAGTAAGATGCAAACGTAGCTACTCGTACATTGCATCCGAGAACGAGACCTGCCTATGATCCCTACAAACAGAAAAATAGAAAGAAGCATGCGCTTTTGAAAAGAAACAAGATAGGAGATACTATTGGAACATTCGAAAGTTTTACCAGAAAGTAGAAGGCATATGCTAAGGAAGCATGTATGGGTAAACACGTACAACTTGTAGTGAAGTCTCAATTGACGCTGAGAATATGAAAAGCCAATTTCTAAGGATTGTAAGACAGCGATTATAGTTAAAATAAACACTATCAGTAAGAACGAACCTGGACAAAGAGAAAGAGATCAGGCAAATCCTCAATAATTCGTGTGTGTGTTCACAACACACATTGACACACACCACTTTTTGACAGCTTTAAAGCCACATATAGAGCACACAGAAGCGAGCTTTACAGAGCCGTCTTGTGTGACATCATTTAAATTAAATTAATCAGACTGTGCAGGATGACAATGGGAATGTCTCGATGCTCCATTAAGGTTGATAAATAACAAATAACTAACTGAGACCTTCCATGTTAGAAAAAGGATTCAGAGAAGGCAACCCATTGTCATATGATTTCTTCAACAAAATCCTTTAAAATCATGCGCAACTGATTAGCCAACATAAGAGGTAACGTCTGTGCAAACTTTCTATAAATGAAATTGACGTGATGGGACGAACATAGCCGGATCATAATGCTGTCAAAATGAGTTTGACGGAAAATAAGGGATATCAAGTATATAGTATATAAAAATAAAGAAAGGCACCTAACACTGACGTTTTGGCCAAAATATCGCATTTAGTACACAAATATATGTATCTCAAAAATTCTCGAAAAACCAATATCTTATTCATTTTATGTCGAAGACACTTGGACTTGGAAAATAGTCCCTGGGCATTTCGAGGCAAAAAGTCTGCGTGCAATCATTATTCCCATTCGTATAAACGCATATGTAGGCGGAAAAGGTTGTACAGTAACATCGGCTCAATCAGGCTTCTGCAGGCCCAACAGCCTATGATGGCTGTACCATGTAGAGCGGATGGACACGTATGCCCCGCAGCAAGTAGAGACCACATATTATACTAAGGTGTCGCGCACAGATGGAAGGACATAAACCAAGTGGAAGCAGCTAACTAAATATAAAGTATGGTAAGAATCTTTTTTTTTTTTGTATTTAAGCTACAGGAACCTGGTGTTGTCGCAGTTTTTCTATGACCCGAGACGACTTGACCTCACCGGGTACTATATTGTTTATGTACGAGTAAAATGCAAAATAAGGGAAGTCCGTCACCACAAACATTAAGATGGTCACATTCTTCCCAGCATAAAGTTGTGCTCTTCTTTAAAATAGGCGTTGAATGACGCAATAATTTCGAGTGTTGACGATTGACATATTGTCCTTTCCGGAAAAGTGGTTGGTTCTTAAGTCTTAGGTATGAAAATCCATCTTCACCGCTCTCTATTACAAACAAACAATTTGAAAATTCGAAAAAGTGTTATTTGAAAAAAAGTGAGTGGTAAAACCGAAGGAATAAGACCGCATGGGAGGACAATGTCAAGATGGACTTGGTACAGATGGAGCAAAACAGGGATATAAGTTAATTTTTTTTCGATTTAATTATTTAAAAAAAAAAAAACACGATTTTAATTGTTAATGCAGTGTAAGACAGAGTTTCTCCGTACAATATTGAAATAAGACTTAAAATTAATTTCCTTAGCGACAACTTGAATGCGCTAGTGTGATATCCAGAGATGAAGAACGAGATATGCAACTTAAAATGGCCGCCGACGTTTGCCTACAAGCTGTGCGAGCACGTGGGTACATAAAGTCCTGTCAAAATTATGTAAACAATCACGCACATTGTTATAATTCCAAGAGTGTATGTGACGGGAGTACACTGCGGTAAAATGAAATGAGTTCACACGTATTCACGGATAGAGTCGTTTATAACGGGGGTTGTCGGCTTGGTACACAAACTTCTGTCAAAATTTCCTGAAAAATTTAGGGTGTCACGGGAACAGACGTACGAAAGTTGCATATCTCGTTCTTCATCTCTGGTGATATCCCAACTGCGGTGTCTGGTGCCGAAGGTACTTCGTATTTGCTCGGCAACGGTTCAACGGTAGCATCGGGCGTTGAGTTGTACGACGTTTGTTCGTCAGTAGACCCGGTTTCAACACATTTCTTAAGATACGTGTGGAGCAGTGTTGGGACTTTACCACTGTTGTGGTAGATCTACTACTATTTTCTCAAATTTTAAAATCTACTACTTCTACTACTCCAAGTGTCAAATCTACCACTCTTTTGAATTCTTCATTCTTTCTTTTTCCATGTTCTATTTCGTTTCTGTTAAACTTTTGTCAAATTTCTGTTGAATTTCCTCCAACTCAATTTCAAACGAAATTCAACTGAAACACATAAAAGGACAAAGAGCAGTTCTAACCAATTGCATTACTACGAAAAATATGATAATATAGAGAAGAATGAGGAAATAATATTTCATTTCATTCACACATTTTGGCGGTGATGGTGAAAGTGCAATAACCTCCTCATCTTTACTAAATCAAAAATTAAAATTGTTGGAATATATACATATGTATGAAGATCCAAAAGTAATTTAAAAAGGTGAAATACCATAATTCCTCTCTTAAAAGCATTTCCTTTTAATGGTTCTTGGGAAGAAGTTTTAAATAGAGAGCTTTCCTATTATTAAGAGATGAAAAATTCCAAACGATTACCGGTGATGATTTTGTGAAAGGATGGAAAGTCCTTATTAACGAAAATTATCTCTTTAAGAATTAAGTAATCTCTTTAAAAAGTAAGTAAGTATGTATGTATGTATGTAGCAAGATCGTTTTGCCTTACAGCAATGCAGCCGGAGAGAAAACATTTTCTTTTAAGAAGAATATAAAAAATAAGAAAAGAAATCGATTGCAAATGCACACTATCAGCAATTTTTATTTGCACTCGAAATGACTGATAAAAATAAAATGTTTAACCCTTCCATGAGTTTAATTAACTTTTATAAGTTTAAATTTATTATTGGAATATTTGTTCACAATGATGTCTAGTCAGTTACAAGTATTTTTATGTATTTTTAAGAGAAGTTTTGTTATGTTTTTTTCTTAGTTTTTCTCTTAATGAATTGGTTTATTTTATGTCATAGTAATAAACTATATATTTATTTTTGTTATATAAAATTTACTTCGCTATTTTATTTCCATGGAATTAAATCTGCCACCCATTTTTCAAATCTACCACGTTTTCTTTTCACCTTGAAAATTTTAAGTCCCAACACTGGTGTGGAGTAGATGCGAATTTTGTGGGATTATGTTCAGTTGATGTGCTTCCGTTGAATTTTAGGAGCATATCATTTTCAGTGTTAACTTATGCTAGCATTCACTCTTTCTAATTCTGGAATTAGAGACTGTAACTGAGCTAGTTGCTGATGCAACATTCATATACTCGTACATACATATGTATATATGAAAAGACTTACCTAAATATGGCACATGACTAATTACGAGACTTCATTCTGCATAAGTCGCACATACCTGACTTTTTCGTAATAAGGGAGCGGAAAATAGCATAACTAAATTAAAAAGATGACATATCTCATTTAAAATAAATCCAGGCATGGAAATACAAATACATATGTGCGTATCGCTTGTTGACAATTGCCGAATTTCTTATTATTCTACAGCTGCAAGGGACCAAGAGGATAGGGAATGAACATCGCAAAGTGGACCTTAACGAAGGCATTGAATAGTCACGTGTTCATCAATTCCTCATTAGGTGTTTTTTATTATGCCATCCAGATCTTATCCGGATCATGGTTTACATGTATTACAATAACAACACGTGAACCAGCTCTTTATCTGGATCAATTTCAAGATCCGAGTTTGAGTGGAAGTGAGTTTACACTATTTCCCACTGGTTTCGCATTCAAATTAGGAGAATCATTGTCTGGTGAACATATAAAATTGTGGCCAGGATTTGGTTAAACAGTTTTCGCTTCCGTATCGAGTAATTGTACTCAAAATGCTATAATATGTGTATTATCTTACATTTCTAAAACTCTAAGTCTATTGGGGAAATATTACCCCCGATTGGTGTATATCGATACAAATTATTATCATCAGCATTTAAATCGATCGTATCAAATTTGAATGAAAAAAAACATTTTCTTTGATATGGCAATCCCACACTTAAATTTCAGATTGTTTTTATTGTGAAGTGGAAATGGAGCAGGTGGACAAAAAAAGGTAAACATGTAAACGTAATTTAAATTTCGACCGAGAAATCTGTTACTTCTTCATGCAGCAATGAATATTCAGATGTGCTGCTTTCTTCACTGTCCGTGTCACTTTCCAATAACCACTGTAATACAAATATTAACCATTTAAATCCAACAAATAAACGCAATTTAACTCAATAGCAGCTGCTTTCATCTTCAATTTGTTTGTTTATTTTGTTTTCAAATGTCAGATCTTTGACAGGACTGAACGAGGCGAAATGTCAAGCTAGCTTTTCGTTGATCTGTAGTGTTTTATTATGTCTCGTGATCCTGAGTGGATCATGTGGCATAATAAAAAACACCTACTAGCAGCAAGACTGAATTCTAAGTAGAACAGATGTTTTGTTTTTCCCTCTTTTATGCCCTTCTTCTATTATATAAGGACACAGACATTTACCTCACTACGAGTGTTTATAACAACAAACATGAGGACATAACCGCGCCGTAAAGGGCTAACCATAATAGGCAGGAGCAAGCAGAAGCTTATGTCAGAACCAAACGAAATTCTCCCCTCTGTTTCAACGAACCGTCACGATACCCATGAGGAACAGGTGCAAGCAGAAGGAAAGGAACTGTCAAATTGTTTTCATTCGATTTGTTTATTTTCGGTGTGGCTTTGGCTTTTTCCTTTTTATTGAAATAAAAGCCATCTGCTTTATCATAGAGACACTTATTGTCCTGCACAAGTGAAATCAACTTGTTAACAAGCTCGTATTCCATATTTATTTTATCTTTTTTCTCTTTCCTAACCTCAAACGTCACTTGTCAAAAATTCCGTTCGTCATGTCTTCTTTCAAGAAGACCTTCCTTTTGCTCGCATCAGTTAACGAACATTTAACGAAACGTCACATCTGCCCATTGTGGGCATATCATATGCTTTGCATGTAAGAAGACATTCCCCTCTGCTTGCTTCTGCTTGCTCCTGTCTATTATGGTTGGGCCTTAAGGTTGAACCTTGTGTACCAAGGAATTCTCTATTTCTTGGTAATTGGTTGACCTGGACACTTTTGTTCAGAAATTGGTACAACAATTGCGAAAGAGCCAAAGTTTATCTCTAATTCTTGACTCTTCCGCGCTATGAGGCATTGTTTCAATTTGAAACTATTAGCTATAAACTAGTCCTTGATGACTCGAGGGGAGGGACATTACTGCATGGATGGAATCAGTTATTCCAAGATACTCTGTTTTGCACATTGAAAGTGTGTGACATGAGAAGGTGAACATTTTGGTTCTGTTGCTATTGCCATGACAATACTTGGAATAGGACAACGAAATAGATTCCCAGAGTGTTGCCGGTTAAGAGATTCTCTGAATGTTTCTTTGTGTCTCGATTTCTATTGTTATATTGTCGGTGTCGGGAGTTATCTAACGTACAAAGATTTTTTCTATTTAAATAAAAAAAAATGGAAGATGCAGTCGTAGGCGTGAAGCTAAGAGTTCTTAATGGTTACATTGTGTTTTTCTCTTCCTATTGTGCATTTGACATTGAATTGATATCTGTTTTTCCATTATTTTTAAAGTCAAAGAACATATTTCCGTTTTTGGCATACATTTGCTTTCATCATACGGTCCATACCCAAGCTGAATTAGGTCACCAATTTTAACAAACAGCAACGGAAGGCCAGATATGTAGGTATAAGCATTTTACATATTCTAGACACTTAGCAGCTGTTTAATTTTCGGAAACACATGTATCCCAAAATTCGTAAAGTAATCATTTAGTTTAGAAATATGCATTGATTAACCCAAGACTGAGTTTGGATGTGTAATTTTATTTTGCCGGAATATACCGAAGCAATATTTGTTTTTACTCTCTAATTTGGCAATGACTCAAATTTCATTTTGAATTGGAAAATGTCTTTGTCGTCCTTAAAACCATATTTTTATATGCCCAAAGTCGTAAAATCTTAAAAAACGTATAAGAGAGTGTGACAGGTTCCTTAAGGCTTTACAAGATATCCCTTATTAGATAGTTGCAGAAACACCACACTATCCTGTCTATAAGAGGATAAGAGGAGAGGATCTATAAGAACCTCTTAACATGATTAATGACATTAATATCGCCACAGTATATCCAACGCTAGGAGTGCAGTAATTTTGAATTCGTGAATAAAAGGAAGGCAGTGATTTAAAGGTGATATCAAAAAATAAGTTACACACAAGTTAAAAAAAAAAAAAAAAAAAAAACCTATCGATCTGTTGCCCCTATAAAGTAGTGACCGTCCTTTACCATACTCATAGTGATGAAAAGAATAAAGAATGCCTTCTATTTCTATTTAACTTCTATTTATGCTGTCAGCATACCAGAATTCTTCAAAAAATAAAATGACTTTATAAAGCTAAGGACATTTGATTTTCAATTTTTCTTTGTTTCAAGTTTCCCCTAACATATATTGACATTTTCAGAAATTTAAAATATACATATATAGTTTCTTTTTCACAGATATAAAGGTTATACAATACGTGTTTTGGTTCGCTTGGCGGTGTTTTTTTTTACTGAAAAGAAAATGGATCAAAGAATCTGTACTAAATGTTGTGTGAGAAATAGAAAGATAATGCCCTAAATGAACGGGCGAAACGAAACTAAGGACAAACGGGATCAAAACATTGAAGAAATCAATACGTATATCATAGTCAAATAACTATCAAAGAAGTTACTGCGAATGTTCTTATATCGCCATGGCTCATGCCATAGCATTTTTCCAGATTTTGGTTATGAAGCATGTGTCAGTGAAGTTTGTTTCGAAACTGCTAAATTTTGACCAGAAGACCCGTCACATGGGCATCGCTTAGGAGCTGTTGTATGACGGGATCTACGTTTCAGATAAAAGGGTCATCACTGGTAACTGGTATATGGTTATGAAGCCGGGACCCAAGAACAATCAAACAATGTTGCGACCTGCAGAGAAAAGACCAAAAAAGCACGTCAGTCGGTCGAATGTGAACGTTTTGCTCACTGTTTTTATCTATTACAATGACGCAGTTTATCATAAATTCTTTTCGGAAGGTAGTTGAAGTAATGGGCCGTTTGCAATACGTTTACAATATGAAGAAAACATCCGGATTTATGGAAAAAAATGCATGGCTTTAGCATCAAGATAATGCACCTGCTCACTCATCGTTGCTTGCGTGTGATTTGTTGGCCAAGAATATTAACGTAATCATGTCTCAGTCAACGTATTCACCGGACTTGACCCTCTGGGACTGTTTTTCTCTTCCCAAAACAAAAGAGAGATAAAACTGAGGAGATAAAGACCGCATCGCTGAAAGAGCGAGAGAAAGAGAAAACCCACATATCAGAAGTGCTTCGATGAATGAAAACATCAAGCGCAAGGGGACAAAATAGATATTGATGAGTAAATAAATATAAGGTGTACAACTTTGCTTCCGCCGTTTTGCCGATATGTGGCGATAACGGTAAGCAGCGGTCGAAAAAAACAGATCGCAGACGTTAGGCAATTGGCTTGGACCTCGGTCAACAGAACACCATTCAAACATTAGTCGATTTGTGTCTGCATCATAAAGTTGTTCTCGATTGAAAATGTTAGTTTAAATTCAAGTCATTCCAAGCCAAATTCTAGTCATTTACGGGAGGTGTTACTGTTTTGTTTCAAAACAGCAGCTGAGTCTCATCGAATGCTCTCAGATACGTATGGTGAGGACGCTATTAGTGAAGACCGGCATAGTGGTGAAAAAGAGGAAGTTTTTGAAGATGCAGAATCGGAGACATTGCTGAGTGAAGACTCGCATCAAACTCAAGACGAATTGGCACGATCAGTGGGAGTGACACAGCAAGCCATTTCAAAACGTCTCAAGGCCATGGGCATGATTCAAAAAAAAGGAACTTGGGTCCCGTATGAGTTGAAACCAAGAGACGTTGAACGTCGTTTGTGCGTTTGTGAACAGTTGCTTCAGAGGTAAAAACGGAAGGGATTGCTGCATCGCATTGTGACCGGGGACAATCATTACGATAACCCTAAACGCAAAAAATCATGGGGATATCCCGGCCATGCTTCCACGTCGACGGTCAAACCGAATATCCACGGCTCCAAGATCATGCTCTGCATTTGATGGGACCAGCTCGGCGTCGTATACTATGAGGCGTTAAAACCAAGTGAAACAATCACATGTGCTCGTTATCGAACGCAATTAATGCGTTTGAGCAGAGCATTAAAAGACAAACGGCCACAATACAACAAGAGGCACGAAAAAGTGATTTTGCAGCATGCCAACGCTCGACCCCACGAAGTAAAAGAGGTCAAAACGTACTTTGGAAACGTTAAAATGGGAAGTCCTACCCCACCCGCCGTATTCTCCAGACATTGCTCCCTCTGACTATCGCCTGTGTCGATCAATGACGCATGACCTGGCTGACCAACACTTCCGATCTCATGAAGAAGTCACAAATTGGATCGATTCGTGGATCGCTTCAAAAGATGAACAATTTTTTCGACGCGGGATTCGTACACTGCCCGAAAGATGGGAGAAAGTAGGGGCCAGCGATGGAAAATACTTTTAATGATACATGTGTGACCAATTTGTTTCATTAAAGCCTCAAATGTTGGGGAAAACATGGCGGAAGCAAAGTTGTACACCTAGTATTTTTCAATTTTTTTTTTTCTGGAATATTATTGGCGAGTAAGTAAAAATTGCGATCAAAAGTTATTTAAATAGAAGCTTTTTAGGTATACGAAATGAGAAATATTCTGAACCGCTGCTTGGAGTCCACCCAGGGATCGAAATTTTCTCTTACTAGTATTGATTTTACAAAAAATTTCCATTTCCAAACATCGACGTCACTTTGTTCAACTATTTATTTTATTTAATGCCAACTGAAGCGGAACTTATAAGAAAGCAATTGGATGAACTTTATTTACAAATAAAGACGATAATCGCTCAGACGGGTTCATTGATGTGAGAAATTACTGGAAATCCAGGGGTGGCAGAATCACTGCTCATTAACGGATTTACGAGAATCTGACTAAATGCGACTAAATCTGTTAATAATAATGGTGGTGCATGATTGTCTATCCACCTGTCACTCATAAAAATATTAATCCCGGGAAAACTCTTACGAATGACTTAATAAGACTTCAGGAATTTAGAGCTTTATATTATGACATTTATAATCGCGACAGGTATTTTTGTTATTATGACCTTAGGATAAATTTAACTCTTCTACTGGTTCTAGACAGGTGAAAGACGTTGATGGTTCTGTAACACTGACCTAATTACTTACAGTGTCAATAAAAAAAATAAGTCTCCTCTCCTCGTTCATAAATGGCGCACCAGTAACTTTGAAAGGATGTTATGGTCCTTTCTGCATATGGAGCATAGGTGCATTTCGATCAAAATTAGTTGATTTCGTCGTTGAGGCTCAGAAGAACTTGAGACGCGATTAACAATTTGCAGGTCGTGGTAAAGTGCAAAGCGAGTAGTCCGCAGTTGGAAAGGACATATCTTGTAATATTACACAAAAAGGTTTTTTTTTTTTTTAACTCGTTTAGATTGTCATTTCTTAGAACCATCTTACGCGCTAGACAAAAATGATTAAACAAGCTTAAATATCGTTACTAACTTAAAAACACCTTACTAGCCCTATACAGACACTCTTAACCATCTACCGGATACGAAGCCAAATATGGCTTTTCAAAAAGGAACATTTTTACGCGAAACAATTCTCCTCTATGAATCTCCGATAAGACATAACGGTAGTTTTTGTACGATTGCGATACACAACAAGGAAGTTATTACTGTTTGCAGCTCAGTGATATGGTTGTTTTCGTTGAAAACGAATGTGTGAACAATTATGGCAAGGTGATTTCAGTGAAAATAAAAAATATTTTGTGGTTAGATATTAATTCATCTTTGCCACGAATAAATTTGTATCAAAAAAAAAAAATATTATCTTGCTCGTTTGAGAGGTAAAACTGTGCAAGCCCTATTTGACTTCGTATGCAACAAGGGGTTGAAAAACTACACAATTTATTGGGTTATCTCTTGTTTTGGTGCGTATGTTATTTCGTTTTATTTTTTACTGTTTAGTTTGTTTGCGATTCTATTTACTTTGTGTTTGTTTAGAAAAATGGAAACCCGTCGTTTTTATGGAGGCTCGTCATTAGTTAATCCCTTCCCAGGAAATGGATCGCGAAGCGATGATGAATTGGCTGGAGATTCATATGTGGAGTTAGAGGCTGAGTTGCTTTCATTAATCAATGCGGCAACATTACGGTGGAAGAAACGTAATCGGATTCAGATGATGAGCCCCTCGTAAAGCTGAAATTAAAATCCGTGAAAGGCAAGAAAAAAAATGAACAACTATCGTGGAAAAGGGCACACCTCCCTAATTACGATGAAGAGTTATTTAAATTTGCCAGATCGACTGAACTTCCAGAATGTGTAAAGCAACTTGAGACATCATCAGATTTTTCAAGTTTTTTTTACCGATGATTTGTTGACATTCATTATTGAGGAATCGAATAAAAAAACTCTTCAAGATGATATAAATAAACCAGCAAATATCACAAAAAACGAATTGGAACAATTTATCGGGATGATTCATGTCTTGTTGTCAACTTCCATCCTCCAGACATTACTGGAATAAGACGGTTGGACAACCAATGGTATATGAAACAATGGCTTGCAATAGATGGGAAACCATCAAAAGGGAAATTCATTTTAATGACAATTATAACTTTAAACCATTGGGAACAGAAAGACATGACAAACTCTTCAAGGTCAGACCACTGTTGGAGAAAATAAGAGAACGTTTGCTCCTGATTCCAAAAGAAGAATTCCTCGCCGTTGACGAACGAATCATTCCGACGAAAAGCCGCCATGAACTGAAACAATATAACCCAGCTAAGCCGCATAAAAGGGGCTACAAGAAGCAAGTTCTTAGTGGAATATCTGGTTTCAGTTACGATTTTGACTTATTTGCTGGGCACCAAAGCAATAAGTATCCTGATGGAGCGCCAGATCTGGGGGTCAGTGGTAATGTGGTAACAAGGCTCAGGTTATCAGTTCAAAAAAATGTTCACCACAAGATTTTCTTTGATAATTGGTATAATAGCTCAAATTTGCAGGTTTATTTGTTCAACAATGGGCTATTACCACTAGGAGCTGTAAGACTCAACCGAGTTCCAAACTCAAGAATCCCGAAAGAACAACTGATGAAACAGGGACGTGGAAGCATGATCTAGAAGGTAGCCACTATAGATGGAGTAAAATTGAGCTTGGTGTCCTGGTTTGACAATAAAATAGTAACTTTATTGTCACCTTATGTTGGAATGAATCCAATTGTTAATAAGAGCCGTTACTCCAGAAAGGATAAGGAGTATAAAATTATTCCTACTCCACAAGCTGTTGAGGTCTACAACAAATACATGGGTGGTGTCGATTTGCTTGATTCTATGTTGGGCTTATATCGGATACAATTACGGTCGAAGAAATGGTATAAACGAATATTTTTTTCACATGATTGATCCTTGTGTAGTAAACGCATGAATTCTTTGGCGTCGGCAACATGATTTTCACATGCCTTTATATGACTTCAAACTCGAAATTGCCGAAAACATTTGCAAAGGTGAAAAAAACTTTTCAGTAGACGTGGACGGCCCTGTAAGGGATCTAGACTGGCATCTCCGGCGACTTCCATTAACAATTTTGAAACGCGCACACAATCACCAACGGAAATACTACGAAAACCAAAAAGAAAGCGTCCTGAAAGGCATCAAGATTTACCATTGTTATCAGTTCGATTTGACAATGTCGGTCATTTCCCAGAAATTAAAAAAAAACGTCAAATTTGCCAAAATGACTGTACCTTTCGGTCATTTACTTTTTGTGAAAAATGTAAAGCTTATTTGTGCTATAACGAAAAAAGAAATTGCTTTTCTAAGTTCCATGGCGTATAGAAACGCAACTTTTAAATATTTTTTTTAATACAATGAATTTTTATGTTAAGTTCTTATTTTTTATTTTTTTTTTATTGAATGCATTTTTATCTTTTGTTAATAAATTATTTAATTCTTCGAATTTTGTTGATTTCTTATGTATTTTATTAACTTAATCTCATATCAAAAATATTTTTGTTTTGTACCCCTTGTATCTTTGTGTTTGTGTTTTATAATTTTGTTTCTTTGGTTTTTTTGTTTTTTTATTTGTATAAGTATATGACCCTTCTTCAGCCTTCTTTAGCATACCCTAATCTATCCTAACGTATGTAAGCCTGCCTTGGTGATTGGCGGGCTTTGCCTTGAAGGTTCTGACTTATCAAAATTGATCACTTACAATGTTCACTCCAACCACCAAAAACGTTGTTGCAGTCGGACGACGTCTTCGCGATCTCAGCGTGAATTCGACCAACTGAAACTAAGGCCCTCGCGGTGTGCGATATCACGTTCGTAGGGGAACCGTCGTTCCACAGGATTGCGGGGTACGTGGCAGATTTAAGGTTTAAATAGAGAAATGCCTCTGGTTGTCAAAGCCGTTAAGGCGCCCCCTCTCGTGGTACAAGTAGTTGGTTTAGTAAGCTCCAAAGATCAGGTTATTGAACGAAGTCATTGGTCTTGCAAGGTGGCTTTGGTTTAGATTTATCAGAAAAATTGTCCATCCGTAAAATCTTAGCCCTATTGTAGAAGATCTCGTTCGGTCAAAATTTCTTGCACTCAAATTCGGGGGTTCTATGTAGTCCGAGACAAGTTCTGAGGCATTGTCTCTCAGACACCCGGATCCTTTCCATATGATGGCTCCCACATTGAACCAGACGGGACATCCATAGGCAACCATGGGCCTGATTAAAGCCATGTAGCAGATTACCTTCACTCTGAAATCAAGTTGGCTGCAATGAAACAGCCATCTTGTCAGAGCGAAAGCGCCCCGGGCCCTTGCCAAAGCAGCATCTACTCGTATATGTTTATCAAAAGCCAGATCCCAAGGTATCTGACTACACTTTGTTTCGCCAGTGGATGCCCATCCCAGAATATGTCCCAATTTTTTTCTAGTGTTCCCAGATGCCCTATACCGCGGCGTTCTGAATAAAATAAATTCTGATTTCTAGAAGTTGATTTTTGACTTTTGAGGTCACGTTGCAGAAAAGAAACAATGACGTAAGAAAAGAAACTGTACGTAATTAAAGCGTTCGCGTACACTATTGAATGGTGAAAAGAAGCTGAAGTAAATGCTGAAAAGGATCGGCGAGCTCATTGTACCCTGTTGCAGTCCATTTCTATTATCAAAATTTTTGGTAGAAATTACTTTTGCAATTTTTACAACGAACTTTCTACTATTGTATTTAACGTGTCAAAAAAGCATATACGGTTTACTTCTGCCCAACCAACTAAGCTTGCAATAAAGTCCTTCTAAGCATACGGTGTCGACCGCTTTTACGAAAGCATACAGACCGTTACCACTGGATATCCGATATGCGCTTCGACGTGGCATGAATTGTGAAACCGAATTGGTTATCCGGAATGATTTTATTGTCCTCAACCCATTTAGACAGGGGTCAATGGACTACCTTCTCGAATTTACTCGGAAGGTGACTTGTCGATCAAAGATTTCCCGGGTTAGAGGTGTCTTTACCCCTCTTGGGGATTGGTTGCACCACCGCTGTCTTGCAATACGCTGGATAATATGCAGTATTCAGTGCGCTGTTGAACTGGATGGCGTACATCTCTACAGACACTGATGACCAGCCACTCTTCAATGACTCGAAGATCATCTGAAGATCCTCCGTCGAAATAAACAGCGTGCTAGCCCCTTCACTGGCGACGGCATTCATCATTGGAGATTGGTTGCACCACCGCTGTCATCATTTGCCATGAAATCCTCATCGAACTTGGTAAAATCAAGGTTCTCTGATCGTCAATGATCGATATCATTTCGAAGAGAGAAATGATGAAATAGGACTCTAGCCTCCAGGTCGTGCTTGGGCGGATGCTATCATTCACTTTATATGTACACCTTCTGAAAGATACCTCCCACTGTCGCTACCTTCTCCTGGGGATCCTCGATCATGAACAAATCATCATCCAAAACATTGTTCTCGGGATCAATGCTGACTGTTCGTAAAAGGCGTTCATTGTCTGATACTCCCGGAAGCTTTAGATCCTGAATGTCATTCTGATTTTATGAAATATTGTAGTTATTTACGGGAACATACTCGCTCTACTGAAATTTACAGCACGGGTTCTGTTGTTCCAATGCAAATTTACAGACATTCAGTAATTTTCTTTGATTAACTGTTGGAGATTTTTAGTCAGTGACTTCGGTTAATGCGGTTATTATTTTCAGAACAAACACTTTCACCCCTATTATTCAGGTATTCATTCTCGAGTAATGTTGAATGTCTCGCATCGTTTATCTGATGTTATGGTAATATTTCTGGCATTGATACGTCAATGGTTGATAGAGCATGGACACCACATCAAGATGTGCCAAAATGTCGAACACTTCAGTTGCCTACGGGGTAGTTAAAGTTTCCATTTGGTTTCAAATTGTAATAAACCAGCAATTGAACCACAATTGTGCTGTCATTAGGGGCTATTTTGATTAAAACTTTTAAGCAACATTATCGGCATTTTAACCAACATTATCTTAGCTGCGTCACTGTTTTTTATTACTGATTTCACAAGAGTATAATCATTACGATAAACGTATGTCACGCTTGCAATACCAATTACACCAAACTTTAGTTTAACCTTTATTTTTACAGAGTCATGCTAAAATATCATATATCACCTGAAAAGGTAAGTGGGCAATTTAATAACAAAGGAAAGCCTTTCGTATGGGTTAAGTATTGAAAACTCTCCATATCGTGGATAGACAAAATTCTATACAAACCTATAATTTTTGTCGTAAATTTAAATTAACATGAACAAGATGGTGAAAATATTAAAAAACCGGCATAAAGAGGAAACACTATTTCAAGCATTCGTTCGTCTATTTAGGAGTAGCTCTTTCTCGAAATGAAGAAAAGAGTTCTCTTTTAAGTGAGCCACAAGTTTATAACAACTTCAGTTGGAATACTTTGAGATATTGACGATTTAATATCAAAACACAAACTCTGGGAGATTGAAATTTAATTGTGGAATTCACTTTACGAAGGAATGTGTTGTGGATTAAGCATGTTCTCATTAACTGACG
Organism: Merodon equestris; assembly: GCA_958301585.1. Taxonomy (NCBI): domain Eukaryota; kingdom Metazoa; phylum Arthropoda; class Insecta; order Diptera; family Syrphidae; genus Merodon; species Merodon equestris. The sequence goes on along the minus strand of OY284414.1, from coordinate 73,849,251 downwards.
AAATCGTTTCCCGTTAGAAAATATCTCATTTACAATTTACAATGGGGGGATGCCGTCGTGTCTTAATGTTCTTATTTTTTCTGGAAGCAATACGAAGTTCATTGATGCCATACTTATCCTTTAAAGGCTTTCTTCATTATGCGGATGAATATTTGGGCGTTAATTACATGGACTATAGCTGTAACAGGATTCACGGATCGACTGATTGTGGAAGACGAACATGACAATATAGATTTGTGGATAATGAGCAATTAAATGTTATATTGTGTTATATATTAGTATCCGAGCCTAGTGAATAATATTTGAACGTTTTTTATGTCGTCTTTGACATTTGTGATGTAGATATATGTATAGTATTTGAATTGAATTCGGGGCGTGTCCAATGAAGACACTAGTACTGCGACCATAAAAATCTATTGTACCCCCTTCTTTGGTCTAGAGTGCCGCCTTCAAGAATTTGACAATTTCTCTAGATGGGATTTCTTGTAAGTACCTCGTGCAGGGACGGGTTAAGAATATCCCTGCAGCGATACCTCTCGCTTGTCGTAAAAGGCGACTAAAACAAAGGTAAACAAAAATCACATCTAGGCAATTTAGAAAACACCAAGGTGAGCCTAGGGTCACATATACCACCATTAAACTGCCCCACAAGTGTGCATGCAAATCAGTGGGTTGACACGACTGGAGATCACCGGTGTTGTAAGAGTAAGATCAAACAAAAAAAAAATAAAAATCTGGAGCATGCCCGTGTCAAAAAAAGGAGGGGAAGACAGAAAACGGTCAAACCGTAGCATTATGGAAAAGAACGCTAAAAGGAAAAGCACTACCCCGCCAGGCACTACTAATGGTCGTGATCCTGGGACGAGCAGCAATGCTCGGGTCAGAGCTATAGGATTTCCGGGGGATAGCAAAGTAATGCAACGGCGTAAGCCACACTTAAGAGTCGCGAGTTGGAACGTTGGAAGCATGAGTGGGCGCAGCTATGAGCTTGAAGAAATGATGGTTAGAAGGCGAGTAGACATCCTGTGCGTACAAGAGACGAAATGGCGAAACACCGGTAATCGGGCACGTTTCTTGGACGTTAAAACAAAAGCCTACAAGATGTTTTACTATGGATTGGAACAAGGAAAAAACGTAATCGCCATCATCCTTGCAGCAGAGTTACTTGGCAACGTCTTAACCATTTCAAAGTCCAGTGACCGTTTGATGGCTCTCAAATTGATGATGCATGGTGAGATGTGGAACATCGTAAGCGCATATGCCGCTCAAGTAGGATGCGAACAAAAAGAAAAAGATGCATTCTGGCTAGATTTCCACAACCTTGTCAAAATCATCCCAAAGGAAGAGCTTTTGTTTGTTGGGGGAGATTTAAATGGACATGTCGGGAAGACAAGCGAAGACTATGAAGACTACCACGGAGGGCTGGGATACGGCACCAGGAATTCTTCAGGTGAAGATCTCCTAAAAATGTGCAAGTCGTACGATCTTATAGTGCTAAATACCATATTCGTCAAACAAAGCCGGCACCTGATCTCTTATAGCAGCGGCGGAAATGAAACTCAAATAGACTATCATTTGGTATCCAGTTTCATGAAGCCACGAGTTAAAGATTGCAAAGTGATCCTGGGAGACGCGATCGCCCCTCAACACCGTCTCCTCCTGACTGAATTTTTTATGGATGCGAGAAAGAAGTCAAAGCAGCAAACGAAGGTGTCTGAGAGAATCAAGTGGTATAAGCTGGATAAAGGAAAAGGCGAAGCTTTTATTACCAACATGAAAAACTACCTCTTTTCCATTATCGATGAGGAGGGCGGAGCACAAGACATGTGGGATTCCCTACAACAATCTGGCCTGGAGAAAGCCAAATCTCTGCTCGGAACATCTAAAGGCCCCTGTCAACATGCAAAAAAAAACCTGGTGTTGGACAGATGAAGCCAAAGCAGTGATACACGAAAAGAAAATGGCTTTCCAAGCTTGGTCAAAGTGCTCTTCTACTAATAGAGAGGAAAAAGCTCGCCGTGAAAAGGTATATAGATGTTGCAAAGGTATCGCGAAGAAAAAATGCGCCGAATTCAAAGCGAAAAGCATGGAAGGCCTCTCTCAGGAGTTGGAAGAAATATCGTCTTCCGCGTCTGACAGGAACCAGGCTACCCAGGAGCTTCGACAAAGCAATTTGAACAAAGGAGCAAATATCTTTAATATAGCCGCCCAGAGAAGAAGAAATGCTCAGGAGATTCGTTTCCCAAAGTTTATTAACAATGCTGATGGCCAACTCCTTGTGGAAGACGAAAAAATTCTCCACAGATGGCGACAGTATTGCGAGGAACTTCTGAACGAACAGTTTCCCCGAGTGTACTTTCCAAGAGCCGCCCCGAATCATGCCGAAATATCCGACATCACAGTCGAAGAAGTTCGGTACGCGGTTAAAAACTCCAAGAAAAGAAAAGCTGTTGGGCCGGACGGGATACCCTCTGAGTTTTGGAAAAAGATGGGAGACATCGGGTCTAGATGGCTCATGGTTCTTATCTCCAAACTTATGAGAGGCCACACTATGCCTAATCAATGGAGGGAAAGCTATCTTCTTCCATTGCACAAAGGAAAGGGTGATACGCGAAATTGTGATAACTACCGTTCTGTCAAACTGATGTCGCACTCCATGAAGATCGTTGAACGGGTATTAGATAGCCGACTGCGGAAAATAATACGACTATCTGATGACCAGTGCGGGTTTGTCTCGGGTAAATCAACAACAGATGTAATCCAAAGTATAAGGATCATGATGGAAAAGCATCGTGATTCTTCAAAGGATTTGCATATGGTGTTGGTTGATTTCGAGAAGGCCTTTGACCGGCAACCAAGAGATCTTTTATGGGTAGCGCTAAGACAAAAAGGAGTTCCAGAAACCTACGTGCGAGTGATTATGGACATGTACGAGAGAGCAACGACAAGAGTAAGATGCACCGCAGGAGTCACCGAAGAGTTCGCAATCAAAGTCGGTGTACACCAAGGGAGCGTCCTCAGCCCACTGCTTTTTATAGCAGTCCTTGATTGCTTGCTTGAAGGAAAAGTGACGGACCCCAATGTGCACCAGCTATTCTTTGCTGACGATGGGGCCATTATAAGTGATGATCAGGCGTCCCTACAACGAGCACTTGATGTGTGGGTGGACATTTTTGAGGGACACGGGTATCGTATTAGTTCAAAGAAGACAGAGTATCTGTGCTGCCCGTTCTCTGACCCTCATCAGCCTATTCCAGACATTTACTTGAATGGAAGAGTGCTTCCCAAGTGTGAAAAGTTTAAATATCTGGGATCTATGATTAATAGAGAAGCAACTTGTGATGACGACATCAAACATCGCGTAAGCGTAGGGTGGATGAAGTGGCGGGAAAGCTCCGCCATCTTCTGTGATCGAAAAATGCCCCCTAAGCTGAAAGGAAGGCTCTACACTTCAGTTGTACGTCCGGCGCTCACATACGGTTCACAATGCTGGACAATGCACAAAAAGTATGAGAGCAAATTAACGGCAACTGAGATGAAGATGCTTCGCATGACAGCGGGAGTAACAAAGCGTGACAAAATTAGAAGTTCAAAGATCCGAGGAAGCCTCCACGTAAAAGAAACCATCACAAGAAATATAGAGCGCGACCGACCCAGTTGGTATTGCCATGTTCAAAGGAGGGATCCTTTGAACCCCGTCCAAAAGGCGTTATCAATCAACATTCCAATTTCAACATGCAAAAAAGGCAGGCCGAAAAACAATTGGTGCAAACAAGTGCAAAAACACCAGCATTTGATTGGCCTCAGCGATGAAGTAATCCCAAACCGGGAAGCCTGCCGCTACTTTCTGAGGTCAAACCGGCGGACCCCACAAGCGGACCAGTAGGAATGCAGTTAAGTGGGAAGGTTACGGTCCTACACTTCTGACCATAACAACGCCGGAGAAAAAAGGAAAAGAAGAAGAAGAAGGGATTTCTTGTAAGTCTTTCCCCATTATGATTGTTTTGCTTGTCATTTTGAATCTTTCTCGGTAAAGTTTGGGCTAATGTCAGTATGTGTTCCATAGTTTACTTAGCCTGCCCACATTGCCTACAGATTTCTGTGCTGTTGACACCCATTTTATAAAGGTGGACACAGTGGCCTTCCCCATGTCCTGTTACTAACTCATATAGCACTCTTAGGTCGGCTTTATTGAGTTCTAGAGCTTCTTTGGCACATTTGGGATTGTGATCCTGTTCCATGAACGTTTTTGAGTGTTTAATACCCTCCTGTCTTTTCCAGAATTGGTTCCTTTGTTTAATGATTCATTTATGTAAATATAGGTTAATGTCCGAATTGTAAAAACAATAAAGGAGGGATGGCCACGTAAAAGGTATTTGAGCACCTTTCTTGGCCCTTATATTAGCCTTTTCATTCTTTTCATAGTTTTCATGATCTGACCCCCAGATCAGCTTTAGTCTGTTATTTACTGCCAGTTTGTTTACTGTTTTGTTACATAATCAGACAACCTTAGAGTTGAAAGTATATCTCTTCAGCGCTTTAAAGGGTTAAGATGCAGTTAAATTTTTCATCGAATTTTTTTTTTTGCATTTTCTTGAAGTATGATGATACTTATTGTCTAAAATTTCAAGTCAATCCGATGAATAGTTTCCGAGATATCTTACAATTAGTGCAGGTGTCTCGAGCCCTCACGACCTATTATTAGGTTGTACTACATGAAATGTCCGATATTTTTGTAAAAATTAAAAGTCTTTTATAAAATATTCTCAAATGCGTTATCAATGTTTTTGGTTGCCAGAGACGCATTATGTCCCAGTTTGAACTCGTAAAGAAAAAGAGTACGAATTTTGAAGCGTCGCCGACAGCGTGATATAAAAATTCCTAGAAAAAAATAACTGTACTTGTAACGGACCCTAAAAGTCGCACATATTAATTAAATAATTAAATTTTTGTTTGGGCATCAGTATACTCCTATACGTGGCAGTTGAACTGAGTGGTCGATACTTGTGAGTTTATATAAAATTTTATTTGATTATTTTATCATGGATCGTAGCAAAGGTTCCAGAGAATTTCGGAGAATTACTAAGGTTCGTAAAACTACCTGTTTCTGCTTACATTTACCAATGAACAGAATTTTTTGCTCATTAATAGCTACATTTTCTCCCGGGTATTTTCTCTGCATCTTTTCTATATTGCAAACACTATTAGGCGAATTTTCCAAAATCGGTATATTTCATAGTTGAAGAAACTTTATGATCTTCGACGACTTTCAAATTTGCTTAGATAACAAAATATCTATTACGCGTATGTAAAGTGTCTGCTGCCCAAAACTTTCTAATTCTCGGAAGACCTAGAACACCCATAGCGATGGAACAACCGATGACAGATCTCATCTCTTCAGTGAATATCGATAATAAGTGGAAAAAATGGGGATCAATGTTTCTTGAAAAGTACTCAAGAGAACTTTGTATTGGAGAATAACTCTCCAGTTGGAGATCTGCGTCTGAACTGTTGTTGAAATTTTCTGACCGATTCCAATTTAAAGTCCGATTACGCACTTCACTACGTGAAGCATTAGCATAGTTGGAAAGAGGTTCCCCAACTGAATCTTCCCATTCACTTTCTTGGAATACATCTTCAACCAAATCTTGTTGGCCCACCTGCAAATCTTTTTCGAGTTCATCCTTGTCTGTCCCTTCACAGTCAGAGATATCGAGGTCCACCAGGAACTCAGATATATGAAAATAGTTCAAACCTTAAAAATGAGAATTTTATGTCTTAAATGCCCAAAGTATCACCTGTGAAAAAAAAACCTCTAAATAAACTAATAATCGTCGAATTTCGACTATTTTTTTAATTAGAATGCACGATTGATCTTCAATTTATTTAAATCAGACAAAAAAGGAGCACAAATCTATTAAAAATGAATATTTACGTTTCTTATACGCCGACTTGATTTCCGACTGGATATAAACAACGATAAAAATCCTTCAGTCGAATAATGGCCACCCATTGATCAAAGATAGGTTCATGTAGTTGCTAATTATGTACTCAGTTAAGGTATAAAATGTTAGATGGCGCAAAAAAAATTACTGAAATGAAGTATCACAGGTAATACCGGGGGTCTCAGGAGGATAAGGAGTTGGAGAAAGAATTTCTTGTTTTATTGACGTTTGGCCTTATTAAATATTAAATATATACATATATATATTGTGTATAAGGTGTACACCTTTGCTTCCGCCGTTTGCCGATATGTGGCGATAACGGTAAGTAGCGGTCGAAAAAAACAGATCGCAGACGTCAGGCAGTTGGCTTGGACCTCGGTCAACAGAACACCATTCAAACAAACATTGTCTACATCATAAAGTTGTTCTCGATTGAAAATGTCAGTTTACGAGCCAAATTCTCGTCATTTGCGGGAGGTGTTACTGTTTTGTTTCAAAACAGCAGCTGAGTCTCATCGAATACTCTCAGACACGTATGGTGAGGACGCTATTAGTGAAACAACGTGTCGTGAGTGGTTTCAACGCTTCAAGAACGGTGGTTTTAACGTCGAAGACCGGCATAGTGGTGGAAGAGAGAAAGTTTTCGAAGATGCAGAATTGGAGACATTGTTGAGTGAAGACTCGCGCCAAACTCAAGAAGAATTGGCACGATCAGTGGGAGTGACACAGCAAGCCATTTCAAAACGTCTCAATGCCATGGGCATGATTCAGAAAGACGGAACTTGGGTCCCGTATGAGTTGAAACCAAGAGACGTTGAAATTGCTATCGAAACTGAGTATGAATAATTTCGTCGTAGCTTATTTGACCAAAGTATCTGAATGAAATAACTAGAAATTGTATTTTATGACAATCTTTGACTCCTTTGAAGGATAGGAAGTTCTGCTCAGCCAAGTAATCCTTCAACGATCAGAACGGGTGGTAGTCAGAAGGGGCGATACCAATGCCGTCATTGACAGTAGTTTAATGTCAAAGGACTAAAACCGAACTTGTTGGTCGTACAAGTTGAATCTTTTAACACCGACTCTTAAATTAATAAAGCCTTAACAAAGGAATACATTGGAAGACAATCTACACACTTTTATCAGCAAGGCCCCGAATTTTAAGATGATTATAATATTTTCAGTTTAGAGGAATCTTAAGATGTTTCTGTCCATCTGCTCAGAAGGGATAGCTTCTCTTACCCTCTAAGAAATTATTTTGATCTATAGCGATCCTCCACTTTGAATGTTAATAGTTTCAGAACGTATTCGAGTTACGAGTATATCCAAAAAGTAATGGGGATTAAGTTATGTCGTTTTGTCATTTGTCGGATTCGCATGAGTATCTATTGGAAAACAGCATATTTACAATTATATATGTACTCTATATACTCTGCGAAAAAAGTATAAAAATCTTCGGAAGCATGGAGGTTTGTCGATTCCCGTATGTTTAATTCAATGCCTCAAAACAACGTATTTTTATCATTGTTAGACATTTACTAGAGTCAAATGGAACCCAGAAACCTAGTTAATATAAATAAGATATACCTAGTTCCTTATTGTATATAGCGACTACCTTATATATGTAGCTCCATGAGATAGATGTGTAACATGTTCCATGTAATACAAAATTTTCTTTACCTGAAACGATAAAAGAAAATTATTTTGGTATTATACATATTTATTTATTTATCCACTGAATTCTTACAGATGCAGAAGCATAAAATATGTAAAAACATATGATATCTAATCATGTGAAAATCGATTCAATCATCTTTAGGATTATGTAAACGAGAATACCTGAGAACAATTACGTGGTGAAAGTAATTACATATACTTATCTACGCGTTGGTATATATAAAATATTACGTTGCCTTAGAGAGAGTATTTAGGGGGACCTAAGGAAATAAATCTTAAATAAACAGAAGAAACTCCTCATCAATCACTTTTAGTTGTGTATGTTGTCATAAAGCTCCCCCGGCAAACCTATACTCGTAATAACAAACTTTGGTAAATATTTTTTAGTTCCCTCCAGTCTATATTTGTTTCATAAACCGAACCAATAACATATTATATGATAAAGACATATTCTAAGGAAGGCCGAGTGGAGGTTATATATAAGAGTTTGGAAACATAAGGATCTCTAAAATCCTTACACAATAGACAACGTTATCCAAATTAGACAGCGTATTGGAGGATAAAACGAATATTTAAAAAAAATATTATCAGAAGTAGGATCCTCGGGTTGATACGTCTGAGGAAAATATGCAAATATTTGAGAAAGTTCTCCCACAACTAACCTTGCTTAGTTAAAGAGCGACTCATCAAAATGCCGAGATGAAAAATGATGCTCTGTTGCTGTTCCTTGAAAAAGCTGGATTAAGAATACAATACATTTTATCCATTTTTTCATTTTTACATTTTTTCCAAAAAAAAGGTTCGCTTTTTTGTGCCACGTCATTTGCAAAGAGGGAATCTTATTTGATTCTGGTAAAATTGAGGCGATGAAGACTTGCTCGGCACTGATAAGTCGTACTTCGTACTATAATTCGCTGAAATTGTCCGACCCTAACTCTGGTTGACCGAAAATTGTCAGCAATGATTAAGCTGATAGATCATTTTCACGTTTAGCTTTTTGGGCGAGAGTTCTTGACCCGCAACTAATATGCTATTCCTAATTGGTTGCGCCTACCATGCGCTGATCAAGTGTTTCATCATTGTTAGTCCAAGGAAGCGAATAACGACGTCGATGAAAAGTATCCAGTAAACGTATGCATATGTACGAGTATTTCTCCAAATTAATAGTGAACTGGCCCTAGATAAGAGACTCAGACTCAATGTTTTGATATTCGTTACTCAGCTAATCGAAGCGGGTATACGCCCTAATTCGACCAATGTCTCTGGAGGCAACAATTTCTTGTAAACATATTGGGCTCAAATTGAAAACTTATGTTTATTATATTAAATCAAATGTTTTGCAAAAAAAAAAACCTACAACGCCTACGCAGCCAGAGCGAATATTACTTGTCGTCCTAATCATTAACTAGCGAAATGTAATCGAAATGCTTCAACCACTCGGTTTGGTGGACACTTTGGTTCCAATAAGACGTCCGAGGAATTTATATCACGATTTTACTGGGTCGAAGGCAGATAAGATGTCGAAATATACTGCTTGAAATGTGATGCTTGTGAGGACCAAAAACGGCAACCAACAACAAACATCCTCAGTCAACTACTATCGAGTGGGTCTAGTTATTTCCCCTTGTCGATCAGACTGCTTTTTGTCGTTGTGATAACTTAATGGAATTGCATTCGAATCAAGGTCGTACATTTGAAGCAGAAACATTTCAAAACGTTATGGAACCTATGGGTATTCATAAAACACAAACTACTCCGATATATCCGCAGCCTGACGAGCTTGTTGAAAGAAAGACTAAGACTGTGTTGCTCTATCTTCCTAAGTACGTTACACAAACAGGATGATTGGGATGACTTTTTGCTTTTATTTGCCATGGGTTATCAATTGTCTTAGCAGGGATCGATTAAACAGTCACCTTTCACCATGCTTTTCGGCAGAGAAATCAGAATGCTCCCAAATTATTTTCCTTGGACACCTATTAGAGGATAAAACGAATATTTATAACAATAAAAAATATAACGACAAGGTGCATTATAGGAGTATATTCCTTAAGATTAAGAATTAGGTGCTAAAATATTAATAGTCATGAAACAAGACTATCTATATTATACTATATTATCATTTCATTTCAATGTGGCTAAACTAAAGTACAGCATGATGGAGAATGTTGCTTAATTTTTTTTTATTTAATTCGTGTAAGTTCAAAAGTGTACGCTCTTTTGGGGTGTAGATGGTTTGTGTCGCAGATGTTCGTTCACTACTCTCCGGAGGTGGTTGTCCTAGTTAGGACTTGAGAGATTCCACTGAATTTGCGTTGGTTGTAGTTCACAGCAACTCTTTTGTTTCTATGTCATTAAGGTGGTGTATTGGAAATGCACACAAAGAGTATGAATTTTGAAGTTAACTTATGCTGGAAGTGTTATGCCTTCATCAGCACTTTTTGATCATCTCTTATTCACAACTGATGTTGTTGCACAGCTTTTCCGTATAGGAATTGTCCGTGACTATGGACGGACTTGAACTACACACCTTCGGCGCAACAGTCGGTGATGGTTCAATTGCACCACAACCACCCCTTTATAAAATCAAAGTATACCTGTGAATTTATACCTATATATAAAAATGAATCAATATTTCCTTCGTGACCTTAAAAACGGCTTGATCGATTTAACTAATTTTTGTTTTTTAAATGTTCGCAATAGTTTAAATTAATGGGTTTTACCTACAGAAAATGCTGCTAAAACTTACATCGCGCTCGATTTTTTACATAAGTCCCGCTTTGACGGCTTGTCGTACTTCGACACATTCACGTGCATACATATGTTACGCGTAATTAATGTAATCCTAATCCCAACCAATAAGACAGTCCAATTTAGGTCTCAGAAAGCGCCATGCAGTATTTCAAAAAAACGATGGAGCTAATCAAACTCCAGAGCAACGCAGAGAACGAAATGCAATTGAACGGTTACGAATATTACGTGGAGAACCCCCTATTGCGCTCAATACTCATCGAGCTGCATTTCATTACAACGTGGCATTGATTACAGTAGACATAAATCCGTTGTCATTGAATCGATAAATTTTAAGTGTCCACATTGTAAAGCACTTAAATACAAAAATTAAGCACCTGGAATGTGTTGCGCCAGTTGCAATATCAAATTGACGCCATTGGTCCCGTCACCTGAGCCACTGCCATCATTGGTTTCCGGAGCAGTACAACAATTGCTTCCAAATGACATCATTTGGTGGAACGAATGTCATTTGGGATAATTTTATGCCTACTTTTAAGGCACCTAATTAAAAAACCAGTAATCTTCTACATGGTTCAATCATTTACACACTTAACAGGAAATTGATTGTACTATATTTATATGTATTTACCTTTAGAGATTCAAGGTAAAATATACCAACGAACAGGTTCACTGTTGCCACCACCAGATACAGAATACAAATTTATTTCATGGGCGATTCAGCACAGCAAGTTGATCAGAGTTGTGCACACAACAGTTCTGTGAAAATACGAATTCTGGAACAACTGCAAACTTTTTTCCATCAGCACATTATTCAAAATCGCACTGGACCACATGCCATCTGATGATTACAAAATTATAATCAGAGCCGCTAAGGACAACACGCAAGATGTTTTAATGTGCCAACAATTGATGAAGCTGCCATTGTCGTCGTTGGTAAAAATGTACAAAACCGTGATATTGTTCCACATCGCCGAAACGATCAGCTGCAACGTGTGTCTTAAACACATCGATCATATGATGCGTTACAATATCCCATCTTATTTTGGTAAGGTGAAGATGTGTATCATTTTTCGATCAAGATGATATATCCGCTTACAGGTAAATAGTCGTAACTATACTATTATTTATTAATTATCAGAACATTAATTCATTTTGTTGACACAGACATTTATTTACAGGCGCCGAAACTAACAAAAAAATTATTTCAATGAATTATTATTCATACCAACCCATGGTGCGGGAAAATGAAGATGGGTTTCTATTTCATTTCACCGAAATGCTGTTGATGTGTACGTCAAAGTTGAAACTTTATCAGGTTGAACCAGACAAAACTCTGTTCCGAGGAGTACATTCATCTTCGGGATACGATCAATGTTGATGGAAACGCACGGAATGTAGGCCGAACTCTTTCACCAACATATGTCGGAAGCCCGCGACATATGCACGAATATGGTCAAGATGCCATGTCATATGTTCAACATTATGGCACAGCAGATTTGTTCAAAGCGCCGTGGTGCAGTAGGTGGTGTGTCGGCCTCAAAAAATGGACGAAAAATGTTCAAAACGCTAACAGAAACCATCACCTGAAATTATGGTTATCCACTGTACCGCCGTCGATCGACTGAAGACAATGGGAGATAAACTGTTGATAATAGTTGGGTGGTTCCATTTTCACCATTACTCTCCAAAATATTTTAAGCGCACATATGTAAATGTTGAATATTGCTACTAAATAAAATAAATATTGTAATAAACAATACATTTTTGTAACAAAGAAAATATCAAATGACTTAGACGTATCTAAATCATTCGGTAAAGTCTGGCACAAGGGACTACTTTACAAACTTAATAAAGCCTTACCATTAGACTTTTACCTGCTACTTAAAAGCTATCTTGACCAACGACACTTCTATGTAAAACACAAGGAAGAATACTCTAATTTGCATATAGTTCAAGCTGGCGTTCTCCCGGGTAGCGTTTTGGGGCCACTACTCTACTTAATATACACTGCGGACTTACCTACCCCGACATCGCAACACTCCATGCCAGCAAAACCATTTAAATAATACAATACAGTGGTTCACAAAATGGGGTATACAAATAAATCAAGAAAATACTATCCAGGTTATCTACATCACTAGAAAAATTGACAATCCACCTCCTATGTATAACAATTAACAATAAGAACATAAAAACCAGCGATCACGCCAAATATCTAACAACATCTAATCAACATCTATGTAGGGTCACCCTACATTTTTACTTCCACGATCCACACAAAAGTCAAGCTCGGGTCAAGTTCAAATTCGTGTCCACTTACATTTTTTTCGTTTTACTTATTAAAATTATAAAATAAATTTATTCGAACAATTAATTTCATTTGCTAAATAAACCCCCCCCAAAATAAAATCCCCATCCTACATGGTGTCAGAAGTGGGATTGCATAGAGACGCAGCAAAGTGATCAGTTAACGAGATTAAAAAAAAAAAAAAAAAAAAAAATCTGAACTACGAATCAGATAAGAAAAAAAAAAAACAAGCAAAAAAGTGAAGTGAAAAGGGCCTTTAAAGAAAGTACGGTGAACGGAAAAATGAAAAATAATTTAAAAATAGTGCAGCAGTGAACAAAAAAAAAAAAATGGTACCGCAAGTCCTCAAAACTGGTGAGATCTCCGTTTATTAGAAAAGCTTGAAGAGAAACTGCATGAATTTAATAAAAGCTTTCATTCCAAGTTCAAGACAAATCTGAAATGCTTAAGGAAACGCACTGCATTAACGACTGTGTTCCTGTCAATTTTATTACGTCAATGACAGTTGATTATTTTGTTTATATTTTTGCATGATTATTATTCTCTCTATTTTTGCATGAGTTTGCATGAATTAAGTATATTTTTTCGGGTAAGATAAATGAATGGATGAATTAAGTTCCCTAACAACGAGAACCTTACAAAGTTTACTTAAGCAAAGGAGTGTGTCCCATAGCTACAAATTAAAGACCGAACTTGTGGAACGGCTTAGAAAACTGATGCAAGAAGAAGAATCGAACCAAGAGATCACTGATAATAAGATTACTGATAAGGGGGAAGTTTATAAGGAAGTAGATATGCCGCACGAAAATAATTTTGTGTTTAAAGATGTTGAAGAATCCCTGGAAATTTTTACGGGTGAAACCGGTAAAAACGTCAAAAGGTGGTTAAATGATTTTGAGGAAATCTGTACAGTTTGTGGATGGAATGATATCCAGAAGTATTTATACGCCAGACGTATTTTACGAGGCGCAGCTAAGCTCGCTATCGAAGCCAAAATGGGCGTGTGTAGTTATGACACATTGAGAAGCACGCTATTATCGGAATTTCACGATCCTCGTCCCAGCATTGATATTCATCGCGCTCTAGAGTCCCGCAGGAAACGTCCTACTGAGAGTTTTTTAGAGTATTTTTATACCATGCAGCAAATTGCCAACGAAGGAAGCGTCGACGACCCATCTCTTATTTCTTATGTTGTTGAAGGCATACCAGGTGACGCTATGAGCAAGGCTGTTCTCTGTGAAGCGACGACACTGGAGGAATTAAAAAAGAAGTTCATCGTTTATCAAAATATGCGACGTTCCAGTGGAAGCAGTTTTAAATCGAGAACCAAGGCGGAAGGCCAGGCTGGTCCATCTTCCAGGGAATATCGAGGCGGTAGGAGATGTGGCAACTGTGGTTCATTTTCGCATGCCTCTCAAGAGTGCCCTGATAGGAGCAAGGGCTCGCGCTGTTTTTCATGCAGCGAATTCGGGCATATCGCGACTAGTTGTCCCAAAAGGACGCGAGGTCAAAGTAGTGGTTCAGATGGTAGGCACAATGTTAACCGTATTACCGCAAATAGCTCCAGAGTTTTCGTAAACGTCGGTGGAAAGATTTATCATGCCCTAATTGATACCGGAAGCGAAGTTACAATCATGAAGGAGTCGGTCAAGCGTGAAGCAGGATTGGGTAACTACGATCCTGAGGTGGTGCTATTAGCTGGATTTGGTGCTAATGAGCTTCGTAAGCCATTGGGTTCTATTATGGTGGATGTCAAGGTTCGAGGCGAAAATTATACGGTTCGTTTCCAAGTGGTCCCAGATAACTGGACATCTGATGATATTATTCTGGGTAACAATTTTTTAGAAAAGGTCTCTCTGTTAATTGAGAACGGCGAAGTCAAAGTTTGCAAGCCAACTTCAACGAGTGAAAGAGAAGATCCTGAACATTTTTTAAAGGACATCAAATTGGTGAACACCGTAAAGTACAATACAATGGATTTAGTACGAAAGGTGAAAGATGGAGCTATAAGGAGGCAGCTAATTACCATGATTGAAAGCTATAAGCCGGAAAAGGTAGAAAAATCATGCATCGAAATGAGCATCTTACTGGAAGATGAACGACCCATTTACCAAAAAGCGAGGAGGTTAGCGCTGACGGAAAAGAAAGCAGTGGACGAACAGATTCAAGAATGGATGCGCGACGGAATTATACGGCATAGTCGATCAAATTTTGCGAGCCCTATAGTAATAGTTAAAAAGAAGGATGGCAGTAATAGGCTCTGCATTGACTACCGTAAGCTTAATACGAAGATCATCAAGGACCGATATCCTTTGCCAGTTATAGAAGATGTGTTGGAGAAGCTATATGATGCTCTGGTTTATACGACTTTAGATCTTCGCAACGGATTTTTCCATGTCGACATCACCGAATCCAGTAGAAAGTACACCTCTTTTGTAACACCGGATGGACAATATGAATTTTTAAAGGTACCCTTCGGATTATGCAATTCACCCTCAGTTTTTCAGAGATTCGTAAACACGGTATTTCATGACCTGGTTCGAGAGGATTACTTACTTCTTTACATGGACGATGTCGTTATTCCTGCGAGAAATGAACAAGAAAATCTTGAGAAATTAAGAGTAGTCTTGAAAGTAGCCCAAGAAAATGGCTTGGTCATCAAATGGGAAAAGTGCGATTTTTTAAGCAAGTCTATTGAATTTTTAGGACACGTCGTTGAACAGGGCAGTATAAAACCATCTGTCGAGAAGATAAGGGCAGTAAAAGGATTTCCAAGGCCCCGCAATGTTAAAGAAGTACAAAGCTTTCTGGGGTTAACGGGATTTTTTCGGAAGTTTGT
Source organism: Merodon equestris (assembly GCA_958301585.1). NCBI lineage: Eukaryota > Metazoa > Arthropoda > Insecta > Diptera > Syrphidae > Merodon > Merodon equestris. Next base: position 73,833,728 of record OY284414.1, on the reverse strand, counting down.
ACCTAATTATGCAACTTTTGCTAGGCCTTTATCGGACTTAATACGAAAGGACTCAACATTTGAATTTGGGACGGATCAGATTGCTGCTTTTCAATCGCTTAAGGAAATACTTTGTAAAGAGCCAGTTCTAAAACTTTTCAATCCGCATCTGCAAACCGAGTTGCATACAGATGCGAGTTTGGTGGGGTACGGAGGAGTTTTGCTTCAAAAGCACGATTCGAATTTTCATCCAATTTTTTATCTCAGTTTCAAGGCGTCTTCAGCAGAAAAACATTACACAAGCTATGAACAGGAAGTGCTAGCCATCGTCAAGGCCCTAAAAAAACTTCGAGTATACCTGCTGGGACTAAAATTTACGATATAAACCGACTGCAAAGCATTTCAAGCCACAATGAGCAAGAAAGAGTTGTGTCCGAGAGTGGCAAGGTGGGCTTTGATGCTACAAGAATTCGATTGCGTCGTGCTACATCGCCCAGGGACGTCAATGCGTCATGTTGATGCACTGAGTCGATTTCCAGCAGTTTTGCAGATTGAAGATGGAATGTTTCAACGTGTAAAAAGAGCACAGGAACAAGATGAGTATTGTAAGCTTGTAATGAGATTACTCCAGGACACGCAGTATGAAGATTTTGAGATACGTCGTGGTATATTGTATTAATTCGTCGAAGGGTGCCATTTGATGGTTGTACCGAAGGCACTGCAAAAGGAAATTCTACGCAGTATTCACGAGCGGGGACATTTTAGTGCACGGAAGGTCGAAGGAATTGCGAAGCAAGAATATTTCATGCCCAGAATGTTGGAAAAGGCCCAAGGAGTCGTATCAAATTGTATTGCTTGCATCCTAGCTACAAAAAAGGAAGGAAAGCAAGAAGGATTTCTGAATCCAATTGACAAAAGTGATGTCCCTCTGCATACGTACCACGTCGATCATCTTGGCCCGATGCCTTCCACAGCCAAGAACTATAAGCATCTTTATGTTGTCGTGGATGCTTTTTCAAAGTTTGTGTGGGTGTATCCAGTAAAGTCGACTACAACTGAGGAGGTTGTCAAGAAGATGGAGTTTCAAGCCGAAATATTTGGAGACCCTGTTCGTATCGTCTCGGATAAGGGAACGGCATTCACCTCAAATGTTTTCCGAGATTTTTGTGATAGACGCCAAATTCAACACATCCTTACGACAACGGGGGTGCCACGCGGAAATGGACAGGTTGAGCGAATCAATCGGGTTATAATCCAGGTCCTTACAAAGTTGGCTATTGAGGATCCGCTGAAATGGTACAAGCATGTTTCGAGATTACAACAGATGTTGAAGTGCTCTGTTAGTCGCAGTACCAAAAAGACTCCTTTTGAAATTATGTTCGGAGTACCAATGAGGAGCCAATTAGATACAAATCTTGCCAAACTGATGATTCTCGATGAACGCAGTGAAATGAGACGCAAGGCTAGAAATCAAATTGCTTTACTCCAAAAGGAAAATCGCAAGGGGTATGATCGGAGGCGGAAAGCAGCAAAGAAGTACAACGTGCATGAGCTAGTAGCAATTCAACGCACACAATTTGGAGGTGGACTGAAGCTATATCCGAAGTATTTGGGTCCATATGAAATAATCAAAGTGAAACGTAACGATCGATATGAAGTCCGAAAAGTGGGCGATCACGAAGGCCCTAATCTTACATCAACGTCTTCTAACTACATGAAGCCTTGGGTTAATGTTGACGATGGGGACTGTGTTTCAAGCGACGAAGAATCGCCTGGGGCAGGCGAATCACAGGATGGCCGAATGTAGGGTCACCCTACATTTTTACTTCCACGATCCACACAAGGAGAAACGACGTGACTTGAGAAAAGAGGGAGGACAGTGGCTACGGAGAAGCGAAGCGATAAAGTCAAGCTCGGGTCAAGTTCAAATTCGTGTCCACTTACATTTTTTTCGTTTTACTTATTAAAATTATAAAATAAATTTATTCGAACAATTAAATTGAATTAAAAACATTGAGAATCACCGTATTTCATTTGCTAAATAAACCCCCCCCCCCCCCAAAATAAAATCCCCATCCTACATCTATCTAATAACAACACATTCCAAAAAAGAATAGACAAACAAAAGACATACTCGAAAATGCTACTGGATGCTTGTTAAAAATTCTAGACTGACAATACTCGTAGACAATAAACTTCTGATATATAATACAAAACTATGATTAAACCTATCTGGTCATATGGGCTGCAACTATGGGGCACCTCCCAAACCTCAAACATCCAAATAATCCAACCGACAATCCAATCTGGCGACAACAACGAGCGACAAGGGATCCCACACAGGACAGCCATAAAGCAAGAGGGCTTGAAAAATAACTTTATATAAATTTAAATAAAAAATAAACTTATATAAAATTTTATTTTGGTCAGTTAAGAGAGACCTTCTGTTTATAAATGGGTATAACATTTTGATAGCAATGCTTACTTTGTGCAAAGTTTTGTGTAAGTGTTCCTGAAATGTCAGCCTTTTATCTAGATGGATACCCAGGTATCTAATTGTGTTCTCCCAGGCTATTGGCTGCCCAACGAGCACTATTCGATTAGATGGGAGGAAGCAATGTTTTCTTTTTCTGGTGAAAAAAGATAGCTTGTATTTTCACCACATTCAATTTGATCTTCCACTTTTTGCAATAATCACTGAATACTTCCGCTGCATTTTGAAGATTGGTTTCAATGTCAGGACCGAACTTATGCGATGAAAGTATCGCTGTGTCATTAGCATATGTTGCAAATTCACATCCTGTTAAGCTAAGATTAGACGACGTGTAAAAGCCACATAATTGTGTACCCGTGACGTAATTGTGACGTCAGATGTTTTCATTAATGGTTACATGTCGTCTAATAGACATAATTATGTCGGTCACATATAGCACATACAATTATGTGGACAGTATGTGGAACCCATTGCGCACAAAAGTATGTGCATTTTTACATATCAAGTAATCGAGTGCCACATACAACTTTTGGCATTCACAAGCTCCGTTACACAAATATATGTATGTCCAGTCAAAATTGTGTCTTCTTCTTCTTTTCCTTTTTATCCCGGCGTCGTTATGGTCAGAAGTGTAGGACCATAACCTTCCCACTTAACTGCATTCCTACTGGTCCGCTTGTGGGGTCCGCCGGTTTGACCTCAGAAAGTAGCGGCAGGCTTCCCGGTTTGGGATTACTTCATCGCTGAGGCCAATCAAATGCTGGTGTTTTTGCATTTGTTTGCACCAATTGTTTTTCGGCCTGCCTTTTTTGCGTGTTGAAATTGGAATGTTGATTGATAACGCCTTTTGGACGGGGTTCAAAGGATCTCTCCTTTGAACATGGCAATACCAACTGAGTCGGTCGCGCTCTATATTTCTTGTGATGGTTTCTTTTACGTGGAGGCTTCCTCGGATCTTTGAACTTCTAATTCTGTCACGCTTTGTTACTCCCGCTGTCATGCGAAGCATCTTCATCTCAGTTGCCGTTAATTTGCTCTCATACTTTTTGTGCATTGTCCAGCGTTGTGAAAATTGCCAGTCAAAATTGTGTATCCGTTTGAAATCCTGCAGCTACACAACATGTTATGTTTTTTGTTATGTGTTTGTTTCACATTGCTGCGGTCGTGTTTTGTGGTGCTATTTTGACTTATTGGTGGAAAAATTATGAGTTTTGAGTTATCTGTAACTGAAATGTCGGATTTGGAGGCAACTCAGACTTTAATACCAAATAAAGAAAAACCACGCGCTCGAAAATCGAATGCAGGCAAAAGAAAAATACAGCACGAGTGGAAAGAAGAAGAAATTAAAAAACTGATTGTGGCCGATGAAGCGCGTCCGGTGCTGTGGAATAGCGGTTCCAGTGAATATAAATATTCAAGACTGGATGGCTGGCGCGAAGTTTTGGACGAATTAAATATTGAAGGAGTCGACGTCAGTGAAGTAAAAACAAAGTGGTTGGCTCTTCGCGCTACATTTAAAACTAACTTGGCAAAGCTACGCGAAAAAAAATCGGGGCAAGGCGCAGTTGAACTACAGACAGTGAACTGGCGGTACTTCAAGCAAATGTTATTCCTGGAGGTCAATAATGTGCACCAAACAACTGAATGCGTATCGTCCATAGAATTGGTAGTAGTTATTTCGTTTTAATTTACCTGATTTTATTTTTCATCAATATTTTGTGTATTATAGGCATCAGGAATCAGCGATCGCTCAATTTTGGATGAATTTGCTGATTCACCTCAACCCTTAACACCTAATGTTGAAGTGGGTCAACGAAGCAAGCGCCAATGTATGCAAGCAACGCCGAAATCACATAGCGGGTTATCCACTCCAAATATATTATCTATTCTTACTAGCGCAGTAGCTGCCCTGCAAACGTCTGACCCCAATTCATCCTTCTGCGACCACCTGTTAGCGGAATTGCGCACCCTTTCAGACGTCAAATCACGTAATTTGCGTAGAATGTTGTCGCAAGTAATGTACAACTGTCATGGACGCTTCTGAAGTCGAACCGTCACAGATAGCGTCAATGCAAATTATTGATGAAAATGTGGTGTCCGTGCAACAGAACGTTGGAGTTGAGCAAATCCAGAACACAACTGCTCCGTCAACACCACGATGCCCAACACCTATTCAAAATATTCAACAGCTTGCACCGGCTACCCAATCAAACAAATTTTAGTTAATAGACCATTATACTATATTTTATTAATAAAAGTTAAATGTGTTTGTACTGCCACTCGACTTCTCCTTCTTCGACGAAATAGTCTGTAAATTCTTTTTGCACCTCTTTTGCACTGTCTATGCATCGTCTTTGTGTTTCGAGAGGATACAATGTTGTCGTCGACATATTATCGTGACGCCAATCACCTTGGCTTATTAAATTGCCGTCTGCATCATACTGATCAATTGATGTGCTCGGAGCGTACTTCGCCGTATTTGTCGTCAGCAGGTAATTATGAAGAACGCAACACGCGAGTGTAATTTTCTTGGTCTTTTCAGCATCTAAATGTATCGGTTTTCGCAACACGCGGAAACGCGCCGACATGATTCCAAAGGTATTTTCAATGATGCGGCGTGCACGACTCAGTCGGTAGTTGAAAACCCTTTGTAATAACGTTAAACCGCGTTGAGCATACGGCTTCATGATATTTGGGCGCATAGCGAATGCATCATCTGCGACAATTACGTATGGGACGGGCATTTCTCGACCAGACAACGGTTTCGGTGGTGGCAAACACAGCTGATTGGTAGCCAATGCCTGACTGAAAGTGCAACGATTGAACACGCCACCGTCCGAATATCGTCCGTTGCGACCAACATCCACATATATAAGTTTATAATCTGCGTCAGCAATTCCCATTAACACGATGCTATGTGTACCTTTCGAAATGAATTATATTTTAAATACATATTCTCATTATAGACGGTCTCCTTACCTTTATAATTATAAAAAACGCTACCCGCGTTTGGCGGTGCGACCATGACGATATGTTTGCCGTCCAGTGCGCCTATGCAATTTGGAAATTGCCATTGTTCATTAAATTGGCGTGCTACAGCTTCCCATTCCGCCTGTGTTTTTGGTACCTACCATATACAAATGTGTATACGTACATACATATATACTATGTACTGAAATATAAATAGGTACCTTTAAATAATCGCTGACCAATGCTTTATAAATTGCGTCGACAACTTCTGGAATAATGGTCGAGATGGTAGGTTGTGGAATGCGGAAAATGAACTGCAACGATTTAAAACTGTCACCAGTGGCCAAATATCGTAGCGTGAGCACCAGCCTATCTGATGCAGGTATGCTCGAACTCATGTTTGTGTCCGCTTTTTTATATATGGTTGCACCAAATGAAGCAAATGATCAAACTGTTCAGCCGTCATCCGTACGAAATTTTGATATAAACGAGGTTCGTCACCACGCAATTCAAGCAGCAACTTCGCGCAAAAACCTTCTGTTTCCCGAAGTCGTACCCAATTTTTTCTCCAAATGCGACGTTTTCGTATTACTTTTATATCTTCACGTTTTTTCCTTATCATTTTCAATCAGATATGTTGACAAAACCAAAACACCAGCCCACTTCTCTCTCGACATTGTGAAACTAAAAAAAGCACCGTATAAAATCCTCGCTGTGCACACGTGTACGTATGAACCTAATGTGAAAAATTTACACGTAGTGTAATCTACACAAAAATATGGAGCAAAATTTGTGTACGCATTTTTAATCACATTATATGCGATCGCCTAGAGCACATATTTTTATGCGGCTTTTTTTACACAATACACATATCGTGTAATACACACATTATGTAGTTCGCCATATTCGCACCACGTATTAAATATGCAACTCGTATGTTGAGCTTTTTGTTGACGTCACGGGTACACAATTATGTGTTTTTTACACGTCGTCTAATCTTAGCTTTAGATCTGGTAAGTCGGATATGTATAAATTATATAGAAGAGGTCCTAGGCTAGAGCCTCGCGGGACACCAGCGAGCACACCAAACAAAGTAGACGAGCTATTATTCAGAAATACTTTAAAATTACGGTTTGACAAGAAGCTTTGAATAACTTTGCACAAAAAAGGAAGAAAATTAAAATGAAAATCCCCCATAATACACTTGCCTCGAGAAAGCTTCTCGGCGCTCACCGTTCGGTACCGGAATTAGCTTTAGATTCCGTTCACTTGTGTGGAAAACAAATTGCACGCAACAGAAGTGAATAAAAAGAAGCCTGGCTCCGGCGCTTCATGAGCTGTAACGCCATCTAATATGTCTGTCTAGCAGTACGATGGACCAGTATACATATGTGTCTGAGTGCTCCAAGAGATACCAGAAGCCTAAAAAAAAAAAAAGAGAAATTGTCTAATATTTCATCTGTTGCTTCATAAAACGCGTCCTTTATTTCTTCATCCTTATCTTCCGTAGGACAGTGTACGCGCAAAAGTACATAGTCAAAGCGGGGGCTTCGGATTTTGGCCATCAACAGTCCGTCCGAAATACTATTTCCATTACGTTCTGCATAACTTTATTACTGATGAAGAATCCTGTTCCAAGATTGCGGTATCCATAACTTCGCAAGCGAAGTATTATATCAGTCCTTAAAAGTTGTTTGTTAACTTTTGTGAAATTCTTTTTACAGAGATGATCTTGAACCCTTGTATAGTTCCTACCCGGAGATCCGATCGGGGAACTAGTTTACCTCCAAAATATTTTACCCAAGGAGGACCAGCCATATTTAACACCACAGTGGGTCAACGATTTTTAATGTTGTTTTGAGCGTGGTGTTGTTATGATGTATTAGTGTAGTGATGTGAGTGTGGGCAGTGATGAGTGGATTTTTTCATGGGGCAGAGATTCACCAGGAATTTTGTCGCCTTTTACGACTGGCACTCAGAACTGCGGATAAGTTTTTGTTCCTAACCTCTACCCCAGAGGGGGGAGACTATTCTGCATAGTGTAGTATATTTTGTCGTAATCTATAAGACCTCAGCAGTAGAGGTCAAAATTCAGATTACGTAGAGATGTTTCATGTGCCTTGCCGTGATGTCTTCTTTATACCGCGAAAGCATCTTCATATGGATTTCTTAAATATTCGCTTTAAAGAAAAAGTCTTTTTGCATAGTAAGTCTCGTAAATAAAATTTGAAACTCGCGCTGCCTTTTCCATAAAATGTAATTAAATTCCCTCTCATTAATCAAACACAAATAAGCTTATCGTTTTCCTCTCTGATATGCGTCTATCTATAAAATCCTCAACTACCAAATAACCATGTAGCGAATGAACATCCTCTTTGCCGGATACCCTTTGACCACATTTGGTGTGGCTTCATTTCAAGATAGCTTGATAACAATATTCTGTTCCTCAGTATTTCAATTTATATAAAACTAAAACTTAAATAAACACTGCTCTGTGGTGCCACACTATCACTGGTCAAAAACCAAACATCCGTGGAGAGTACATTTCAAAATGTTCAATTCTGCCAATTGAGTTATGTTACGTGTGGCATAGGTTTATTTACCCGTCGACTGGGACGCTTATTGGCTGAATTCCAATTAATCCCGTTCGATTTATATTTGACATGGCACTCTGTAAAACGACGACCGACGCGAAATGCAACAGAACGAACATATTTGTACAGGAAGTCGACAGTGTTGTTGTTGGCTGTCAGTGGCTACCAAAGCGGTTCTATCGTTGCCTGGCGCCCAGTTTACAGTTTTCTCGTGTTTTCCTTTGCGTTTGGGTTTCGAATATTGGAAGATTTTCGCAATATCCAGCGGTTGTGGAGGCGGCAATGTTGAAATAATTAGATTTGTTGTAGGTGGCGGTGGAAAATTGCTATTCCACGATTGACAGCGTACACTTACCACATTGGTTGGGTGCAGAAAACTAATTAACACTGCAGATTGTAAACGGAGGTAGTCGATTGTTCATGAATCCGTTGATAAACACCAGGTTTCCGACACCTATAGTTCATAGGCAACACCACATCATGATATACCCTCATTCATGCCTTACTGTTGGAGTAATATTTTTACTCTTTAACTTCTCATTTGACTTTCGCCATACCATAGTCCTTCTATTGCTTCCAAAACGATTGAATTTGTCAAGGAATAAAACGTCCTCCCGCAACTTTGGATCACTTTCAATATGTTCCTTTGCAAATTTTAAACAAAAATTTCTGTTGCATACTTTCACACAGGGCTTCTTTCTAGCTACTCGGCCGTTGTAACATTTAACGGTCTTTCCACTTTCAGACAAAACTTCACTTACAACTTTCGGACCCTTTGGTGAGGATTAACCTTAATTTTTCGGATTATATCACATTCTTCTTTCTCGGTTAGTAACTATCCACGGACGATGTTGCCGAATGTATTAGGCCTCATTTTCCAAAAACAGTAAAATATTAATTTTCTCTCATTTTTTTTATTTGGTCTACTTTGGTTACTACTACACTTTGTCGTAGATTGCCGTTTAAAATGCCCAAATATCACAGCTCACAAGCTGCAATACAATGCGAACAATGATGTGGGGCATTGTTCATTCACCACTATGTTTCACTGGAGGTAAGAGATTTCCTTTGTTTAGCGCTGTCCGTCCATTAATGCCAAATTGGTATAATCGGGCAACAAAACTGTTGGAAACCAGTTTGGGTTTTAGAGCAAAGACCTCTTACATTCTGATAATAGAAGGTAAAAGGGAGTAAAGCTGCCGGAAGAGAGAGAAAATTAGGGACGAAAACATGTATGAATGAATGTATGGGCGGAAGGTATCAAGATCCTTTGACACTTTTTGGGGCGAGATATTAAAGAATTCGTGATATTTGATGAAAAGGTTCTTGGGGCTAGCTGTGTTGTAGGGAGACCTTCCTGTTGAATGGTGACTATGAGTTTAATTTATCATGGAGTTAAGCCAAAAAGAGTCGAGAGACCAATCAAAATCGGTAGGGTCAGGGCAAATAATGAACTATTCGAAGTACTGACGTAAGCTGGAGTTGAACAAAAATCGCTGGCCAATGCAAAAGGACTGATATTTTTTTGCTTCAGCTTACTTGAACAAGTCGATGACTCGAATTTGAACTTTGAAAATGATAAATAAACGAATATCGACATTTTGGATGGAACATTATCCTCACCGGAGGCTCTCGATATCCGCTGGAGTTTTCAAATAGAAATACTGGCCCATTGTACTGCCAGACAGTTCAAGTTCAAGTTCAAGTTCGTTGATTCCTTGAGAGACTAGGTACTAGCCAACTTCAAAAGTTTCCTACAAGATGCATAAGCTAGGATTTGATGCCGCATAGAATTTTTGAATTCGTTTGCTCGAAACATACGAGTACAACGGCGTTGTTGATGTTACTTTACCTTTTCAAAGTACTAGTATACCGCGAATCAGCTTCGAATCTTTAATTTTCGCTTTCAAGTGGAAAAATTGTTTTAATAGTCCTTAATCCTTCTAATTTTAAACGGGTGCATCTTGTCAGCATTGCATTGAGTTACATTATTTGACTTTGTTTACTTTGCGTCCATTAAAGGCATGATTAATTATAAAACAAAACAGACATTAACGGTTTTCTGAAAGTAGAAATTCGTTTAGATTTAGATACTGTGGTGTCGGAGCACGAGCCTCATTTTCAATTATATTAAATTCACGCAATGCTTAGATTACAAAAGGCAATTTACCGCCAGTTTTATGTCTATAAAAATTAAAAGTCGATGAATTTTGAAAGCTATACGTAACTAATTATTCATTAAATGAATTGGACTGTTAGAAAATGTTTGATGGTAAACATTTCAGAACGTAAGAATCTTAATTTCCTCGACACATTCGCTATCGAATTGTTTCGCCTTCGTTTTGAAGGCCATTAAAAAATACCAAACAATGGACGCGCCCAATTTTGCACCTCGTCGCGAATGGAAGCTCATTTAACAAACGCACTTGGAAAAAGCGTTTCGGGCCAAAGGTGGTCATATCCAAAATATTATTTAAATCCAATATGGTTTTCTTTGGGTTCAATAGAAAAATATTCGTAATTAAAAAAATACAGCTACTTGACTTAGAATGGTTGAGTGGCTATACCTATAGACTAAGCCAATTGACAATAAATTAGATCTCAAATACCGCAACTGATATCTAGTAAAAATAAGCCAAAGCTCTTCTAACGTGTATAATATGAATACTATACGTGTGGAGAACGTGCGTAATCGTATGTGAAAGGATGAAGCCGTGCAAGTGAAAATTACTATTGTATTATTTTTTTAAATTATTTAAAAAGCTATGATCTTTAAAAGATGTCTATAAACAAGTAGTTTGGCGATGAAGTTGTTTTCAATTCTATATGGAGGGTACAAAAAAATTTATCGGTTTTTTCCCCTTTGTCATTATTCGTATTCCGGCGGTTTTTCTCGAAATGCAGGGCCTAACCCTAGAATGCATATGGGATGCGATCGCACCCCACTTCAAAATTCAAACTGTTATATTTTTAAAAATAAAAGTCGTTATTTGTGAAGAGTGCCATGGCTTTTATTTATTGTATTTCGATATTTCCTTATATCTGAAAGATATTTAGTGCATTTTCTTTCTTCGGACGGAAGCAGAAATCAGAATGAGACGTGCGTCTTTCGTACGTCTTCCCATGTGACACCCTGAAATTTTGAAAGAAGTTCAGGTTCGTAGCGACAAAACCCGTTACAAACAAACTCTATTCGTGAATACGTGTGAGCTCATTTCATTTTACCGCAGTGTACTCCCGCCACACACACTCTTGGAATTATAACAATGTGCGTGATTGTTTACAAAATTTTGACAGCACTTGAGGTACCCACGTGCTCACCCGAGTTGTAGGCAAACGTTGGCGGCCATTTTAAGTGGTACGTCTCATTGCTGGTTTCTGGACTGAAGATATCGTGGCGACTGAGGTATACCCGCACCCCATACGTGTTTGTGTAATATTTTTGTTGAAATATAAGTGAATGAATTTTTTTTAATTTTTGGTACTTTTACAAGGTAAGTTTGAATCATTTAAGAATTATATTACAAAACTTTCCTAAATTGCAGAACTGCACATGTGTTCTAATATTTGCACAATATGTCTCAAAATAGAGCCAGATATGGTGAGGACGAGATAAGAGAACTCCTTTTGGACATCCATGATAATATGGACACAGAACATGGCTTAGATGACGTAGAGGCGGATTCTGAAGAAAACGATGAAATCATGGCAATCAACTGTGAAGATGGTGAAGAAAATTCAGAAGAAAGACATCACCTTGGAGTTATTTTAGGAAAAAAGGGATTTCGTTCGACGAAGCCTTCATTGGTTTACTCTACATTGCTGGAGTGCGAAAAGAGGGTCGAAGGAACACGAGAGACCTGGGGACTACAAAGTGTTCACCGATATTCCAGGCTATAAGTGGGCTCAAGATGTTTGAATTCTTAATTAATTGCATCCAATTCGGTAACAGGGAAACGAGATGCCGCTCGGATAAACTGGCCCCAGTGCGGTTTGTCTGGGAAAAATTTAATTCAAACTGTTCAAAATATTATACGCCCCACGAATACTGTACGGTTGATGAGCAGCTTTTGGGATTCAGAGGAAAATCTTCTTTTAAAATGTATATCCCTTCGAAGCCAGATAAATACGGCATAAAAATTATAACCACGTGTGATTCCCGGACATATTATATAGCGTCTGGGATTCCTTATGTTGGAAAAAATTATGGAAAATCAAATGGTCCGATTCCGCTGCAGTTAGTTCGCAAAATAAGTGAAAGCATTCATGGTACGGGAAGAAATTTAACTATGGACAACTGGTTCACATCCATTCAGTTGGTCGAAACAATTTTAATGCAGCATAATCTAACTATAGTCGGAACCTTATGAAAACAAACAAGTGACACCTTCCTACCCAACCGAAAAAAATAAGTACATACTCTCTTTTCAATTTGTCTTCAAAGACATACTGAGTTTGGTTGCCTTCACCCCGAAAAAAGGAAAAGGAGTTCTGCTGGTGTCTTCGCTTCATAAGAATAACGAGGTTAACCCGGAGACAATAAAACCCGAGATTATCGAGTTTTATAACCAGACGAAAGGTGGCGTTGATACGTTTGATAACTATTCAGTTGCAAGGAAGACACACAGGTGGCCTCTGAGATATTTTTTTGGTATGCTTGATCAGGCGGAGATTAATTCAATGGTTCTCTATTCGATGAGAAATAATTATAAAAATAAAAAATTTAAGCCAAACATCTTTCTGCATAATTTAGGTTTGTCTTTGGAAAAATATGGAAAAGCGATTAGAACAAATTCTCCACGGTCATTTGAGAGGTACCATCCAAAAAGTGCTTCGAGAGTCAGCTGAAGGCGATCTACAGCATTACGAGGATTTATTTAGGGAACCTCAAAGAAAGATTCCAAAGCAGGGAAGGTGCTTCTTATGTCCTAGGACTCATGATAAAAAGATGAAAACGGCGTGTAGTACTTGCCAAAAGCATATTTGCCCAGGCCATCGCAGTGAAGTATGCAATAGCTGTCTTTAGACACACAGCATAACTTTCGGACTTACATTTTGCTTTGATTCACCATGCTTAGTGTAGTATTTCTTCTTCTTGAAATTATCGTAGAATCTCATCCCTAATCACAGCACAATCCGATGTAAAAAATCTTTTCGTTTTTGTCTTTGAATCAACTGATAGAAACTGTTTGCTGAGTTACTCCCAATCAGTATGGATATTTATCGAGTAATACCTACAATTCTTTGTCTTCGAAGTGCGGGGCTTGATTGCAACGCTGAAATCATCATTCTTAAAACGTCGAAACCATTCCCTACATGATTTATCATTGTCACCAATCATTTCTACAAGCATTCGAGGCGCTTCACCTACACTTTTATTCCAATTCAAGCAACAAATTAAAACCGCCCACAAATGTTGATTAGTCAAAGTGATATAAACTGAATGTTATTGACAGATGTCTAACCTATCACAAACCATCGATATCAGCTTTCACTATAAAACATTTATAACACCCAAAGCTATATTTTGAAAACGGTTCGAACAGATTGGTACTCCCAATAATATTTTTTTCTCTATTCAATTGTGTAGATATATTTGGAGTCAGTGCAACTTGTATAGGAAACACATACTAGTATACCCTCTCAAGAGAAAGTGGACACTTTCACCAAGAAAGGTCCAATACTTGACTGGCCCAATTGCGTCAAGCTCGAATTTAAATTCGCAAAGTCTAACGACTTATAGCAGTAAATCAATATTTACCGATGATAACAATTCCTAATAAATATACATCGGGCTATGATTTTAGTCACTGTTTTTGTGTTCTTGATATTGTTAATTCAGCAACTTACTTGCTACTTGTTGTACATACACCAATATGAAGCAATTAAGCCAATACATCAGCAATCCAGGATACTTAGTTTCTATAAATCCAAACCTTATGTTTATAACATTAGGCGATAAATCGTGACTTTTTAATCTTTCTGAAGTGGTATTCAAAACTATTGAACAGAGAAGTCGGAACCTGCAGAGGATGTTATATAGAAGTAGAAAATTCCTTTACTTAACAATTTTTGACGTTAAGTACAATTAATCATTGTACCCCTAATTGAAAAGTCAAAGAGATAATTCGACTTCAACTACTGACAAAGAATATATATGATAAGATTAAATGGACATTAAGCGATATTAAATGAAGCATGTTAACAAAATGTACGCATAAAGGAAATTTAGAGCGCAATTCTACGTCTCTACTATGACTAATCTGTATTTATTATTTTGTTGTCAGCAAATTATACCCATGCCTAAAAATAGCTGCTTGGTGGGGCGTAGTATCTGGATAACGCTGTTTTCATACCCATTGCATGCCATGCAAGTCAACTGGACAAATTACGTTATATTTTGATGACAAAGCTGGAATGAAGAACACAAAACTATTTGAAAAACTAGCATATGCCGAGAAAAACCAATGATATCAGTCAGTACCAGTCAGGCGATAGAAAAAAAATCTGCCTTTGAGTAGGACTCAAAAGCATTAATTTATCAGATATTACCCTTTACACATAAACAAAACAATAAAACCCAAGACTACTTTCACGTTACTTGTTTCTATGACGCACCACAAAATCATTTTCGACTCCACACATTTTCCTTGACGAGAGAATGAGTAATTATCTACCGACTGCTTTTTTTCCTCCATTGTTTCTCTCCAGTCGACCTTTATCAATATTATAAAATCATCGAAGCTAATATTAGAACTAGTTCCTATAGTCGGGCAAGAATACGACAAGTGAAAGCTATGAAAATTGAATGTCAATCACTCGAAACTTTTCAATAAAGTTTTGAAATTTACATATTGATATTTCAACGATCCACCTTCTATCGATGTAGAATCTATCCGAGGTCTATCTACTTATAATCCTAAAAGGTAATCTCAACAACTGCATGTTTCTACTCGTTGAACTAATGTAGAATTTCCTGTTACTGCGTCGTTATGCAGGAAAGGATTAAAATTTAATTCAACGGAAACAAGTCCTTCTATTACAGGATGTCGTAGCCATATTAATCCGCTTACGAGAAAGGTAAAAGTCTTAGTTCGCCCTTCAATGAATTCCCAACTAAAAGTACTTGACAGTACTTGTTTATTTTAAGTATTTGCCAACTTCCCGTTTATTATTCATCTTAAGCTTATTAAAATACTTTCCATATCAATTTTTTTTTTTTTGGCTTTTCCTTAGGGGTACGTGCAATACCAGGCCGAATCCAATGCTTCGCAACAGGAATACTAGTTGGGGTAAATAATGCATTTTTTTACGGGAAAGTTGTGAAATCGATGAGAATCAATTAAATATCCTAAAGCTGAAACGATAGAATTCAACTCTCACTTTCATTTCTTGGTATTATATTTGTATTTAAAACAATCCTCGTAACCAATCATACGACTAAATTGAAAAAAAAAAAATATATTTCATTTGCCTCCATCCCGGATTGAAATGTTATGCTTATTGTGGTTTGTGCAGGTCGTATCGTTCGTGAATGTAATTCAAATAACATCTAAAGCTATGATGCTGGAAAAATAACGCGATATGTATATCACAACACTTTTTGAGACGTTACGAACTCAATTTTAACGTAATGAAAATAGAAGTTGTTTTCTTCCAAAAATATTTTGTACAAATTAGTCTACAACAAACCGAATGCTTTGTTTTATTTAAATACTATCATTCCGCTACATTAATATAGTGGCAATAGAGTAATACTATCGAATCAATAGTTTCTTCTACAAATGCATGTGAAAAGCGTAATACAAATACGTGGCAAAAAAGTATTTCAGTCATACCGCATTTTACGCGATCTCAAATTCGATTTGCCCGACTTCGCTTTGCGCGAAATACAGTTTTTGAAAAAGTAGAAAAATATATATGAATACAACAGAAAAATAGAAGGATTTCCGTCTACAGGGGAACAGTTTTCGGCAAGTAGAGGCTGGTTCAACACGTTAACAAAAAAGCAAAACCAAAGGCTTAAAGGAAAAGCTCTAATTGTTCTCCGGTAATTCTTAAAGAACAAACCGAAGATGGACGATATTCTCTTCAGCCAATAATTTATTCTGGCACATCTTGCCAAATAGAACATTTTTGTGAAAGAGGAGAAATCGGCTTCAAGATCCAAAGTGTCAAATAGATGTACATATCAGTATTCTGTTATGCGCAAATCCTTTCGCAACTGATTTTGTTATAAAAGTTCGAGGCTCTTAAAGGTATTTCGAAGCCGTATTTACCTCTTCACTTGAGGTCAAGCAAAAAAGCCTGGGTTACCGCGTCCATATTCACGGAATGGTTGACGGAATATTTTTGCCACAGTCGAAGAAAATTGTAAAAATTCCATTTCCTTTAAGGCGTTATTTCTTTGTAACAACGAAACATCACATCCAATATATCTAATTGACTTGCACCTAAACTTCAAAGTTGTTTTTGTTTTTTTTTTTTTTTTAATCCAAACAAAGAGGGACCAAGGGGTAATTTTCCCCTACTGTAAGTATTATTACGAGGTAATAATGCGGCACATATTTTCTGAGTTGATCAAAGCATCTGATGAACCATGGTATTGACACCATTAGAGGCTTTTGGAAAAAAAAATCCAATTTTAGATGCAGTCCGCAATATACAACGGTGTGGGAAATAACGATAATTTCTTCCTCGCACAGTCGATTCTCATGTCATCGAAAACAAATTAAAGCCCTTATTGTGAGTGTCGATCAGCGATCGACTCGACAATTGTCGATTGCGTCGATTGATTCCGGATTTGGTATTGTGTAACTCAATCGATGGAGAAGTAGACTATTGTGAATAAATAACATGAATATTATGAATAAAAACATTAATATTGTGAATACTTTTTTGTTGGTAGTTGTTTAACTATCGTTTATTTATTTCATCAAGGAAATTCAATAAGCCAAATCATTCCAATAGAACTTTTGTTTTTCTTAATTTCACCCATTTTTCCCATGAACACATAGGAGGTGCATAACCATGTAGTTTGGTACTTAATCTTTCCCATCTGTGTTTTGCTTGTGTTTTCAAACAAACTCTCTTAGCAATATAGGGATTTGCTTCCATGAACGAAACGAGAAGCTCTAATTGTTTTTTTGTTCGTAACCTGTTTTGACCTGTATTAGAATTTCATAAATACTCCATAAATTCATTATTTTTATTAAAATTACTACACATCGTACGCGAAAAAAAAAATGTATCTATAACCGAACGCAACGATCAGTATTTTGCGATCGACAACAAGCGAGTGTCAAATTGACAACTGTCAATCACAATCGACATCCACAATACCAACATCTGCAATCGACGATTGATGATGGATAAATGGCGGTCATCGATCGCTGATCGACACTCGCAATAGGGGCCTAAATCTACTTAATGATGAATTCGCTCCTGGACCTGATGGTCTCCCTGCCATATTTCTAAATAAATGCTTCTCGACCCTCTTTCTCCCTCTCTCCAAAATCTTCGGCCTATCCCTATCCCTAGGTGAATTTCCCCGCTTATGGAAAACCTCATTTATCACCCAAATACACAAAAAAGGTCCGAAGAACGTTGTTAACATCTATCGTCCCATTGCCAAACTGTCACTTACTGTCACTTATACCCAAACTTTTATTGGCGATCCGAGAATCTTGGTTTTACCAGGTTCGATGACGATTTCATGGCAAATAATGCCGTCACCAATGAAGGGGCTAATACCCTGTTCATTTCGGCGGAAGATCTCCAGATGATCTTTCGGTCATTGAAGAGGAAAAAATCCGCGGGTATCGACGGTATTTCCAATGTTGTGCTTAGGCACCTTCCACCAGTGGCTGTAGAGAGGTACACCATCCTGTTCAACAATGCACTGAATAATGCATATTATCCAGTGCACTGGAAAACAGCGGTGGTGCAACCAATCCCCAAGAGGGGTAAGGACACCTCTAACCCGGCAAATCTCCGGTCGATAAGTCTCCTTCCGAGTGTCAGCAAAGTCTTTGAGAAGGTGGTCCATAGAGCCCTGTCTAAATGGGCTGAGGACAATAAAATCATCCCGGATAACCAATTCGGTTTCAGAGCGGGGCATGACACAATTCATGCCGCGTCGAAACTCGTGTCGGATATCCAATGGAATAAATGCAAGAACCAATGCACGGGTGCCTGTCTGATCGACTTGGAAAAAGCCTTCGACACCGTATGGCTAGAAGGTCTTTATTACAAGCTCAATCGGCTGAGCATAAGTAAACCACTGCTATATATGATTTTTGACATGTTAACAGGTAGAAAGTTCGTAGTGAAAATTGCCAACGTGACTTCTACCCAAACAATTGATATTAACAACGGACTGCAACAGGGTACGGTGAACTCGCCGATCCTTTTCAGCATTTACTTCAGTGATTTGATAGCTTCTCTTCACCATTCAATAGCGTATGCGGACGATATAATCGCGTACAGATCAGGTCCAACGATCGACGTCATTGTCACTCTCTTGCGGCGTGACTTTGAAAAAATTCAGCAGTATTGTGATGACTGGAACTTGAAGATCAACTGCCAGAAATCAGAAACTATTTTGTTCAGAACGCCTTTGTCTAGAGCCTCTCGGGACACTAGAAAAAATTGGCGCGGGTTCTCAATTCTTGGACAGGACGGGCGCCTACTGGCGAAACAAAGTGTAGTCAGAATCCTTGCGATCTGGCTAGACCAGTATCTATATTTTGACAAACATGTAGATGCTGCTCTGGCAAGGGCCCGAGGCGCTTTTGCTGTGACAAGATGGCTGTTTCATTGCAGCCAACTTGATCCCAGGGTGAAGGTAATCTGCTACATGGCCTTAATCAGGCCCATGATTGCCTATGGATGCCCCGTCTGGTTCAATGTGAGAGCCAGCTTAATGGAAAGGATTCGGGTGTTTGAGAGACAATGTCTCAGGACTTGTCTCGGGTTACATAGGACACCCGAATCTGATTACACGAAATTTTACCCGAACGAGGTCCTATACAATAGGGCCAGGATTGTACGGGTGGATAACTTCCTGATCAAACTGATTCGAAGCCACGTTGCAAGAGCAATGTCTTCGGTCAATAGCCTAATCTCCGGGGCTTACTACCCCAATGATTTATATCACGAGAGAGTGCGCCTTAACGGCTTTGTCCCGGCAGAAGCATTCCTCTATTTAGATAGATGTGGGCTGATCCAGGATAGATTGGCGGTGCCGCTAATCTTCCATGTGGGTCGCAATTCCGTGGAACGGCGATTCCTCTACGGACCCGATGTCGCGCTCAGTGAGCCCGAGCGCCTCAGGTTCTGTAGATCGGTCTCACGGCGGGATCGAGGAGACGTAGTCCGCCAGCATCAACGCTCTTGGTGGCTGGAGGGAGCTGCGTCGGTGGACATTTCAATGGCTTCAGCCTCTTCAAGGCAGGGCTTGCCTAACACCAATGGCAGGCTTACATAGGGTAGGGTAGGGTAGAATAGAACAAAAAAAATAATATTAAAAACCAAAAAAAAAAAGATATATATATATACATAATATATATAAAATATATATTTATATATATATATATATATTAGTTAAGTTAGAATAAGATATGCTTAGTTAGGTTTAGGTAGGTTTAAGGATTATATAAAAATATATAAAATAATGATCATATGCTAAGTTTTTTTTAGAAAGAAAAATTTTTCTTAGCTTAAGTTAATTAATTATAATAATGTTAATTGTAAGTTATTTATTTAGTAGCCGAAGGGCATATGTTAAAATTATTCAGTTTGTTTTAGAGTGTCCGCTTTGTTTGAAAGGAGAGTTAAGCTAGTTTTAGACATTTTTGTCTAGGATAAGATAGATCTAAGAAACTATTGTATAAATAAAAATGAATTACAAAAAAAAAAATACCCAAACTTTTCGACAATGTTTTGTACGAAACTCTTTTTCGCTGCAAGTCTTTAATCTCCCCTATTGTTGAATTTGTGTCCTTTACCCTATCAGCCTAAGAGAAAGGCAAAGAAGTCGACGTTATTTCAACCGATTTCAGTAAGGCTATCGATAATATCTCCCATAGACTGATACTCTTCAAATTGTCCTCCCTTGGCTTCGACCCCATTTCTTTGAAGTGGATATCTTCTTACCTGGAAAATCGCTATTACAGTCATCGTTTTAGATCTATCTTTTCTAACCCTTTTTTAACTTCTAGCCACTTCTTTTCGTTCTTACCAATAACGACATTGAATTTGTCATCAAACATTTCCACCTCTCACTGAAGGCCGATGACATCAAGATCTTCAAGACCATTTCCTCCAATCATGACTCTTCCCTTATTCAATTTGATCTCAATTGTTTTTCTATCTGACGTTCGAAAATATGCTTGGAGATTAATATTTCCAAATGCCAATCAATTATCTTTTCATGTCGTTTTACCTTACTCAATTACCTTTTCCTCGTCTCTACTTCCTAAATAATAATCAACTCATCTCCATCGTTCAGGCCATTCGCGATCTTGGCATATTATGTGACCAGTAGCTAAATTTCCGCAAACACATCGGTGAGATAATCCTTAAAGCTAATTTTGCACTCGGTTTCGTGAAGCGATGGTCTAAAGAATTCTCGAACCCTTACGTTACCCAATCTACACATAACTTTTATCCGCCCCCTTCTTGAATACGCCTCTCAAGTGTGGTCCTCCTACCAACAAACCCACATTTCTAGAATCGAGAACATCTAACACCGGTTCCTACTTGTTCTTCGAGGTCTTCCCTGGTTCAATCCTTTGATTTTACCACCCTACCCAGATCGACTTAAACTAATCAACATGAACACGTTGGAGGAAAGAAGAATTGTATCTGATATTCTTTTCATCCATTGACTACTCTCAGGTACAATGGTACCACAGTCAATGGACTGTGCGACCCTCTACATGTCTGTCTCTATCAACACTAACCCCCGCAAATGTACGAAGTTTATACAATATTCATTCTTACTTCAGGTCTGTCTCGTAAATTGTGGCAATAACCATGAAACCCATATAACGCGTCTTATTTAAATTTTTTTCCGTCACTAAATATGACATATTCGTCTATTTGCACAAGATGGGTGCAGTATTCACTGATCTTCATTTCTCGCAGTAATCTATGTATTGGACTGGAATCCGACCTTTTTGTGCGGCGATTTGTCACCATGGATGAGACATGGTCCACTCCTACACACCAGCAGTAAAACAGTACTCCAAGTAGTGGGTTAAGACCGATGGTTGAGCGACAAGCTTGCTCTTTCTTATAAATGCGAGGGTTGCGTAAAAGTAGAGTAGGCACCATCTCATTTGTAAAATATTATCTGAGAAAGAGTGTCCAATAAATTTAATTTTGGTATCGTCGAACCGTCAAAAAAAAAGTGACATATACTCGTAGTTTGCACGTCTTAAATCATTCGCTTCTGAAAGTTATTTTCCCGTTTGGTTTGTAAACAAATATTGTGATTTTTTGAATTTCTCGAGCTGAATTCATTCGACTTTTTATATTGTCAGCTCCTTTGGACATTTAAATGGTATCCACATCTGTATCCATATCTGTAGTCTCTGGATAGGCTAAAGTAAATACATACATCCTTCTTCGCTTTTATATCGCTAGAGGCAAGGAGCTCGCGTCGCTTTTTCGCTGGAAAGCGTTGTCAAGAAATTTAAATTCACCGAATTTCATCCTAAAATGTTTGCGTTCGTTCGAACTATCCAATCAATATGTTTAATTTATGCCGCTCCTCACTCTTTGTTTTTTATGCGTCAAATTTCTTTCAGCATAAATAAAAGAACCTAATTTTTATCGGATGTTGATGACAGCACTGTTTTCTCCTTTTAAATTGTTTAGCATAATTTAAAATGTACCCTAAACCGAATCATCCCCTTTGACTTGTAGGTTGTTTTAGCAATGCGGGTTGTTTTGGTTTTTCATTTTATTCAGATGCTGTGGCCTAGTTTAGAGTGCCCAAATTGATCTTTATAATAGACAAGGTTCGATTCAAGCACGGGTGTAAATTGTTTTAGGAAACTGTTGAAAATTCAAAGTTTTGAATAAATTTTTCATCAATATGCGTCCAAAGTGTTATTTGTTTTCTGACTCTTTTTTTCCTTATCGTATTTTTCGAAACCCTTTTTCATCGATTTAAGGATTTCGGAATTTGGCTGGGAGCATTTCTTGAATTTATCGTTGTGAAACATTGTCTTCAATGAATCTTGTGACATGGTAACTTTAAGTACATAGAATAATATCAGATGAAATTAGAATAGAATTTGCTCCAAACGGTTTCTACGAATCTATAAAAAGCATAAATCTCCGCCAAGCATTTCATTTCCTATTATTTTTTTTCTGTGGCGTTTTCCCGGAACTTAGGAAGGCCGTTGAATTTACCTCGCCATTCAAAGGGCTATAAGGCGGGTGGGGTAAAACTTCCCATCCACTGTTTTCAAAATAGTTCTTAACCGAAATAGCAACGTGGGGCCGAGCGTTGTCATGATGGAAAATTATTGCCTCGTGTCTGCTCGCATATTCCGGGCATTTTTCGGCTACTGCTCTCTTCAAACGGATTAATTCTGTTCGGTAGCGTTGTCCGTTGATGGTTTCACCCGGTTTTAGCAGCTCATAATACAGCACACCCTTCTGATCCCACCAAATACAGAGCATTACCGTTGATTTGGCTGGTTGGTCGGGTTTCACATATTATTTTTTGCGCTTGGGGTTGTTGTAATGGATCCATTTTTCATCACCAGTAACAATCCGATGCAAAAATGACTTCCTTTTGTGGCGTTCCAGCAGCATTTCGGACATGCAAAACCGCCTTTCGACGTCTCTCGGCTTGAGTTCATGTGGAACCCAATTTCCTTGCTTTTGATTATATCCAGCTGCTTTTAAACGTTTTGAAATGACTGCTTGAGTGACACCCAAAGATTCTGCGAGCTCTTCTTGTGTTTGGCAACAATCTTCATAGAGTAATGCTTCCAGTTCTTCATCTTCAACCTTTTTTGGCTGCCCAGGACGTTCATCGTCTTCCAAGCCAAAATCACCACTTTTAAATCGTGCAAACCACTTTTGGCACGTTCGCTCAGCTAGCGCATGTTCAACATAAACTTCCACCAAAATACGATGACTTTCGGCCGCAGTTTTCTTCATATTAAAGTAATGAAGAAGAACTCCCCGCAAAAACACTTTTTCAGGCACAAAGTTCGACATATTTGAGTGAAAAAAAATTGTTGATTACGCTTCAAATGAATGACATATACTAAAATGACGTACAATGACAGTAGCTTTCCAACGCATGTTCCAATGGAATAATGACAATGGAATAATACAAGTTACGCCATCTCTTAGCAAACCGCACGAATTAAGTTATAGACCCAATAGTTCTCTTTTTTGATTTCAGTAAACATTTGATACCCTTGAACACATTACAGAAAGTAGGAATTAGAGGAAGGCTGTCGGATTGGACTATTTCGCAGATAGGGCATTCAGCGTAAAAATTAAAAATTTCAATAATTTCCAAACATTACATGTTCGTGAACTTCACCATGACAAAAGCGTAAGCCTTGGCTAACATGTGAAATATATCGACAAGATATTTTGGACAGGAAGGCTATGGGCGGTATTATTTAGGCCTGAAACCTTCTCATGAGACACTAATTCATGTCCGAAATCATTATTTTGAATATGCTAGAAATAACATTTTAGAAAACTAACTACTCTGTTTACGAATCGTCAACAAACTGAATTTTAGTGTAGCATTATAATAGAAACAAGCGCCGAAATAAGTTTTCCCGCTGTTTTATTCGCCTGCTGTTTTATTCGTCCCTCATAACCGACTAATTGAATTAATTTACCATCGAATTCATCAATTCCATATATGATATCACTGGCCCCTATGACGGCATTATTGTCTGTGGCGGTTTCAACCTACCGTACTTGAAATAGGCTAAATACGATGACGAGATTCACATTGCCGCGACTAACACCTCGGCTGGCAAGAAACTCATCTTCATAAATCATCTCTGCTTCACTCTGGTCTCCTCCAACTCGGTAGCATCGCCAATAACATGAATCAATAACTTGTCTTCTCATTTGATGCCGAAAACTGGGTTATTGCCGCAAATAACCACCTCCTCTCTACCTTGGCTTCGCACCCTCACTCAACAATCGTTCCACCAGCCTCCACTCTGAGAAAATACGTATTGCATCAATCTCCGAAAAGCAGTTTAACCCAAAACCGATTAACCTTAATATTACGTTAACGTTACTTTAATTTTCTACTAAACCTTAACACGCACTTGTCCTTAGATACTCTTATATGTTCTACTCCAAGGTCGTCAGTGTCCTTGTTCAATCCATTTCATATTCGCCAAAAAAGAACTGCACATCATCTCCACTCTGTAACAATAAGGAACTACGCTCCATTCGCAACAATAAGAACATATGGAAATCATATGGAATTTGTACAACTGTGCGAATTTCTCTACCTCAGATATATCAACCGATACGATCCTCCCTCATATCCATCGAATGCAATCCCCTTTATAAATACAAAAACTAAAGTTGGTAACTATCCCTTCACTTTTAATTTTTTTTTTAATACTTGTTCCAATAATCCGAAAATAGTTGCCAAGTTTTTTGCCCAGTTCTTCAGTCATTGGCCATACAGTCCCATCAACCTGATCATGACTACTTTCGTTATATGAAAAACTGCCATCAGACCTCTCTAGTATCAATGAAGAAAACTCCTGCCTTAATCATCGATAAAATACGAAACTTAAAGGAGGACTACTCGTCCTGCCACCACGCAATAGTTTCAAAAAAATTCGCCAACCATGTACTCCTACAAATCAGGCTGTGATTTGTAGCCTTAGTTCCATTTAACAGGGACTCTTTTTTTCAGATCCACACAAAAAACAAAGAAGAATGACGTGTTCAACTGCCGCCCTATTACCAAACTCTCTTGCATTCCCAGACTCTTTAAAGGTATTGTTTAGGATACAACATTTTTTCACTGCAGGCCTATTTTCTCCCCAAATCAACATGGTTTCCTAAAAGGTCGGTTTGTCTCACAATCCTTGTATGCATTTGAGAATGGCAAAGAAGTAGAAGTTACAGATTTCAGCAAGGCCTCCAACAAAATCTGGCATCAAATTATACTTCTTAAATCGTCTATTCTTGGTTTCCTCCCAATTTTATCCTATGAATCAAATTCTACCTCGAATATCGTCACTACAATTTATTTTCAGATTTTCTATTTCTGATCAAATTAAAACTACCTCGGGAACCTCCCCAAGGTAGCCGCCTCAGCCCACTGATATTTATTTTAACGCTGATGCTATGAAAAAATTCCAAAGAAATATGTATCTTCCCTTGCATTGTTTATCACATTGCATTGTTTTGAATAAGTAAGCTACCGACGTAAGTAAAAAGTTATAATTGGTAAGTGAAATTTTCTTTCTTATTATTATAGATTTATTTAATGATGCTATGAAATGTAATAGCTTCTATTGAATATAAAATTGTATAATACCTTTTGTTTTAATTGTTTTAGGTTAAAAAGAATGCCACGTCTTTGTCGCATGTAGTGGCCTTACATCGCAGAAAGATGACGCCCTTAATAAAAATGGATTACCTTCATTATTTTGGATTTGAAATAGACGAAAGAGATAAGCTGGGTCCCAAATATATGCTGCACAACATGTGCAATAGCTCTGACAAGTTAGTTGAAAAGAACTAAAATATCATCACGATTTAATAAGCCTATGATCTGGAGGGAGCAACAAAACCACATAAATTAACTATTTTTGCATGAATGATTTTCTAGAAGGAATAAACATAAAATAAAATATTCTGATGTTCCTTCGGCCTTTGGCCAATTCCTCGAAATAAAGAATCACCAACGCTTGTTCCTCCTTCGAAAGTACAAATTGACATGTCAATCGATATATCTGAATCACCATCTGTAAAATCAAATGAAGTTTTGCTTAGCAGTTCATCTAGTCTTACAGAAGAACGACATCCACTCAACCAATCTGAATTTAATGATCTCGTTCGCGATTTGGAACTTGTGTAATCTAAGGCTCAACTTTTAGGTTCCAGATTACAACAATCTGGATCTCTTTAAAAATCTGTTAAAAAGAGGCAGAAATATTTCATTTTTCAGGAAGAGACATTGTCAGTTCTCTAATTGTTTTCCAAAGATCATGATTTAGTTTATTGCACTGACCCTCTAAAACTTCTTCATAAACTACAGCTGCCTGAACATCCAACGGCTTGGAGACTCTTCATTGACTCATCCAAAATGAGTCTGAAAGCAATATTGCTACATAATGTCAATCAATATCCGTCAGTACTATTGGCTCATGCAGTAAATATTAAAGAGACCTACGAAATCATAAAGTTATTACTCAATAGAATCCAATACGATCGCTATTTTTGGAATATGTGTGCCGATTTAAAAGTAGTGGCTGTGCTAGCAGGATTACAAGGAGAATACAGAAAATATTGTTGCTTTTTATGTGAGTCGGCAGTGAGACAGCAGAAGCGTGAATACAACGAAATTGGCCCTTAAGATCACATGCGAATCCGGGAAGCAAAAACATAGCAAATGAGCCTTTGGTTGACAGCCAAAAAATATTTTTGCCGCCACTACATATCATATTAAGCTTAATAAAAAAATTGGTAAAAACTATGGGCAGAGATTGAGAGGTATTTCAACAGTTGAAAAGTAAATTTCCACGCATAAGTGAGGCCAAATTGAAGGAACGCACATTTGTTGGTCCCCAAATAAGATAAATCCTTAAAGACCAATTGTCGCATTTGGTTTGCGCACATAGAAAAAAAATATAACGGAAGTGGTCCCCAGCAATGTTACAGAAATATTGAAACAACAGATTAAACTTATAAAAGAAAGCGATCTACCAAATAGTTTTTTTTTTTTTTCATATTATATTAGTATTTTAATTCATTGAAGGTTTTAATTTACATCATATAAGTCATGTCATATATGAGATTTTTGTACTTATTTCATAATAAATACGTATTTAATATGTCAATATCAGTATTTTATTTAAATAAGAAAAGCTTAAAAACTAGACGTGATAGAATCAATCTTCAAACAGTTTTGGATTCAGCACACTAAAGCCAATTAAAATCACATAACAAAGTTCTTGCTCCCGAATTTGTTTCTTTTTTGTTATTACTCGTATATACTGCCTTCGCCCCTTTGCTGCATTGGTTTTGCCCTTCGTGATACCAATACTGACACCAATGACTGCATTTTAAGAATCACTTAAGACTAATCAACCTACAACCTCTGTCTGCAAGGTCGCAGTTCAGTCCAGGTACGTCTCCTGCATCAACTATGGCGACCATGAGCCTATGTACAGAATACTGCATTAAGCAAACTTCGCTCTCTTCGACCTACATACTCGTATTACCACATCCTGCCTTAAGAATGTCCTCTACCGCAGCAATTTACCCTATCCTCAGTCTTTTCCTTCCTTATACTATAGGTACTAAGCTTTTTATGTTTAGATTGTTTATTTTTTAAATGTATATTTTTTGAGACATTTTGCTCTTTCTGAAGGTATACATTAAGCCAATAAAGTGACCCTACGGTGGGGTCAAGTTAATAACAGTGCAAAGAAAGATTAAAAGGTTTTCCGCGTCAAAAAGAAAAAAAATACTTCGGAATCTCTCGTACAGTTCGAGGTGTCTGAAAAACAATAATTATGGCTTTTGAACAACAATGATTATGGTCTAAAAAGTCAAACGACCAACACAGAATACTACAATAAATAAAAATGAATACCTTACAAGATCGTCGTTTTGTAAACATAAATGAAATTAAAAGTGCTGCCGAATGGCGTTATGGCTTTGAAAAATAAAGTAGAAAAAAACACAAAACTATTTCCACCAAAAATCACATTAAAAAAATGTTGAAAGACCAATCACTGAGAAGGTTCCTCGTAACATGGCCTTCGAAAGCAATAATCGTAATCTGTCAACCGATAAAGAAACAGCGGTACGGATTTCATGGGTAATATATAGGCCTTTCACGTATAGCCGACTGAGTTAATTGTAACTAATGGTTTCATGGAACAGTGACCGGATATATGTCTAAAAAACACATTAATTTTGCTCGTCAACTAGCATCATCGAGCTTAGACGATTATTTTGCCGTATGGAATGTGCAAGAACTACTTAAGCGTCTTTGGTTAAAGCTCGTTGAGGTGTCAGAATCAGGTTGAATCCCATTGTTAATAAGAGTCGTACAACTTACATCTGACTGAGCATATAGCATTGGCATCTTCCACTCGATGGCAAAAAAGGATTTGTGAGGCTTTCAGTTGGATATATGCTACTGCTACTGGCAGCAGTCACTGAAAGCTAAAATATACGTGATACTGAATGAATATTGATGAAAAAACTTATTAGCAAGCACAACAATGGTCGCGTAACATCAGTCGAAGATGTTATCTTTTATTCATGTATTCCTCTTTGGACGATAATGTCAAATATCCTTTAGATAATAGGTCACCAAGAAGCAACAAGCAGCAATTATTTTCCGGAATCGCTTATTGTACATGAACATATTCGTTCGCATAACCGTCGTTGTCCGTTGACTTCGCTGCAGTCGCAAATGATGTACATATGTTCTCATACGAGTATGTGGCCGCTCATGTGGGTAACAATTAGAATTCAATGATGTCCGTTTGTGATTTATGCATTAATTGTACAAGTTGGAAACCAGGTATTGTAGACTAAAGAGGGTAAAGAGGTAGACAGAGTATATGGCTCATGGCACCGATGGATGACGTTTGCGTTAAACTATGTGAATGTTTATGACGTCATTACATTAATATACCTACAAAATATATAATTATGTAGTTATACCGAAAAAGGACATGTACGCGAATCACTTGTTCTGAAATTTACGAGATTACAGTCATTTGACAAGATTGACGGCTTTATGAGAGGGTATTGAAAAACAATAGGCATTATCTGGTATAGCCGCTAAAGTATCTATTAACAGGAGATGATATTTGCTTTTAATATAAATTCACCACTTAGTATGTATAAGACACCCTCGTTATTCACTCACATAATCATTTGCAGATAAATTAGTTTGTTAAACGTATTCATTGTATTCATTGAAAACATGCTTTGCACCGTAAAAATCATTTAGAGTCTGCTCTTTTTAAAATAGTACTAACAACTAATCCTTAACTTTAAGTGAGTGATTTTCGATTTTTGCTTGATTAGCTTCCAAAAAGCCTCGTTTCCGACCAGCATGCACTGTACGACACAGTGCAGAAACTAGCGCAAGAATCCTTAGCGCAAGGCAGAATTTCAGAATGAATTTGCGTTGGAATATTGTTCAATTTCGGATATCAACTAACCACAACTTTAACACAAGAAGAGAAGTGAACGAAAGCTATCAACTTCAGCATTACTCACCCAGCTATTAAACATTGTTAAAGATGTGAAAAAAAAGAATCCTAAAACATAAAAAAAAACAAAATTTAAGAATTATATAAAATACATTAATCCGACAAAACTCTTTTCCAAAATTTTGAAAAGTTGCTTCAATACCTCATCCTACAGACCAATAAACTTACTTAGGGAAAATATTCGAAAAACTTCCTCATGATGGTTTAGAGCAGAGGTCCCCAAACTTTTTTTCTCATAGACCACTTTTAAAATTAACCTGATTTCGGTGGACTCCCTGCTGCTACAATTTTAGCGTATTCCCAAAACTCGTTAAAAAATGTGAAGAGTAGATCTAACGATGGAAATTTGCATCGCTCCAACCCTGAATTCGGAGTGGTAAAAATAAGAAGAAACTAATATATTTTCCTATGTTCTATTTATAAAAATAATACGATTACAGACTTCATGGCATACATTTTTTTATTGTTTTAAATCGTTTGCTTTTTAGTAAGTCAATCGACCACAGCTTTCTAAGAAACATGCTCTATTGTAATTTTTTCTGCTCTTTTCGAAAACGGCGACAGAATTGTTCTATCTGTCGCCATTTTTTAAATATGGCGGCTGAAAGCAGAAAAAATGTGAAATTTCAATTATTTTTTTTCAAAAAATTGTCAATTCGAACAATAATCCACTTACGATAGGAGCTAATACTTCATATCTGGCGGAATAATCGATTTTCCTAAAAGATAGGACCGATAAAGAAAGTAAATTAAATATGGCGGATTTAAGATGGCGGCCCGATACACAAAAAATGACAATTTTTACAAAGTCAACCGATTTCGACCAAATTTGGTATATGTATAAGGGTTTTCGGGGTCGCTGATCATGAGTCGGATTTGAAAAATACAAGATGTTGGATCCAATATGGCGGAAGAATCGCGTAAATCGATTAATTTTTCGGGTATTTCTGCCTGCAGCCAAAATGTTTCATAGCCTTTTTTAAATTTCACCTTCAGCTCCTCATTGTTGCTAAGCTCGAGTAACTCCTCTTGTAATACCACATTCGACACTTCCGTTTCATCAAATGGATTTATGATCCATGGTGGTATTTCCATCGCGAGAATATCTTCAAATCTGTTTTCGAAGTCATCATGCAAGGCAATTAAATGCTGAACGTATGTCTGAATATACACATCAAGGCATTCTGCCGATGATAAGTTTGGAAACTGGGAGAATTAGCGCCGACTAATATTTTACTTCATAAATTTAAATTTTCCAAGAAACGCCGAAATTACACCCTTTGTTTTTATTAAATGTAGGCTTTTGAACAAATCTGTCAAATACGCGATGTCTGCTTTCAATTTGATCAATATGACAATATTAATGATAAATTACCAAGTAAATTTGAAAAGAGTTGTTTGCAGATAATTACACAAGAAGCTTTCAATATCAGAGCTCATTTCATCAATGCGTCGTTGTACAGTGTTGTTACTCAAAGGAATTCTTTTGAATACGTCAAATTGAGGTTTGTGCAGAACAGTTTATAAAACCTCTTGAACCTAAAATTAACTGTTCTCGGATGGTGTGCGGTTTTTCAGAGATATGGTAAGATATTTAAATCTTTGCTTATTTTATCAAAATTATATCTTCTTGTATGATATTCTAGTTTCAATGGTTTCATAGAGTCATTGCTCAAAAATTTGTTACATAAAAGCCATAGGGGCAATCGATTGTCTGCCTTTTATGGACGAAAACCAAATTTCAAATAATCAACACTGTACTGTCGACATTTTTTCTTAGATTCAGCCATGTTTCATATCAGTTACCTACCCGTAATGAAAAAAAATATTTGTTTTAATAATCATAAGGCGATTTTAACAGGATATTGCTTTTTTAAGATAATAGGAATAGGAGCGATAAACCGTTAAGACCCATAAAGAGGTTCTCACAAAACGGTTCGAACTATTTTAATGTAATATAAAACATTTTTTGATTAATTATTATATATTTTGATACATTTCTGTTAATTCGAGAGCAAATACCTACATACATATGTATGTACTCGTATGTACTTTTAAAGAATATTTCGACATCATAACTCCACGATTTCAATGATTTATTAATGACTTTGATATAGGTTAAGAGTGGTACCTATATACATGGAGAAGCGTACAATTTATGAAAATATTTTTAGTCATCTAGTATTAGCAATTACGAGGACTATATCTCTCCTTTAGTAAATCGCCACAGTTAGGCAAATAAATAATTTTATAATAAAAAGTATAATACTAAAAGTTAATTTTTTCTCAGCTTTCTCTTCTCTTAAAGAAGTATTGAATATAGGAAATTGCCCTGTTCAGTATTTCATTTTTTATTACGTACATACTACACGCAAACATAACAAATATAATATTATTACAATATAAAATAGGAGTATGCATAACAAATGTACAAATAGGCAGGTATTTACCTTTTTCCTCACTTGCAAATACTGACATCGATTCTCTCACACTCTTCTTTACAAAATTCTGTAAACAAATGAGCGTTTGTCCTTGACAGCATTCGTATTTATATTGGTGAGAAATCAGACAAGTTCATGCAAGATTGCAAGAGGCGTATATATATTGGTGGGGAATCAGACAAGTTGCAACCACGGCACAAGTCGTATTTCTTCCCTTTGCGAACAAGCGTTGCGGGCGGAATGGCGGCGCTTTGCACGTTTCGACACGCGTTGCACTGATTATCAAATATACAAGTTTCTACAAGTAACAGCGGCTGATCTTCTTAAAAAAAGCTTAATCATGCTAATAAATACAACTGGTGAACCCCCTTTTTTTTCATGCCAACGTAGACCCTCGTTGAGTCTTCCGTGGTCCACTTAGGGGTCCACTTGGACTACTTTGGGTATCACTGGTCTAGAGCCAATATTAACTGATAATAAAATGTTTTCAAGCCATCAATTCGTCTTCCGCAGATAACACTTAACAAATTAACAAATCCACAGAATAGTTAACAAAATCGCAACTAGGGGAAAAAAGATTCCGCATAGTTCAGCCGACAAAGTTTGGCTATGGAAAGAGAGTCTGACAAGGTTTCAAAACTTACTTCCACCGGACTTTAACCAAATCATCAAAATTTACCTGAACGAACAACATTTTTGAAGAATGTAATGACAAAAAGTCAAAGCTAATGGAAACGAAGGCAGGAGTTCCCAAAGATCTTTTCGGGGACCACATTATTTATCCTCTACGCGTCTAAGATTTGGACGCGGTAACCACTTGAATTCAATGACTTCTAGATAGGGCGATACATAGCTGGAGTATACAATAAAAGTGAACGAAGATAAAACCCACAAGTATGGATCAACAGGCTCAGGTCACAGCTAAAAGTTGCTATGTTTGCGACGTACCTCACGAGATATATGTATGTAAATACATCAAGACACGTCAAAAAGCAGGTGTATTATTCACTGGTGAATCTCCCCTGAAATATGATGTACTGACTGCCATATGCCATATGCATAGAAAACTTGGCTGTATAAAAGTGATTAAAAATTAAAAGTGCTTCAGCATAGAATAATTAAAACTATCAAAATATATTCGGGGCATTAACGGCGTTTTTAGAATGACAACGATTCTAGAATAATGTGATGATCCCGCTTTCAGTAACCCATATGCCATATATGTACCTAAACAAAAGAAGACCAGAACAAGGTTTTCTTCAAATTCCAGAAAACTTCAACGTTTACGGAGAACTACCTGCAGATAAGTAATAAACTTTGAAGGTAACTTAAATTGAAACGTCGTTCGAAGATAATAATAAAGGTAAAAAAAGTATGAGTAATAACCCATATTCCCAAATAGTACGGATCGAACACGGTGTACCGAATTCGAACAATTCGCATTCTCATGTTACTCATGCAAAGTGTGATGTTTGAGATCCGCACAAAATGAAGCGAACTAGGTTGAATTGTGTGTGGATCACCGAAAATGTAAGCTTTATACTTGATGCAGTTTATTTTTCAAATACAGACAAATTGATTTGTAAGAAGAGGACAAATAAGTGGACCAATTTAAAGAGCTGGTCGAGGAAATGGAGAAATTCTCCTACATTGCCAAAAACTAACTAAAAGACCACCTGAAGAAGAAAGAAGAAGAAGAGACTTTTGGGAAAATTTACGGGTAAAGCTTAACGGCCTGGGGCCTTCAATAAAAGAAGTAATTGCATATGTTTGAAATACCATCTAAAGAAGAAACTAAGCTCTATTAAAAGGCAAATTGGTGCAACAGGCGGTGAACCAAAAAAAACCGATTTTTTTCTATATTGTTATTTTGTGGTTTTTATTATTAAGAGTAAACCGAATTGCATTTTGCATCGCATTATTTCTTCCTTTACAATGCTTCATTTGACGCTATTTGTTCTCTTTCATTGTCCTCATTCGTTGTCCGAGGGATATTCTCCGATATTTTCTACTATTTCGAATACATAGCTTAAATAGGTGAACGTGAATCGAACGAGTGAGGTGAATTCTAGGATTTGAGGCTAGGCATGTATGTATGTATGTACATTTAGTCATTATTCCCATTTACAAAATTCATTGAACTTACATCTAAACGATATTTATATTTAGTACAAAATACAGTGAATGCCACATTTAATTAAATATATTACATAGTGGGGCAAATGGTCATAAGTAACTAGAGTTTTATAATGAAAATATAAGACAAGTTATAATAATTAATACCTAAAAAAAAAAAACAAAATAAAATAATCAACAAGAAAAAAATTCTTTTCTTAGGGCACATTTTTGCAGAAGGAGCAATTGTTGCAATTTGTTACGGTAAGCACTCCCCCCACAGGATATACCATATTCTAACATCGAATAAGATATTCCGCAGTATATAGTTTTTAATAATGCGTTAGAACAAAAGTTTCTCAGAGAACAGATATCGGATCGTGTAAAGAAAATACTGTTTTAAATTGAAATATGTTCACTCGATTTAAAATGTTGATCTATTGTAACTCCTAAATACCTAAAGTGTTTAACAATTTCAATCTCAAGGTAATTTTAAGAGTGATAGTGAACTAAATCTTGCGCAATTATTATTAAACATTTTGAAGATCTGTTAGTGCCTTTGAGTCAAGACTAAAAATCATGAGTTTAGTTTTATGGCTTACAATAAGTCTATGTTCCGCAAACTACGACCTCAGGAGATGGACATCATAATTTATGTCTAAAATTGTATTGAACAGCATCATACCCAATTGCAAGGTCGTCTGCAAAAGCCTTAATATTACCGACAAAGGGTTGATCAAATAAAGAATTAATATACATTAAGAATAGAATCGGACCAAACACAGGACCTTGAGGTACACCTAATTTATTAGCCTTGGAGTCACTTAATATATAACTCACTTTTACTTTCTGAGTTCGATTACTCAAATGAGAAACCTGTAGATACAACCACGAAAACCAGTATTATATATGTAACTTTTGCAAAATAATTTTGTGGTTAACCATATCAAAAACGAAAAGTACAGAACAACATTTTTTGTTGTCCAAACCTTTTTGTGTGAAGGAGGACTTTTACTCCACTCCATTTTCTGTTGAAAGTCCCATCTGAACCCATGCTGCAGAGGGCTAAAAAAGTTCAGATTTGAAAGAAATCGCAAAATCCTACTTTTAATTATTTTTTCAAACCTTTTTGATATTAAAGATAGTAAGGAGATAGGTCCGTAGATATTGCGATCTTTTTGGTTGCCTTTTTTAAAAAGAGGTATTACAACTGCACATTTTTGATCATAGGGAAATATGCCTGAAAGGACATCGAGATACCATTCTAATCGCACGAGCTAGACCTTTTATTATTTCCAAAATTTCTAGACTACAAATGGATTCCAAATAAAAGCTACTCACAGATAGTATTGTCCTATTGGGAATAATATTCGTACAGCAGCTATGTACAAGGCAAAGACAAGTCACTGGTAGATGAAATTTGACCAACTGTTACAAAGTAGTTAGCTATTTCTTCAGAATCTGTGACTTCCTGATTTTCTCCTTGAATGCCTAGAATATTGGATTTATCTTTAATTTGTCTATTTAAAATGTTATTAATAACTTCCCACTTTTTTGATTTTTTATGTTTTATAAGTTGAATTGTTGACATAACTTAGTAGCTTTTTAGAAAATAAGATGTACGCCCTGGGACGGCTTTCCTCTGCGTATCATTCTTCCCAATTAGCGTAACGAAGTTTATGCTTTACTAGTTTAAGATCTATTTTAGTCACATGTTGTTCAGAAATACATAGATTAATTACGGAATTTGTTTTTTAGACTCTTAAAAACTATACCCGTCCTGCTATGATCTGTAATATGCAGATCAAAGAAAATGCCTAAACAATCGTTTTAAGTTAAATTACATTTTAGACAGCCCCCTGCGGTTCGCTCATTATTTAAAAGGATCGAAAATTCGTCAATAAAGACTTGGAATGGATGAAATTGAAATCCATATACGCAGACAAAAGTAAATTTTATATTAAATAGGCAAACAGATATTTTTATATATTTTCTCGTAATCATAATGATAACGAACAAAGACTCCAACTCCACCGGAAGAATATGTATCATTTGGACAAGCATCAAGGGTGTAGTTTGGCAAATTATAATTACCAACTTCATAAAAATAGATCCATATTTCTGAAAAAAAAATAAAGTCGGAAAAACGCGTGAAAGTTTCAAGATTGCAATATAAAATATAGAAATTTCGCCGCAACTACAAGTGTTTCGACAAACAGTATAAATAGGTTAAAGGACATTAGACTTAGTATCAAAAATTAAATTTGAATTACTAGTAGGTATGGTGAGGTAGGCATTTGTTAGACCAGAGTTATTAGTTATTTCCATCATAGAATAAAATTACTTAATATGTATATTATTTAAGTCATCAAAAGATGTTATAACCATAATCTCACCGTTTTCCACCTTTCATAGTAGAATTTGAGAATTGTTGAACCAATGATATATAAATTCATGCACTATTTTATTTAGTAAGTGAGTCATTTTCATAAATTCTATGTTCGTTACCCGCAAATATGCAAGAATCTAGTTTTTCACTCTCTGTTGTTTTCTTCGACATCAACTTCTACGCCAAGAGAGATGAAAGCATACAATATTAATTTTTTTGTTATTTTTATATGTATCTATTTTTTGAATTTCCTCGACGGACATATTCACATTCACATTCAACGCTTCATTAAAAAGAGTTCGCACGCAAGTGGCCGCGTTGCTGTTTTTTACTTTTGGAATACCAACATCCTCAACTGCATTCTCCAGAAGCTGTTGTGAATATGAATATGTATTTCCCAACCAAAGTAAGGCAAAATGATCCTGATCCACAAGACGCTGTTATATGTTTAACTTACGATTGTCAGAGCTATATGTATTGAATTATACATATGAAAAGACTAAGGTCTCTTAGTCTAAAAATACCAGCTGACTTTCAAATAAATGTATTTTACAATTGGGAAATTATTAAGTAATAAATGCGTATCAAGTTTTTGAAAATAAGGTATCCAAGTAGAAATGCGTCCAGCTATCTATAAGCACACGACATATGTACTATACAACCAACTCTTTGAAGGTGCTTCTCTACACTTGAGATTGTTCATCTGTATATCAGTCCTTGTCCCGTTCTTTGAATCTCAGACGTAAACCGAATATTATAGGTCGGAACGGAAGCGAAATCATACTCTAAACAATTTCAAATTCACATTCTTCGTTCCCTATAAAGCACTCTCCGTATCGGGCACTCTCCTAATCCGTACGTATGCACTTGACAACAATAATAAAA
Organism: Merodon equestris; assembly: GCA_958301585.1. NCBI lineage: Eukaryota > Metazoa > Arthropoda > Insecta > Diptera > Syrphidae > Merodon > Merodon equestris. The sequence goes on along the minus strand of OY284414.1, from coordinate 73,796,370 downwards.
GAAAGGACAAAGTGATAAGCAGAAGATGCTTCAATGGGAAGAAAAGTGGACACGTTCATCTGCACGATTATAAAAGAATTTATAATTTTTACACACCATGGGCATATGAGAAGCTAATGCCTCAGATTATTATCGACCGCTTATAGGCGATTGGAGGCAGAATTCAAGGAACTGTGTGTATAAGATAAGTCAATGCAAAAATGGAACGAGAACCGAAATTCATTGGGAAAACCAGAATAGCATGAAAGGTATTAAAAAATATATGTAGATAATTTGCCGAAAACCTAGTAAAAACGATACCGCATGTTTCATATATTGCACAAGGATGACATGGAAAAGTTGAGGTAAACACTTACAACAATTCACTTTCGATTTTTTAAGGCACTGTATTAGTCGGCTTATACCTGTAGCATACCTGTAGCCTATCTCCGAAGAAGGATTTTATTGTGTTTGAAAAAAAAAAAAAATTTTTAACCCTTAACCACCTACGTGCGGTCCTGAAGACCGCTACAGATTTTTAACTCTATTTCGTAATTTCCGGTATTAAATAAAAAAAAATCAATAATATTGTTGTTAATACCTTTAATCTTCATTTTAAAGACTAAAATAACAAAAATTATTGTATCATTTGGTATTTTTCCTAAAAATTTCACATATTAGCACTTTTAGCGCAAAAAATTACTACGCTCATACAATACAATGAGCTCTGTTGCAGTAGGAACTTAAAATTTCGAATTCTTGTCATTAATTCTTACAAACTAAGAAAACAAAGAATAAAATAAAAATAAAAAATTGTATATAAAAAAAAAACCTCATCAAAATTACAACCCACCAACATTCACAATTTTTCGCGGTAGCCACCGCAAATTTTGCTCGCACACTCTAAGCAAATTGGTTTTTTGCACATAAAACATAAATAAACTGTCTTGCGTTTCTGTTTTGGATCACAATTGGAGCATGTTTTTCGTATTTCAAGCTTTTCTGCACTAGGTAAGCTTGATGAGTCTTCACTTATTTGTAGAACACGGCGAATAGAGTTCTTGATATCCCTCTGAAGGTGGTCATTTTTTACACGATGTTCTAAGTGCGCCTTTGTAAGCTGTTCTGCCAATTTTTTCATGAACTTGAGTCGCTTTTCAGTTTTTTGAGTTTGATTGTTCCAAACTCATGGCGTAAGCATTCGATGCAGATATATCCAACAATCTGTAAAATATAGTTAAAAGCCACCTTCGTGAGCGACGGGAAGTGGAGTAGTTTGAGCATATTTGATCAAGTAGATTATCTCCTATTTTTGTTTGGTTGTAATATAATACTATTTCAGGTTTCTTAGTTCTTTCGTCTACACTCGCAGTATGATGCATACTCGAAACCATGACGACGACTCTATTTTTCTTCGGCACATAAGATGACATGGTGATATCCTTGGTAAAACCAAAGAGCGATGACCCAATTGGTTTTGGGACTGCCTGAATGGTTTGATCTCGGGAGGCATCTCACGTTTGTTCTTTTTCATAGTACCCACAAAGGTTATTCGTTTTTCTTTCAAAATGTTGATTAATTCTATTGATGAAAACTAATTATCATCGGTTACGTTCTTATTGGTTCCTTCAATTGGAGAGACAAGGCTTAGAACGGCCTGAGTTGGTTTTGATAGTCTCTTTTCTTCTTGAGTCAAATCTTTCCCATCAGAGTCTTTGTCGAGATAAGTGTAGGCATTGAGAAGATAACCATTCCTTGCATCTGTGATGCACATAATTTTTAGACCATTTTTTGCTGCTTTTTGGGAATTTTTGGTTTTGAATTTGCAGCGACCGCGAAAAGTCACCAGCATTTCATCAATACAGGCACGATTGGAAAATCGTGTAAACTTCTTGACAGTTTTTTAAAAAACAATGAAAAAGTTCAGAAATAGGAGCAGACAAGTCAAAATCATGTCGCTGTTCTCTAGTTTCGGCATCGTCAAATCGTATAGTATTCAGTAGAACTTCCAGCCTATTTTTACTAATAATGCAATGGTAAATTTCTCGCCCGGTGCCGTCAGTACTATACCATGTTGTGTAAAGCTCGTGATTTTCTTTGAATATTGCTTTATAAAACAAATATCCAATAAAAGCTCTTAGCTCTATAAGGTCGGAATCTTGAACATAAGTCTGCTTTTCATATTTTGGTCTGATTTTTCTTAATTTTCCATTAGTGTGTAGTACTATTTTCTGTAGCATCTGATCTGTAAATAAAAGGCTACAAATATCCAACGTCGTCGAGGATCTAGTAAGTATGTAATGAAAAGTCCATTTTACACCCGGCATTTGTTATATGATATTATGCTGCGGTGTCCTTGCACGAGCTATATAAGGTGTAGATGCCCAGCGAAAGCGATTAGCACCAAAAAAATTCTTCCCTTTGGACCTACCTGGAGATAGCAAACGTGAAAGGGGAATATTATCATATGAAGAATCACTCTCATGACACGCTCTAGAACCTGCTGATTCGGCTTGAAACGAAGTTTATTGTATTGGAGCTACTTCGTCATCAACCTCTATTTCAGAGTTGGATTCACATACAGCGCAAAATTTTCGGTCACATCAGGTTCCACGTCACTGCAATTCTCGTCTGGCATATCTTCCTCATCAGACATCTCTTGCTGCAGCAATCTCTCAATATTTTCATCGCTTATATTCATTTTAACACTAAAAACAAAGAACTAAATAATAACAAAAAAATCACCCAACCACCTACTTCCCTACAACAGGTGAACATTTTTTACTAACCTAAGCCAAACGCGTGTACGTGTTCACTCTCCAAGCTCATGCGCGACACTGTTTGATGAGTAGAAAAGGTACATGGATCCACACATTGAAATATTTGAAATTGAAAAACCGTTCCGGTCTGTGAGACCGCTGGTAGGTGGTTAAGGGTTAATAAGAGAGATCTTCAGGCAAACGTAGAAACTTTCTCAATGTCCAATGAAAACAAGTTCTGTGGACTAGTTCAGATTCGACTTGTTACCGGGATTTGTTATTCAATCAACGGGCCAATTAATGCATCCTTCTCAAAGTAATTTTGCAATTAACTTGATTTTCCAAATTCATACTCCTATGTTATGGATTCCGTGCAGGGACGGGTTAAGAATATCCCTGCAGCGATACATCTCGCTTGTCGTAAAAGGCGACTAAAACAAAGGTAAACAAAAATCACATCTAGGCAATTTAGAAAACACCAAGGTGAGCCTAGGGACACAAATACCACCATTAAACTGCCCCACAAGTGTACATACATACATAGTGGGTTGACCGACTGGAGATCACCGGTGTTGTAAGAGTAAGATCAAACAAAAAAATCTGGAGCATGCCCGTGTCACAAAAAAAAAAAGGCAGGCCGAAAAACAATTGGTGCAAACAAATGCAAAAACACCAGCATTTGATTGGCCTCAGCGATGAAGTAATCCCAAACCGGGAAGCCTGCCGCTACTTTCTGAGGTCAAACCGGCGAACCCCACAAGCGGACCAGTAGGAATGCAGTTAAGTGGGAATGTTATGGTCCTACACTTCTGACCATAACAACGCCGGAAAAAGGAAAAGAAGAAGAAGAAGAAGAAGAAGATACTCCTATGTTATGGAGCCTGTATATAGTCATCGTTTTTAGAGGTTTTTGTATGCGTCCGTGTGTACAATTGCTCTTTTCTTGTCTTTCTTAGGTCAGCAGAGTTCGTTTTGCAATTCCAATGGAGGATTCCTTTTCAATAACTTGGATAATTTTCTATTCACAGGGAGACTGGCGAAACTTTCAATACATAAAAGAAAGTTCCAAGAAGACCAGCTCTGAAACCGAAGAACTATTTAGACAGGGCTCTATGGACTACCTTCTCGAGAACCTTGCTGATAATCGAAAGAAAACTTATTGACTGGAGATTTCCTGGGTTGTAGCTGTCTTTACCACTTCTGGGAATTGGTTGAACCATCGCTATCTTCCAACTAATTTTTTCTCTTCAATGACTCAAAGATCATCTGGATAGCCTCTTTCGTAATGAACAGGATGTTAGCCCCTTCACTTTGCATTAATTTTTTTGGTATTTTTTTTGCCCTAACATATTTTCAGCTATTTTGGATATTTAGTTTGTTTCTCATAGAGGACGGAAGTGCTATGGTGTGCTTGGCGATTTTTTGCTATTGGAAAATATGGATCAAATAATCTGCATTAAATGTAGCTATTTTTGAAAAATAAAATTAAGTGCACCAACGTACTTGAAATGTTAACTAGTCTACTCTAGCCAGAAAAAATATTTAAATGGTACAGGCTCTTCACAGAAGAAGGAAGATGCGGATCGACAACGGATTAAAACGTTGAAACAATGATGAAAATTGTTAGGGAGAATCGTCGAATCAATATCAAATAAGTTGCTGAGGATATTGGCTTACCGAATGCCTACCGAAGTTGTTAATCGCTAAATTTTGACCAAAAAAGCCGCCACAAGGCCATCGCTCAGGTGCGTTACGGAAAACCATTCGTAAGCCCAAAAAATAAGACCATATGAATAAATTGAAGGGTTTATTTGGATGTTCCAATTATTTTTGTTTAATTCTAAAAGTCCTACATATACATAATATATAGACGAAAGTAAGTTTAATCTGCATGGATCTGATAGTAAGCCGTGCCTGTAGGGTGAACTAAATGCTGTATTTCCACCTAAAAATATGCATTGCTAAACATTAATGAGGTTCTGATATAGTTTAGGTCTGCTGTCATGCGCTAAAGTCTGCAATTTATGCACATTTTACAGACGGTAAAATGAACAGATTTACCTACATCAACATATTAAAAGAGAGTAATAGTAGTACTAAGTGTAGTACTAATATAACTATCCCAAACAAACATGGGATGCTGCAAAGCTTTGGTTATTCTTCAACTGCCCCAAACTATGACTTGCCTCCTTAGTCTCCTAACTCATATGTAATGGGAAGAATTTGTAAGAAGAGGAGCCTTACCAAGCGTAATAAACACAGGGATGCCTCATTACAAGCATGATACTCAGTTGGACCCCACAATAACTGAAACGAACAGCTTGGTCCGATTATTCGTTGAACGTGAATATTTGTGATTTTGTGTTTTGTAATACTGTTACTCATCCTCGTACAAATGAATTTCCCTTTTATTTTTACTTACTGTTCAATAATAAAGGAGGAAGTAAGTATAATATGGCATTTTCTAAATTCCACTTACTTTTCATCGATTTATTGTTTTCCTAAAAAGTGATCTTTGTCCGAATATTCGTTGGAACCACTGTATATGGAACTCCTACGGTGATAAAAAAAAACATTTGAGGAATATATAGGTAGAAAAGGCATAGTCGGTTAGCCCCGCGAAGAACTTTCAACTACAATCAGGGAGCTAAACATTTAAACTTGCAGTGCTTTTTGGATATGGTAGGATGATTTGGTTCCTCATTACCGTGTATGAATCTTGGGCGTAATTGAGACGAGCAAGTTTTCAACGTCACCTCCGGACATAGCAAAGATTTTAAGAATGTTTTTTGAACCCGAGGGTGATTACCAGTATGTTGCCCCTTAATGTCAAAGGCCTCACGTGGTACACAACTGGCTCCAAGGTGATTTCCGATGTTGACGCTGGCATCTTAGGACTAAATCAGAAAATATCGAAGGCGCTGGAAACTAGTCCCAATGCTTTCCAAGCCGAACTATACGCCACCCTAACGTGCGTCAAACTAAACTTGAAGACTGGCGTAAGAGACTTAACCATCAATATACTCTCAGACAGTCAGGCAGCGCTCAAAGCGTTGGGCTCGTATAATACAAACTCAAAATCCATCAAGGAATGCCCCGATGCCCTGCAAGACCTAGGCAAAACATATAAAACCAGCTCTGGTGGGTGACAAGTCGTGAGGGCATAAAGGGCAACGAAATCGCCGATCAACTCGCTAGGGAAAGTTTTAGCGAAAGGTACATAGGTGCTGAATCTTTTTGCAGAATTCTCGAGTCGAAAAAAAATGTACTCTTAGACAAGTGGGAAAAATCACAACACCTGCACTTTTGGAACAGCGTTCCGACAATCGAAGAGATTCATACACTGAACGAACACTCTAGCAATATTCTCAAATATAAGAGAGTCGATGTCAAGAGACTAGTCATCTACTTTCGGGACACTGTAGTCTAAGATATCATCTTAACATAATTAACCTCTTCTAGGAATCGTATCCTCCTCGGAGAAATCATGATTCCTGAGGGGATGAACTCAGCTCCTACGAGGGATATCGTCAGCTTTGTTAAGAAAGTAAAGGAATTCCTCATCTGTTGTCCTTAAACGTCAGGTTGTCATAGTTAATTATTACAAGTTAAGTTTCAACGTGATGCGAACTCCTAAGAAAAATTTGCGAACCTAGATTATTATGCAAATCATACTACAATGTGAAGAGAGCAGGAATAATTTACCGGAAAAGTATTACCGATCTGTGCTTGGAGTCTTTAGGATTTTACTCAATTTCGTTTCTTTGTAGAAAAGGGTAATAAACCCACTAGTAATGACACCTTCTCTTCAGTCAAAGTGAAAAGGCTATCCGCTTTCTAGACTGCTTTGGTGGAAAACAACACACAGTCACTCAAGACAAGATGTAACTTAAAGACAAAACTAATCGAATTCTTTAAGCTTTAATTTGTATAATATTCCTCAATAAATTTCAAAACTGATCGTCCTACATAAGGAGCCTATTACAAATGTACATACATATACAAGTATGTCAATGTATGTCAGCACTAACTGCTCGTAGGTTTCCAGGATGTCATTAAAAAGGTAATTGTTCACGCATTAGCTATACAAAATGCAATTTTATTGTCTTCAATAAAAGCATACCTAATAACGACCTCATTTCGAATTTAATATTTCAGTCAACACTGTAACGCCTGAGTTGATCCAAAGAGTAAGAAAAACTCCCCATAACTATGTATATCAAAGCATAATCCATTTGTAATTCTCTGTTCCTTAAAGTATCCGCTAGATGGACAATAATAATGACAGCAACTTGGTTGTCCCTTATTACGCGTCAATGCAGTTATGGCTTGATGGCTTGTTACAATTTACTACGACATACCACTTAAGGAGGTCGATTGAAAAACGGTAATACCCTGGTCGGTTGATAATATACATACCATCGAATAGCATAATAGCAAATGAATTTAATATTCGTGTGACCATAATCATGCAACTGAATGATACTTATCCTGAAACTATTTCAGAGAAATATAGTCGCACACTTAATGAGTATACCTACATGTGGTAATAGGTCATGGATTAGGCAAGCAGTCGGTCGTGATTTCCAATTATTACTGGTTTTCAGAATGTGGTCATACGAGTAGATGGATAGCTGGTTAAAAAATCGATGGAAAAAAATAATATGCTGAGAAACATGAACATAATATAATAAATAGTGGGACGGGATAACCGACCAACAAACCGTCGATATGCTGAGCAGCATCTGCTACCATTTATTAATGTCATTATAAAACATATTTACAATTATTTTTTTATGTTAGAACCCTTTTGAAGTTCCATAATACTCGTAGTTTCAACTGGTCTAATCGATACGAAGGTTTCAGAAAAGGCGACCCGCTCTCGTGTGGCTTTTTTAACTTTGAACAAAATGAAATAATACAGACGATAAATGAAGCCAAAATGGAGTATATACTGTCATCAAGACAATCAACATTTTAGTCATAACATATATAATATATTGACAGGTATAACTTTGAGGTAGTCAAGCTTTTATCTGCCTCGGTGATGCGGTAACATGCGCCAACGAGCCAGTGGCGAATTAAACTCAATAAGACTATAGCTCAACAGAACCTCTTTGAGCTCAAAATTCAATTAGCCAGAATTGCACTCTCTTGAAAAACCAAACCGACTTTGAAAAACACTCTTACCATCCCGGTCCTACTTTATAGTCCAGGGACATTTACCTTCTCAAAGATGGACAAAGAATTATTTTTGGATGAAAGATTCTGTATGAAATTTTCGGGAAAATTTGTAAAATAGTGAAATAAACAATACCATACAATCGAAAACTGTTTTGACTGCACGCCGATATTGGCCTAGTCAGGCGTCTATGTATCCAACGTCTGAGATGATATCACCGTTCTGGTCTAAGGAGTCTTCGAATCCAACCGTAAGGGATGCAGCAGAAAGTAACCGCAATCGACGGTTAGCACATAACCAGGCTAGCTTGAAAGGCATCTTGGTTGAGGCGATGATACATCCCAGATGGTAGCGCCACCTAAGTAAGTACGTAAGTGGATATTTACCACATTCTTTCGCTAATTACTTGTATTTCTATAAATATAAATATAAATCAATCAAACCGACGCTACTGATTAATACCGAATTAGGCGATACTGTAACTGGTCAAGACGAATACGAATAATTGTCAAACAAGAGACGTTTGTAGGCAATTATGCTACAAAGTTAAAGAGTTTAACATCTTTGATTTTTGCTTTGCAACATCATCCTGTTCATGATCTTAAATCATATTCATTGGTAACAGAAGCACATTAATATCAAATGGAGCACTATCCTAAGTAACAGCATGGGCAAAAACAAAATCGTTTAAGCACTAACAAGCCTGGCAAAGTAATCATTTTTCATTTCTGTAAACATTCAATTAAACTTCTCTAAAAACAAATTTAATTGGCAATTGCGTTCAAATTATAATTGGCATAACTAATCACTCAAAATATTTCTTCAATAAGTTCATCCCGTTCTTCCCGTCCAGAACCTTGCTGCGATTGATTGGTTGTTATTTATCTTGATGGTATCCACCACGAAAACATATAAAACATTGTTTGCATATATTTGACGCCTTTAGCACGAAAAAAAGTTACACATTTTCTAATTGCAATTCATTTGCTCCCTTGCTACTGTAACATGCCGGACATATTAAAAAGTCAGCAACCTAATGGGTTGGCTCAAAATAGTTTATTGCTTACAACGATACTTATATACATCTGCTGTAAATTTGCGTACTCAGAGATTATTAGGCTTAGAAGTAGATGAAGAAAAAATCGAATGTATCGTATGATCACTGGCCGACTTGGATCAATCCAAATCGCGACTGACTGTACTGGAAAAATGTTTTGGGAAAGTGGATGGAACTTTCAGTGGAAACTTGACTTCCTAACTACCACTTAAATATCGAGATAAATAAAAGGTTGCATTTGGGCAACGCGTGCTTCTTAGCGTTGAAAAAAACCATTTAAACCGAAAATTCGAATTTATAAAAGCAAGTAAAGTGGTCTATCTGACTAAAAAGGGTCTTCTGGGTCTTTGAATGTCTTAGCGAGAATCTATGGTAGAAAACTAAACAATCCAGAACTCGAGCAACTTTATTCAGCCCCAAGCATTGACTGATCAATAAAATTGGCCCATGGACAAACAGTCAAAAGAATGTTTAGTGGAAAGTCGGGGGGAAAAAGACTGCCCGGAAAGGCACGCAGCAAACGGAAGGATAATATAAGGATGAATCTAGAAGAGATTGAATAGAACTGCGAAATATGTAATGAATCCACTCATGACAAAAAAGCGTGCGAAGGGTTGCCAACGAGGCTCTGAATATCTGAGTTCCAAATACTAGCGACATTTACGTAGGTAAGACTAAAAGTTCTGACACAGAGAGGGCCTTGGGGTATATGTCATTATTTTGTAAAGGGTGTCCAGTGGAAAATTTTTAAGTTTAAAAAAAATAAAAATAAAAAACTGAAAATTGCAGGTAACACTTTGGTAGGTATTTTGGGAAAATGTACAGACATGTTGCGGATTTCATTTTTTAAAAACAATATCTTCTAAATGATGCCAGTTTCCTTTCACTCTTGCAGCCGGACCCCCATAATTGCAATAACACGTGAACAAAGAACTGGTTCAATAGCTCTTCAATGAATATTTTCTTGAAGGACTTGAATTGTTTGAGGATTGTTATTTAAAGCCTTGATTTGAGGTATCCCCACAAGATAAAATTGTATGGTGTGAGGTCCGGAGGCCGAGATGGCCTGGGTAGGTTTCCATACTCGCTGATCAATTTGTTCGGAAAAATAGCCCACAGCTTCTCCATCGAGATCCTAGCCATATGTGGTCCAGCACCGTCTTGCTGTAATAGCATTCTGTTGATGTGCCCAGGGAACAGGTCCAGTTGCGGCAACAAAAACTCGTCCATCATTCGACAATACACTTCAGCAGTGACTGTCTTTTATTGGTTAAAAAAATAAGGGCCATTTATGTCTCGAGCTGAAATGGCACACCATTCTTTTGCATAGCTGATAAAAGTTTACCGGGACTCTGCTCCTTCATTGTCAATCGTTAAAAAGTGAGCATCTTCGCACATCCCTCGAAGATTACGTTGTATGGGATGGTCAAAAACCGCAACCAAACTGGAAACCTTAGAAGAAGTGCATGATATCATGTTGAACGCAAGGCGTATGAGAAACCTAACCCTTTAATGCCCAAGTTTTTTTTTTCGGGAAAAAAATTATATGTTGTAGAGGAGACAATTCTGAACAACTTTTGTTCTACGCCTTTTCATATAACTCACCTGGATATGTGACAGGTAATTACAGGTAATGTCCAATTGGGCAAAAGGTGTATTTGTATGGGAGAATTTTTTTATTGAAAGTAAACGAAAAAAATTGTATGAAAATGATTTAAAAAAAAATTAAATTTAGATCAAAAAGCATCGGGGGCGCATCTCAATGTCATGTGAAATTCCATGAGACAGTTCTTTTCTCTACTGAGGCACAGATGAACTTGACATTTTTTTGCATCGATGTCGAGTTGTAGCGTGCTCCGGCAAGTGGCCGATTCTGTCTAGCCGTACATTCTTCGCTGGCAAAGAAGCAACATTCACTCGACCCTGCTTGGCTGCGAATTCCGATTCCAAATTCGATGGGCGACCAGGTTTTCGTGCCAACTGTATGCCGGATTTCGTAAGACAAGTAGCCACTTCCATGATAAATTCGTACAATTTTAGTGGCTTCGTAGTTTGCACCCTACAATCGAAGTGGCGTCGATATAACATCCAAGCGTTGATGATGGCCATATCTCACATGTGGTAAAAAAAGGCGGTGTGTACATTTGCGTGATTTGATGCGGATGCGGCATCGACCCAAGCACGCGTCCATTAGATCGACGCCGCCCATGTATTTGTTGTATTCGTGTATGACGTTGGGGCACTCAATTGATTCCACCGATTTCGACTTTTTGTTGAAACGTTGAACAGCTGGAGCTATTGTCGCTGCCGTTTCATCGGACGATAAATATGGTTTGATTCCAGACATCGTGGAAGCCACGATCACAACTTTGTTGTCGTTCCATGCAACTGTGGAAACCTCGATGCCGTCGAACGAAGCCACATATTCAATGCTATCACCATGATTTCGACTTGTTCGGAAGTTTGCACTGTCGAATGCGCTGGCCGCGAATAGTTCCAAGCGAGTATATGCCTTGAGTGCGAGGTAAACAAGATGCGGAATGGATGTGTAGTAGTTATCGAAAAAATATGGTGTGCCCAAGGAAGCGTGGTATGTCGCGAGCCAAACGAACAACTATATTGGAAACGGTCCCACTTGTCGAAGAAAAAAGTGCTCTCCCACTATGATAACGCACCGGCTCACACCTCCGCCCCGTGCGACTTCTTTTTGTTTCCAAACTTGAAAAAGTCACTCGCCGGGCAGAAATTTCAGTCGAATGAGGAGGTCATCACCGCCACGGAGGCGTACTTTGCAGACCTCGAGAAAACGTATTTTTCAGATCGCTGGGTCAAGTGCTAAAGGGAGCTAAAAGGAGATTATATCGAAAAATAAATCGCCATTTCTCCAAAATTTTTGTTTTTCTTTTGTAAGCTAAGTATTTATCGGGCCACCCTCGTAGTTGATTCCGAGGAATCGCTTCATTTCATCTGGTGTTGTTTTCAGCCCTTCGGATTGCATTGGATCCAAATAATCCATTGCCGCTGCTTCTTGAACCGATTACAAATTGCTTTGTTTAACCAGATTTGAAATGATGTCATCGGTCATAAAAAAACTCAACGGTGTGCTCAATCCCATGATTTCAGATGTGAGTGTATCATTTCCGTGAAATCGACCCCAAGCTTTATTCAATTGCAAATTCTTTTTGCGCCATAATGATTTCTTGAAAACATCGCTGTCTTTATCCACCGTTACGGTTTTAAACATTGCCGCATATTGGGCGTAGCTAGCAATGTTCGGAACATCTGCTTCGTCAGCGGAAGCTGCAACATTTTGTGTCTTTTGACGTGAGGGCACACCAAAGTCGTCATCATCATTATCACGATTCATTCGTAGACCATCTTCCAAGTCAAATTCCGGATCTATGTCACTATCGTCTCCGGGAAAATCGCCGGCTTCACTATCGGTCCATGCTTGCTGATTCACGTATGCTGCCAACTCTTCTTCGTTGCGAAAATCGATTTTGCGCGGCATTCTAAATAACAAAAAAAAAATAACGAAAACAAACTTTTTTACATATGCGCAACCTACGTAAGTTAGAGCGCGTTTGAATTAAAAACGTTATAATTATTTATTTTAAAATTTTGAACACTTGGAAGGGGATCATGAACTTGTTATTCCAAAAATCCACAAGAGACTGAACTTCTACTGTCTTAAACTATTGCTTAAATATACTAAAAATACAACGAGTGGGCCACCGATGTTTTATGATGGAAAATTCCCAATATCCTTTTTGTCCTTTTCGGTCGTAAGTTTTATTACAGGAAAGTACAGGCTAAGGATTAGGGAAACCCAAATAAAACCTAATCAGACCATACTGTCAAACAACTTAGATACTCGTACTACTCCGGCCGAAACTATCTTTATTGGTTGGTTAGGGGGCGACGGGAATAGAGGTAGCCATCGTAACTCGTACACATAACACATTTTATGGCCTGAATGACCAGCGTGCCATTTTGGGCACGAACAAAAAATCAAAAAAAAAGATTAACATTTTTTTAAATTTTTTTATTTTGAACACTCACATCATTTTCTAGACACAATAATAAACACAGAAGTAATTCTTTCAGCGTCAGATTCAACCGATTTACCACAAATATGAATGTGTGAAAATCGCAAATTCATAAAAAAATGCATATCATCGTGCGGCGCAAACTCAACTGAATTTCAAACTTTCAAATGCAGTTGGTTTCAAGCGGCAACCGATGCAAACTGTGTCGCTTGTAACGTAGAACGTAATAAAATTATTCCCACGCAGTTTAAAACATTTTCGTTGCATAAACTTTTTGTTCAAAGAGTGCGTGCCCAAAACAGACATGTGGGCATTTAAGGGCTAAGCATGTTTTCGTCTTATAAAAAGAATTAGGGATGCGAAAGTTCTGCGAAATGTGGCTGCCGCTTTTGCTGAATGCCGATCAAAAGCAAACGATTTTCGAAGCAACCTTTGTATGGATTCAATAGGGATCGGAGTTTTTTTGTGCAGCAGCTTGTCACCATAGATAAGACATAGTGACCATTGGCCAGACATAAAACATCCGTCTCAGCAGGGGTTGGAAGTCAGTAGTTTACCGAAAAAGAAAACAAAGTTGATCGTAACTGCCGGAAAAGTCAGGGCCAGCGTGTTTTGGGTTGCGAAAGGAATCCTGTTAATTGAATATTTTGCCAATTACAGGCGAATATTGCTCCAACCTTCTTGCCCTAGCTTGAAGAAGAAAAAAAAATTATCTTTCACCAGAAAAAACGCGCCTGCACAAAGGTACAATTTACTCGGCCATCCTCCTATTCTCCTAATTTGGCAGGGCACCCACTGACTGTCATCTGTTCCCAAACTTGAAGCAATTTGTATCTGGGAAACGTTTCGCATCCAATAAAGAAGCTAGAAGGCCGTAGATGAATATTTTCAGAACCTTCCAAGCTCTTATTTTTATAAAGGAATACCGATGTTAGAGAAAACTAAGTGTGTTGACGGGGAGATTACGTAAAAAAAAATCATTTCTTAACTGGAAATCGCAGTCTTTCATTGTCAGGCCGAGAACTCTTTACCTTATCCTCATAATAATGATAAAATACGAAACTCTTCTTGGCTCACCATACACCTACGACACTGTAAGTCAATACGATTTCCATAACATAGCATTTTTTTTTTTCTTAATTGCTTATGTAAACAAATTCTGCGATCTAAGGGATCCAAGTAATATGTAGTATACGTCCGTCTGTTTTTCTTCTCTTTGTATGATAAGCCAACCAAAACATCAATAAAAAAACTCGCTCTGCTGTTAGTGTGACGGCTATACTCATCTTATTTCATTCGTATATTTGTTGCTCTGAATGTCAATTGTCAACACAAATATTTTGTCCTGATGATATTTCACTTATGCACATACGTACATATATAAAAATTGAATTTTTAGAGGAATCGGAGTTAGTCTTCAAACGCGACAGTAGCGAATAGACGGGAACAAACTACTTAGGATGTATCGGTTAATCGACATTTTGGTGACAGTTTTGCTGATAAATGTCATTCCTACGTTACATGGTTAGTAATTTTGCTTTTCTTTGAATTGATTTTTTTGTTCTAATAATAGTGATGCATTATATTAAACAACTTGCGGTTGGAAAGTGTGTTTTTCATCTACTTCTTGAGGGAAAATTAACTGAATTAGATACACCGAGTTTGATTATATTTTCTGGATTTGCACATTCAATTAAAAGACGAATCTAAATCTCGAAATCGAATTCCTACAAGCTTGGCAGCTTGTTATTCTGTCTAGTAGAAAACATGAACCTTTTCATTTTGTGAAATTAAGTTTTGACTAAGACTGCTTTAATATCGATTGTTCGCGGTTGTAATTATGTTTGGTTGTAGCAATGGTTTTTTTTTCTTTAAAAGCCAAAACATAAAGGTCCATGAAAATACCGTTTATTAAATACATGTTCGTTTATTAAGATACAAATCCCACGATATCAAGCCACCAATGGATTAGTGGTATTTTAAACTTTTCTTACCTCCAATGACTTTTTCCCATTCTATTTCAAGGATACAAATGGGTTACACCAAAAAACGGTTCTCTCCCGAAGAATAGTGTTGCTCTGGCAACAAGAAAAGACACAGAACGCTATTACAATAATCGCTATGAATATGACGATTATCAATCCACCTACCAGACTAGGGAAATACTCGTATCTACGAAGTATGTGGGGCGAGCAAGGCACTTCGGCGAATTACTTCCTGCCGAAGTTTATAATAGCTCATATGCTACCATTTACAGTTGTTCAAAAATAATAATTAAAAGTCACTTTGAAGTACTGGTAACTCAAGAACATTGCGAATGGGAACCATATACACCATACTCGTATATAGACATCCCAGAAAATATTGTTTACGTAGGTCACTATCAAGATAATGAACCGATTTACGCAGCCAGAAGTAAAGATCAGAATTCGAACGTCGAAATTGCCTCACTTCTTCTCAAAACGCAAAAGATAGTATCGCATTCCCCGAACGTAAACGAAATTCTTACGTGTAATGATGATGAGGACTGGATTGATGTTGCCGCTACAGCACTACTCAAAAACATGGTTTCTGGAGGTCTATCGCATAATAACCATTCAATATTCGTCGCTCGAATTAAAGACAGCTGTAATATTTTTCCGGCTCAAGCCACACCTGAATTAGGAATCGCAATTAATGAACGGCAAAAAATAAAATCACCCTTCTGTCAAGTTCTGGTCGGTGAACCAGGAGATTATACTTGGGAAACAGCAGAAGGCGGCCTTATTCCAGATTATGCTATTGTTAGCGGTAAAACGGGGACAGAATTGCAGTACATCGCAAGAATTAATAAGAGTTTAGTATTCCTTACTTATTCGATGGCCTTCAAGGAGCAGGACCCATACGAGATATTAGTAAAAGTATTGTAATATAAATTGAAAATATGTATAACGGACTCCCGCATATAAAATAAAATTGGTGACATATCATACTAACTGTAACTTGTCTTCTTAATTACATCGCAAGTATGGGCAATTGCAGCGCTTAATATTGAAACATGTGCATAGTCACTCGTTCCTGTTTCTTTTATTTTTACTGGCTCCTTAAATACATACACACAAAAATTCATTATTGCTATTGTGCTAATTGATGACATGTAGATATCTGTTATGTACATACATATATAATATGTATAAGGATGACGATCTTCGAAGTCTGTGACTACTGGAAGGCGCAATCGAATAATATTTATTTGTAAAGCACATTTCTAATTCCAAGTTTGGTGAGGTTTAGGTCCAGCATTCTGCACATTGGCTCATAATAGCCAAAGTTCGTTCGATGAGAATTGATGCGGAAGAGGGACATGAACTGAAGGTTCCGGGGATTGGTATAAGGGTAAAGTAGGTATAGGTTGATTAGTTTTAAGCGATTCTTCAAAAGAATGGGGGTGGAGGGACAACGATTACGGGAGTGAGTGATAGCTAGGTGACTTAGGTGGGTCAAAATAGTTTTTGTACTCCAATTAGCGAATTCACTTAGGGCGAATTGGAGGCAGCAGGAATCAGCCGGGCAATATACATATATGTATATATTTGGTGATTTTAATATCGTCAGTGTACTCGTATACGGAAAGATGAGGGTTCTTGATAACACAATTAATGTCATTAATATTTAGGATAAATATCATTGGGCCAAGGTGGCTTTAGATCAGAAATAAAATATCTGAAAACAACATTGTACTGACGATCTCGAGGAAGGTTTGATCCTGATGATTCGACGAGCCTAGAGTTTAAAACGTACAGTTTGATGTGAAATTTTGCCGAAGATCTGGCTGAAGCCTGTGGCTACAACGTCAACTTCTTTACCATTCTCAAGTGCACCCAAGGATTGTAAGTTGATTGTTGATTTAGAGAAAAATCACAGGTTGTTAAGCCTATATTTTGAGAACTCTGCTTTCCGAAATTGAAGAAATGCGTATTTTCGGAGTGAAGAATGGTGAAGCGATTGTCGAGTGAAAGTGTTTCTCAAAAGTGTGGGGTTTACTTGCTGAAATAATGCAATTTTCGACATCTGATGTGAGGACCAGGTCAACCATGATCATGTTGTTGGCCCATATCAGGTATAGGAGGTTTAAATCGCCACAGATAATGATCATTGGTATCAGCGGTATTAAATATGGTTGCTGTTAAATTGATGGCAAGCAGATAACAATAACTGCGTTGAGAGGGACAAATATGTATAACGGCAGGCATGGTAGAGCTTTGGTTTCGGGAGAAATATAGAGGTGTTTATAAAGTTAAAATCACAGGAATTTGACGATTTGAAGGGTAAATTATTGCACCGGCTGCGACTTACTATGAGAACTCTTGGAGCGACAGAATTGTCGTGGGCACCCGCACGAAACAAACTAAAAACTCATATGATTTTGAGCCGCAGATAAGTTTTCTGTTAGTGCAAAAATGTCATAAGGCAGTTTTCTAGAATTAAGGAGTGCTTCGGATTTGTTGGTGTGAACTGCGAACATTTGATTGAACAATTGGAAAGATACAAAGATACAGATGCTTAGGTTATAAAAAAAACAGATATTGAAGTTAAAAGAGGTTCTCTGCGGGTGTGAGAAGCGCTTAGATCTAATATGGGCAGCAAACAAAGGGAAATCGTTAGTAACGTCATTACATAAAATATTTAAGCTATCATGAAATGATAGATTGCAGGGGGCCTTTTTGGCAGATGAATGCCAAGATTCTACCGACCATGCAGATGGAATCAGATAGGCAAGGTCTGGACGTTTTTGTAAATTTTTCCGGCTCTAAAGCATTACCAAAAGAAGTGGAAGGAGCTGGGTTAAGAGTGTGATGCTGTATAAAGTTAGAGTAAAAACGACTGTTTTATTTTTGAGCCAAGTTAGCCAAGTTTGTTTTTTTTTTTTTATGGTGGCCGCTGCTATCTTTTGGAGCACTCAGACACAAATACTGGTCCATTGTACTGTCAGACAGACACCTCAGAAGACATTAAAACTCATGACGAGCCAGAGCCAAGCTTCTTTTTATCCACTTATGTTGTGTGCGATTAGTTTTTTCACACAAGTTTTTTCCTAGAGTTTAACGCCATTCCGGACGGCGAGAGCCAAGAAGCTTTTTCAAGGCAAATATGCAACGGGAGTTTTTGCCAGTACCCCGCCGAGGAGAGAAGCCGCGAAATAATCATTCGATGGCGTTGGTGTTATCGGGATCCGAACAAACTCATCTTGTGTCAGCGGCCGACACACTACCCACTGCACCGCGGCGCTCTCTCCAATTTAGCTTGTTGGCTAATTTCTAGCATTGGTGGAATTGAGTCTAGACCTAATTGCCTCATAGTTGATGCATCTGAATTCTGAATTCGGTTATTATCTTGCTTAAACAATCCCATTTCCTCCCTGCACGGCTCTAAGAATGGTGGCTATCTGCTATATTTGATGAGATGAACTCTATTTCATAGCATCCTTTTGAAGAAACATCATCCAAAATTATTACTAAGCCGCTACCAAATTTCTTCAATATTAACAACACACTAGTGACGGAAGTTTCGTTTTTGTGCGTCCCATAAGTATCAGGATTTTGCCAAAAATCCCAACTACGCGTCGGATTCAGTCAATATTCATTTTGATTTCTGTAATTTTGAAATTCTCCTCTTTTATGGCCGATATTGTATTTACGTCCCTCGAAGAAATCTTTCGACTAAAATCAAAGTTCATGCGTTATACTCGTAAACACCACCAAAACTGGTCTTACCACTTACATAGACATAAACAAATCAGTTTTAAAAGTGCTTTAAAGAAGGGAATGCTTACGACTGCTCATCGTAGATGACCTAGAAAAAGACGAGACTGATTCAAATGCAATTAATTCCGGCGTTTGTCAATGAAAACCCTGATATCTTATTTCATAAAGTCCCCACACAATATTATTTCGCTTAAAAGACGCTAGACAAAAACGCTTAAAACTAGGTTATAAAACAAATATCTTACTGGTCTAGGCGGACGCTCTAATATAAACAGTACAACTTTAAAGTGTGTCTTTCGACTACTATATTGAAACTTAGAATTAAACATGATATTGTATATTAAGCTAAGAAAATAATCAACTCGTACACCTCGGTATCGAATTCCCCAATAAAATACAAAAGGAGCATATCTTAAGAGTCGTAGTCAAATATCGCAAAACCAATAATACTGCTACGAGGCCCTTAGTAATGCAGTCATCGAAGAAGAACAAAAAAAAAAATAAAACAAAAAAAATGAAAAGAAAACAAAGAAAATGAAGAGAGATTCTGCCCAGTCACGCTTCTCGTGAATTTTCGACCACTCTGTTGTAGCAACGACCCCAGATGATATCTGCATACAAGCACTAGCCAATTCTCGTGTACAGTTGGTCGCAGCTGCATTCAATAACGAAACAGTTTTGGCTACCGCCATTCCAGCAATAAAACGATTGACTGCATCAGACTTCGTATGCCAGGTGAACGATGGAAAGATGGAAGTTTGCATGACCAACACGTCTGAAGAGGATATTTGAGTCCCCCGATCTACAGCTTTATTTCAACTAGAAACCGGACCAGACATTGTTGAATGTTTCCCGACGAACCCGAAAAGGATTTGCTTCCAGAACTGAAAGAAATGATTAAAAACAGTGCTGTTGGCTTAACGACGGACCAACAAAGCAGATTATCTTTACTTGTTACTCAAAATAGTTCTGTAATAATCAGCACGGCCGGACATCCATTACACGGCACCATATCGATACTGGGGAGAATAATCCAATTAAACAACCTCCCAGAAAGCTTCCGTTTTCTCGGCGAGCTGAAGCGGAAAGGATCCTAAATGAAATGAAAGCTCAGAAAATCGTCCAACAGTCCGTAGGTCCCTGGTGCTCCCCCGTTGTACTGGTGCGCAAAAAAGATGGATCCTACCGATTTTGTGTGGATTACCGCACGCTTAATGAAGCCACCAAGAAAGATTCCTACCCCCTTCTGCGCATTGATCTTACCCTGGAAGCATTAGGAAGTTCCTCTTGGTTCGCCACACTAGATCTTAAATGCGGTTACTGACAGGTCGAGATGGAAAATCGAAGGAAAAAACTGCTTTTCCGATCGGCAGTGGCCTATATGAATTCAACGTGCCCTTTGGCCTAACCAATGCGCGTGCCATTTTTCAGCGCCTTATGGACGCCGTACTCCGTGGGTTTATCTTGATGACATCCATCCATCCATGGGAAAACGTTTGAAGAGCTAATCCATAATCTCCAACTAGTATTTACTCGTTTGCTGGACGCTGGTCTTCGACTTTCGTCAAACAAATGTTACCTAGCGAAGAAACAAGTTCACTTTTTGGGGCAAACCGTCACGGTATCGCTGTTGACCCAGAGAAGGTTTCCGCAATTCGTAACTGGCCAATTCCTACGACCTTTCTTGGACTATGCAACTTCTCAACCATTGCCAAGCCTCTTACAAGTTTGACCGAGAAAGAAAAGTCGTTCATCTGGACTTCTGCTAGCGAAGAGGCTTTATGTCAACTCAAGGAAAAGCTTACGACTGCTCCAATTCTTGCGCAGCCAAATGAGAATGATTTATTTATCGTGGACACAGAACCTAGTCTATACGCAAGTCGTTCCGTCTTATCACAACTTCAAGATGGTGAAGAAAGAGTGATCGAGTACCATAGCAAAACTTTCACTCGTCCGGAGTGAAATTATTGCCTAACATGCCGGGAACTGCTTGCTGTTGTTAGAGCTGTTACTCACTTCCAACCAAACTTACTAGGAAGGCACTTTCTTTTGAGAACCGATCACAGTTGTTTGCGTAGGATGATTAATTTCCGAGAGCCGGAGGGGCAGATGGCACGATGGCTGGAACGTTTACAGCAGTTTGACTTTTCAGTGGAACACCGTCCTGGAAAAAAACATCAAAATGCAGATGCTCTCTCCCGTCGCCCATGCGAGCAAACAGGCTGTCGATATTGCTCCCGACTGGAAGAAAAACAAAGCTTCACAAATAGCAATATTGACATGGGCAAATATCAGAAGCAAGATGAGGAACTTTCAATAGTATGGCAATGGGTAGAGCAACACCAGCGGCTGACTGCAGATAGTATTCGAGCGCTAAGCCCGACGTTAAAAGCTTATTGGGGCATGTTCGATGTGCTGGAAATATGTGATGGAGTACTTTGCAGACAAGTCCACTCACCTAGTAGTGAGTACCATCAAGTCTTAATACCCATTTCTTTGCAGACCGACATACTTAAAGCGATGCACGACAGTCCCACCGGAGGACACTTTGGGGTTCAGAAGACCTTAGCGACCTTCTATTGGGTGGGCTGTTCCCAGTCTGTGGAGAGGTACTACAAATCATGTGTACGATATCAACAGCGAAGAGGACCAACGAGAAGAAGTCATGCCCGATTACAACCAGTGCACGTAGGCGCCCCTTTCGAACGTGTGGCCATCGATATTCTGGGACCTCTTCCAGTAACAACACAAGGACACAAGGACACAAGTACGTCTTAGTTTTCGGTGACTACTTTACAAAGTGGCCTGAAGCAATTCCTCTGCCAGACCAAAGAGCAGAAACGGTTGCAGAAGCACTGATTACACAGGTATTTTCTCGATTCGGGATCCCTCCACAGCTGCCTTCGGATCAAGGGAGGAAGTTTGAATCTGTGGTCTTTAAGCAAATTCTTCTGATTTTGGGGGTTGATAAGACGCGTACCACTGCTATTCACCCGCAATCGGATGGAATGGTGGAGCGGTTTAACCGCACTCTCCTAAACTACCTTGCCAAATACGTTGCTGATAACCAACGGGACTGGGATATAAAGGGTGGTCCAACAAAAACGCACGATGATAATTGTAAATAAAGCAAAAAGTTTTCAGAGAATTATCTTAATATTTTTTATTATCATAGAAGGATCTATGACAATTATGTGTAAAACAAAATATCGGCCAAATATTCGCCACGGCTTCGGTGGCATACCTCTATCCGATGGTCCATATTTTCAATGACTCTGAGACATAATTGAGGTTCAATGTCGTTAATGTGCCGAATTATCTCATCCTTTAGCTCTTAAATTGTTGTTGGCTTATTGACGTACACTTTTGTCCAACGGTGTCAAATCACATGATCGTGGCGACCAATTAACATCGCCACGACGCGACGCAACGTGAGATAACGCCATTCAATTTCTCGCGCAAAAGAGCCATTGTCTCGTTGGCTGTGTGGCAAGTGGCACCATCCTGTTAGAAGCACATATCGTCCAAGTCCATATCCTCAATTTCTGGCCACAAGGAGTCCGTTATCATCTCGCGATAGCGAACACCATTCACGGTAACTGCTTGGCCAAAACCGCACCAAACAGTTACTCTTTGTGGATGCATCGGCTTTTCAACGATCATTCGTGGATTCTTATTTGCCCAAATGCGGCAATTCTGCTTGTTAACGAATCCACTGAGGTGAAAGTGTGCCTCGTCGCTGAAGATGATTTTCTTTGTAAAGTCACCATTCACGTCTGTCTGTTCAACCAACCATTCAGCGGATTGACGACGCTTGAAATGGTCAGTAGGCTTCAGCTCTTGAGTCAGTTGAACCTTGTAAGCGTGTAAATTCAAATCTTTATTCAAAATTCGCATCAGTGATGTTCGTGAGATGTTCAATTGTTGGGCACGACGACGAGTCGAGGTTGACGGCTCTTCTGCCACACTAACAGCAGCAATGTTTTCCGCAGAACGAACTGGGCGAGCATGCACAGGTGTTTTCACATTTCCTACAGACCCGGTTTGCTCAGGGGCCCCCGGGACATTAATGTCAGATAGAGTAATGACAGTCCCGGCCTGTCTTGCGGTAGGTCCCCTTGTGGGAGTATCGTGGGGGATGTGGTTATCCCAATATGCGGGAAGTTGCTTGCTACAGAAATATAAGCTGAGTTGCTTTCAACAGGGTGCCGACACCCTTAGATCGGTATGAGGTTTAAGTAGGCCTCGCCCCTCACCAAGAGGTAAGTCATGGTTCTACACATGGCTTCGAAATTATACTTAGTAGCAAATAAGGACGTTGGTTGTCGTCCCAAAAACCAACCCCTTGTGGGAAGGCCCACCGTGGAATTAAGCCAATAAGGCAGGTGTCCACGTAAAACAAACAGAGACAGACCCGGTTTGCTGAAATTTGCGCACAATTCTACCGATTGTGAACACATTTGGTCGATTATGCTGACCAAAAAAATCACGAGGTGCACGAAATGCATTTTGATTTGAACGCCCATTTTCGTAAAAGGCTTCAACAATCTTAACGCGCTTCTCAATTGTGTACCTCCCCATGGTTGAATTTGTCAAACACTGAAACAAAGAAATGTCAAATTAAGTTGGGCAAAAAAACTTGACGTTAAGGTGTGACTCAAAATTAACATCGTGCATTATGGTTGGACCACCCTTTACATCTTGAATTTATGCTAGTAGCTTATCGAACAGCGGTACACGAAGCCACAAAGCAGACACCAGCATTTTTAACTTTCAGAAGGGAACTTCGATTGCCCATCGAACTTGTCACTGGTCCTCCCCCGCAGCCATCTACCACCACATTAGAGTACGTCGAAGATTTGACTCAGCGTTTGGACACGGCATACAAATTTAATCGGCCACAACTTTTGGGTTATAGCTGACATATGAAGGATCGATATGATCTTAACGCTAAGGCGCAACCATTTTCTTTGAACGACAAAGTTTGGCTGTATGCCCCAAAGAGAAAAAGAGGTCTTTGCCCTAAGCTACAGAATGATTGGCAAGGTCCATATACAATTGTCAATAAAATGTAGAGATGTGCTCTACCGAGTGGTCAAACGAGGTTCAGGCAAGCAGTTGGTTGTGCACCGGGATAGACTGGCTCTCTGCCGGTTGTCATAAGGTAAAGGCATGTCGGCTGCAGAACCTTTAATGAAGTATCGCGACTGAGGACAGTCGGTCTTTTGATGGAGGGAGCTGTGTTACGACGCCCATCTAGTAGCTTACTAATGCAGTCATCGAAGAAGAAAAGAAAAAAAAAAGAAAAAAAAGGAGAAGAAGAAAAAGAAGAAGAAGAAGAAAAAACCTGTCATTCTGCCCAGTCACGCTTCTTGTGAATTTTTGTTAGCCGATCTTAAAATAAAATAAAAAAAAAGTACTTGTACTTCATGTGGAAGACTTTCTGGCCAGATATCTCAATTATTGTGTTTCATTTGAATACGAAAGGGTTATGTCATTATTGAAAAACCCTGTACATACAACACAGTAGCCTACCTAAGAGATTACGTCAGTACTCAGAACAAGCCACGAGTTATTTATAGATAATATAAAAATCATGTACTGCCTTGGTGAGATATGCCAATATGTACATCATCCAATAATATATTATCTACTCACATTATCTGTTGTTCAACTCCACTCATCTCCTTAGACAACTGTCATCTCATCGGTTTTGTTGTACAAGCATTTTATTTCTCTTTCTTCTCTTCAGGGTTAATAAGTTATTTTTTTTTAATTCGTTTTATAATGCATTCGTCCATACAATACCTATATGTATTGTTTTGGTAGTGTTGCGAATTTTTTTTCTTTAAATCTTTTTCTTGTTTATTTGTTTAAAGTTCACTGTAGTCTCGCATAGCATTAGCGTGGTGGTAAAGACGATGCGAGCCTCTACCCTGGGAATATGCATGTACTTCTTTCGGAAATTCGATTGGAAAAAGGAACTTTACACCAAATATGGAATATAAGGAGTATTGTTTTCGAATGAGATTTAGTCTTGAAACGGCCGGCAGTGTCAAAGGAACGTGTTTACTTAAGAGCCTAGGATGTGCCGCGTAATCGAAATGTCAGTGATAGTTGTGCTGTTGCTTGTGTTTCCTAGGTGTTATGGTGAGTGATCTGTTTCTTTCTTTTTTTATGAAGTGAATAGAATTCAGTAATAATTGTTGTTCAATAAAAGACGATTAACGTGAAAACTATGAATGTAAAATAATTTCTGGTTGTATAAGATGAAAGCATTTGCTCAACTATCTTGGATTTGACTTCACCACTTTAAGGCCAAATAGATTATGTATGGAGATCTTCAAGTGAAAATTTATTCAATTACCCGCTGACGTTGAATTACTCAATTCTTTAGAAAAAATCAAAAGTTATTTATTTATTTACTCAATCACACGCATCTCATATTTCGTTGGGGGTTGTTCCCTTTTTCTGCAACCTTACCATCCATTAGGGGTATTCTGTTTAACCATAGGTTTCATTGTTGTGATAGTTTAAAATAAATCCCACAGATATTGATTTCTGCCCGCAATACAGTAAGATAAGCATCCTAGCCTTGGATTCCACTCCCATCATGATTCTTACCTAGACACAGGGTAACATTGCGAGTTATAAAGCTTTAATAGTAAGTAAATCACATAGTTGTTGAATTGTTTTCGCAGCCGCTCTCTTGCAAGCTGTGGTAAATTATGGTCCACTTTAACACAGTTTTTCATATTCGTGCATTTTAGTACTCATTGATTTTTTTTTTTTGCAATCGATACCATTTTAAAGGTTTGTCAATCGTCATCTTTGTGATTAAACTCACAATTACCCCATTAAGCCGTTCAACTGGTCCGTTGCTTCGTGGAGTTCTAGTAGTTATACAAAGATGGCTAATGCCAATATTTTGCAGTGGTCACGGAATATATTGAAGACAACTGCAACGCCTCGATCGATTATTATACGAAACAGGTTACCAAATCCTCAAACTGATTTTCCTTCATACTTTGAAATGACTTTATCGTTGCAAAATAATAGCCCAACGTGCGATCCTTGGACATAAATCCCTTTTCCTCATGGTTGCTTGAAAAGCCTTGCAGTCCCTAAAAATAGTTAACTTAAGCCCAAGACATATACTATTAGCCATTTAAGACATTTTATTTCAGCAAAGACTCCTTTTCCATAGCTGGTATAATTCAATTCGGCTGCATTGCTTTTGGAAATCAAATAAAATGCTGACAGGAAGTCGTCGGAATGTTTTTGCAGCAGGACACCTACATAGTCAATATTGTTAGCATCTGTTGTCTCTAAGTTAAGATTGAATAATTTCGTTGTAACTAGAGCCCATTTTAAGGTACTGAAATGCTTCGAGCTCTGGTTCAATAAAAGTGCCTCTCTTTCTTTAGCAAATCTACAAGCGGCTTTGCGATCATCGCGTACCCTGGCATAAACTTACAGAAAAACCCAATCAAACCTAAAAATCTCTGCACTTGCATTGAATAGAGCTTCCCACGGAAGCTGCCGTCTCTTCCGAGACCATCATGAGAGAATTGACTTCAACACGGTTGATATTGTTTTCTTCCAGCTCAACTGGTTGTGGTGTTTCGAAAGTATTAACGATGATCAAAAATAACTTTTTCATGGCGTAGGAAATTCTAAAATAATGTGATCTGAGATCCAGTTGTCGGGGACAGTGTGAAATATGATTGATTATATCCATTTTACATGTTGACTGAACATGATCCCAATTATTTTTTAGGTGTTATATGTATACTAGTCTTCCAGTGGAATTCGGTAACCCTGTTTTCTTTGTTCAAAGTTGTTTCTTTTACTTGGAGAATTTCGAGATATGTACATATGTAAGTAATCGAAAGAATTGCAGTTTAAACAGCATGCGCCCTTTGATTTTTCTGGACAACTTTCAAGTGGATAGGAAAAAGACCCGCAATTTTAGCACTGTTTGCCTAAGTGTGTAGATTTTTTGGCCGCAAAAATTCCGGAAAAATTTAATTAAGTGATAATAGATGTTTTACTTTATCCTTTTATACACTAACTTGAGTCTATAACATAGCCAAATAACTCTATAGTTGTAATTTTATTTTCAGGTTACAAATGGGTCCACATACCGATAGGTGATCCAATGCCCAAGCAAAGTGTTAAACTTTCAAACTATGACAACGATTATGATTACAGAAGCTCCTCGTCAACGACATACGTGGGGCGGGCAAGACACTATGCTGATGTCCTTCCAGCCGAAATTTATAATAGCTCCTTTGCTACAATTTATAGTTGTTCAAACAAGATAATCAAACGACACTTTGAAGTACTGGTAGCTCAAGAACATTGCGAATGGCATCCATATACATCATACGAAGAAATCCCAGAAAATATTGTTTACATAGGTCACTATCAAGATAATGAGCCGATTTACGCAGCCAGAAGTGGCAATCGAAATTCGCAACTTGAAATTGCTTCGCTTCTACTCAAATCGCAGATGATAGTATCAAAAACATCGAATAATTATTATATTCTCACTTGTAACGACGATGATGACTGGATTGATGTGGCGGCTACAGCAATCCCCAACAATACAATTTCTGGGGGTCTGTCGCACAACAATAATTCAATATTTGTCGCTCGACTGAAAGATGACTGTAATATTGTTCCGGCTCAAGTCATACCTCAATTAGGAGTGGCAATTAATGAACGGCAAAAAATAAAATCACCCTACTGTCAAGTTCTGGTCGGTGAACCGGGAGATTATATCTGGGAAACTGCAGAAGGCGGCCTTATTCCAGATTTTGCTGTTGTTAGCGGTAAAACGGGAACAGAATTGCAGTATATAACAAGAATGAATAGGAGCTTAGGATACCTAACCTATTCTATGGCCATAAAGGAAGAGGATCCCTACGAAATATTGATTAAAGTCAAGCACAGGATGTAATAGAATAAGGACATTATATACTAAGTGCTAATAACATTACTGCTTACATACTTATTACATCATGTAATCAATGATCTCTTGAATCTCGGACAAAGTGTCCAAGATTATAATAATTTGCTTTTTCTTCAGATCTGCTTGTTCTTACTAATAGAAGGTTTGCAATACTCAATCTTTTCTTTGATCTGCCAACGACAAAACTTCAGTCAAGGCTTACATTTTGATCATGTTGTTCATGAACGAGCAATATTTGGAAAATACTCGTTTTAAAAATTACTGCTAAGATTCTGTAATTTGTTCCTTCTATTTTTTTCCTTTTTCTTAATTACCTCATCAGATTACCTCATCTTAAATAAAATAAAAATATAAATATATTTTTTTTTTGTTTTTTATTGTTTTTTTTTCGCAAACCTAACCTCCACAATAGCCTAGCTTACCTTATCCTAACTTACCTTAGACTACCCTGGCATATTTAAGCCTGCCACCAGCGTTCAATAGATACAATACAATACTTACTCTATTGTATAACACCCCATTTCATTTTATTTTTCATTAGAGAATAATTTCGTGTACTCAGATTGGGGTGCTCTACTATACGTAATCCGAAACAAGTCTTGAATCATTTTCTCTCAAACACCCAAATACTTCTCCTGAGAATGGACCTGATTAAGACCATGTAGGATTACCTTCACTCTGGAATCAACTTGGCTGCTATGAAACAGTCATGTTATCCGAAGGAAAGGATTCGGGCTCTAGCCAAGGAGGCAGGAGGTTTTGACGTGGCGTGGATAGTGCTATGCCCCGCTCTGAAACTAAATTGGTTATCGTTATTATCTGATTGTCCTCAATCCATTTAGATAGGGCTCTGTTGGGTATGTTCTGATAAAAAGACTTATCGACCGGATATCTTCTCCTGAGGATCTTCGATGACGAAGATGTCCACAATGGTCAATGTCGTGTCCGTATTAGTAGACCATTCGTTTGTGTCGGTAAGTCTCAGTCAAGAGTCAAGTAGCAAGACATACAGATATGTAGGAGCTGCTACGATGGGCTATCCGTTGTGAGTAACTTTCTGTACTCTGCTCTGCAGAAGACATCAATGGTTCAGTAGGCCCCCTCTAGTGTTGATTATGTTATTTTCCGAAACACTGTGTGGCGTTTAAATCGCCGCGCTGGGCAGAATACAGAAATTTGCTACCGAGTTCAAGTGCACAGATCGAAAAAGGGTCGTGGGCTCTGCAATAAAAATACTGATTTGAGGTGCTTCAGGTACATAGACTGGTACATTCTCCTTCCATTTCAGCATGGAATGCACACGATGCAGACCTCCAGCCTCTGGAACATCCGCACTTCAATGCTTTACATACGAGTAATATTACGATTAAAATTGTCTCTATTGAAGATTGTAACTCACCAGCCACGTCTGGTGACGGGTCGGTCTCTTCGAATAATCTTGAAAGAACTTTGCGGGATTTTATGCCTCTGGCTTAGCTTTGTATCGTTAACCAAAAGAACACATTGCGACTATAAGTGGGCTAGGCCCGGCAGGGGTGGGTGGATATTGTCCACAGCAGGCGACCCGCTCATAGATCTACAGTTTGATTTGGTCGATCTGATCTTGGGTGACGACTAGAATCAAACGCAGGTCCACTTCGACCTCCAGCGCGATGGAAACATAAACTGTGGCTTTGGAAGCAGCCGTAGGATTTTGTACCGTGTTGCCTAGGCCCGCCGCCATTTGGGCTTAGGTCCTTTCTGGTATGGAAGCTAGTGTTTGTGAGTGACCTGAGGGAAGGATCTTCTTAGCCGTCTGTTTATGAGCCTGTTTTGCTTCCTTCATATGATGGAATTTGGGCATCTCCGATAGTTTGCAGGGTGTCCCCCGGTTTTGACATAACACGTAATCAAGCTGCTTCCTGTACGCGAACTTGTCGTGTCCCAGGTCGCACTCGTCGTTTCATTTGCATTTTGCAGTTCGGTGTGGCGTACCTGAATCGTTGGCAGCAGATGCATAGTAGAATATTTCCTTGCCTTCTTAATATTACAAATTTTACAAACCGCTAAGGAAGTAATGGTTTTTAGCCTCTCGAGCTTGCTGTTGGGTGTGAGAAACTAGGAAGAAGGGTAATATCCGATATCCGCTTCCCCCGTTTCGCCCGCGCCGTGGTGAACGGCTTAACTCCGAGCTTAACGAACTAAACGAACTTGGGGTCGTCACATTCGAATTATTTGAGGTCTAAGCTACTATTTAGGGTTCTTGCCCCCCACCCCCCCCCCCCCTCTCCCTATGCTGCTCCAATGTATTGTGCTGGATACTATCTAGCAGTTCTCGCATATACATTTCAAAAGAAAATTGCCTATGCCAATAATATACTTACAGAGATCTTAGGCCTCGCGTTGGGCCGCGGTATAGGCAAAGATGGATGGCACCTTCTCTTCAGTAGGATTTTCTTGCTGCGTCTGTTATTGCTGCTGTCGTTGTGGCTGCTATTGAAGCTACTTCTGTTTTGGCCGTTTTTCTTCCCGCTGCTTGTGTTATGACTGCTTTTGTTAATGAAGCTGGTGTTGGGTGGCCGTTGCCTCCCTTTCCTTACCCCGCATTTCTGTGATCCTATCCACTATGGCTATCCACACGGGGGGTTAGGGTTTAATCAGGGTTGGTTTTTGGTTTAGTCCCTCTCTCTTTTTATGACCAATTAGGATGATCTATTCGTATGAAATCGAAAGCAAAATTGGCAACCTTCCAGCCGATATGCCATATGTGCAAGAGGGATCGAAATTGATTCCAAAGAATTGGTCACATGAAGGAGATCAGATTCCGTACAAAATTTAACGCATGTACTACACCTCGAGTACGTTTCAGCCCGACGTCTCCAATTATCTGACTTTTATTTATAAGCAAAATTGTTGTGCCCTTATTGAAAGACTCTCTAGTTGTGAAATTGAGATTCGCTTATTTTCTTGGAAACTTCCTTCTGTTTAGCTTATCGGAAGGAAACTTATCAAACTTATCAACGGTTAAGGCACGAGGCAAGTAAGCAAGTAACGGGAAAGGGCGTTGCCTATTAAATATAATTATTTACTCTATTCTCTCTTGAGTTGACTCTGTACTCGATTGAATATGTTCACTTTGTTGACAAGCATTATGAGTAATGAAAAGTAATGATTCCCATTTCAACAGTAAAGTACATATCTATATATGGGTCCCTTGGTGATTGCAGCCCGGACAAGTATGATAAAGCAAGATGGTGATCAGTTGTGTAAATATCAAATAACCCCTGGTTAGGCAAGTAAGGTAAAAATTTGTTTTCGGTTGCAATATTCAAGAGTTTCGTAAATATTCACAGAATATTGGATGGTGTGAAATACCTTCTACCGGCAAAATAAGAAACTAAGGACAAGTGAACTCACTTCGTAATCTGATCGAAGGCATAACTTAGTTAATAGGAACACAAGTTCAGCCACGGTCTACCTGATACGTAAAGAAATTTGTAATCTACCTACCCATGGCATTAGCGTGGAACTTGAGGGTAGTATCTATCTGCGTATGTATATAAGCGATAGTCCTATGAATGCAGCTAGTGCTTTAAGGGGCGAAGCTTCGAATTGATTTGGCATTTTTGAAAGATTGATATACGATCTCTATACGTTCAGGATTTTAGAATACTTCTCAGTAATATCAGCCTTATTTGTATCTACGACACTTTAAATGACAAAAAAAAACCTAGAGCAAGATTCTTATGATTGTGCGGCTCAAGATTATACCAAAAAGCGCAAATCAATGCTTCGAAGATAGATTGACAGCAACGCAGAAAGTCGAGCAATAGCAGAAAAGGAAGTAGCTTTAAAAGCCAATGAAGAGAAAAGCAAATATTTTGCCAACACGAAAATGTAAACGAAACAGATTGCATTCGATAAACGCTTTGAGAAAGGGGGTGAATTCAAATATCTAGAAGCCGAATTCAAATGATCAAACACGGTTAACGCGTGATTCTTCGCATTAAAGGAATTATTCAAAAGAACTATTTTGTCCTACATTGTCGAAATCCATATTTGAAAACTAAGCTAGATATAGTAATGGTAGTGGTAATTTGATATAGTAGTCGAAGGACATAGATTTAAGTTGTTACATCTATTTTAGAGTGTCCGCCTAGGGGCAGTAAGATATTTAGATTGTTAAGATAGTTAAGCTAGTTTTTAAGCATTTTTGTCTAGGGTAAGATAGATCTAAGAAATTATGAATAAAAATGAATTAAAAACTAAAAAAAAAAAAACTAAGCCTTTGTCGAACGGGTATCTTCTAAACACCCCTAAGTCTTCTCATTGCTAGATCAGTCCATAGAGCGCCATTAGGACTGTTATCAACAACCAATCACGAGTGCCGCTGAAAAAAAATCCATGGTTTGGAGAAAAATACAAAATGTGGTTTTTGCAATTCAGCATGAAAATAATGACGATACTGGCCATATACAGTCCCTCAAACCATAATTCTGTGCCAAAGTCCGCCGTTCTTCTGGCATGACTTCCGAAGGCTAGAAATCTTGATTGCCTTGCAAAAAAAAATAATTTTAAATAAACTGTCAATATTCTACCACTAGATCTGAGTTTTTTTTTTCTTAATCTCTTTCTTACATATTTCTTAGAGAAACGTTTTGTAGAGGACGTTTTCAGTGTTTGATCATGTCTAGTGATAAGGCAATTCTTTTTATCCGACTTGCGATTATATTACAATATATGACATAATCTCACAAACGGACGGCTGTTACTACATATGAAAGGAAATTGTGCACTCAAGGCAGTAGTAATTTGAAAATTAATTAACTCATTTCACTCATTACAATACATTCAATATTGTTCACATCGGCGATAAGTCAACTATGTATCTGGACCCTTCTTGCTTTCCTTGCTTGCTGAGTTGCTTTACTCGTAAATGTCAACTCAAGCATTTACATCCGGAGATAAAAGCACTGCCCTAACTGATATGAAAGTTTTTTTATAAAGAAATATTTCCATCAAATCGTTCTCAGTCTTGAACGGTAGGCAGTGGCGAATGAACAATATCATACTTTTTAAGATGTATCGGATAATCAAAACTCTGTTACTTACTTTAGTTTTAAATGTGATCCTTAAAACGTATGGTAAGTTTTTTTTTTTTTTTCAATTTAACAATTTTAATTGATTACTTATTAAAATAAAATAAATTGTGAAATTGTTATACGGTTATCTTTTTCCCCGTCCGGTGAAGTGGTTACGAAGTTTTCCAGCAGTTCTAAAATTTGTGGATTGATAATGTTGCGTTAATGTACGTTAATGTTAATAATGTTGTTCTAAGACGTTTCTGGAGAAATCTTCTCGAAATATACCCTCTGGAAAGGGATAGTAAGGACTAAAGCCCTTCCACCTATGGGAGAATGAACCAAGGGCTATAGCCCTGGTCCTCCACGAGCTACGTGTTATTGATTGTTGTATTGATACCATCTGTGACGATGTTATACAATTGTATATGATATTAAAGCCAGTAGACGAGGGCCTATTTTTAAACTTTTGTCAATTTATGCAGATTCCAAAGCGAATATTTGTTCAACAGTTGAATGCCTAAGAAACATTAATCTCAATATAAAGTACCTGACGATCTTGCATTGACATTTTTGAAGTTGTGAACTTTGTGGTTTGACAGCCTTTTGATATTTCTTGTTACGCCTTGTCGTTTAGGATTTAGTTTGCTTAATGCCTATCTGGATCCTAGGTAGATAGTAGGATGTAATACTTTTTTCGTTCCTCAATTTCGACGGGTGAAAAACTTGTATTTCCCGGACGCTTCGATCATATTGTCCCTTCATTTCAATATGAAAAATAAACAACAATTTAAAAGTAAGAGATAACTCGAAATTTCAGAGCCCCCTTGACCAACTTACGCCAAGTCTCCCTGTCCTGAATATGTAACTTCAGGCCTCGGACAATGCTACACTGATTGTAGTCTCCTCCATTCGACTATTTCTTCGTCCTGTTTTCCACATAGACTCTTAGCTCTTATTCTATTTTCCCGAAACCTCCTTTTACTCCTTCGTAATCAGAGACCACGTTTTACATTCGTAAAGTGTCACTGGCACTTATGATCTTATAAATGCGGATTTTAACATTTCGAGAAAAGAGAGTTGTTTTGAATACTTCTCACATCGCAAACAAGTATGCATTCCCTATATCCAGCCTTTTACTTATTTCGACCTTTATGTTGTTTTTGTCAGTCAATATGGTACGCGCATATTCGACTTTCTCAAAGCGTTTATCGAATACAGTCAAATGCGAATTTTGGGTCGATCCAATTCGGGCAGTGTACATATATTTGGTTTTCTCTTCATTCACCTCTAAGCCTACTTCCTTTCCTATCACTGTTAGACTTTCTAAAGTCTTTGAACTGTTTCTCACTATCTCACAACACACCCAGATTTAAGCCAGAACAGATTTGATTCCATTAAGTGTTATTCCAGTCTCGTTTTCTTGAAGGAAACTCATTGTTTTAATCCTTCACGTATCCCGAATGTTTCCGATAAAAATTCTCTTCTTCCGATAAAAAATACTCTTACTTGTCCTTTGTTTCCGTTTGCGCCAGTTTCTCTACTTTTTCAGAATTCCCTGCCTTACACGGAAGTGCTACATTTTCAATCAATTTATTGAGTCATATGCACTTTTAAAATGTTCGAATAGTTGGTGTGTTTCGTGGAATTCCCACCTCTTTTCTAGAAGCTGCCATATAGTGAAAATCTGGTCATTCGTAGAGCAATTTCTCCCGAAGCCACACTACTAGCCTTCGATTACGTCCTTTGCTATGATGTAAGTCACTTTACGAGAATATTTGATAACACTCAGTAACAACTGAGATATTCCCTAGTAATTGTTGCATTGTGTTCGGTCACCCTTTTTGGGAATGATACCGAGATTTTCCATTCCTCGGGGATGAGTTCAATGTACCATAAAGCTGTGATGAGCCCATATAACTTCTGTGTGAATTCTTTCCCTGCATATATTTTTTTGATTCTGATGGTATTAAGTCGATTCCTGCGACCTTGTTATTCTTAGGCAAATGGATTGGTTTTTTTACTTCCTCATTTGTTGGCAGTTCTACATGAACCTCTGCTGTGTGGATAACGCCGTTTTCAATTGCATGATCTCTTTGCCTTTTTCCAGGGCTTGAAGTCTTAGAAATGAAAAGGTTTTCTTTTGGGGGCTTTGAGATGGCCTAGTTTCCTTTTCACTTCCTCCTTTACAACATTTTTCATTATTGACCGTACTGCTTCTACCTATCTTATTTCATCGTTAATTTCATTTCGGCATAGAGCAAACCGGATATTAATTTCGTCCTGGTATTGACGCTGCATACGAGGGTCCTTTAACGTTTCAACGTTGATTATATATGTACCTCGCTGTGATCCGCTTCCGTGCTTAAACTTTATCTCGCTTTACTTTATCTGGTGTTATCCTGATTCTCTTGTGTTTCAATTTGTAGTTTTCACGATCATGCTTTTTGAGCTGGCGAAATTTTTTGTCTTAAGACCATCGTTTGATGAGACATGGAGACTTTATTTTCCTTTTGTTGGCCTATATAATGCCTATTTTCCTATTTTCACGTTGAAGTCCACGAGTACGATTTTACGATTTTCACAACGAAGGATGGTAAATTGTCAAATATTTCATTAATTTTTTTCAGAAAACGCGTCATTTACCTCTTAATCTTTACCTTCTGCTGGGCAGTGTGAGTTCATGGTTATAGCGGGGATCCCGGAATGTAGCCTTCGACATTTTGTCATTGTAAAATACTACGTCCATTACGATCTACACAATTTTGTTGCTGATGAAGAAACCTGTTGTAAGATTGAGGGTATATATACGGCCGCAAGCGAAGTCCAATTTATTCTTATTAATTTTTTTTAGTGCTGTTTGGAAACCACCCACTCTGTACAAGCTAAGCACGAGCTTATCCAGAAGTTGTTTTGAGTGTGGTGTTCTTATGCTGCATTGGTGTAGTGACATGAGTGTGGGTAGTGCAGGGTCTTTAGCGGATCAAGTTGCCTCTTACAGCTGCCACCCCGAGCCGCTGATATATTCAAACCCCTATCCCGCATGGGGCTGATGTACATATTTTATATACTGAAAATACTTTTGAATCTATAATTCATTTGTCGCGTCAAATAGATATTAAAATGTCTTTTAGATATTGTTTTATTCTCTCTTAAAAATTCTTTGTTTTTACTTACAGGTTACAAATGGGTCCAAGTACCAAGAGGCCATCCTTTGCCTAATCATAGTGTTAGTCTGTCAGAGGATCGAAATTATCATTACAGCTCATACAGCTATGTTGGGCGTGCGAGACACTTCGGCGAAATACTACCTGCTAAAGTGTATAATAGCTCAGTTGCTTCAATTTATAGCTGTTCCAAGACAATATTCAAAAGCCACTTTGAAGTGCTGGTAGCTCAAGAACCTTGCGAATGGCAAAGATATACATCAGTAATCCCAGAAAATGTTGTTTACATTGGTCACTATCAAGATAATGAGCCGATTTATGGAGCCAGAGGGAGAGGGGACTATTACAATTCAGAAACCGAAATTGCTTCGCTTTTACTCAAACCGCCGAGGATAGTGTCAAAAAACTCGAATGATTATGATATACTTACTTGTAACGACGATAAAGACTGGATTGATGTTGCCGCTACAGCAGTGCCCAACAATACAATTTCTGGTGGTTTATCGCATAACAATCATTCAATATTTGTAGCTCGATTGAAACACGGCTGTGATATAGTTCCGGCTCAAGTGATACCTGAATTAGGAGTAGCAACTAACGAGCAGGAAAATATTGAGTCAATCTATTGCCAGGTTTTGGTAGGTGATCCAGATGACTACGTGTGGCAGATTGCAGAAAATGGCTCTATTCCTGATTATGCTGTTGTTGGCGGAAAATCGGACATGGAATTGCAGTACATTGCAAGAGTGAATAAAACTTTAGGATACCTAACCTTTTCGTTGGCCCTCGAAGAAGGAGAGCCTTACGA
This sequence comes from Merodon equestris, assembly GCA_958301585.1. NCBI lineage: Eukaryota > Metazoa > Arthropoda > Insecta > Diptera > Syrphidae > Merodon > Merodon equestris. The sequence goes on along the minus strand of OY284414.1, from coordinate 73,759,588 downwards.
AATATTAGTAAAAAATGAGAATAAGTCGGAGGAGTCCCACATTACAGATTTTGAAATTTGAGTACAATTATTACTTTTGTCTGTTTGTACTCAATCTAACCGGTTTGACTTCAATTGGTATCACCTACCACAATTGATACCGAGTCGTCAGCTTGACAAGCTTGTTCTTTTTTCGCGCTTTTGACTTCCCTTTCCCGCCTTTTTTCTACATACAAAATATTGCTCATCGTATAGTTGCTCTTTGTTTTTTTTTCTTGATTTAATAAAAATACCTGGAATCGAATTAGCACGCCTTTGTTTTCTTACTTCGCTTTCAACATTTCCGTTCCTTCATATCGGTTTATAAAAAAATTCGGTTGCTTTCACATGCGGACTTTTGTTGGCCTCAAAATCGGGCTCAAAATGAAAGACTGATTTTCGACTTTATATCAAATACCATGAAAATGGGTGCGCACAATTTAACAAAATAGGTGCCAGAAATGCGAAAGGAGCTATTTATTTCGTATTAGACGCGGTTTTAAAGGAGAACAGCGACCTGTTCGGAGCACGTCGTCAAAGGATAGTTGGGTCAAATTGAATGGGCTTACATTCATCGCGACTTACCCGTAATTATGCTCCCAAAATTCAGTGGCGACATATTTGAATAGCCTACGTTTAAAGAAATTTGTTTTTATACAGCAACCAAATATACACCCAGTATCGACTTGCTAGTTAGATAGGTGACGCGACCCACTGTGCATTGTAAAAAAGAAAACACATGTATTACGGGTGCTAAAACGGGTGCGAATGTCGTTTCCACTCCCGTTTTTCCACTCAGATTTTAACCAGGGCCAGGTACACGTTCTTAGGATGGCCATGTTGCAGTATTTGTGTGCATGTTATCAAAAGGGCAGTTGGAGGTCGTAACTGCTTTGTCAACCAAAGTTTGCAGCTTTAATAAACCTATAAATTTTCGTGGCGCTAGTGTTCTGCTTCGCCCTCTATTTAGGAAAGGGTCCGAATCCAGAAGAAGAGTATTGCTTCTCATCCCCACCTGCCTCGCATTACGGAGGGCTACGGAGTCATAAAAATCTTTAAGCAACATTTTCGCAATATTGCCGAAGATACTCTATTGACTTTAGAAGAGTTTGCTATCGTTGTCGCCAGCATCGAGCAGTGCATGAGCTGTGTGCACTGAGCAGCGACTCTACTTGCTTCACCACGCCTAACGCTCGACATCTATTAATTGGATCTGAACTCAGTATCTTGCCTGACCCTGATTATATCTTGACTCACAAGATGGAAGGACGTGGTGGAAAATGTTCAACAGATGCTAAATCACTTTTGACGCAGATGGAATTTTGAATGTTTGAATCACATGCAACGACGTTCAAAGTGGTGCTAACATCCAGACTGGACCAATATTATTGCTGATTGTCGAACAACTAGATACTACCAGCCCATTGGGCTCTCGCTAAAATCACACAAATGCACCCACGAGCAGATGGAAAGATGCGGGTGGCGAACGTCCGTACCTTCAAGGGCCAATATGTTGGACCCATTAGTAAGGTTGCTTTATTGCCAAGTCCACCTCCACCCAGCGCTGAAAATGAATCATCAGTTCAAACGACAGGCGACGGCGAAGAGGAAAATTAATCATCAACGAGTGATCATATTTCATCCTCGGAAACATATTCACCACAGTCGGAAGTAATTTTTTTAATATCTACAATACAAAAAAACTTTGCAGCACCCACCTCGCAGCTTATTTTGGGAATTTCTTAAAGTCATCAACGCGTTTTATATCGCCAACAATAAATCTATGGACACCTGGGAGTTGTTAAGCAAATGGTATAATGTTGAACACCGTATTGTTGATGCTCATTTTTGTATCATTTCTCATATCATCATATACCCAAATTATCGTCGAAATCAATATCTGGGAAAGAAGTGTGGGTAGATGACATACAAGAGAACTATCGTCAAACCTGATGCCTAAGAACAAGGATCCGTTCCCTAGATGCCGTCGAATTACACAATGCTCAAGTAATTGCATGTATGAACACTCAACCCAAGGCCTCAACAGAGCTCGCCATACCCAAAAAACTGTACAAGTGTTAGTGAACCGCTGGATTAGCAGTTCCGCTATTCTTTCATGCAGTACGCGATTCCATGGAGCGGTGGTTCCTCGACGAATGAGATTTCGCGCTCCGCGAGCCCGAGCGCCTCAGGTTTAATAGATCACTTTCATCCCGAGACCGAGGACACATCTTCCGATATCATCAGCGCTTTTGGTTTTTACTTCGGACTTCATCAAGGGTCAACTCTAAGGCCTCTATAAGCTACAAGCTGGTCAAACGCCAATGAGGCTGGGGTAAGTCAGGATAGATAAGGGTAGATTAAGGTAGATTAGGGTTGTGGGTTTTAAATATTTTTGCTTAGGGTAAGAAAGTTCTAAGAAGTATGAATAAAAATTAATCTAAAACTAAAAAAAAAAGATTGAAACTGATTTTCAGCGTATTGTCTGCATGACGATAGATCCTGTGAAGAATTATCATTTATTGACCGTGGCATATGAGGTCTCATCAGTATCCAATTTAGTTGTGAATAACAAATTGTTCATAACGAAGGTTCTAATTTTCCTACGATTGAGATTGTAAGACGCAATTTTCACATAAACAATCTTCTAACTAAATATTTCGAAGAATACAACCAAGGCACATCGAAATTGCGAATACTGAAGTAAGAGTACTCTACTCGTATATTAGCTGATCGAGGTTAAACTAGGTCAATTTTTGACTCAACGGATTAGGAAGGTGTAAAAATATTAGGTCTACACTATACTTCATTATTACAATAAACACTTGTTCCAATAAACACCAATAAACACCTGTTCCTGAGCTTTCGAAAACCGCAGAACGAAAGTGGATAATTCCAGAAACACAACTATTAACAACTATTGTTGTAGGATATGTGGAGGAACTAGTAAAATTTACCTATTTAACGAAATGACTTAACATGCTTGTACTCGTAGATACTTAGTAGTTGGTGAGACGTACTATGGTTGCTACTGAAACCAAATTCTTGTCGTCAATATGTTTTTAAATTGTCTCCTTTAAGACCTTTCATAGGTTTTTGCGACATGGCCCCAGGGGAAATATAATGTGTCACACGAAAACTTGTGACTGCCATGTCAAAAATTCTTTATTTCGATCCTCCTTATCATCTTCAAATTTCTTTCTACGGATGTGTTCCTTTGAGGCGACTAAAGAGATCGAAGTCACTGGGAGCTAGATTTGGAGAACAAGGCGTGTGTTCGCGCAGTTTGAAACCTGTTTCTTTTATTTATTTTTATTTATTTATTTATCACCAATCACTTAATTGCCAACGGATATAGAAATATAAAACATACATATATAATAATTGATCAACTATTTTAAATACGAAATAGACTTAAAGCTAAGATTTTAAAATGAACTCCATCTAAATGAATGTCCGCAATATTGCTGACTTCGTTAAAAACTTAACAGTGCATGTAAGAGGTTTATTTGTGCCACAATTAGTCCTGTGATAGTCTTATTCTCAAAGGCCTCCATCAAACGTATGAAATTCTATTTGCAATGCACACTAGGATCCGCTTCCGACAATGATCGTCAATATTTGGTACAGGGTCATTCCTTAATTGAAGAGCCGCTTGGATCCGTTGTGGAAGAAACCTGTTGGAGATCTTTAAGTCCTTAGAAGTGATAATGAGTAAATGTCATTATATTACTGATCGTAGAAAGGACATTCGTTAGATCTGCTGTCGAAATATCAACACTCCTAATCGTCAAGAATGTTATCGATAAGCCGGTTGATTGAACTTACCTCCCGAATAGGTAAATGCCAGCAAAATGTTGATACCAAACTTAATCAGCTTTACTTGCTTCCTACCACCATTAACACCGAGCCGCCAGCTTAACATTTCTTTTCCTATAAACTTGCCTTTTTTTGTATATTGCCGAGACGTATGTATGTCAATACTCTTTTTTTCCTTATTCTTTCATGTTTGAATAACTGATTCTAACTTTGCTTCCCATAAGGTTACTTGATGACTTATGATAGAAGCTACAAATTGTTGGTTTATTCCAATAGCAGATGCTTTAAAGATGCTAATCGTTTATTGCAAAATACACAATCACGCTTAAGCCTTAACGTTAAAGTTTACTGCGTTTAGCTTATGTGTGTAAAACAGGAGCTAGGGAATTTAGCCTCTAGTTTTATTTTTTTATGTAAAACCTAACACGAATTTATTTGAACATGAATGATTTTTGTGGAAAAACTGTGCTTGTAATAAAGCTTTTGATAAATTCATAACTATTGGAATCTTAAATAGTTCTTAAGAACTTAAAAATTTCTCTATCGATGGCAGTTTTGTGAATACACTTGTATGCTGTGCAAGCAACAGAAACCTGTTCAAGGCTTTATTTATCTGTTCTCATCAAGCTATATCTCTATTCATCAAGCTCTCAGACAAAAGTAATGTTCCTTTGTAGAAGAGCTAAAGAAATGTATAACTTTGTTATTCATTTCACACTCCATTGATCCCGAAAATGTAGCACCTTATGCGATTATATGCAAGGCGATCATAGAGAAGATATGCCTTCTGATGCTAATTCTTTTTAAAGCTAGGAAGACAGCAGGGATGGCGGTATATCCGGTTCTTCTGCCATATAGGGAACAGTTTTGCCATCTACGATTGTGTGGTTGATCAAATGGATGTATCCCAAGTAGTACATTTGCAGCTCATGTATAAAAACCTAGCCAGAAGCGAGTTGGTAACTGCTAGAGTTGTAAATCGAAGTACCATTACTCTCCATGCACAACTGCCTCTGAGGCCACTTGTGCTAAAATGCATCAAGAACGGTGAACAATTATCCAATTCCCTTGAGCAGTATAGCGTTCTATTGCTTATCTGCTTGTATACTGCAGCTGTCTAGTTCATAAATGTCAAATATGATTGATATATGAAGCCATTTGCAAAAATTATAACATCTTCCAATCGGATGATTCATTTTGCGCCACCTTGTAGAATTGCTGCTCCAAATTCAAACGGCGTGGGTATGTTCCCGCAAGTAAATAAAATATTTCAAAGAAAATTCAGAATGACATATAGGATCTGTGGCTTCCAAGAATGTCAGACAATGAACGCCTATTAAGAACAGTCAGCATTAATCCGATGAGCGCCGTCTTGGATGACGATTTCTTCATGATCGGGGATCCTCAGGAGAAGGAGGTGACAATGGGAACTATCCTTCAGGAAGTGTACTATATAAGGAGAATGATAGCATTCACCCAAGCTGGAGACAGAGTTCTGCTTCACCATATCTACCTATGAAATTATATCGATCATTGATTTTACCAGGCTCAATGATTATTTCATGCCTAATAATGTCGTCGCCAGTGAAGGGGCTAACACCCTGTTCATTTCGACCGAGGATCTCCAGGTTATTATTATTTTTTTTTTTTAATTGAGGGCTAGTGCTAACAGATAACATAGAGCACTGCCACCAGTATAGGTCTATTGTGCCTACTAGCCAATTAGACGAGGAATTCCTCTACTTTCGTAATAAGGCTGAGGATGTTCCTCGTAGGAACTGAGCTGATTCTTTCAGGAGTTATGATTTCTCTGACGAGGATACGCTTCCAAAGATACCAGAGGGCAGCACACTCGCATAGTATATGCTCTGCAGTTTCCTCGTTTTCTAGACAGAGTCGACACTCGGTTTCAGACGAGAGGTTAATTTTGTTACGATGTTATCCCAGACTACAGTGAATCAAAAGGTAGCTGACCAGTCATGTGATATCGACTCTATTATATTTGAAAATACTGATAGATTGTTTGTTCAGGGGCCATATGAATCTCTTCGATTGTCAGAGTCCTTGAATGCTGGTACAAAAGTGCAGGTGTTGCGATTTCCCCCTCTCGTCTAAGAGAAAATTAATCTTTGACTTGGAGATTCCGCAGAAAGGTTCGGCACCTATGTACCTTTCGTTGGAACCCTTCCTAGCAAGTTGTTCGGCTATTTCGTTGCCTTTAATGCCCTTGTGACATGACACCCACCAGAGTTTGACCTTATTTCTTTTGCCTAGATCTTGCAGGGCATCGTGGCATTCCTTGACGAATTTTGAGTTAGTACTGTACGAGCCCAACGCTTTGAGTGCTGCCTGACTGTCTGATTTTGATTTGACGCCCCCATAGAGGCACTTTATTAGCTTAATGCAAGCCTTAACAAAGAAAAAAATAACTCAATTAACTTATTAACTAGGTGACTGGGTGGAAACGATTAAGGAGAGGGCAATTCTAAAGCTGGACTTTTTGAGGTGAAGGCTTTGCGTAGCATTCTGGACATTGGTTCGTGGTAGCCATAATTTGTTCTGTGAGTGTTTATACGGAAAAGGGGAGTGAATCGAAGTTACGTGGGTTGGTTTTAAGGCGAATCATGTGCAATAATGAGGAGCTGTCAATGTTACCGCTGAGAAGGTCGTGAATAAATAGAATATTTGCAAAATCGCGTCTTTCTTTAAGGGATTGGAGGTTGAATAATTTAAGGCGTTCCTTATAAGGTGGTAAATTAAGGGTAAAGGTAAATTAAGGAGAAGGGGCCTAACGAAAGTGATGTATAATGATTTCGTAACGTTAGGATTCGAGAATTCTTTAGACAAACGTTTCACGAAACCGAGGGCAGATGAGTTGTATATCTCCAGATTACCTTGGAGTCATTGATATCTAATGTTGTGTACAAGTATTTCCCACCAGTTCCCGTAGACTGATCAATAACGCGATGAATATTGCATATTATCCACTGCATTGGAAGACAGCGGTTGAACAACACATCCCCATGAGAGGTAAACACACATCCAACCGGGCAAACCTCCGGTCGATAAGTCTCCTTCCAAGCATCACCAAGGTCTTTGAGAAGTTGGTCCATAGAGCTCTGCCCAAATGGGTTAAGTACTCAATATAGCTCAATATCCAATGTCGTTGAGATGGTGATGGTTTTCTGTCGTTTGGTGCACCACGAAATCGCACCGCCTTGCATTGTGAACAAATAGCCAGTAGTGGATCGGCGCTCATCCTCATGCTGGCCCAGTCAGCATCGCAATAACCTTTAAGTAGAGTCTTGAGACTTGTACGCAAAATTGCAGAGCCCCAACCAATTGCCGATACGGCACATCCTTAATTTGAGTTCTCTCATCATCGTTACTCGGGCAGATTTTAGCTGATATTTTCTGATTAATCCATTGGTGCAACCATTGGATTACAATCGCTCATGTTAAAACGAGATAAAATATCTTTTATATACTGAATTTGATCAAGAGAAATGGTTTATCTGTTTCTTGTCACTCGAACTCCTAAAACAGATGATACCTCTCCCATATCCTTCATCCTGAACTGTTTGAAGAGGACATCAGTGAGCTTTTGCTCCAGCCTAGCATCGTTGCTAAACATAAGAATATCAGCCACGTAAATGGCTACGATAAACAACCGATTGTTTTCGACTAGATAATACACGCATTGATCTGTCGAGGAACACTTACATAAGTCCAAAATCCAAGAGTACTTGGTTCAGAGTACCGTTCCAAACACGGCTTGATTGCTTTAGTCCGTAAATTGATTTCACCAGCTTACAACATCCGTCTGTACCATCCGAAAATCCTTCGGGCTGCGACAACGTCGAACTGACGAATGTTCAAGTCGAATTTGGCTGCGATCGCCATCAAATATCGAATTGTCGTAAAGCGAACTACCGGCGAAAATGTTTCGTGATAGTCCACACCTTCAACTTGTGTAAAGCCCTTGGCCACCAACCTCGCTTTATACTGTACAACTTTTGCCTGGCTGTCACGCTTAGATTTGAACACCCATTTGCATCTGATCGACGACTTTCCAGCGGGTAACTCCACTAGGTTCCACGTTTTATTTTGCTGAAGCGAGTCGAATTCATCTTTCATCGCACACCTCCACGAGTCCGCATTCTCACTTGAAATGGCTTATTTGAACGTTGCTGGATCACTCCCAAAGAAAGCGAAAGCAAAATTGGTGTAATCTGGCTTGGGTTTCCCTTGATTTCTAGAGAATTTCTTGCGAGGTTGCAGCATTTCTTCTTCATCATCTATATCGCTTGGTTGCCAAATACTGACGTTACTGTCATTGAACGAAGTAAACGAGTAATCGACTGGTTGTTGATTTGATGAGGTCGCAGGTGAACTTGATATTTGCGAATCACTTATCCAATCCACCTTCGGAGTAATCCAACAAAAAACGATTAGTTTGAGATTTAAAATCAATTACCTGATTCATGCCACTTGACTCCAAGAATGTTACGTCTCTACTTATAACAACTGAGTTTGATTGGGTGTTGTAGAGCCTGTATGCTTTTGCATCTGAAGCATATCCAATGAAAATGCATTCAATGGATTTGCTGTCTAATTTTTCTCGCTTCGGAGACGGCACGTGTACAAAACACGATATCCAAAAATGTTCAGCATCGACAAATTCGGCCTTTGATTTATCCAGATCTCTTCAGGTGACTTCTCTCCGGTTTCTTTACAAGTTATTCGATTGATGAGATAAACTGCTGTCATTGCAGCTTCTGCCCAAAACGACTTTGGGAGTCCTGAATCGATCAACATACAGCGCACTTTGTCCAAAATCGTTGTGTTCATGCGTTCTGATAACCCGTTTTGTTGTGGGCTATAAACATATGATTTTTGATGTAAAATTCCATTTGTTTCAAAAAACTTTCGGAATTTATTATTGCAAAACTCGGTGCCATTGTCGCTTCTAAAGCATTTTAATTTGTGGCCTGTTTGCTTTTCAGCCATCGCTTTAAAGCAGTCAAACACTTCACTTTTGCTTTTAATTACGTATATAACCACCTTCCTTGAAAAATCGTCGATGAACGACACAAAATGACGAAAACCACGTATTGATTCCACCGAAGAGGCTTGACAAACATCACTATGTACCAATTCAAGTAATGTTGTTGCTCGCTTGCCTTCGTCTTTAAAGGGAGAACGGCATTGTTTGGCTTGGACACATGTATCACACACGATGTTTCGTGGAATTGAAAAATTTTCTAATTCACTCTTCAGGAACGTCATGTAGTCAAAACTAACGTGTCCAAAGCGACGATGCCATAAAATCATATGCTCTTTGGGCTTTGTTGTGATTATTGGCTCGTTCCGGGCCTCAGCATTCAAAGATTTAACAACTTGTGGAACATCTAATTTAAACAAATCGTTTACTAAGCTTGCTGTAGCAATCACATTCCAGTTCGAGTCACATATTTTACACCCATCATTAGTAAACAAAACTGACTTACTGTGCTTGATCATTTGGCTAACTGATAAGAGATTTGCGCAAATGTTCGGTACATAGTGAACTTTGTTGATTGTTATCTCGTTCTGGTTAACATCTTTTAAGACATGTTGCTTTGCGCTACCGACACAATCAATTAAAATTCTCTCATTGTTCGCCACAATCACTTCTTTTTGCACAGGTTCTTGTATATTTTTAATGATCGACTTGTGTTTTGTCATATGTACAGTACAGCCACTATCAATGTACCAATCTGATGGTAATTCACTGGATTCAACTAGCAAGGATGAAAATAACATGGTTTCATTTCTTTGATATTTGTATTGCTGCATTTTTTTTGCTTTTTGCTTTAGGGCAATTTTGGACGAAATGTTGCTTAGAACCGCATCCAAAGCAATGTTTTTTGTTTCTGTTTTTAAATTTTTTATTTTTTACAGCTAAGGCTGCCTCGCTTGAATCAAATTTTTGGTTTTCAAAGACTAAGCCTTGCATTAACAAGTTTTTAATGTAGTCAAACGTGATTTTCCCTGGAGAGTTTTCTACCGCAAGTATCATAGGTTTATATTCTACAGGTAAACCTACTAGCATCAATGAACCGGCAACTTCCTCGTCTATATTAAATCCAGCCGCTTTCACTTTCGACCACAGTGAACTCATCCGGTTGACATAGTCTTCCATTGATGCGCATTCTTTTTGCTTGAGTGATACCAATTGTTGCAACAGTGCCATTTTCCGACCAGTGGCGGTATCATCAAAAGCCGCCGCTATACTATCCCATGCTTCTTTGCATGTGCTTGCTCCTTCAATATGGTTGTAGTTACACGGCTCAAGCAACAAGGTTAATTCACCTATTGCTCTAAGGTCAGCTTTCCTTTGATTATCACTTGCTGTTTTTTTTTTTTTTTTTTTTTTTAATTCATTTTTATTCAGTATTATCGTATATCTATCTTACCCTAGTCAAAAATGTTTAAAACTAGCTTAACTATCTTAACAAATCTAACTATCTTACCTATCCTAGACGGACACTCTAAAACAAACAGAACAATTGAAACATATGTCTTTCGACGGCTACACAAATTCTATTAACATTATAATATCTAACTTAAGCTAAGAAAAATGGTTTTTATTAAGAAAAAACTTAGCATAGGAGCATTTTTATATATCTTATATAAAACGTAAGCCTATCTAAAACTAATTAAATCTAACTAAACCTATCTTATTCTAACTTAACTAAAATATGTATACATAAACATAAACATTATATATATTTTATATATTATATCTTTTTTTTTATATTTTATGTTTTTTTTTTTGCCTTTTTATCCTACCCTAACCTACCACCCTACCTTACCCTACCCTAGCCTATGTAAGCCTGCCATTGGTGTTAGGCAGGCCATGCCTTGAAGAGGCCGAAGCTCTCAAAGTGTCCACTGACGTAGCTCTCTCCAGCCACCAAAAGCGTTGATGCTGTCGGACTACGTCTCCTCGATCCCGGCGTGAGACCGATCCACAGAACCTGAGGCGCTCGGGCTCACGGAGCGCGACATCGGGTTCGTAGAGGAATCGCCGTTCCACGGAATTGTGACCCACGTGGAAGATTAGCGGTACCGCCAATCTATCCTGGATCAGCCCACATCTATCTAAATAGAGGAATGCTTCTGGCGGCACAAAGCCATTAAGGCGCACTCTCTCGTGATATAAATCATTGGGGTAGTAAGCCCCGAAGATCAGGCTATTGACCGAAGTTATTGCTCTCGCAACGTGGCTTCGAATCAGTTTGATCAAAAAATTATCTATCCGTACAATCCTGGCCCTATTGTATAGGATCGCGTTCGGGTAAAATTTCGTGTACTTCGATTCGGGTGTCCTATGTAGCCCAAGACAAGTCCTGAGACATTGTCTCTCAAACACCCGACTCCTTTCCATTAAGCTGGCTCTCACATTGAACCAGACGGGACATCCATAGGCAACCATGGGCCTGATTAAGGCCATGTAGCAGATTACCTTCACCCTAGAATCAAGTTGGCTGCTATGAAACAGTCATCTAGTCAGAGCGAAAGCGTCCCGGGCCCTTGCCAGAGCAGCATCTATGTACATGTTGTCAAAATATAGATACTGATCCAGCACGATCCCAAGATATCTGACTACACTTTGTCTCGCCAGTGGACGCCCGTCCGGTCCTAAAATTAAGAACCTGCGTCAGTTTTTTCTAGTGTCCTGAGAGGCCCTAGACAAAGGCGTTCTGAACAATATATATTCTGATTTCTGGAAGTTGATTTCAACGCGATTAGGTCGTCTGCGTACGCTATTGAATGGTGAAGAGCAACTAGCAGATCGCTTAGGTAAATGCTGAAAAGAATCGGCGAATTTACCGCGAATTTGGGTAGAAGTCACGTTGGCAATTTTCACTACGAACTTTCTACCTGTTAACATGTCAAAAATCATATATAGCAGTGGTTTACTTATGCCCAGCCGACTGAGCTTGTAATAAAGACCTTCTAACCATACGGTGTCGAAGGCTTTTTCCAAGTCAATCAGACAGGCACCCGTGCATTGGTTCTTGCATTTATTCCATTGGATATCCGACACAAGCTTCGACGCGGCATGAATAGTGTCATGCCCCGCTCTGAAACCGAATTGGTTATCCGGGATGATTTTATTGTCCTCAACCCATTTAAACAGGGCCTTATGGATCACCTTCTCGAAAACCTTGCTGATAATCGGAAGGAGACTTATTGACCGGAGATTTTCCGGGTTAGATGTGTCTTTACCCCTCTTGGGAATTGGTTGCACCACCGCTGTCTTCCAGTGCACTGGATAATATGCATTATTCAGATCATCTGAAGGAGGGTATTAATCCCCTCATTGGCGATGACATTGTTTGCCATGAAATCGTCATTGAACCTTGTAAAACCAAGGTTCTCTGATCGCAAATGATCGATATCATTTCGAAGATAGAAGTGATGAAGCAGGGCTCTATTTTCCAGGTCGTGGTTCGGGCGAATACTATCATTCACCTTGTACACTTCCTGCAAGACAGCTCCTACTGTCGCCACCTTCTCCTGATCCTCGATCACGAAGAACATTATTATTTTGTAATACATATCAAGTTCACAAATGACATTTAGTGTAACGGGAATGTTCAATTACTTTTCCAATATTACTTCACAATTTACACAATATTTCTAGTGTTATTGTAATGTAATTTTCACAAAAAAACCTGAATTTCGTGTGTTGAAAAGGCATTCCTTTTTAAAGGCTCTCTAAAAGCTTTGTTCGAAATGTTTACTCACAGTCGATCATAAACAAGTAAGTGCTGTTTGAAGGTGTTTTAGCGCAATACGTTTCTTTTTTCATGCGAAATATGACAATGGATGTAACATGGCTCCATCACTGAAGTCCAGAGTCAAATCGGCAGTCAGCTAAAAAGCGCCGAAAGCAACCACGAACGCTATTCGATTATCCATTAGAGTTAGCTTTAGCAACAGGCATCTGTATTCAGGCTGAGAGGTCTGCTCTTATGAGTGGCACCTTCGTGGTGAGCTACTCCTCATAACGAACCGAAAACCACGCCTTTAGGAACTACTGCCTATCAGATAGTCAGTCTCCGGATTCCGGGATAACCTGGAAATAAGCTTACTTCCCCTACGACAAAGGCAGTGAAACCAGAAAGATTGGACACATCATTTGTTACGATGCTAAAGCTCAAAACACTGTTTAGGGCAGCAGCAAGTGCAACCTGAGAAGAGACCATCTTTTATATTTCACTCTTTCGTCTGACCTTATCATCAACAATGTTGACTCTCAACCAACTTTTATCAGGGCGAGACAACAGGAGGTAATTGACTTGGCCCTATCTAACAGGTATATGAAAGTCATCACTAACTGGGGAGTCTTACCAGATGTTATAATATCGGACCACGGACTTAACTACTTCCAATTGAGCTGTATAATCTCCCCCTCGCAGCCCCAGCGGAATCCGAGAAAGACGGACTGGGGACGGATTAGGGAGGAGCTTGGGATATCCACTCAAGCCCTATCTAAATTCAGAAGGAGGCAATTTGTGGAGGATACTGTTCATAGCCTGAGTAGCGATATCACCAGTTGTTTTGAACTGACATGTCCTGTCAAAAAAAACCCTGGAAATTCCCTGGTGGAATGCCAAGCTCCATTGTCTTTGGAGGGAAGCCATGCACAGATGGCTCAAATCAAATTCGGAAGATGACCGAAATAAACATCGATCGAAGCAGAATTTTCGTTTTTCTTCGTAAATGGAAGAATAATTCTTATTGAGGCCATTGAATTTGCTGTGGCATCTTTTGATGGCTTTAAGTCCCCAGGTACTGATGGGATATATCCTGTTACACTGCAAAAGGATATAAGACAGTTGCTTCCTACTTTAAAAATAATTTTCACTGCTAGCTTGCCACTTGGCCCACGGTGAAAGTGGCCTTTATTCCCAAAATAAGAAGATTACTCACTCGATAAGAGTTCTAGACCAATCAGTCTAACATCCAAAAAGCATGGAGAAACTAGTAGAGTTGAACGTGCACAAAGTTGCCCTTCGAATGCATCCTCTCTGGAAGATGAAACATGAATACTAGCGCGGAAAATTCTGCGAGATTGCGTTTCAAAACCTAGTTGATTGAAATGAATGCATACTTAAAAGAAAAGAGAACATGCTGGGCATTTTCGTCGACACTGAGGGAGCTTTTGATAACGCAATTTTCGACAGCATGTGTAACGCTGCTAGATGGCATGGCGTTTTGCACTGGTTTTATGGACCAAAGCAATGCTATGCACAGGACATTGATCGCTGATATACTAGGTCTTGAACAATGTGTCAAATCTGGCGTAAACAGGGGCTACCCGCAAGGTGGCGTCCTGTTTCCGCTGTTATGGTGCGTGGTAGTTGACTCTCTCTTAATCCATCTGGAATCTATGCCCAGGCCTAAGCGGATGACGTTGCCGTTCTCTTTGTGGGCTTATGTTTAACGTCTGTCAGTTATAAAGGCACAGGCGGCGTTAAATGTTATCGATAACTGTCGGTTAATCCTCTTGACACTGATTTCGTTGTCTTCACGAGAAGGAGGAACAATACTGGCCCAGCTGGTGCTAAAAGACATTCTCATCCCGATATCCAAGGAAGCTTAATATTCGGGAGTCATCTTAGAAGCTTGTTTTTTGATCAAAGCATGTTGAGTCAAAAACGACAACCGACAGCTTTTTGGCAAGGCAAAGGTACTTTTGGCAAAACATGGGGCTTATCGCCGAAAAGGGTCTTCTGGATCTACGCGGCAATGATAAGACCGAAAATCTTATATGCATCAGTTGTCTGGTGGAACAGCCTATCATGCGAGCACGTCGTGGCCTCTTTCACCAAACTCCAAAAAGCAGATTGGCAGTTTTCCCTAGGATGCCAGGCTCTGCTCTAGATGCTATGATGAATCTTATACACCTTGACATATTTGGGTGCAGTTTAGGCTGTGTCCAACCCTTTAAGCAGGTCCAAATTGTGCATGATCTTAGGACCTTTTTTGGATAAAAGTCGGAAGACTAAATTCACCAAGGCTTGTTTGGGTCCTAGATCACATTGGGATCCCACGAAATGAAAACCCTTCACCCAGCTAACAGGATGTGAACCCGCTTTAGATTTATCTGCTTTCACAATAAAATCCGACATTAACGATTGAGTCTTTAATGCACACAATCGTAGATGTAGTTAATACCTATCCAGAATGCAACATAACTAAGCGCGTAGGCCCTGAGGTTGCAAGAAATCCGCAACATTCTTCTTATACTTAAGGAAAATTGATTGCAGATGGTTTGGGGACATCATTACGGCTCATTGCACTTTTGCGCTAAACATCTCTGCGTGTTTGGCATCAGTTAAATTCCTACCTGTGCTGCATGTTGCAAGGACAATCACCCAGTAGAAAACTTTTTTTGCTCGCGCACCTTGGGGGCCGATGTGATATATGCCAAATCTCTTAGCTCTACATCACTGAAGTTCCTTCTCATTTTTCCCCGTACTTCAGGAAAAATACAATAAAGAACTGTGTCTGGCTAGTAGCACAAAGGACCAGTATTTACGCCAGAGTGCTTCAATAGATAGCAGAAAGTTTACAAATAATAACAATAAATAAATCTGTTAAATAATAATAATAAATAAATCTGTATATATACGTCGGAATACAAAAATGTAAGATCAATTTTTCAATGTTGCTAACCCATTCCCAGTACCATTCATTGTGCAAATAGAGTTCGTCGGGTACTTGACTATGTATGTAGTTTAAATTTTTTGCCACAGCTTTTTATTCATTTCGATTTTAATGTAGTTTTTAATAAGTCAATATGATAACCAGTGACCATATACTATTTAGTTTTTCCTTCATTTAATTCTAGGTACACTTCTTTTTCTACCTTTATTAGATTTTCCACATTTCTCTTAACTGCTTTTTCACTTTCTCTTAGGAGTTCAGTTAAAGGGAAGAATATATTTACATATTCCAGCACTAAAATAAAAAGAAGAGGTGATAAGACGCCTCCTTGTATTAATCTTTCACATATCCCAAAAATTTTAGATAAAGCGTTTCCTTCTTAACTTGTCCTTTGTTTCCTTTAGGCATATTTGTATCAGTTTCACCACCTTTTGCAGGATTCCCAACCATACATTTTCGATCGGTCATTAAAGGTCGCTAGCATTACTATGGTTTTATAAATACGGATTCTAACATTGCAGAACTAAAGAGTTGTTTTGAATAGTTACTTCACCGCGAAGAAGCACACGTTGCACACATGGAACCTAATATCTAAGATATTTGAACTCGTCCACTTTCTAAAAGTATTTATCAAAAAACAGTCAGGTGCGAGATGTCTTTTAAAATTTATAGTAACCTTTTGAATGATTTTAATTTATACTTTCATGCTTATGATTGTAAAAAATTCTGTTTACCTGTACATATTTGTGGAAAACCTAATTTTGTTCCCATTTCACCCTGTTCAAATAATTGTTTTAAAATTGAATCACTACACCATTATAAATAGTATTAATTGATTATAATTTAAATTGGAGAGATCATATACAAACAATTAAATCCCATATGTTACTAGTATCCCGCGCAAAATGTATCTCATTAAACAATATTTTTCCACAAAAGTTTTAAAGTCAATTTATTACGGTCCTGATCACTCCAAGTTGCAGTATGGTATATCAAGTTGGGGCTGTTCTTATAGAAGCTCTGTCAGATCATTATTAATAGCCCAGAAACATTTAGTTAGGATTATATGTAACAAAAATCGTTTCACTCATAGCTGGCCCTTATTTAGAGATCTGCGCATTTTTTCAATGAGGCACCTTTACGTTTTTAAAGTGCTAAACGAATTTAATAAGCAAAGCGGTAATATTCCCAGTAGAAGCACACAAATGTATAGTCGCCTTATAAATAGCATGCGTCTTGTCAATGTTCCAATTGCTCACAAAACCCACTTTTCACACATTTACACTATTACAGCTCCTTCAATGTTTAATAAGTTACCATTTTACGTTCGGACATCCTCACACTTTAATTCGTTTTTAAAAAGTGTTAAAGACTGGTTATTCACTATCAATTATGAAGTCCTTGAATCGTTACTTTAAAGTGTTAAGTCATTGTCATTTCTCAATAAATTATTTTCGAATTGTATTTTTGATCGAGCGGAGCGTAGCGGAGCGAGAGCAATCACCCACTTTTTGGCCTAGCGCGTGCATGTACGGGGAATATAGTGGTCCGAAAACGATTTCGGACTAATCTTGTACGCACTAAATGTAGATATCGGCTATAACCACACATGTGTGCAGCATGTCATTCGATAGATCTAGGTCTGTAGATGAGCCATAAATTATCAAATGAAACTGTTTGATTGAAAAATAGTGAGAAATAACGAAGTAAAGTTTAGAAAAGTGCCATGCGGAGCGAGAGCAAGGTTGATAAAACAACAAATTTGCTCGCTCGATCAAAAATTTTCAGTAGCGGAGTTAAGCCCGCGCATACTGATCTGCCTAGTATTGTATATTAATTGCTTCTGTTTTCCTGAATTCTTACATATATATTTTTTATGAAATCCGAAAAAAATAATTCTGTAAAAACCGATGTTACTTCAGATCCATTTTATTTGTTAATTAAATTGCTGTGTCATTCCGCACTAACTTTTAAGTTACGGTATATTAGCTTTAAGTTATGAAAAGAATAAACAAATATAATAATCAATCAAAATCAATATAATCAGGCATTCATGTGTTTCGTTCCGAGTGGTTACCCACCTCTTTCAGCGACCGGGCTTCGCGATCTCGCTTACTCTGTGCGCCGAGACTTCACCAAGGGCTCAGTCAGTTCTCAGGTTCATCCAAGCCCAGCCCCTAAAAGAATCCTTAGCGAGCTCGAACCTAACTCTCGAAGAAATTAGTGAGGGAGACTCGCCGAGGTAACGCACCATTCTGGCGGTTTTCACCATCAACATTGGCGAAATCGCAGTCTGATATTGCGGTACCAAAACGAATTAACTCATGGGCATCGTCAACGTACCGGTCGCGGTTAACCCGTTTGTCTGTGGCGGTGATAAATTACTGGCAAACTTCTGGGGGAATAGAGCCCGATCGGAGCGAGCTCTTGTGGTACTTGCAATTGGGGTTGTAAGCCCCGGAGATCAGGGTATTTTCGCTAGTCATTAGCCCTTGCGATGCTCTTTGGATCATTTTAGGAAGACCTGGACCTTATTAGGGTAATAGTTAAGGACTCTGGCGTTCTGTACATTCATTCTCGAATATACCACTTTTTTCCATATAAGATGACGCTACATTGAATCACACCAGATAAGCATACGCGATGATGAGCTTTATTAGGGCATCGTAGCATATAAATTTTACCCTGCGGTCAAGTTGACTGCTGTGAAATAGACTCCTTGTCATACTGAAGGCTTCCTTAGCCCCAACAAGACAACAAGACAAGGGTCTAGATGTCTATGGAAATACAGATACCTCTCAAGTCATTTACTAAGATATCTAACCGCATTTTTCACCACTAATGGTTGTCCATGCTGCCCAATGATACAATAGTATCATGCCTCCCCTTAAAACCAATCTGGTTTAATTTCTTTTTCCTCAATCCATTCAATCAGAGCTCTGTTTACTACTTTTCCAAAAATTTGCTAACATTCGGAAGAAAATTAATTGACCGGAGATAAGCAGTTTTGGAAGAGGTCCTTTTATTATGAATACAGCTGTAATATAAACTCTAGTCTGCACAACCCTAAAAATTACTTCAAGGTACCTACCTATTAATTAGATGAATAATTGAATAAATATATGAATTAGAAAATAAATTAATGTGCAACATATGCCTTTTCAATCGCATCTTTTCAAGTGACATTTTTTGCTAATGTAACAAACAGTAAGTTCATCTTACCTTTTATATACGAGTATTTTATCAGCTTAGTATCTGATCCGGTAAGGAGTTATATTTCCTTTGCACAAATTGTTACGAACAAAATTTACACATTGACACAATTTAAAACTACTTCTTCGACTTCTTTTAGACCTTCAACACACTTACATTTCAATGCACTAGACGCAACAGATTTATTCTTTTATTTACAAACAGAGGTATTTATTTTAATTAACAGACACTACAAGCAAATGATGTAAGTACTAATTTAGAAAACTGAGCCGAAACTATCCGAGTACCGACGAGGGGTGACGCGAATTAAGCTACACACGTATTTTTATTTAATTTTTTTTTTAATTTCCAGAAAAACGTACGTTCATTCCTTTCGACGTTTGAGAATCAACTGAAATCTTCGGTTTTAAACATCGTCCGGATAAATTCGAATCTCTAAAACAGTATTCGCCCGGAGCATCCCACCGACGCACGATAGGCACAAGACTGACTGAAATTCGCAAAATATATTTAACAACATGTGGACGACACGCTAGAATCTGTGCAGTGGTAGACCGTAATATACGAATATTTATCCGAAGAGTTGTATGAAATATTTTTCGCTGAATTCTCTTAAGATTCCTACGCCTTTCGCTGGCGCATGTCCTTTGATGGCGCAAAGAGAAATGTTTGCAAGCTTAAGGTAGCTGATAACGTTGGAATAGTGTTTTTGCTTTTGTGTACTCCAATTAAGACACGAGATGATTGTTGCTTGCATCCAGGCGCGGTGTCTATAGTATATATTTTGTGTTCAGTAGGTAACACGTGGATTTGTCGGTCGATTCTAAGAGGTGAAGCAGAAATGTTATATAAACGGTTATATTTTTATGAATGAAAAGTGTTAACAAGAGATTTTCGAAGAGAACTCGGCGAAAAACGTGTGCGATTCCCCTTTACTTTGGTTACCATTTTTATGCACAAACATACTTACGTGTCAATAGGGAAACGGGACGTGAGCGCGCTGTGGGGCATACGATTTGTTGTTTATACGTAAATTAGGATGAAAAGAATTCCGCTGGGAATATCTGTCTTTGAAAGTAATGAAAACTGTTTCTACTAACTACTGCGTCCTTTTTTAAATACCTATTCTGACGCGGCTGATGTAAAAATGACCACACATATCCAGGAAGTGGGGAAAACATGAGTTAGCAATGAAACATTTCTCAAATGTTCCCTTATTTCCCATTGTGACGGAAAATATTGTTTTTTTGCGAACTTGCAACTATTCGCTATTCCGAATGAAATGTTGCTTTCGATCTGGACGTAGGCTAACGTTGCCTGATTTCAAACGCCTCTAGTAGTCAAGTTCTCTCTGATAAAATCCGTTTAGGCCGCGTTATTTTTTTTTTAATTTATAGCTACTACTAATGTACTCGTGCAGGGACGGGAATATCTGCAGCATTACGTCTTTGAAAGTAATGAAAACTGTTTCTACTAACTACTGCGTCCTTTTTTAAATACCTATTCTGACGCGGCTGATGTAAAAATGACCACACATATCCAGGAAGTGGGGAAAACATGAGTTAGCAATGAAACATTTCTCAAATGTTCCCTTATTTCCCATTGTGACGGAAAATATTGTTTTTTTTGCGAACTTGCAACTATTCGCTATTCCGAATGAAATGTTGCTTTCGATCTGGACGTAGGCTAACGTTGCCTGATTTCAAACGCCTCTAGTAGTCAAGTTCTCTCTGATAAAATCCGTTTAGGCCGCGTTATTTTTTTTTTTTTTTTTTTTTTTTTTAATTTATAGCTACTACTAATGTACTCGTGCAGGGACGGGTTAAGAATATCCCTGCAGCGATACCTATCGCTTGTCGTAAAAGGCGACTAAACAAAGGTAAACAAAACTCACATCTAGGCAATTTAGAAAACACCAAGGCGAGCCTAGGGACACATATACCACCATTAAACTGCCCCACAAGTGTGCATGCAAATCAGTGGGTTGACACGACTGGAGATCACCGGTGTTGTAAGAGTAAGATCAATCAAAAAATAAAAAAATAAAAAATCTGGAGCATGCCCGTGTCAAAAAGGAAGGGAAGAATGAAAACGGTCAAACCGTAGCATTATGGAAAAGAACGCTAAAAGGAAAAGCACTACCCCGCCAGGCACTACTAATGGTCGTGATCCTGGGACGAGCAGCAATGCTCGGGTCAGAGCTATAGGATTTCCGGGGGATAGCAAAGTAATGCAACGGCGTAAGCCACATTTAAGAGTCGCGAGTTGGAACGTTGGAAGCATGAGTAGGCGCAGCTATGAGCTTGAAGAAATGATGGTTAGAAGGCGAGTAGACATCCTGTGCGTACAAGAGACGAAATGGCGAAACACCGGTAATCGGGCACGTTTCTTGGACGTTAAAACAAAAGCCTACAAGATGTTTTACTATGGATTGGAACAAGGAAAAAACGGAATCGCCATCATCCTTGCGGCAGAGTTACTTGGCAACGTCTTAACCATTTCAAAGTCCAGTGACCGTTTGATGGCTCTCAAATTGGTGATGCATGGTGAGGTGTGGAACATCGTAAGCGCATATGCCCCTCAAGTAGGATGCGAACAAAAAGAAAAAGATGCATTCTGGCTAGATTTCCACAACCTTGTCAAAATCATCCCAAAGGAAGAGCTTTTGTTTGTTGGGGGAGATTTAAACGGACATGTCGGGAAGACAAGCGAAGACTATGAAGGCTACCACGGAGGGCTGGGATACGGCACCAGGAACTCTTCAGGTGAAGATATCCTAAACATGTGCAAGTCGTACGGTCTTATAGTGCTAAATACCATGTTCGTCAAACAAAGCCGGCACCTGATCACTTATAGCAGCGGCGGAAATGAAACTCAAATAGACTATCATTTGGTATCCAGTTTCATGAAGCCACGAGCTAAAGATTGCAAAGTGATCCTGGGAGACGCGATCGCCCCTCAACACCGTCTCCTCCTGACTGAATTTTTTATGGATGCGAGAAAGAAGTCAAAGCAGCAAACGAAGGTGTCTGAGAGAATCAAGTGGTATAAGCTGGATAAAGGAAAAGGCGAAGCTTTTATTACCATCATGGAAAACTACCTCTCTTCCATTATCGATGAGGTCGGTAATGAGGAGTGCAGAGCACAAGACATGTGGGATTCCCTACAACAATCTGGCCTGGAGAAAGCCAAATCACTGCTCGGAACATCTAAAGGCCCCTGCCAACACGCAAAAGAAACCTGGGGGTGGACAGACGAAGCCAAAGCAGTGATACACGAAAAGAAAATGGCTTTCCAAGCTTGGTCAAAGTGCTCTTCTACTAATAGAGAGGAAAAAGCTCGCCGTGAAAAGGTATATAGATGTTGCAAAGGTATCGCGAAGAAAAAATGCGCCGAATTCAAAGCGAAAAGCATGGAAGGCCTCTATCAGGAGTTGGAAGAAATATCGTCTTCCGCGTCTGACAGGAACCAGGCTACCCAGGAGCTTCGACAAAACAATTTGAACAAAGGAGCAAATATCTTTAAGATAGCCGCCCAGAGAAGAAGAAATGCTCAGGAGATTCGTTTCCCAAAGTTTATTAACAATGCTGAAGGCCAACTCCTTGTGGAAGACGAAAAAATTCTCCACAGATGGCGACAGTATTGCGAGGAACTTCTGAACGAACAGTTTCCCCGAGTGTACTTTCCAAGAGCCGCCCCGAATCATGCCGAAATACCCGACATCACAGTCGAAGAAGTTCGGTACGCGGTTAAAAACTCCAAGAATAGAAAAGCTGTTGGGCCGGACGGGATACCCTCTGAGTTCTGGAAAAAGATGGGAGACATCGGGTCTAGATGGCTCATGGTTCTTATCTCTAAACTTATGAGAGGCGACACTATGCCTAATCAATGGAGGGAAAGCTATCTTCTTCCATTGCACAAAGGAAAGGGTGATACGCGAAATTGTGATAACTACCGTTCTGTCAAGCTGATGTCGCACACCATGAAGATCGTTGAACGGGTATTAGATAGCCGACTGCGGAAAATAATACGACTATCTGATGACCAGTGCGGGTTTGTCTCGGGTAAATCAACAACAGATGCAATCCAAAGTATAAGGATCATGATGGAAAAGCATCGTGATTCTTCAAAGGACTTGCATATGGTGTTGGTTGATTTCGAGAAGGCCTTTGACCGGCAACCAAGAGATCTTTTATGGGTAGCGCTAAGACAAAAAGGAGTTCCAGAAACCTACGTGCGAGTAATTATGGACATGTACGAGAGAGCAACGACAAGAGTAAGATGCACCGCAGGAGTCACCGAAGAATTCGCAATCAAAGTCGGTGTACACCAAGGGAGCGTCCTCAGCCCACTGCTTTTTATAGCAGTCCTTGATTGCTTGCTTGAAGGAAAAGTGACGGACCCCAATGTGCACCAGCTATTCTTTGCTGACGATGGGGCCATTATAAGTGATGATCAGGCGTCCCTACAACGAGCACTTGATCTGTGGGTGGACATTTTTGAGGGACACGGGTATCGTATTAGTTCAAAGAAGACAGAGTATCTGTGCTGCCCGTTCTCTGACCCTCATCAGCCTATTCCAGACATTTACTTGAATGGAAGAGTGCTTCCCAAGTGTGAAAAGTTTAAATATCTGGGATCTATGATTAATAGAGAAGCAACTTGTGATGACGACATCAAACATCGCGTAAGCGTAGGGTGGATGAAGTGGCGGGAAAACTCCGCCATCTTCTGTGATCGAAAAATGCCCCCTAAGCTGAAAGGAAGGCTCTACACTTCAGTTGTACGTCCGGCGCTCACATACGGTTCACAATGCTGGACAATGCACAAAAAGTATGAGAGCAAATTAACGGCAACTGAGATGAAGATGCTTCGCATGACAGCGGGAGTAACAAAGCGTGACAGAATTAGAAGTTCAAAGATCCGAGGAAGCCTCCACGTAAAAGAAACCATCACAAGAAATATAGAGCGCGACCGACTCAGTTGGTATTGCCATGTTCAAAGGAGAGATCCTTTGAACCCCGTCCAAAAGGCGTTATCAATCAACATTCCAATTTCAACACGCAAAAAAGGCAGGCCGAAAAACAATTGGTGCAAACAAATGCAAAAACACCAGCATTTGATTGGCCTCAGCGATGAAGTAATCCCAAACCGGGAAGCCTGCCGCTACTTTCTGAGGTCAAACCGGCGGACCCCACAAGCGGACCAGTAGGAAAGCAGTTAAGTGGGAAGGTTATGGTCCTACACTTCTGACCATAACGACGCCGGGATAAAAAGGAAAAGAAGAAGCTACTACTAATGCAAAATTACAAAGTTGGAGAAATACTAAGGTTAGAATATACCCTAAGCTCAGAGTGCCAGTGGTAACAGGTGACTTAATTCCTAATGGATTGTTGCCCATGAACAAAATGGCATAAGTAGGGGCAGAGCTGATAACTCTGTATTACGCACTCACATCACTAAAACAATACAACACTACAACACCACACACTAGAACAACACCAAAAATCATTGACACACCTTAATGTTATTCCTTGGGTAAAATACAAGTATTCCAGAGGTAAACCCGTTCGGATTCCCCGATCGGAAAGGTGATGGAAACCGTTTTCTGGGATTCACAAGGTGTGATCCACATCGACTACCTGGAGAAGGGCAAAACGGTCAAAGGGCTGTATTATGCCAAATTATTGGGCCGATTCGACGCCGAATTAAAGACAATTGGCGAAAAAAAAGTGCCCTTCCACCATGATATCGCACTGGCTCATACCTCCGCCCTCGCCACGGCCAAATTGGTCAAATTGGGCTACGAACTGCTGCCCCATCCACCGTATTCTCCAGATTTGGTCCCGTGCGGCTTCTTTTTGTTTCCAAACTTGAGAAAGTCACTCGCCGGGCAGAAATTTCAGTCGAATGAAGAGGTCATTGCCGCCACGGAGGCCTACTTTGCACACCTCGAGAAAACGTATTTTTCAGACGGGTTAAAGAAGTTGGAGCATAGCTGGGTCAAGTGTTTCGAGCTAAAAGGAGACTATATTGAAAAATAAAATAAAAACAAAAAAAATAAATAAACCCTCGTAAACGGGCTGAGAAGAAAAAAATCATCCCGGATAAGCAATTCGGTTTCAGAGCGGGCTATTCATGTTGCGTCGAAACTCGTCTCGGATATCCAATGGAACAAATGCAAGAACCTATGCACGGGTGCCCACCTGATTGACTTGGAAAAAGCCTTCGACACCATGTGGTTAGAAGTTATTTATTACAAGCTCAGTCGACTAGACACAAGTAAACCTCTACTATATATGATTTTTGACATGTTATCAGGTAGAAACTTGTGAAAATTGCCAACGTGACTTCTAGCCAAACATTTGAAATCAAAAAAAGGGCACGGCAAATTCGCCGATCCTTTTCAGCATTTATCTAAGCAATCTGCTAGTTTCTCTTCACCTGCTAGTTTCATAGCGGACGTAGACGTCTTAATCGCGTACAGATCAGATCCAACGATCGACGTCATTCTTCTTCTGCAGCGTGACTTCGAAAAATTCTGCAGTATTGTGATGACTGGAAGTTGAAAATGCACTTCCAAAAATCAGAATCTATATGGTTCAGAAAGCCCTTAGCTAGGGCCTCTCGAGACAGTAGGATGTATCGGCAATTTTAGAAAAACATGACTTAAGATGAAAAAAAAATTAATAAAAAACAACGGCAACACCTACAATAAAGTACTCCAATGGTTTCTGGCATATATATTAAACTAACTTATCTTAACTATAGTGAATTGTTATACCTAAATCGCTTGAATTTATCTATTTAATCTATTGTGAATTAACCTATCTTTACTATGTTAACGAAATAAAAGTGGTTCTGTTCTGCATGGATCAGGCATTGAATCGGACGTGTTTCTCTCCCTACACCAACTACTATATATGTATTTACAGAGCACATTACATACATCCACTACAACTAGAGGAAGTATTCATCAGTGGCGACGAGGATTCCAAAAGATTAAGAAAAATCTTAAAGATAACGGACACTGCGCAATTAATCCAAGCACTTAAGAATGCACTGCAGAGTATACAAGCAACCACCAGCGCACCTAACCTGCACTTCGATCAGTTCAACGAACATGAAGAATCATTTCCCAATTACATCAAAAGATTAGAAAATTACTTATCTTTGAAAGGCATCGCTGACCCTGCCAAAAAGCGGCAAGTATTAATCAATTGTATAGGAGCTAAATACTACCAGCTTTT
Organism: Merodon equestris; assembly: GCA_958301585.1. NCBI lineage: Eukaryota > Metazoa > Arthropoda > Insecta > Diptera > Syrphidae > Merodon > Merodon equestris. Next base: position 73,733,561 of record OY284414.1, on the reverse strand, counting down.
ATCAAACCTCACAGCACCAGACGACCCGGACTCGAAATCATACGACGATTTGATTACGCTTCTTAAAAATCACCTAAGTCCAAGACCCTATGAAATCACAGAACAACACAAGTTTTAACTGAGACTGCAGCACGAAGGCGAACCTGTGGCTCAATATTTAGCAGAATTGAACAATCTATTATAAGGGACTCAGATATTAAAGAGAGACTGCTGCGAGAAACTAACATGTCGTGGGAGAAAACAATTGAATACGCACTCGCGATGGAGGCATCAAAAGTGGAAAGCCGTTCAATGCAGATTGTACACCAAATTCAAACCAAGGGGTCAGGTCGGACAAACAAATCCGAGAAAACTGCATCAGTTTGCATTAAATCACGATCACAATCACGTGCGAAAGAGACAAACATACACGTTGTAGAAGCAAACGATAACCCATACGAGCTGAATGCGCTGACCACAGTACATACGATAGTTTTACACCAAAATGTTGACAGAACAAACGATAAATACTATGTGGTAATACCTTTAAAATGCGAAAATAAAATAGACAGGGAAAAAATTGATAGGAAAGGGGAAATGGTAGAGAAGAAGGAGGGAAATAGACATGATTGCATCTTTTTCATTAGTCCTCTTTCCGACTGCATTTTCGAGCTCTCATATGTGTATCAGGAACTAGAATGGATGGTCGCTCCGAATATATTCGTACAAAAACTTGCCCATTGTTTCTTGTTTTTTTTTTCATTCACAATTTCTTAGATCTAATTTATTTTAGACAAAAATATTTAAAACAAGCTTACCTATCTTAAGAAAACCAAATATCTTGCTGGCCCTAGGCGGACACTCTAAAATAGACAGTACAACTTAAACCTATGTATGTATTTTGACTACTTAGTATTAACTATAATAAATTAACATTATGTTTTATTTCAATTGCTTGCCCATTGCGCTTGGGTTTCAGAGCTCCGCTCTGCAATTCGTAGTTCTTATCAGTTTAGCTGTCTTTGGGAATAATATTGAACCAAAAACTCTCTTGGAATGCATATATAAACAAAATATATTCAAAGGCCATCAAAGCTCTCTGGGCCTTAAAGCAACTCCTAGGCAAAACATGGGGGCTAAACGCAAGAATGAGTCTTTGGATCTACAATCAAATAACTAAACCAACTATACTTTATGGCGTTGCTTTATGGTGGAAAAAATGTGAACAAAAGAGTGCCATAAATAAACTCAATTAAATACAAAGGCTAGCGTGTATCTGCACAACTGGAGGAATAAAAACGAGTCCGCAGGGATGAAAGCAATACTGAACATCCCACAATTACACACTGCCATACAGGCTAAAGCTGCAAAACAAGCCTTAACTTTACAGAGAACCTGAAAAATATTAGCACAAAGAAGAATATCTTGTTGTATATCTAGAAATTCTTAAAAGAATGGACAGCATTTGGGAGCCAAACTGAGTGCGTGATCTGATGTCCCCTGAGATGAACTTTAAAATACACTACGAAGTACTCATACCAAGCAGAGAAGAATGGAACAACAACCTCCCTTGGATGAATGGTGGAGCTCAGAAATGGTATACAGATAGAAACAAAGTAGGGTCTGGTGTAATAGGACTAAGATGCAGCCTACACTTTCCCCTCTGCAATGAGTAAACTATATTTCAAGTTGAGCTATTTATAATCGATGAAACAGCACACAGCATCAGCGACAGGAGACCCACTAACACTATATTCTCAGACAGCCAGGCGGTTATTAATGCGGTAAGTACTTTTAACTCGGCTGTCTGGGAATGTCACAAAGCTGATCTGGGTGCCAGATCATGAAAACCGCGTGGCAGTGAAAAGGCTGACACACTCGCCAAGAAAGGTACTCAGATACCTTTTACTGGGCCGTCTCCCCTTTATGGTTTTGACAATCCAGACATATACCCATATTTACCATCACATTCAGGAACAAACAGGAGGAGATTAAGCGCTCAAGAACGTTCATGGAACAGAATCACAGTTCCAAACGTGCCAAAGAAGCTCTTGAACTTAATAAACCCGACCTAAGAGACCTATGTATATAAGGCATTAACAGGACACGGGACATGCAATTATCACCTTTATAAAATGGGCCTCAGCAGCACAGAAATCTTTAGGTGATGTCGGCAGGCTAAGGAAATTATGGAAAACATGCATTGCCCGAGAAAGATTCAAAAGGACAAGCAATCTTGTCCATCCATCCATCTAGATAAATTGTCAAATTTTTAAAGGCAGCACTCAAGAAGTAAGTACAATAGACCTTTATGGTCGCAGTACTAGTGTCTTCATGTGAAAATCCGAGTTATTTAATTCAATTCAATAAGCTGTCTTCAACATAGAAGATCTTTAATCCAACATCGGAGGAGATTATTTGGTTCTGCGATAGTGGTGCATCTTTATAGACACTATAAGGACCGGTTGCGCGTGCTTATAGTAGCGTTAGAAATCTACTCATTGAAACACCTCCCTTTTCAAGATTGCAACAAAGTTTAATTTTATCAAGCAGTTTTGATTGCAAAATAAAATTCACGTTTTTTTTTCACTAAAAATGTAATTATTGCGCGAGATCGAACATTTGCGTCTTTTGAACCGGAAAACAGACTTTATATTTGTTATGATTCCAAGTATAGGCTCATTACAATAACTGCGTAGACGAATACAATTTTTAGCGCAATATTTTTAATTTTATTATCAACAGAAGCTATAGAGAAATCTCTGTGTATATCTTTATTTCTATCATACCAAGGTGCATCTAAAATTTCTCAATACTTTATTATGAAAAGCTTGCACAAAGTTCCTGTTGCTCGCTTTGGTACAACCCCAGAGTTGTATACCGTACGTCCAAATAGCCTTTAATTATTGCTTATACGTATAAAAACAGTTTTTAGTTTTTTTTTAATATCTTGGAATATTAATATATTGGAATTTAGAATATCTTCCAAATTATTATATCTGTTTGAATCTATTCAGCTTCTTAACTGTGCAGTGTTCTACATTCGCCTGTTTCTTTGTCCTGTTTTTTTCCATCATAGATTCTCCTTAAGATCTCATTTTCAAAGAGGACGTGATACATTTTCGATCGATTAACAGAGTCACATGACTTTTTAAAATCTACGAATAGTTGCTGCACCTACTCGTGGAATTCCCATATTTTTTCGAAAATCGAGCGATTCTTTTTGATATCACACTGATAGTATCCGATTATCCCGGTGTGATGTCAGTGTCTTTAAGAGAATAATTAACAGCACCTTATAACAACTTGGTAGTAGAGACATTCCTCGTTAATTGTTGCATTGTGCTCGGGAATGAAGGCAGAATTCTTCCTTTCCTCGGGAATGGTTTCCTTGTTCCATATCGTTGTGATGAGTCTATATAACTTCTTTGTTTATTTTTCTTGAATTCCGATGGTATTCGGTAAATTCCTGTGGCCTTCTCATTTTTCTGCGAAAATTATTACGCCTAATTCTTTCTCGCCACTTCCCATTTTCTGTCGCCAGTTGCATTATTTACTGACCCACTTCAAAATCCGTACGCGAGTGACCCTTCTGCCCCCTTTCTTAATTTGTGTTATTAGTGCCACCGACAACATAAATGCTGATCGAAATCGTTCCACCTCCCCTACATCGGGGTTGGTAAAAGATCCATCACGTATTTTAAAGAATTTTCGTAGTATTTCTTCTTCTATTGTGAAGAATGCAAACAGATATCCCTCGCCGATGTCCTGTTCGCTATCAAATATAACAATGACAATATTAACACTGGCTTCAACAACAACAACCTAGTGTTAAAAAACTTATCGGAGAAGTTCGACCTGATCCCAAAATGCGTTGAAGACTTAAACAACCTTGTGGAGTGCTCGATTTCTTAACTTAACTCTCTCGAAAAACAATTATCTACCCTAATAAAACTCGATTATGATATCTCCGAACCTAACTCACCCAATACCCGTAGCGCCGAACTAAAACGCGACTTGGTTTCCATTTCCACTCTCAACACGCACTTTAACCCTGTTCTGTTTAAGAAAATAAACGAAAACCTAAATTCCCTCCGATCCGATATTTACATACATTTCAGTCACTCATCACTATCAACCTGACCATCTGCTTGAAGCTATGACTAACAAATTGAACGATGTTAGCAGTGAGCTTACCTCTACTAGGTTCACCTTAAATGACCTAGTCGAGGAACTAAGAACAGCGGCTCATAAAATTGACGACATCCCCGGCCAGTATCATACCAATCCGTCATTTGGTAACGCTTCTTTACGCAACGAACTACTCGAAGCCAATCCTTCCACCCCGTTAATTCGTGCCTCCCCACCATCACCTAAAACAACATCATCTGTCTACACCCAAACAAACCAACTCCCTGAAGTAGAAGAGCCAGCCGTGGAAACCAGTATCGAACGCTTTAGCCAAATATGGAGTGGACGAGAATGGAATCAGCGCTTCCAAAAGCTTCGAAGTAGCAACGAGGATACCACTACTTTTTTTGGTTGTAGGACAGGACCCAATCGGTAAGGAACAATGGTTACAAAAATGTACGAAGCACTACAAAATCCCAACACTCAGCTGCCAAATGCTTCAACATCTCGGACCGAACGAACTAAAGCTCACTCACTCTCGGTAGAACAACATTTACCAAATGGAATGAAAATTATGATTCCCACCCTAAATCTACCACTAAGCCTAAACATAAACTTAGTAATAAGAACAATAATATAAGTAAAAAGCATTCTAAGCCCCCCTCCAAGCCCCACGATAATTGGAGCTTCAAAACCAAACTTTTCCCAATTTTTAACCACCCATCAATTTCCCATATACAGTCTTCTCCCTCAGTTCCACCAAAACCACAAAGCCAACGGGTCAGCTTTAATCTGAACCCAACTCGTTCTTCTGCCAATACAACCGTATCACCTCCAACCCTAGCACACGACCCGGATCCAAACTCATTTCCAAATTTCGACCTTAAGTCCGGAGCCATGTATTCTAATTTTCAAAGCTCCCACATCCTTAATCCCTCAACACCCGCCCTATCTAATACCTCAGCTACAGCCAGATCCTCATCTCTCTCACCATCTTTCTCTCTCGTCAATTTTCTTCAACATCAGTCCCCTCCAAATCTTTCGTTGATCCCCTACTGCCACCTTCAGTTAAACTTACTCAGCAATCTATTGACCCCAACGAATATCGATACACTCTCTCCAGGTTAAGAGACAAAAAGATCTATGAGAACATTCGACTCTTCTTGGCTTATGTTCATGACAAATCAGACTCGGTTTGCTATGAAGGTAAAACAAACATCAGCGTAATGGTCTCAACACAACAGGAAGGTCTCCCCACCGATTTCACTACCCTCAAGAACCTTTTTATTAAATATCACGAGTTTTTCAATATCTCACCCAAAAAAGTATCAAACGATCTTGATACCTTCAGACAATAGATATGTACATAAAAGCGCATATCGCACCTTCAGCGTAGCAAAGCTGATCATGATAGGTTTTTTCGTCCCTAAAAATCTTCCCCTCCCTGCCACTTTAACGCTCCCTTCCTCTTACCTTTTATTATTAGAATGTAAGAGGCCTGTGCTCTAAAACTCAGGCAGTCCTGCAGCAATCACATGCCTTACCTTTTGAAATCTTTGCCTTAACCGAAACGAACCTAATCCCTAGTATAAGCAACCTTGAACTATTCCCATCCAACTTTAACGTTTATCGCGACGATGATGTTAACCGACCTACTGATGGTTGTCCATGCCGCGGTGTCTTTCTAGTCGTCCGAAACTCAATTGACTCCTCCCTCATAGCAACTTCATCTTCGCCATGTCTCGACTTTGTTTCTATTAAGATTGTACTACCCCGGAAATAGCTGCACGTCTGCTTCTACATTTTGCCATCACAACCTATTGAAACATATAACTTGGCCATTGATACAATCGATAATTTAATTGATTTACGAGATCCCCAAGACGAGATCCTAGTTTTCGGTGACTTCAACCTTCCTCACCTTAAATGGATATCTTCAGACGACCAATCGTTTTACTTTGCCTCTAATCCCACTGCAGCCAAAGAATGCCTCCTCTCCGATCGACCCCTTCAACTCCTCAGTTTCAGCTTCTCCGCTGTCCCTATCAACCGTCGACAACTACCACCCTCCCCTTCTTCTCTCGTTCTTTCACAACTCCCCTATACGGAACTCTCCCCCCACTGTTCGAATCTCTCACGATTGTCAAATCAATGAATATCTCAATAATGCTTTCTTTCATTTCAACAACCTTACCGCAAATGATGCCATATCTACATATTCTACAAAGAAATATTTAATTCCTTCTCCCTTTATGTACCCTTTTCTCGACATAAAACCTCCTCCACCTCCACCTCCCCACCATGGTATAATCGCAGGCACCGTTCTTTGAGAAACAAACGGAACAAGCTCTGGACAACTTTCCTTCGTACTCAATCCCCAAATGACGTCTCTAACTATTTCGGTACTTACCTGCATTTTGTACAGCTTCATCTATCAACACTACTTAGTTGAGATGCAAACCAACCTTAAAAATAATCCCTCCCCCAACCTTATAAATAGTCCTTCTGTTAATTCGTCAATTACAAAAGAAAATCTGATGGCTACCCAAACTCACTCTCCTTCAATAATGAAACTTCCAATGATCCTCATTACATCGCCAAACTTTTTGCCACCTTTTTCAATCAATCTTTCACCCGTGATTCCTTTGCACCCAATCCTACCTATTTCAACTATTTACCAATCTTCTCCTTTGGACCATTTATCCCTCGTAGTGTCGACCACGTTGTCATCGAAGAAAGATTAAAGCAACTTAATGATACATATGTATATATTTTTAATTCCGTGCAGGGACGGGTTAAGAATATCCCTGCAGCGATACCTCTCGCTTATCGTAAAAGGCGACTAAAACAAAGGTAAACAAAAATCACATCTAGGCAATTTAGAAAACACCAAGGTGAGCCTAGGGACACATATACCACCATTAGGCTAAGCGCAAATTGAGACACGTATAGCGCGTGTGAGGTGGCGCAGCGCGACTCGTGTTTTTGTAAACTACAGGATTGAATAGAACGGCGCAAATTGGTAAACACGTGTGACGTGTCGCGACCCGCGCGACCCGACCGTCGCGCGGCGCAGTAGTCGAGACACAGTTTCACGTGCCATTCTCTCGCGTGTGGTTCTTGGTTTTGGATACATGGCAGAAGAAAAATTAATAGAGGCAGTTAGGGCTCATAAAGAGCTGTATGATACCCAATGTGCCAACTACATGAAGACAAAATTTAAAAATCGTATTTGGAGTGAGATTTAAATTTCCGGTTCATTAAGCAATACAACAAAGTATCCTCTTCAGCTTCATCTGAATCTGATTCGGAATTTAGGTTTAATAATATCAATTGTTTTGATCGCGAATCGGACATTATGCGTTCGATCTGCGAGTACCTGCGTCTCAATTTGCGGATCACCACGCTACGCGTTTGGCACGTACGCGTCATGGCACTCGTGTCATGTCACCTCACACGCGCTATACGTGTCTCAATTTGCGCTTAGCCTTAAACTGCCCCACAAGTGTACATGCTATACGTGGGCTGACACGACTGGAGATCACCGGTGTTGTAAGAGTAAGATCAAACAAAAAACTATGGAGCATGCCCGTGTCACAAAAAAAAAGCAGGCCGAAAAACAATTGGTGCAAAATGCAAAAACACCAGCATTTGATTGGCCTCAGCGATGAAGTAATCCCAAACCGGGAAGCCTGCCGCTACTTTCTGAGGTCAAACCGGCGGACCCCACAAGCGGACCAGTAGGAATGCAGTTAAGTGGGAAGGTTATGGTCCTACACTTCTGACCATAACAACGCCGGAAAAAGGAAAAGAAGAATGATATATATTTTTAAAAAAATATTGCTCCTCCCTTTCTCTACCTCTCTCAAAAATGTTCAGCCTATGCCTTTCCCAAGGTGAATTTCCCCGAATATGGAAAACCCCTTTTATAACATTTATACACAAAAAGGGTCCGAAGAATGACATTAACAACTACCGTCCCATTGCCAAACTGTCTCATATTCCCAAAATTTTCGAAAGTATTTTGTATAATAATTTAAGTTTTCAATGCAAGTCTTTAATCTTCCCCAGACAGCTTCCTTAAAGGTAGGTCTACAACCACAAACCTTATTGAATTCGTTTCCTCTACCCTTTCAGCCTTAGAAAATGGCAAGGAAGTCGATGTTATTTCAATTGACTTCAGTAAGGCCTTCGATAAAATTTCACACAGATTAATACTCTTCAAACTGTCTTCTCTTGACTTTAAACCCATCTTATTAAAGTGAATTTCCTCTTACCTGGAAAATCGCCACTACAGCGTTCGCTTTAGATCTGCCCTCTCTAACCCCTTCCTTGCTTCCTCCGGTGTCCCCCAAGGCAGTCAATTAGGCCCGCTTCTTTTTATCCTTACCATTAACGATATTGAAATGATTATCAAACATTCCCACATCTCTCTATATGCCGTAGATGCTAAATTCTTTAAGATAATTTCCTCAGAACATGACTCTTCCCTTATTCAATCGGACCTCAACAGTTTTCCCACCTGGTGCTCCAAGTACTGCCTCGACCTTAACATTTCAAAGTGTCAATCAATTACTTTCTCCCGCAAACGTAACAAGCCTCCGCCCCGCCTCTACTTTCTCCATAATCAACCTTGCACATATTAGCGATATAATTTCATTTCCATTTTAAGATCATTTCCTCAGAACATGACTCTTCCCTTATTCAATCGGACCTCAACAGCTTTCCCACCTGGTGCTCCAAGTACTGCCTCGACCTTAACATTTCAAAGTGTCAATCAATTACTTTCTCCCGCAAACGTAACAAGCCTCCTCCCCGCCTCTACTTTCTCCATAATCAACCTTGCACATATCAGCGATATAATTCTTAATGCCAATTCTGCACTCGGCTTCGTGAAACAATGTTCTAAAGAGTTTTCCAATCCCTACGTCACTCGGTCTCTCTACATAACCTTTGTTCGCCCTATTCTCGAATACCCGTCTCAAGTGTGGTCTCCTTACTATCATTCACACATTTCCAGAATCGAGAGTATCCAACATCGTTTTCTCCGTTTTGTTCTTCGCGGCTTACCCTGGGACAATCCTCTGATCCTACCTCCCTATCAAGACCGCCTAAAACTTATTAATTTGAACTCTCTGGAAGAACGAAGAAGGATATCCGACATCCTTTTCATCCATCGACTCCTCTCAGGTACCATCGACTCCTCTCAGGTACCATCGACTCCTCTCAGGTACCATCGACTCCTCTCAGGTACCATCGACTGCGCGTCCCTTGATAACTCTATCTTTTTTAGCACTAACCCTCGTAATACACGAAATCCACGTCTCTTCTATGTACCCACCTCTCGTACCTCCTATGGCACCAATGAATCTATCTCCCGTATGCTGCGGATTGTTAATGCGAAAAACTGTTTCGACTTTAACATCAGCACTCCTTGTCTAAAGCTCCGTCTCAATCACCCTCTTTCTTAGTTTCCTAGATTGTAAGTAAAATTTAGTATGTAGCTTGAATTAAGCACAATAAAATGGGGTATTCCTTTTCACTGCGCCGTTTACAACATTTTTTATTGTTGACCATACTGTTTATCTGTCTTATTTCGTCGTTAGTTTCTATGCCATACAACAGGGAGAATCGGTTATTAATTTCGTCTTGGTATTGATTCTGCGTACGAGGGTCCTTCAACTTTTCAACGTTGTTTTTGTTATACCTCGCTGTGATCCGCTTCTGTGCTTTAACGTCTAGTACGTTGGTATGGTGTTTTATATCTATCAGTTACTCTATAAGACCACTATCATTCGAGGAGACGTGCAGTCTGTCTTCTCCTATTGTAAATCTATCTACCGCTTCTTTTATTATTTTCGTGTTGAAGTCCCCGATTACGATTTTCACGTCGAATGATGAAAAATTGTCACACAATTCATCGCTTGTTAAAAAAACTAGTCTTTTACCTCTTCATGCTTATCTTCAGTACGTTTAGATCTACATAGTAATATTGGAGACCCCGGCTTATGGCCATCGACACTCGGTCATCGTAAAAAAATCACTCCATTAAATTCTGCACAATTTTATTGCATGTTAAGAATCCTGTTCGAAGAACGAAATAATATCCGTTCTTAGTGGTTGTTACGCTTGTAAGTCGAGCTTTTTGTACTGCCGCAATGTCCAAGTTGTGTTTACTAATAACCATTGTGCTAGCCTATCCTCAATTTTTGCTAGACAAAAATACTTCAAACTAACTTAAATATCTTAACTAACTTAGAATACCTTACTTGCTCTACGCCATGTCCTTCGACCTAAAATTGGCTTAGTAACAATAAATATATGACTAAACCTTAGACAAATCCTAAAAAAATACTTAGCATCGGATCATTTCCAATGTTGACTGTGTTCGATGGAAGAATCACTTATTTTCGAAGAGCCATCATGCTTTTGTTTTTGGGAATGACTTCGTCTTTGTTCAATGGGCATATAGTAGCGTTGAGTTACAGACAACAAAATAAAAATAACCAAATCGAAATAGCAAAATAGCAAGTGGAAATTAAGAATATCATATGATAAGTAAGATCAGTGTACACCTTCGCTCTTCGGGCGCCTTGTCTGAGGGGTTTAAGAGGTCAATGGCCTCGAACTAAGACCCGGAGAATTGAGTTTTACATGGATGAAGGGACAAACAAATGGATGATAATACTCCAGATGGCACCCGCAATAGCGGAAATCCACCCGCGATCTCCCTGATCGCGGCCGGGGCAAGGATTCTGGAGACCCCACCACTCATTCTTAACTCTCCGGCAGCCCGGAACGACACCGACTGCTGCGGCTCATTGTACGACCATCTGGTTGGACTGAACATGAGTGGTGCAACCAACAGAGGCGACACCGACGATGGCGCGGCACGGGAAACCGCTAAGGTTGAACGAGCCCCAGAATTGGGGTATACTGTAGATTGCACTGCTAAGTGCCAAAAAAGAAGGAGAAAGAGGCGTGCCCGAAAATCGCGCAAAGAGGCTGGCACAGCCGAAAGCACGAAGGCTGAAGGCGAACCTCTGGGGAAAGCAGTCAAGATGATTAGATCGGCGGAGGTATCCCCTACCGAAACTCATCAGACCCTCTCATCTGCAGCCCCCGCACTTCTTGTAAAGGCTGCAGGCACAAGCATGCCAGCACTTTGGGCATGCGCCTTAAACACTCCTCCTCTTATTGTTGACGGTCAAATCCCCAATAAGAGCGTGCCAGGTTCCAAAACTGACGGAGCTGGAGGTGTTCAAGGTCCTGTTATCGCCGGCGCCACCGCCGAAAAATGCAATGATGCTGACAGACAAACTCTGATCGCAGACGGCAAAACGGTTTTAGATCCCAACAAACCTCAAGCTGGCAAAGCTGTTCCAAAGCGGCGTTGAGCAGGAGGTCGAACCGAAAAAGGTAAGAGCGAGTTATATGTAATAAAACACTTAGACTTATTTTAGAAATATTTTTATTCAAAATTATTGATCTTAGCCCTCTCGTAGACAAATCACGAATGAATATCTCAGCTTAGGAATATAGAAAATGAACATAAATGATTACAAGTACTTTAGGATAAACAAATATCGCACAAAAGGAAATATAAAACTCACCACGGCTAGCAACAAGAGCTTGGCTTGGGTTTTGATCTAAGCAGTGGAGTTATCGCATGTAGGAACCGTACTCTCATACATCTGGCTTGGCTTGGCTTGAACTTAACTTGTAAACAAGCTACGCAATGGCGTAAACAAATATCGCACAAAAGGAAGATAAAACCCACCACGGCTAGTAACAGGAGTTTAGCTTGGGTTTTGATCTAAGCAGTGGAGCTTGGCTTGATTTGTGCTTAACTTGTAAACAAGCCACCAAATACACCAATGCCAGCAATATCATACTCAATGGGTACAGTCGTACAAGTAGGTACGTAACTAGCGCTCGCAAACGAAAGACGGCCGCCGGGGACAACCTTGCTGGGGAGATAGAACGTGATGTCTCCTCCTCTGACGTGGCGGCGGGTAATTGGAGTCCGAAGGTAGATGCGGCGATCAACAAAGATCAAAGCAAAAATCTGAAGACGGAGAGAACCAAAGACTGCTCCTCGGAGCCGGGCACTTCACACAACAAAACCCTTTCCTCTGGAAAGGAGATACAAGTGACCGTAAAGACTCGAGACATGCACCTATTCTACAAAGAGGCAGCCATCTACTCTGAAAAGGTCAGGATAGGGAAAGCTGGCAGTGACAGCAGAATGACCAGCGCAGATTGCCAACACTGCGAGGATCATCTACTGGAGCTAGCTTCAGTAACAGTCTTCTGTATTCAGGCGGAGAGGTCTGCTTTGATGAATGGTACCTTCGTGGTGAGATGTTCCTCACAGCAGACATCTACCTGGATCAGGAGCATGGTGCCGAAAATCCCTCCCCTAGGAACTACTACCTATCAGGTAGGTAGTCTCCCAAAATTAACACGCGCCATCTGTTGGATTCCGGGAAAACCTGGAAGCAAGCTGAAAGTGCTGATCCGACTACGTGCGCAGAACCCGGGACTCGACACGAGGGCCTGGCCTGTCTATTCCTAAAAAGAGAAAAACGGCTCTCTGAAAAAAGAAGGCTTCACTCTGGTTGTGGGACTGGACAACGGCTCTGTCGAGACCCTGAAATCCGCGTACGATTCACGTCCCTACTTCGGCCTTGGGAGGATTTTATTCCATTTTGATGTCAAGTAGTCGTAGGATGGAACGTGCTCCGCAGTCAAAATCTATGATTTTTACTCAGATTAATCTACAGCATTGCACGGCTGCTACCGCTCTTCTCAGTAGCAGAATTGCATGCAGTAGTACAAATCATCACATTGTATCCATTCAGGAACCATGGATGTGGAATAAACGCCTGTGTGGTCTTGGTGGTATATGTGATGTTACGATTCTTTATGATCCAAAAGGCCTAGGGTCTGTCTCATCATATCGAATTAACTGTCGGCAATTAAACTTGGTCAATTCTGTGGACAAGATCTGGTTGCTGCGAAAGTTAGCTATAAAGCGCACGGAGAAATTGAACACTTCGTCTTGTGTCTGCTTACTTCCCCTACGACTCGGTACTGCCCCCGCTACCTAAGGCGGTTTCTGAACTAGTAGAGTACTGTGAAGCCAGAAGGATTGGACTCATCATCTGTTGCGATGCTAACGCTCGAAATACTGTTTGGGGCAACAGCAAATCATTCTCTCGTCTGACCTTATCATCAACAATGTTGGCTCTTTCCCAACCTTTGTGACGGCGAGACGACAAGAAATGATTAACCTAACCCTGTCTAATAGGCATGTGAAGGCCGTCACAAACTGGAGAGTCTTACCAGATGTTACACTGTCAGACCATAGATATATCGAATTCCAATTGAAGTGTGGGATCTCCCCCTCGCAGCCCAAACGGATTCCGAGAAAGACGGACTCGGTGCGATTCAGAGAGGAGCTTAAGAAATCCACTCAAGCCCTGCCTAAACTCAAAACAAAGCAATTGGTGGAGGATGCCGTTCATAACCTGAGCAGCACCATCACCAACTGTTTCGAACTCGCATGTCCTGTCAAAAAACCTCCCAGCAGGAAGCCGGTCCCCGGGTGGAACGCTGAGCTCCAATGTCTTCACAGGGAAGCCAGAAGTCTCCTGAATAGATCGCTTAAATCGAACTCAGAAGATGACTGGAATAAATTTCGATCGAAGCAGAAGGAATAAAAGAAGCTTGTTCGTAAATCGAAGAATGATTCCTAAGAGTCCTTCTGCGAAGAGATCAAATCCCTGAGCGCGACCAGCAAGTTGGTTAAAGTTCTCAAACGAGGAAAATCGACAAAGCTGGATGTACTCAGGCAGTCTGATGGTACCTTCACCGAGTCTAAGGCAGAAACTCTTAGTTTACTGTTTCAGACCCATTTCCCGGGAAATCAGACTGTAATCGGCTCGTTGTACACTCCCTCATTGGAAACTGCGACTGAAACGATGAAAACAACTCGGCGTAGCTGGTATGTTGCGTCACGCGTGGCAACTACTGAGACCATTAAATTAGCTGTGGCATCTTTCGATGGCTTCAAGTCGCCGGCCACTGATGAGATATACCCTGTTATGCTGCAGAAAGGTATAAGACAGCTGCTTCCTACTCCGAAAAGAATTTTCACGGCTAGCCTGGCACTTGCCTACATGCCTATTCCATGGCGCGTGGTGAAAGTGGTCTTTATTCCCAAAATTGGGAAAGAAGATTACTCACTTGCCAAGGGTTTTAGATCAATCAGTCTAACATCCTTCTTGCTGAAAAGCATGGAGAGATTAGTAGAGTTGCACATGCGCAAAGTTGCCCTTCGAATGCATCCTCTCTCGGACATGACATGCTTATCAGCGCGGAAAATCCTGCGAGACTGGGCTTCAAAATCTAGTTGAGAGAAATGAATGCACACTTGAAAGGAAAGAGAACATGCTGGGCATTTTCGTCGACACTGAGGGAGCTTTTGATAACGCAATTTTCGACAGCATGTGTAACGCTGCTAGACGGCATGGCGTAGATGAAGCACTGGTTTTGTGGATCAAAGCAATGCTTGTGCACAGAACATTTATCGCTGATGCAGGCCTCGAACAATGTGTCAAGTCTTTAGTAAACAGGGGCTGCCCGCAAGGTGGCGTCTTGTCTCCGGTGTTATGGTGCATGGTGGTCGACCCTCCGCTCGATGCTCTCAATGCCTCTGGATGCTCTCAATGCCCAGGCCTATGCGGATGATGTTTCTGTTCTCTCTGTCGAGTAATGGGCTGCCGGTTAATCGTCTTAAGACTGATGTCGTTCTCTTCATGAGAAGGAGGAAAAATATTGGCATTTCTCAGCTGGTGCTAAAATGCATTCCCATCCCGATATACAAGGAAGCTAAGTACCTGGGAGTCAACCTAGATAGCAAACTTCTTTGGTCAAAGCATGCGTTGTCAGCTTTTTGGCAATGCAAAGGTGTCTTTGGTAAAACATGGGGCTTATCGACGAAAAAGGTTCTTTGGATCTACACGGCAATGATAAGACCGATAATCTCACATGCATCGGTTGTTTGGTGGAACAGGCTAACACGCTAAGACGCTGTGGCTTCACTCATCAAACTCCAAAGAGCGGGCTGTCTCAGCTGCACGGGGGCTTTTCCCAGCACACCGGGAGCTGCTCTAGATGCTATAATGAATCTTCCACCCCTTGACATATATATCAGAGGCTTCGCACTGAAAGCCGTCTCTCGCCGCGAGAAATATCCTACGACCTCTGTCTCATGGATATGCCTTCTAAAGCAATGACACCTGCCATCCTTATGCGCAGTAATTTCACAGTCGGGACTGGCTTCAGGACTGGCGTCAGGACTGGCTTTGGCCAGACACTGGACCTGAAATGGAATGTCTTCGCATTTTCACAGATGGCTCCAGGACTGAGCAGGGATCCGGCGCCGGAGTTTTCTTTGAGCGCGAAAACATTCGACTGCACTTCTCTTTAGGAAAATATGCGTCTGTCTTTCAGTCGGGGATTTACGCAATCCTAATGGCCATGCACTATGTTATGAAAAACAGGTGGAAGGGAAAAAGCATATGCGCCTGCAGTGACAGCCAAGCTGCACTCAAAGCTGTGTCCAACCCTTTATCCAACTGGGAAGACTAAATTCACTTAGACTTGTATGGGTCCCAGGTCACTCTGGGATCCCAGGAAACAAGATCTCCGATGAACTCGCTAGAAGGGGTTCAGAGGAGAGTTGCTCAGGACCTGAACCCGCCTTAAGTCTACCTGCTTCCACGGTCAAATCTGACATCAACGACAGGGTCTTTAATGCGCACAGTCGTAGATTGACGGAATATTCAGGATGCAGGATGACTAAGCGCGTACGCCCTGATGCAAGAAGTCTGCAACATTTCTCATATCCTTAAGGAGAATTGATTGCACAAGTCTTACGGGCGTCATTACGGGCCATTACACTTTTGTCAAGCATCTGTACGTGCTTGGCATCAGTGAGACGCCTACTTGTGCTGCATGTTGCGAGGGGAATGACACAGCAGTACACTTTCTCTGCGACTGTCCCGCCTTCGCTCGCGCACTGTGGCGCACCCTTGGGGCCGACGTGGTTTCTGCCGAATATCTTAGCTCTACATCACTGAAGCCTCTCCTCACTTTTCCCCGGACAACGGGGAAAATATAATAAAGTCAAGGTGTTTGTCTGTCTGGTAGTACAATGGAACAGCATTTGTGTCTGAGAAATATAAAATAAAAATGAAAAATAAAAAAAAAGGCCTGTGTATTCCAGCTTAGCTGATATCGAGGAAATAGCTTACATCCACCTTGTTTTTTCAAACAACTAGGCTTTTGAGCATGTATATTTGTATTTTACAGAATGTACAGAATGTTAGATCATTGATGAAAAGCAAGAGTATTAGTGGCCCTAATATTGTGCCTTGGGTTCACCTTAGATGTAATCGTAATAAAATTAGAATGATTGTTCTTTCTTTTTTAATCATTTTACGTCTAGGCCACAAAGTAGTAACATAAAGCTGTGATCGGGTTGTGGAGATAGGTTGTATCTTGCATGTCTGCCCGATCGACACTACTTGCATTTGTTCGATGTTCGATTGAACAGGGAAGTGGTTCTGATTGGATTGCGTTGCGAAGGTCCCTGATCCTGTGCCAAACTTCATCGTAGAGTGTAGATCAGGTGGGCAAGCCATAAATTTAACCACGACAACGGCTGTGTACATCAACCTTTTAATGGAAATTTTGCTGCAGGCATGGAAAACTACTAAAAACGTCCAAGTGCTTGGCACTAGACGATAGGGGAAGAACCTGAAATGGTCTAAGTGGGAAATAGTTTTAGTTTTGCGTTCTTTTTTTGCAAGCTGATGTTTTAACATAACTTGATACCGATTTATTTGAATAGACAAGGAATTGGAAATTGGACGCCTCATTTGTACCGACTTAAGGAGTTAAGACAAATTTTGCAAAACATATTGTACTAAAACAACCATCGAAGCAAAATGTTTAACATACATGAAAACCTCTCCGCGGATACCATTACCCAAGCAATTGCATCCAAAAATCAATAATAATTTAGGAGCACAGTAGAAAATGACGATAATAACAATGCCAGACCAAAATAGCAGATCTAGCCCATCCCTCTCTCTTTGAGAGGCCACAAACCATAGTTTAGATTGGTATCTCACCCAGAGTTTTGGCAGTTCCACCTCTGTGAGTGAGTCTCACCTATATATATATTTTTAAATTGAACATCTCGGTCAATGTGCAGAAGTTACAAGCACCTACATACTTTACAGGGTAATCAAACGAGAAAATGGGCTGCAGTCATTAACATTGATAATCATACATGGCCAAAGTGAGTTTGGCCCCACTGCGGTTATAGAGAAAATATCGCTATCAGCCAAAACCAACTACCAGGGTCTTACTAAACAAGTTAACACTACAATAGTTAGATGGCAATGAAAACCCTACCAAGGATTTATCACTTTTAACATCAGACGGTGTTTGCAAGGTATCCGGAATGAACTCCAGGCTTTGAAGTCACAATTTTTTTTTCTCAACTTAGCAAACGTAGATTTTCGTGTAAACAATTTTTTGTTCTCAATTCGATAGGAACTTTTGTCAGGGCTCATATATATTGTAATAATTTGTGGTAAATTATATTCGTGTTATTTAGTTTTGTCTTATTGGAGGAAAATGAATCGAGCGACCAATATTTTGTTTCCCTTAATATTGGACACCCTCACTAATAAACCATTGCTATGTAGGTGAATCGTCATCAATTGAATTGATTGATTGAATTGACCATGATTTTAAAATTAAATTTCAGGCGAAACGCAGAGTAATCTTCTTAAAGATCTAAATCTAAAGCTTAAACAACAGGGGATTAAGGTGCAAAATTTAAAGAAGGAACTGGAAAATACTGTTGACGTAGGCACAGGGTTGGGCATTTTGACCGTGCAAGACGAAGAGGTACGTATGCCATTTCTTTTGAAGCCCACAAACGAGGGTTGGGCTCGCAAGAAAAACGATGATGAGACGTCGGAAGAGCTGAATAATAAGAAAGCGCCTGAGCCGAGTACCAATCAAATTTTAAACAAAGCAGTAGGCTTCAAATTCAATGATTTATCTTATTCTATTTATATAACTATATTGTTTGATGTTTATTTTGTATTTTCGGTAATTCAGCAAACGGAGTCTTTACATAAGAGTATGAAGAGAATACCGTGTCGATCGCGGTGCTACGGACGGGTTCATAAGCGCAGACGAAGCAGGAGAAGCAGACGTGCTCGTAGGCGACGAGGCCACTGAAATTCTCTTTGTAAATTTAAAAGTTTAAACTAAATTTGAAGTTTTCCTTTAAAATTATTTGTAAAAAATTAATTAAGTTGTGTGATATGCTTACGTGAAAATATACAATACATATGTATGAATGAATCGTTTAAGGTGCGTCTGTTTTCTTTACGACGAATTACTGGTACTTAATCTTTTTTTTTTTTTTTTTACCTTTCCGACTTTGTTTGCGGAAGGAAACATTTGTTTTGATTGTTTATCAGTTATAGTTCAGAGATGGTTTGGAGTCATTCGAATCAATTATTATGGTTCGTTTGTTCAATTCACCCTGCGAGAATGATATTGTTGCTTTGAATCTACTGTCTGTTTATTTTAGAATTCGATAGATTGATAATTTTTTAATTTTGCTCGCAAAAAAGATTAACAAATTAGAAAATCATACATATTTTTGGCTATCGTGTTTCTGACGGGGTATAAAATGTCATTGGAGGAGCTAAATCAACAGTTTCATGAACATCTCGAGGAAATCATGTATTCGAGTGCTTATCTTGATTGTCCTTATGGTAAGTTGCGGCGATCCAAATTAACTTTGGCAGATAATTTGTTTTGGTTTTTAATTACTGCCCCATCAGATCGAGTAACGGTCATGCAGTGGTTACGAAAATTGCAAAGTTTGGATGACAAATCGCTTGAGGTTGCCACGTTACGAAATCAGTATACGGATTATTTACGAATGTCAATGAATAATGAACACGGAGTGCGTTTAGGGCCACCGTTTAAGCAAGAACCACCAGAGGATAATTTACGGCCTCTTTGCGAAGTATTGGCAAATTACGTGGCCACGAAATGCCCACCCATACCGATGACAGGTAAATAATCAAAGTTGACTTTTGTGTTAAAAATATTTACTTCTACATATTTAAGTATAAAAATAATTATTAAATTTGTCCTTGAGATACGCTTTGCGGAATTTTAAACAGATACGGAATTTTAAACAATTCCTGATTGAATTTGCCCCTCCATTTCGTATAAATCAGAAATGAAGATCACATGCAATTCCTTGCTTTTTGATATTAAACAGGTAATTCGTTTATTCTATGCAACAAAGGTGCATTACCCGATCCAGACAATATCCGCTTATGATCTATCATATTCGATAATTCTTATGAACCGCATAATTGAAATCAAATCTTCGCGGACATTGTATTACCTTTATTGCACTGAATCAAACTGTTTGTACGGAACCATCTATCCACCGAGTCCACCTACACACGTACGGCTCAGACGTGTGTAGTTGATTTGAAACTGCCTGATTGGTTATCGACCAGCTCCTCTTGAAAAGTAATGGAAATTATGAACCGAGCGTGATTTTTGGCAAAGCTTAGCGGTTCTGTATGGGTGATTTTAGGAAGAAAAAATTTATTTCTGACATTGATATTCTGCGAAGGAATGCAATCTAAGATATGGGTTTTGTAGACATATCTACGAAAGTAGATTGCCATAAGTAGATTGTGTTTATAAGCAGAATTCAATCTTAGTTTGCAACTTATTTTATTAGATGGTGTTTCAGCTAATGTAGAGCCAGGGCCAAGCTTTTCTCATTCACGTGTGTTGTTTGCGATTTGTATTTCACATAAGTGAACGGGATCCTACAGTTTTAATGCCGATTCCAAACTACGGGGATTTTGCCAGTACTCCCGCCGAGGAGAAGCCGCGAAATATACATACATTCGATGGCGCTGGTGTTATCTCCGAACTCGCTCATCGAGCGTCAGAGACCGACAAACTACCCACCGCGCCACTGCGCTCTCATTATGCAGCCTTCGAATACGTAATTAGGGGCAGGAGAAAAATGTTGGTTAATCGATGCCTTGTTTCAGTCGAAGTATTTCTGCCAGACACGCATAGTTTCCTCGGTGATACAGCCAAATTGTCATGATAAATACCAGACGAATATTTGCTCACCCTTAAATCTAGTCTTTTCACTGACGATAATGGTATTTTGAAGTCAATAATATAAATTGAGGTAAGGAGTGCGCCTTATGTTCAAGGAAAAGCATTTTTTCTCCCACCATTTATTGACATTTTAAAGTTAAACTCAAACATTTGTCTGAAAAATAAAGATTAGTACATCCCCAACAATATAAATAATTAAGGAAGAACACGGATTTCTAACAATACATTTTTCAACGAAGCCTTAACGACTCGAGAAATAGATCTGTACGTCGTCAACATTTGTTGAGATCTTGTTTCTACGCAGTGGATAAGCTTTGGTAAGCTCTAAGGCCAGATTGACTTTGAGACAGTAGATCATTTTCATCTAGATAAAACCCAGTTTATTTTCAAGAATTTTCCCAAAACTGTTGAAATATAGATTAAGTTTGCAGTATATTGTAATATCATAAAACTAAAAAAGTTTACTTGGCCAAAACGAAGAACCTTAGCCTTTGTTAAGCATTAGAAGGTGCGTTCAGTGGGAATGTATACAATGAATCTCAACAATCCCAGTCAATCTCAACATTTTACTTTAAATTTCACTTAAACTGATTAGCTAATTAAATTAATTCAATTTCTTTAAAAACAATTTTCAATTTAAGTAGTACAGTAGTTTAAGCTTTGTAAAATTTAATGATCTACTATCATACCAATTTTAACTCTGATCGATCTAAATGCCGCCGTAGCAATTGCTTTCGTGAGCACGTCCGCCAACTGATCTTCACTTTACCTATTCCATTTGGACTAACCCTCCGTCGTAAAGTTCACACACAAAATAGAGTCGAACTTCCATATGTCTAATTCGATGGTGTAGCTCAGGTTTGCGAACCAGTCTAAACACGCAGCATTGTAGCTCCCTCTTAAAGCAATTCAATATCCTGAAGGAATTATGGTAACCATAGGGCTTCTCGCATCTCTTGCATCGGCGTCAGTGTATCAAATCAGACGCATATCGTCTGAACCACCAAAAGTAATTCCTAATGACTTTGTGCTATTCAAATATCTTAAAATTCTCTTCAAGGCGTTTACATGCGATTGGTTGGGGTTCTGCATAAAATGACTGACTAGAGACTGGTCTAGAGACGGTCGCAGCATACAACAATAATCCACCAGCTTGACGATATAGAAATGCAATATCATATTGTTCTTCTGATTTGACTAGGACAGTATTATGATCAAACGGTGTAGAAATTGGTATCGATTCTATCATTTCAAATTTGTCCACTATCCTTAGGATTAGGATATAAAGGGTCCGCCAAATAATTTTTTTTTTTGAAAATGCTATAAAAAAAACTACTGAATATTTTCTCAAATTTCTTTTTTTATTTGAAAGTACAATCCTTCCGGTTAATAATGGAAAATAATGTCATTCAAATGGCTGCCTCGGCTGGCTATGCAGTAGCCTACACGATCGATCCAATTTTTAAGCACATTATCGATTGTGTGCAGCTTTATTTCACCAATGGCTTCACGAATATTGTCCTTTAAAGCGTCAATTGTCTCTGGCTTGTCGGCGTAACACTTATCTTTGACGGCACCCCACAAATAATAGTCCAACGATGTCAAATCGCAGCTCCAAGGTGGCCAAACGACATCAGCTCTGCGGCTGATAATGCGATCTTCAAAAACAGGGCGCAAAACATCGAGTGTAGCTTCGGCTGTGTGGCACGTAGCGCCGTCCTGTTGAAACCAAATGTTGCCAATATCCTCCTCTTCAATTTTTGTGAACAAAAATTCGTTCAACATGGCCCGATAACGATCGCCATTGACTGTAACGGCCACTCCTTGCTCATTTTCGAAGAAAAATGGCCCAATTATGCCTCTGGACCAAAATCCGCACCAAACAGTGGCTCGTTTTGGGTGCACCGGCTTTTCAATGTATGCGACAATTTTGCTTGTTTACATACCCGCCAAGATCAAAATGAGCTTCATCTGAAAAGATGATTTTTTTGGCAAAATCGGCATCTTCTGTAAGTCGATCGCAGGCCCACTTAGCGAAGCGAAAACGCATTAGATGGTCAGTTGGCTTCAACTCCTGAACCAATTGGACTTTGTATGGCGTCATACCAAGGTCTTTATGCAAAATTCGTCTCAATGATTTTCAATTGTTGAGAACGACGGTGAATTGATGTTGATGGCGCTTCACGCACACTTTCTGCCGCAGCAGCAATATTCTCGGGTGTACGCACTGTTTTTGGCTTTTCACGCTTTGGTTTATCGATGAGGATGCCAGTTTCTTTCACTTTTTTCACAAGATAACGAACATACGGAGCTGACGGTGCTTCTCTTCTTCCAAAATCCGTACGCAATTTTCGCACACATTCTGCAACATTACCATGATTTTCAAAGTAATGTCGCAATATTTCCCAGCGTTGTTCAAGCGTATACACAACCATATTC
The DNA here is from genome assembly GCA_958301585.1 of Merodon equestris. Taxonomy (NCBI): domain Eukaryota; kingdom Metazoa; phylum Arthropoda; class Insecta; order Diptera; family Syrphidae; genus Merodon; species Merodon equestris. The sequence continues at coordinate 73,710,743 of OY284414.1, read as the reverse complement.
GTTCAGCGGAAGGATAAAACTAATTATCTGTCAAATCAGACATGAGCTAAGTGTTACCATTCACGAAATAAGCACTACTTGAAAAAAAAAACATTAGATGGCGGACCCTTTATATGAAGATTGATATAGGATTTTTTGTTAATTTATTTTTTTTATTTTGTGATGGTTATGGTTTTAGCCTTTCGATATCGTTTTATTTCCATTTCAACAGAAAACTCTTCATTTTCCAATGTAATTTTAAATTTGTCACGTACTCTGCCCACTAGTATTTAACTCTTTGTTTGACAGAATAAGACCATCATTAACGTAAAGCAAACCAATTACATTTTCATCTCCCATTCCTCTATCGGACACACATGGATCAGCCATTGATTGAATCATTCAACAACTCTTAGGAAATTGCACGAATTTGAAATTCCAAGCCGGTGAGGCTTGTTGAAGCCCATACAAATTTCGCTCCAAGAGACCTTCACCTTCCAGGTTGATATTTAACGCCTTCTGGAATTATCATGTCGATGACTTCCTCCAAGTCTCCATTAAGGAAAGCAGTCTTGACATCGAATTAAACAATTTCCATATCTCGCACTGCAGCCAGGGACCAAAAGCATCGCACGGAGTCGTATCGCACTACTGGGGCAACAATTCAGTATAGTCGATACCAGGAGATTGTGCGTAGCACTTTGCTACTAAACGCGTTTTGTACTTTTCTTTTTCATTTGATGACATCTTCAACTTAAACATCCATTTACTGCGAATTACATTGCAGCTCTCTGGTCTTTTAAAAATGTCCCATGTATTATTTTCTCTCAAAGAATCTGGTCCTCTTCTACGGCCTTCATCCATTGAATTGATTCCTTAGAAGATAAGGCTTCTTGGTGCGTCACTGGTTCCACACATATCGCTGATAATGCCATTTCAGCTCAGTTTTCTTTGGATTTAAACGTAAACTTTCCCTTTTATACATATGTGGTTGTACTAAACTAAATGCTTTAATGCTATAGCACTTCACTCCATAATAATTCCCCGAGAGAATACTTTGAACCCCTTTGTTTGTAAATTCGGTTTCGTTGTCACATCGAATGCGTTTCACATGATTTCTTACCGATCGACTAAACGATTTTTCGACAAATGATAGAAAACCATCCAGACTTGAGTATAAAGAGAGCACAAGCGGTAAAAAAGCAAACGAGAGTGCAAGAGTATAATAAAGAAAAGTACGACAGTAGGCGAAAGGCGCCTCAGGTTTATAACGTCGATGATTTCGTCATGATGAAAAATTTCGTAAGCACGCCGGGGGCCCCGAAAAAGCTAGTACCTAAATTCGGGGACGGTATAGGGTCAAGCGCGTATTGGGGAACGGGAGATACGAGGTGTCTGATGTAGAGAATTTTCAGATAAGTCAGATACCGTACAAGGACACTTGGGAGGCGGCTAATATGAGGCCGTACGTCAAAGAACACCAAACGAGAGCCAAAACCAAGGAGTGTAATCGAGGTCGAATGCGAGTCAGGATTGTCGATTGCAGTAATAATTAAAGAGTGGTAACCCTTGCATGGGAACATCCACCTTCGTCTTTTCCTTTTTCCGGCGTTGTTATGGTCAGAAGTGTGGGACCATAACCTTCCCACTTAATTGCATTCCTACTGGTCCGCTTGTGGGGTCCGCCGGTTTGACCTCAGAAAGTAGCGGCAGGCTTCCCGGTTTGGGATTACTTCATCGCTGAGGCCAATCAAATGCTGGTGTTTTTGCATTTGTTTGCAACAATTGTTTTTCGGCCTGGCTTTTTTTTTTTTTTTTTTTTTTTGTGACACGGGCATGCTCCAGATTTTTTTGTTTGATCTTACTCTTACAACACCGGTGATCTCCAGTCGTGTCAACCCACTGATTTGCATGTACACTTGTGGGGCAGTTTAATGGTGGTATATGTGTCCCTAGGCTCACCTTGGTGTTTTCTAAATTGCCTAGATGTGATTTTTGTTTACCTTTGTTTTAGTCGCCTTTTACGACAAGCGAGAGGTATCGCTGCAGGGATATTCTTAACCCGTCCCTGCACGGAGGCATGGGAACATCCACCAATATACATAAAATATACTTCGTCTCACATTAAGTTCTGGTAAGGCAATAAAGGACGGGAGAGTCAGTCGATCTCCTACAGTCGAGCAAGACACACATGTATTATTTGTCCTATACATTCAGCCTTTATTCAACCTCCGACTTATGCTTTAAAAAATAGACTGCTCTAAAAGTAGAAGCCTCATCTTTCAGCAGCATGAAAAATCTAGAACCGTCTACAGTGTTTGTTCCATTGGACCGCATAAGTCTATGTAAAAATATTCGCCCTATTCCGCAGCACGTTTATCTGCCAATGAGTGTGAATCTCTTTGCGATTTTTCCATTTGACATTCGTCACAAAAGAACTTGCTTATATCCGAAAAATCAGTTCCACTTACCAAGGTGTTCCTGATTGATTGATTTTATAGTGGCTATATTGATGTGCCCCAAGCGGTGATGCCACTGTTGAAGTGACTTGACCAATTGAAAACAAATTTACAGAGGCTTAACGTGCACATCGTACATTTTCCAGTCGCAGAATGATTGATCATTGTCAATTGATCCAAGACTCAACTTCTATAGTACCAGTTCCCTCGACATCCAGAACTTCGTTATTTGCCAACTTTACACACCGTTGAGCTTCTTTCGGAAAATATTCGAAAGTCCTTACGAAAAGTTTAGTCACACTAGAGTCAGCTTTCCACAGAGGCTCATAAGAACCAACTGGACTTAGTTCTTCGTTCAGTTTATGAAACCTTGTTTTTCTTTCTTTTCTCGTACCTTCCTGCAACAGTACATCGTACGACATTCCTTCCATTTCTTCCACACTGTTGGGAAATTGCTGAATTTCGACAACACGACACATTCTTAAATTGTTCGACAATTTTTCACTTTGTTCTTCAGTTTTGTGGGCCAGTGTATCCACTTTCGATACAAATGCAGCTACATTTTCCTGATCACTCATTTTGAATGCGAAATATTCTTCATAGATCCATGTTTTTCACTTCACTTCACACTGGTGTTCTCCAATGTTTCCATTATTTCCTTAGCTGATTTCTACTTTGATCGGCATTTAGTGATGCCATCTTTTTAAAACCACTTTTCTTCTCTTCTGCCGAATCCTCCGCAGCAGATTCTGCAACACCACTAACAACATCCACCAAATCTTATGCCCGTAAAAGTGTATTTATTTGATATTTCCAAATTCGGAAATTATTATTATAACATTAGACGGTTCCTTCAGTGGGAATGTGTACAATGAATCTCAACAAAGACCATGGCAGGCATTAGACCAGCAGACACTAGGAAGTGAGGGTTTCAACTTTTTTGCAACCGTAGTAATTTTATCCGTTTAACTTCCGGTGCTTTTCCTCAGTGGTGCGCTGACAAAATCCCTTATATTGTACTACTCTAGTCTAGGAAAAGCTTCCCAAAACCAACCGAAACCATACGCATAATTCATGTATGTTACAATACTTATTACAGGAGAGTTTGTTAATATCCCGCTAGCAGAAATGCTACGACATACCATTCCACAGATTAAGCTCTTGCCAGAATTCGCTCCAAGTGTCATCGACGTCAAAGGTTATTATACTATATACTGAATCAAAGGCTGCCTGATAACGATGTTAATCCAAAAAATTAAGAAAATCATTTTGGTTGACCCGATTGCTTGAAGGATGACATCTAGTGCATTTGGAACTGAATAAAAATAAATAAAAAAAATCGCTACTTTTTTAAATACTACTACATCCAACAAGAGGTGTCACTTAAATTTTTAAAAAATTCATAATTTCTGTAAAAAGTGGTGATATTTCGATTTACAAGCACCGAAGCTAGTAATGGAAAATAAAAAATTTCGCCCTGGGCCCCCTGTTCTGGCTACATATAATCTTTCTTGTGATGAAAATATTTCTCTACAGCTCTGATATTTTCAATTTTGTTAAACAAATCATCATTTAAACAAAATGTGTGAATGTCATGAATTAATTTCAGATAAGCATAATTCCGGTTTTTTTTTTTTAAATTCATTTTTATTCAGTATTATCTTATATCTATCTTACCCTAGTGAAAAATGTTTAAAACTAGCTTAACTATCTTAACAAATCTAACTATCTTACTGGCCCTAGACATATGTCTTTCGACGACTACATTAATTCTATTAACATTATAATATCTAACTTAAGCTAAGAAAAATGGTTTTTATTAAGAAAAAAACTTAGCATATGATCATTTAGCATAATTCCTGTTATTGTCACGAAATGGACACATCCACTGTTCATTTGTTTCACGTGTGCCTTGCTCAATGATGATCAAAATTAGTACGAACTTTACTATATTTTCGCGATATTGTCACTATTTTAACAAATTTTGCAAGTGTGTATCAATCCTTTTTTTTACTAATCCCTAAGCTTATACTTATAAAAGTCATCCCAATAATAGTTGAGTGATAGCAAATACCTCTTGTTGAACAACCCTTTACTACAGCAAAGAGAAGATTAACTTCTAACCAGTACCACAGCTAATGAACTGAGATGATGGGTTTGGTTAAAAGTTGCACAGCGATTTTCCGACACAATGAACTGAAGACATTTATGAAGCGCATTGTATGTGTTGATAAAAAATGGGTCGTGTAAACTGCCGAAAGTATCAGAGATCATGGAGATCCAGGATTGATAGTAAAAAAGTATGTTGTGCTGGGATTGAAACTGAATCGCCCATGGAAAACTTTCGAATGATTGTAACAAAAAATGTTCTATTTTTATTAGGACTATTCTCGACAACATATTTCTTTGATGATTCGTCTGGAATTATGAGAGTTTGTTTGGGAACAAGGTTTATTCCAGGCATTGCATCATCGGACAAACAATTTTTTTCGATTGTCCCTCAATATGATTAGAATAGGTTTATGACAAGCCTGCTTAAGAATAACAAGGCCGCCAAGTTCGACCTAATACCATCAAAATTAATAAAATATGCAAGAGAGGAACATGGACTCATCACAACTATGTATATGAAACAATAAAACCAATCTCGAGGAATAGAAGAGCTTAGTCATCATTCCCGTATTTAAAAAAGGTTACACAATAACATTTACCGAGAAATATCGCTGCTATCAAATTCTTACAAGATGTCAAATATTCTCTTAAAGAAACTAATATCATTCGCTAAGTAAAGGTCCCGGCCCATAGAATCCGTCAATCCGTCACTCCGTTGATTTCAACTGAGTGAAAAGTAGAATACATATACACATTCTTATGGGAGGTGGCCCATAGCCGAAGGATGTATGAACTTCAGCGGACAAAGTAGAGCTACTTTCTACTTTTCGCTCCGTTGAGAGCTCATACATTCACATATTGGGGCTTACACATTTACATTCTGAGGTTCACGCATGCACGAATTGAGAGTAAGCACGTTCATTGGTGGATGCATTGAGAGAATGCTTGGGAACTCTCTCGTACTGAGAGAAACTTCAAATTCGGTTGACATTCAAAGTACGATTCGTTTGGTGAGGGTCGTTTAGTGTGCGAGAAGTGAACATTATTCTAGGAAAAAAATGTTATAAAATGTTCGAGGAAGAACTGATTGAGGCGATCAAAGGCCATCCGTGCCATTCATTTTATAACTCAGATGAACGTACTCCATCAATAAATAAATGTCATCGACAACTGTCAACGGATTGACGGATTCTATGGGCCGATGCTTGCCTGCTCTATCCGCCAATACGTTTTCACTCAGTTGAAATCAACGGAGTGACGGATTGACGGATTCTATGGGCCGGGGCCTTAAATAATCGGAAACTACCAGTGGGGCTTCATAAGGAACCGCTCGAAGGGTGACCAGATTTGCACTTTACGACAGGTTTTAGAAAAAAAATGGAAATTCCACGAAGCAGTCCACCATTTATAGATCTTTAAAAGGCGTATAACTCTATAAACCGATCGAGAATGTATCATAGGTATTGCTTGTAAAACTGGAAATCCCGAAAAAATAGTGGAAGAAACTGCTACAAGCATTTCTTGTGGATATCAAAGGACAAGTTAAAGCACGAAACACTTTATATACAATAAAATAACCGAAGTACGTGAAGGATTAAACAAGGAGAAGACTTGTAACCACTCTTTTTTTGATTTGGGGCTGCAATTGGCAGTGAGATACCTTCATTAAAATAAGGGAAAAGTAACTCTTAATGGAATCATAACCGCTCTAGCTTATGCAGACGTACAGCACCGGATGAGTGGCAAAAAGAGGAATGGACACTTAGAAGTAAATGAAGAGGGAGACAACAATGGTCGCTGAGATCCTTGGATCGCACGTTACTGTACTCAATAAAGTGGACGAGCTTAAATATTTAGGTAGTACATTGACTTCCTAAAAACCATACAAACATCGAAATAAATAAAAGGCTGAATATGGGCAACGTATCCTTCTACGCGATAAAGGTACTATTCAAAACAACTCTTTTGTCCCGCTATGTCATGATCCGTATTTATACTCGTAAGAACATAATAATAGCAGTGACACTTTGCGGATGTGAAACTGGCTCTCTGACGACTAAGAAGGAGACAAACAGGATTTTGAGGAGCATCTATGTTGAAAAGCAGGGCGAAGAAACAAGCGAGTGGAAAAAACTACACATCCAAGGAACTCTTCAGGCGAACACTAGGATGTGAAGAAAACGTAAGACGTATAGACAGAGGACGAACAGTCAAAAGAATAATGAGTTGAAAAATCGAATGAAAAAGACCCCCGCCAAGGTCCACCATAAATGGGAGGACAACTTGGTGAAGGACGTAAAAGAGATGAAACAGAACAGCGAATGATGGGAGGAACACACTCATGGCAGGGAGGCTTGACGAAGGGTTGTCAGCGAAGCTTTAAGTTTCCGAGTTCCAAATGACCGGTAATAATAATAACAACTATTACAAACCTTGGAAAACATATTACCTCAGTTCTTTAAACACAAACTATAGAATAATGAAGGTCATATTCATAATTGGAATGAAATATTTTAAGGTTTTTTTCTGTTCCTTTACCTAAATTAGAGCTGTAAATTTGATATCCCAAAGTTAATATAATAGCAACAGTAGCACCACTTCTAGTATGCGACAAAGATAGATCTTGGGATTGATTTATAATAAAAGAAAATAATTTATTCCGAGAATAAACGAGCAAAAGTTTCCTTTACAAAAACGACTTAATTCTGGGATACAATTTTTCTTATGCTACCTTAAATACTAATTACGCAATATCGGCTTGCTGGGATAGGTGCCAGCAACCATTCTCACTAACGCATGTTGTATGTACATACTATGTGGATTTGAAGTAGGAGTTGAAATGTTCGACCCCTGTGACAGCGAGCGCAGACTTGAATGGATAGTGGACCCGAGGGCGTATCCGTCAAATTCCGTCACATGTTGTATGTCGTAGACCGTGGCATTCTATTTCGGAATAACGTGTACACCAGCCACCCTTAAGGTTTTACGTATGCACGGACGAATAATTTTATTTAAAGAGGAGATTTGCTCTACACATAAAGACCATCCATTACTTTTTTTACTATTTACTTATAATTGATCCATAGACTAAACTTTAAGAACAGTAATTGCGTTCTGATGAATTCTTTGATATAAGGATTTTATAAGTACCCTGCTGAGAAGAAAAGACGATTTCACTGTCGTTGAAATTCCAGCGCGTGCCACAGGCATCAGCAACCAAAACACTACCCACTGAATAGCTGGTCCCTGGTATATGATATATCTCAATAATCCAATGAGTAACATCTTTTTTCTTTTATGCTATGAACAGATGTAAGTATGTACACGACGGTTGGGCGTTTGAAACTTTTTTTTGATATCTTTTCTTCATTTTGCAAAGTTTGGAAAATATGATTTCGAGAGAGATATGGCTAGATCCATTGATTGATATGATTTTGATGACCTATTGTACATTTGAAATGTATAATAAAGTTTTCGTTCCACACAAGAACTTGGCCAATGTTCATTACCACGGTATGTGTCAGGTGGCAGGAATCCCACAGTGATATTCCGGTATAAGTCTCGTTAAAAATTCAATTCATTTAAGTACGCAAATTTCCTGTCTTGTTTATCCAATTGTTACTGAACTTATACTCAAGTTTGATCTTATTGCAAATGTTTTTTTTTTTTTTGTTTTCTTTTTGTAGGACCAATGGAGCCGGTTATGTCTCAAACTAGCTCAGATGGAAAGGTATATACCGTGGTAAAACAATCTCCCGACGGTGGAATATTCTGCTACTTGGCTGTTACGAATGAGCGTTTCGAAGAACCAACCTAGGAAAATGTTTCTTAATGATATTTTTTTTAACGGGAAAATATAATAGACATTTCTAAAGATGGATGTTTTTTTATGAATGTTTTAAACAAAAAAAAACATGGCTTAATCACCATGTTAAAAAACTAATATTACAGCGTATGGATGCGCTGTATTTCAATAAAATAAAAAAGGAAAAAGTGTGGGTCGAAATTGCTGAAGCAGTAAATATTTGCTGACATCTTTTTTAAATGAGAAGTAAACTCAGCAGCAAGTTGTATGTTGTTGGGGTCATTCTTTTACGCATAGAAAATTGATCAATGTCCGATCGTCATTGATTTGGCGAACACTGCAGGATCTTCTCTTTTCCTTTTTCTTTAGCACATCACTCATTTCCGACAAAATAACTAATCCTTCAAGTGCATGATACATTCATTTTAATTTTCTTATTGACTTAGTTTATTTTCCATTGCGGTACACATCACAACACAAATCAAATATAAGAAATTTCACATTTCATTAGGAATTTCCTTAAGCTTGCCTAAGTTCATTATGGGTAACCTTACCTTTCATTCAAACTTGGGCTTTTCGTTCGGTTTTCACATAAGCCCACTTAAGTCTATTATGGTTGGGGCTTAACTCAGCAAGCAGTTTCTGTGCGATTAAAATCAATGTGAATGATTCAGAAGCATCGTAATTGGTTTTCTCATACATTTTAACAGGGAGATGTTGAAAAGCGATTTCTCGTTGCGAGCAGCTGAAAAAAAGGCCAAAAAGAACAGGTTTTGTAACAATGGATAAAAAATGGATATTATACTATAATTTTAAGAAGGAAACATACTTGGCAAGCACAATTTTAATTCGAAGGTCATGTTGTGTATCTGGTGTGACCAAATGGGTTTTTTGTACTATGAGCTTTTATTCCTTACGGGCCGTGCTTTACGAGAAAAACGGCCAGAATATGATCAAAGCTATGGCAAAGTATACGCAACGTATGCAAAATGCACGACAAAGCCCACAAACGTCAAAAAAAAATTGGAAATGCTCAACCGGTAGAACATTTCATACCCGCCGTATTCTCCGGACCTTCTGGTTATTCCGACTGGTGCAGCTCATCGGTTTACTTCTGCTCGAATTGGCTCGAAAGTTGTATCGCCTGAAAATACGACGCCTTTTTTCGATATGAAATCAGATAATTCCTTAAAATATGGAACAAAATAGTAATAGTAATAGGCGATGGACAATATTTTGATCAAGCTGGGCCCTTAGGTTAAGGCCACGCGCTGAGCGGCAAGCGGCAGAGCGGCAAACTTAAGCGGCAAGTGGCCATTTATTGAGCGGCAATTCTTAATGATTAGTTGTGAAAATGTAGTTATCGAGTGTTGTTTGCGGCAGTGTTTTACAAGAAAGTCGTTTTAACATTTACAGAGTTATCTTAAGCTTAAAAAAAAGAAGATTTGGAGTTCATCCAATAAACCGAAAAAGATCAGGTTGTGGCGAATTTCACAATTTGTATAATAATCTTCGACAACACGAAGACGGATTCAGGCGTACATATGTTAATACGAGGACAACCATTTGATTTGCCGTTGCAAAAAGTTGGTTCTAAACCTACAAAACGAATAAAACCAATATCAATATTAATCTTTGACACTATTATTTTCTTGCCGCTCAGCATTACACTAAAATAATAGAACAGAATTGAAAGCTGAGCGACGCCGCTCTGCCGCTCAAAAACGTCGCTTGCCGCTCAGAGATTGATTATGGCCACAGCCATACAATTTCATATGTTTGAATTTTTTTTTGCCGCTCTGCCGCTCAGCGCGTGGCCTTACCCTTACTCTGTATTGCTATTCCAATTTCAAAATTGTGCGAAAATGATTTGCGATTCGACTTCTTATGGGTACTCTGTAAGAAAGTAGAATCGAATGCTACTATTGCCAACGTACTCATAAAAACTTGCTATTTTCAAAATTTTGAAATTAAAAAAAAAAGTCAAACTGACGTCTTAAATTAATAAAAGAAATACAGTTTGTCAAGAAAGTCTTTACACAAGTGCAAAAAAAATAACTTATTTTACTTTACTTACTTTACTTATTTGCTTTAAAATACGGGGACTTATTTATTAACTTTATTAAATTTTTATTTTCCATTATATTATTATTCAAATCGGGGAAACGAAATACAAATAATTTAACTAAAAAATAATAACAAAAAACATACAATAATAAACTAAAAAGGGACAAAAACTTCAGACAAAAGCTCAGACTGCAATATTATCGTCGCATGAGTTCGGTTTCAACATTGAAACGAACTTAAGAAATGCTGCGATAATGATAGAGGAATATTGTAAGAAATGGAAAATAAAGCTTAACGCCGACAAGATTAAATGTGTTTTTATTACACGAAAAAGAAAGCTTGTTTCCTATCGCGTAATCAGCTCAACATACAGATTAGGTAATTCAGTACCATGGCGAACATCTGTGAGGTATCTCGGTATATATCTTGACCAAAAATTAATCTTTAATGTGCACAATGCTCAAACCCTTAAAAAAATAATATTGCAACTCGGATGTTATGCCTCTTTATTAACCGTAAATCTATGCTATCAAATGCAAACAAAATAGTTTTACAAAAAACAATATTTCGAGCAATTCTTCTGTATGGGTGCCAAGTTTGGGGTAACTTTGTTGCCTTGGTTTCATTCGACTATAGATTTGCATCACAGAGCCAATGTTGAAATGATCTCCTCCAGAATACGCAAACTATTTGAATCATTTAGAATTAGATGCGATATTCCCGAAAACCCTTTATTAAATGAGTTAAACCAGAACCATAACACATCATTTCGTTACCCACGCAAATTTATCTATATAGCCTGTTATATTTGTTCATCTGTTTGTATATCTGTTTATTTATTTATTTATATATTTATTTACTAATACATTTTTTTATATATTTCTATTATTTATTTATTTATTTATTTACATATTTACTTATCGATTTATTTATTAATAAATTTCGTTAATTAATTATGTATTTTTATTTATTTATTTATTAATAAACGTATATATTTATTTATTTATTTATTAATATACTTATTTATTTCGACCTATTTTAGCCTATTTATCTCTATGTTTGTTTATATGATTTATTTATTTATAATTATAATAATTTATTTACATATTTATTTATTATTTATTTACATGTTTATAAATTATACAATCTTCTTTTCCTTTTTCCGGCGTTGTTATGGTCAGAAGTGTAGGACCATAACCTTCCCACTTTACTGCATTCCTACTGGTCCGCTTGTGGGGTCCGCCGGTTTGACCTCAGAAAGTAGCGGCAGGCTTCCCGGTTTGGGATTACTTCATCGCTGAGGCCAATCAAATGCTGGTGTTTTTGCATTTTGCACCAATTGTTTTTCGGCCTGCTTTTTTTTTTGTGACACGGCTCCTAGGCTAGGCTCCTAGGTGTTCCTAGGCTCACCTTGGTGTTTTCTAAATTGCCTAGATGTGATTTTTGTTTACCTTTGTTTTAGTCGCCTTTTACGACAAGCGAGAGGTATCGCTGCAGGGATATTCTTAACCCGTCCCTGCACGGAATATATACAATATATTTATTTTTGTATAATACTTATTTAACCATATACATATATGTAACCATATATATAATACTGTGTATTTTTTGCTTTTTTTTTAATATTACATATTTATTTATTAATTTTTTTTTGTTTTCTATCTTGGGGTTTTTTCGTTGTTTCCCAAGAATGTCTGCTTCATATAATTTGTATATTAATGAACCTGTAAAATATTTCTCAGTAGTAAGATTTCTCTTGTAAATCATAACCTGAACAAAATATGTAAACTCTGCGATAACTAGTGTAATTTATGAACGAGTTCACAATAAAAATTAAAAATTAATATTTAAAAAAAAAAAAAAAAAAATGAATGAATTCGAAGAAAAACCTTATTTTTTTCTTCATAATATGGTTATTTTTCGCTTCACCTCCCGCCTGTAATCTTCCTTTCATAAAGTCGATTAATTTTTTGAGTTGGGAATTTTGGCCTATTCTTTTTTCAAATACTGTAAAAGATGACTTCGGTTCATGGGGCACCTTTTTTTCAAATATGCACACAGATTTTCTCTGAGTTAATATATCTAGCACTTTGCTGCAATTGTAAAGGAACCACGTTTTAACTGTAAGCTGTTTACGCTTCGGGTCGTTATCCTGGTAGAACTTGAACTCTGTTTGTCTGCCTACCTCCCCATCATTGAAACCAAAATCATTGGCGCTTTTAAGCAAGTGGCCCCGTAAAATATTTATAAACTTTTTAGCGTCCATATTATACACCCTTATACCATCTGACAAATAAAGAGAAACAAATGTGTAAATGCGGTCTTCCCGGTATAATTGGTATAGTAGATGGAACTCATATCGAAATTATTAGGTCAACCAGAAATGAAACCTTTTTTTCAAGAGAAAACTAGAACGAAAGGCATTAAGTTATTCGATTATTTACGCCGAGATCAAGCAATTCGATTACCTTTTCTTCAATTGAAGATAAGACGTATTGCTTACTAGGACCACCCCCAGTTCCGGATATATTAATATAATTTCAAATTTTCCAAAATATTATAAAAAATACTTACATTTTTGAATTAAACTCTCTTCCTTAACAACCTTTCAAAAACCCAAACACAATCGAACAAAAAAATGCGATTACGAATGAGTTTGACATTTAAATACACAATACAGAGTACCGATTTTGCGAAAACGAAGAATATTTCAGTTGGCAATCTAAAGGGCTAACCATAATAGGCAGGAGGAAGCAGAAGCTTATGTCAGAACCGAACGAAATTCTCCCCTCTGTTTCAACGAATAGTCCAGATACTCACAATGAACAGATGCAAGCAGAAGCAAGCAGAAGGAAAGGAACTGTCAAATTGTTTTCCCACACCTTGGCTTTTTCCTTTTTGTTGAAATAAAAGCCATCTGCTTTATCATAGAGGCACTTATTGTCCTGCACAATTGAACTCAACTTGTTAACAAACTCGTATTCCATATTTATTTCTATCTTTTTACTTTTCCTAACCTCAAATGTCACTTGTCAAAAATTCCGTCCGAAATGTCTTCTTTCAAGAAGACCTTCCGTCTGCTCGCATCAGTTAACGAAACGTCGTATCTTCCCATTGTGGGCATATCATATGCTTTGCATGTAAGAAGACATTCCCCTCTGTTTGCATATGCTTGCTCCTGCCTATTATGGTTAGGCCTTAAGGTTGTTCGATTTTCGAAAGTCTGTCATTGTTAATAGAAATAGAGAGTACCAATTTTGCGAATTCGAGCAATTTTATATTAGAATAGCAATACAGAGTAAGGACGCTGTTCACTCATTTTATTTTTAAATAAATAAATGTTTAACAGCAAAAACGACCGAATTAATTTATACTCCCGACATATGATTTTCGAAGAGGAAGATGGCCATTACAACATTTTTCAATTGTTAGGCCATCTAAAATTGGTCGTCTATTTTCAATTATCAATTCGAAGATTTTGTGAACGTTTTGGGACCCGATTCCTCTTTCGGTGTATGTAAGTGACAACTCATGACAATTAACTAAAGATATCTTTACCACATCCTGCATCATAAATATGTATACATATGTAAATCAAAACCATTATTAAATCCATAACTCAATCCGTTTTTCAACTTGCTGTAGCACCCTTTATCGATTGTTATACATATGTACATATTTGAATATAAATAACTTTCTTCCTGGGAATTCGAAAGATTTTGGTTTCCAAGAAGTTGACTCCATATGAATGTGTTTCAAGATGAAAACCCGATTCCAGTTATTCGCCTTAAATTTGTAATTTCTCTACAACACACATCTGAGGGATTTTTTTTTCTAAGTAAGAAAAGAACCCCTTCTGATACGTTTATAATTTTTTTTATATTTTTTTTCCGAAATTAAAAATAATATCAAATACTTTATAACCACTTAAACCAAAGTATGAATATCAATGGGCCATATTTCTATTACCCACCGGAGGGAACATTTCGTACGTTCGCATTTCTATACCCATCGGGGGGAATAAATAACGTCATTGAAATGAACTTCCTAATCGACGTGAATCTTATCAACTTGCAAGGCATAGAGTAAGAAATAAGGAAGCGATGTCAATGTAATGCAGAACTACAATGGCTCGGAAGATTTCCCATGAAATTCTTTTTATAGTTCTGACAAAAACTAAATGGACAATTAAGCTCTTTCACACGGGGTTCTCTGTCGAATTTCTTGGAATATTTCTTATCAACAGGAAGAGCTGTTACCTGCGAAGGATCCCAAGTATGAAGTATGAAACTTATTCTTAGATCTCCTTCGGCTGAAATTTCACCGCAACTATGGTTACAACGAGTCGACACATGATGCGTATAGTCAACAACTATAACTCGTTCGATTTTCAATGCAGCCCATTTGCCCTAGTAAACCTGCTCTTTAATTCTGTTTTTCCTACCTTCCTTAGGTTCATAGTCTAGTCAAAAGCTAATCACACCAAAGCAACAAAGTGGGGATACATTGCTTCGTCTGTGACTAAGCGTGGTTCTTCTGAGTCCCACATACGGCAATTTTGCTTATTAATATTAATAACCGAAAGTAAGAAGAAAATGCGCTTCTGCATAAAAAGGCTATATGATTTTACTGAACTTGGTTCTTATGCTGATATCATAAACAAACTCAAGTCAACGGGATTTTGTTTTTACAAAAAAAGAGAAACGGGACACAATATGAAAACCATCAACTTCGAATATATTTACATTTATTTTTAAAGGACGCGCGAAACTTTGTTGCGAGTTGATTCAAGGCGTTTTTTTTTACCAAAAAAAATAAGAATGTTTATCTGAAATGAAATTTAAAGACTATATTATTCAAAGTATTGTCTATCGCTAACCATATCAGACGACATACGAGGTTTATCCAAAAAATATTGTGACTTTTTGAACTTCGCGAGCTAACTACGTTACATTCGAATTTCGAATAACATAACATTGCCAGCCATTTTAGATAATTAGATATTAACGTTAAACGCGGCTTGATGTGCTTGGCGCTTTTGAAGAAAAAGGATCAACGAATCTATTAAGTTTTGGGTGAAAAATAAAATTAAGTGCTCCAACTTAGTTGAAATGTACGTGGCATTTGGCAAGTCTGCAAGTTCTTCACAGAAAGTTGAGAAGATGACTATGCCTTCTGTGGAGGCCCCAGCAACCACGGATGAAGGATATTGACAGGATCAGCCAGCAAAGCATCCCGTGGGCATTACTCGGGAATTGTTGAATGACTGGTGACGATACATGGATATATGGTAATGGTGTCGAAGCCAAAGCCCAATCATACCAAAGAAAGTGACCAAAAGAGCAAAAAATTACCCAAGTTCGGTCAATCGCGAAAGTTTTGCTCGATTACAATGGCGTGGTTCATCTTGCCCTAAAGAAGGAAGATAACATTAAAGTTATCCTCCGTTTGCTTGAGTAATACGAAGAAAACGTCCAGATTTGTGGTAAAAAATGCTTGGTTGTTGCATCACGATAATATACCTGCTCCTCGTTACTTGTGCGTTATTTTTTGGCCGCAAATAATACCGTTATCATGCCTCAATCACAGTATTCACCGAACTAGTGCTGTTCTCAAAACTGAAAAGATCCATGCAAGAACGGACATTTTCCATGATTGAGGAGATGAAGACCACATCGCTGGAAGAGTTTAAGGCTATAATAAAATCAGAAGATCAGAAGTTCTTGGAGGATTGAAAAAAGCGCTGGCACAAGTATATTATATCTGAGGGAGATTATTTTGTAGGGGACGAAATATACATATACATAGATTAATAAAAAAATTTTTTTTTTTTAACAAACCCCTTATTCCAAACTTACGCCTAATGACCTTATTTCACGCGGGGTAATCCAAAAGTAATGATAATGGAAATAAAACGCGGTGATTATATTATAATTAAATAAATGATTTATTTTTCTACATAGTATCCTAACAAATCAATCCATTTATTCCATATTTTTTCTAAGCCCAGGATCCCCTCAGAACCCTTTCAAAACTTTACAGCGACCATAACTTCGCTATCGACTTCGAATTTCTTGTCTCGGCTGTTTTTCTTGAGCCGAAGAAATAGGTATAATAGAAGTCAATGAGAGCTAGATCTGGCGAATGGGGCGGGTATTCGAGCAGTTCATTCGAGCCATCACAGCTGCGGTTTTGTGAGCCGTTGCGTTGTCTTCGTGATACAGTAAGCCGCGTCTTTAGTGACCCCCTGCAATATTCTTATTTGGTTTGCGTACTTAGATCTCGAAATAGTGCCTTTCTTTTACAAATATACCCCATAATTGTCCCTAAGCGTCCCAAACAAACGGATGCCATAACCTTTCCCGCCGAGCTTGGCACTTTGAATTTCTTTAGCATCAGTGAGGAGGCTAGCTTCCAAGTCATCGATTGTTGTTTGGTTACATGATCAAAATGGTGGATCCAGGTCTCGTCTACGGTCACAAAAAGTAACAAAAATATTTCATGAGCTGCTGGGATCTGGGAGTCCACATTTTTTCTTTTGCTCATCGGTTACCATTCTCATTGCCCACGACGTAGAGACCTTTTTCATATGCATTTCGTTCGCAAGGTTTCCTTGAACGCTACTATATGAGACCCTGTGACCTCAACTATATGCCTGATGGTTACTCTACAATGTGCATATCTTTCACATTATCTTAAGTGAGGAACTTGGATGGGCGTCTTTCCCGATGTTCATCTTCAATGGATGTTCAGCTTTACTTCCTTGACCCAGCGGTCTACTGTGGAATATGGAGGAGCAAAATCCCCCGATGTTTTCACCAAGACGAGTATGTCTTTGGTAGACAGTTTTTTTTCAAGCAGAAGTACTAGATTACAGTTGTTTTCCGTTTTTCTCGATTTTGATTTTATCCCTTCAACGGATGGTATTCAGATGAATGTACTTCCATGATGGTGGTCTATCCATTTTCCCAATTTTTTTGATATTTATGCGGATTGAAAATAGCTTTTAGATCATTTTTTTTACATCACCACTCGTACTGAAAACATTTGGCCAAAAAAATATAAAATCTTTGGTAAATTGCTAAGAATTAATTCCTACTCTCAAAAATTAGATAAAAAGAATCAAAACATTTTGATTTACTTTAGTTGGTCGAGGTCGAAGGCAATGCCGAAGCGTCAACTCAGCTTACCATATCGGTTATCTCAGGTTTGACTGAATTGATTTTTAGCATTCAATGGTCAAGTTTCACAGTTTCATCTTCCATTTCTTAATGTTAAGTCCTACCTTTCTGTCGTTTACTATCGGTATTCAACAGTTCACAGAAATCGTGCATTTATACCCCAGACACCGGCTGCATTTCTACTACTATGTTGCCATCTCCAGTATGTAACCAAGGTCTGTTTACTTTCTAGCAAAACTTTAAAACCAATTGTTTGTGATAACATGGTTAATTATCTTCGTCGTCTAGCCGCTTACGACCTTCTACGCTTGTCAAATAACCACGGTCTCTCGAAATGCGGTAGTTCAAGCACATCAATAGCGCCTTTCCTCAAGTCATTCTGGCAAAGCAGTCATGTCCCTGGTTAAATGTACTTTTGCCTGGATGAATAAGAAAGTCGATATACTAACAACTTACACGTTTACAGAGCCAGGAAAGAGCTTACTTCGTATATGCCACTTGCAATGCTCAACAGAACATAAAAATGCCTATCCATTGCCTTCTCAGGGGTAAAAAAAAAAATAATTTGAAAAATCCGTACACTCCGAATGGGAAGGTATCAACACATTAATAAATTCCGTCTATTCTCTCACCCAAAACTCCACAGAGACTGAGGCCACTTTTGATTACTGAAACAGAGGTGGAAAAAAGAGTGGGGTTGAGTCGGCGACTGATGGCCATGGTCAAGACTGTTCATTCAAACCAGCCATGACCTATTCCAGAGCTCACTAAAAAAATGAACAACTCTTATAAATCCGTGCATAACATTCAAATTTTTGAATTTGTTCTCAACTTTGGCTGAATAAAACATTCATATTTACCCATGTATTTCTTCCTTTCTTTCAAAATATACCCCAAATATAAGAAAAAATCCGAAATAAGCCGTTTTAACACCGTTCGCGTATTTAGAAGACCACGATGGAGAAGCTGGAGACCCTGTCAAGAGCATCTCATACATCAACATCCAGGAAATGATTTGCCCTTTTTGTGTTTAGTTATAAATGAGGACAAAAACAGGCACGTACTAGCATTTTGAAATAGTCAAGCACTTGTCTATCTCAGCTCGACTGTCACAAGCTTCAGCGACGTCAACTTAAAATCAGGTACTGATTGAGCCATTACTTCTAAAAAGTTGGTGAGTTAATAGATTCATTTCGATCCTGCACCATCAAGCGGCTTAGCCGTGAGTAAGGATATATGTGTAATTCTTGGTCCCCCCGGGACTGTACATCGAAATCAACTTCGAAAACTAAAACAATTTTTTTTTTCATATTTATTTTCAAATTTATTTTGAAACAACTACGGAATATAACATATGTTCTTATGAACCTAAATCGGCGCTTATATACATATATAGTATTTCCACACATCTAACTTTTTCTTCCACTGACTACATACATATATCTAAGTAAGTTTATCGGAGTCCCAATCCGCTTCCTTTGTCCTCTACGCAACAAAGCTTCTTTATTGTTCCAGCATTCGTTCCGTAGGTAAGACAACGAGAAAATCGACCAAAAATCCAATCTAAACATACATTTGAATTAATAATAAATTAGGTGAAGCAAAAAATAAACATTAAACATTCCGACTACTCGTCGCAGTCTTTCGCTATCGGATGCAGTACAATGGACGCCCCATTACAGCCCGTGGTGTCGGCAATAAAATCATGGAAATTACTCTCCAATGCCCACATGAATCTCTTATGCCCCGGCACAACCTGTAAGATACACACCAAAATAACGAATGATATTAAAATTTCAATTCAAATTAAAGTCGATTGCAAATTCATACCTGCGTCGATAGCCGGCAATCTCCGCCGCTCTGAACTTCGACTAGATTTGCTGGTTTCAAGCATGTGTCCGTGTCCCACATGAATATATCGTTCTCGCCCTTGAATCGGAAGAACAACGAACTTCCGCCATCTGTGCCGAGGAACACAACTTGTTTTCCATATGGTTTCGGGCCAACATCGACAACTGATCCAGCGCCCTGGCCCACGCGCAAATATTGTGTTTTAATCGAAAAGATTCGAGGCGAACTGAGGAAGGTCAGAAATACTGTTGACGAGCCATCGGGCTTCACCGCCAATGCCATGTAGAGGACATCGTTGATGGGTGCGGCTGATTTTGGTAAAACCACACGATACGACTTGGCTCCAATGACATCATGGACGAGAATACTACGAGTTCCGGCATCTGCAACATACCTAAGGGGATAATAGGAGTTAAAACAACATTTTTAAAAGCATCAAAAATATGAAATGGAAATGAGGCAAACCGGAAATGTGCCTCGAGAATTTCATTGTAACAAAGAAAACGTAGAGATGTGGCCGTAATGTACAAGTACCTAAATGAAATGCAATGCAGAGGCTCTTCAATATGTCCTTACGAGGTTTATTTTAAACTTTTTCCTCTTTATATTCTCGAAAATACCATGAAAACACATAGCGTTAGTTGGTGTGGTGAACCAAATTCATTATTAAGTTCATGGTCATACCACCATGTCACTGAATTCAGTTATATAATTTCTAAAATAAAAAATGGAAGAACGGAATGACTGTTCGGCATGTTATGAGGATACAAAATAGGAATGTATTGCTTCATGGCAGACTAAGGTGCGCGATCTACACTACATGTTAGAAAAAAGCTGTGTAATCCCTAACATTCAGTTCAAATTAAAAGAGGTTCATTGTCGGATAGGTGACTTAGAAATTACAATCCTAATGGGTACTGATAAATATAGAAAGAAAGAGAAGCGAAGAACCGTACTATTCAATTTATTGAAGGACGAAAGCCCAGATGTTCCTTTGGTTAGCGAAACAAAGCTAAACTAGAAGCATGAAATTATGCACAAGCCGTCACTCGTGGTGGATGAGTTGCAATGTTCATTAGAAATAACTTTAAACTTAAAATTATATATAGCGATCAGGTGCAGAGGTTCCAGATGTTAGAGATCTGCATTCCTCTCCGATATGGAAAGAGAACAATAATTTCTTCTCATATGCTAAACATGATGGTTGGGAAAGTGATACACCCTACTAAGCCATTGGTGGGTTCTACAGAGTATAAAAAACAGGGTCAATCTACTCACAACGGGTTTCCGTCTTTATTTAGAAGCGGCTCTTATCTGGATCCCAAGCGGTTTGACTTTCGACTGAGGCTGGCAAACGAATGGTCTATGCCTACGGACCTTCGTATACAACGGACTTACTGCTGGGCGAATTCGCAGAGATGGCAAATGGACGATATAATTAAACAGACGATGGACAGTACGATATCACGCCAACGGCATCACGATATCGCGAACGTATACCGAAATGCGGCAGTCGACACAAACTCTTGTACAGGCGGTTTACTGACAGACAAAACACAGAGGTCAGGACACTGAATTCACTGATTAAAAATATCCAACACTTGATCGAAGAAAATTACAGAATACTATATGTAAGTTTGCATTGAAACATTGATCCGGATAGCGCCGTGTTGGATGACGTTTTTCAAGGATTTTCAGGTGAAAGTGGAGATAGTAGGAGCTGTCTTCCAAAAAGTGTATGAGGTGAATGACAGCATTCGACCAAATCACCACATGAAAACAGAGCTCTACTTCTACACTTCTATCTTCGAAATGATATCGATCATTGGCGATCATAGAACCTTTTTACCAGACACAATGACAATTTCGCGGCTAATAATGCAGTCACCAATGAAGGAGCGAACACCCTGTTCATTTCGACGGCGGATCTGAAGAGAAATAGAGTCCGCAGAGCCCTATATAAATGAGTTGAGGACAATAAAATCATTCCGGTTAGCCAATTGAGTTTCAGAGTGGCACATAATACTTCTGGTATTCTTCCCGTGTCGAAACTCGTATCGGATACCCAATGGATCAAATGTAAGACCCCATGCCTGGGGTGCCTGCCTGATTGACTTGGAAAAAGCCTTCGGCATCATATGGTTAGAAGGTCTTTATTACAAACTCAGTCAGTAAGCAACTCCTATATATGATTTTTGGCACGTTAAGCGTTAGAAAGTTCGTTATGAAAGTTTCCAACGGTGCCTCTACTCAAACATTTAAAATCAACAATGGACTACAATAGGCTACGGGAAACTGGGCGATCTTCTGTAACATTGACCTCAAGGATCTGATAACTTCTCTTCACCATTCAATAGCATACGCGAACGATTTAATCCCGTGCAGCATTGCGATGACGTTGAAAGTAGACTTCCAGAAATCAGAATACATATGGATGCTAGAAAAAATTAGCACATTTTCTAAATTTTTGGACCGGACGGGCGTGCACTATCGAAAGAAAATGTGGTCAGATATATTGGGACTTGGCTAGACCAGTATCTACATATATCCTGAGAAACATATATGTTGGTGCTGCTCTGGCAGAGGCTCGGGCCGCTTTCACTTTGACAAAATGGCTGTTTCAAAGCAGACAATTTGATTTCAGAATGTAGGGCGCGGTTCCGTTAATCTTCAAAGTAGCCTACAATTCCGTAGAGCGGCGGTTCCTCAGGTTCAGTAGGTCGGTTTCACTCCGAGATCGAGGAGACGCCATCCAACAGCATCAGTTTGATTGCTGGAGTGGAATTCATTAGCGGTCAAATTTGATAAATTCTAGGTGGTGGGTAGTTTAGGTATAGTTCGTTAAGTTTAATTTTATTTTTCTAACATAAAAAAACAATTATAAAACCGTACACAGATCCACATTTCAGAAGCAACAAAAAAAATATATGGCAAACATTTTAAAGCTTTCGTTACCTTAATGCGAGGATCTCATTTTGATAGACAAGCCTAACTATTTTTTTGGTTGACGGACATTCATACGAACATCTTATTCAGCAAAGGCTGTCACTTTGAATGTTATCAGTGCGATCGCTTTTAAACTAGAGGTTTGTTCAAAATAATAGAAACACGAACGTGTTGATATAGTTAAAAAAAATTACGACTAATCGGTGAATATTTCACTGAAATGTTTTGTAGTTCATGATAATTTATAGAATCATTAACGACCGATGTGCAGTCATACATATAATGCGGATATCTTGGGCGTACTTGGCGAGGAGAACTGGTCAGGAGTGTAGGCAATTTTTAATTATCTTGGCTTGATCAAGAAGAGAAAATTAAGTCCAGCGTTTGAAAATAGCACAACAGCAAATAGCATATTCACGAATTCTCTAGGAATTTCACTAGATTTAGGAGTTATTAGGTGATCATATTATTTAGCTCTAACTGGTTACAAAGGTGGTGTACCCTCCGCAATCTTCAGAAATATTGGTAAATTTTTAAAAGACATCTTCGAATGGATGCTGAGTTTGAAAGGCGATACTCCCATCCAACATTTTTATGCAGACAGTTTTCCATTTGTCAAAGTGTCAAAATTTATATTAGTGTGACAATGAGTGAAATTTCCGAAAAAAAATCGGTATACTTTATTGTTTTATTGAAAAAACCGCTGTGCAAAATTTGTGATGCTTATGCTTTATCAAATGCAAGAGCATGTAGGGGGTTTGCTTGCTTCCATTCTTTATGTTTCGCTATGAAAAATGCACCTCGCTTCGTTCAGCCCAGTGGAAAGAAATGTTGATAAAATATAGCAAACATTTATGAAGACCATCGTATAAACAGTCATGATATTGATAACAAATTAAGCATCGACCCCAAAATGATTTTAAATTACTTGTGAAGGCTAAAGCAATGTTGGGTGCCACATCAATTGACTCTGAAATTTTATGGACCGAATGAGTATACGTGAAAGAAAAAATAATGTCAGAAAAAATCGATACTATATTAGCATAATAAAGATCTAAAAAGACAATGCGTTATAAACAACAATACCGATATACCGAACTTGGGCTTATTTAAAAATTTATTTCTAGAATTTTGCCAATGACAGTAAGTAATGAAATTATTGACTGTAGTTACTCATACTTCTGCTGTGCTTTTTTGAAGTGTCCACACATTTGACATTTGACATCCGCAGAAAAAGAGCTATCATTGAAAATTACTACGAGGCGGCAAATATAAGGAAGCCGATTTGTTGTGGAACTAGATCCAATCTGAATTTCTAGGGGCACCAATAATATATTAGGTATGCAACTAAGTTCTGACTGTTTATCAAGAGATGGCTCCAGTAGTAAGTGCTGGTCGATTGTCACGTATCCAAAACGTCATGAACCAAGCTTAGACATATGGCGCACAAACCGCTTTGACACATTAGTGATTTTGTTTTTGCGTCGTAGACTTTTGGTTGTATGAAAATGTCTGATTTTGTGCCAAAGAATCATCATTTGCAGGAAGTGTTGCTTTTCTTCTTCCATTCGAAGAAAACGGCGGCTGAAGTGTATGGAGAACTCCAAAAATTTTACAGAGATGCTGCTCTAAGTGAAACAACGTGCCGTGATTGGTTCCTCGGTTCAAAAACGGTGATTTCGATGTTGACGACCGTTCGCGTGAAGGAAGGCCAAAAACCTTCGAAGACGCTGAATTGGAGGCATTGCTCGATGAGGATCCATGCCAAACGCTCAAAGAGCTTGCTTCACCAAGCTATTCCAAGCGATTGCATGCGTTAGGAGTGATTCAAAAGCAAGGAACTTGGGTTCCTTATGATCTGAAGCCAAGAGACGTTGACCGTCGTTTTTTTACATGTGAACAACTGCTCCAGCGGCAAAAAAGGAAGGGTCTTCTTCATCGCATCGTTACGAGTGATAAAAAATGGATTCATTACAACAATCCAAAGAGAAAAAAATCATGGGGACAGCCCGGTCATGCTTCTACGTGGTCGGCTCGGCCGAATATTCACGATGCGAAAGTTATGCTGTGTATTTGGTGAGATAAGGGCGGTGTTATTTATTATGAGCTGTTGAAACCAAACGAAACCATCACTGGTGAACGGTATCGAACTCAATTAATGCGATTGAGCCGAGCACTGTGCGAAAAGCGGCCACAATACGAGCAGAATCACGAAAAAGTGATTCTAAAGCATGACAGCGCTCGGCCTCACGTTTCCAAACCCGTTAAAACCTGCTTACAAACGCTCACATGGGAAGTCCTGCCCCACCCGCAATATTCCCCAGATGTTGCGCTGTTCGATTATCACTTGTTCCATTCGATGGCACATGGTCTGGCTGATCAACAGTTCCATTCATATGAAGACATCTCAAAATGGCTTGATTCGTGGATGGCTTCAAAAGACGAATACTTCTACCGGGACGGTATGCGAGTTCTGCCCGAAAGATGGGAAAAAAGTTATCGCTAGCGATGAGCAATACTTTGAATGATTCGTTTGTAACCGCTTTTTCATAATAAAGTTGCATTTTCATAAAAAAAAACAGCGTGAACTTAGTTGCGCTCCTAATAAAATAATTTGTTAATACTGATTCAATGAGATTAGGAGAACCTACGGTAAGCTTTTGGTGATCGAAGTAAGACGTTCTTGTCATTAATCTTAACTTTCCTTAAAAGTAGCTTAGATATTCATGGCTTGAGTTTATTTTTTTTTTAATTTCAGGGGCACTGGGGGAGTATTGTTTAAAATGTGTTTATGTAGAGATCTACAAACATTTGATACGATGAGGGGGTATCACTTTCCAAGTAAATATTATCCCAAAAGTCGTAAAAAAGGTTATTTTCCAGCTCAATGCAATTTATGTTTTCTGTATTCTTGGAAGAAATTTCACTTCGACTTTTTTGTTGAGTGTTGGATTTATCAATAACTCTATTTTTGAATGATCTGTGGTTCTTAAATCGGTTTTCCCCTTTTTGCAAAATTTTACTGGAAAATGGGTTAGACGACCATTAATTTGATCGAAACATTTCCCTGGCACCATCTGAGTTGGTCACTTAGTGAGTTTTAGTTCATTCGATGTTGAAGGATCCACCACCATTAGAGAGCCACCACCATCCAACACATTGAAATTGAAAATCCGCAAAATGAATGAATGAATATTAGGTCTGCGTAAAGACGAGAAAATTCTTATTTTTTTTTTAAATCAATAGTACAGTAAAAAGTTAAAAAAAATATAAAAAAAATGCTACAGTCTCTCAAGTAATGACAAAAAAAGCAAAAGTGACCTGATATCAAAAGAAGCAAACTGTGTTCGGTAAGCTTGTTAACGAGGAATACTAACCTAAAGAATAGGCTAACACTAATAATTAAAAAAAAAATTATGATTTGCTTTTACATAAGAATTATGCCATGTTCGTTTTCTTTTTCCCAACATTTTCTGGAAGGTTTCCCTTAAAGCCAATTCCTTTTCCCCAAAAATAATTCTGTATCAAATCAGAATCTTTGCCGAGTGATCTACATGTTCTTGAAAGAGGCATCAGCAATGTGATGGAATATTTATAATGTAAATGTATCATATTTCATAAAAAGATTTATTCGAAACCAACAAACAACAAAGCAAGATCGGTTTTGAGAATTATATTATGAATTACAACCCGTTTCAAGGAATGATTTTTAAAGGCCTATTTCACGATATCATGTACGAGTTATTGATTAGTGTTAATAGATGATGAAGAAGTTTTACATACTCCAATGGGGTCAAAATTTGGTACCTAGAAGAGAAGAAAAGGGAGTGGGTGCTTTTCTTTCCATACGTTTTTTGACATATTCGTTTCAGTTACGAACCATGACTTCAAGCCTTAGCATAAAATTATTTCGTAACGACAATTTACTAAATTCTCCAAACAAAAATCTTGAAAGCTTTTAAGTGTTCGATGAAAATTTCCTTTCTCTCTTATCTGTTCTGTCTGAGCTATTATCTAAGTATGTATGGTTTAAAAGTGTGGGCTAAACAAGGAAGTGTGCGTTGCAGAGTGTGTATTGCATTCTATCCTCATTTATTTCATGCTTAAGTATTGTTTTTAAAAGATATAAATACCATATGTGTTCAGACATGGAACAGAATAGGGAATCATGGAATAAACACACTCATGATAAAGAGGCTTAGCTCAGGGATGTCAATGTGGATGGAACGTCCGAGTTCCAAATGGCCGGTAACAATAATAATAATAATATGTCTTAACCAGGTTTGTGCAGATATGCTTTCTAGTGTCCATTTGGTCTTTTGTTATTAATGACTAAGGATCATCTAGATCACATTAGTAGTCAAAGGTACTGCAACTTGACATTGATTCAGTGAATATAGACCTGGTTCTACAGAAATGATTGCTGTCTTAGCTGATCTAATACAGTAAAGAAAAAGTAGCACTCGAGGAACTCTGTTCAGCTCATAGCGTGGTCCGAGCAATTAAATTGCGAAGATTAAGATGGGCGGGACAAGTAGAACGAATGGGCAGAGGACGAACACTCAAATAAATAATGAGTGGAAAACTTCAAAATTCATACTCTGTGTGTGCATTTCCAATACAATACCTTAATAACATGGAAACAGAAGAGTTACTGTGAACTACAATCAACGCAAATTCAAGGAATCTCTGAAGTCCTAACCAGGACAACCACCCCCGGAGAGTAGTAAACGATCATCTTAGACACAAATCATGTGCACAACGTCCAGGTTGGGTGACAAACACCAAAAGAGCGTAACTCTTGAACCTGCACGAATTATACAAAAACAAAAAAAAATAGGAAGAAAGCCGCCAGGAAGACTACGCCGTTAATATAATGATGGAAATAGAAGAAATGGAACAGAACAGCGAAAAATGGAAGGAACATTGTAATAACAATGATTAAATAAAAAGGTCTACCAAACAGGTAACATGTGAATACCTGGATGAATGTACCATGGAACTGAGGCTGTTGCGACGTCACACTATATGTAAACAATGCGCTCTGTTTGACAAAAGAAAATAAATACGTGCGAGAGGCTGGGTGGTGGCCAACCACAATTTTTTTTAATTTACCTGGATTCTAAGAGTACGTGCTCTCTACATAGGCGTTGAATGTATATTGCTTAACATAGAAATTAATTAAAAGTATTCAAAAGGCCCTTAATAAAGGGCTCGAGCATCAAATAATCATTGGGGATTCAGATACATACATATATGAATAATAAACTACAAACTGCCTAAAAACACAGCTCGGACACAATGACACGAATCCATATTAGAACTGAGTTTTGTTCGTAGCAACAGAGCAAGCCACTCGCGACAGCATCGTAGACGTGGTCGCCGATGTATAACAAAAACGAATCCTCTTGTCGTAGCACTAATTATATTAATTTAATATTAATAAATCACGATAGAAATGAGTTATGACGACAGCTGAAACGCAGAAGAGAATTGGGAAGTATCCTGTTGAAAATTTAAATTTGATATCTACGAGTATTACCATTACTCACTTCGACTATTAGAGTTCAAACACGTCTAGAAGTATTGGAAATACTCAGCATTCATCCACCATGTAGCAACTGCTAATGGGAACGATTATTCTAAGCAAACACATGGCTAATTAAGGAATAACAGAAAAAGCAAACGTTGAATGATTGCGCCCGGAGAAAACATTTTTACGTTTTAAAATACAAAAGCAGCTGTTCACCGGGGAGACAACGTTCACGTGAGACCATAATAAATTACCGGTTTTATGAAAACACTCCTTTTCAAGCTTTTTGTTCGTGTCATGCTCCTGGACCTGTGAGATAATGTGCCGTAGGAATGGCACATCGGAAATAATTTCGAAAATGGGAATCTTGACTAATCTGGGCGAAGCAAACAAATGTTCACTGATTTCTTGCCATTGTTGGATATACATATATCTTTTTCGATAGTTCATTTCAAAGGCAGGTGCTTAAATTAATTTTCAAATCTCCATGTACGAGTACATAAATCCAGTGCTCCACTTTAGAACTAATTGAAGGCGCCATCAAGTGCTATGCGTAGACTTCTTCAGCCCACGTGGCTACAATTTCAAAAACGCTATTTCCTCTCGCAACGTGTGGTTTTATTTGTATTTTGAAAGAAAAAAAACTTGTCAAAGCCACGAGACAACAATTCTAACGAAACTTTACTGATACTAAATGCCACAAATTTATTGCATCCATTTTCAGCTTGCTTTTTCATATATTCGTTGTTTTTCGCTGACTGCGGTTGAAATTCGTTTTATAGGTACTTATGTGTACTCACACTTTCGAGAACATAGTGCATTTGTGCAACACAGAAGCTATATTAAGCAAGTACATCTGGTGTGATTGATGACGGATATTACCCTATAAACATACATGGTAAGGCTGTAGGAGATGATCTAAATGATTTCGGGATCAAGGATATTCAATAAAGCACAGCAGAAAAACGTACAAGATCTACAACTAGGCAACATATCGCGGAATGCCTATTCTGTGGTAAAAAGTTAAATTAAAGATTTCCACATCAGTGGGCTGGCAACAAAGGAAATTCCATCCAAACAAGCACTTCTATGTCTCGAGCCTAGGTAAAACATCGAACTTTAAGCGATCTCTAGTGATTAACTCAATTAAATTTACCCGATTCTACAGTGCAAAGTGATCGATATTACGAGTACAAAAAAGGGAGAGTGGATCACAAGAGTGATCTCGTAAGATGTATAGCTGTGAAGTTGAATAGACAATTAAAAGACTTCAGTAGGACAATTGTTTCAGACTCGGCAATAAGCAAAAACTTAGTTTTTTTTAGGCTTACGAGTAAGTGTTGTATTCAACGGCGATATCCACTTTTGATAGAAGAAGCTGACCTCTAATTTTTTCCAGAAACGAAAAGGTTTGTTCAAAATATAAGGTTACTTTTTGAATTTCGCAATTATCACATGTTGGCATTTCCGCCATCATGAATATTTAATTTGATTTTCAAGGATATAAAGCTTAATATGCATGGAAGTAAGCAGCAATAGAACATGGTGTAACCCACCTAGAAGAGGTTCAAGTAGAACTGCCACCCATTGAGGAAGCAAAGGAACCAATCCAATAACTTAAGAATGACAAGAGTGCAGGAGTCGACCTTATAACACCGGTAATAATAAAATATGCAGAAGAGGAAATAACAGAGAAGTTACATATACTGACCACAACTACAAGGTGGTGCAAAATTAATCACCCTAACTGGGCAAACATTCCGGCGTTTAACTACTCGACTCGAACATTCTGGAACCACAGGAGACCATGCAAGGCGTGGCCGCCATCGGCCTGGTCGTTCGGCCGAGAATATCGCGGCTGTGGCTGCTGAAGTCGCTGAGAAAAGAAACATCAATCGGACGACGTCCAGACGATCCCTAGTGCATCAGTTGACCTGTTGACCGTCAGTCGCGTGTGATCCTTAATTTCAGCAACGAAGAGCACAATTTTGTGTTGGAAATCATTATAAGCGACGAGGCGCATTTCCACTTAAGCGGCTACGTCAATAAGTAAAATCTTCGTTTCTGGGCAACTGAAAATCCGCGTGTGATGCACTCAAAGCCACTGTATGGTGCGGCGTTTACGCGGGCCGTACATTTTTGAGGACGCCATCGGCAATACGGTCACTGTTACTGGCAAATGTACAGGGCCATGATAAAGGACTTAATACGGTCGGAATTGGATGAGCGCGGCTTGGTGAACATATGGTTTCAACAACACGGTGCAACCGCACACACAGCACGAGCCATAGTGGATATCGTGAAGGAAGCGTTTCCTGGTCGCGTAATTTCCCGTTTTGGCGATTTGGCATGGCCAGCAAAATCGCCTGATCTAACCATCTCAGACTTCTTTCTTGACGAATATCATCTTTTCCACTGACCAAAAAAATTTGTAAGGGTTCAGATTTCCGTAACTCAAAATTATTTTCTTTATTATTTAATAAAAAAAGTAATTCAAAAACAAAATTGGTTTAATAATTTTGCTCCTTTTTGTATATAAAAAAAATGAAACCCCGAAGAATGGAAAAACTCTGCCATCGTTCCCGTTTTTAAAAAGAGTCACCAAACATGATGCAAAAATTACCGAGGAATATCTCTATTTACAAGGTGTTACAAGGATCGTTTAAAATATTTAAAGAAGATCTTTGGAACGAAGAACGGAGAAAATTACACAGTCAAGAACTCGAGAAATTCTACTTAGCCCCTTGTAATTAAACCGCGAAGAGAATGATGGGCGGGACACGTGGAACGAATAGCAGTGGACAATTTAAGGCTATATGGATCTAGAAGAGATGAGACACCAAGGAGACATAAGCAGTGCAAGTTTCTCACAGAAGTCCGAGAAAATCTTAATGACGATGACCATCCTGGACGATCCAGAACCTTAATAATGGATGAAAACGTGGAAGCAATGGAGAAATTTGTTATGGGGAATCGTCGAATCACTATCAGAGAGGTTGCTGAGGATATCGGCATATTGATCGCCTCACGCCATGATATTTTTCAGATGTTTTAGGAATGAAGCCTAGGTCAGCAAAGTTTGTTCCAAAATTTGCTAAATTTTGATCAAAAGAATCGTCGCAGGAGGGAGTTCATCATGATTTTTTGCTGGAAGGACATTCAGTACTTTTTTGGTCAAAAACAATACCGCATTCATGTCTTAGCTACCACATTCATCGGATTTGGTATGTGTGACTTTTCCCTCTTGCCAAACCTGAAACGACACACGAAAGGATAGAGATACGCCACGAGTAGGGAGATAAAGACAGCATCGCTTATGCCAAAAAGCTCATATCAGAAGTGCTTCGAGGATTTTAAAAAACGCTGATGCAAGTGTGTTATATCAGAGGGAATTACTTTAAGGAGCAAAATATACATATATTGATGAATAAATAAATATTTTTCGAGAAAAATAAAGTCACCTTATTTTTTAACAAAACCCGTAAGCAATAGATTTCTACACATACATATGTAAGTATTTTTTTAGATGAAGGGAAAAGGGAAATTTTGAGCCACTGACGCATGATGAGCGAGTTCGGATCCGGATAACACCAACGCCATCAAATAATTATTTTGCGGCGTCTCTCCTCGACGGGGTACTGGCACAACCCCCCGTTGCACACTTTAGGTTCCGCTTTAAGTTCCGTTCACTTGTGTGGAAAACAAATCGCACACTACATAAGTGAATAAAAGAAGCTTGACTCTGGCTCTTCATGAGCTGCAACACCATCTAAGGTGTCTGTCTGGCAGTACAATGGACCAGTATTTGTGTCTGAGTGCTCCAACAGATAGCAGAAGCCTCCAAAGAAAGAAGAAGTGAAAGAAAACAGGAAAAAGTTGTGGTGGAAAATGAACGAATCTCTGGATCCAAAACAATTAGCGAGCACAGTTAAAACACGAGAGTGAAACATTATGTTTAGGGAACAATGGGATATTGTGATGTGGAAAATATTGTGTTTTTTGATGGAAATATGATGCACAAGAAATATGTATTTAAACATCCTAAGGCAGAATTTGGTTGCTTTAGCTTAGAGCCTACATCTCAATCCAATCGAGCAACTTTAGAAACATTTGGACAGTAAAATACGAGAAAATTATAAAGCGCAGACGAAAATGCAGCAAAAAAAACAATCAAAGAAAAGTGGAGTAAGATGGGAAATTTTGCACAGTCAAGGGCCTTCATGCTAGTTGCTAAGAGATTCAGCGTATAACATACAAGTTACCTTGTAAAAACAATCACTGAAAAAGAGTTTATTTTAAGTATTCTCTTCGCGTACGTACAGAAGGGTTTGCGGCTAAATGTCATGGATATTTTTTAATTCGTAATATAATGATAGTATGATAGTACAATAGAAAATTTCTATTTTAAGAGCTCACCAGCACCTCAACCTCAGTAATATTTCGTAGACTATAAAACGATACAACATTACTGTCGGTATTTCAAAACCCTACCCTGGTGGTCGAAAAAAAACTGCATCAGGTCCAAAAGTGGTTAGGAAAGTGAAGGCTAGAACTGTCCGAAATCCTAGACGGAGCGGCAGAAAATAGCTGCTGAACCAAATTTATCAAAGACAGCCATAATCATACGTATAATTCTTAAAAAGGGCAAAATCATAAATATCATACGAAAAATTAAACCTTCGTTTGGCCACCAGAAATCAAGCTCTACTGTTTTTCATGGTTTGGGCGGCTGTGGTGGCCGATGGACGTTCGCCGCTTGTATTTCAGATCACGGCGTCGAGCGAAAGGGTCTTGGTTAAACAAAAAAAAAAATCGGTGAAAGAAAAATGGCATTTTTTTCCCTTTTTTTTTTTTTAGAATTCGTGCAGGTGCAAGAGTTACGCTCTTATGATGTTTGTCACACAACCTGGACGTGGTGAAGATGGTGTGTGTCGAAGATTTTCGTTTACTACTCTCCGGCGGTGGTTGTCTTGGGATTCGACTGAATTTGTCGCGTTGTTTGCAGTTTTACAGTAATTTCATTCCATGCCATTAAGATGTTATATTGGAAATGCACACGCAGAATATGAATTTTGAAGTGATCGTATACTGCGAGTGTTATGCCTTCGTCAGCCTTTTTTGATCATCTTTCATTCACAACTGGTGTTATTGCACAGTTTTTTTTTTTCCGTATAGGAATTGTTCTTGGCTATGGTCATACTTGAACTACAGACCTTCCGCCCAACAGTCGGTGATGATTACCATTGCACCACTATCATTAACAAGATTCTGGACATTTTACAGGCCAACGTCAACACTTGAAAATATCAAGGTGTGAATGCACTCGAGATCAGTGGAGACTCACGATCATGCAGCGTGCAACTCATTTGTTGGCCAGCTCAAGGCCACAACTCAATTTAAATTAAAATCTAAAAACAAAATTAATTTCCGAAATTTAATTATTTCACTTCGAAAACAATAGCTTTAAAATAAAAAAAAATGCGGCGTTTTGAAAAGTTTCAGTTGGAACACCCCAATTATATTCCACAAGGTTGTCTTGGTCCATTGACAAAAACGATCAAATTCTACAAGCAATCAAATCATCCGTTGAAAATGTGTAATTTCACGAAGAAATAAATATGTATCTCCCTACCTCCAAAGTATCCAAGAACGATAACATTTTATTACTCTTATTCTTTATATAGGGTGTTTTTGTCAAGGTGAAACTCATGAACTTACACTGTTAAGAAAGTACGGAAAATATAACGGGTTCGACATTTATACGAAGTTTGAGGTAAAGATCTTGAGCTGCACTATCATAAGATGAAATTAACTCAATGAAACTGTTCCCAATGGGCTCTACAGAAGTTTGAAGAAAATCTTGAACTTCATGGAAAAATCATCTTGAACGGTGAAGCTCATTTTTGGTTAATAGCCTTGCCAATAAAACAAGATAGCAGCTCAAGAGAATCCATTGCGTCTAAAAAAGTGACCGTTTGGTTTGAATTTTAAGCTAAAGCTGTGGTTAGGCCACATTTTTCGTCGACGAAAATGGTCACCATGTTACGGCGAAGACTATTTTGAGTCAAAATTGGATTCAGTTGACATCAGTAATATGTGGTTCCAACAAGATAATCACATAGCTGGTCAAATAATTGATCTAGTAAAGGAAAAGTTCCCTAATCGCGTAATCTTGAGAACTGGTCACCTCGCTTTAGCACCATTGGATTTATTTTAATGGGATTGGCAATGTAAACATATATTACAGAACACGCGTGCCAACAAAAAAAAAATCGAAAATCAATTGTCCTTAGCTCTCAAAATTCAAAAAGTCACCTTATTTTTCGAACGAGACTCGTATATTATGAAGCATGGACGTCTTACATCCACATTTATTGCTTGCTTGCGTAAGTATATGGATTAATTTTTTGTGTACTGCCAACACATTTCTTTAATAGGCCAATTAATTTTTTTAGTTTGATTTCATGTTCTTATACGAAGGGTGATCGAAAGGTCGGTTATTTCCAGTCCAGCATTTGCGCCATATAAGTAGTAGTATAATAAGTAGTGGGTCAATGTTTAGTCCTCAGAGTATTCAGTATGCTGAATAGATTGTAATAAGACGAAACCCATAATTTCGCATGAAAATAAAGGCTTTATTTAGTATAATTAGAACGATGTGATTTAGATCAAATATCCGCCGTTTTGCCCCTTAGCTTTTTACTATTTTAAAGTTAATTCCATTGCCCCTCTCATAAGCGCTCTCGTCCCTATAGGCAAAAAACTGGGATAACCGTTTTTTACAGGCTTCGTTCACCATGGACAGGAACAGATGGTAATCACTTCATGTTTTATAAGGAGAGTGGATAGGATTCTCAAAATCTGGTTTCCGGAGCTTCTGTCGAGTCATTATTAATTTATTTGGCCTGGTGTATTCCTTATGGAACACAATTCCTCTTCTATTGGCCAAACTGGCTGCTTCTGGACGATTGCTTCTCTTAGACGGTCCAAATGTTGATAAAGAAATCAAATTAAGAGTTGTGCCGTAGACGAGCAGCTAACAGTAAATGATTCAATGCCAATTCCAGCAGGTGATTCAATGCCAATTTTATCGACATCTTCGACGAGTGGCCTTCCAGAGCGCGGTATATCTTTGACATAGAAATTATCGATACGAAGTCGACGAAACTAAACGTGCGCATGACTGACTTCTATGGTACCAGTATCATAAACACT
Organism: Merodon equestris; assembly: GCA_958301585.1. NCBI lineage: Eukaryota > Metazoa > Arthropoda > Insecta > Diptera > Syrphidae > Merodon > Merodon equestris. The sequence continues at coordinate 73,675,595 of OY284414.1, read as the reverse complement.
ATTCACGTTCTCAGCTGCCTGGCTCGTTTCTCATAAGCTTAACGCAAAGAAAGTGCAATGGTACACGTACGAAAATAAGCTTGACCGGACTATCCGTATAGTAGCTAGGGATTTGCACCCCTCTTGCACAAAGGATGACATTATCGCGGAACTGAAAACCAAAGGATTCAAAATAACGGATGCGGTAAACATTCTCGCGCGTGACCATATCAACGGGGAAGAATCCGTGTTCAAACGCGGGCTTCCCTTATTCAGACTAACGTTCGACAAAACCGAAGATCAAGAGAAAATTTACGGCATCGAAACGATATTAAATATTGTGGTTAAAATCAAACCACCTCGACAGAATAGGGCGTTAATTCCTCAGTGCAAGCGCTGCCAAGGTTTTAACCATACGCAAACCTATTGCAAGAGAGATCCACGTTGCGTAAAGTGCGCCGATCAACATTTGACCCAAGAGTGTACCGTTTCGAGGCAATCCCCTGCAATGTGCATCAACTGTAAGGGAAGGCACCCGGCTAATTATCGGAGGTGTGAAGTAACGAAAGAACTACAGAGACGGCGGGATAAGTCACAAACCGCGAACACAAAAACTCCAGATCTGGCGACGGCAACTAGTCGGGAAATAGATCACAAAAAAGCTGCGGTTTCGAAACCGATTCGCCAGAAGACGGAAACTAAAGCTCAATTGGCTGTATCGGGAACTAGTCAGAAAACATTGACAAAGAAAAAACCGCTACATATAGGTTCAAAAACGTATGCCCAAATTACGGCGCCCTCGCGTACCATATGTGTCGAAAAATTAGACCCCATGGCAAACGTAGAACAAAGCCAAACGAATCGACTTATTTTCGAGCGACTACTTAACCTCGAAAGACCTAACGGTCACCAACATAAATAATATGATTAAAATGTTAAAAAATCTTTCCTGGAACGTCAATGGACTTACAAACAAAATGAATGAACTAAATATTTTCGTTCGCGAAAAAAATATTGACATATGCTTGATTTCTGAAACCCACCTGATGATGCAATCGCGTATAAAACTAAAAGGCTATTGTGCCTACCACGCGTTTCACCCATCAGGAAGGGCAAGGGGCGGATCAACCTTGTTTATAAAAGAGAATATTGATCACTCCACTGAAATCAGTAAAGAACTTGAAACGATGCAAATGTGTTCGGTACGCATTAGAAATAGAAATTATTCCTTCAATATTTCATTAATCTATTGCCAACCGCGTTTCAGTTTGGATAAAGGCGAATTTTTAAGTTTGTTTAACTCTCTTGGGCCGATATTTATTATTGGTGGTGACTTTAACGCTAAACATACCTTTTGGGGCTCACGATATGTCTCGCAAAAAGGTAGAGCACTTTACCAAGCTGGTATGGAAAATGGCTGCGAGTTTCATTCAACGGAAAAGCCGACGTACTGGCCATCAGATGTCGCCAAAACTCCCGATCTAATTGACTTTTTTATCACGAAGGGAATCAGTGCAAACTACCTAAAAGTCGAAGAGCGTTTGACCTTTCCTCAGATCATTCTCCAGTTATACTAACGATGAGCGCAGCTCTGATTAAAAGACAAAGACCACCTAGATTAACTAGTGGGAGAACTAACTGGGAAAGATTCAGAATCTATTTTGAGAAAAGCACGGAACTCAGAGTTTCGCTAAGAAGACCCTATGAATTAGAAGTCGAAGTTGATCGTTTTGTTCAAGCAGTGCAATACGCGGCGTCGAACAGAACTCCACACCAAATTCAAATTCCGGTCAGTCTAAATGTATCGTTTACGCCGGAAATACGACAAATGGTGAACGAAAAACGGAAAGTGCGGAACAAACTCCCGCACCGCTGGATAAAACGCGATTAAATCAATTGTGTAATTCGTTCAAAAGGGCAAGTAAAGACTACAAGAATGAGCGTATCGGCATTTACCTCAAAACTTGACTTCAGAGAAAGAATCAAATTAGATTTGATCGCTTTGGAGAGCTGTAAAAAGAGATAAGGAAAAAGCAGACATTTTCGCCGGTTACCTTGAAGATACTTTTAAACCCTTCCAGGGCCCACCGGTGCAGGACAAAGACAATCGCTTGAATATAGAGACGGACTACCGAGTACCAGCTGCAACGCTCTCGGAACCTAAAAAAGTAGTAAAATCGTTAAAGTCGAACAAAGCTCCAGGTTGTGACTTAATCACGGAAGAAATTCTTATAGCATCGCCGGAAAAAGCGCTTCTTAAACTTCTCTTTCTCGTCAATGTGGCACTTAGATTAGAACATGTTTCAAGCCAATGCAAAGTCGCAGAAGTTATCATGGCTCTGAAACCCGGGAAACCGCCGACTGAAGTTATGTCGTACAGACCGATTTCTCTTCTACCGATCATCTCCAAAGTATTCGAGATCGAGAGAATTCTACTTAATCGACTTAAGCCAATTTATTGGAGGTCTCTTACCGCATCATCAGTTTGGTTTCAGAAGCAAGCATTCCACCATAGATCAAGTACATCGAATAACTGATGCGATTGAAAAAGCACTAGAACAAAAGTTAATTTGTTCTACCGTTTTTCTTGACATCTCACAAGCTTTTGATAAGATATGGCAGAATACAAACTACGATCTGTTCTACCAGGACAGCTATATAATATTCTAAGATCCTACCTGTTACACAGACTCTTCCGTGTTAAGCACGGAAATGAATATTCCCAGCTAAATGCAATAACGGCCGGTGTACCGCAGGGTAGTGTTTTAGGCCCGCTATTATACTTACTTTTTACTCGTGACATACCACAGACAGAAGGCACTGTGCTAGCAACATTTGCCGATGATACTACCACCCTGACAACGGGTAAAACGTTTGAAGAAGCAAACTACAGTACGCTCTAGATCGTGTAAATAATTGGACAAAGGTTTGGCGGATCGCGCTCAATAAAAACAAATCTGACCACATTAACTTACCTATAGAAAAATAAATAACTTACCAGTTTTTATGAACGCTGCTCAAATTCCGTTCGCAAACGAGGCGAAGTATCTCGGAATGACACTTGATGCGAAATTAAAATGGAAAGCACACGTTAAGAAAAAACGAGGAGAACTGGAACATAGGTATCGGGAGTTGTACTGGCACTATTAGCTCCTCAGCTCAATATTTATAACAAACTGCTTATACATATATAAGCAAGTGCTAAAACATATATGGACTTATGGTATACAACTATGGGGCTGTACCAAAAAAAGTAATGCTGAAGGAAGATGTTAACAACGCTGTACTTCCAATCTTAGAAGAAGATAATTTACGAGTATTACGCTGTCTACAAAGAACCAAACCGTTCGATTTAGCGCGATAATAAATAGCGCGTGTGAACTGGAGAGCTCTGCAGGAACCATCGCTAGAAGGTGGCCTGCCACATTTTAATTTAAGTATTATTTCTTTTTCTGATTTGAATAAAACGCTAAAATACGTTTGAAGGGAGGTGTTTTTAGTGAGTAAGAATCTCACACTACTCTGAGCACGCGCTGTCGGTTCTCATAGTGTCTTTTGAAGATTTTCACCTACACTCGTAAAAAAAAAAAGAAAAGCTGCCTGGCTTACGTTTGACTTATTTTCTCTTTGATGGTGTCCAGCTTTGACACGCCTTAAACAGAGGCAATCTCACACAAAACTCTTAGGTAAGTTTCCCTTCTCTCTCTGGTGGCATCTACTGCGTGTCATACAATAAAATTCTTAGCTCTCGTCGCGGACAACATACAAACATATATTTACTTCATGGAAAAGTTGTTTTGTTCAGTCCAACACACTGAGCAACAATATAAAAGTCAAAAGTTAAATTGCCTAAGGATCACCAGAACTTATGATGTACATTGAAGATCCCCACTGTACTTAATGATGTTGAGAGTTATTAGTATTCTATTAGATAGTCAGATATTGAGGCTATCTATGATCTTTTGGAAGGTACCAGTATGCAAGCTAAATTCAATATTTGTGAAGGGTCGTGAAAAATGCTGAACCTTTGATATTGCATAAACAGGACAAACAATCTTTAATAACCTTTTCGTTTTTAAACCTCTTTTCCGCAGCACTATTAATTACATGCCTGGGAAGTAAAATTTATGCAAATTAATGCTATTAAGTTATGGTAAACTAGCAGTTGGCCTTTTATTTAGCGCGCTTCGGTAGGCATTTACCATTACCTAAGATGATCAATATTTTTATAAATTCTGCTGATAGCTGGCCTTATCCATACACATTCTTTTCTTAATTGCAAAATCCTAGTTTAAGCCGATATTTCCCTTTATTCATGATATCAAGGAAGTCAGGTCAAAGTTTCATGTCTAGGTGTGCTAATCCCTTTACAATGTATTCGCTAAGTTATACCAAAAGTATTACAGGTCATATCCCTGTTTATGATTAAACCCTTTTTGATTGCTGTTTCTTACACTGGTTACTTTATGAATATAAAATTCAGCAAACTGGTCTGATATCTCACACGAAAAAAAAAATACTATCACCATCCTGCGCCACGCGCTGTTGCAGGTATATTTGCTCTTCATTTACTTGTAGTTAGCAAACACAAAAAAAAGACAGAAACCGATCCAGGTACTGTACCAACAAGTCGTAAAATAATAAAGCAAAACCAAAAAAGAAAAAACAATTCGCAAAATATAACAATATACTTACATATCTATGTACTTACACAAAAGGTTTATTGTCAGTGGAGTAATCGACAGCCATAAATTGCGGACGCGATTCGGGGGCGACTATTCCTGATAGATCGACGCTTTTGACAACTTTATTATCCGCCGTATTGATTGCTACAATTTTTGGCGGACACCGACGTATTGGCTGTTCTAGAGTATTAACGATACCCACATCCAATGCCCAAAGTATACCCTGTGGGAGAGATTTATTATAAAATTTATGTATAGAGTATTTAGGTGAGGTTTTCACTTTAGTTGTGTTAAGTTCACATTGTTGCTACCTGTGGATTAATAGAAAATGTTCATATTAGTAGGTACAAGGAATGATCTGCATCTAGTTTCCGAATCAGACTATATTCAGATATACAATTGTACCGATAAATCAACTGCCAAGGACATGTCTACACTTAGATTGTCTAGTGTTCTACATGGATAACAACCAGGAAGTATCCTAATATCCAGAAGTTTTTCGACAGTAGTGATTTGTCAGATATGATCATTTTTAACCCTACGGTTTCCCATGCGAATGGCACTTTTTAATTCTAACACAGTCCAATTTCGAAGAAATTGATTTACAAATCAATCACGTCTGTTATTGATTTCTTGTGGCACTCCACACAAATCCCTTAACAGTTTCTCCAAAAGTGGTTGATTAAAGCCATGAAGTTAACTTGTTTCACCACGTTAAAACAACATCTACCGAAGAATCACCCTCGATTGGAGAGAACCGCCATAATTCACAAAAGAGTTCACATTTAATTACAAACGGAACTTTTACTCAAGACATTTTCTTAAACATCGTGATTCAATATACACGACCTCAGGATACCAGACAGCCACGAGTTTCCCCGCAACACCCTACCATAATGATGACCACCGCCACTACCACCCCATATGCAACCATCAACCATCAGTTCAGCGCACCCACCGGCCCAGTGAACACCGTAGGACACACATCGATTGATCAGCTTTTTTCTTTGTAATTGCACAAGTGAAACGATGATCTTGCAACGTCAACGTCTGGTCGGCTTCCGACCCACAATCCATATTGCAAGCTCATCGAATCACTTGCGCAAAACCGAACTTTCGTTTGTAAAATAAATGAACATTGTGACAGTCCATTTGCGGGATTGAACCTTGGAGCACAAATAAAATTATAAGGTGAAGTAAACTTGTCTTTTTTTTATTAAACGGCGAATTAGAAAACGTAACTCGCGCAATCGGATTCACTTGCCAAATAAACTAGCTTGTTTCGAACAATAAATTTAAAAACACATAACATAATTTTTGTCCTCGTTTTCACTAAGTTCTTTGTACCAATAAACTAAAAGATGCCCTAGTTAGACCAATCTATAAAAAAACAAGTAAGCTAGCAGCAGTACGAGTTAATGAGAAAAAACACAGCCTCCAAAAATTGATCAGACATTTTGAAGATTGTCAATCAACAGCTTTGCGGAGTAACGCCATTCGATGTATTGGAAACATCAGGAACTGAAAGGCCTCCAACAGAATGACAAAGAGACTATCTCAAAACGTGGACCAGAGAGAGCCCCTGTTTGATTGTATACATTGCAAAACAACAACTAGCGTCCAAATGAAAATATATTCGGCTCCTTACGGCTTACGAGGGTATCACAAGAGCAACTTACTATCGTGTAGTACATTCTAGTAGACGGCTACTGTCGAAATTTCAGCCGGATCGGACTGGTAGATTTGTTTTGATCGCGTGTGGAAGCGGGAGTGTCCGCGGATTTTAGAAAAATGGAAAAAGAGCAATATCGGTCGGTGATTCGATTCTTGTTTTTGGAAGGGAAATCGCGCAGCGAAATCAAAGAGCGTGTGGATGCTGTGTACGGTGACTCTTCTCCTTCGATGGCGACCATCAAAAATTGGTTTAACGAGTTTCAACGTGGTCGCACGTCGGTTTTTGATGAGCCATGTCCAGGTGCTCCGAAAACGGTTACCCCCGGAGGATAACGTGACAAAAATCCACGATCTCGTATTGGCAGACCGCCGATTGAAGGTGCGCGAGATAGCTGAGTAGGCATTTCAAAAGATCGCGTGGTGCCGCGTTTGGTCACTCCGGACAACAAGCGCAAACGTGAGACCACTTCAGAGCAGTGTTTGATGCTGCTTAAGCGCAATCCGAAGGAGTTTCTGCGACGTTTCGTGACAGTCGACGAAACATGGATCCACTGGTACAGACCAGAGACCAAGGAACAGTCGAAACAGTGGACTTCACCCGGCGAACGTGCTCCAAAGAAGGCGAAGACTGTCCCATCGGCCGGAAAGGTGATGGCCACGGTTTTCTGGGATTTACAAAGTGTGATCCACATCGACTACCTGGAGAAGGGCAAAACAGTCACAGGACTGTACTATGCCAAATTATTGGGCCGATTCGACGCCGATTTGAAGAAAAAACGGCCCAATTGGCGAACAAAAAAAAAAGTGCTCTTCCACCATGATAACGCACCGGCTCACACCACCGCCCTCGCCACGGCCAAATTAGTCGAATTGAGCAACGAACTGCTGCCCCATCCACCGTATTCTCCAGATTTGGCCCCGTGCGACTTCTTTTTGTTTCCAAACTTGAAAAAGTCACTCGCCGGCCAGAAATTTCAGTCGAATGAGGAGGTCATCGCCGCCACGGAGGCCTACTTTACAGACCTCGAGAAAACGTATTTTTCAGAAGAATTAAAGAAGTTGGAACATCGCTGGGTCAAGTATATCTAGCTAAAGGGAGACTATATTGAAAAATAAATCGTCATTTCTGCAAAATTTTTGTTTTTCTGTTGTAGGCTAAGTACTTATCGGACCACCCTCGTATATATAGCATTTTATGATAAGAAATGCTGCAGAAAAGCACATCGAAAATCGACAGAACGTGAAGAATACGATGTAGCGAGGCAACAGTACTTGAAATCGTTGGTCACAGATTTAAGAGCGCTTAATCCAATTGCACCAGAGAATCTGCAACAAATTCGCCAGTGAATGCCGATGAAGCACCAGTTCAAAATGAGCCAATCAGTCTGTAAATCCATGTTGTGGCGAGTTTTTCTTATAGACCTGGATGCACACCTTTATAACATCAAATCAACCGTAGCCCCTCGATCATTTGAAGCCCAAAACTTCTTGGATTAGATCATGAACCAAATCGATGAAAACGGTCCAACTGAATTGCCATCTCGCTGGAGTAACGTTAAGTCAAGTTGTTTTTTACCAACAAGTCTATTACGTTAGAGGAGCTCAGGGACAATATGGAACGCGAATTTGCCAACTTTCCGACCGATAGTTGTTGATGAGTGGTGGAAAATTGGCTCCACCGATTCATTCGCGATGGTCGTATAAAAGGAACGATTTCCACTCTTAAATTCAATAAATTCAGATATTTTTTGGGGTTAGAATGTACCCGCAGTTCGAGGTGCCAGACGTAAAAGGCGACTAAATTCGTAATGGATATTTGCCCCATAAAAAATAGGCGGAGGTGGTCGAAGAGCTGATTCCTATGACTACAAAGGACGCGTTTTAACACACACGCGTAACACAAGGTAAAATATTTGATAATATCGACGTGAAAATCACCCCGTGTGCGATTCCAACGCAAATAAAATTAAAAGAAGCAATATATGTACATACCAATAATAAGAGAAGAAAGTCTTCATGCCTCGTCAATCAATGATGGTCTTAGGACAATAAGTTTCGCCAGCTCAAAGAATTGTAAAAACTACACAATTCAAACACAAGAGAATACACAAAGCTACCTGGATCTCATTGGATAAGGTAACGCGCGACTAAATTGACCATTTACTGATAAAAGAACCCTTACCAACGTAACAAATGCCAAAGCATACCGGAGGAGCGGATTGCGATTCACACCACATTCTAATCATGGCCAAAATTAAAAGTTAAAAACTAAGAGAATTGGATCATAGCAAAGTATAAAAAAAATTCAGCGTTGAAATGTTAAAGGACGAAATTAATAACTAGTTTGCCCTATTAGATGGCATAAAAGCCAACGACAGAACAAAACAGGTAGAAGCAGTATCTCCAACAATAAAAAAATGCTATAAAGGAGGCAACGGAAAGCAAACTAGGCTATTGCAAGCCCCCAAAGGAAAGCCATGGTTTGACGAAGAATGGGAGGAAAAAGTAAGCCCGTAATGTTCTAAGACTTCAAGCCCAGGAAAATAGATCACGCAAACAAGATATCAACCCCTAAGAAAGGAAGTCAGCTACCTCCTTCGGGGTAACAAACGATACTGGGGAAAAAGAAAGTTTGCTAAGATTCATGGGGAATATACGGCTAAAAACACTGGAGGAGATATTTCAATTCATAGTAAGGTAGTTAGGTATCCCAACCATTGGGGAAGTAAAGGAGCACTCCATCGGGTTAAGAATAACAGAACCGCAAGAATTAACCCAATCCAATTAGAATCAATAAAATATGCAGACCTATGTTAGAAAGAAGGGATCAGAAAAATAAAACATGGAAGGGACGCATTCATGATAGGAGGCTTGGCGAGAGGCTGTCAATGAGGCTCTGAATTTCCCAGTTCCAAACGGCCGGTAATAATCATAATTATAATAATCATGATTTTTCTGTGTTTTATTTAAATACAATTTTTTTACGCTCTTATTGACAAGTACATAGTATTGAAAGGGATAATTCGGTTTTATTTTGACTCAGACGATATTAGGCATTACAAGACATTATACAATTTAATTTCAAATAGGCTAATGTTAAAGCTGATTACACGAAGAAAAGTAAAGCTTATGCCAATGGGTTCTTCACATTGAACTTTTTATCATCAGTTTTCACACCTCTCCTTTCCACTCTTTCTGTCTGTTGTTTCTTGCGACTTCTTCCTATTCCGAGACTTGCAATCAGTGGTTAAAGAACACAAAGGGTGTAGAAGGCAATACAATAATGAACCAACGCACTTCGAAAGGAACTTCAAAGAAATAGACTCAGTTTGAAGATTTTTTTTCTTTTTAAAGTAGTCGAAGTAGATTTATAGAAATAGCATGCCGCTACTGACTTCTTCACGCAGGCAGAAATGTCCTTTATAATAAAAGCCATTTATTATCAATGTCGTCTTCTAAAACCACAAGAATGGGTTATGGCTTTATGAATTTCTTATTTTGCCGCATGAAGTTCCGGCTTTCATAACTCGAAATGCCTACCGATTACACTCTGACTACAAATCAATATAGCTCGACCCATACAACTTTGTATGTTGCCTGGCTTCTTTTTACAATTAATTAATTCACCAACAAACCAACAAGTTTACATCCGTTAATAATTCTCATTGCAAGTTATTTTATGTCTTCATGTAGAAGACAGTCCTAGGCATTCACCCGTTCGAATTGTGCCTGAACATTGGATCATTTCTAAAATAAACACCATCCAAGTGCAATGAGCACAGATATGGCGCCCAAGTGCCCAACTATGTATTCTGACACGATTGCCGGGCATTTCACAATCTGCACTAGTCTTTGCCATTCTCTCGAAGGAGAGAACATTCGCTTCAAATTGGGGTGGCATTTATGCAGCATCTACGCCTTTGAGGAAACAATTACGCTGTCGTTTTCAATGGCGATAATGGCATAAATTGTAATTAGCGTAGCTGTTTAGGCGGAATTATAGATAATGGGATGGTAGTAATTGCTGCAATGATGTAGTACATACAAGTGCCAGTTGGTATGACATGTGTAAACACAGTCGTAAATATTAAGTAAATTGTACGACTGCTTCGAAGTTGAATCTATTTCTAGCGGTTAGTTGAACTATGGGGATTGTGCTGTTACAATAAAATTAAAACTCGGGGGAAAAATCTTTTTGAAACAAGGCCAGCCGAGGGCAAGGAATGGAATATTCTCAGAAGGAATTTATTTTCCATTTTTACTTGCTATTTCTGAATGATAGTTCAAACGGATGGTTGCCTCTTTTAAAGTTGAAGTTTTTACTTGGAATTTATTTTCATTGTCTACTTCGCCTAACATACCATGTCGAAAAGAATTGGGTCATTTTCGTGTTTATCAATCGAATGATAGCCAAGTCTGGACGATGCACAGCATTCTGCGTCACTACCTTTGTTCTTTATGCATAATTTTTTTCTTATCTACAATCTCAATGATGTTAACAGACTACTGATGGTTGTCCATGTCGCGGTGTTCTTCTAGCTGTTCGAAACTCAATTGACTCCTCCCTCATAGCAGCTTCATCTTCGCCATGTCTCGACTTTGTTTCCATTAAGATTGTATTGTACTACCCCGAAAATCGCTCCACGTCATCTGCTTTTACATTTTGTCATCATAACATATTGAAACATATAACTTGGCCATTGATACAATCGATAATTTAATTGATTTACTAGATCCAAAAGAAGAGATCCTAGTTTTCGGTGACTTCAACCTTCCTCACCTTAAATTGATCTCTTCAGACGACCAATCGTTTTACATTGCCTCTAATCCCACTGCAGCCAAAGAATGCCTCCTCTCTGACCGCCTACCTGATTCCAGCGTTAACCAAGTCAGCGGCATTTTGAATTACATGGGCAGACAACTCGACCTCATTTTCACAAGTGACCCCTTCAACTCCTCAGTTTCAGCTTCTCCGCTGTCCCTATCAACCGTCGACAACTACCACCCTCCCCTTCTTCTCTCGTTCTTTCACAACTCCCCTATACAGAACTCTCCCCCACTGTTCGAATCTCTCACGATTTTCACAAAGCCAACTTCCGTCAAATCAATGAATATCTCAATAATGCTCCTTTTAATTTCAACAACCTTACCGTGAATGATGCCATATCTATATTCTACAAAGAAATATTTAATTCCTTCTCGCCTTATGTACCCTTTTCTCGACATTGAACCTCCTCCACCTCCCCACCATGGGATTCACAAAGTGTGATTCACATCGACTACCTGGAGAAGGGCAAAACGGTCACAGGGCTGTACTATACCAAATTATTGGGCCGATTCGATGCCGATTTGAAGAAAAAACGGCCACACTTGGCGAAGAAAAAAGTGCTCTTCCACCATGATAACGCACCGGCTCACACCTCCGCCATCACCACGGCCAAATTGGTCGAATTGGGCTACGAACTGCTGCCCCATCCACCGTATTCCTCAGATTTGGCCCCGTGCGACTTCTTTTTGTTTCCAAACTTGAAAAAGTCACTCGTCGGGCAGAAATTTCACGGAGGCCTACTTTGCAGACCTCGAGAAAATGTATTTTTCAGACGAGTTAAAGAAGTTGGAGCATCTCTGGGTCAAGTGTATCGAGCTAAAAGGAGACTATATTGAAAAATAAATCGCCATTTCTCCAAAATGTTTGTTTTTCTTTTGTAGGCTAACTACTTATCGGACCACCCTCGTAATTCGCTCTGTTGTGTAAAAAATGTGCTTCTTGACGACTCTGCTGGATGAATTTCAAAAAGCTTTTCGTAAACATAACTCTAGTGAAGAAAAATAAATTGCTGAGGACTCCGCCGTTGTTGGGATCCGATCACGATGCCCTCGGCGTGCGAGTTGAGCACAATATCCACAAAGTTACCGTCTACTCAAATCGGCTTCTGCACATATTTTAGCTGTCATCAAGAAGTAAAAGATGAAATTCATCAACTCAGGAATAACAAGGTCAAAATGTGGAAGAGAGGAATTAACAGAGAAGTTATATGGGCTCATCACAACTGAAACTATCCCCGAGGATGACCAACCACTAAGCAACTATTATCGAGGATTTTTTTCTATCAAGTTGTTAAAATATGATGTGAAATATTCTCTTAAAGAGACTGACATCATACGCTAAGGAAAAACTTGGAAGGTACCAAAGTGACATCAGAAAAAACTGCTCGACGGGTGACCATAACGATAATGAGAAGAAGTGGGTATTCCAGGAAAGGTTCCGCCAACTACTCGTAGATTTAAAAAAAAATTACGACTCCATGAATCGATAGAGAATGTATCATTTCCTCGTAAGGTTGGGAGATGTTGGTAATACTTATACTGATTGTGAGCATTCAATACATTTTTTTTTTTATAATTCGTGCAGGTTCAAGAGTGTACGCTCTTATGATGTTTGTCACAGAACCTGGACGGAGTGCAGATGGTTTGTGTCGAAGATGTTCCTTCACTACTCTCCGGGGGTGGTTGTCTTGGGATTCGTTTGTTTGTTCATGAAGCATTAAAACAAGTAGACGTCCTGTTACTACAGGGTGCGCCATCTCATATGGGTCGATGTAAGCTTCGAATAGCTTCAACAATTGTCAATCGATTTTCATATGTCATAGTATTTTGGAAACGTCAATTCAGTATAATTTGAACCATGAATCGCTTCACACCAAAAAAATGCGCGGAAATAGTTTCAATGTTTATTAAAAATGAACGCTCGATTGTGCTAACTCAACGTGCGTATCGTTCAAAATATCATGATCGTGTTGCGCCCAAAAAAGATACAATTCGTCGTTGAGCCTCGAATTTTTTTCAATTTGGTTTCGTGGCAAGCCCTCGTGAGCAACCTAGGCCACGTCCGCGGCGTTCAAACTCATCTATTCAGTCTGTGAAGGCCAGTGTTCAGGGAGACCTAAGTTTGTCATATCGACGCCGTTCGCAGCAGTTACGAATCAGTGGGACCACTTTGCGGAGAATTTTAAAGGATGATCTTCACTTATTTCGATACAAAGTGCAGATAACTCAAAGAATTTTGCCACAAGATGAGCCTCGGCGCTTGGCATACGCACAAAATGTCGTTGCAATTATTAATGTTGAGCCGAAGTTCTGGCAGAAAATTTTGATGACCGTTGAGGCAAATTTTACGCTCTCTGGCTCAGTTAATAAACAAAATTGTCGCTTCTGGGCCACCGAAAATCCTCACATTATTCACGAAGAGCAGCTATGTATATGATCAAAAAATTACTATTTCGGCCGGTGTATGCGCTAAAACCATCATTGGACCGTATTTCTGCAAAGTTGGCGATACAGTGGATGGCGATCGATATCGATGGATATTGGCCCATTATGTGGTCCAAGAAATGCGTAAAAAAGGCTTATTTCACTTTTGGTTTCAAAAAGACGGCGCAATATGCTATATTGTGGCCAAAACAATGAAGCTTTTGCGTAAGAAGTTCCCTGGAAGATTGGTGTCAAAAAAGGGCGATATTGACTGGACTTTGAGATCGCCGGATTTGACTCCTCCAGATTTTTTTCTTTGGGGATACTTTAAAAGCAAGGTCAATGCTAACGGCCCGAAGACAATAGAACAGCTCAAAAGAAACATTCGTGCGGAAATCGCAGAAATTTCGACCGAAATGCTCGAAAATGTCATGAAGAATGCGCGAAAACGAGTACATTTTTACATCGGCAATAAAGGCGGTCATTTAATTGATATTGTTTTCAAAAATTAATCAAAATAAATTGCAAAGGTCTTAGCTGAATAAAAGTTTTGAATTTCCAAAATCGGTTAAGAATTGTTGAAGTTATTCGAAATTTACTTGGACCCATATGAGATGGCGCTCATGTACCTGTACTTCTTTTTAATTTGGTGTTGGAAATTCTTCGGCGAAATGAGAGGAGAATAACCCTTAAAGAATCACTCCGACCTGAACCTGCTCGGGAATAGTGAGGAAACAGTTAAGAGAAATGGATTAGACTTTCCGCATGGAATGACAAGGAGAGACTAGATCTAGAAGTAAATAAAGAATAAACCAAATAAAGGGTGTCCAGTGGAAAATTTTCAAGTTGGAAATAAAATAAATGAAAACTGAAAATTGTAGGTAATACTTTACCCCCAAGAAGGCCGCGCTGTAAATGGGAGGAGAATATAAGAATGGTCCTAGAAAGATTGTAACAGGCCAGCGAATAAAAGGAGACTTGGTGAGGAGCTGTCAACGCGGTTCTGAACTTCCGAGTTAATAAGGGATAAATTTGGGTATCGAATATTGTATTTAGCGGGTTTCAGATTTTTCCCTCCATTGACGGATCTAAAATGGACACAGGGACAAAAAAGTTGAGCCAGGAAAACTTCCCGTCAGTGTTTTCTAAGCAAAAATGATAACAATAGAAAAACCAGCCAGATACATTCAACCTTACTTGAAATTACTTGAAATTAATAGGATCCAGAACAGTAAAATCGAAGTTCATACAGACTCACTTAAATACATCTGATTCAAAATAGAGGTTCAAATTGGAGGGTTCCTGGTCAATGTTGCAATGCAAGACGTACGAACAGTACTGCTAACGATGAGCTCACTGGACCTGAACTGATCATTGCTCGCTACGAACAGCTGTAAAGGTAGCCGATCCCTCTGACCAAAACTAAACTACACTAAAGCGAAGATCCTGGCATTCATATGAAACCAACACCGCTGTATTGGAACGCAGAATCCAGCAATGAAAGCATAGTGAGTGTGCAAGGATTTTAACCACCATCCAAACAGGATAGGTTCGTAAATTCGTTTAGACAAACTTTGATGTAAGGGATTTGAAGGGGGCCCTATGAACTCCGAGTTGAAATTATTCCCTGGCATTCATTATCCCATATAGATTTACATTTGCAACTTTCTAGATATAGACAAATTATTCCTAGTTTCCTTTTTTCAACTTTTTATCTATATTTTTTCCCCACCAAGAGAAAAATTGCCTACAAAAGAGTTTCATTTCTATTCAATTATAGTTTCATTTACCTGAATGGAAAGTAACTTCATAATGATTGACTTCAAACCTCCTTCGATAGAGCAAAAGTCGGCATATGGACGGCTACTACTCCTACTATACTTATGTTGTTTTACTATTACTATTGGTTATTCTATAGCATAAATCGTTACGTTCCAAGTGCCGTGTTTAGGCTCTGTAGTGTGTTTGCAAAGGCCAGTATCCTCAGATGAACCAATAACTGATAAGATTTACCGACTATTTTCTTCAAACATATCCTTAATCAAATCAGCACCCTGAACGTGTATTTTGTGTTGTGTGTGTGCTGTTTTAAAGCGTGTTTTTATTCATTTTCGAGGGAGTATTTTGCCGAATATGAGTCGATTTTATCTTGGACATAGATCTGAGGAGCATTTTAGAAGATTTACAGGAGTCCACTTTTCTTTTGAATTAAATTTGATCGAAAAATATTAAGACCTTCCTGAAACCAAGATCAAATAAGGTTAAGGTAGCGACTGCCTAATGATGAAGGCGTGAACTACGATAATGAACATGGGCATTCTTCTCGCATAAGTAATTAGTGTGTTCCGAAGTAAAGACTACTTTCGTCACCCACTATTGTTTGGAAATCTACATATTTTACTGGTTTTATCAAAATTTGACAGTATTGTTAAGTTAATCACTTTATTGCCGAGAGATAAATTGGGCAGAGGTAGGCTAATAAAAAATTACAACTCTACAATCTATAAAAGTGGTTGGTAGATGGACTGTGAAATTGATGTAGGTATCTTCTAACAAAAGCTGCAAGTGTAAGTATCTACATTCCTAGGCGACCTGGTTAGTATTTTTCCGGCGACACTCCTTGTGATACACGAAGCTTACTTTCCATTTAGCATTTCATCCATGATAACCCCCAATATCGCTATTTTTACCGACAATCTAACGGGAATCAAGATCGTCGTACTGTGTTGTCCGCATGGATGAAAGGATGCCAGTGAGATATATGTATTAACAATTTTAATTTCAGCTGACCATGACTATGTTCTGAATTTTCGGACACAATGACTCTGAAGGTGATGAGATGAGAGGGTAGACGAAGACGGAATCTAGGTTTACTTCTATCCAGTACGTCTAACACACTTCTACAATGGGACATTTAGATTTTTAGCAAAATGACCTACTAATTGGCCAGCACTTCTAAGTGCATCGCTAAAATTAAGTTTTGAAGTTGGTTACAAATTTCACCGAAACATTTTAATGCCATTGCTCCGTTCATAGGCAGAGTAGATGCATATGTTAACCAATTGAAATGGAATTGAGCATTTTCAATTTATCACTTTCGAAGCATTTGGTGCATCTATCGAATTTATAATAATTGATTTGTTGACCAAGAACTGCATTGTAACCGTCAATCGCTCATCGTATTTGCTGATTTAACGGCAGGTGATTTCAAACTAGAAGGTTTCCGAGTTCAATAACAATGACTTGTTCAACATTCTCATTGACCTTTTACAGAGACACAACGAAACAATTTTAAATAGAATAAATAACAAGACTTTTTCCTTTTCTCAAGAAGTCCTGTCTAATTTTACCAATACCATTACAACAAGAGTACAATAAATAGAAATTATTTGACGGCAAATTTGACAGTCGTCGGCAGAACCTAATCTCATCGGAGCAATGCAGACATGATCGATTTACCTGAGCAGAGATGGGAGAAATATGGTCTGAAACTATTCACGGTCTTTTACTATTTCTCACTCTGTTTAGACAACCCGAGATATGGCAAGTCTGAATGTGATTATCATCAGACAGAATCATAACTTAAGTTCTGGGCCATACCAATCAAAACTTAGGGTAATCCTTGGCAGGTGGCTGTCTTAGCCGGATAATAACCTGGGTCCTAAAAGGACGAGGTACAAAATCTGGTCATATTCAACCTTTATTTAAAGTATGTGAACAACTTACAGTGATTCAAAACTATTTTTTAATCCAAACGAATCTAAGACCGGAAAAATTAAATTTTGTGTACAGTGTGAAGTAGTGTGTACTGTTTGTATACGTGTATTTTAGAGTATGAGTATATGAATGTATGTATGTATGTACATGCTAGAGTGTGTAAAGAGGCTCTGTTTGAATATGTATTGTATAACATACGTCTGTGCTGTTTGTTGTATATTTTTCGGCCTAAGTATATGTATATTCACATTTTCTATGGAGAGTGACTTTTTATTAATTGGCTATTGGCAATACCAAGGGGACAAATGCAGGTCGAAGCAGACAAATAATTATCCACTAGAGCTCAAACATAGTCTGATAATATCCGCTAATTCTATTGAAAACTTTCATCGAGGCATCGAGAAGAAAAAAATAAGGAAAATAAAAAAAACAGAAAACAAAATGGGGCGCGAAAAATCGAACCCATCTTAAGACGAGCGAAAGCTGGTTTTAAAGTTAATTTGCGAAGGCAAAACCTACCGAGAATCTGCTGTACTTGTTGGAAAATCCTATGTCGTAGTTAGAGACGTTGTCCATAAGTTAAAAATGAGAGTTGCTCAGAAAATAAGGACGGTAGACAGGATTCGAAGAAAAAGAATTATCGGAGGTAAATGGGAAGCATATTGTCAAGAAAATCAAAAAAAACCCAAGATGACAGTAAAGTCATTGACCACAAAGATATCCGAAAAAATTAAAAACTTGTCCCTGTAAGGTAAGGCGGGTTTTAAGGTCAAATAATTTTAATGGCAAAGTTGCACGACGCAGTCCCACGAAAATGGGTATAGGATCAAGTTTTGCCTTTCAACAAAGCACACTGCTAAATGATTAAAATGTGGTTGGCTTTTAATGCTCCAACTCCATTGAAAATGTGGGCGTCGAGCTTGAAAAAAAATTCTTAGCCTAACTATCAACAGTAAAAGCTCTCTTAAAGAAGGTCTACAACAGGAGTTCTGCAAAAAACTTGTCGATAGTGTGCCGTCTAGCATATTAAAAAGCATCTTCGAGTGAAAAACGGCCCAAGGCCCAAGGGAGAAAAATAGGAAATATAATACGCATAATATTATTAGCTTGTACTAGTGCTAGGAGCACACATAAATTAATTCCGTTCATTTTTGGGAAAGCCAATCACACACTTTTTTTTAAATACTCAGTTATTAAATACTTAAAAAAAATTAAATACTTTGAAAATCCAGTCAACTACGCTCACTCCAAATGTGCCTGGACTAATTCTACGATTTTCAAAACTGGTTCCAGAAGTTATTTGACTTGTGTAGGTACACTGAATTTATAAAAATTATCAGTAATCACATAAATCACGAAAATATTAGAATGAACCCAATTTCAAAGTAGTGGTAGGTATAAGATATTTTACCATCCTATCGAAGGGGCTTCAGAGAAGACAATGTACCTTGTTACGATAACTTGAGATAATATATCTTGACCTAGCCCATGCTGCTGATATATCCTTGTCAATGATGAGAAGTTGATTCCCCTCTTGAAGATGTCAACAACTCGCATAAGGTCCATTACGTTTCATGGAAAATTCTAATGACATGATGATACCCGTGAATGTGCTGTTAGATTGGGCTTCACAAAATGAATTTGACTTAGAAGATCCCCTAATGCCAAGAAAATTACGGGCAAAAAAAAACGAATCTGAATATAAGAAAAAACATCAAACAAATATATTAAGTTTTCCAACCGACTTAATGGCAGAAATTTTTTTTCACGTAATTCTTCTTAGGCCCTTAGTAAATAAATAAAAAAAACTTGATTTTGTTTAAGTTTCATAGACTTTTTATTAAAATATTTCTACTATATATAAAAAGCAAGAAAGAACTCTACCATAAGTAGATATTGAAAGACATGATTAATGGCTTCGATATTATGTCTGCTAAGAAAGAGATATTTATTAAAATGATGCCATTTCTATCAACCCATGTCAGTGGTATGTTCTCCACACTCACGTGACCTAATTTAATCCCTCACAAGATCAAAACGGAAACATCATTATATAACTCCCCTATACCAACCACAACTGGAAAAGCGCACCACGTTAGGGCCAATGAAATTAATTGAACTTCCTACATCCATCTTTTATACTATCCACTTTGCTCAGACGTTACCAACCAATAGTTTTTGATCTTATAAAACCATAGCACTCTATAACCATATCAAAGAGGAAAGCACACCACATTCTCTCCAATCTCCAATCTAAAAGAACCATCTACCATCCTCTAACCACTCGACAAATCATCCGAGTATAAAGCATATCTATTTTCACTTACATTATGATCAACAACTATGTCCACGACCGACTGCAACGCAGCACAATTACCCTCCTCCTGTATGGCCCAGCACGGGTACGGAGCTATCGGTGTCAAACACTGACCTCGTTTCAACATTACCCTGCCCAGCGTAAACGGAACACCCTGCTTATATCGCGGCAAGGCAACAAACGCCATATCTTGCAATATCTGTGTTCGCGTTGCAATCACATTTCTCGGCACATATCTACCGGATTGAATGTAGATGTTCTTCGTTGAAGCACACGGCCAGAGCAGATTATTTCCGCCCAGCTGAAATGTCAGCTCAGCAATTGGATTCTTATCACATTTCGCAACAGACAGTGTGAATGTAATATGTAGCAGTAGGATTAACGCAAGCAGACCGATCCGAAGGAGCATTCGTATGTTATACATTTTACCAAAATGGACCACACCACGACGACTATTATTGTTAGACGCACAGCGAACTTGAACTTTTTGCAAAAAACTACTCGACCGTTGGCATGCCAACTCTCTTATATAAGTTCCAAGTAATTCTTGATTACAATTTCCATCACAATGTATCTCCACCGTCATCGTGCCATTTGAAGATAATTTTGCGAAAATATCTCAGAATGCAGCAACATTGACCCTGCCGCAAGGTCAAGTTTCATGAGCAATCCGAGCGACGACGTCGTGGCGTGTCATTTTGGTGTTTAGCTACTTGTGCAGGGTCAGCATAAGTTATCGCCTATGCCGCTCTGAGGCGAGCTGGTGGTTCACATTTCATCGCATTACAACTTGCGAGAGCTAAATAACAGAATGAAAATTACATTTTCTTCCGAGTGCTGGGCAGCGGAGTGGTGCGGGTAAGATTGCTGAAAGGGAATTTGAACAGTGCTCTTTGGAGTGTGGTTTTCTTGGTAGTTCACCAGGGCGCGGTATGGTTTTTTTGGCTTGAAAGGAGGACATGTCATGTATGAGCATACTAGTGTGTTGAAGCATAGGGATTGTGCTTATGTCCGGGATATTTTTTTGGGTCGATCCACTACATAGGTGTTTCGTTCTGGATTTATTATTTTTTTTTTCTGAGGTTTCACCTACATTTGATTAACGGAGCGGAAACGTGTAAGCGGAGTTCGAGCTATCGTGGAATTAGGACCAGAAACAAATACGTACGACAAAGGTGTCATAACCGCATTATGGACACGGAATTCGGCTTGCATTTCACAAGAGGGGGAATAAGACTGTCATTGTTGCAATTAGTTAGTATTGTTGATTATAGATGATAATGCTGTAGGCTTCTAATCGAGGTAATATTTAACAAAATTGGGAAATGGATAAATAGAGTAACAAAATTTGATAAAACGTCTGTGTCATTATCAGTGAACATGAACAATTTGAGTTCTTCGACCTATATTCGAGGAAAACTAGGCAACATATAGCAATTGTTCCACCGAAAAGTTGTTTTTTCCTTTTTTCAAAAATATTTTTCTGTGACACAGGCCTGTAAGCCTAGCTGTAAATGTGTTTTCTTAACCCGGTACGTCAAGGGATTACCCGCTATCGGTGAATATTATTATTTACGAAGATGTCATGCAGCTACATTCATCACTCTCATTTGACTAAGCGGATCAATACATTGCCAGAATGACTCAGACAACATCCTCACCTAAACGCCAGTAAGGTCAAGTTATTGTCACCCTTCCACCATCAAACTTGAACAGCGTAGTATTGACTATGTTTAGACTTATGGCAAACCTTTAACCGGACTTTAATTTTCGACACGTCAATGCCAACATAAGAAAGGTATACCATATACCATACAATATGTAAGTCCTGTGGTCTACTCAACATTCCTAGCCACAAATATGAAGATGATTTGCGCAAAAAGCTCTCTTGTTACCAATTTTCTTTTATGGCCGTGAAAGTGTTTGCAAAATGGTCTGCAGACCCAGAAGGAAACATAATACGGTAATCTATAACATTATTTTTAATATCCTTAAGCACGAGCACATCTCCTATCAGTTCATTCTATTTACGATTGCACGCAAGCCAACATGTTTAAATGTCATACACTAGTCTGCTGTCATGAGATCTAACAGACTTGGGAACCTACCTGTCTGCTCAGGGAGTTTAATTTCCCTCTCCCCCACCGAACTTGCACTTCTATATAGTCCAGATACACGTGCTTGGCGTCCGAAAAACAATTTCGTTCATGCCACACGCCTGTGGAACTCTCTCCAAATATCTTTGAGAAAAAGCAGAAGCACAAGGCGATTTAAAATTCTATTTCTAGAACATTTAACCATAATTAGTTAACATTATCCTACTTTTTCTTTTATTTTTACTTCCTTTTGCGTTTTCTTAGTTATTTTTTTTTAATTTGAAATCGCATTATTAAAATAAATACGAAAAATAAATGCTGCCCCTTGTCACCTTGAACTTACTCATAAAATACTTTGTGTTGTAAAAGTTTATGAACATAAATCAAGGACAAATCAAATTTAGTTAGTTCGCCTATGTACGTGTATGACGTTAAAGTCGGTAGTTCTGACACGGAAATGGCGTTCCAATCAGCAATAATGTATGTTTACTGCATGTGTTCACGTGTCAACGGCAACCACATCGGGAACCATCGAATAATGCATAATCAAGGTGAGTGAAATAGCTGAGACATTGGAAGAAAGGATGCGAAACATCTTACCCAAAGAATTAGGGATGCGAAAATACTGCGCACGATTGGAATGCCGATTAGAAGAAAATGCGCAAACGATTTTCGCAGCAATCTTTAGACCGTTTCAATAGGATAAGACCTAATTGATTTTATGCGGCGATTTATTATCATAGATGAGACATGGGTTTACCACTACACGACAAAAACGAAATAGCAGTCCAAGCTGTGGGTTAAAGCCGGTGGTTTAGTACCAAAGAAAACAAAGTCGATCGCATCTGCTGGAAAGATCATAGCCCGCGTGTTTTGGGATGCGAAAGGGATCCTGTTAACTGATTATATTACAAAAGGCAGAGCAATGTACAATGCAACACACTTATACAGAAGGGTTGGCTGGCAATCGAAAGCTGCGGGAATTGGGATTTGGGGTACGATTTTCTCTGCCATTCACCCTATTCTCCTGATTTGTCACCCATTCCATCGGTCCCCAAACTTGAAAAAAAAAAGTTTCTAGTTGGCCCTGGATGAATATTTTCACAGACTTCCCCTTCCGGGAAGGAATACTGATGTTGGAGAAGCGCTGTACTGAAGTCAAAGTACAATAGATTATGTAGAAAAATAAGATTTTTTTTTAACTGAAACGCTCTTTATTTTTTTTTTTTGTTGGATACTGGGATACTGGTCCATTGTAGTACCAGACAGACACCTTGTCTTTATTGTATTTTCCCCGTTGTCCGGTGATGTCGAGCTAAGCGATTCGGCACCCACCACGTAGGCCCCAAGGGTGCGCCACCGTGCCCGAGCGAAGGCGGGACGGTCGCGGAGAAAGTATTCTACTGTGTCATCCTCCTCGCAACATGCAGCACAGTTATGCGCCTCACTGATGCCAACCACGTAGAGATGCTTGGCAAAAGTGTAATGATCCGTAATGACGCCCGTAAGCCTTCTGCAAGCATTTCTCTTTAAGGATAAGAAAAATGTTGCGGACTTCTTGCCGACATCAGGCCGTACGCGCTTAGTCATACCGCATCCTGAATATTCCCTCCATCTACGACTGTGTACATTAAAGACCCAGTCATTGATGTCAGATCTGACCGTGGAAGCAGGTAGACCTAAGGCGGGTTCAGGTCTTGAGAAACTCCGTCTGAGCCCCTTCTAGCGAGTTCATCGGAGATCTCGTTTCTTGGGATTTCAGAGTGACCTGGGACCCATACAAGCCTAAGTGAATTTAGTCTTCCGACTTTGATCAAAAAGGTCTTGAGTTCGTGCTCTAATTTGGAGTTGGATAGATGGTTGGACTCAGCTTTGAGTGCAGCTTGACTGTCACTGCAGACGCATATGCTTTTTCCCCTCCATTTGTGTTTCACAACATAGTGCATGGCCATTAGGATTGCGTAAATCTCTGACTGAAAGACAGACGCATATTTTCCTAACGAGAAGTGCAGTTGAATGCTTTCGCGCTCAAAGAAAGCTCCAGCGCCTGGTCCCTGCCCAGTCCTGGAGCCATCTGTGAAAATGCGAAGACATTCCATTCCATGTTCAGTGTCTGGCCAAAGCCAGTCCTGACGCCATGGAAATGTGACTGTGAAATTACAGCGCAGTAGGATGGCAAGTGTCATTGCGTCAGAAGGCATATCTATGAGACTGGGGTCGTAGGATATTTCTCCCCAATGCGAGTTGTGGGAGAAATGGCTTTCAGTGCACACCCTCTGATATATATGTATGTCAAGGGGTGGAAGATTCATCATAGAGCAGCTCCCGGTGTGCTGGGGAAAGCCCCTGTGCAGCTGAGACAGACCGCTCTTTGGAGTTTGGTGAGTGAAGCCACAGCGTGCTTGCGTGTTAGCCTGTTCCTGCATATGAGATTATTGGTCTTATCATTGCCATGTAGATCCGAAGAACATTTTTTAGGCGATAAGCCCCATGTTTTGCCAAAGGCACCTTTGCATTGCCAAAAAGCTGACAGCTCTTTGGTTGTTTTGGACTCAACATGCTTTGACCAAAAAAGCTTGCTATCTAGGATAACTCCCAGGTACTTAGCTTCCTTGGACATCGGGATGGGAATACCTTTTAGCATCAGCTGATTAATGCCATTAAGAGGATTAACCAACAGCCCATTTCTCGTGCACCAGTCTTCGATTACATCTAGCGCCGCCTGCGCCTTGAAACAGACAGTCGCTAAACATGAGCCGACAGAGAAAACAGCAACATCATCCGCATAGGCCTGGGCATAGATTCCAGAGGCATTGAGAGCATCGAGCAGGGAGTCGACCACCATGACCATAAGAGCGGAGGCAAGATGCCAACTTGCGGACAGTCCCTGTTTACTCCAGACTTGACAAATTGTTCGAGTCCTGCATTAGCGATCAATGTCCTGTGCACAAGCATTGCTTTGATTCACAAATTCATCTACGCCATGCCGTCCAGCAGAGTTCCACATGCTGTCGAAGGTAGCATTATCAAAAGCTCCCTCAATGTCGACGAAAATGCCTAGTACGTACTCTTTCCTTTCGAAAGCGCATTCAATTCTCCCAACTAGGATTTGAATCGCAGTCTCGCAGGATTTTTCGCGCTGATAAGCATGAGAGAGGATGCATTCAAACGGCAACTTTGCGCACCTGCAACTCTACTAATCTCTCCATACTTTTCAGCAAGAGGGATGTTAGACTGATTGGCCTACAACTCTTTGATTTGTTTGGAATAAAGACCACTTTCACCGCGCGCCAAGGAATAGGTACATACATATGTATGCAAGTACCAGGCTAGCAGTGAAATTTCTTTTCAGATTAAAAAGCAGCTACTAATACCTTTTTGCAGCATTTTTTGAGAGGACATGCGAGTTCGAAACAGTTGGTGATGGCGCTACTCAGGTTATGAACGGCATCCTCCACCAATTGCTTTGTTTTGAATTTAGGTAGGGCTTGAGTGGATTTCTCAAGCTCCTCTCTGAATCGCACCCAGTCCGTCTTTCTCGGATTACGCTTGGGCTACGAGGGGGAGATCCCACACTTCAATTGGAATTCGATATATCTATGGTGTGACAGCGTAACATCAGGCACGACTCTTCAGTTAGTGATGGCCTTCACATGTCTATTAGACAGGGTTAGGTCAATCACTTCTTGTCGTCTCGCCATCACAAAGGTTGGTTGAGAGCCAACATTGTTGATGATAAGGTCAGACGAAAGAATGAAATTTAAAAGATGGTCTCCTTTCCGGTTGCATTTGCTGCTGCCCCAAACAGTGTTTTGAGCGTTAGCATCACAGCAGATGATGAGTCTAATCCTTCTGGCTTCAGAGTACTCTGCGAGTTCAGAAAACGCCTTAGGTGGCGGGGGCAGTACCGAGTCGTTGGGAAAGTAAGCAGACGCCACGACGAAGTGCTCAATTTTTCCGTGCGCTTTATAGGTAACTTTCGCAGCCACCAGACCTTGAATTGACCACGTTCAATAGCCGACAGTGAATTCGATATGTTGAGGCATACCCTAGGCCTTTCGGATTGCTTATCATACAGAATCGTAGCATCACATATACCACCAAGCCCACACAGGCATTTATTCCACACCCATGGTTCCTGAATGGATACAATGTGATGATTTGTACTACTTCATGCAATTCTCCTAATCTGATAATTAATCTGAAACGCTCAGTTATCATTGTCTGGCCGAGAACTTTTCGCCTATGTTTACCTCCTATGTTCTCACCTTGATTTTATTTGTGAGTAAGACGATATGTACATATATGGTGGTAACGTGGTAGGCAGGTAGGTGGTATTTACCATACATCAATTCACTTCAAGAATTGTGGATGGGCTCAGAAACCTGAATCCAACCTATTCGACCGTGATTTCAACTAAAGGCACATATGTATATGTATAGAGAGCTATAATTCTCTGGTATTGTTCTTCAAATCTAGTAATATTTTTTTAAAATTCTCTTGTAAGTTCCCTTTTTTCTAAAGGGAACATCAATTTCAAAGATCCTTAGTCGATTACTTCTGATACCGTACTTCATCTTGACTGAGATTGTTTTCAGCTTATGTATGCCACATCTAGCATCAATTACATCAATAAGGATTTGCCGGTATTATTGGTTCAGAAATCGATGGAATGTTGGAATATGGGTTAAATATTCAGCACATTGGAGACAATGTTGAAAATATTCCCATAGTTGGTCTATGACTTAAGCAGACATCGCACAATTTTAGGAAAGCCCTCTACAAAGAATGTTTTAATCTCTTGCCATTTGAACTATTTGACATCAACATTTTGACTCTTCTGTGCGAATCCGCCCGCACAAAAAACTCGGCGCTTATTTTTCGAAAGGCTTGGACATCTCAAAAGGCAGAGTAGTTATTGACTCCTATCAAATGTCACTCTCGACGGCCGTCTAGTCCCTTCATGAATGTTAACATTTTTTTATTCATTGTTCCTTCTAGCAATCACCATAATACAAAATCTTTTACCCGCTTTTTTCTCCGAGGTACTTTCTAATTTACAGCATTTACTTCCACCAATCCTTAAAACAGAGTTAAATGAAAATGTCATCTTAATTTTAGACACAGAGGAGTTCCTCACGAGCAAACCTAAGGGAAAATATGCCATACGATTAGATTATGTTCTTCCCTTTGTCCGTTTAATATCCTCCTAATCTTACTAATAGCAGTCTGCCTTTTCACCAGATGTTTCTTGTTTTTTAATACGATTTTCAAGTGTTTTGCAATATTCCTTGATTGTCTCGGTTAAGATTGTACTGCCCCGGAAATCGCTCTACATCATCTGCTTTTACATTTTGCCATCACAACCTATTGAACCAAACAAATTGGCCATTAATACAATCGATAATTTAATTGATTTACTGGATACTCAAAGCGAAATTCTAATTTTCGATGACTTCAACCTTCCTCACCTTAAATGGATCTCTTCAGACAACCACTCGTTTTACATTGCCTTTAACCCCACTGTAGCCAAAGAATGCCTCTTCTTAGATCGCCTAGCTGATTCAAACCTTAACCACATCAGCGTAATTTAAAATTACTTGGGCAGACCTCATTTTCGCAACAGACCCCTCAAACTCCTCAGCATCAACTTGTCCGTTGTCCCTACCAAACATCGTAAGCTACTATCCTACTACTATCCTTACTAGCCTATCCCTTTCTCAAGGTGAATTCCCCGGATATGGAAAACCTCTTTTTTAACATCTATACACAAAAAGGGTCCGAAGAATGACATTAAAAACTACCGTCCCATTGCCAAACTGTCTCATATACCTAAAATATAAGAAAGTATTTTGTATGATAATTTAAGTTTTCAATGCAATTCTCTTTAATCTCCCACAGACAACACGGCTTCTCAAAGGTAAGCCTACAACAACAAACAGAAAATGGCAAGGAAGTCGATGTTATCTCAACTGACTTCAGTAATGCCTAAAATTTATACATAAAATTTCACACAGATTAATACTCTTTAAACTGTATTCCCTTGACTTTGAACCCATCTTATTAAAGTGGATTTCCTCTTACCTGGAAAATCGCCACTACAGCGTTCGCTTTAGATCTGCCCTCTCTAACCCCTTCCTTGCTTCCTCCGTTGTCCCCCAAGGCGTTAGGCCCGCTTCTTTTTATCCTCACCATTAACGATATTGAAATGGTTATCAAACATTCCCACATCTCTCTTTATGCCGACGATGCTAAGTTCTTTAAGATCATTTCCTCAGAACATGACTCTTCTCTTATTCAATCGGACCGCAACAGCTTTTCCACCTCGTGCTCCAAGAACTGCCTCGACCTTAACATTTCCAAGTGTCAATTTATTATTTTCTCCCGCAAACGTAACAAACCTCCTCCCCGCCCCTACTTTCTCCATAATCAACCCCTTTCTGCCGTCCAGGTGATCCGCGATCTTGGCGTATTATGATATAGGTTACCCATAGATTAAGATTATCGGCTTACCGTTCGGCTAGCATTCATACTTAGAGATGGCTCAAGAGGGGGTTGGTAGTGGGGATAACAAAGTTGAATCATGACACAAAACCATTTACTATGCGTGAATAGATATTTTCTACCCTGGGTAAACGTAACCCAGTGCTCCGTTTGAGAGTCAGTAAACAAAATGACAGAGTTTATGTGCAGTCATCTAAAGTAGCTGCTGAGTTTGTGCCAAACGCACAAGGAGAGGATCACCTTGCGTCAGTCATGATTTGGTGTTACAGAAATCAATTTTTGTAAAAAAGGAGTAAAACTTCAGCAGCAATCTGCCAGTAAACTGTTTCGGGAGGGATAGTTAAGCCGTTCAATCAGTCCCTCTTTCAAAACATGCCATGGTCCTTTTAACAGGACTCTGCTTCCGCCCATAAGACAAAAACCACAAAAACTTGGCTCACCGAAATTGTTCCTCGCTTCAGAAGCATTGACCACTGGCCATCAGCAAGTCCGGACTTTAATCCTTTTGATTACACACTATGGTTCGTTTTAGAGGGTGTGGTGTGCACTAAAAGGCACCCAAGCCTGGAATCGCTAAAAAAGAATTTAAGGAGAGCAGTCGACAGTCTTCCAGTGCCTGCTTCGATTGACGTATGACCAACTCGTCTCAAGACCTGTATAAGGGCAAATAGAATTTCATTTTGAATAAAATTTAATTTTTTATGTTCAAAATAAATTAATAAATATTTGTGGAAAAAATTAACTTAATATCTCTTGTCTTTATTTTGTGAGACCGATATAGATTAATAACAGTATTTATATCCAGTACTTGGAAAGTCCGGGCTTAACCATCAACATTCATTCGTTGTAAGAGATTACGTGGTTTAGGTTCTGCACAATTTTGTTGCTAGTATAAAATCCTGTTCCAGGATCCGTAGCGTCACAAACGTAAATATAGCCGTCCTTAAATGATGTTCCGTTTGAAAATCTCACTTCTTATACCGCTGTGATATACTACTTATACTATACGATATACTACTCATACTTACTTATTTCCTTGGAATTTATTTTTTTTTGCCACCTAGCCTAAACTACCCTAACTTATTATAATCTACCCTAGTCTATGTAAGTCTACCAAGGGCGTTTGGCCGATCTTGCCTTGAATAGACCTTATGAACCGAAGATACCACTGACGAAGTCCGCTCTAACCACCAAAAGTGTTGATTTTGTCGAACGTCGGGCATTGTACATTCTACATTCCGGGCGAGACGTGTGTTGCGATTAAATTCTTGAGGGGGAGAAATGCAATTGGCTAGCCCACTTGAGCATTGTGCTATGACAGCTAACTAACACGAACCTTTAAATTGTTAACACAGTTAACCTCTAAACATAAAGTATAAATGTTTTCAATAAACACATAAAAATGGCTTGGGTGCCCTTTTTTCATGTAATGATGGTTTTCATCAAATAAGGTAAATTGTTCAGGCAAAAACACATTTGATTAAGTCCCAGGAAACAATTCGATTAAGTTTATCTGCGCAAAAATATTTACATCCACATATGTCATATCACATCCCATTCGAACTGGTTTTATAACCCGATCCTTAGCCTGAGTTTCCTGGGTTATAGCAATATCGATACATATTTTAATTACAATTTCTAGATAGACAAATCGTCGATTTGGCAAATCTAGTAATACATTTCATTACCTTCTTAGGTTTGTTACACTACTGTAATAACTGATACACAGATAAAATCCATGTTGGACTTATCAGATTTAACGCATTTGGCAACGCCATTCGCATTATTCGAGGACGGCATCCTGTATCTAAAGGGTCCGCCATCTAACTTTTTTTTTTTCAAGTAGTGCTTATTTCGTGAATGGTAACACTAAGCTCATGTCTGATTTGACAGATAATTAGTTTTATCCTTCCGCTGAACGAATATGGTTGTGTATACGCTTGAACAACGCTTCGCTAAGTGGGCCTGCGATCGACTTACAGAAGATGCCGATTTTGCCAAAAAATCATCTTTTCAGATGAAGCTCATTTTGATCTTGGCGGGTATGTAAACAAGCAAAATTGTCGCATTTGGGGCACAGAAAACCCGCACGCATCCATTGAAAAGCCGGTGCACCCAAAACGAGCCACTGTTTGGTGCGGATTTTGGTCCAGAGGCATAATTGGGCCATTTTTCTTCGAAAATCAGCAAGGAGTGGCCGTTACAGTCAATGGCGATCGTTATCGGGCCATGTTGAACGAATTTTTGTTCACAAAAATTGAAGAGGAGGATATTGGCAACATTTGGTTTCAACAGGAAGGCGCTACGTGCCACAGCCGAAGCTACACTCGATGTTTTGCGCCCTGTTTTTGAAGATCGCATTATCAGCCGCAGAGCTGATGTCGTTTGGCCATCTCTGAGCTGCGATTTGACACCGTTGGACTATTATTTGTGGGGTGCCGTCAAAGATAAGTGTTACGCCGACAAGCCAGAGATAATTGACGCTTTAAAGGACAATATTCGTGAAGCCATTGGTGAAATACAGCTGCACACAATCGATAATGTGCTTAAAAATTGGACCGATGGTGTAGGCTACTGCACGGCCAGCCGAGGCAGCCATTTGAATGAAATTATTTTCCATTATTAACCGGAAGGATTGTACTTTCAAATAAAAAAAGAAATTTGAGAAAATATTCAGCAGTTTTTTTTATAGCATTTTCAAAAAAAAAAAAAAGTTATTTGGCGAACCCTATATATACATAGTTTAATAGTCCCGTTGACTATGGTCAATCAAAGCAGTCAAGTGGAAGTACTACAAAACCTGGTTGTAAGGAGCATAAGTTCAAGTCAAGTGATTCACTAGACAACCACTCACAATGTCAATCATGACTTGAAGTCACTGTTGTTTAACCCGACCAAGAAGCTTTCACCGCCAGTTTTAATGAAACTTTTTTAACCACCCACGAAAATTCAAATATCGTGCAAAAGAAAATAACATTGAAAAATGGAATCGTCATGCGATATGCTATCCATAATATTCGTGGCACGACATCTCATCGACATTTGAATCAAAGTAAATTACATTTGAGAAAAATAAAAATTATATTGAAGGAACCTCGTTATCGAATTCAGTTCCCAATAAATCATTTATGACCCCGTTGTTATTTACTACTTTCACCCCAATTTACTGTCATCATCAGAACAAGGTACGAGTATATGGCCTGGAGCTAAAAATATTCGCGAAATTGTGCGTAAAAGAAAAACGAAAACCATTAAATTGAATCAAAGTGTCAATGGGAAATCAGGACTTATTGACCGTGGCTCGATGTTTTCGGCTTGTCAGTTGTACCAAATGCTTTTCGCTCGTTTGTGTTTTTCGTGGTCTTTTGGACAGGATGTCGAGTATTTGATTGTGATGTCGGCGTAATGCCTATTAATGATGATTCGCGTGTTTGACTTGTTGATGTATAATGAACTGATTCGCTGTTTTTATTTATTTGGGAAATAATAGCGAACAAATTTACATCTCTGGGTTGATTAGGGAAAATATTATTAAAACGTTGTCAATGGCAAAATGAATAAATTGTTCAGCTTGTAAAAATTTGATTAAGGGTTGGCGCATTGATGATTACGTGATATTTGTAGGTGTTGCTGTATCGATGACAATCACAGACTATTTCCAATATATGTACATATATTATGGTGTAAAACTCAAATGATGTTGTTGTACCTAGGGAGGGAAAATATACAAACTACAACTCGGAAGCACTCAAAAGTCACAGTGATGACCTCTGATGCAGATGACACAGCGATCTATTTCCGTTCAAAACTATATCAGCCACAAAACTTACTAATATGTATAGCTGGGGAAAAAGCTCGCCATTTACAAGGTAATGGAAAGACTCCTTCGCCTAGGCGAAGAAAATAACACACAACATGCAGGGACATAGCAATTACTTTAAATTAAATTTTGCCTCTTTTCCTCAAACTTCAAAAATTCAAATTAAGATGAAACAATGAAGCCATACTCTCATATCATTAATAACACCACAGCAAATGCAGTCCCCAAATGATCTTCCTGAACTAAAAACAAATCGCTAATAACAAAAATAAAAATTGTTATTCGGAAGGCTGACGCACTCCAACAACACCCTAATGAACTCAAACTATTTACCAAGACTTAATCAATACATATCTTGCTGATTTCAGAAACAGATTTTAGAGAGAGGAAATACTTTTAACCTACATGTATCAAACAAATCCACCTATCAACAAAGCTGATAGTAGTACCTACAGCAATAATGATAAGACAGAAAATCTCCCAAATTCAATTTAATGATCTATCGATAAAACACGAAAACTTCATTAAAACGCTATGGAAAAGATGCATTGTAGGAGGTGACTTTAATGCAAAGAACACAGACTGGGGCTCTAGATTAACAAACAGAAAAAGGAACATCTTTCCTGGCGCACTTAAGTCAATAAACGTATTGTAAATTGCCAACCAACATACTGGCTCGCAGACATGAACAAGAGACATGACCACACAAAGGTTTACCGAGGACAAGCTTAATCGCAAGAACTTGCCTTGAACTTTCATTTGACCAGTTCTCAATTATTTTTGCCTACGTGACCAAAGTTACCAAGCTTACTCACACACAAGGCTTTACAAAAAAAAAACTGACTGGCGAACTTTGAAAGAGACCCTCTCCACTCAATATTCTTCGATAATTTCATAACAGGAAAATGAGAATAATCCACATCACCTACACTTCCAAAATGCGAATGAAAAGAACCCAATCACACCGACGTCTAAAGAAAAAATTTGATGAAATCTAATAAAGACCTATTAGATTAAATATATGGTAGACATATGGTATATTTAACGCCATAGAGAAACCACATAAAAGACAAAACTATTCATTTACAAAACCATAATAAAACCTGGACACACGGGCACAATTGTGGGGAATTTCAAGAACTTCTAACAATCAAGTGATACAGCCTACGCAAAACAGGACCCTAAGAATTATTGTCAACGCAGAATGGTATGTACCAAAGGTAATTAACAAAGACCTTCACATAACAATTGTCGCGAAAAATATAGGCGAAGTCACAACATACAACAAAAAAAATTAGTTTCGCTGCTCCAAAAAATATTTAAGTATTAGGAGCGCAAGTTCTTGCTGTTTTTTTGATGAAAATGCAACTTTATTCTGAAAAAAACGGTTGCAAATGGATCATTCAAAGTATTGCCCATCGCTAGCGGGCATACGCTCGCTCGCATACCGTCACGGTAGATGTGTTCGTCTTTTGAGGCTATCGACGAATCCAGCCATTTTCAGATGTCTTCATATGAATGGAACTGCTGATCAGCCAGACCATGTGCCATCGAACGGAACAAGTGATACTCGGACTGCACAATATCTGGGGAATATGGCGGGGGTGGGGTAGGACTTCCCATTTGAGCGTTTCTAAGTAGGTTTTAACGGGTTTGGAAACGTGAGGCCGAGCGTTGTCATGCTGTAGATTCACTTTTTTGTGCCTCTGCTCGTATTGTGGCCCCTTTTCGCGCAGTACTCGGCTTAATCGCATCAATTGAGTTCGATACCGTTCCACGGTGATGGTTTCGTTTGGTTTCAACAGCTCATAATAAATAACACCGACCTGATCGCACTAAATATACGGCATAACTTTCGCAGCGTGAATATTCGGCCGAGCCAACGACGTAGAAGCATGACCGGGCTTTGGGTTGAATCCATTTTTCATCACCCGTAATGATGCGATGAGGAAAACCCTTCCTTTTTTGCCACTGGAGCAGTTGTTCACAAGCGAAAAACCGACGCTCAACGTCTCTTAGCTTCAAATCATAAGGAACCCAAGTTCCTTGCTTTTGAATCATTCTCAACGCATACATACAATCGCTTGGAAATAGCTTGGCGGGTAACTCCTAATATTGAAGCAAGCTCTTTTTGCGTTTGGCATCGATTCTCATCGAGCTATGCCTTCAATTCAGCATCTTCTAAGGTTTTTGGCCTTCCTTCACGCGAACGGTCGTCAACATCGAAATCATCGTCTTTGAAGCGACGGAACCAATCACGGCACATTGTTTCACTTAGAGCAGCATCTTCGTAAACTTTTTGGAGTCCTTGATGCACTTCAGCCGCCGTTGAAAGAAATAAGAAAAGCAACACTTCCCGCAAATGATGGTTATTTGGCACAAAATCAGACATTTTCACACAACCAAAAGTATACGACGCAAAAACAAAATCACTAATGTGTCTAAGCGCTTTGTTTGCCATATATTATGTCTAAGCTTGGTTCATGTGGTTTTGGATACGTCACAATCGATCAGCACTTACTACTGAAACCATCTTTTGATAAACAGCGATAACTTAGTTGCACACCTAATACTTCTAGTACCTTATTTGCTGGTCCAACTCTCGTGGATTTTGGATTTTGGATCCACCAAAAAGAACTTCTTAATAACGTATGCTTTCGTTATTTGGGAGACACTTTTAATCTAAAGTTCTACAATACGACCTTCAGTTTGGATACTTTTTTGCTTTGGTCCTCAGAACATTTAAAACTGGTTTAAATATGGAACTGATCGAACTTTAGAGTTAAATTAAAATAATTTCCTTTTTATACACACTCAAATCACTACACCCATACACCATAACAACATCACACTCAAAACTACATCTAAAATCGTTGATCCAGGTGGCATTGAATATGTCTGGTCTTCCTAGGGTAAAATATTCCAGAGGTGAACTAGTTCCCCGATCGAATCTCCGGGTGGGTACTATCCATTCAAAAGAAAGTCACAAAAATTAAGGATGGACTCGTGGAACTTATGCAACTTGTACAGACTGGGTGCTTTCCAAGCAGCTTTCAATGAAATCAGTAAGTATTAATTAGACACTGCAGCGACAGACATTCCAGTAATGGACGATAAAGAGGTAAAGGACACGTTATGTGAAACAATCGATAAAATATTCAGTCATCATTCCCGTAATGCAACAATTACCGAGAAATATCTTTGATGCCAAGTTTTGACAAGATGCTGTCAAATGTCCTCTTATACGAGTAGAAACTGACTTCATATGTAAAGAAAATAATTGGAGACCAAACGTGACCAGGTTTTCACTATACGACAGTTTTCGAAAAGAAATAAAAATTCCACCAAACGATCCACTAACTGTGCGTAGGCTTTAAAAGGGTGTTTGACTCTGTAAACCGATCGATAATATTTCATGCCCTTATAAGTTTGGGAACCCCAAAAATTTTAATTTTCGTGGGGGCGAACGCCCCCATTTATTGGGCTTAATTCAAGCTAGCTTAATCTAATCTTAACCTAATCTCACTTATGGAGGGGAGGGTGGTTAAGAAGGCGGATTTTTAGGCATCGAGTGCTGAGGTTGAAATCGAAGTAAGGATTCGAATTAACAATTCCCAGCATACGAGAAATAGGTTCATTGGAGCCATAGGCAGTACGGGGGGTGGGTAGATAGAAGAGACGGGGATTTCGTACGTTGCGGGGGTTAGTGTTGATAGAGACAGAGTTATAGAGGGTCGCGCAGTCAATGGTACCTGAAAGGAGACGATGGATAAAAAGAATGTCAGATACAACTCTTCTTTCTTCCAATGTGTTCATGTTGATTAGTTTAAGGCGGTCTTGGTAGGGTGGTAAAAACAAAGGATTGCCCCAGGGGAGACCTCGAAGAGCAAAACGTAGGAATCGGCGTTGGATGCTCTCGATTCTAGAAATGTGGGTTTGTTGGTAGGGAGACCACACTTGGGAGGCGTATTCAAGAAGGGGCCGGACAAAGGTTATGTAAAGAGATCGGGTAACGTAAGGGTCCGAGAATTCTTTAGACCATCGCTTCACGAAACCGAGTGCAGAATTAGCTTTAAGGATTATCTCATCGATGTGTGCCCGAAAATTAAGCTCTTGGTCACATAATATGCCAAGATCGCGAATGACTTGAACCGTGGAGATGGGTTCATTATTGAGGAAGTAGAGACGAGGAGGAGGTTTGATTCGTTTACGTGAAAAGGTAATTGATTGGCATTTGGAAATATAAAGCTCTAAGCAATTTTTGGAGCACCAGATGGAAAGGTTATTGAGATCAGATTGAATAAGGGAAGAGTCATGACTGGAGGAAATGGTCTTGAAGAACTTGGTGTCGTCGGCGTATAATGAGATGTGGGAGTGTTTGATCACCAATTCAAGATCGTTTATGGAAAGAACGAAAAGAAGTGGACCTAAGTGGCTGCCTTGGGGGACGCCGGAGGAGGCTAAAAAGGGGTTAGAGAAGGCAGATCTAAAACGAACATTATAATAGCGATTTTCCAGGTAAGAAGATATCCACTTCAAAGAAATGGGGTCGAAGCCAAGGGAGGACAATTTGAAGAGTATCAGTCTGTGGGAGATTTTATCGAAAGCTTTACTGAAATCGGTTGAGATAACGTCGACTTCTTTGCCGTTCTCTAAGGCTGATAGGGTAAAGGACACAAATTCAACAAGGTTAGTGGTTGTGGATCTGCATTTGAGAAAACCGTGTTGTCTAGGGGAGATTAATGACTTGCAGCGAAAACTTAGTGTTTCGTACAAAACACTCTCGAAGAGTTTAGGTATATGTGATAGTTTGGCAATGGGACGATAGTTGTTAACAACGTTCTTAGGACCTTTTTTATGTATAGGGGTGATAAATGAGTTTTTCCATAAACGGGGGAATTCACCTTGGGATAGGGATAGGGTGAAGATTTTCGAGAGAGGGCGAGAGATGGTTGAGGAGCATTTTTTTAGAAATATGGCAGGGAGACCGTCGGGTCCATGAGTGAATTCATCATTAAGTAGATTTAATTTGTTTTCGATGACATGAGAATCAACTGTGTGTGGGAGAAATGGTCCAAGCGAAAAATTCGGTAGATAATCAAAGTATGAGAAGTCTGGAGCAAACGAGTCGTCGGCGAAAGACTGTTTAAAAAAGGTGGCGAAAAAGTTGGCGATAATATTGGGATCATTCGAGGTTTGATCGTGGAAGGAGAGGGAGGTAGGATAGCCATCGGATTTTCTTTTATAGTTAGCAAACTTAAAGAAGGACTTTGGATCGTTTATAAGATTGGCTTGCGTTTCTGTTAAATACCGTTGATAGAGGAAGTTGTGTAGGGCGGTAAAGTGGAGATAGCTGCCCAGGTAAATAGAAAAGTCATTGAATGATTGAGTACGAAGGAAGTTTGTCCATTGCTTATTTCTTTTGTTTCTTAGAAAACGGAGCCTGCGATTATACCAGGGTGGGGAGGTGGACGAAGTTTTGCGTTGTGAAACGGGAACGTAAAGAGATAGAACGTAAAATATTTCCCTGTAGAGTATGGATATAGCATCATTTACGGTTAGGTTATCAAAATTGAGACGGGCATTTTTAAGGTATTCATTTATTAGATGAAATTTTGCTTTGTGGAAATCGTAAGAGGCCAGAACTGTAGGAGGTTTATTCTGTGATGGAGAATCGTGAAAGAAGGAAAGGAGGAGGGGAGGATGTAAGTTATCGATGATTGAAAGGGAAAGGGGACTATGTGAAACAGAAGAGTTGAGAGGATCGGTTGTGAATATGAGGTCGAGTTGTCTACCCATGTAGTTTAGTACGCCACTAACTTGGCTGAGGTTTGAATCTGTTAGCCGATCCAAGAAGAGACATTCTTTGGCAGTAGTGGGATGGGTGGCAGTGTAAGACGATTGATCGTCTAATTGGGTCCATTTAAGATGAGGAAGGTTGAAGTCACCGAAAACAAGGATTTCATCTTGAGGGTTTCTTAAATCGGTTAATTGGTCGATTGTGTTGATGGCGAGTTAATAGGATTCAATAGGTTGTGAGGGCAAGATGTAGAAACAAATGATGTATAGTGTCTTCTGAGGTAGAGCAATCTTAATTGAAACAAAGTCGAGAAGTGGGGAGGATGATACTGCAATAAGGGAAGAGTCAATTGTATTAAGGACGGCTAGTAGAACCCCTCGACAAGGACAACCGTCAGTGAGTCGGCTGAGTTCGTCATCGCGATAAACATTAAAATTTGGTGGGAACAGTTCGAGGTTATCCAAAAAACAACAAAGGGTAATTTAAAATGGGAAATGTCTTATCGGAAACATTCGAGAGGATTAAAACAAGGAGATATTTTATCACCACTTCTTTTTAATTTGGTACTGGAAAGAAATTAGGAATGGAATAACCCTGATTGGAATTACATTCATTCTAGCTTACGCTGTCGATCTGGATCTGCTTAGAGAAAGTGAGAAAACATTGGGCGGCATTCAAATGGGAAGAAAGCGAAATAAACTATTTTAAATACGTGACAGAGTTTTCTTTTTGTATGTCGAAATGTTGGGCCAGCCTGTTGCCTGACGTGCGCGTTTGTTTTGGGATCCCATGAAGGGAATCCTTTAACTGGCGCCCGAGTAGGGACCGGCAAATTAAAACCATATTCTTTTTGCCTGTGGATCAACAAAGACAGGAACCAGTACTCTCTATCGAGTGAACGTCGTTAAACCTATGAGAACACAATGACCATTCTGAGTTCCTAATGCTAACTTTCCGCATACCCATGAGAACATGCGGATATCCTAGAAGGCTAAAGGATACGGTAGTTAAGATTGTTCGTACCGCGAGTAGGTCGCTTACAAGAATAAACGTTTGCGACCAAAAGGGAAACATACGACACTTCCTTGCCGGCTCCCAAGTTTTAACCCTCCGTGAGAGGAACGCGACGCGAAACTTATTTGCATTCTGTGCGACGCGAAACTCATTTGAATTTTGTTTTTTTTTACCACTAGGTGAACAGAAAAAAATATATTAACACAGACGTGCAGAACGCAAAAATGCTAAATTCATATTTACAGACTGGCCCGACTGATCGGGTTAGTAACGGCCGAAGGGTTGCAGATATTTGAATACACAGCTCCGCTGATCCCAGTCAAGGAAGGCAAGGCATGGATGATCAACGGTAACTTTAACCTCGTTCACGTCATCAACTTGAACGAATTCGAGCAGCAGGTAGCGGAGATAAGCGTTTCCATAAAAAAGCAAAT
Organism: Merodon equestris; assembly: GCA_958301585.1. NCBI lineage: Eukaryota > Metazoa > Arthropoda > Insecta > Diptera > Syrphidae > Merodon > Merodon equestris. Next base: position 73,636,304 of record OY284414.1, on the reverse strand, counting down.
CATCGATGCAGGAAAAAAGCAGCTCATCAACTTTCATCTGGCCGAAATCATTGATCGCATCATACTGCTGAAAGGAAGACCCCGAAGAAGGGAAAGATCAATCAACTGGATTGGGGTTGGGACAAGATCCTTGGGAGTCAACAACATATAGTGGAGAATAACAACCACCAATATAAGATCAACGAAAAGATCTTTGGAGTGATGAAGGAGATGATAAGGAAAATTAACTGGGTTATCGACCAGTGTAACGGTGAAAAAATGGCGGCCGATGTTCAACGGTTCCGGCAAGACATTTTGGACCAAGTTCTTACAATAAAACAAGCAATTATTGCCAGATGGCGAAAAGTGGTATTGTAAACAGGAACCTACTTAACCACGACGAAATCAGTATGCTGGTCAATGAATTCGAAACGCTTCCATACGAGAACGAGGTCGAAGCAGTTGAGTTCGCGGCGCCTTCGGCTTACATGAATGATTCGGCACTCCTATATGTCCTGGCAATACCCAAAGAAAAGAAAGAAAACTACAACCTACTTCTCTTGAAACCATCGATCACCAACGGTAAACATGTCAACATCGAGTTCGATAGAGTTTTGATCAACCAGGGAGAAACATATGGAGTGGTCGACGACTGCCTTTCTATAAGCAATTCCACCGATTGCAAAGAAAATGCATTGGTGAAACTTTCCGAAGACGACTGCATAGCCCGGTCACTAAAAGGAGGCCAGGCAGCTTGCACTTATACATAGTACAAACATCGACGAGGTGATCGAACTCGTTAAAGAAAATACCATCCTCGTAACCAACTTCAACGGACAACTGACAGCAAAAGATTCAACACAATTGTTAAAAGGAACGTACGTCATCTAACTTAATAATGAATCTATCTGCCTCAATAACACGAGTTCACGAGTTCAAGCCTCACTACTTTTCAAGTCTTACCATCCGTCATGGTAAACATGACCAGTCAAGGACACAAGGTAGATCTCGGGTTTGTTCACAACCTCACCCTCCGGAACACATTGAGGATCTCTGCAGCATCGGACGTCGTAATTTTCGTGATGCTGGCATCGTTCGCCTATATGGTATGGCATAAAATCGATAAGAAGTTGAGCCTTCCGACCCGAAGGCTACCTCAGGGTACATCGACCACAGCCTAGAACCCATTTTGGCTTTCCTGCCGAGAGATGACGTCACTGACGTAAATTCTCGAAAGAGGAAGAGTTAGCACAACGCGAGCGGCGATGATCTGCGGTAATACGATCCACTAGCCTTGACCGTGGATTGCATCGGTAAAATGTGGGAACGCGTTCCGGCGAAACTTGCATGCGAGGAAAGACGATCCATTCAGGGGATTGCATCAGCAAACAGAACACCTGTGTCAGCATACGACCGGCAATGATACGAAGTGGCGAGATAAGGCTAGGCAGCAGTCGATCGGCGGCAGTCAATTCGGAAGAAAGCGATGTAAACTATTTTAAATACGAGACAGAATTTTCTTTTTGTAGGTCGAACTGTTGGGCCAGCTTGTTGGCTGGCGTTCGCGTTTTTTTTTTAACTCATATTGATCAAAATGTAAAGTAGATCATTGGCTCGTTAAATAAATAACAAAGCATTTTAAACAGAGAGATATGTATCTGTTTCTTTAAAAAAAGTAGGAGTTACCACAAATTTTACATAAAAATGCTATGATATTTTACATGTACATAAGTCTTTCAGCTAAAACATTATTTTATTATTATTTTACTTTTGGAAACTTTGTTAACTTATCTTTAATATTGGCAGTCCTCCAAGCTAAGCAGTATATAAATAAATAACAAGCGTATATATTAACAAAAATAAATAATTAAGTAAATAATAAATGATGTATAAATAAATTAATAAATAAATAAATAAATAGGTAGACAATACGTTATTAATTCAAAATTCGCTCTTTTGTGTAGCTTGAGGAGTTTACTTTGTGACACTTGTAATTTTGTAATATTGAATTACGCTCTGTCTTCCTATACATACAGCAGTAATGTTTAGAAAATTACTTTATGGGGGAGTGTAACATCTTTATTGTTATATATATTTCCTGTAACGATTTAGAGATACATATGTTCATAGAAGGTGAACCTGGTACCTATATACTTAACAGAATTGCTGTAGCAAAAAACAGAATTTAGCTTGTCACCGTTCAGCTTAATGTTCCACTGGTTAAAATATTGTTTTAATACCGCCATCGCATTTTTTTTTCAATGCTGAGAGCAAGCTTTTGGGATGAGAAAATTGCAGTGTCAATGTAAGTACATTATGTAAAGTGGGCTCTAGAACGGAACTTTGTGGTAACTCTGGTTGAAAATAAATGGGTCCAGAAACATTTCTATTGACACGAACCTTATTTTAAATTACTTTAATGCAAATAATAACGCTAAAAAGCGTTTAGTTGACATACAAATGACCTTAAAAGTGAAAAGCCGCATAAATGGTATAGCAACTTACTTTTTGTTTGCGAATAACTTGACAATTGATGAGTGTTTAATTAGGGGGCGAGGAAATACCCTTCACAAAAGATTACGTCATATAATGGCCAGAATATTGCAAAAACATGGCTCATTTCTTTGAGTTGAGAGTGAGACAAAGGATTCCAAGAATAAGTCAAGGAAGAATTTGCCTCTAAGCAGGTTAATTTCGAAACAAAAAGTCATTGCCGAAAGTATATATTTGCATAATGAAATTGCTTTCGTAAGAAATAATGGTTTTACGTAAACAATCAAAAGTCAAAACCAGATATTTAAAAATTGTCGCCACCAGAACTTGTGTATTTAATGAACATTTTTATTTTTTCATTATTTTTTCTTAAAGATATTGTTGTTACTGTTTAATAAGAGCAACTAGGCCAAAGGCTTTCGGCTCTTGGAAGAATTTTTTCAGTTTGTGAAAATTATTTTGGTTTGATTTCCTGAGGGGTCCTACTCTATGGTTGTCTTGCAGTGTCGGATGTGATGATAGGAAGCATGGATTGAATAGATGCGTGATAGTTATGGTGCAAAAACACGTGGGGTAGGATGGTAGCGAATCCCCTTGAGGACCTGCTGCTGACAGTTTTCGGTATGGGTTTTTGGGAATTTTGACCGAATTGAATGCAAATTGACTGCCTTGTAGTGGTATTGGTAATGTTCCCACTCAACAGTTATTTGTTGCTAGGTACATTCCTCATATACTACTGTGACCAAATCGGAAGATGAATAAATAAATTGTGTAGTCTTCATTTATTATTCCAAATAAATTTCACCCCTTCCGACAAAAGACACCTTTTGCCAACATTTATTTTTTCTTCAATTCTCGAAATAAATAGAAACCCAAATGGAGTTTCGGATTATTTAAGCTAATCAATCAATCGTAATCTTTTATTTCCCAGACGTGTTTTTCACCGGTTGTTGTTTATATTGATATTATATTGATCATCTTTTTTAAACACGTCTTCTGCCTTCTGTGAATTATTTGTAACTATCTAGGATATATTTCTTCAAAAAACCTGGTCACCAAAGCAATTATGCAATATTCTCAACTTTTCCACAACAAACAATTTATACAATTCAATTGAATGCAATATCTTTGTCTAATAAATTTCAGCAAATATATTTTTAGTTGTTCACGAAATCGTTAAATCCTGGCGAAAGATAGTGTTTTTGTTTTTTGACTCACTTTTATTTAATTTCACATCGAGTCGTGTGAAATCGGGTGTTTTTAATATTAAAAAAAACAGTTAACCCATCAACTTAGTCAAAACTAACGAATACACAATTCCCTGATTTCAACATCATTCCCTTCACTCTCTTTAGTATACCTCCACAGATCAGGGCAACCAAACCCAACAGAGAATGCTAGAAGAGATCTAGGAATATCTTTCACGAAGGAAGTATAAAATGGGACATAAACCCCTTTGACCCATTCAAATCTCCTGGAGAAGACGATATCTTCCCAGCTCTCCTTCAGAAAAGAAGTGCAAAAATCACATAATTAACATCTTCAGGACCAGCTATGCATGGGGGTATTTACCGACAAGCTGCAACGAGGTAAAGGTAAAATTATCCCAAAAGCAGGCCGCAGACCTACGGACCTGCCAAAATCATACTGACCAATAAGCCTTACCTCATTTTTCCTAAAAACAATGGAAAAAGTACTGAATAGACATATAAGAGACGGTCCTCTCAAAATATCACCGTTCCTCAACAAACAATAGGCCTACCCGCCTGGGAAATCAACCACGCATGCTCTTTACGAATTAACAGCCCGAATCAATAAATCCCTAAGCGACAAAGAAATTGCAATAAGTTGCTTTCTTGATATTGACGGTGCTCTCGACAATACCGATCGGCCCCAAATACAACGTTGCATCCTCAGCACAGGGGTAGATAATATCACATGTAGATGGATTCAACACATGCTTAGTAACAGGAAAATAAACACCTCACTAGGCTATGATAAAATCAGTATAAAAACCACGAAAGGCTGCCCCCAAGGCGGAGTTCTCTCACCTCTCCTATGTTCCATCTTGGTCAATGAGCTGATTAGCATACTCAGCAACAATGACTTATATGTCTATGCTGATGACATTGTGATCCTAATTAGAGGAAAATTCGACGACACAATCTCGGAACTCCTCCAAAGGGCACTCAACCTTGTTGCGAACTAGTATATAAAAGTTGGATTAAATGTCAACCCTAAAAATAGCACCATAGTCGTTTTCACCAAAAGAAGAAGCAGGCATAAACTTACAAAAACCCACTCTATTTGGTGAAACAATAGAGTTTTCAAAGGAAGCCAAATATATAGGTGTAAAACTAGATGAAAAGCTCACTTGGAACTGTCACATCACAAAAACCATTGAGAAAGCCAGGATCTCCCTATGGACCAGCAAAAGTCTCACTGGAAAAACTTGGGGCGTTATTTCTAAAATATCTCGCTGGTTATACACAGCCATTACCAGACCAATACTCACATACGCTGCGCCCGTCTGGTGGCACAAAACAAAACAAACATCAGTACAAGCCAAGCTCAACAAACTACAAAGACAAGCTTGTATCTGTATTACAGGAACTATGAGAACAACCTCCACAGCAGCGCTAGAAGTCATCACGGACATACCACCCGTACACCTCCAATTTAAAAAAGAAGTAATAATATTCGCTCATAAACTTATCGCGGAGGATGACTCTAATTCCAGGCTATTTCATCCTGACATTCTTAATGAACTAAAAAGGCGTGAAATCCTAAAAATAGCCCATATAGACATTTGTCTTCCAAGGTATAACTTCAGTCAAAATTTTAAGGTCAAAATTCCCTCTCGACACACCTGGAAACAAAACAGACCTTCCTTCGAACCTATATGGTACACAGATGGATCCAAAAGGAACGAAGCTGGAGTATACGGAGCTAACACTCGAACACACATCTATCACAGTATAGACAGATACAACTCCGTATTTCAAGCAGAGATATTCGCAATTGAACTCTGCCTCAGAGAAAATATAGACAGAGCAATAACCAATAAAAACATTTGTATTCTCTCTGACAGCAAACCTGCACTTTTAGCTCCCAAAAGCTACGAAGTCACACCTAAATTGCTATGGGACTGCTTACAACTATAACGCGCTGGCCAACACAAACAGAGTTCACTTCATGCAGATATCAGGACACAGTGGACATATAGGAAACGAAAAAGCAGACCGATTAGCACGAAAAGACTCTGTATCACCATTCATGATGCCAAGACCATTCTACGGCATACCTATCAGCTCCATAAAATGCACATAAAGGAATGGTTGAGGAACGCGGCCAACCACCACTGGACACAAACGGAAGGTAACAGACAAGCCAAGATGTTCTTACCTACCACTTCCCTTAAAAGAGCGAACAATTCCTTAAACTTTCTAGGAGTCAGATTCGTATAATCATAGGATTCCTCATCGAACACTGCCCGGTCAACAAACATCTTAAAACCATGGGCATCACACATGATGACACCTGCAGAATGTGTAACGAAGAGGCGGAAACAGCAGAGCACATACTGTGCCACTGTAATTGATTCATCAGTACACGACACAAACACCTAGGTAGACATTATCTTGAAGCAGAAAAAATCGCTGCTAGTTCACTCAAAAGCATACTTAGTTTGATTATGAACTCAGGATTTTTGAGTGAACTTTGAATGGGGGACATCACAATAGGCCCATCAGAAGCCGCAGTGATTAGATGACATTGCCCCTCCCCCCACCTTAATCTAATTCAAGTTACCCCCAACTTCCCGTACTTTTTGGGCAGAAATTCACAGATTCTCATTTTTCCAAGAGTGGGGATGAAATTCTCTCAAAGAGAAGTGGAAACACAAAAAAGTACGGGAACGCGTTGAACCAAAAAAGTTGCACACATTTTAAATGTCAAAAACATATGTTTGAATTTGATACATTCTTGGATTCGTTAGCAGGTGCAATATACTAATTTGCAAAAACATACATATTATTTTCAGATTACTATTTATTAGATGATTCAGCATATCCATTCATCATTTAATAACGCCATATAGAGACAATGCACATCTTAAAAATGCACAAAAGAATTTTAATATAAAATTGAGCTCTTGTCGTATGACGGAATGACGGAAATCAGCTGATTTCAAAAAGCTGTGACAAACTACCCACATAAATTTCTTGGGTTGAAATTCGCAGCATGGGGAAATTTTTTACTCTCTCGAGAGCGCTCTCTTTTGTCCAAAAGTGTGAATTTTTGGAGTACGGGAACAGACTTTCGTAGTTTTTCGTAGTTTTTCGTAGATTTGGACTGTTTTTGTCAGGTACGGGAACAGACCTAATGAGAATCTCGATTCAGACAACGAATGAGATGCTGCCATTGAGAGGGATATTTCGATAAGCTGTTTAATATTGTATATATGTACATGGAGAGAAAGTAGCACTGAAATACGATGTTATCCACATAGAAGAAGAAGAAATTCAGACAGAACATACAACTCATCGAGGAAGTGAAGGAAGCAATTCAAAGACTTGAATTGCAACATTGCAGGAATCGACCACCTGCTAAATATGCAGAAGAGGAAATAACAGAAAAGTAACATGGATTCAACACAAATATGATGGTTGCCGAACACAATGCAACAATCACTAAGGGGTCACACCACTATCAGGTTTTTACAAGGTGCATTCGAATATCCTCTTGAAGAGACTGATATCATAACTTAACGTGCGACCAGATTTTTACTATGCGACAGCTTGTAGTCCACCCAGTCTAGGAATATGGAAAAAGTTTTAAGCGAAACATTCGAGATACGTGAAAGATCAAAATAGAGAGACGCCTTGTAACCACCTCTTTTTAATTTGATCCTAGAATACGTAATGAGATCTCTTCAGGAAAATAATGAAGGAATAACCCCTAGTGGAGTCAGTGAGAAAACAGTCAAGAAAAAGGAAGAAAGTCTCATAATTACAGGAAAGGAACTTAATTTAGATGTAAATGATAAGGAAATCAAAGAGATAGTCACTATCCCATTTGAATTGATCCAAGCCTCGCACCTGACTTCTTTGTAGAGTTAAAATATCTGAGAACCGTGTTGGTAGTAAAAACCGACATAAAGATCAAAATAAATACAAGGCAGCATATGGGTATATACGTGCTTCTTTGCAATGATTTTTATCCGCAATGTTAAAATTCATAATAGTGGCAGTGACACGCTACGGATGTGAACTAACTAACTAACCAGGATGCAGGAAAACAGATTTACAGTGTTTGAAAACGAAATCTTGAGAATCTATGGTAAAAAACGGGATGAAAAAACAGGCGAATGGAGAAAACTACACAACCATGAATTCGAGGTTCAGCCCCAATTCTGATTAAGAGGCAGTATACGCAGAACGAATGGACAGTAGACAGTCAATAGAATAGTTAGAGCAAAAGTTGAGGAAAAACACTCCCAAAGAGGCCACCCCAGATGGAAGAACAATATCTAGAAAACATATAATGGAATAGCGAAATATGGAAGAACACACTTATGACATGGAGGCTGGGTTGGGGTTTTCGGCAAAGCTCTGAACTCCCGACTTCTAAATGCCGATTAATAATAAAATAATGAGAATATCAATGATACACAACTCTTCTTATAAATATTATACTTAACTTATCAGTTTTAATTAAATGGAAATTAATCTTACATCAGCCAGCATGCCACAGGGAGGGTATCCCAATTTAATGTCTAATTTAAGAAAATAACCGTTATCTTTAAAGTAGGCATTAATCTTGCATACGAATATGTACATATGTTCAGATTTAAAACAATCGTATCGAACTGTCGTTTCATATCCCCTCACATTACTGTCTTTCATTAACGTCAAAAATCTGAATAAATTATTCTACGAGTTCCTTGAGGAATATGAATGTGTAAGTTTGGGTGCCTAAGTGACAAGCATGTACATACGAGCAGTATTATGTTAAGGATGATTCTTAACATCGAATTATATTTGCTTGTGACATACCATACATGAATACTTTTATGTACGAATTTATTTTCATTACAATTTTAGCAGTGAGTATACATATGCAAGCGTCTAATTTAATCATCATCAACATATTCGCTTGTCTACTTTGCAGATCTTAGTTCTCAATCAATATAAAATAAAAAAATTGATTCGTATTTTGAGTTGAAAAAAAAAATTATTCTGCATAAAAATGGGGATTCCAAATGGAAGGTTCGAGGTAATAAGTTGAATATAATACTGGCATGCCTAACATCATTAACTTATGTTTTACGGTAATCTACAAAGAAGCAAACCAATGCGTGTGGCGCTAAACAGTAATCGTCCTACTACTACTGCCATCTCAATACTATAGCCAGAAAAACGCAGAGTGGATTAGAGAGTAATAAAAAAATAAATAATAAAAAAAGATTTGCACATTTTGATACCTCATCACCAATTCATCTTCCAGTCAAGCAGAACACCAAGATATTTAAACTGTGTAAGATTATCAACATGAAAATAATTATCAGCGCAAGGACTTTCCATAAAAAGTCTCTGCGAGTTAGGCACTGACCAAAGACCATAGTTTCTTATCATGAAGACTAAAAAACATAATTTTAGTTTTGTCGCTATTTTATGCATTTGACATCAGTGACTTAGGGCTTCGAGGTGACCACAGCAGAAATGTTCAAAATCACTACTACAGTCATATACCATATCATCCGCAAACGCAGTAACTTTGCAATTATGTCCTTGTTAAAAATAGTGAATTGATAAAAATAAAAAAATAAATAAAGGACCAAGCACCGAACCTTAAGGAACACCTCTAAAAGCAGAGCATCTTGAAGTTAACAACATTCCAGTGTCTCAATAAACTTTGAAAGGGCTACAGAAGAATCATTTTCTTTGAGTATTCTACCTTTATATTATACACTAGGCTTACTTGCTTTTTTAAATCCTCGACATATTTTTAAAACCTCTTTTAACATTACTAAAACAACTATAACGGCTGCGTCTTCTTTATTTTTGGGAACAGAAAAAAGACGCAAGACCCGTGTGGGTAATGTAGAGCATGTGGTTTCAGCGGATTGTCTTTGACCAAACATTTGTACACCACCAATGCTATTCGTAGAAAGATATTTGTATTAGCAAATAGTTTCATTTTTATAACTTATTTGGACTGGACATTCCAGAATGCGTCCACTCTATTGAATTTAAATTTGGGCTTCATGTCTGCAAACTATTGTTTCATCACTTTTTATGATTCATGTCGGAGTTCTGTAGGGTTTTCAAACTAATTTTGTCATTCTTAAGCCATTTATCACTGGCTATGTTCGATGTTCCACAGTTTTGTTCCCATTTTTTTTTTGCTTCTCGTTTCATGCAAGACGTCCAAAGAAAGGTTGTGGCATAAAACAATTGATGTGCCAATATCTTCGGCGGCTTTTCTGACTCGGCAATCATTCGTGCACTTCTCATACGTTTATATCGGCTGAGGTATTCACGGCGTTCGTCATCTTGCAAGTCTTTATAGCCTTCTAGAATAATTTCTTGAACTTGATTGCACTAATAGGAACAAAGGAAGCTATTTCGATACTATTGCACAATTTAAAGACAGAGGTTGATAAATAGTATATATCATTCAACTGAAGCATTCGTTTTTTTTTTTTTTTTCATAAAATATTGTACATTTTATAAAATAATATAATAAAAAGACTTTAAAAACGTTCTATATAAATAAAAATAGAAAAAGCTAAGATAAATCAATAAATAAACAAATAGCGATAGCATAATATCAGGTACTTAATTGATGGAAGATGGGTTGGAAGTTTGAGCTAAGTATTGAAATTCTTTCCCAAATTAATTCAACATTCGCTACTTGAGTGGTAACGGGGAGATTAGGCATCATTTTCAATAGTTTAATGCTATCTGAAATATTTTTGTTTTTAAATTCCAGTTTTTTTAAGTCTATCTTAAAAAAGTGTGCTTGACGTGTGGGAATATTAGGGTTCGTTACAAGGAGAGTCATTTTTTTCTAGAAATTGTTTGCCATGTTGTCGGCAGTTTAAACTCTTCCTTTATGAATTTAAAGTGGAACATAATGCGTCATTGGCAATTAAAAACATTAATCAAGCATTTAAGGATGTTGCGATAAACGAACGCACTATACAAGGGTGGTCCGATAAGTACTTAGCGATGCTCCAACTTCTTTAACCCGTCTGAAAAATACGTTTTCTCGAGGTCTGCAAAGTAGGCCTCCGTGGCGGCGATGACCTCCTCATTCGACTGAAATTTCTGCCCGGCGAGTGACTTTTGCCCAAAATTTCATGCAGGATATGACCCAAGCGATCTTTTGAAATGCCTACTGTCTCAGCTTTCTCGCGCGCACCTTCAATCGGCGGTCTGCCAATACGAGATCGTGGATTTTTGTCACGTTATCCTCCGTGGTAACCGTTTTCGGGGCACCTGGACGTGGCTCATCAAAAACCGAAGAAGAGTCACCGTATACAGCATCCAAACGCTCTTTGATTTCGCCGCGCGATTTCCCTTCCAAAAACAAGAATCGAATTACCGATCGATATTGCTCTTTTTTATTTTTTTTAAAATCCGCGGACACTCCCGCTTCCACACGCGGTCAAAACAAAACTACGAGTCCGATCCGGCTGAAAGTAGCCGTCTACTAGAATGTACTACATGATAGTAAGTTGTTCTTGCGATACTAGCGCCATCTGGCGGTGGGGCTAAGTACTTATCGGACCAACGTCGTATATGGAGAAATGCATCTTGTTGTTTTTACAAGAAAATTGTAGATTCTATTTAGGCCTGCACCATCATACACGACCTTATTGGGGTAATACTTAATGAACTGGGACTCTGTCGTTATGTACATTCTGAGACAGTCCCTAGGGCACTGCCTTCCAAATACATATATGATTCTTTCATATGATACCTAGAAAAGATGATTTAGCATGCCTAGCCTGTGAGCTTGCAGCACAGACCTTCTAACCATACGGTATCGAAGACCTTTTCAGAGTCGACCTGACAAGCACCCGTATATTGATCAGAAACCAGTTTTGGCGCAGCGATAGAGTATCATGCCTCAAAACCACACTGGTTGTCCCGTATAAACCCATTTGATCAGAGCTCTCTTAACTACTTTTTCAAGATCCTTGAATCGGAGATTAGCAGAGTTTGTTCTATCTATATCCCGCTTAGGGATAGAGATAGAACTGCTGTTTTCTAACGCTCTGGATAATGAATATTGTTCAGTATTTTAATACAATCAAGACCCTCGGCTTTCCTTAAAGGCAGGGAATACTATATTACTTCAACTATATTCTCAGAAGGAAAATATACATATGTCCCGAGATACCTGGGTTTCAATTAAAGAACGCTTTTTTTAGATCATTTATGATTCTTTTTGTATTTGGATCTGGAAGTGAAGTTTTTACTAAGGAAAGTACAGACAAAGCATCAACCTTTTCAGCACTTGTAAACAGCCTGAATCTACTAATGTGTTTATTGGCCTTTTCCTGTTTTTGATGACCTCGACGTTTTTCCAAAATGGTTTAGAGTCATCACGTTCACTGAGCTTTCTGTTTCACATTGTTTCAATGTTCATAAATATCATCCGAAATTAATTTGGTATAATACCGCAATTTGGTTCAAAGTACTGGATGGCGGTATCGTCTTTTCATCGAATTGTACTGCATATGTACTTACATATGCGATCGAGCAATTGAGATAAGCAAATATTTTTATGGATTTTGGGAAAATTAATATCTACAGCGCTTAAAACAGGAGTTAAAGACATTTTTTAGCCTCTTGGTTAGTTGGGAAACTACTAAGCCTATTTTTCACCAACGTGCTGAGAATGTTCCAGTTAGCGTTTCTTAAATCAAGGATGAACTTCTAATTTATAGACACGAAAAAATTAGGTGGAGTTATAATTGAGGCTGATTTTTTATAAATAGGCCCAGGGCAGAGGGTAGGGTTATGGAAAGAGGCCCTAGGTAAGACTCTAGAGCAATAAAACTGAAAACGGATAATTATAAGACAGATGACATGGAATATGCTCGTATAATAAACGCACATCAATATCTACATACATATATTCTCTACACAACGAGTATCAATCAGTTGTAGTAGCGAAAATCACTACTGTCAACACGTTAGCATTTAGAAAGTGGCAAACATTTAAAACAAAAATGTAAATTTTCTTTTATGTTTTTATAAAAACCGTAAACCTACAAAAATTAATTCAAGACGTTAAACTATTTCTCCATATCGAATATGGCCTATTTTATCCATATTCCCTTTTTATTCATATACTTTAGCAGGTAAAAGTTCAAATGATCACCCCCTGCGGGATACACTGACAATTTTCTTAAGCAAAATGCCTTTATTAATCATTTCATACAGATAAAACTGAAATCATTTATCTCTAAAACCAATTTGTATGACAAATGGATGTCCTAGATAGTCCACGTCAAATGTCCAATATCTATTTACTCGAAAAATGATGGTATAACTGGGCTAATAAAGTTTCACACAATATATCATGTCGCAGAAAGATATTAATGTATTCTCGCAAAGTTCAACAGGCTTGATAAGTAGCAAGCGTGCTAATATTCTATGTTTCATAATATCCCTCACTTTACAGATAGAGCATTCCCTCAGACAGTTGCTGCTAAATAGATTAAAAAGATTCTGAAAACAATTAATTTGAAATAGATAGGAAAAAAGAACCCAAACCCATCAACCCTAGATGCTCCTATAACTAAAATAGATGCCTAATGCTGCCTTAGTTGCCCTTTAAAGTTGCCGATGCTTTGAGATCTGTTCGTGTTAATTGAGAGCGAATTCCATAGCCCTACGACGTAAATGAAAAACTGTTTTTTCTCACCTTTTAAAATTAGGTAATACCAATGTTGCACCAATATAAACACCGAGAACAGTAAGGGCTCCATAATCGATCCTTGAGGAACTCCCGTTTTGATTTTGAGAAAGGTTGAAAAGTTACCATAAGGATATACAGCTTTCTGCGATCTTCGATTTGTAACCTGAAACCTTACCGAAACGGTGAAAGGAGCTTATGTTGGTTTAAGAATGAGTTTAAATACTATATGAACGGCAATATAGAGATTGGCCGTTATACTTATCATGATTATTTCCATGTTTAGAAGCAGGTACATATGATTTTAGAAGCCTTTCAGGATCTAGGGTAGATGGAAATGGTAAGGCGCTATTAAATTCATATGTGAAATGTGTTGAGACGGCGCAGAGTAGTGCGAAAACATAATTTTCACGAAAGAAATCATCTTAACTGCGGATTCCTTTCAAGATAGTTATCGCTCCACTCTTATATGGTTTACGAGTACATATATGGTATTTGTGAAACGTATACCATATATTGTCTTGTGCTGACTATGTTGACTGTTCAAGAAAATTAAAATTCAGGTGAAACGTTAATTTTATTAGGATAGAATGCAATGTAATTTGATTAAAATAACTTTTTTACAAATTCATGAACAAATTTGGTCCCATTTCACATATACATTTGTAATCTTTGTATGCACAAATACAATACATATGTATTGTATTGTATATACAAAATGTGACTTCTTTACAAAAGTAAGAGATTTTTAACATCTTGGTGAAAATCTAATTTGTTTTTGGTTTTAGGGTCACTAGTAGCATGTGGCTGACATGTTCGTTTATAACACTTCGGCTAATTTCCTCGAATTACTGTGTCAATATAGTCTTTATTTCACGCTTCCTGTGCCTCCTCGGTTAACATCCCTATCGGTAGAATCACAGCTGAAATAATGGTGGCTCCGTGCCACAGGAGCACAGTATTAGGCATGTTGAACCAATTATACAAGCTTACCTATAAGGTCCAAGTTTCTTGACAATATTTTTCAAAGTTGGCGGGATCTACAGCAGCACCACTGTTGATAGTATCGAGAATAATTCCAAAGCGGCGAATCAGTTCTTCATTCACACCAGTAATATTAGCGGTAGTTTGAGGATCCTGAAAAAAATCGACGTGATGTGTTGCCATCGTTTGTGGTGCCCATTCCTTGTTTTACCAAATCAATTTTGAAACCCTTTATTGATCTGAATTTGTTCTGAATTTCTTTCTTTTTGTGCTCCATATGCGGTTTGGTGCCAATTTTCAAGACAAACTCCATAAACTTGATACGCGCATGAATAGGTGGCAAACCAAGTTGGGGGAGGTTTCGTAAAACTTCAAAGTCGTTCGTTTGTAAATGTGTCGCCTTGCATATGGGGCAAACTGCCATGGATGGTGTTTCAGTTACTGCCTGAACAACTTTTCCATCGATCATTGATAGAATCAATTTATGATGAATTCTGAAAGTTTTATCATGAAGGACAACAATTGATTCAGTTAACTGTGAAATATTTTGCTTCACTCGTTCAACCTCTTCCCGGATGGTCACAGGCGTTTCCTTTATAAATTCGGATTTCAAAGCTCTGCATAATCTTGTTGACGCTGGTCTTGGATTTTCCCGGTAAACCAGATTAGAGTTGTTTTGGTTAGCCAAAGGTACTAAACATGTGAGGAACATATTTGCATCTGTTATATCTTGACTGTTAACTTGTACTCATTGTGCCCTAAAGAGCCGTCGCAGCCCCATTTAGAAACTAAGGTAAGCTCATGGCTTAGAGAATCTAACTGAGTCTCAGTTTGAGTCATCAAAATTGTCTTCGTGGTATGGTCCAGCATGAATTGTAAGGGCATTTTGACTACATTTTCGAATACTACCAAATTTTCAGGATAACACAGTACTTTAGCTTCCAGTACTCTTTGATACGAAGGAAAAATGTCAAACCCTTCTTCTTTTGCTGATTTTCTTAAAATTTCATACTGGTGTTTTGAGAGAGAGGCATTTGCCATTAGCGCCAAAGCTTTTTCAGCGCTGAATCCTCAAGACCTATAGTCGATGACTTGAATTGACTTGGCAGCTGATGTTATTAGTTGTTCAGGAAAGTTTTCTTTTAGGTTTTAAATTTTCATTTGTTGGCTTTTTAAGCAATATTCTTCAAAAGGCTTTGGCGAGCGACCTCTTTCGCTTATTGTATCGATATTATTTATAGAGCATGTGTTTGCCAGCCAAACCTCGTTTTTTTTTTTTAATGAAACGGTCTTTATTTCGACTTACTTCTTTCCATCCTCTATTAAAGTGAGGTACGAATACCTTGTGTAAATAATTTTGTATTTACTTCAATTGATCAATAATTGATCAATTAATTGTTAAATAAGGAAAATCAGTTTTCACTTCTTCCACGCGCTTCACAATATCACGGTCACTGGCTAAAATTATTTCTACTATTTCAACTGGAAACTTTCCATCATGAGATATATATACTACTAGTTGGAAGAAACTATAATGACGATATGAGGAAAAAATCAAACAGCTTTGGCTGAAGATATGGTGAGATCTCCATATAATGACGGACAAGACCAGAACAGACTTTTTAACGGTATTATTGAAAGGATAAACGGGGACGCAGGTTGACGCAGCTGGAAATGGTACGTTGTTTGGGTAGGAGTCTAAAGAATATTTTCAAATAGAAAACAAAACGGAGGAGTATGGAGCACGTTCATTTTGCTTTACTGCAGTTAGCAAAAAACCTATAACTGCTTGAAGAATTGGAAAATACAATTTATGATAACGTTAAAGTTTCCTTTAGACCTGCTGTAAAACGGATTTAACTTTTTAAATTATTATCAGCTTCGTTGCATGCGCTAGAAATGATTACATAATGTAGCGACTTTTAAGGTGTTGCAACTGTTGTCATAAGTGTAAATATTTCTCCATTCCATCGAAATGTATTATCCAACTCATATATTTTCAGAATGCGAAGCAATTTAGGGTTTCAAAGGATTTGAAAATGTTAAATTTTTTCGCCTCTCACACCACTGTGCGGCGTGGATGATTAGATTTAAGAATTTGGGGTTCATAAAGTCAAAGCCAATGGCATTACATTTTATTGCAAAAGTTGATTTAAGCACATTCTCCTCATAGACTCTAAAAAATCCACAGCTCTCGGTCAAGCTGGATGTATTACTAGGATCAATGATGTCATATTCGTTCCAATCACCAACGCTACTGAGACGAATTTCTTACTTATCTTCTCGTGGTTGATGTTTTTCCAGGTTAATGGGATTGGAGATCACAGAAGACCTCGGCGAGCTTAAATTTCTTCCATAGTTTGTAGACCCTGTCTCGACTTATAATTAGTTTTTCAATACGACTAGTTAACCATTGACATTAGGTATTACGAGGTTATCAATGATGAATCTAAAAAACTCAGCCTGCTCATCAAGGAAAGATATGAAGTGCAGATTATTCATATTAATTATGATTGTACTCGGTATAAATGATTTACTAAGCCAAATAGTTTTTCTTTGACCCCTCTGTTGCCGTAACCCCTCAGCATATTGCCCCGTCTCACTCAACTTTTGTGCCTTGACCCTTTGCCGCTCGCCTTGTATAGATGGCAACCGCTAGTGGCCGTGCTACTACGTGCCGGTTCTATATTTCAGTATGTCGTTGTATCGGGCGCGCTGTTTCCAGATATAATTTAATGCCAATCAATACAAATTAACTTTTCAAACGTGGCACTTGTATCCGGTGTCAATAATAACTTAACAGTTGAAAAGTATCAATATCAGAAACGAACACTATCCAAACATTCTGACAGGATTACTTCGCATTTTTTCGCATGATGGCATACCGTTGCTGCTGATGCGTAGGATATCGTTTTCATATACAATAACCGGTCAATTTCATACATACGAGTCTATCAAATAATCAACGGACGTCAAGAGAATATTTTAATAAAATTAGTAGTTAAATACCTAAATCTTTTGATGTCAATTGATTTCAAAAATGCGAACATCAATAGTCCTAAAACTGTTCGTTATCAAATTGCTTGAAAATTTAAACTGCTGATTTAATAAGACCCTGTAGGCTGACAATGCTCTCCTAACAAAAATCAACACAAAGGAAAATATATTCGTTAATTTCCTTCAAAATGTCGCTCAAATCCTTCCCAAGACAGTAGTGAATAAGTAAATGACTATATTTTCGGGTTTATCTGCTAATAACCTCATCTAGGATGAGCTCAAGGCAATTACGTGGTATCTCCTTTTGAATAAGACGACTGTGACGGTTGTGGGTGGCGAAAACCAACAAAAACAAAAAAGCCAAACGACGCTTAGATTGAAATTGAATTCGGGAATTAATATTTTAATATTTCAGTGGCTGAAGAGTGAGATAAATCCTTTTAATATTTCTTTAGCTTTTTAATCGATATTGGAAATAATTCAATTTGAATTCCGTAGAACTTTGGAAATTAATTTCTCCTTTGAATTGAACTTCAAGAATTCAAGAATTGCTCAATTAATGGAACACCTTATGGAATTGATTGGTTATTTACTCTACTACTGGTAACTATGGAATATGAAGGCAACATCCGACTTTTCAGAATTGCTTTTTTAAAATATAGACAAAATATCTAAATTCGACTTTCGGGTAAACACATATCTATATTCTAACCTCCTCTAGTTAAAAGTAAATAAATCTGTTTAGGATACAAGCAGATTCAGGTCCGAGGTAAGGTATTGTTTATGCAACAATAATCTTCTTCTGTTTCCACACAATCAAACTGAAGTATGTAATTGAATGAACATAAATGCAAAAGGATCACGACTATCCATACATACTGGGCGGAAATTTGGATTCCTACAAACAAAAACACATTGCGATTTGGAATGTTTGCATTTTGTTATGATTTAATATTTCCATTATAAGTCGGTCCATGGAATCGGCCCGTGGAGGACCAAGCCCAACGCTTGGGTCAAACACCTACTCAGTGTGTGGTTCATTTTATCTTGTAATTGAACGCGACCTACTGTTGCTGATTCCATGTGTCGAATTTCGAGAAGCTCTTCCGAAATACAAAAGTCACAGTTGCGGGTTTTGATCTTCCTGACATTGGCCTCAAAAGCCAGCACACTACCCACATAGAGCTAGCTTATCCCAATCTAGATTACGCATGTATATTCCGGTTCTCGTATAGAGATGTGTAGGTGGCACATATCAAGAAAATTAATTCACAATGTTCACATCATTTAAGGATAGTTCACTGTGTCCCATGGGCTTCTTGAGCTTAATGGCTTCCTGCTTTCGAAAGAGTCACTTCTGTCAGTCATTTCTGTTCTATAATACTACGCCATGGATTCCTGAGGCAATAATCGCCTTTAACCCGCTGTACTTACTTGTAGCATTCCCACTTTTTATTTGCCGTTTATAATTAGTGTTAATGGGAATACCCAGCTCCTTCGCCTCCTGAATTATGTAGGTGACTGCGGCGAAAGTTAGTTTGATTTTCCTAATCTACTAAACAGCTGCAATCCTTTTCTTCCTTCGGAAAGTTTTGCTAAAAACAATATCTCGATTAATCTACTGCACCAGTAAGTAAACCATTGACCAGATTTTAGGCCCATGATTTAAACCATCTTCATTTTCTAGTCGACAAACTCTAGGCCAACGAAGCTGTACTAGGTCCGACTTTTTGATTTCAAACCTTTGCTGTATACTCATGTGTTGGGGTATCTAGAGTCGTTTATAAAGAGAAACATGTGTGTGTATACGTTCGTGCACTTTTGTTTTGTGAGAGATTTCGACTTCAGACTGGAATTATTCGACAAGTATTTCAATAACCAGCTTATCAAGTCTTCTTACTGGAGCTGGCTCCCGAAGGCCTCTTTTAATTTTGGCTAACTTTCATTCACTTTACTTGTACTTTTCCTCTCATTGCTGTACTCTACTACGTATACGAGGTTTGTTCAGAAAATAAGGTACCGTACTTTTTATTTCTCTAACACTTTGTATCGCCGGAGATACTTGCTGACTTGAAAGTAGATCGGATTGAGTAAAAGAACTAAAAACGCACAAAGGTCGATTTAACAAAACACTTTATTCTACTGTCGTTAGAAGTTGCTTGATCACAAGTGTTTTTTTCCGTTGGAGAAATTGTCATGATGAAATCTCATAACAGCTGATTTTGGTCCCTTTTTTCATCTACTAGGTCGTCGATCAACAATCTTCGTCTGGATCTGATGCGTGCCTGTGTGTGTGTGTGTTGTGTGTTGTGCGAATTCGAACTTTCGCAGTTTCGACGACTACACATACACACTCACGTGGGTGGGTGGAACCAGTGCCTTCGTTACACGCCGTCATCATCACTTTGGTATGGAACGTGTTAAGCTTCTGAGCTCCCAAATCCTCGGCGATTCTGATCATTTGCCGTCCGATTTTTGTTTTGGGTTGAATGTAGTTTTGCCGACGGCAAATGCGATGGTTATTGTCTAACCTTCATGTTGCGCTGCAACACACTTGAACCAGCGCTTTTCCCATATGATTTTTGGTATAACCTTGAGTTCTTTCAGCGATGTAGTGTTTATCTCCTCAATCATGGCAAGTCTCCGTTTTTTTATAGATCTTTTCAGTTTTCAGTAAGAGAAACAAGACTTAGAAAGCCACATCCGAAGAATAAGGTAGCTGAGGCATGAAAACGGTATTGTTTTTGACCAAAAACTTAAAGGTAATATTTCTTATTGACTACACGAACTTTCAGAAAGAACTCATGAAGAACCACGCCATTGTAATCGAGAAAAACAGCGAGCGAATCCTCCTGTCCTGATTGTATTCCTTCCATGTTTCGCTCTTCCGTAACATCTCTTCTATTGTCTTTGCTGGCGGTCTACGTGTTTTCCACTCATTATTCACTTTTCTGTTTGTCCACTGTCTTTTTCTTTTCTTTCTAATCGCATTTTATTCCATTATTCATAATCTTACTTACTAGACAAAATACTTAAATCTAATTTAACATTATACTTCATTTTCTTACTGGCTCTTAACGAGCACTCTAAGCTTATCTGAATCTTAATTTTAACGTCTTTCGACTTCATTTTCATTTATTGCCCTCTAGCTTACATATGGCTTATTTCTAAGAAAATTAGTAAAAAACTTAGATACTATAAATCATTTCTTAACTCTAAACTTAACCTACCTTAACTAGATAAATAAATAAACTTAACCTAAGCCTAAAATATTCTTAAACTATAATTAATGAGATGAACACATGTCCAGTGTGTAAGTCGCATCGGACATGTGTTCATCCCTTTAATTGCACCCTTTTAAGGTAAGGGTCGTTGTTGGCGCTATTATATACGTGCCGCCTATGGATTGATTTCACTTCTATGAGTGGATTGTGAATGCAACCACCAGAACAAACTTTTTTGTCTGATCGCGTCTTCTTTATCCCGAATTGAAGCCGGGGTGCTGTACCGAAAGAACTCAGACCGTGCGACGACATCCGGGTCGTATAAGAGTCGCCTGTCCCTCGCATGGCGTCGGAAGTGGTATATCAGAGGGATACCATTATCATCCTGTATGTAGCCCTTAGTATCTAAATAGATAAATGCTTCGGGTGGAATAAAGCCAGACAGTTTTGTCTTCTCGTGGTATAACTGGTTGGGGTAATAAGCCCCAAAGATCAGGCTGTTATCGCTCATAATTCCTCTTGCAATATGACCCCGAGTCAATTTAATAAGATAGTTATCAATTCTAATCAACCCAGCCTTATCGTACAGAACCTTAGGATAGTATTTGACATACTGTGACTCTGGTGTTCGATATAAGCCCAGGCAACATCGAAGACATTGCCTTTCGTATAAGCGAAGCTTTTCCATATCAAATGGAGCCACATTGAACCACACAGGACAGCCATAGGCGACAATTGGCCTTATGAGAGCCGTGTAGCATCTGACTTTTACCCTAGCGTTAAGTAGACTGCTTTGAAACAATCTTCTCGTAAGAGCAAAAGCCTTCTTGGCTTTGTCAAGAACAACATCTATGTGTCTATTGAAATATAAATATTGATCAAGCCAAATTCCAAGATATCTCACTACATTTCGTGTCGCCAATGGCTGCCCTTGTTGTCCAATGATGGTCAATTTGCGCCAGTTTCGCCTAGTATCCCTAGAGGCCCTGTTCAATGGTGTTCTGAAAAGAATTGTTTCTGATTTTTGAAAATTGATTTTTAATTTCCAATCATCACAGTATCTTTTAATTTTATCGAAGTCATATTGCAAGAGCGAATTGATGATTTCAATTTTTTTACCCGATCTGTATGCCACTAGATCATCTGCATACGCCAAAGCGTGACTAAGAGAACCAACTAGATCACTTGTGTAAATGTTAAAAAGCAGAGGAGAATTTACTGCCCCCTCTTGTAAACCGTTTTTGATTTGGTAAGTCCTGCTTGAAGTAACGTTGCTATATTTTACAACGAACTTCTTGTCTAATAACATGTCATATATCATATATAACAGCGGTTTGTTCATATTCAGCCTGGTCAATTTTAAGAAAAGTCCATCTAGCCACACGGTATCGAAGGCCTTCTCAAAGTCAACCAGACAGGCCCCTGTGCATTGGTTTTTACTTTTGTTCCATTGGATGTCGGATACCAGTTTCGATGCAGCATGAATAGTGTCATGTCCCGCCCTAAAACCAAACTGGTTTTCCGGAAGAACCTTATTGTGCTCAACCCATTTTAGTAACGCTTTCTTGATTATCTTCTCAAAAACCTTGCTAATATTCGGAAGCAAACTTATTGACCGAAGATTTGCTGGGTTGCTCTTATTCTTCCCCTTTTTGGGAATAGGGTGGACTACCGCCATTTTCCAATGTGCTGGATAATGTGCATTATTCAGCATATTGTTAAAAAGCGTCACTAATATATCGACTGCTACCTCGGGCATATGCCGTAATACTATGCTAGGAATCCCATCAATGCCCGACGATTTTTTGTTTTTCATTGAATCAAGGATGCACATGAGATCATCTCTTTCGACGAACAGGTGGATTGATCGTTCGCTGGCGATATTTCCATTTGCTGGGTTTTCATAATTGAATGTGGTGAAACCACTATTCTCAGATCGCCAGACACCAATTTCATTAAGAAGATGTATATGATTTAACCGTGCTTCATTTTCCAGATCGAGGTTCGGATGAACGGAGTCATTCACCATGTACACTCTTTGGAAGTATAAACCTATTATACCAGCTTTCTCTTGTGGATCCTCAATTACAAAAACGTCTTCGTCTGAGTATATTTCTTCTGGATTCAACCCTGCACCGATTAGTGTCTGTCGTCCCTGGTCTGTCTGGGGGATTCGCAAACAAGGAATATCGTTATGATCTTTTCTTCTAAATAGTTGATTTATTTGCTGGAACATATTCTGGCCACTGGGTTTTATAGCCCGAATTTTTTTGTTCCAATGCAAACTAATAGATATTCTGTAATTTTCTTTGATTAATTGTTGAAGATTTTTGATCATCGACTTCAGTGTTCTTATCTCCGGGTCTCGTCTGTCAGTGAATTGTCGGTAAAGTTGTTTTAGTCTGGACAATAGCATACTTTTATGTTTTTGTAAAGCTCTAATTGTAGGGTTAGAGTATTTTGTGGTTAAATCGTACGGAGGTTGAGCTTTAGGGATGCTATGATCCATTGTTCGTTTGATAGCGTTCTCAAATTGGAGTAGGTAGTCGTCTATCTCTTCATTGGTTATGTTTCTGTTCGTTGGTGGGTCAATTTCTTGACGAAGTATTTCACGCTTTAAAGATCTTGAAAAACGTAACCAGTGTGCTCTTTGAAAATCAAACGTGTACATTTGGTTATGTTCTTCCAGATCCATTCGCTCATTAGGAATATGTATCACAGCGGCTAGTCCGAAGTGGTCACTATCGTAATTTACCGCACGTAAACAATTTCGCAGATGCAGAAGAGATTCAAGCTCGCTAATAAATTGGGTAGATTGAGGGGCTGCCGGTGCATAGAGAGAGACTATGTACAACCGTCTTCGACTTCGAAGGGGTATGCACACAATATACGCTTCTAGCACCTGGAACCTACGTACTATTCCGCTGTATATGATTTTATGACGCAGTCCTTTCTCTATTAGGAGAGTGACCCCACCCCCTTGCGTGGACTGGGGTCGATCTCTTCTTATTACATGATAATCTTTGTATACCAAGTTATGCTTCTGGTTCAGTTTAGTTTCACTGGCCAAAAGCAAGTCTGGATTTTCATTTACCAACAAGTTAGACAGTGTAATTCTTCTCTCGATTCTCACCAGCGAATTAACATTCACGGCAAGGATCTTCAGGTTCAACTCGTCTGGCGTATTCATCATGTTCTTGGCATGTCAGACTCTGCAACAGAGTCGAATAGATGAGATCAATTCGAGCCGCTTGCTCGTTTAGTTGTTTATGGAGTTGAGCCATTTGTCCTTTAATGGACTATAGGACAGCTGTTAACTCAGCATTGGCTTCAGGTGCCTTAGTAGGGACCTTTACCGTTTGCTGTTTCGTTGCGTTTCCCGATCCTGTTGCCATTTGGGCAAAGGATATATTGGGTGTAACGATTTTTGCGAACGAGCGGCTTTTTTGAAGTCTATCTTCTTCGATTTGCTGCTTACGAGCCTGAACTTTCTTTCTAAGCTCTTGAAATTTGGGGCAACCCCTAGAATTAGCAGGGTGCCCCGTATTCTTACAAAGTACACAGAAAAGTAATGATTTGTCCTCAACTTTTTCCCTTCCCAAAGGACATTCTCCAGGTTTGTGATCCTTCTCGCATTTTACACACCTGAATTGCATATTGCCATTAGGAGCGGCATGCCCGAATCTCTGGCAACGCATACATTGGAGTACACGATCTGCTTTTTTTAATTTATCCCAAGTGATAGCTAGGTGACTTAGAAAACGTATTTTTCTTAAGCCATCAATTTTGCTGTTGGGACTGAGCTGCACCAGGAAAAATGGTAGTTTCTGATCACCGCTTCTAGCCTTGGCGGTGGTGAAGGGCTTGACTCCAACGAACTGGAGTTCGTCGTTCTCGTGTCTGCGTAGCTCATTCATCAGTTCTTCAGACCCGAATTCGTGATCTATGCCCTTTAGGAGGACTGTAATTGGTTTTTGTGCTTTGGGAGTGTAAGTAAAATACTCCGTTTGAGATTTTCCAAGGGCGGCACGTTGTAATCCTCTAGGGATTCACAAATAATGACATGCTTATTTGCACTCAATCTTCTTAAGTGGAAGTTTTTACAAACTAACTTACATAACTTAATACTATCCTTAATTTCTAACCCACTTACGTTTATTGGGCGAATTTTTTCTTTTTTATTTTTTGTCTGCTGCGTTTCTTTTTCGTGCTGTTTTTGTTGTTGTTGTGGGTTTGTTGTTGTTGCTGCTTTTGTTGGTCTTGCTGACTTTTCTTCGGCATTGTTGTCTGTTGTTGTTCTTTTTGTTTTCGTTGTTTAAGCTGCTGTGACTGCTGTTGTTGGTGTTGCTGCTGTAATTGCTGTTGTTGTTGTTGCTGCTGTAATTGCTGTTGTTGATGTTGTTGATGTGGTTTTTGTTGTCGCACTTTGTTGCGCTTGGCTATCAACTCCTTGATTAGTCGATCAAGCTCGGCTTCTTCTTTAGCAAGGTTTTCTTCCTCTTGCCCTTTTACAATTTCGTAGCACTGTTTGTCTGTGCTAATCGTATCGGGTGAGTCATAGTCATCACTACTGACTCCTCCCTCGTCTGTTGTCATCGAGGGAGTTGCTGTTCCATTATCTGCCGCTTCGCGGGCTTTTAATTTCATTGTGAGTTTCGGTCGTCTTTTGCGTTTGGTTACGTCATCGGGGATCGCAAACACCGTATTCGTTGTTGCTACCGTCTGGTCTGTTTCTTGACCAGACAATGGTACCGAACTTTGCGGCATTATTTTTGGATTGGAGTCCATCGACCCCGCCACTCGAATTTTTCCTTCTTTGTTTGTTGTTTCTTTGTTAGATGGGGAAAGAATAAACAAAAACATCTTTTTCCCCAAGGGGCGTTGAACCGCCTAACTCGCGCGTTTGATTCCCGGTACTCTTCCACTAGGCCAACTCGCCTTTTGCTTATTCGTTTTCGAATTCCCGTATCCTAATGGTGCTCCGATAGCACTCACTTGCACAAAGTCGACTGCTCACTGCAAGAGATGATTAGTGACTGTTTGTCCACTGTCCATTCGTTCTACGTGTCCTGTCGATATTAGTCTGCGTGATTTAATTATTCGCACAGTACTTGCTGCTTAATAGAGTTCCTCAAGTTCTTGATTGTGTAGTTTTCTTCATTCGTCTATTTCTTCGCCCTGTTTTCCATCATAGATTCTCCTTAGGATCAAGACCCGAAATCTATTTTCTCCCTTCATAGTAAGGTACCAGATTTCATATCCGTAAAGTGTCATTAGCATTGTTGTAGTTTTATAAATGCGGATTTTAACAAAAGAATGGCATTGAATAATTCCTTCATCGCGAAGAAACACGCGTTCCCCATATACAGCCTTTTATTTATTTCGATTTTTATGTCAATATGGTACCCAGATATTTGAACTCGTCCACAACATTTACGAGTACGAGAACCAGATGCGAAGTTCGGATCGATCCAAGTCGGTCAGTGACCATATATTTGATTTTGTCTTAATTTATGCAAGCTTACTTCCTTTCCTGCCATTATTAGACTTTGTACATTTCTTTTAACTATTTCCTTATTACCTACCAGCAAGTCCAGATCGTCAGCAATAACTAGAACGGATGTGATTCCATTAAGGGTTATTCCCCTTTCCTTTTCTAGAAAGAATTTTATTACGAATTCCAGCATAAAATTAAAAAGAATTGGTGACAAAGCATCTCCTTATTCAAGTCGTTAGCATATCTCGAATGTTTCAGATAAGGCTTTTCATATTTCTTTAGGTCGTCTTTTGTTTCCCGTTCGGCAGAGTTACAATTTTATAGAGTCATACGCCTATTTAAAATCTACGAATAGTTGGTGTAGCGTTTCGTGAAATTCCAACTTCTTTTCTAAAAGCTGTCGCTATATGGCAGTCCTAATCTTGTGCCATGTTTTCCTAAAGCGCAATATACTGTTAGGACTCCGATAAGGCTTCTTATAATCTGCCTGCGTATTTTTAGCAGGTTTGTGGTTTTACGTCGACAGGCCAGGTTTGTCTCGCGTAGTTGCATGGTTCAAGATCACGTCATATCTCACTTGCCTGTTATAGTGCTTGTTTCGACGGTTTATATTTTTGCGTTTCCATTGGTGGGTGAATTTCTTCTTTAACCGTCGAGAGCTCCAGTGTGGTGCCTGTTTTGGCTAGTTCGTCTGCTTCACAGTTACCTGGTATATCACTATGCCCTGGGTACCTGGGCACAACGTTACAGCGCATCTGCTCGATATCTCATTCAGAGATGAGCGGCAGTGCCTGACTAATTTTGATCTTATTATTGATGATTCGTGTGCTTTTATTGCCGCTTGCCTATCTGTGCAGATGACGATATTGATCTTCGATCTCACAGACAGCCTGTCAACGGCCGCACAAATTGCCGTTAATTCAGCTTGGAATATATTACAGTGGTTCGATAGACACCGGCACCCACACCATGCCTGTCCTGGACAGTGCAGTGCCTTTTCTTGGAAATTCATCCCCTCCCATTGTCGTCGGTTGGGAATTGTTGTCTTATAGAGAATCTTGAAGTGATCGGTCGGGATTAAATAGTCCGTGACTTCACTTAGGTCATTGCTTTGGCGTAGAATACCAGTGTGCCCTATTTCGGAAAACTTCCAATGAGCCGATTCCTTAAGTCGCATCGCCGATTTCTAGGCGCTGATTTCGAGGTGAAGCATAGCTTCTAGTGCTGCAGTGAGGGTTGTTCGCAGTTCTCCGGTTACAGAAATACACACCATGCTTTGAACTCTACTTATAAGTTTGCAATAGTTAGGTTTGCACAGTACCAGCCACCAAACTAAGCAGCCGTACATTACGAGTAATATATGTAGGTCTAACAACCACTGTATACAGTCAGTGTGTAATATGGGGTTTGTTACCCCATCTGGTGCCTAAGGCAGATGTATAATGCAGTCGTTACTTTTTTGATGTGTTCTTCCGCATTCAATTTCCAGTTGAGCTTCCTGTCGAGTATTACGCCAAGGTGTTTGGCGTGGTCTGCGTATCTAAGGTAATTCCCATTGAGTTTTGGTGGAGTGAGTTGTGGAATCTGATGTTTTCTTATTCTTCCAAGCTCGCAGTTATCTGCCCATTTGACCAGTTTGCTTAGATCTGTTTCCATCAGATCTCAATGACTCTGTCCTCTAGGGATAGGAGTATTTCCTCTACCACTAGCACCCACAATTGCGGCCATAGTACTCTTCCTTGTGTTGTGCCACGTTTTACTGCCCTTTTTGTGTGATAGCAGCCGAATTTCGAATGAATCAACCCGCTTGAAAGTATTTGTTTGACCCAAAGTATTATATTACCATCAACCTCGAGTTTGCTTAATGCATTGATGATGGCTAGTGATTTTATGTCGTTGAAAGCTCCTTCAATATCGAGGAAGGCAAACGTGGTGAATTCTTTGTTTGAAAGTGATTTCTCAACGGTTCCAACGTGTGCAGAGCTGTGTACTGATTTTCCTTACAATAAGCATGTTGAGATTACGAAAACATACTTTTGTAGGTTTTCACGAATATACCGGACCACTAGTCTCTCTTGCCTCTTAAGAAGATAGGAAGAGAGACTGTTAAATCTGTTTTTGATATAAATGTAACAGTTACTTCCCTCCAGGAAAGGGGTTTGTAGCCCGATCTTAGACTGGATGAGAATAATACCAAAATCCACGGTTCGAGAATGCCGTAAGCACGTTTCATCTCTACCGGGAAGATTCCATCCGGACCTTCAAATTTGTATGGAAAATTTGGAAGGAAGGGGGGTGGTCGTGGTGCAGTGGTAATCAGCATCGACTGTTGAGCCGAAGGTCTGTAGTTCAAGTTCCTATACGGAAAAACTGTGTAACAACATCAGTTGTGAATGAGAGATGATCAAAAAAGTGCTGACGAATGCGTAACACTCGCAGCATAAGATCATTTCAAAATTCATACTCTGTGTGTACATTTCCAATATAACACCTTAATGACATGGAAACGAAAGAGTTATTGTGAACTACAACCAACGCAAGTTCAGTCGAATTTCTCAAATCATATCTAGGACAACCACCCTCGGAGGTAGTGAGCGAACATCTTCGACACAAACCATCTGCACCCCGTCCAGGTGCAGTATAGTACGCCACACTATAAGAGCGTACACTCTTTAACCTGCACGAATTATAAAAAAATTAAAAAATTTACTGCCCATTGGAGTTCCCTTTGTTTACTGCTTCCTTTGAAATGAACGGAAAATTCGCTATGAGTTGTTCGAAATTGCAGCTACTTGCCTCTGCGTTGTCGGGAAAGTACGTATTGAGCAATAGGTCGAGTGACTCTTCGCTAGTCACCGTTGCGGTACCATCTGGTTTGTTAATTAGGACGACTATAGTGGGAGCCTTTGAGAGTATATTCCTCACTCTACTAGCCCATTATTCTCTTCTATGTCTGAACAGAATTTCCGCCAGGATGTCATTTACGCCTTTCTTATCTCACTTTTATATAGTCTGAGGCTATTCATGTAACGGCTCAAGTCCTCTGTTCTGTTTTGATTTCTTGCTTTGTTGGAAAGCCATCTGCCTTCCTTTCTAAGGGTACAAAGATCAGCAGACCACCATGGAGGTTTGGTTTCCTTTGCCGGTATACTACTTGAGCAAGATTTTAGAAGGGATTAATTGCTCCTGAAACTTTAAGTTTTATGAGTTATATGAGTTTTTTCTAAAAAGCAGGTTCTAAAGATACCTTCGCAGTTAGTGTGTAGGAAGCGTGTAGGATAGCGGAAGCAACTTTAACAAATCGCTTAAGCCAAATGCCTCTGTCACACTAGCATCCAGATCCTCTGAATCAGAGGATAGGGTATCAGATTCCTACCTAGTTCATAAGAGGTTTAGATAGTATAAATCATGGCCGTTGCCTGTCTCTTGTTCTGTTTGTATACCTTCAACCTGATTTTAAGGCCATATCGAAATTTACTTTCTTTCGCTTCGAAAGAATCTCTATTCAGCAACAGGGTAACTATTCTGTCCGATTCAACTTCCGTCTTAATTACCTTCCACTTGGTAGTCGAAGCAGAATATCTTGTGGGTCGCTGGGTTTCACGGGTATACGGGCGCGGGCCTTTGGCTGAGCGGGATCTCGTCCTGGCTCACAGCCACCTGCTTGGCACCTTACCACAAATTGTCCGCCGTTGCCGCGGCCGTAAAAAAGATGCAGCGCCGTCATCTTCGTAGGCAATCAGTTTGTAGTACCAATGGACCCAGCCCCTATCCGGGCTTTTATTGCACATGGAGAAAAGGCTGAAGTTAATCTTACCTTACCTTCGAGGATTTTCCAGTACTCATGGATGATGTGGCTCTCCTCATGGCTCCGATTTATTATCATGAGAGCTAGATGATCCCTCACCATCTCATTGAGACTGGGCGCCGAAGTGCTGATCCTATATCTCTTCGAGGTGGATGAGGTATCATCATGAGATCGGGCCTTTTAGATGCCCACCCACTTCTTTTGGCCGTGGGAGCGAATGCAGAAGGTCCCTTTTTAGGTTAACTCTTCTGCTCTTCTATAGCTTCTGAAGCCTATTGGTACGAGGCTGCATCCTTCCCGTCCCAATTATATGTCCCCTTTTTCCAGTCGGCTAAGAACTTGAAAAGCAACACATCCTTTCCTGTGTCCGATGTCGTTGCCTGGGAAACGTTTTTACTCTCAGTAGCCTGAGTATTTTTGGGGATAACCCCCGAGGGTTTTTGTTTGTTACAATTTCTTCGTTAATTTTGATCCCATGGGTAAGCTGGTGTGGAAAAAGTCCACCGCAGCATTGCCGGTTCTACTGTGGTAAAGCATGTCTACTATAGGCCTTGCCAAAGCACCCAAAGAAGCTTGTTTGGGCTGGTGTAACCCCCAGCCTTGTATCCCTCGGCACAGTTCTTTCGCTCACACCACCAGGGAGTTAGGTGTCTGTTGTTACCTCTTTCTTAATGATCCACTGCGAACGATTGATGCATGCGAGTAAGACCTTAGATAGCACTGACCGGTAATTAGTCATTTCAATTCAAGAGGATTTTTGCCCGCCTCGGGGTAAGCAAACAAAAACTACCGCAGAGAAGGATAGGTGTATTGTTCGGTACAGCAAAACATCATTCCAACTTCCTGTAAGTACGCTGACCAAGACCAAGGCTTACAGTCTACGGAAAATGGCATTTTTGACAAAAGGGCAACTCAGGAGTTACATCCAATCATCAAGAAAAGACATAAACTAGCCAGTCGAAAAATAGCGTAACATATTATGCACAGACGAAACCAAATATTTTCTCTTTGGGGGGAACGGGGTGCCAAAAATAAGTTTGTCGCCCACCCAATAGCAATCGAGCCAATTATACTCGGTAAAACTTGAAGAATCAAAAATAGTGGTTTGAGCATGCTTTGGCGTAGGGCCCATACACCTGATATACAAAATAATGGATCAACATAAGTAGATATATTGAACATGATAATACTTCCTTGGGGCGAGTATGAAATGAGAATTATATCGTTTTTTTATTTACCCCTAAACGTAAAACTGGTTCGGTGCTTCTGTCAGATGTCTCAAACAAAAAAAAAGGAACAAAATCAATGGTTAATCTAGCCAATGGAAAATTTGTTGGAAAAACCCACTGATGGTTATTTCCCTCATAAGCGGCGATAAAGTTCCACGCTACTAACGTATCGTATGACTTTTTTGCCATTTGCCAAAACCATATTTAGTCTGCGACTTTTGCCTTATCACTTACATGACGACAAGATATTTTATGACAGACTCATACCAAGTATCAGCGATACATGAACATTGTATCCACTCGAGTACCACAAGTACTCACATTTATACAAAAATCGTCATTTCGTTCACCTTGATGTTATTATCGCTTGTTATACCTTTGGGCAAAACTTGACAGCAATAAAAAAAAATATCGAAGCCTTTAATATTTTATCCTGTCGAACGCCAAATTGATAAACTTTCCTGCCATAATGGATTATTATCCGAATTAACTAAATAAACTGATATCGAAAGGCATGTCAACATGCCTAATAACTTCGCACATACATATTTCTGGGAATATTGAAGGGAATTCCGGAAGCGAATATTTTAATGACCAACTCTGGTTGACTGTAGCTGAGGGAGTTCATAAAATGTTAATTTATTCATTTTTTTATTTTCAGTTTTCATTAACGTATTCTACGACAAAAGTCTTCTTTTCAGTATTTACGAATGACCGAATAAAGACAAAAGAAAATTAATTTTTAAAAGCTATACTCGTAAATGTGGTCGTGTCTGTCATGTCTGCGGTTCATATTTATTTACGTTTTTCATTGCAAATATTTACTCATTCATAGCCGGGTATGCATGGGCACACGGAGGCATTTGGAAAATCTGTTTACTCAGCTAAAAGCAATGAATTTTCTCGTGTCAGTTCGACATGATTTTCATTCATAACATTTTAGTAGATTTTTTTCTTTTGTATTTTTCTTCCTCTATGCGGTTCGTTGTTTCTTTGTTTAATCTCAAGAAAATGTAGATAAATAAATGAATCACTTACAAGTGTCTGACTCAATATTTGTGGGTAGTTTCGTGTTAGTATTTCGACGTAAGAGAAGACTCATCCAAGGATTTTAACTCTGAAAACAAAATTAATGTTTTTTTTTAGACAAGGAAACAATTTCCTTAGGTTGCCAATCCTGCGACTTCGATGTTTGCTTTGAAAATACCAGCACACAAGTGAATAAATTGATGCAAGTAATAGGAGTCGAGATCACCGACCATACTTAAAGATCCCAATGGGTACCTGATGGTATTTCTTCTATACTTCTCAAGTGTTCTTCCGCACGTTGTCACATCCACTGTGTAAGTCTTTCCATCTGTCTTACTCTTATGGTCGAGGAGGTCGAAAAGAGTATTTGTTCAGTCTGTCCCCAAATAAAATATTCGTCTCTCTCCACCTACTGACCCACATGAAATATATCGCGTAAACTTCTTAATGACCGGCAATACGGTTCCGTAGTAACAGGTCCTTAGTGATTTGATGACATATCTCAGAACCGACATGGGTAGAACCAATCCACCTTTATCAGAATCCTCACATATACCAGAGCCACTTCAGTGAAGCAAGCAATAACTTGATACATATTTCTAAAGCATTTGAGAGAAAATGAAAATTCGATCAATCTTTTCTTCTAAAGATTAAAAATTACCTTTCCGGCCGTTCATTCCAACTCGTTTTCGACGGTTTAAAGTCTGCTATTCACCAAATAAATGCTGATGTTGCCGACCACTCTGTTCGTCTCCTCCAACTCAGTAACATCACCAAAAACATGAATTGACAATTTGACATTGTTTTCTTATTTGATATCGAAAACTGAGTTATTACCGTAGGTAACTATCTCCTCTCTACTTGGATTCGCTCCGTCCGCCATTATCGTGACACTTTCACCAAGCAGACTAAACTAAATAATCGGCTCAGCAATATTTACTTTTATTTTCTCCTAAATCCTAACACGCGCATGACCTTGGGTGTTACTCTTACCCTGTTCTACTCCAAAGTCATCAAGTTGCCTTAACCTATTCGTCCCATAATATAGAAAGGATTTAACGAATGCCAACGATGGCGGGCCTAAATGAAATACTGCTCTGCCTTTGCTTTTTTTTTTTTTTTTTGTTTTTTGTTTTTGGAGGCTTCTACTACAAACACTTCTACTTGTGAGGTAGGCGTCTCACTGATGCCAAGCACGTAGAGATGCTTGGCAAAAGTGTAATGGCCCGTTATGACGCCCGAAGCCTTCTGCAATCATTTCTCCTTAAGGATAAGAAAAATGTTACGGACTTCTTGCAAACATCAGGGCGTACGCGCCTAGTCATCCTGCATCCTGAATATTCCCTCCATCTACGACTGTGTGCATAAAAGACCCAGTCGTTGATGTCAGATTTGACCGTGGAACCAGGTAGTCCTAAGGCGGGTTCAGGTCCTTAGAAACTCTCCTCTGAGCCCCTTCTAGCGCGTTCATCGGAGATCTCGTTTCCTGGGATCCCAGAGTGACCTGGGACCCATACAAGCCTAAGTGAATTTAGTCTTCCGACTTTGTTCAAAAAGGTCTTGAATTCATGCACTAATTTGGAGTTGGATAGAGGGTCGAACACAGCTTTGAGTGCAGCTTGTCACTGCAGACGAATATGTTTTTTCCCCTCCACCTGTGTTTCACAACATAGTGCTTGGCCATTAGGATTGCGTAAATCTCCGACTGAAAGACAGACGCATATTTTCCTAACGAGAAGTGCAGTCGAATGTTTTCACGCTCAAGGAAAACTCCAGCGCTGGAAATGCCTAGTACGTAGTCTTTCCTTTCGAGAGCGCATTCAATTCTCCCAATCAGGTTTTGTAGCGCAGTCTCGCAGGATTTTCCACGCTGATAAGCATGTTGCATGTCCGAGAGAGGATGCATTCGAAGGGCAACTTTGCGCACGTGCAACTCTACTAATCTCTCCATGCTTTTTAGCAAGAAGGACGTTAGACTGATTGGTCTAAAACTCTTGGCGAGTGAGTAATCTTCTTACCCTATTTTGGAAATAAAGACCACTTTCACCGCGCGCCAAGGAATAGGTATGTGGGCAAGTGCCAGGCTAGTAATGAAAATTCTTTTCAGAGTAGGAAGCAGCTGTCTTATAACTTTTTGCAGCATAGCAGGGTATATCCCATCAGTGTCCAGCGACTTGAAGCCATGTTGTTGTCTGTTTTACTTACCTGCAGTCTTAAACTGAATTCCCACTTGTACTGAACCGAATCCAATCTTTTCTTATCGCCAATCCCAAAAGATTTACCATTTTATAAATGCAAAAACTAAGCTCATAACTGTCTCCCTATATTTAATTAACTACATACTTTTCCATTGATACGAAAATAGTTGGCAACTTTTTTGTCCATTCTTCAGCCAATCATCCGTCGAACAGCTGCTTCAACTACTTTTGTTATATGAAAGTCCTAAGAGTAAATATAGCTCTTGCCGTAGACATCGAAAAAATACAAAAATCAAAGGACAACTTCTTAACCGGTCATAACCCCCGCCAGTGTTTTAAAAATGGGCCAACCATCTCCCCCTACGGCCTTATTTCAAAGTTCAATTTCACAGAGTCTCTTTTCTCAGCTTTGGAAAACAGCTTACATTATCCAATTCCACAAACAAAAACCTAAGAATGAGTTGTCCTACACCCCAATAATAATGGGGCGATATTATTATTATTTGTTAATGCAAGACTTTCTTTTTCCCAAGCCAGCATGGGTTCCTTAAGGTCCATCGACAACCACCTACCTAATTGAGTTTGTCTCACAATGTTTGTATGCGCTTGAGGCATATAAGTAGATGTTGTTCTCACATCAAATTCTAGTTCTGAAATGTATTGTTCTTGGTTTCCACCCCGATTTCATTCTATGGATCATATCTTACCTTGAAGACCGTCAGTACAACGTTATTTTTAGATCTTCTATTTCTTATCCAATTAATACCACATCCGAAGTTCCCCAAGGCAGCCATCTCGGCCCACTAATATTTATCCTAAGCATAATGATTACTAAGAAATCTCATCTCTCCGAGAACGCTCATATGAAATTCTCCAAATATATGTATGTATATTTTCTCCTGCTTATTGCCGCTCCCTCCAATACGACGGAAACGAGTTCACTATTTGGTGTCAAAAACAGACATCTTTTGCTTAATGTACATAAAGGTCAAGCTATCACTCCGCAACCGAACAACCCAACAAATCTTCGGTCAATAAGTTTACTTCCGAATATTAACAAGGTTTTGAGGTTTTCAAGAAAGCGCTACTAAAGTGGGTTGAGCATAATAAGGTTCTTCCGGAAAACCAGTTTGTTTTTAGGGCGGGACATGACACTGTTCATGCTGCGTCGAAACTTGTGTCCGACATCCAATGGAACAAAAGCAAAAACCAATGCACATGGGCCTGTCTGGTTGACTTTGAGAAGGCCTTCGACACCATGTGGCTAGATGGGCTTTTCTTAAAATTAGCCAGGCTGAATATGATCAAACCGCTGTTATATATGATATACCACATGTTAATAGACAAGAAGTTCGTTGTAAAATATAGCAACGTTACTTCAAGCAGTATTACCTTATTAGAGACTTACCATATTAAAAACGGTTTACAACCGGGGGCAGTAAATTCTCCTCTTCTTTTTAACAGTTACACAAGTGATCTAGTTGGTGCCTTAGTCACGCTTTGGCGTATGCAGATGATCTAGTGGCATACAGATCGGGTAAACAAATTGAAATTATCAATTCGCTCTTGCAATATGACTTCGATACTGGTACTGATACTGTGATGATTGGAAATTAAAAATCAATTTTCAAAAATCAGAAAAAATTCTTTTCAGAACACCATTGAACAGGGCCTCTAGGGATACTATTGTAGGTGAAACAAGGGCAGCCATTGGAGACACGAAATGTAGTGAGATGTCTTGGAATTTGGCTTGATCAATATTTATATTTCAATAGACACATAGATGCTGTTCTTGCCAAAGCCAAGAAGGCTTTTGCTCTTACGAGAGATTGTTTCAAAGCAGGCTACTTGACGCTAGAGTAAAAGCCATATGCTACATGGTTCTTATAAGGCCAATTTTCGCCTATGGCTGCCCTATGTGGTTCAATGTAGCTCCATTTGATATAGAAAGGCTTCGCTTCTATGTTGCCTGGGCTCATATCGAACACCAGAGTCACAGTATGTCAAATACTATCCAACAAGGTTCTGTACGATAAGGCTGGGTTGATTAGAATTGATAATTATCTTATTAAATTGACTCGGGGTCATATTGCAAGTGCAATTATGAGCGATAACAGCCTGATCTTTGGGGCTTATTACCCCAATCAGTTATACCACGAAATATAAGACTGTCTGGCTTTATCCCACCCGGAGCATTTATCTATTTAGAGACTAAGGGCTACATACAGGATGATAATGGTATCCCTCTGATATACCACTTCTGACGCCATGCGAGGGACAGGCGACTCTTATACGACCCGGATGTCGTCGCTCGGTCTGAATACTTTCGGTACAGTACCCCGGCTTTAATTTGGGATAAAGAAGACGCGATCAAACAAAAAAGTTTGTTCTGGTGGTTGCATTCACAATCCACTCATGAAAGTGATATCAATCCATAAATAGCGCCAACAACGACCCTTAACCTTGAAAGGGTGCAATTAAAGTGATGAACACATGTCCGATGCGAATTACACACCGAACATGTGTTCATCTCATTCTTCTTTTCCTTTTTATCCCGGCGTCGTTATGGTCAGAAGTGTAGGATTTCATTCTTCCCTTCCTTTTTGACACGGGCATGCTCCAGAT
Organism: Merodon equestris; assembly: GCA_958301585.1. Lineage (NCBI taxonomy): Eukaryota > Metazoa > Arthropoda > Insecta > Diptera > Syrphidae > Merodon > Merodon equestris. The sequence goes on along the minus strand of OY284414.1, from coordinate 73,599,306 downwards.
TTTTTATTTTTTTTTTATTTTTTGATTGATCTTACTCTTACAACACCGGTGATCTCCAGTCGTGTCAACCCACTGATTTGCATGCACACTTGTGGGGCAGTTTAATGGTGGTATATGTGTCCCTAGGCTCACCTTGGTGTTTTCTAAATTGCCTAGATGTGAGTTTTGTTTACCTTTGTTTAGTCGCCTTTTACGACAAGCGATAGGTATCGCTGCAGGGATATTCTTAACCCGTCCCTGCACGAGTCATGTGTTCATCTCATTAATTATGGATTAAGAATATTTTAGGTTTAGGTTAAGTTTATTTATTTATCTAGTTAAGGTAGGTTACGTAAGTTTAAAGTTAAGAAATGAATTATAGTGTCTAAGTTTTTTATTAATATTTCCTTAGAAATAAGCCATATGTAAACCAGACGGCAGTAAATAAAAATGAAGTCGAAAGATGTTAAAATTAAGATTTAGATTAGCTTAGAGTGCTCGTTAAGAGCCAGTAAGAATATGAAGTATAATGTTAAATTTGATTTAAACATTTTGCCTAGGAAATAAGAATTTGAATAATGTACAATAATAAAATGCAATTAGAGAGAAAGAAAGAGCAACCGCTTTCCTTCACCCCCCAGAAACTACGTTGTCTGTCATGAAATTGCTTCTCCTATCAATTTTTTAGATAATCTAGATGTTATCTACGACCGAAAACTTAACTTTCGCCTTCATATCAACTATTCGTACATTATCAAACGTTCCAATTCCGCCCTCGGCTTTGTGAATAGTTGGTTCAAGGAGTTCTCGAGTTCTTACGTCACGAAATCTTTATACAAATAAAGGGTCCGCCATCTAACTTTTTTTTTTCAAGTAGTGCTTATTTCGTGAATGGTAACACTTAGCTCATGTCTGATTTGACAGATAATTAGTTTTATCCTTCCGCTGAACGAATATGATTGTGTATACGCTTGAACAACGCTGGGAAATATTGCGACATTACTTTGAAAATCATGGTAAAGTTGCAGAATGTGTGCGAAAATTGCGTACGGATTTTGGAAGAAGAGAAGCACTGTCAGCTCCGTATGTTCATTATCTTGTGAAAAAAGTGAAAGAAACTGGCATCCTCATCGATAAACCAAAGCGTGAAAAGCCAAAAACAGGCGTACACCCGAGAATATTGCTGCTGCGGCAGAAAGTGTGCGTGAAGCGCCATCAACATCAATTCACCGTCGTTCTCAACTATTGAACATTTCGGAGACATCATTGAGACGAATTTTGCATAAAGACCTTGGTATGACGCCATACAAAGTCCAATTGGTTCAGGAGTTGAAACCAACTGACCATCCAATGCGTTTTCGCTTCGCTAAGTGGGCCTGCGATCGACTTACAGAAGATGCCGATTTTGCCAAAAAAATCATCTTTTCAGATGAAGCTCATTTTGATCTTGGCGGGTATGTAAACAAGCAAAATTGTCGCATTTGGGGCACAGAAAACCCGCACGCATACATTGAAAAGCCGGTGCACTCAAAATGAGCCACTGTTTGGTGCGGATTTTGGTCCAGAGGCTTAATTGGGCCATTTTTCTTCGAAAATGAGCAAGGAGTGGCCGTTACAGTCAATGGCGATCGTTATCGGGCCATGTTGAACGAATTTTTGTTCACGAAGAGGAGGATATTGGCAACATTTGGTTTCAACAGGACGGCACTACGTGCCACACAGCCGAAGCTACACTCGATGTTTTTCGCCCTGTTTTTGAAGATTGCATTATCAGCCGCAGAGCTGATGTCGTTTGGCCACCTCGGAGCTGCGATTTGACACCGTTGGACTATTATTTGTGGGGTGCCGTCAAAGATAAGTGTTACGCCGACAAGCCAGAGACAATTTACGCTTTAAAGGACAATATTCGTGAAGCCATTGGTGAAATACAGCTGCACACAATCGATAATGTGCTTAAGAATTGGACCGATCGTGTAGGCTACTGCATGGCCAGCCGAGGCAGCCATTTGAATGAAATTATTTTCCATTATTAACCGGAAGGATTGTACTTTCAAATAAAAAAAGAAATTTGAGAAAATATTCAGTAGTTTTTTTTATAGCATTTTCAAAAAAAAAAAATTATTTGGCGGACCCTTTATATTACCATCGGTAGGCCCCTTCTCGAATATGTTAATCAAATGTGGTCCCACTCTTAAAGTGCCCACAATGCGCGCATTGAGATCGTTAAAGACTAATCAACCTAAAACCCCTGAAAGAACGTCGCAGATCTGCTTTTTATCCGTGGCCTAATTCCTCGTAATATTAACTGCTTCACTACTTCAAATGATTCTCTTTAACACTAATTCCCGAAGCAGTCGGTCCATACTCCTCTTCCGTATCAACAATCGTCGATTGAACTATTACAGCGCTCCGCTTTTTTCGACATTTTAGAGATGTCCTCCACCTCCGCCTTTACCCTCTTCTTAATCTTTTCTAATTCTACAGGTATTAAGCTTATCTAGGTTTAGATTGTTTAAGCTGTTTTGTTCGAATTGCAAGGAATGTTAAGCATATTAAATTTCAACCTCGGCAGCTTAATTAAATGGGGTATGGACAATACTTAATACGTTTAAAACCCAATGCTGTTTGCTGTCATCTAAGTAAATCATTAATAATCAGTCTTGACCCATGAATGGTACTTGTCTCGAAGAAATCGAATGACTTTCCATCCCTGATAGGTTCGTCAATAAAGCATTGCATTTAGTCTAAATAACCACATATTCGAAGTCGCCAAGAAAGCTACGAAATTGTTCCACAACTTTTAGATCATCTCCAAAAAAAAGTCTCTATGGTTGAGGTATCATTTATGTTAAACATTAATGAATGGTTTGAAGAAATCACAGTCCAATATTATAACATACTAGTTGAGAAAAAGTACGTCATCAAAAATGGTTTTGTTTGCAGGATTCGAGCATTCATGTAGGTTCGTTTACTCACGCTAAAGCAGATCAGTCTGAGATCAGGGTGGCCATGATGACTACTTGAAATGTAGTCAAAAGGTATTGTAATGACTGGAAAGTACTAAAATGATTTTAATCAGGGTTGCAATTTAGAGTGAAGTGACGAAAAATGAGCGTTATTTGGCAATGCCAAGCGAAACATCCAAATGCCCTAGAAGGTCTTTGTCCAATAAGAAAGCAAATAACTTAATTTAATGTTGTTAAGGCCTATTATCGCATAATGCAAGGTTTGGGTACTCGCTTGGTGTGTGTATGTATAAATAATTTTGTATCCAGATTTAAGGGATATTACCAAATGCAATAAGTGCTAAAAAAAATATATGAAAAAAATATACTGTCGGATACAAGCAGAATAGAAAACATCACTGTAATGCCATATAGCCCTGATTTATCAACTTCTCACTTCCCAGAATTAAGTAGGTACGATACCATTCTGCTTTTGATTAAAAAAAAAATACGTAAACCAACTAAAATGTTCCAGTCTGGCTGACAAGAAAGTGTTGTTATTTCAAATGAGTTAAGCATTTGAAAAGTCCACCGTGAACCACATATTCGCACTGCAATGGATCTTTAGAGAACTTTATTCATTTAAGACCGCATCACATCTGAGCTTCCGCTACAAACGGGTGATTTTTTTACTATTTGGTTTTTAAGTTTACTATTTTTGACAGCTCACCTGGAACTCATGACATGTGTTTAAGTCAAGCATACTTAATTAATATTACCATATGTTGAAAATTAAATAAATATCACACAATTTACCCTATAACATTGTACTAAAGTATACTAAAATATAAACAGTTCGTTGAATATACACTCATATGTATTAGATTGTCTTTGTAAAAAGCTTCTCATCTCATATATATATTATCATTTATTGTAAAATTAAGGTCAGTTCTGAATAAGTATTTCTCGAATTTACGTCGTTTGCCAAATCCTTCTTTGTAATTTCTTTATTAGTTAAAATGAATTACTCAATTTAAAATTAAATACCTTCAAATTGTTATGGTGTGTTTTCTTTAGTAATCTGGGATCGTTTGTGATTTGGTAACATTTTCATATTGGTGCCGAAACCCGGGAATAAGGCATAACGTACAATTTCAAACGTGGTGTTTAATTTAACGTTTAACGTAATCATGGATTTGGCAAGTCGGGCAACGTATCGCGGGCAAGTCACAAAAATTGTCAATAACGCGAATGAGTTTCTTAAATTAAACGACGGGAAAGTTATAGAGAACGCTGATGCTATAACCCTCGACTACATCGAAGAGGAAATTAGTGTTTTAGTAGATCGTCTGTCCGCAGCAAATGATAGTTTGCGAAAGGCAAATGCTGATGTACGTGCTTCAATCAAAGCAGAAGATTTTGAAAAGGAATCGAATACAATAGCAGATTATAACGACAAGGCTGTAGCGACATTCACACGGCTTCAGATGCGTCTAAACAAGGTTAGGCAATACCAAAAGCAGTTATCATCTACAAACGGTTCAGCAAATGATAATTCGGCAAATCTGACCACCCATGACGTAATCAACTCTCCACTGAGTAAAACACCGGCCGTCAAACTTCAAAAGCTCCAGCCAAAGAAGTTCTCTGGAGACTATAAAGAATGGATACCATTCTGGGAGCAGTACCGCACACTCGTGCATGATAATCCAGCTTTATCCAAAGTAGATAAGTTCAATTACTTGGAGGTGGCCTTAGTTGGAAAGGCTGCAAGTACTCTCGCAGGCTTAACCCCAAGCGAATTCAATTATGATGCAGCAATTGCCTTACTCAAGGACGAGTATGGCAACACGGATAAAATAATTGACCAGACTATGCAATCTCTATTATCTATGCAGCCAATACATTCAAAGATTGATTTCACTGGTTTAAGAAATCTCTATAATTCAGTGCTAGCTTCGACGAGGTCTTTAGAAGCCCATGGAATTTCTTCGTCCAACTATTTCGTAATGCTCAAAAGTGTTCTCCTCAGATGCATACCAAACGAGTTGAGAGTAGATTTCCACCGCTATTACGACGATGTTTCTGATGACCTGCACAAAAATGATGCTGAAGATGACAACGTAAGTATTTCAACAAAAAATGAATCTTCGTCCACAATTGGCATAGGTGACAAACAGGTAAAGTGTCTGCTAAAGTTTTTAAAGAGAAAAGTGGAGTCACTTGAGAAGGCGAATGAGGCGAAACATTTACCAAATAGAGCTAACCCTCTACATTTCACAAAGGCAAAACCAACGAAAACAGCTGTTGGATTGTTCGCCGCAGAAGGAGATGACAATAGTTGCTTCTTTTGTAAAATGCATGGTCATTCTTCCGAAAATTGCAAAAGCTCTAAGCCAATGATGGAGAAAAAGAAAATGCTGAAAGAAGACGGACGATGCTATCGTTGTTTGAGAAAGGGTCATTATTCCAAAGTATGCAAAAAACGTTTTAAGCTTCTATGCAAAAATTGTAAGGGACGACATGCAACGTCAATGTGTGATCCTCAATTCAATGAGAAACGCAGTCCATCATACTCTTCAAATACCATCGCAACATCCACACCTTCGGTTACAAAGTTAACACCAGCTAATCAGCAATCAATCAATTTGTATGCCACACACTCGCACCCTGAAGATTTTCAACAAAACAACAAAGTTTATTTACAAACGGCATTTGCTTTTGTTTCAAGCGAAAATTGCACACATTCATTGTATGTGCGAATTGTCATCGATGGTGGAAGCCAAATGTCATTTGTGAGGTCAAGTGTAGCACGGCAGCTCAATTTACCTATTATTGGTGTTAATAATATAAGTATAATTCCATTCGGGAGTAAAGAGCCACGGCCAAGCATGATGTGTAATAAAGTACGAGTAAAATTAAAGAGTCAGTATGATAATAAAGAAGTTATTTTGGATATGATGGAAGTCCCAGAGATATGTATAGATGTCCTTTCAACACCAAGTAGAAGTGTCGACGCATTTAAAGATTTTTTATTAGCAGATGTACCGCTTGACAATGTCCAACCTGTGATAGGAATCAGCATTTTAATTGGAGCTGATAATTATTGGAAGCTTGCTACAGGTGAATGCAGAAGAATCACAGCTGATCTTGCAGCTATCGATACCGTTTTGGGCTGGACTTTGCAAGGACGATCGCCTGTTGCGTCTGACTATAGTACAATGGTGAATTTTGCATGTTTAACTTCTCTTCACGTCAGTGCATGTGCATGTGAGGATCTTCAACAATTCTGGCGGCTTGAGACATTGGGAATAACTAACGACGAAAAAGTGAGTACAGTTTCCATTGCAAATGTAAATAGAGTTGGAGATCGTTTTGAGGCATTTTTGCCTTGGAAAAACAATGGTAGCATGCTGCATGACAACCGAATTGGATCACTTTGTAGAATGCATGCATTAGTACGAAAGTTACGAACAAATGGTAGGCTGAAGGAATACGAGGCTGCTATGTCAGAAATGATAAAGGGTGGAGTAGCTGAGCTGGCTGAAGAGAGCAACATGGGGGATCGTATTTACTACATGCCTCATAGACCAGTTTTTAGAGAGGACAAGGACACGACGAAGCTCCGCATCGTTTTCAATGCTTCGGCGCATGCGAACAACCAACTTTCACTTAACGATCATCTGGAAGTTGGTATGAATTTATTGCCCGACATATTGAACGTTCTATTGAATTTTCGCTGTGGAAAAATCGCTCTAACAGCTGATATAGAAAAGGCCTTCCTCCAAATCCTATTGAGTTCTGCTGATCGAGATAGCCACCGATTTTTTTGGTTTAAACAACTTATTGGCTCCAACGAAACTCGTACGGATTTTTCGGTTCAAACATATCGCATGACGAGGGTGACTTTTGGCGTTACGTGCAGTCCCCATTTGCTAGGATGTGTTATTCATAAAATTTTAGACGAAGCATATTACAACCATCCTGAAGTTGTTGATATTTTGCGTAAAGGGTTCTACGTTAATGACTTAGTCGCTAGTGTGAATGATGAGGAAATGGCGAAGAATATACTGCATGTAGCAGTCGATATCATGAAGTCTGCCTCCATGCATTTACGAAAATGGAACACGAACAGCGTATCAATCAGAAACCAACTTTTGGCTGAGAGTGCACCACCGGTAATTCAGAAAGTCCTAGGCATGTGCTGGTATGTCGATTTTGATGAACTGGGTGTCGATTTAACTGCTATGGAGACAATCCTCAGTTCAGTTGGCATGTTTGGAACAAAAAGGAATATTTTAAGAATTATGTCCAAGATATATGATCCTTTCGGCTTATTGGGACCCTGGGTTGTGCGATTAAAAATTCTTTTTCAATCAGTGTGGCGTCAACAGCTCAATTGGGATGAACGTCTTCCACCAGAGTTCGAACAAATCTGGATCCATAGCTGTAAGGAAATAGGAGAGCTTAAGCAGTTAGTGATTCCTCGCTGTGTATTTAAGGAAGTAGGCTCAACGCAGGTTCATGTTTACGCAGATGCGAGTCAGTCAGCTTACGGAGCCGTAGCATATTTGAGAACTACTGATGCTCAAGGAAATATTTGCGTGCGTTTTCTTTGTGCAAAGAACAGAATCGCGCCTATTAATAACGATAGCAGTGATGAATTGACACTTCCCAAATTAGAACTTACTGCAGCTTTAGTCGCAGCGAGATTGTTGGACTATCTTCGTAGTAATTTTCAAATCAAATTTTGCGAGGAGTTCTTATGGACGGATTCAAAAATTACTATGTTTTGGATATCAGGAACACAGAAGAAATGGAAGCCATATGTGGAAAACCGCGTCCGAGAGATCCGAAAACTAACTAAGATTTCTAGTTGGAGACACTGCCCTGGATGTCAGAATCCAGCCGATTTACTGACACGAGGGATAAGTGCATCATCGCTTTTGAACTCTGAAGTATGGCTTTCCGGACCTAGTTGGCTAGAACAAGACATGAATTGGCCATCTGTGAATGAAGATACTATAACGTCACTCGCAACATTTTCATTTCTCGCCGAGGAGGGGAGAGAGGATAAGGAACCTGTAAATGTTCATCGTACACTCTTGGACTGTATGAAGTTTAGTAACTGGAAACATCTTCAACGAGTAACAGCATATTGCTTTCGTGCGGTTTGAGCTTTTAAGAGGGAGCACCACTTAAATGGGCAAAATTGTAAGGACGCATGCTTTTTAACTGCCAAAGAAATCAATCAAGCTGAAAACTACTGGGTCAAAGAAGCACAGCAGCGTAACTTTCATATAGAAATAAAATCTCTTCAACAAAATAAGGGTATACCGTTAAATTCTAAGCTAATAATGTTGAATCCCTTTCTAGATCGAAATGATGAGTTGCTGCGGGTAGGAGGACGCTTACATTTATTACCATCACCGACGGAGGCTCATCCAGTAATTTTGCCAAAGATGTCACACATAACGAAATTAATCGTGATCGATACACATGAAAGACTATTCCACGCTGGTGTAACTACCGTGATGACTAATCTAAGAGATACCTACTGGATCCTTAAGTGTCGGCAATTAGTTCGATCTGTGGTGAAAGGCTGCACCGTATGTAGAGTTCTACAAGCAAAACGTACCACTCAACCATTTGCGCCTTTGCCTAGAGAACGTATTGTCTTTTCAATGCCATTCGAAGTCACTGGTGTAGACTTTGCCGGGCCGCTCTATATCTACGAATCTGAGAGGAAGAAAAAGGTTTATATAATGCTGTTTACATGTGCTGCTAGTAGAGCAATACACTTGGAGTTGACACTTGATCTTTCTACTGAGAGCTGTATATTAGCAATTCGTCGCTTCATTGCTCGAAGAGGAGTACCCCGAGTGATTTGGTCGGATAATGCTACGAATTTAAAGAAAACTTCGAAGGAATTATTGAAATTTAACGTAACGAATGAGAAATTTAGCGGATTTTTGGCGAATCATCGCATTCACTGGAAGTTTATCGTGGAGCGCGCCCCTTGGTGGGGGGGTTTTTGGGAGCGCCTTGTTGGTGTAGTCAAGTCGTCTCTTCGAACAGCAGTAGGACGTGCCACGTTGACCTCCGATCAGCTGTACACTCTATTAACTGAAGTTGAACAGACAGTAAATGACAGGCCTCTCACGTATGTTTCAGATGACCCATTAGATCTTTCACCACTAACACCCGCTCAGCTTTTACGAGGACCACGATTTATTTCCCAGGCGAAGGACATATGCGAGAAAGAACATACTGTGGAAGACCTACGTAAAGCATGGAAAGACCGCTTAAAGTTCACAAATTGTTTCAAACGGAGATGGTACAGTGAATATTTAAAACAATTGAGATTATTTCATTCCAGCAACCCCACAAAGTCCTTAAACTTGTCAATCGGAGATGTTGTCCTGATGGAAGATCGCTTGTTACCGAAAACTCTTTGGCGCTTGGGAATCGTTGAAAATATTTTCCCAGGAAGAGATGGTAATGTTCGCGCTTGTGAAGTTCGTTTGGCAAATGGATCCATCTACCGAAGACCCGTGCAGCTCCTGTATCCGTTGGAAGTCAACAAACGTAATATATCTTCCGGGCCGGAGGATGTTGAAAATTAAATAAATATCACACAATTTACCCTATAACATTGTACTAAAGTATACTAAAATATAAACATTTCGTTGAATATACACTCATATGTATTAGATTGTCTTTGTAAAAAGCTTCTCATCTCATATATATATTATCATTTATTGTAAAATTAAGATCAGTTCTGAATAAGTATTTCTCGAATTAACGTCGTTTGCCAAATCCTTCTTTGTAATTTCTTTATTAGTTAAAATGAATTACTCAATTTAAAATTAAATACCTTCAAATTGTTATGGTGTGTTTTCTTTAGTAATCTGGGATCGTTTGTGATTTGGTAACATTTTCACACCATATTAACATACGAATTTGCGCTTAAATTTAATTGCGCTTAAAAATAATTTTTATTATTATCAAGATTCATAATCTGAGAAAAATATTTCTCCCTCACTTCGACCCCTTTATGGTCGTCACAATCTATCTACAGGAAAGCAATTCATGCCATTCTGATTTTTTTTTTCAATAATTAAAAACCAAAAGCTTACAAAATCACATATACATAATAATATATAAAGCATACACAATCAGAACTCTGTTCAACCCAAGAATTGTCCGAGTAATAAATGAGTAACTAAAACCAGAAACCACCAAAAAGACGTACCACTTAAATCGCCAACGACGTTTGCCTACAAACTGTGGCGAGCACGTGGACACCCGGAGTTTTGTCAAAATTATGTCAACAAACACGCACATTATTAGAACTCCAAGAGTGTGTGGGGCGGGAGTACACTGCGGTAAAATGAAATGAGCTCATGGATAGAAGCTCGTTTGTAACGTGTTTTGTCGCTACGAACCTGGACTTCATTCAAAATTTTAGGGTGCCGCGGAGAAAAAGCGAAAGGTTGTCAACGAACTCTGAGCTTTCGGGTTCCAAATGACCAGTTGACCAGTAATAAAATAATAATACTAATAAAATAAATGTAATAGATTAGTATAATGCTCGTAACGAAAAAAATCTATCAGCTCTTCAAAGAAGAACAAGAAGGTAGCACGTCAACAGCGAATGAAAATATTGAAGCAGAGAAGAAAATTGTTATGGACGATCATCGAATCGATTTTTAGATATTTTGGGCTTGAAATGTGTGTCAGAAATTTGTTCCGCTAAATTTTGACCAAAATATCAGTCGCATAAGCATCGATCAGAAGCAGTCGAATGAAAACTCAAATTTGCTGAAAAGCGTCATCACTGCTGATGAAACATGGATATATGGTTATGACATCGAAACCAAAGTCCAATCATCCCAATGGAAGATAGGTACCATAAGAACCAAGATCGAAAAAGCACCCCAAATTCGGTCAAATGGTTTCTCGATCCGTAATTCATAAGTTCCTATCCAAAGGAAGGAAGCTATGCATTTGAAGATATGCGCCGTTTGCATAAAGCATTATGAAGAAAACGTCTGGATTTGTGGTTGTTGCATTACAATATCGCACCTCTCACTCCTCGTTCACTTCTCAGTGCTGAAGAAGCTAAAAATTTAGAAAAGTCATGGAACTGCTTGGAGTTAATAGAGAAAATGGAACACTTGAAGAAAAAATGGAATTCATTTTTGCTCTCTATGCCGAACAAATATTAACTTGATAAATTAAAACATTACTTGATAGCCGTTTGTTTCCTGAAAAGCGATACCAAGTGTCTCATGAAGTCAATTCCTTATATTCTTTTACAAAACTTGATCATAATATTGATGCAAAGTCAATCGGCTTAGATTCAGGAAAATTCAAAAACTGTCAAAACTAATATTGTCAAACCATGCATGCTTACCTTTCTATGTTAGTTTTGGTATTCTTGCTTGACGAATCCTACCATCTATTGTGGGAAGTGATTTTGTTCCTTCGTGGGAGCTTGATATTACAAGCGAACGGGAAAACTTGGAAGAGTATTGCGTATGTACCGAATTCTCCACGTAATGGGTACCATTCGATTTTATTTTGGTTCTAAATCTCTCTTACGAGACCCACGTGCAAACACCAATTCCATTTTGTTGTTACCTAAGTCATTATGCCGACCAAGCAATAAAGAAATCGGATAAGATAATGGCTGGGGCTTACGCAAAGGTGAACAATCATTTCAGGCCACAAATGAATGGCAACCCTTGAGTCGACTTCGAACATCTTGAAAACCGCTGTACATCAATCGTAACATAAGTAATTGTCCCTTAACTTTCCGAATCGATAGGTCTCAGCCTCGCCATTCAAACCTCACCCTAACAATCAATGTCAATTCAGCTCTTCAATACCGTATTTATCTTCAGACGCGCTCTATGGATGCCTTATAACACCCATCTCAACATATGGCAGGAAAGGACGCAAAACAAGAACACTCTTTCCCGCTTCGAATGAAGTCCTTTCAAGCAATCCCGTTTTTTCCATTTGATTTGTTTTTCGATTCATCGGAGGATGACAACCATTATTTCAGGAAGGGAAGTCGCACAAGTTCAACTTCCCGTTGACGTTGAACTACCTTAAATCGTCCTCTATTACCAAGTAACCTGATAGGATGGAGGCCCTGATGGAGGCAGGAAAAGGGAAAAGATTCTATCACCCTATCGCACATCTTCTTGCCATGGGCGCACTTCAATGGTTTCCCGTTGAAGCGTCAGGCTCCTTAGGATACAAGCATGTTGCCGCCGCAAGAATATCCGTTTGATATAACTAATTAAGTGAGTATTTCCAGTGCAAGGAGAACAATTCAATTATACCATCATGTGGCGATAATACATATTTACCAAAATGGACATTACGTGCGCCGAAAATAGTCACGGCGGCGGCAGTTTGGGCCTTTTATGGTCATCGGAATAATGCGTTTATGTAGACAGTAATGTGAATTCCATTTGATACTTGAGAGCGAATGTTATTAAGTCTAGTCCTTTGAATCACAAGCCAATTAAATTCAATTCAATTCACATTTCACATGATGACCTAATGGCTGTGTGTAGGAAGCATCATTAGATACTGTTATGTGCCTATGAATTACCATCTGCCTCTCAGGAGTTGGGTTTTGGTTAGGTTTCGTTAGTGTTTATAACATTCTGAAGAGAAATTAATGGTAAATTTGATGGGCCGTAAGGATGGCTTAGAAATGTTATTACATGTCCTCAATTTGGACTAATGCGGATCGTTGGATTTGGGCGAAAACTTCTGAGGGTGAGCCGAACAGAAAGAATTTTGGAATGCACGTGTCATGGCTTTACGCTTATTTTTGTATAGATTAATGACCTTCCGGGTATGCTTGAGAGCAAGTGTACAAATATGAACATCTAACTCGCAGGAATTGGAATACAGAGGGTGCTCATGTATACTGGTACGCGTCGTAATACACGTGAATGAAAACATACGATTATATGAATTCACTTGAAACCATCAGCTTACTTTTCACGTATGTATATACATATAATAAGTAATATGGTGTGTTTGGCCTGTAGCAGACCAACCTTGATCAACTAAAAACACCCTCAAATGTGACTCGTCTGTCAACTCTTCCTCTGGAAAGGACATTTGTATCAACGGGGCTTGTTCACAGAGCTTAGAAAGCACTGCATGTATTACTAACTCCTTATGATTTATGAACAGCCCTTCAACAGTAGTTTCAATGAAAAATGGTTCCTACCACCTGACAGTGAGTATTTGGCACCTGAAAATTTGACTACAGTCACACTAGCTAATTGTAAAAACAGCATTTAAATCCCAGATAATTCAGGGGCTATTTACGTATATATTGTAATATATATACATAAGTACGACTTTACTAAGGCCTGTGCAGGGACGGGTTAAGAATATCCCTGCAGCGATACCTCTCGCTTTTCGTAAAAGGCGGCTAAAACAAAGGTAAACAAAAATCACATCTAGGCAATTTAGAAAACACCAAGGTGAGCCTAGGGACACATATACCACCATTAAACTGCCCCACAAGAGTGCATACAAATCAGTGGGTTGACAACACTGGAGATCACCGGTGTTGTAAGAGTAAGATCAAACAAAAAAAAAAAAATCTGGAGCATGCCCGTGCCAAAAAAAGGAGGGAGAAGAAAGAAAACGGTCAAACCGTAGCATTATGGAAAAGAACGCTAAAAGGAAAAGCACTACCCCGCCAGGCACTACTAATGGTCGTGATCCTGGGACGAGCAGCAATGCTCGGGTCAGAGCTATAGGATTTCCGGGGGATAGCAAAGTAATGCAACGGCGTAAGCCACACTTAAGAGTCGCGAGTTGGAACGTTGGAAGCATGAGTGGTCGCAACTATGAGCTTGAAGAAATGATGGTTAGAAGGCGAGTAGACATCCTGTGCGTACAGGAGACGAAATGGCGAAACACCGGTAATCGGCCACGTTTCTTGGACGTTAAAACAAAGGCCTACAAGATGTTTTACTATGGATTGGAACAAGGAAAAAACGGAATCGCCATCATCCTTGCGGCAGAGCTACTTGGCAACGTCTTAACCATTTCAAAGTCCAGTGACCGTTTGATGGCTCTCAAATTGGTGATGCATGGTGAGGTGTGGAACATCGTAAGCGCATATGCCCCTCAAGTAGGATGCGAACAAAAAGAAAAAGATGCATTCTGGCTAGATTTCCACAACCTTGTCAAAATCATCCCAAAGGAAGAGCTTTTGTTTGTTGGGGGAGATTTAAACGGACATGTCGGGAAGACAAGTGACGACTATGAGGACTACCACGGAGGGCTGGGATACGGCACCAGGAACTCTTCAGGTGAAGATATCCTAAACATGTGCAAGTCGTACGATCTTATAGTGCTAAATACCATATTCGTCAAACAAAGCCGGCACCTGATCTCTTATAGCAGTGGCGGAAATGAAACTCAAAGAGACTATCATTTGGTATCCAGTTTCATGAAGCCACGAGTTAAAGATTGCAAAGTGATCCTGGGAGACGCGATCGCCCCTCAACACCGTCTCCTCCTGACTGAATTTTTTATGGATGCGAGAAAGAAGTCAAAGCAGCAAACGAAGGTGTCTGAGAGAATCAAGTGGTATAAGCTGGATAAAGGAAAAGGCGAAGCTTTTATTACCAACATGAAAAACTACCTCTTTTCCATTATCGATGAGGTCGGTAATGAGGAGTGCAGAGCACAAGACATGTGTGATTCCCTACAACAATCTGGCCTGGAGAAAGCCAAATCTCTGCTCGGAACATCTAAAGGCCCCTGCCAACATGCAAAAAAAACCTGGTGTTGGACAGATGAAGCCAAAGCAGTGATAGACGAAAAGAAAATGGCTTTCCAAGCTTGGTCAAAGTGCTCTTCTACTAATAGAGAGGAAAAAGCTCGCCGTGAAAATGTATATACCTATAGATGTTGCAAAGGTATCGCGAAGAAAAAGTGCGCCGAATTCAAAGCGAAAAGCATGGAAGGTTTCTATCAGGAGTTGGAAGAAATATCGTCTTCCGCGTCTGACAGGAACCAGGCTACCCAGGAGCTTCAAAGCAATTCGAACAAAGGAGCAAATATCTTTAAGATAGCCGCCCAGAGAAGAAGAAATGCTCAGGAGATTCGTTTCCCAAAGTTTATTAACAATGCTGAAGGCCAACTCCTTGTGGAAGACGAAAAAATTCTCCACAGATGGCGACAGTATTGCGAGGAACTTCTGAACGAACAGTTTCCCCGAGTGTACTTTCCAAGAGCCGCCCTGAATCATGCCGAAATATCCGACATCACAGTCGAAGAAGTTCGGTTCGCCGTTAAAAACTCCAAGAAAAGAAAAGCTGTTGGGCCGGACGGGATACCCTCTGAGTTCTGGAAAAAGATGGGAGACATCGGGTCTAGATGGCTCATGGTTCTTATCTCCAAACTTATGAGAGGCGACACTATGCCTAATCAATGGAGGGAAAGCTATCTTCTTCCATTGCACAAAGGAAAGGGTGATACGCGAAATTGTGATAACTACCGTTCTGTCAAGCTGATGTCGCACACCATGAAGATCGTTAAACGGGTATTAGATAGCCGACTGCGGAAAATAATACGACTATCTGATGACCAGTGCGGGTTTGTCTCGGGTAAATCAACAACAGATGCAATCCAAAGTATAAGGATCATGATGGAAAAGCATCGTGATTCTTCAAAGGACTTGCATATGGTGTTGGTTGATTTCGAGAAGGCCTTTGACCGGAAACCAAGAGATCTTTTATGGGTAGCGCTAAGACAAAAAGGAGTTCCAGAAACCTACGTGCGAGTGATCATGGACATGTACAAGAGAGCAACGACAAGAGTACCGCAGGAGTCACGGAAGAGTTCGCAATCAAAGTCGGTGTACACCAAGGGAGCGTCCTCAGCCCACTGCTCTTTATAGCAGTCCTTGATTGCTTGCTTGAAGGAAAAGTGACGGACCCCAATGTGCACCAGCTATTCTTTGCTGACGATGGAGACATTATAAGTGATGATCAGGCGTCCCTACAACGAGCACTTGATGTGTGGGTGGACATTTTTGAGGGACACGGGTATCCTATTAGTTCAAAGAAGACAGAGTATCTGTGCTGGCCGTTCTCTGACCCTCAGCAGCCTATTCCAAACATTTACCTGAATGGAAGAGTGCTTCCCAAGTGTGAAAAGTTTAAATATCTGGGATCTATGATTAATAAAGAAGCAACTTGTGATGACGACATCAACCATCGCGTAAGCGTAGGGTGGATGAAGTGGCGAGAAAACTCCGCCATCTTCTGTGATCGAAAAATGCCCCCTAAGCTGAAAGGAAGGCTCTACACTTCAGTTGTACGTCCGGCGCTCACATACGGTTCACAATGCTGGACAATGCACAAAAAGTATGAGAGCAAATTAACGGCAACTGAGATGAAGATGCTTCGCATGACAGCGGGAGTAACAAAGCGTGACAGAATTAGAAGTTCAAAGATCCGAGGAAGCCTCCACGTAAAAGAAACCATCACAAGAAATATAGAGCGCGACCGACTCAGTTGGTATTGCCATGTTCAAAGGAGAGATCTTTTGAACCCCGTCCAAAAGGCGTTATCAATCAACATTCCAATTTCAACACGCAAAAAAGGCAGGCCGAAAAACAATTGGTGCAAACAAATGCAAAAACACCAGCATTTGATTGGCCTCAGCGATGAAGTAATCCCAAACCGGGAAGCCTGCCGCTACTTTCTGAGGTCAAACCGGCGGACCCCACAAGCGGACCAGTAGGAATGCAGTTAAGTGGGAAGGTTATGGTCCTCCACTTCTGACCATAACAACGCTGGAAATAGGAAAAGAAGAAGAAGTAAGACTTTACTAAGATACCGATCTGTTTACCCTGGAGAAAATACTTCGGGACTGAATGTAACAAAAAAACTTAGCAAATCTCTATAACAAAGAGCATACCGATGGACTAGGATGTTCGGTGAATCACATGTCTTTTTAATGAAACCGACGCTAGTCAGCACAATGTCACACCAAACGTTACCGATTTGCCTGATATAACACTAACAGGTATTCTGATAGGTTCCTCAGTGTCGCTAAAAACTAGGTGGACAATCGGCTCATTCAGTCCTTATAAAGCCTCATGCAAAAATCGTGTCCTCCTAGCTCTTCAATAAAAATATTTGGCCAACATCATCTCAGCCCATTTGGGAAGAGCTCCAACACCAATAAAACTTGGAGGAGGTCAATCTGGTTTTATTATCTAAAACTCGGGAAGCTGCGTGAATCGTGTCGTCGTATCAATCCGACCTCGTTGCTCCTGAAGTTAATGAAAGGCAAGTCTTGCATCCTCATTAATATGCTAATATGCTCACAGTGTTCGAAAGTCGTACTATTACAATTATATAACAGATCATCAGCTAAAAGCTGTCCGAATGACGATGTCTTTCACCACCACTATAATCCATAATAGTCATTGGCTTATCTTCTTTATACCTAAGCGATTACAATTATGACATCATTGGACATACGAATATGTACATACATAATAAAATGCCCACTCCAGTCTGACGGTGACTTTTCAGAAAAAGTTAAATATCTTGGCATGAGTCTTGATCATAAGCCCAGGTGGAACTACAACATAAATAATTAACTAACAAAGGCGTTCTGTCGCTGTACACTCTGTAAGACTTGGGATCTCAGTATAAGCCCATTTCTAAGCCACTGAACATACAGGATGCGCCATCTCATATGGGTCGATGTAAACTTCAAATAACTTCAACAATTCTCAACCGATTTTCCATGAATGAATCATGAATCGCTTCACACCAAAAGAATACGCGGAAATAGGTTCAATATTAATTAAAAATGAACGCTCGATTGTGCTAACTCACCGTGCGTATCGTACAAAATATCGTAATCGTGTTGCGCCCAAAAAAGATACAATTCGTCGTTGGGCCTCCAATTTTTTTTCAATTTGGTTCTATGGCAAGCCCTCGCGAGCAACCTAGTGAACCTATTCAGTCTGTGAAGGCCAGTATTCAAGAAGACCCAAGTTTGTCATATCAGCGCCGTTAGCAGCAGTTAGGCATCAGTTGGACCACTTTGCGGAGAATTTTAAAGGATGATCTTCACTTATTTCCATACAAAGTGCAGATAGAGAAAGAATTTTGCCACAAGATGATCCACGGCGCTTGGCATAAGCACAAAATGTTGTTGCAATGATTAATGCTGAGCCAGAGTTCCGGTAGCAAATTTTGATGACCGATGAGGCACATTTTACGCTCTCTTGCTCAGTTAATAAACAAAACTGTCGCTTCTGGGGCACCGAAAATCCTCGCATTATTCGCGAAGAGCGCTAAACCATCATTGGACCGTATTTCTTCAAAGTTGGCGATACAGTTGATGGCGATTGATATCGGTGGATGTTGGCCCATGCGTAAAAAAGGCTTATTTCACTTTTGGTTTCAAAAAGACGGCGCGACATGCCATACTGCGGACAAAGCAATGAACATTTTGCGTAAGAATCACCCTGGAAGATTGGTGTCAAAAAAGGGCGATATTGACTGGCCTCCGAGATCACCGGATTTGACTCCTCCAGACATTTTTCTTTGGGGAAACTTGAAAAGCAAGGTGTATGCTAACGGTCCAAAGACAATAGAACAGCTTATGGAAATTACGACCGAAATGCTGGAAAATGTCATGGAGAATGCGCGAAACGAGCCAATTTATGCATCGGTAATAAAGGCGGTAATTTAATTGATATTGTTTTCAAAAATTAATTAATTGTAAAGGTCTAAATTGAATAAAAGTTTTTGAATTTCCAAAATCGGTTGAGAATTGTTGAAGTTATTCGAAATTTCTATCGACCCATATGAGATGACGCACTCTGTATTAGAAATATTGCCAAGAGGCAGTGATAAGGCTTACTCTACTTCATATGTATGTCCATTACGAAAAGACAGCAATATATATAGTGCAATAAGACTTCTTTGCTCAGCAAGTATCCCGTCATGTCTCTCACGAATTTTTCGAGCTCGAAATGACGAATAAGGTATCCCTAATTGTTTAACCTGGGACTCCCTGCAAAATTACTTAGACGATACACAGATAGCTCAAAAGTGGAATCATGTGTCGGCGTTGTTATTTTTGGTTCTAACTACATGGTTTCATGTACATATATCCAGAGCTTTCCAAGCCGAGCTATACGCCATCTATCCATACGCCAACATAAATCACGAAATCGGTACCAAAGGAATAATTATCAACATGTTTACTCTCAGCCAAGATGCGATGCACGAACATGAGAAAAAACAGAACAAACCTTGCTCACATGCGAATACATCAGTGGCAGTGTTAGTGCTCCGTGCATTATTTTTGCAGAATTTAAAAAAAATATCTTTTTTGTTTTAACCGTACCCATACCAGGGGCGGTTGAAACAGCGATTGGGGTCAGTTGAAACACATGGAAATAATTAACATATATACTAGTGTTAAACACGTTAAATTCATTCTTTCTTTATTTTTAAGTATTAATATGACACTGTTTGACAATGCTTATCACATATTGCAGTATTCGATGTTATATTTAATTTATATTTAATAATAATTCATGTAAAGAAAAATAACAAAAAAAATCTTAACGAAAATAATTTAAAAATAGACCGAAAGAAAACCTTATTTCAAACATAACTTTTTACAAAAAATAATAAATTAATCGGAATATTCCGAATCGCAATTGTGGCACACATATGAGTTTCCACCTTCTGTGCACTCTTCGTGAGCCCACAGTTTACAGACAGTGCACTGTATACACTTTTCTCCAGATCTGCTTTCTGAATAGGGAGAAATGCAAACAAGGCAGAAGCTTTCCTCTTCTTCAGATGATGTTGAATCCTGCTGTCTTTTTGTTTTCTTCCTTTCGGTATTTCTTTTCTTTTTTTCTCCATTCAGTCTTTTTTTTACTTGCTTAGCTTTGGTTCGTTTTCTTGCTTCATATTCCTCTCTTATCTGTTCTTTCTCCGGACTGTCAGTGTAGATGGTAGACTTCCGGGTTTTTCGCCCTTTGTTAGATTTTCTCAGAAGAGCTTTCGGGAAAGGTCGCAATGATTCTGGTGTGAAAATAATGAGAACTATAGGAGTTAGATGTTGGGCACTTGTGGAGGGTTTGCTGCTGTCACGTTTAGGTGGTGTTTTGAAAGTTTCTGAGCTCTCAATATTATTTTCTTCTTCGGTTCTACTGATTACAAAATTATCCAAAGCATCTCCTTGAACCGGAATCTCTATTGATGGTTCATTTGTTAAAATAGGAAGTGAAAGTGGCAGCGTTTCATTTTCTGGTGGTATGGGAAAAGTCTCTACATCGGTTGCATTTTCAGGTGATGGCCTATCCGTAACAAAAGAAGGAGCGAAATCCAGCTCTGTGAACAGATGCCTATTGAATGGATAAATTCCCGTCTTACGCAAGCCGGCTTGAATGTTTGATGAGGTCAGAGCAAGCGGCATAGCAAATGCCACAATCCCGGGAATGTCATATATTGACATTGTCTTTCCTGGATGACTTCTCATCCAAGCATCACTGGCGGAGTTAACAGCTTTCTTCAAAGGGCCGAACGCAGATCGATCAAGCGGCTGGAGTTTGTGTGAGCAATGGGGAGGAAAAGATAGTAAGACAATACCATTGGCTTACAGAAGTCCAATGCGTTGATATGAATGTGCGAGGAATGATTGTCGAGCACAAGCAACACTTTATGGGAAGGAGACATATTTGAATGTTTTTTGAAATGGTTGAGGAAACACAAAAACGATTCATCTTGCATCCAGCCAGAAGGGTTTGCAGTTCCAGCAGAACCTAAGGGCCCATCCCTTATAAAGTGGTCTTGATAACGCACTCTCGGAAAAACGAAGAATGGGGGAATAACATTTCCGAAGGCATTCGCAGCACATGCTACTGAAACTAAAGTACCTCTTTCTGCTGAAGTCATGGAACCTACTTGATGAGCACCACGCCCAGCCACCACTTTGTCAGGCTTTTGAACAGTGGTTACTCCTGTTTCATCTGTATTGTAGATATCTTGCGGCTCAAATTTATAACGGTCCATGACGGTGGTTAAATTGTCATCAAAAGCATCAACGTTAAATCTGTTAAAGCTAGTCGCCCTTGAGTGGCTGGTAGCTTGTGCCGGACAGTTCACGGTTCCTCTTCATGAAATTCCGAGACCGTTCCTCCCCGGTCATCTCATCGTCATCCCAAGTCCGAGGCCGTGGCAAGTTTGAATGATGATTTTCTTACCTCTTTTTTGTTTAGGCCAAAATATATATCAACACATCGAAGAAGATACCTTGAGAGCTCCCGCTCTTGCTCCTCCGTGAAAACTCTGTTGTGTGCTATATGTATATCCCATGGTTTGATTTTCTCCCTCACCAGAAGCACATCACTTTCGTATGTATCTATGAAGCGAACAGTGATTTACTGCATGCTTCTCCGCCACATTTCGCAACGAATCGCCTGCTTTGACATGGTCATAGGTCTTACTGTAGTTTGTCAAGTCAATCTGTCCTCTGGAAGTCTTTCTTGCACGAACTCTTGGCATCTGGAAAGCAAGAAAACTAAATAAACATTTTGTTTCAACCGTACACAGAAAAAATGTTTCCACCGTTCCCAACCCCGCTTTAGTTACAAAAATGTATATAATTATGGTCACATTAACAACACGTTGAAACAAGTCACTGCGATGCGTTCTACACTCTTCGTTTCAAACACAAACACATACTCAATACTCTAACATGAATAGAAACACCGTTATAGAAAAAAAAAACCACAAAAAGCACAAAAATACTTACTTTTGGTTATCGATATACAAAAAGTGCTCTTTTAAACAACTGCCACGTGCCACGTACCAAGCAAGACTGACGATTGTTCGAATATGTTTTCACTTCATGTGCCTTCGGGAAACATTCGCGTACCGTCTACTGTTCCTGGAATATTTGTGTTGTTTCAACCGTACCCAGCCTACCCTACTTGTAAGAAAAGATCAGTTTTTTTTTCATCCATTTTTGAAACCATAAATCGATTTCCTCAAAACTAGGTTCGTTACTTATGAAATTAATGGCTTACTGATCATTCCTTAATCGTTGTGATATGGGATTGTAAAGAGAAATTGAAAATAAATTTTGTTTTCTTTTTTTTTAAAGAGCAGTTAACATTTTTCTTTTATGAAGAATGCTTTCAGAAAAGAGTAAGGCGGGAAATTAACGGTAGCGAAAGAACAGTTCGAAACTTGTTTACCAAATACAGGGATGGAGGTTTTTCCCTAGAAATTAAGTCTAGAGATATGTAGATCAGAGGAGGTTATTGACTGTATGCAACTGTTCGAGAAAGTCTAACTACGATAATTCTTATGCTTCCTTCTAACTCCAAAGGGTTAAATACATCCATAGATCGTTATCTTTCAGGCATGTGAAAGGTAAAAACGTACAGAGATGGATAGTCCACTGGTGAATTCGCCTATACTGTGGCATGATACTGCAAAACCCCATACAGCTAACGTTTCTGAAGCTGGCGCTGTTGGTACCTGGTATCTAAGGTTGGGGTAGTTTACCAGAGACCAGCTAATTTCGGTAGTCATTGCACCTAATATACGGATCTTCGACCAAAATCTTTCGTAGCTCCAACAGGACAACCGCATATATGCCTATTGAAATAAGGACTTTAGGCAAACTATGTAGGTACCAAAATATCTAACAGCGTTTCTCACCGCTAATTGTCGTCCATATTGCCCAATGGTCGCCTGGTGAGCTTATAGAACAGACCTTCTTCTTCTTTTCCTTTTTCCGGCGTTGTTATGGTCAGAAGTGTAGGACCATAACCTTCCCACTTAACTGCATTCCTACTGGTCCGCTTGTGGGGTTCGCCGGTTTGACCTCTGAAAGTAGCGGCAGGCTTCCCGGTTTGGGATTACTTCATCGCTGAGGCCAATCAAATGCTGGTGTTTTTGCATTTGTTTGCACCAATTGTTTTTCGGCCTGCCTTTTTTTTGTTTTTTTTTTTGTGACACGGGCATGCTCCAGATTTTTTTGTTTGATCTTACTCTTACAACACCGGTGATCTCCAATCGTGTCAACCCACTGATTTGCATGTACACTTGTGGGGCAGTTTAATGGTGGTATATGTGTCCCTAGGCTCACCTTGGTGTTTTCTAAATTGCCTAGATGTGATTTTTCTTTACCTTTGTTTTATTCGCCTTTTACGACAAGCGAGAGGTATCGCTGCAGGGATATTCTTAACCCGTCCCAGCACGTAAAGCTTATAGAACAGACCTATTGATCATATGTCGAAGGCCTTTTTTTTCCAGACAAATACCCGCACATTGTGTTTTTTGCCTCATTCCACTGAATGTCGGAAACAGATTTTGACTCACGATGGATAGCATCATGCCACGCTTTAATACCTGATTATCCAGTCTTATTTTCTTTTCATCAACCCATTTGTTCAGTGCTCTGTTTACTACTTTTTTGAAAACCTTGCTTACATTGGGAAGCAAACTAATTTATCGGAGATTCGCAAGGTTTGATTTATCTCTGTCCTATTTAGGGATAGGATGGATTACTACGTTGAATAATATATATTTTACAGATCGTTGTTAAAGAGCGTGGTAATAATATCTACTTCGTCAATTGGCAAGTGTTTTAAAACGACGTTTGGGATACCATTTATTCTCCACAACTTTTTATGTTAAAGTGAGCCCAGGATGCTCATGAGTTCATCCCTTCTCTCAAACAAACCGAAAGCAATTCGGCCATAAGAAACAATGCCATTTGCAAGGTTTTCGTCATAGAATACCGTGAAACTGTTATTCTCAGATCATGAATTAATTTTTGCACGAAGCTGTAAAGGGTGGAGGCCCCAGCGACAATATTGTAAGAATATATA
Organism: Merodon equestris; assembly: GCA_958301585.1. NCBI lineage: Eukaryota > Metazoa > Arthropoda > Insecta > Diptera > Syrphidae > Merodon > Merodon equestris. The sequence goes on along the minus strand of OY284414.1, from coordinate 73,575,429 downwards.
TTAAATGGTTGTTTGAAGAACAAAATCCACTAAAAATACTTACGAGTGTCTTTGATATTCTACACCAAGCTATGTACTTCGTTAATAATTTAAAAAGAAATCTAGAAGAACATGTTCACATTTAAATGTCAATGTGTAAGGTCCCAAGTCTATACCGTTTTTGAAAAGATAAGATTACCCCTATAAAGTATACGTGCTTTTAAGCCACGCATGAACTTGCGCCATCGGTAACGATAGGTGATGTCAACTCCAATAGCTTCCAATATCATCAGCTACTACATGACATAAAAAACAACCGAAATCTTGAAAACAAATTCCAAGTACAAGTACATTTAACCTTCATTGGCCATACCCAGTTCAGACAAAGTACCCAGCTCTCAGTTCAGACAAAGAAATAATTCACATAGACATCGAAGCCAGAAATTCCATGAGTCTCCAGCGTGACACCATATACCTCGCACAAGGTTAGAAAGTCTGGCCTTCACAACCAATTCTCTTCTCTAAGTATTATAAATAACGAAATTATGTACATGCAATAGACTAGTACGTGAAAGTTTGTCCCCAGATCGCACTTTATCGAACGTCAAAAACTAGTGAACAACTCACCTCACGTCCCTTGCATGAACATGTGCAACATGTGGGTGAAACTGGTTATCCCCATTCTCTTGGCAACATCAGTGTCAACTCATCCGCATAACCCGACACCATATGGGCTGCTGCCTACTGATGGCCTCATGCCACCTCAGCCCAGCATCCAGTGGACAGGCGGCCAATTCGAATTCCCCTGCCCATCGACCAAGTCCTTGTTCAAGAGTTCCGGCAAGTTCATTGGCAAAAACATCATCGCTACAAGAGCTCAAATAGTTAAGGACAACGTGTTTTTAGCTCTACCTCGTTACCGACATGGCGTTCCGGCAACCCTGGTGAAAACCGTCATCAAGCCAGGCACCTGTGTAACAACGTTCACTCCATTTCCGTGCTGGAATATGCAGGAAGAGGGCAATTGTAAAGCACTTCAATCTGTCGTCGACTTGCTTGTTGACCCCAACGACATCCTCTGGGTGCTGGACACCGGAATCGTTAACACTCTTGAGACGCCCATTCGCCGTTGCCCACCCAAAGTGGTGGCTATTAGTTTGAAAACTGGAAAAGTATTAAAATCGATTCCGCTCGACGGTCTGACGGCGCCCAACTCTCGTCTGCAGTACTTCGCAGTGGACTATGCCAACGATGGTGGATGCTATGTGTATATTAGCGATGCAGCAAACCGAGCAATAATCGTATATAACATTCAACATGACCGCGGCTTCCGTGTCGTTCTTCCCAAAGCCGTCTCCCAGGGCAGTCGCGCACGTGACGTTCTCTACGTTGCGCTCGTTCGCCAGGACTGCGGCTCCACAGCACTATTCTTTACTTATCTGAGTTCAAAGAAGCTATTCGCAATCAAAACGGACTACCTGCGGACAGGTTGTGCAGATGGACGAATTATGGGTAGGTTTACTGCGTCAATGACGCATCGAACGCGGAATTAATGGAAATTTATTTTTCGCAGAGATCGGAGTGAAACCAGCTCGGATAGTAATCATTGGCACGGATAATGGATCGGCATTGTTCTTCCGGATCGAGGGCGAGTCAGAGGTCTATCGATGGGATACAAAAACGCCATTTCTAGAGACCAACTTTAAAGCGGTATATCGCTGTCCCACGTGTCAGCTGGCAACTCATGCCATGCCCGACTATAAGCGTAATACAATGCGTGTCCTGCAAAGTAATTTCCCGGACTATATGCAGAATACAATGGGATGTGGGGCTACCCAACAGCTGTCCATCATGCAGGGATGTTGGTAGCACCCGGAGAAACCATACATAGTGTGCATGTGGTTGTTGTAATTTCATTTTAATTTGTTTTGCTTATTCGCGCACACTGTCGATTGCTCGACACTTCAACTCATGTCGAGTAAGCGTAGGCTTAAACTGTTTTAATAATCCTTACATGTAGTTAGTGTAGAGTAGGAACGGAGGGCGCTATATGCCGTGAAGTAATATCAACAGCCATGGAATCAGTGCATGTCGGTCATACATTACTTGCAATCTGTGATATAAAAAAAGGAGGGAATCAGGTAGTTGGCAGAGTTTAGAACTCATCTATGCATGAGAAGGAGCATTTAGGATGGTTACGGATGTGTCATTAAGTGGGAGTTGCGGAGCGCGTGTTTGCGCGGCATTAGGCTGCATGGTGTTTGACCGACTTGTTCCCCGCGTGTATGTATGTAATTATGTTTAATTTAAAATAAAAGAACGCAAACTGAATAATCGTTTGTTTTGCATCAGTTACGATTATGTATTTTACACTTAATTGCTGAGTTGACTACAAAAAAAATTATGAAAGGGTGAAAGTAATGTGTGTAACGGGTGTAAACCGGAAATGCCGGAAGTAATTATCGAAGTTTATGAGTACATAGTATATGATGCTAAAAGGACCTTTAAATTGTTCAAAGGAAGAAAATGATAAACAGTTTCCTTAAAACAAGGTAAAATATTGAGGTGTTACGCATAAGCAATGATCTAAGTAGCTCCCCAAGGCTCAGTGCTAGGGCCAGTTCTACTGTGATTGAAATAAACGAGGGGCATGGACCGATTGTATCGGAGATTGATGCTGATGGGAATCATTTGGGAATGATTTGATTGGGACAGTCAATGTTAGTGGTAAGTAGATTACGGATAAAAAGTATGTCTGCGACCTTGGGTCGTTCTTCTGGGTGTTGTAGGTTGATTAGTTTTAAGCGATCCTTATAAGACGGTAAATTATAGGTATCAGTCCAGAGAAGACCGCGAATGGCAAGGCGAAAAAGCATACGTTGGACGGCCTCAATGCGCGCATTGTGGATAGCGTAGGAGGGGGATCTAACTTGACTAGCATATTCAAGAAAGGGCCTAAGGTTAAGCCTATTATAAAGATTTCGTGAAGTAAGTATTCGCGAGCTCCTTAGACCCACATTTCACAAAGCCGAGGGAGCAATTGGCACAAAAATAACAACTAGGTCAACCAAAAAGTTGTCGAGGGCAACAACGTCATGATAGATAATGTAAGTTCTGGGAAGTGAAGGATAGCTTGACATATGCTTTTTATTTTATTTTTTATTTTATAATTCATGCAGGTTCAAGAGTGTACGCTCTTATGGTGTTTGTCACACAACCGGATGGGGTGCTGATGGTTTGTGTCGAAGATGTGCCTTCACTACCCTCCGGGGGTGGTTGTACTAGATAGGATTTGAGAGATTCGATTGAATTTGCGTTGGTTGTAGTTCACAGTAACTCGTTTGTTTCCATGTCATTAAGGTGTTATATGTATTGGAAAAGCACACACACATGCTAATATTGAATAAGAGACGTTTTCTTAATACCAAACACTGGACCCGCTTGAGTCGGATTTAAAAGAGCATGAATCAACAAGGGAAGATATATGTTTGGAGATTTTCATATCGTCAGTGTATACGGAAAGATGAGAGTTCTTGACGACACAGTTAACATCATTACTGGATAGAATAAATATCAGTGGGCCGAGGTGGCTGCCGTGGGAGATTTCGGAGGTGGTATTAATTGGATCAAAAATAGAAAATCTGAAAATAACATCGTGCTGACGGGCTTCGAGGTAGGATTTGATTCATATAATAAAACCGGAGAGAAACCAAGAACAATAGTTTGATACAAAATGTTGTCTTTCTGAGTTTGTGACAATAACACTACTTCTTTTCCAGCATCAAGTGCATACAAGATTTGCATGACAAATTCAATTACGTTAGTGACTATCGATTTACCTTTTAGGAACCCATGTTGATTTGGGGAAAAGATATTCTTGCAGTGAAAAGAGTTTTAGAATACAAAAGAGTTTAGCAATTTTTTCTGAATTAGAATAATGAAAACTATAAGGTGACTATAAAGTGAGACTTTGAAATAAGGCCCTGAGGTAGAATAGATGGTTGACGCGTTTTTTTTTTTTTAAACTATAGCGGGGAGTCAGGACCGGACACACAGTCGGCCTTTAAGATACGTATTTTTCCGAAGGCAGGAGTTACGAGTATATAGTATTAACAGACGTCTGAGGCCAGTGTTTTATACAACAAAAGTTGTCATGATATGGTTAAAGGAGCTGTTCAGTAAGCGACTGAATGAAGAAATGCATTGAGACTGCATTCGGTTCTAGTATCGGAGGTAAAGAGATTCGTATATGCAGGTAAGTAGAAAGGTCGGAAGCAGGGATTTAAGGTAGGCCTGCCAACGTTTATTCCTTTTGTTGCGCACGGTAGATAGTTCCTTGGTGTTCCAAAATGGAAATGATATTCAGCCTTTTTTGGCCAAATATGGAACGGATAAGATAAGGCAACTGGTAACTTTGGAGTTGAAAAGGGCAAGATTATCATATAAGGACAGGCATTAATATTGCCGAGCAGGTTATTTAGTTTTGCGAAGTCTGCTTTTTGAAACTTGAAGCAATACGTATTTTCGGGGGTGGAGAATGGTAAAGTAATTGTCGAGTATTTCCGATAACGGTAAATGGAGCTGTTCCGCTCCAAGGGATGGTTTATTAAAATAATTTTCGGCATCAGATGAGAAGATCAGGTGAATTTACCGATTCACGCTGTTGATGATGTTACTGAGTTGGAGGAGACCAGAATCGGAGAGTAAATCTACAGGGTGTCCCACGAGCAGTGTGCCAAAAAGCTAGAGCGTGTAGGTCTGGTCGAGACAAGAAAAAAATCGTATGGGAGGGGGGGTCTATTCCCCCCCGTTTAGCCGGGAGGGGCAATTTTCTAAAAAACTGACTTAATTTGGAAAAAAAAATATTAAAAATCAACAGTTACATCCACAATACCGTGGTATATTTTTTTGTAAAGCCAGAAACCTCTTCTTTCATCCTGTTTTTAAGCAAAGCTGCTTTAAGGAATAGTTTTTGAGAAATTAATTTTCAAACTCAAAATTTTGCAAAAAAAATTAAAAAAAAAAATTTCGAACTATTTTTTTTCGAAATTGTATGTAATTAAGTACTAATTTTTTTTCAAAAATTCAATACTCTTATTAGTTTTTAGTTAAAAACAGAAAACCGGATGCAAAAATGTCTTGTAGTTTTTGAGAAATTTTAAAAAAACCCGAACCATTTTTTTCTAAGAAGAACCTTTTTTTTGGTTTTGACGCGGCTGGACTGGTAGACAAATTAATGTATGAAACATTGACCTCTTTTTTATTATTTTTAAAAACTTCGGAGTTTTATTTTCATTATGATATGATCCCCTTTTTTTAGAAGGCAAGGATTATATCTCCTTCTTCTCCTAATGGCTGCACATATCTATGCTTGACAAATTTTCCTGCAATTTGACTCCAGCGACTTCAATCCGTTCTTTCAGTTGTTCCAAAGATACTATTTCCACTTCGTAAACATAATTCTTCATGAATCCCCACACATAAAAATCTAGAGAAGTTAAATCTGGTGATCTAGGTGGCCATTCCGTGGGGCCCCTTCTTCCGATCCAACGGTCACTAAAATGATCATCCAGCCAGTTTCTAACCCGTAAGCTGTAGTGTGGTGGTGCTCTATCCTGCTGGTAGATTAAATTATCTGCTATGGCCAAAGGAACGTTGTCCATCAAATCGGGCAAAAGGTCTCGTAGGAATTGCAAGTATGATTCTCCATTAATAACGGCATTCAAAAACCGGGGCCCGATTACAGTTTGTCCAACAATACCAAGCCAAACATTACAGCTAAAGCGGTGTTGTGATTTATTTTGTTTCTTGTTGTGTGGATTGGTGCTATTCCAATGATGCAAATTGTGGAAGTTAGTAACCTCATCTCTCGTAAACTGTGCTTCATCCGTACAGAATATCCTTGCAAAATAGTTTCGTTCAGTTTCATCTCGAAGCAGTAATGATCGACAAAATTCTGCTCTCAAAAACTTGTCGTTTGAGGTGAGTCCCTGAACTGGCCTAAAATGGTACGGGTGTAAGTTTTCGGTATGAAGCACTCTCCATACTCTAGATTTGGGCACTCCAAGCATAATAGCCATCCTCCTTGTACTAAGGGAGGGATTGCGTCGGACCAAATCCAAAATTCGGGTAGAACCCATCGGCGGCGGGCGGACCCAGACGAAATTCGCAGGTCAGTTTTCAGGCGTTATCAATGAAAAAAAAGAATTAATCTAGGGTTATTCCAATACTGTATCACTTTATTGTATCCTCATAAAACTCCGAATTTTTTAAAAATAATAAAAAAGAGGTCAATGTTTCATACATTAATTTACTTACAAGTCCAGCCGCGTTAAAACCAAAAAAAAGGTTTTTCTTAAAAAAAAATGGTTCGGGTTTTTTTTTAATTTCTCAAAAACTACAAGACATTTTTGCATCCGGTTTTCTGCTTTTAACTAAAAACTAATGAGAGCATTGAATTTTTGAAAAAAAAAATACTACTTAATTACATACAATTTTGAAAAAAAATTGTTTGAAATTTTTTTTTTCAATTTTTTTTCAAAATTTTAAGTTTGAAAATTAATTTCTCAAAAACTACTCCTTAAAACAGCTTCATTTAAAATAAATATGAAAGAAGAGGTTTCTGGCTTTACAAAAAGGTATATCTTGGCATTGTGATGTAACTGTTGATTTTTAATAATTTTTTTTTCCAAATTAAGTCAATTTTTTAGAAAATTGCCCCTCCCGGCTAAACGGGGGGAAATAGACCCCTCCCTCCCGTACGATTTTTTTCTTGTCTTGACTAGACCTACACGCTCTAGCTTTTTGGCACACTGCTCGTGGGACACCCTGTATAAAAAGGATTTCCTTATCTGACAAAAAAAAAGTCTCATTGTCGGATTTCAAGTACGGAAGGTTGGAATCGCCACAGATTAATATAATGTCTTGGGCTCATCGATATCAAATATAGAATTTATGAAGTTGATGGCAAGTTGATGACGATAAGCGGATTGTGATGCACGAATGTAGTAGGCAAGGTAGAGCTTCCGTTTCGGGAAAGGTATTAAGGCATTTAATAAATTGAAAGCAGCGTAGCTCGGCGATTTAAAGAGTAAGGGATCGATATGACTATGCGACCGGATGACTACCGGATCGTTAGCATGAAACAGAGTGAAATCTGATTTCACTCAGTTCCGTTCAGTTTTCAAAAACATCGTAAGGCAGTTTTTGGGAATGTAGAACTACTGTGGAGGGTTTGGTTAGATTCAGGTAATACGAAGGTGGTCCGTTAAGTACTTAGCCTCACCGCCAGATGGCGCCAGTATCGCAAGAGCAACTTACTATCGTCTAGTACATTCTAGTAGACGGCTACTGTCGAAATTTCAGCCGGATTGATGGTTTTGTTTTGACCGCGTGTGGAAGCGGGAGTGTCCGCGGATTTTAGAAAAATAGAAAAAGAGCAATGTCGGTCGGTGATTCGATTCTTGTTCTTAGAAGGGAAATCGCGCAGCGAAATCTAAGAGCGTTTGGATGCTGTATACAGTGACTCTTCTCCTTCGATGGTGACTATCAAAAATTGGTTTAATGAGTTTCAACGTGGTCGCACGTCGGTTTTTGATGAGCCATGTCCAGGTGCCCCGAAAACGGCTACCACGGAGGATAACGTGACAAAAATTCACGATCTCGTATTGGCAGACCGCCGATTGACGGTGCGCGAGATAGCTGAGACAGTAGGCATTTCAAAAGATCGCGTGGGTCATATCCTGCATGAAATTTCGGGCATGAGAAAGCTGTCGGCGCGATGGGTGCCGCGTTTGCTCACTCCGGACAACAAGCGCAACCGTGAGACCACTTCACAGCAGTGTTTGACGCTGTTTAAGCGCAATCCGAAGGAGTTTATGCGTCGTTTCGTGACATTCGGCGAAACATGGATCCACTGGTACACACCAAAGACCAAGGAACAATCGAAACAGTGGACTTCACCCGGCGAACGTGCTCCGAAGAAGGCGAAGAATGTCCCATCGGCCGGAAAGGTGATGGCCACCGTTTTCTGGGATTCCCAAGGTGTGATTCACATCGACTACCTGGAGAAGGGCAAAACGGTCACAGGGCTGTACTATGCCAAATAATTGGGCCGATTCGACGTCGAATTGAAGAAAAAACGGCCCACTTAGCGAAGAAAAAAGTGCTCTTCCACCATGATAACGCACCGCCTCACACCTCCGCCCTCGCCACGGCCAAATTGGTCGAATTGGGCTACGAACTGCTGCCCCATCCCCCATATTCTCCAGATTTGGCCCCGTGCGACTTCTTTTTGTTTCCAAACTTGAAAAAGTCACTCGCGGGCAGAAATTTCAGTCGAATGAGGAGGTCATCGCCGCCACGGAGGCCTACTTTGCAGACCTCGAGAAAACGTATTTTTCAGACGGGTTAAAGAAGTTGGTCAAGTGTATCGAGCTAAAAGAAGACTATATTGAAAAATAAATCGCCATTTCTCCAAAATTTTTGTTTTTCTTTTGTAGGCTAAATACTTATCGGACCACCCTCGTAGAATAAGATAGGTAAACTGTGCGATTGGTGGAGGGATATGAGGGTTCTTAAGTTAGGATTGGAATTATTTTTGAACTTAAAACCGGTTCTCTACAGGTGTGAGAGACACTTGGAGCTGACGTGGGCAGTGAACGAGGATAGATCGTTAGTTACGTCACTGGGTGAAATATTACGGCTCGTTAAATCGGATAGAGGGTTTTCTCAGTTCACGGGTTCAGTTGGGAGGACTTCTTGTCGGATCATGAAGGTCGACAACTTATGGAATTACCGCGCTGTCGAAAAAGGCAAGTTCAAAATATTGTGTGAGTTTAATTTTATGGTGGGTCTTATGACAAGCTATCGACATGGTCAAATGCCAAAAAAGTGGTAACAAAATATCCATCAAGGCCAATGAAACACAAAAAAAAACGTAAATAAAGGGTGTCTCAGTAAGAGTGCACTTTTTAAAATTGGAATATTTTTTTTTTTCATGCAAGTGGCAACTCTGAAATTTGACAGCTGTCACCTCTGTTTATTCCGATTATTAAAAATGGAGCGCTTTTCGAAAGAACAACGCGTTATAATTGTGAAAGCTCATTACAAAAATGGGGAAAGTTACGCTGAAACCGCTCGCAAACTTCGCCAAATTTTCAGCCGAGAAAGTGCACCTAATGTGTCAACCATTCGAAGAGTGGTCAAAAAATTTGAAGAAACTGGGTCTATTATGGATAATAAGAATCCTTTGCGTCAACGTTTATGCGAATAAACCCGAAACAATTCCTGAGCTCAAATCGGAAATCCAACGCGTCATCGCATCGGTGAGATACAGACACATCTCTGTGCAAAAGTCATCGAAAATTTCATGAAAAGAGTAATGGCCTGTCATCGGAGCCGTGGCTGGCTATGAAAACTCTCCGACCACTCATAGAACAAAATTGACAAAAGAGCTACGCGATTTTAAAAACCAAGATGCCTTTCATGGGTGAAGTATGGAAGGCATCAAGACAGGTTTCTTAAAATTGAAACAGCCTGGCTTAACGGAAGTTTTGAACTCAATCTTGATGGCTTAAAAAAATGTGGTAGACCACAACTTTCTTTTGATGAAAGCAGCGACAATTCGAAGCGCAGAAAAACAGCAGGTGTTTGGACGGAAAATAATTCCGATCTGTTGACATACATATGTATGTAGCTCAAATTAGCTTGAGAGCTGAAGGGAAGACAACAGAAGCTGAAGTCGTTAAAAAACTTTTGACCACTCCAACTTACGCGAAGGATTGTATGTACATAAGCTCGTCAGTTAAAATTGATAAAATTTCGCCCCGTGAAGCTCTATCCATAATTATTGAGTCTAAATTAAGTAGGAGCCCGTACAATGTTATTCGAAACTACATATAAACTAGTTCAAACAGAGAAAAAAAAATCATATCCAAGTGATATCAAGGTCACAGAAACTGAAGCGGAACTGCCCTTGCAGTTACTTTTAGATCACACTACAATGCGCATTTTATAAAGTGAAAAGCCTGGTTTTAAGTTAATAAGTTCTGAAAATTCGAAAATGGTTTTGTGTTCCAAGTGGGGGTTCGATGGAAGCTCAAGCCACACTCAATTCAAACAAAAATTTGTATCAGAAGCTGCTGATGACAAATATATGTTTTTGACTTGTCTTGTGCCATTACGACTTACAATAGAAAACAACGAAGAAAATTTAGTTTTCTGGCATAATCCTAAGCCATCATCACACAGATTTTAAATTCCTATAAATATAAAAAAAAACTTCCGAACAAGCTATTTCACAAAATGAAAATATTGAGCGGCAGATTATAGCATTAATTCCAACTAAAGTGACGTTAAATAGCCGATCGATTTCTGTTTCTCACAGACTGATGTTCACTATGGTAGATGGAAAATTTTACAACTCGATTTCTAGCACTAAATCTGTTCTAAAATGCTATTTATGCGATACTTCTTCAAAAGATTTGAACAATCTTGAAAATATTGGAAGAAGACCTATAAATAATGACTACGTTTCCTTTGACATTTCGGTTTTACATGCTTGGATTAGGTTATTCGGGTCATTGCTGCATTTAAGCTATTAACTACCGACTTTATCTTAGCGTTTATCAAGCGAAAACAACAATTTAGTAGAAAGAACAAAAAAGGTATTCAAGAACAATTTAAGAATCAGCTGGGGTTACTTGTGGACAAGGCAAAACCGGGCTTCGGCAACTAAAATTATGGGAATATGACTCTAAATTTCTTGAAAACTACTCAATTTCATCATCAACTACGAATATAGATGCTGAGCTAATAAAAAGATTGTATATTATTTTACAAACAATATCCAGCGGATTTAAAATCAGCCCAGAGAAGTTTGAAAAATATTGTTTTGATACAGCTTCTCTTTATGAAAGGTTGTATCCTTGCATGTCCATGACTTCTACTCTTCTTTACAGAGAATTTTTTTCTAGAAAAACCTCTAGACTTGATAATATCACTTTTTATTTCATCCGACCCATTTTTAAGCCTTGTGAGAAAATTACCAATATTGGACAGAAAAGTGTTTGATAAGGAAATTAAGGATGTTATTAACATGTTTGAAAAAGAAATATAACGAAATAGTTTTGGGCAACGCTTTCCTTACACTGGCCCCAGTGTGCGCTGTTTAGAAACTTGTGCGTCGCTTAATCTAAGGCAGTAAATTGCTCCGTTTTTTCGCCATATAATCACATGTGATGAAAAGTGGATTTTGTATGACAACCGTAAAAGATCTGGGCAGTGGTTGGATGCAGATGAAAATCCAAAGCACACCTCCAAACTTGGTCTTCACGCAGAAAAGGTTGTGGTCGAAAAGACCAATCAACTTTTCATTTCTTCAACCATGGGTGACAATGATAGACCCCATACCTGACACGTAAGGGTGCAAAAGCTGCTACATTTTGATTCGAAATTCTTCCGCATCTACCGTACTCTCCTGATATTTCTCCAATGGATTATCACCTTTTCCGCAGTCTGGCGTCATTTTGTCCGCAAAAGGTGTTCCGAAACCGAGCAGAGGTCATATAAGCCTTTGAAAACCTTTTAGCGTAAAAAAATCAAGCCTTCTATAAAAATGGTTATAGAAGTCATATTTTGTTTAAATAAAATTTTATAAAAAAAATTTTTTTTTTACAAAAAAATCTGACATTTCATGTGATACAACGTAATACAGATCTTGAGATTAGTATTGGAGTACAATATCTGTCAAATGCTTGCCACTCTCTTACTTACAAATAGTAATTGTTTTCTTCCGATTTTCAGAATTAAGATTGTTGATTTTATTTCACTTCCATTTTTAGAGAAATGTCTATGTACAAATGCCAACAAATATATTTACAAAACCAATCCATGTGCTTTCCTTCCCCCTATATTCCGGGAACAGATAGTGGTGTCGACTCCGGGCTAATTTCATTAGACGCATAGTTGCATTATAAACGTCCGAAAAGATTGTGCAGTGTTCTTTTATACTAATGATACTGTCAAAGTTTTTTTTAATGCTTTTGGTCCTTATTTTTTCGAAATCTTGTAATCTATGTAAAGGGTCCGCCATCTAACGTTTTTTTTTCAAGTAGTGCTTATTTCGTGAATGGTAACACTTAGCTCATGTCTGATTTGACAGATAATTAGTTTTATCCTTCCGCTGAACGAATATGGTTGTGGTCCGAAATATGGTTCGCTTCGCTAAGTGGGCCTGCGATCGACTTACAGAAGATGCCGATTTTGCCAAAAAAATCATCTTTTCAGATGAAGCTCATTTTGATCTTGGCGGGTATGTAAACAAGCAAAATTGTCGCATTTGGGGCACAGAAAACCCGCACGCATACATTGAAAAGCCGGTGCACTCAAAATGAGCCACTGTTTGGTGCGGATTTTGGTCCAGAGGCATAATTGGGCCATTTTTCTTCGAAAATGAGCAAGGAGTGGCCGTTACAGTCAATGGCGATCGTTATCGGGCCATGTTGAACGAATTTTTGTTCACAAAAATTGAAGAAGAGGATATTGGCAACATTTGGTTTCAACAGGACGGCGCTACGTGCCACACAGCCGAAGCTACACTCGATGTTTTGCGCCCTGTTTTTGAAGATCGCATTATCAGCCGCAGAGCTGATGTCGTTTGGCCACCTCGGAGCTGCGATTTGACACCGTTGGACTATTATTTGTGGGGTGCCGTCAAAGATAAGTGTTACGCCGACAAGCCAGAGACAATTGACGATTTAAAGGACAATATTCGTGAAGCCATTGGTGAAATACAGCTGCACACAATCGATAATGTGCTTAAAAATTGGACCGATCGTGTAGGCTACTGCATGGCCAGCCGAGGCAGCCATTTGAATGAAATTATTTTCCATTATTAACCGGAAGGATTGTACTTTCAAATAAAAAAAGAAATTTGAGAAAATATTCAGTAGTTTTTTTTATAGCATTTTCAAAAAAAAAAAAAATTATTTGGCGGACCCTTTAGTTCAGGTTTTAATGCAAGATAAGTTAAGGTTTGAGAAAACAATTGGCGAATTGTTTCTTAGCAGAACCTCAAGAGCTCCAATCTGAAGTTCTTAAAAAGTACCTTCATATGCATATGTAATGAAAACAGTATTCGTATTGATTAAGCTTTAATTATTTTTTTTTTAATAATGTTTCCAGAAATGTCCTCTTCACGCTGAATACTTTGTGTAAACATTTTTGCAATGATAATTGTCTGCCGATATCTCTTCAATGGAGTGAGATTTAAAATAACACCTATGGTTGATGACCCGTCGATTCTCTGTCATTTATTGCTGTTATTTTTTTAGCAACATCTGTAATACAAGATTTTGAAAATATTATTCATCATATATCGACAATGTTATGGAATTAATTTCCTCACTCTTATCGATTATAGATTGCTAGCATAAAGACTGAACATTTTCAGGGTTGTACAAAATATGCCCATAGTATTTACTCACTGTAATCTCTTCACCTTTACTGATTACCAGAATTTAAATAAAAGATATCTTGGCATTCAGATAAAATGATATCGCTTTTTAATTTGTATCTGTTTGCCACAAATCTCCATAGAGTTTGTTTTTATTTTGCACCGAATTTACGATAATACGTTCTTTTTGCGAAGCGAAGCCGATAGGTTATCTTCTGCATATAAATAATCTGAAGCTCAGATATTACCCTTCAGTCCATGATGAAGTGCTTAACTATTGTCTGCACCCTTACCGTCGTAAGCTTGGTTTGTTTTATATATTTCTATCAATTATTCCGTTATGTTTTCACATCGATTTCTTGTCCTAGATGTTCGGCGGTTGGGCGTCAGCACAAACTGACTTTGATCAACTTTGTGCCAACACGAATAAAGTTGGTTTGCAGTGTTTCGATGAGCGCACTCTGGGAAATTGCGTCCAGATTGGAGCCAATTGGAATGGAGTGGTGTATGCCGTTTGCGATGATACGTATAACTTATGCTGTGATGCGGATGTATTTGGATGCGTTGTAAAAACTAGTTGTGCAGCTGTAATTCAATCTACAACGACGCCAACAATACCTACAACATCAATAACATCTATAACATCGACCATATCGGCTGACTGCACACCTGGAGAACTCAGGAAAGACGATACTGACTGCAGAAGCTATTATTATTGTTCTAGAAATGTGTGGGTGAAAGCTACATGCTCGGTGGGTTGGTACGATAATGTTGGCAAGCAATGTTCATTCGCGAATTATTGTTCCTAATATGCTGGCCACTATTCTTGGCATATTGTGTTTCAGTAAATAAAATCGTGTAGAGTAAACAATATTGTTAAGTAAAAAATCGTAATTTTTGTATATCTAATGTGTTTGTTTGAATCAATAGGATGTGTTACTCAAACCTCTCATTACATATGATTATAAAAAAGCTGGTAGGAGAGCTTTTAAGATTTCATAGAAACCTACAATACTTTGTATAACCCAGGTTTGTCATAAGCATTAAAATCATATTCAAACTTAAGAGCCTCGAAAGATTACAACATTATTACAGATACTACTGTGAATTGCATGATATTTCTTAAAGAGATTGACTGGCAGTCATGACTAAGCTTACAAGTATTTCACTAGTAATCAGCGACTTGTAGAAAACGTATGTTAAGAAGAGCTGCCCGCTTCACTAATTTTTCCACGTTCGCTTTCGTTAGACGGCTGAAGATTTCGCCGGGAACAACCTTGCTGGGGAGAGAGAACGTGATCTCTCCTTCTCTGACATGGCGGCGGATAATCGGAGTCCGAAGGTAGATGCGGCGATAAACAAAGATCAAAACAAAAATCTGGAGAAGGAGAAGACCAAAGACTGGTCCTCGGAGGCGGGCACTTCACACAACAAAACCCTTTCCTCTGGAAAGGAGATGCAAGTGACCGTAAAGAGTCGAGACAAGCACCTCTCCTACAAAGAGGCGGCCATCTTCTCTGAAAAGGTCAGGATAGGGAAAGCTGACAGCAGAACGACCAACGCAGATTGCCAACACTGCGAGGATCATCTACTGGAGCTAGCTTCAGCAACAAGCTTCTGTACTCAGGCGGAGAGTCTGCTTGAATGGTACCTTCGTGGTGAGCTGTTCCTCACAGCAGACATCTGCCTGGATCAGGAGCATGGTGCCGAAAATCCATCCCCTGGCAACTACTACCTATCAGGTAGGCAGTCTCCCAAAATTAACGCGCGCCATTTGCTGGATTCCGGGAAAAAATGGAAACAAGCTGAAAGCGCGCGTGACGCGACTACATGCGCAGAAACCGAGACTCGACACGAATGCCTGGACCGTCTATTCCTACAAAGAGAGTAGGGGCTAGAAAAAAGCTCCACTCTAGTTGTGGGAATGAATAAAGGCTCTATCGAGACCCTGAAATTCGCGTGCGACTCACGCCCCTACTTCGGCCTTTGTAGGATTTTATTCCATTTTGATGTCAAGTAGTCGAAGGATGGAACATGCTCCGCAGTCTAAGTCTATGATTTTTACTGAAATTAATCTACAGCATTGCACGGCTGCTACCGCTCTTCTCAGTAGCAGAATTGCATACAGTAGTACAAATCATCACATTGTATCCATTCAGGAACCATGGGTGTGGAATAAACGCCTGTGTGGTCTTGCTGGTATATGTGATGCTACGATCCTTTATGATGAGCGATCCGAAAGGCCCAGGGTGTGCCTCATCATATCGAACACGCTCTCGGCAACCAAACTAGATCAATTCCGTGGTCGCGGAAGTTAACTAAAAAGCGCGCGGAGAAATTGAACACTTCATCGTAGCGTCTGCTTACTTTCCCTACGACTCGGTACAGCTCCCGCCACCTAAGGCGGTTTCTGAATTCGTAGAGTACTGTGAAGCCAGAAGGATTGGACTCATCATCTATTGCGATAATAATGCTCAAAATACTGTTTGGGGCAGCAGCAAATGCAACCGGAGAGGAGACCAGCTTTTAAACTTCATTCTTTCGTCTGACCTTATCATCAACAATGTTGACTCTCAACCAACCTTTGTAACGGCGGAACGACAATAACTGATTTACCTAACCCTGTCTAATAGGCATGTGAAGGCCATCACTAACTGGAGAGTCTTACCAAATGTTACGCTGACAGACCATAGATACATCGAATTCCCATTGAAGTGTGGAATCTCCCCCTCGCAGCCCGAGCGGCATCCGAGAAAGAAGGACTGGGTGCGATTCAGGGAGGAGCTTGAGAAATCCACTCAAGCCCTGCCTAAACTCAAAACAAAGCAATTGGTGGAGGGTGCCGTTCATAACATGAGCAGCGCCATCACCAACTATATCGAACTCGCATGTCCAGTCAGAAAACCTCATAGCAGGAAGCCGGTTCCCTGGTGGAAGGCTGAGCTCCAATGTCTTCGCAGGGAAGCCAGATGCCTCCTGAATAGATTGCTTAAATCGAACTCGGAAGATGACTGGAATAGATATCGATCGAAGCAAAAGGTATATAAGAAGCTTATTCGTAAATCGAAGAATAATTCCTATAAGTTCTTCTGCGGAGAGATCAAATCCCTGAGCGCGACCAGCAAGTTGATTAACGTTCTCAAATGAGGAAAATCGATAAAGCTGGATGTACTCAGAAAGTCTGATAGTACCTTCACCGAGTCTTAAGCAGAAACTCTTCGCTTACTGTTTCAGACTCATTTCCCGGGAAATCAGACTGTCACCGGCTCGTTGCACACTCCCTCATTGGAAACTACGACTGAAACGATGAAAACAACTCGCCGTAGCTGGTATGTTGCGTCATGCGTGGCAACTACTGAGGCCATTGAATTTGCTGTGGCATCTTTCGATGGCTTCAAGTCACCGAGTACTGATGGGATATAGCCTTATGCTGCAAAAAGGTATTAGGTAGCTGCTTTTTAATCTGAAAAGAAATTTCACTGCTAGCCTGGTACTTGCATACATATGTATGTACCTATTCCTTGGCGCGCGGTGAAAGTGGCCTTTATTCCCAAAATAATCCAAGAGTTTTAGGCCAATCAGTCTAACATCCTTCTTGCTGAAAAGCATGGAGAGATTAGTAGAGTTGCAGGTGCGCAAAGTTGCCCTTGGAATGCATCCTCTCTCGGACATGCAACATGCTTATCAGCGCTGTTCTCTCTGTTCTCTCTGTCCGCGCTAGATGTGATCGAGGACTGATGCACGAGTAATGGGCTGTCGGTTAATTCTCTTAGGACTGATGTCGTTCTCTTCACGAGAAGGATGAAAAATAATGGCATTACTCAGCTGGTGCTAAAAAGTAACTGGGAGTCATCTTAGAAAGCAAGCTTCTTTGGTCAAAGCATGTTGAGTCCAAAACCACTAAGGCGCTGTCAACTTTTTGGCAATGCAAAGGTGTCTTTGGCAAAATACGGGGCATCGTCTTCGCATTTTCACAGATGGCTCCAGGACTGGTCAGGGATCCGGCGCTGGAGTTTTCTTTCAGCGCGAAAACATTCGACTGCACATCTCGTTAGGAAAATATGCGTCTGTCTTTCAATCGGAGATTTACGCAATCCTAACGGCCATGCACTATGCTGTAAAGCACAGGTGGAAGGGAAAAAGCATATGCGTCTGCAGTGACAACCAAGCTGCACTCAAAGCTCTAACCAACTCCAAATCAGTGCATGAAGTCAAGACCTTTTTGAAGAAAGTGGGAAGACTAAATTCACTTAGGCTTGTATGGGTCCCAGGACACTCTGGGATCCCAGGAAACGAGATCTCCGATAAACTCGCTAGAAGGGGCTCAGAGGAGAGTTTCTCAGGACCTGAACCCGCCTTAGATCTACATACCTACTTCCACGGTCAAATCCGACTTCAGCGACTGGATTTTTAATGCACACAGTCATAGATGGAGGGAATATCCAGGATGCAAGATGACTAAGCGCGTACGCCCGGATGCAAGAAATCCGCAACATTTTTCTTATCTTTAAGGAGAAATGATTGCAGAAGGCTTACGGGCGTCATTACGGGCCATTGCACTTTTGCCAAGCGTTTCTACGTGCTTGGCATCAGTGAGCTGCCTACCTGTGCTGCATGTTGCGAGGAGGATGACACAGCAGAACACTTTCTCTGCGACTGCCTCGCCTTCGCTCGCACGCCTTCGTGGCGCACTCTTGAGGCCAACGTGGTGGGTGCCGAGTATCTTAGCTCTACGTCACTGAAGCCTCCTGACTTTTCTCCGGACAACGAGGAAAATATAATAAAGACTGACTGGTAGTGACCAGTATTTGTCACTAAGTGCTCCAACAAATAGTAGAAGCCTCCAACAAAAAAAAAAAAAAAGAACAATAATATCAATGCGCACGATACGCGACTAGACAATTAATTTAATTTTATCCCGGCACTTTCTAAAACGAAACTCAAAGCAAACATCATCGTAACCCACCTAAACTAGGAACACCAAATCAAATAACAAAGTGATGACACAATAACAAACCGCTTTGCACACATTTCTGAAATTGATTTGCAAAAGCACGAGACATACCGTTATTTGAATCGCACTGGTTTTTTTGCTGTTGTAAGTTATTCGTTACATTCCAAGTAACAATGTGTTTTTTGTCAAAATGTGTGTAAGACGTGTGATGAATCCATTTGTCCTATTTATGCGGCTATCTCGATGGTTTACTGTATATGGATTTCAGTAAAGCCTTCGACACTTTGAACCACACTAAACTTCTAGAAGCACTCGAGCGTCTTGGTATCCGTGCGGTCATGGCGAATTGGTTTACTTACTATTTAAAAAACCGACAGTTTTGTGTAAAAATCAATAACACTTATAGTAAAATGCCGCAAGTCAAATATGGAGTGCAACAAGGCTTCAAACTAGGACCCATCCTCTTTATATTGTACACGAACGAGCTCCTGCGTGTTTTTAAAAAAAAGCAAGCCTTTTGCTTTTGCCGACGACACAGCAATAGTGGTTCGCCATAGGTGTCTGGAGACAGCTACAAAAATTAAGCAAGGTGAGTTTAGCATGGCCGTAAAATGGTGTCACGATAATGGTCTCGTCATTTATGCGACAAAAACGAAAATGATGCACATTCGAAGTCCACAACATGCAGTAACACAATACTTTTCAAAATGTATGCATTTCCTTCAACACGTAGTCAACCAGTCGAATCGTCGCAACAATATTGTAAAAGATGTAAATGTTAAGGTGAATTGAATAAATTGAATTGAATTGAATTAAAAAAAAAAATTGAGTTGAAATCTGTTGCCTAGTCTCATTAGCTTTTGCATCTGAATGACAGTATGTGTACTGAGCAATGGTTTGCTGTGTGGTACCAGCCGAATAGAATGCGTTACCCCGAATTTAACCAACACCATTGCTCTCTATGGCAAATGCCTTCCGAAAATCACACAATAACATATCTTCAATTTGGGGATTGAATGATTCGAATGGCGATGTTGTGAGACACACGTGTAGACGTTCATCAATAGCATCTGTGATGTAGCGCGAGAAATCGAGTACCTACATATAAGACCAAATATGTAGCTTACCCGTGCTAAGGCCGATAATAAAGTGTTGTAACAGATGAGCTGTTATTTTGTGAGTTGTCCAGTAGTATGAGACGGCCATAGCTTGGTGTTTGCCGTTCATCTGCGTTGTGGCAAAAACTGAGTACGGATATGTACATACATGTCCGTATTTTTAGCTGTTTAATGGGGCTAATGACGTCTATCGTTCTGCCAGAATCGATGATTGCAGTTTTCATCACCACAGCTTTGTAGATTGTTGGAATTTGGTGTCTCGGTTATAGATTTTGTGGCTGATTACTCGGTATGCGTCATCTGCTGTTTCCTTCGTGAACACTCCCGATTCGGCAGTTTTTCTTTGAACTGCTGCGTCAGACAGCTTGCAACTTGGGCGGTGTTATTAACTGCCGTCCCATTGTTACTTGTAGTGCAATTTCAAGCCAATCAACTTTGAGGCATAACTTCCGACATCGATATCTGCAAGCTAGGCGAGACGGAGAAGACGCCACTTTTCTCCATAGTAGATGATAACGATCCCTAAGGTTTAAGATATCAGTGTTGAGTCTCTACTAATGGATTGGTAACTGCTGGTTCGAACCGTGAAATGAGTGACTCATGCACCGTTCTCCAATAGAAATGAGTGACTCATGCAACGTTCTCCAAGTGAGAGGTGACACGTGTGATGCTACTTCTGAAGCGAAGCAGATAAGTGCGAACCGTTCTTCATCAGGCTTGCACGTGTTAGGTACCACTTTAAGAACATTGCACCAAAGATCAGCTCTGATTACCGTTGTATGTCCGGAGAATCTTGCAAACAGCTGCTCTCCACTACAATTATTCACCGCCATGGAAGAGCTTATCTGACATTAATTACAACACTCGTGTCTTCCGAGTCTGTCATAAGAAAACCGTTAATATTTCCTGGTTGCTGGTACTGCTTGCCGTAGCGTAAGATTCCATAAACGGAAGATTGCAACAGCATGTGAACTGGCCGGCTATGGCTGACTCTGCTTGGCGATTGTAACCTTTAAGCTGTGCGTTATAATCCTTGTTCAGAGAAGTGTTTCGGGATTGTTGGAGGTGATCTTGTTCGCAGCGATTCCTACAGATTAACATTCTAGTTCATTGGATTTCCCAAAAAATGGTTGTCTTTAACCAAAGCATTCTTAAAGATTTGGCTTTCCATAGTCTCATAATGTTAATGGCCGTATTCTAATCCAAACTTGTTTGTTGTTGTTTTGAGTGATTAGCTTTTGGATGCAAGCCTGAACGCAGTCTTTCAGAAACTTTTCCCTCTCTAAGTGAGAGAAGAATTATTGTTACTCTCTCCTCTTACACCTTCGATGTTATATGGCCGCAACAACTACATATAATGAAATTCGAGTTCAATGCCGGACTGTGACACCGACAGCATAATTATAGAATGGTAATTGCCAATCA
Organism: Merodon equestris; assembly: GCA_958301585.1. Taxonomy (NCBI): domain Eukaryota; kingdom Metazoa; phylum Arthropoda; class Insecta; order Diptera; family Syrphidae; genus Merodon; species Merodon equestris. The sequence goes on along the minus strand of OY284414.1, from coordinate 73,554,497 downwards.
GTGACCTAATTAAGTTTATAATTGAATTTTGTCAGATCAAAATCGGCGTTTATATAAAGAGTTCAAACAAGCTTCCAAGTAAGATACAAAAAGTATAATTTTCCTCTTTTTTTCTCACACCAAATAATAGATTCATGCGTCCTATAGAGGCATTCAGAATCAATGAACTCATTTCTCATTTCTGTTTATCACAGCTTACTGTCCATGCCACAGAGTGTAGAGTGTATAACCTCTTTTACAGCTTCGTGAATAGCTTACTTCTAATATTTACCTCCGATTTCTCACTCGTACGTCAGAATTTGTTTCGACTTTTTCCACAAAGTGAAAGACTTGAACAAACAACAGTATCAGTATGATGAACAAACTCCAGCTTCGCAGAAAGCCAATGCTTTCCAGAAACAAAGAGTACAACGACCGACTAATTGATTTCCCATGTTAAAGAAATTCTATCTCGTATCTCAGTCACTAATCAAATAACATTTTCGAAAACAAACTTCAGTGAAAAGCCCAGAGAAGAACTATTTATACCACAGTCCGGGAAGCGTGGTTGCAGAATCCAATGAGTCTCAGCTCTGATTAGCCGCACTTGGCAGATATACAGGCATGACACATAGGACTTTAGAGATATTACTCAAGCTATGGATTCTGGTAAGTTGTGTATTTAGCAGAATAGATAAGGCACTCACTGTGGTTTTGATTGCAGGTAACTTACGTGGCTGCCCAGATCCCTATGATGAATCGCGAGACATCGTCCTGCACGGAACGTAACACAGCAGGAATAATTTGTGAGACGTGTGATTTACTGGCAACCTGTGTGAAGCTATCTTCCGGTTGGCTCACTGTACCAGTCGAAACCTGTGAAACAGATAAGGGATTTTATTGCAACGCAAATCTGGGAAGCTGCTCGAACGTCACTGGACCGTGTCACCCATTTGGTTATGAAGGAAATTTCGTATGCACTTCACAGGGGGTGTTCCCCGATCCCTACGACTGTCAGAAGTATCACATGTGCTACGTGGCCGGAACTACTCTGGTTTCAGCCAACATTGAATGCGGTGGCGATAAGGCGTACAACGTGGTTAGTGGTGAGTGTACCCTCACCATAGCCGATGCGAGTTGCACAGCAAAACAATACGAGTGCAGGAACGTCGGAGATGCTGGCCCTTGGCCAAACAACAATAATTTATTCTATATATGCAAGGCGACGACCAACGATGAACATCGAGTATTGTATCCAACGTTGTATAGGTGTGGGCCCAATGAGGTTTTCGATGGAAGAAATTGTGAACCAAATGGATCGGGTTATACCAATCCGGTGGTGAATGTGCCTTCGAATCCAGTTACGCAATCGCCACCGGGAAATGGAAATGGCATTCCCGTTGCCAGTACTGCGCCGAGCCCCGTTGTGCAGTGTACTGCTTTAGGATTACATCCAGATTCGCTGGACTGCCGTTCATATTACTATTGCTCTGGAGTGAATGGTGCTATGAAGCACACAACGTGTCCTCAAGGGACTTACTACAATGCTGAGTTGGCGTCATGTGCAATTGGATCTTGTTAGAACCCGAAATAATATTTTGTTTGTTTGTTTATTTCTTTTAATATTTAATAAAGCGATAGTATACAGAATGAACAAGTCAATGAAATGAGACATGCTTGATAGTGGTTCAATAGTTGAGAGTAGTTTGCAATTATTAGCGAAAGTTTATGTCACCAGACGTCCCGTAATCAACCAAGAAGCCTTTATCAATCGCACGTGGTGTTTGCCTATATCATTTGGTACTATTTGGCCTTAAAGATTTGTTACTATGATATTATGAGCTTCCAAAGTTTGCGGCATCCAACAGTTGAAAAGTGTGTCAAGGAAGTTTGGTCCGAAATTGCTAAATTTTGACCAAAAATAACGTTGCATGAGCTTCGCTCAGGAGCTGTTGAATGGCTATCTAGGTTTGTTGGAAAGGGTCACTGGTGACGAAACATATATGGTATTTGGTTGTGAAGTCCAAACCAAAGCGTAATCATCCTAAAGAAAGTAACCGAAAGAACTGAGACCGAGAAAAACAAGCCAAGCTCGGTCAAATGTGAAAGCTTTGCTCACTGTTTTCATACAAGGGTATTGTTCAAAACAAGTTCTTGCCAGAAAGTCGTACGGTCAATGCGAAGAAAAGATCAGGATTTGTAGAAAAAAAAATTATAGCTGTTCCATCATGATAATGCATGGTTACTGCTGCGTCTTTTTTATCCAAAACTGTAGATTTGCCATGATGGAGGAAAAGTCTGTTGCTGAATATCTTCTATAACAGCTATTCTGGTCTTTCCATTTGCCACATCAATGCTCAATGTCTGAAAAAGCAAACTAACGAACTCAAACTGATGGGGTAAATTTCGAAATTCTATGTATTTCTGAAAGTTGGGTTACACCCTGCCTTCAAAATGGAGTCATTGATTGAGACAATTGTCTGGGTGTCCAATTTATAGGGACGATCGTATCGGGTGGTGTTGCGATTTTTGTTTAGAAGAAAATAGCCGGCAAATTAACCCTTCAGTGCACACCTAAGAAAAAATCAAACCATTGCACACGTGGGGTCTGAGAGGCCCGTGAACACAATTCTATGAAAATGAAATTTTATTTATTTACATATTCATTCGAAAACAATAAACTTCTACAAACAAAGAATAAAACATAAATATTATTATTAATTGGAGCAAGTTGGGCAATAATAGTGCGCATGTTGAAAGCAAATACATTTGCTGCATTAGTCGCAACTCTTCCCTCTTTTTTTTGCAAAATGCACAAGAGATAGGGGCCGTTGAGCTTCAAGAGTGTACGCTCTTATGGTGTTTGTCACACAACCTGAACGGGATGCAGATGGTTTGTGTCGAAGATGTTCGTTCACTACTCTCCGGGCGTGATTATCCTAGATAGGATGAGAATTTGTCGCGTTGGTTGTAGTTCACAGTTACTGTTTTGTTTCCATGCCATTAAGGTGCTATATTGAAAATGCACACACAGCGTATGAATTATGAAGTGATCTTATGCTGCGAGTATTATGCCTTCGTCAGCATTTTTTGATCATCTCTCGTTCACAACAGATGTTGTTGCACAGTTTTTCCGTATAGGAATTGTTCTTGGCTATGGAGAGCCTTGAACTACAGACCTTTGGCTTAACAGTCGGTGATGATCGCACCACGACCACCCCCTATCTCTTGTACCTGCATTATTGGAAACCGCTTTTTCTTCCTAAGCCGACAACAATCCAGCAAATCTTGCATTTGCAAGAGTTTCGGGTGGCAAATAATTGTTGGAAGCACAATCCTTCAAATAGTCTTTTAGAAGTTGCATCCCTAGTTCTTTCAAAAATAACCTTCTTTTTGCTGGCTTGGGATGTTGAGAGTTAAAAATAACCGATGCATTTATACCCGCAACATTTAAAATTAGAAAACTATCATGGGCCACCATCTAGTACTCCTTGCAACACTGTATTCTCCACATAGTTGATCTACTGTGTCCACACCACCCTCTGAAGCATTGTAAAATGTTATCATTTCGGGTTTTCTTTGTTCACCCCTAGCTTCATCCATTTGTCACTATGATACATTGTGGACGCAAGGAGAACACATTTATTCTTCCTCAGGATATAAAACAACATGGTAACGTCCTCTTGAAAACCAAATATATGTATGTAGTAGAACAAAGTTGTCTATTTTTCGGATTTGTGAAAATCACTGGAAGTACTTATTTATGATTATGGAAGTACCCTATTATGATCATAATTTCATTCAATTTCATTTCAGTGAACCACTTGTCCACAGTTACATTTCTTATAGTTATAGTTAGGAACACACATTCTCTCCATAATATCACCTGTCTTATTGCTTAGTTTATATGGCCCATCAGGCTGAGAAGGATACTAACTTTCCTCTTCAAACTCATGCAGAGCAAAGAACCACCATACCTTTACCAGAGACTTTGGTTCGCTACATGTGAGAGAAGTGGAACATTGATATTATCCAATTTTAACTACAGGACGACAGTTTTTCATTTACGCCGTAAGGCTACGGAATTCGCTTCCAGTTAACATGAGAAGATCTCATAGCATCGTCATCTTCAAGAGGCAACTTAGGCAGCACAACGGTTTAGGATTTTGTTTTTTCGTGGCGTCTAGGACTGGACATTCTACATATATCGTTTTCTTTCCTTTTCATACTTATTATAAATCAGTTATCTTTCTAGTTTCGTTTTGTTTTTTAAATTTATTTTTATCTTTAAGCTTGTTTGCTTCAAAAATTAAAAGATGTGTTAGCTTAGGCTTTAAATCGGGAGACTCAGCGGGGGTCTACGTTGGCGTGAAAAAAATGGGGTTTGGCAGTTATAAGTGGGGGTCCACGAAAATTTATCTGGTTTTGATAGTAAAGAACATTTTTTTCGGTTAGACTGGTATATGGATCAGTTTATTTAGCATGAGTTCCCTTTTTTTAAGCAGATCAGCTACTGTTACTTGTAGAAACTTGTATATTTGATAATCAGTGCAACGCGTGTCGAGACTTGCAAAGCGCCGCCTTCCCGACCGCAACGCTTGTTCAGACATGCAATCTTGCATGAACTTATCTGATTCCTCACCAATATAAATATGAATCCTGCAAAGGACAATCGCTCATTTGTTTCCTGAATTTTGAAAAGAAAAGTGTGAGTGAATCGATGTCAGTGCCGGAAAAGGTAAGTACCTGCCTGCTTGTACTTTTGTTATGCATACTTCTATTTTATATTGTAATAATATTATATTTATGTTTGAGTGGAGTATGTACATAATAAATATTATACACTCGAATAATGGCCCTATTCGATACTTCTTTAAAAGAAAAGAAAGCCGAGAAAAATTGAACTTATACACATAGTATTATACTTTTTATTATTTGATTTTTTTAAGGAAAAATCGATTCCATTTACAAACATCATTTCGGTGGCAGCAGATGGAGCTCTTGCTATGTTCGGACGATATCGTGGGTTTTTAAGCCAAAGAATTATACCAGAAGTAACTGCAACATCTAGTAGCGAAAAATTTGAGTGATAGATTGCACCAATCGCTTCAACTTGTGATTAAAGCAGTTAATAAAATAACAAGCAATGCGTTAAATACCCGATTGTTTGCACAACTGTGCGACTAAAATGATGAAGACTTCCAAAGATTACTCTTACATGTACGATGGTTGTCGAAAGGTACATGTTTAACAAGATTTTACTCACTTTTTGAATCAGTTTCTGGAAAGTAAAAATCCGGATTTAAAAGAAATCCTGATCAAATTGAAAGCAGACATCGCGTATTTGACAGATTTGTTCAAAAAATTCAATGACACTACCAGGGGACAGGCTAAATTTAATAAAAACAAAGGGTGCAATTTCGGCTTTACTTGGAAAATTGAAATTTATGAAGCAAAATATTAGTCGGCGCGAATTCTCCCAGTTTCCACAATTTATCACAGGCACAATGTCTTGATTTGGATATTCAGACATACGTTCAGTATTTATATGCCCTGCATGATGACTTCAAAAAAAGATTTGAAGATATTCTCACGATGCAAATACCACCTTGGATCATAAATCCATTTGATTAAACGGAAGTGTCGAATATGGTATTACAAGAGGAGCTACTCGAGCTTAGCACCAATGAGGAGCTGAAGGTGAAATTTAAAAAAGGCTATCAAACATTTTGGCTGCAGGCAGAAATACCCGAAAAATGTTCTGGGCTGTGGGCAATTGCGAGGAAACTTTTGATAACGTTTCCCTCATCATACCTTGTCGAAAAAAGTTTTAGTGTCGTTACAAACTTATTAACAAATAAAAGGAGCAGAACGAACATCACAGAACGGGGAGATTTGCGGGTATTCCTTACAAATCTGAAGCCAAATATTGATAATTTGCTGTCAATCCATCAAGTACATCCCACCCATTAAAATTATGAATTTTTTTTTTTTTTGATTTTTGATTTGTATTGTTGAAGTTACGACGCGTTATTGATGTTTAATTTCAGCTCTATGAAGTTTGTAATCGTATTATTTTAATAAATAGAACATAAGAAAATATACTACAATAGTTTTCCTCTTATTTTACCACTCCGAATTTAGGGTTGAAACTCAGTCGCGATGCAGATTTAGATCGTTAGATCTAATCTTCACATTTTTTGACGAGTTTTGGGAATATGGTAAAAATGTAGCAGCAGGGGGTCCACAGAAATCAGGTTAATTTTGAAAGTGGTCTATGAGAAAAAAAATGTTGGGAACCTCTGCTTTAAATAAATAAATTTAAAATTTCGTGTACTCAGATTCGAGTGTCCTTTGCAACCCGAGAGAAGCCCTGAGACATTGTTTTTCAAACACCCGAATCCTTTCCATTAAGCTGGCTCTCACATTGACCCAGACGGGACATCCATTGGCAATCATGGCCCTGATTAAGGCCATGTAGCAGATTACTTGATTTCTGGAACCAAGTTGGCTGCAAAACAACAGCCATTTTGTCAGCGCGAAAGCGCTGCCAGAGCAGCATTTATATGGACAATGGTCTAGCTAGAGCCCAGGATATCTAACTCCATTGTTTCGCCGGTGGTCGCCCGCCCGGTCCTTCTTCTTTTCCTTTTTATCCCGGCGTCGTTATGGTCAGAAGTGTAGGACCATAACCTTCCCACTTAACGGCATTCCTACTGGTCCGCTTGTGGGGTCCGCCGGTTTGACCTCAGAAAGTAGCGGCAGGCTTCCCGGTTTGGGATTACTTCATCGCTGAGGCCAATCAAATGCTGGTGTTTTTGCATTTGTTTGCACCAATTGTTTTTCGGCCTGCCTTTTTTGCGTGTTGAAATTGGAATGTTGATTGATAACGCCTTTTGGACGGGGTTCAAAAGATCTCTCCTTTGAACATGGCAATACCAACTGAGTCGGTCGCGCTCTATATTTCTTGTGATGGTTTCTTTTACGTGGAGGCTTCCTCGGATCTTTGAACTTCTAATTCTGTCACGCTTTGTTACTCCCGCTGTCATGCGAAGCATCTTCATCTCAGTTGCCGTTAATTTGCTCTCATACTTTTTGTGCATTGTCCAGCATTGTGAACCGTATGTGAGCGCCGGACGTACAACTGAAGTGTAGAGCCTTCCTTTCAGCTTAGGGGGCATTTTTCGATCACAGAAGATGGCGGAGTTTTCCCGCCACTTCATCCACCCTACGCTTACGCGATGTTTGATGTCGTCATCACAAGTTGCTTCTCTATTAATCATAGATCCCAGATATTTAAACTTTTCACACTTGGGAAGCACTCTTCCATTCAAGTAAATGTCTGGAATAGGCTGAACTAATAGGATACCCGTGTCCCTCAAAAATGTCCACCCACAGATCAAGTGCTCGTTGTAGGGACGCCTGATCATCACTTATAATGGCCCCATCGTCAGCAAAGAATAGCTGGTGCACATTGGGGTCCGTCACTTTTCCTTCAAGCAAGCAATCAAGGACTGCTATAAAAAGCAGTGGGCTGAGGACGCTCCCTTGGTGTACACCGACTTTGATTGCGAACTCTTCGGTGACTCCTGCGGTGCATCTTACTCTTGTCGTTGCTCTCTCGTACATGTCCATAATCACTCGCATGTAGGTTTCTGGAACTCCTTTTTGTCTTAGCGCTACCCATAAAAGATCTCTTGGTTGCCGGTCAAAGGCCTTCTCGAAATCAACCAACACCATATGCAAGTCCTTTGAAGAATCACGATGCTTTTCCATCATGATCCTTATACTTTGGATTGCATTTGTTGTTGATTTACCCGAGACAAACCCGCACTGGTCATCAGATAGTCGTATTATTTTCCGCAGTCGGCTATCTAATACCCGTTCAACGATCTTAATGGTGTGCGACATCAGCTTGACAGAACGGTAGTTATCACAATTTCGCGTATCACCCTTTCCTTTGTGCAATGAAAGAAGATAGCTTTCCCTCCATTGATTAGGCAAAGTGTGGCCTCTCATAAGTTTGGAGATAAGAACCATGAGCCATCTAGACCCGATGTCTCCCATCTTTTTCCAGAACTCAGAGGGTATCCCGTCCGGCCCAACAGCTTTTCTTTTCTTGGAGTTTTTAACCGCGTACCGAACTTCTTCGACTGTGATGTCGGATATTTCGGCATGATTCGGGGCGGCTCTTGGAAAGTACACTCGGGGAAACTGTTCGTTCAGAAGTTCCTCGCAATACTGTCGCCATCTGTGGAGAATTTTTTCGTCTTCCACAAGGAGTTGGCCTTCAGCATTGTTAATAAACTTTGGGAAACGAATCTCCTGAGCATTTCTTCTTCTCTGGGCGGCTATCTTAAAGATATTTGCTCCTTTGTTCAAATTGTTTTGTCGAAGCTCCTGGGTAGCCTGGTTCCTGTCAGACGCGGAAGACGATATTTCTTCCAACTCCTGATAGAAACCTTCCATGCTTTTCGCTTTGAATTCGGCGCATTTTTTCTTCGCGATACCTTTGCAACATCTATATACCTTTTCACGGCGAGCTTTTTCCTCTCTATTAGTAGAAGAGCACTTTGACCAAGCTTGGAAAGCCATTTTCTTTTCGTGTATCACTGCTTTGGCTTCGTCTGTCCACCACCAGGTTTCTTTTGCGTGTTAGCAGGGGCCTTTAGATGTTCCGAGCAGTGATTTGGCTTTCTCCAGGCCAGATTGTTGTAGGGAATCACACATGTCTTGTGCTCTGCACTCCTCATTACCGACCTCATCGATAATGGAAGAGAGGTAGTTTTCCATGTTGGCGATAAAAGCCTCGCCTTTTCCTTTATCCAGCTTATACCACTTGATTCTCTCAGACACCTTCGTTTGCTGCTTTGACTTCTTTCTCGCATCCATAAAAAATTCAGTCAGGAGGAGACGGTGTTGAGGGGCGATCGCGTCTCCCAGGATCACTTTGCAATCTTTAGCTCGTGGCTTCATGAAACTGGATACCAAATGATAGTCTATTTGAGTTTCATTTCCGCCGCTGCTATAAGTGACCAGGTGCCGGCTTTGTTTGACTTTGTTTCATAGTCTTCGCTTGTCTTCCCGACATGTCCGTTTAAATCTCCCCCAACAAACAAAAGCTCTTCCTTTGGGATGATTTTGACAAGGTTGTGGAAATCTAGCCAGAATGCATCTTTTTCTTTTTGTTCGCATCCTACTTGAGGGGCATATGCGCTTACGATGTTCCACACCTCACCATGCATCACCAATTTGAGAGCCATCAAACGGTCACTGGACTTTGAAATGGTTAAGACGTTGCCAAGTAACTCTGCCGCAAGGATGATGGCGATTCCGTTTTTTCCTTGTTCCAATCCATAGTAAAACATCTTGTAAGCTTTGTAACGTCCAAGAAACGTGCCCGATTACCGGTGTTTCGCCATTTCGTCTCTTGTACGCACAGGATGTCTACTCGCCTTCTAACCATCATTTCTTCAAGCTCATAGCTGCGCCCACTCATGCTTCCAACGTTCCAACTCGCGATTCTTAAATGTGGCTTACGCCGTTGCATTACTTTGCTATCCCCCGGAAATCCTATAGCTCTGACCCGAGCATTGCTGCTCGTCCCAGGATCACGACCATTAGTAGTGCCTGGCGGGGTAGTGCTTTTCCTTTTAGCGTTCTTTTCCATAATGCTACGGTTTGACCGTTTTCTTTCTTCCCTTCCTTTTTGACACGGCATGCTCCAGATTTTTTATTTTTTTTTTGATTGATCTTACTCTTACAACACCGGTGATCTCCAGTCGTGTCAACCCACTGATTTGCATGCACACTTGTGGGGCAGTTTAATGGTGGTATATGTGTCCCTAGGCTCACCTTGGTGTTTTCTAAATTGCCTAGATGTGATTTTTGTTTACCTTTGTTTAGTCGCCTTTTACGACAAGCGATAGGTATCGCTGCAGGGATATTCTTAACCCGTCCCTGCACGTGGCCCGGTCCAAAAATTTAAAACTTAAAAATGGCGAAGAGAAGATATCAGATCATTCAGATAAATGATAAACAAATCGGCTTTTTCACCGCCGATGAGCAGTGGCTTACTTTTGCCCAGCCGGCTGAGCTTGTACTAAAGGCCTTCTAATCAAACCGTGCCGAAAGCTTTTTCCAAATCAATCAAGCAGGCACCCGTGCATTGTTTCCTACATTCGTTCCACTGGTTATCCGATATGAGTTTTTATGTGCCATGAATAGTGTTATCCCCCGCTCTGAAACCGAAATTATCCAGAATGATTGTCTTGTACTCAACCCATTTAGACAAGGCGCTATGGACCGCTTTCTCGAAGACCTTGCTGATACTCGGAAGGAGACTTATCGACCGGAGATTTGCCGGGTTAGAGGTGTCTGTATCGCTATTGGTGATTGGTTTCAGCACAGCTACATTTCAATGCACAGGATATATACATTATTCAATGTATTGTTGAACAGTATGGTGTACATCTCTACAGCCAATGCGTAAACCGTCAGTTCCCGTCAACTCCCGTGGATATTTTTCTTTTCAATGAATTCGAAGATCTTCTGGAGATCCCCCGTTGAAATGAACCGTGTGTTAGCCCCTTCATTGGTGACGGAATTATTTGCCATGAAATCGCCATTGAACCTGGTCTCTGATCGCCAATGATCAATATCGTTTCGTGATTGGGGCGAACGCTATCATTCACCTCGTAGGTACACTTCCTGGAAGATAGCTCCTACTGTCGCCACCTTCTTCTGAGAATCTCTTTGAATCGATGAATTGAAAGTCATTCTGATTGTTTTTCCGAAATATTTATTTACAGCACGAATTCTATTGTTCCAATGCAAACCTAAATATGTATATACTGTAATTTTCTTTAATCAACTTTTATAGAGTTTTAAGTCACTGACTTCAATATCCTGACCTCTTGACTGTTAGTAGACCGGCTGTGCAAAAGTTTGAGTCTTTTCAGGAGTCTACTTATTTGTCCAAGCCGTGCGTCGATTTTCGCGTTTCGGTACGCGTTCGTAGTATCTTGCTGTCGTTGACGTGGTATTGTACTGTCCATCATTTGCTTAATTATCTGATTTGTGATTCCTAACTAAAATACACAGCTAACATCATCTATTAAAAATAGTACACCTGCTATTAATGTTGACGTTATAGCCTATGCAGGACCCGAGCCGAAGCTTTCCTCAATCAGCATGTCGTATGTAAGAGGGGTTATCCAAAAGTCATGATAATCGGTTATTTCTGGTCCGCATAGAAATCCAAAAAAAAAAAAAATGTTTCGCTTGCTTACATACCCACTAGATTAGCGTTATCAAATACAGCGTGCGCCATCTCATATGGGTCGATGTAAATTTCGAATAACTTAAACAATTCTCAACCGATTTTGGAAATTTAAAAACTTTTATTCAATGTAGACCAATGCAATTTATTTTAATTAATTTTTGAAAATATCAATTAAATGACCGCATTTATTGCCTATGCAAAAGGCCCGTTTTCGCGCGTTCTCCATAATATTTTGGAACAATGTTTCTTTTGAGCTGTTCTATTGTCTTCGGGCCGTTAGCGTACACCTTGCTTTCCAAGTATCCCCAAAGAAAAAAGTCTGGAGGAGTCAAATCCCCCCTATCGCCCCTTTTTGACACTAATCTTCCATTGAACTTCTTACGCAAAAGGCTCATTGTTTTGACCGCAGTATGGCATGTCGCGCCGTTTTGTTGAAACCAAAAGTGAAATAAGCCTTTTTTACGCATTTCTGGGACCACATAATGGGCCAACATCCACCGATATCGATCACCATCCACTGTATCGCCAACTTTGAAGAAAATATGGTTTTAGCGCATATACCGGCCCAAACAGTAACTTTTTGATCATATAGCGGCTCTTCGTGAATAATTTGCGGATTTTCGGTGCTCCCGAAGCGACAGAGAGCGTAAAATGTGCCTCATCGGTCATCAAAATTCGCTGCCAGCACTCCGGCTCAGCATTAATCATTGCAACGACATTTTGTGCGTATGCCAAGCACCGTGGCTCATCTTGTGGCAAAATTCTTTGAGTTATCTGCACTTTGTATGGTAATAAGTAAAGATCTTCCTTTAAAATTCTCCGCAAAGTGGTCCCACTGATTCCTAACTGCTGCGAACGGCGCCGATATGTCAAACTTGGGTCTTCTTGAACATTGGCCTTCACAGACTGAATGGATGAGTTTGAACGTCGCGGACGTAGCTTAGGTTGCTCGCGGGGGCTTGCCACAGAACCAAATTGAAAAAAATTGCAGGCCCAACGACGAATTGTATCTTTTTGGGTGCAAAACGATCACGATATTTTGCACGATACGCACGTTGAGTTAGCACAATCGAGCGTTCATTTTTAATGAACATTGAAACTATTTCCGCGCGTTCTTTTGGTGTGAAGCGATTCATGGTCAAAATTGTACTGAATTGACGTTTCCAAAATGCTATGACATATGATACATATATACGGTTGACAATTGTTGAAGTTATTCGAACATTATTATACTCTGTAGTAAATCATATCGTATAAACAGACCAAGAGGTATACTAATTTGAATACGAACTTCCGAAGGGATAGCATCAAAATGCAGAAAAACGAAAGTAAAGCTGCCATCAAGTACCTCTGCTTGAAATAACTGCCTACCAAAAACATCCACAGGAGCTCTGGTCCTCCATATTCCATAGTAGGACGGTGGGCCAAGGAGTTTAATCTGCGCAAAACATATATTGAAGATGGACATCGCGAAAGATGCCACTCCTGATTGAAGATAATATGAAAAAAGTCTAAAATGTTGGGTTGGCAGATCAAAGAATGACCAGGTATATAGCTGTGGTCACAGGAGTCTCATATGGCAGCGTTCAAAGAATCCTTGCGAACGAATTAAATATGTATGATCCCTGCGCATGGAGTAACAAGAATGTTAACCGATGAGCAAGCGAAAAAGTGAGTCGACATTTCGAGGGTGAATTTCGAGAAGTTCCCAACAGATTAGGAAATGTTTCTATTACGTTTCGTAATCATGAACGAGACTTGGATCCACAATGTTGATCCTGAAACTAAACAATAACGAAACGCCAAAGAAAATCTCAGGTTTGCCGGGAAAGATATGACATCTGATTTTTGGCACGCTGAAGAAATAATTAAGGAATATTTGGAAAAGGGAGCCACTATTTCGGGATGTTATTGCGCAGACCAAATAAGATAATTGCGGGAGATCATAAACTGCGAGCTGTAATGCTGTTTCTCACAAGGCCGCAGTTGCGATGGCTCCCTTTCAAAAAACAGGATTCGAGCTGCCCAAACACTATAAACACCGCCCTATTCGCCAGACCTAGCTTCCAATGATTTCTACCTCTTTCTTCGACTCGAGCACATTCGAGGCAAGAAATTTGAAGACAATAGTGAAGTTATGTTCGCTGTTGCGGCATTTTGGGAGGGTTGAGACAAACATTTTTTTAAGGAAATCTTGGGTTGAGAAGAAATATGGTCTAAATGTGCCAACTTGTTAGCAGATTTTTAACTATAAACACCGTGCTATATTTTGATTATTATTATTTTTGGATCAACCCTCGTAATTTATGTAAATATTCCCCTTCTTTTTTTTTTTTGAAGTCTTCTAGTATCTGTTGGAGCACTCAGACACCAATACTGGTCCATTGTACTACCAGACAGACACCTTGTCTTTATTGTATTTTCCGTTGTCTGGAGAAAGGTGATGTAGAGCTAAGAGATTCGATACGATACACGTCGGCCCCAAGAATACACCACCGTGCGCGAACGAAGGCGGGACAGTCGCAGAGAAAGTGTTCTACTGTGTCATCCTCCTCGCAAAGTGCAGCACATATAGGCGTCTCACTGATGCCAAGCACGTAGATATGCTTGGCAAAAGTGTAATGGCCCGTAATGACACCCATAAGCCTCCTGCAATCAATTCTCCTTAAGAATAAGAAAAATGTTGCGGACTTCTTGCTGACATCAGGGCGTACGCGCCCTGCATCCTGGATATTCCCTATATCTACGACTGTGTGCATTAAAGACCCAGTCGTTGATGTCAGATTTGACCGTGGAAGAAGGTAGACCTAAGGCGGGTTCAGGTCCTGAGAATCTCTCCTCTGAGCCCCTTCTAGCAAGTTCATCGGAGATCTCGTTTCCTGGGATCCCAGAGTGAACTGGGACCCATACAAGCCTAAGTGAATTTAGTTTCCCATTTTGTTCAAAACGATCTTGAGTTCATGCACTAATTTGGAGTTGGATAGAGGGTCGGACACAGCTTTGAGTGCAGCTTGGCTGTCACTGCAGACGCATATGCTTTTTCCCTTCCACCTGTGTTTCACAGCATTAGCCATTAGCATTGCGTAAATCTCTAGGATGACTCCCAGGTACTTAGCTTCCTTGGATGTCGGGATAGGAATGCCTTTTAGCACCAGGTGAGTACTGCTAGTATTTTTCTTCCTTCTCGTGAAGAGAACGACATCAGTCTTAAGGGGATTAACCGACGAGCCGACGACAGTTTGATTTATCGGGAAACGGGTCTGAAACCGTAAACTACGAGGGTGGTCCGATAAGTACTTAGCCTCATGGCGCCAGTATCGCAAGAGCAACTTACTATCGTGTAGTACATTCTAGTAGACGGCTACTGTCGAAATTTCAGCCGGAAGCGGGAGTGTCCGCGGCTTTTAGAAAAATGGAAAAAGAGCAATATCGGTCGGTGATTCGATTCTTGTTATTGGAAGGGAAATCGCGCAGCGAAATCAAAGAGCGTTTGGATGCTGTGTACGGTGACTCTTCTCCTTCGATGGCGACCATCAAAAATTGGTTTAACGAGTTTCAACGCGGTCGCACGTCGGTTTTTGATGAGCCACGTCCAGATGCCCCGAAAACGGCTACCACGGAGGATAACGTGATAAAGATCTCGTATTGGCAGACCGCCGATTGAAGGTGCGCGAGATAGCTGAGACAGTAGGCATTTCAAAAGATCGCGTGGGTCATATCCTGCATGAAATTTTGGGCAGGAGAAAGCTGTCGGCGAGATGGGTGCCGCGTTTGCTCACTCCGGACAACAAGCACGACCGTGAGACCACTTCAGATCAGTGTTTGAAGGTGTTTAAGCGCACTCCGAAGGAGTTTTTGCGTCGTTTCGTGACAGTCGACGAAACATGGATCCACTGGTATACACCAGAGACCAAGGAACAGTCGAAACAGTGGACTTCACCCGGCGAACGTGCTCCGAATAAGGCGAAGACTGTCCCATCGGCCGGAAAGTTGATGGCCACCGTTTTCTTGGATTCACAAGGTGTGATTCACATCGACTATCTGGAGAAGGGCAAAACGGTCACAGGGCTGTACTACGTAATCTCGAGATTTGGTCCCGTGCGACTTCTTTTTGTTTCCAAATTTGAAAGTCACTCGCTGGGCAGAAATTTCAGTCGAATGAGGAGGTCATCACCGCCACGGGGGCCTACTTTGCAGACCTCGAGAAAACGTATTTTTCAGACAGGTTAAAGAAGTTGGAGCATCGCTGGGTCAAGTGTATCGAGCTAAAAGGAGACTATATTGAAAATAAATCGCCATTTCTCTATTTTTTTTGTTTTTCTTTTGTAGGCTAAGTACTTATCGGACCACCCTCATAAGAGTTTCTGCTTTAGACTCGGTGAAGGTACCATCAGACTTTCTGAGGTCATCCAGCTTTGTCGATTTTCCTCGTTTGAGAACGTTAGCCAACTTGCTGGTCGCGCCCGTGGATTTGATCTCTTCGCAGAAGGACTTATAGGAATCATTCTTCGATTTACGAATAAGCTTCTTATATTCCTTCTGCTTCGATCGATATTTATTGCAGTCATCTTCCAAGTTCGATTTAACCAATCTATACAGGAGACTTCTGGCTTCCCTGCTAAGACATTGGAGCTCAACCTTCCACCAGGGAAGCGGCTTTCTGCTGGGAGGTTTTTTGACAGGACATGCGAGTTCGAAACAGTTGGTGATGGCGCTGCTCAGGTTATGAACAGCATCCTCCAAATGTTCCCCTTGATGAAAAGTTTGTTTACTCCGAACCGTGAGTTCCGAGAAGCTTTTTCCAGACAATTAAAATATTATACTACAGGAGGCTTTGTTAGCACCCCATAGAGAAGAAACGCCACTTAATTCAATTTCGACGACTCGGCGTTGCAGAATTCGATCCCGCGTTATCGGCATCAGAAGCCGGCACATTAATCTCTGTCACTGGAGATTAAATCAGTTGTAAGCCAATACTTCCCACCTAAACAATTTTCCGGTGATTCTGGCATCACTTCTATGTCTCTCTCATGAGATATCAGGCTGATACTAAAATATCAGACATGCAATTTGACAGTTGTCACGAAAAAGGGAATAATTGAAATGTTGTTATGAAAATCAGAAAAATCTTAAACAAAATTTAGTTTACCGAACGTGAAATTATAACTGAAGGCGATTCACCATGGATTTCTTACAAGAAGGAATCGCTTTGGGAGTTGATCTTCTCATATTGGGATTATGCTTCAAGGAATACTACAGCTATAAGAAGACGGCTAATTTTCTAAAAGTAATGTGCAAGGAAAAACGAAAACCAAATTCAATCCCTTAACCAAAACACGCAATATTTACAGAATGCACCTCAACTTCCAATCGACGCGGATTTAAAGAAAGTCTTGGCACAAAGCAAAGACAAGAAGATACCCTATGCAGTGATCCGGGGCACGGTGACTCCTGTCGGTGCCCCTATTAGAAGTGTTATGTCACCATCAGTAACCGGTGTGCTCCAGGTGATCAAATTAAGGTAATAGAGATCTGCATATCCCACAAACTATGTTATGATTATTACTAACTTAGTGAACATCGTGTGGCGCGAGGTTTTGCCGGCTTCTGGACCGAGCAGCGCAGACTTATTCATGTATCATCGAATGAGATGCCGTTTCAGATAAAAAACGGAGATTTTGGTGTTGAAATCGTGAACGGTCTCTCAGCTGAAATACTCGATATGGATGTAGTGTACGATAATTATGAACCGTCATCGCTGTCGTTCTTCGACCACATTTTTGGTTTCTTCTCCGGGGTGCGACATAAAGGCTTGCAAACTACGGAGGAAGTCCTGCGGGATGGTAGTTTTGTTACAGCTGTTGGTGAAATCGAGTTAGATGGCAATACGCTAAGAATGCAGCCATCCGCGACAGCACCCCTATTTCTGACCACATCGACGAAGACTATGCTGATAAAGAAGTTTGAGGAAGCCAAGTCCTCCATGGCGTATGTTCTTTCTTTTCCATAAATTGTCTAATATTGCACGTAACTCGTTATAGGGTGAAAATATTTATTTGTGGTACCATTACGGTGATACTGGTTGGGGCTATAGTGCGAAAGTTCTATTTGAAAAAGAAGCAGGAGCGTGATGAGAAGAAAATCAAGGAGACTCTGGACAAAGAACGAAGACAGCGGCGTGCCAAAACAAGGCCAAATAACTTACCACCCGAGCAGTTGTGCGTCGTGTGCTCCACCAATCCAAAAGAGGTATGATTGATTAGTTTCTTCTGTGATTTAGTATCTAATTTCCTTGTACACCGTAAAACGATAGAATGGTTCTGATACTAATTCTATTAACGTATAGCATAGGAAATGTCTAGTTTCTATAGAAACAAAATTACCTCCGGCGACGTTGAAAATGTTATCTTTAAATGTTTGTGAACAGGCATTCACTCTGGGAGTACATGATTGCACCGCCGTAAGTCTGTGCAGAAAAAGCTAATGGAGCTAACTCGGTGCTTTCGGGTTATTCCCTAAAACTTTCTTTACTTAAGAGGAGCTATAATACAATAAACCAAACTATCCAAATTCGTACTCGTAAAGCAAAGGTTTTTTTTATGATCTCGGTAGCTGCAGATGGTTTGCCTCCCATAGTTATGAGTGGAAGGTCTTCCACGCTGTAACAACGAATGCGTACGCTTTTATATATTTCGGGACTCGAGTGGCCTAGAAAAAGACTAATAGGGTGATGGCACCAGTAGTCAGCCCCTTAACTGTTTTTTTGTGTTTGATTGGTTCTTCAAAATGCATTCTTCAACTTAACTTCTGTTTGAAGTCTGTAGATTTGAAAATACTAAGCATATTAGGGATATGAGCTACCTAATGTAAACTATTTACAAAATAAGTGGAAAGGGTATGATTTACAAGTAGTCAACCCCCTCAGCTCCAGTAGTCGGCCACGTAAGTATCCAGTTTTCAGCCCCAATTACCATTTCTACATTTTCATCGTTTTAACAACAAAAAACATTAAGTTAAGAAACTTTTCCATATTTAATAACAAAGTCTTTAACTAAACAATAAAAAAATCAAAAGGAACATTTATTTCAGTCATATGGGCATAGTTATATTTGCCTCAAAATTGCATCAATTAAGTTGGTATTTTGATTGAATAATTTTTAAGTAACACAAAGAAAAAAAAAATAACATAAATATATGTGTTTTAACCTAGAAACAAAAAATAAACAATAAATTCATTAAAAAAAAGATAATACTAGGTTAAAGACTTGTTCCTTATTTTTGATAAAAAAAATCTTTTCTGTAGGCAGTTTGCCTACTCCTTTATTTTCTCGATTGAACTACTATGAACTACGGCACGGAAACGACTCAAAGCTTTCGTTCCGCGTTTTGCTTTTTATAGTACGAGTATGGTTCATACTCGTAGAGTATTGATGGGGACTGGATATATTCTAATACAAGTGGATGTGGATTTGGTTTATATTTGGTTAAGTGGTTTGCAATGGGATGGGGATTGATCGTGCTGACGTTGTATTAATATTAATGATCGGGGATGGAAATATGGGAATTATGCTGAGTGGATTGCACTTTTGAGGCATTCCTCTTTGTGTTTATACTTAACTACCTATATAAAGCGGAATAGGTAGGTATTTAAAAAAAATGCATTTTAATCACATTCTTCCTTGCAATATAAACAGTAAATTTTTTTGTTTAGTACGTCCTCAAAACATTCTCCAGCAAAAGGTGTACATTTTAAATGAAACCACAGCCAACATTCTTTAAATCGTTGTCTTCAACATCGGAAATCAGCTCATCATTGCAATTGGAGCACCTGATTTTGGAGGTTCTTTTTTTGGTTTGTCTTGCCCTTCCGGTCAGTTTCTTGTGTTCGGCTTCCAACCGATTTCGTTTTGATTAAATCAAAGTTTTGTTTTGATTTGATTAAAATCAAAGTAGGTATATCTACAATATGTAATGGTCCTACTAATCGGTGTTGACAGGACTTCTTCTGCCTTCTCCAAAACTTCAAAAATCGATTCATCTGCCAACTCGGGTTTTGATAAAATTTCTTCTGCGTTTTGTACTTCATTACTTCCGGATATTGTTGGGGGCATTGAAATGATAACGTCTGAAGGCAGTATCTGTAATTCTCCTGTTTCATCTATAATGTATGTTCCTGTTATTGTTTCGTTGGGGGCAGGTTCACCTAGATGTGTTTTCTCTAGCTTTTCAATTACATCCATAACTACATCGAAGTCAATATTTTTTTGTATGAGCTCATCTTTAACCCTTAAATGCATCTTGTATCAAAAATGATACAATACTTTTTATTAGCTCTAAAAGTGTTTTTGTTTTGATTAACAATAATCCGTATTTATTATACCATAGAACAATATTTCCTTAACCAAATCAAAGTAAAAAAAAATGGATGATGGACCCGTTGTCAGTAGATTCTTTGATTTCGTTGATCTATAGCCAACAATTGTGAAATAGAGTGAAATCAAAAAAATAAAAAATCATGCATTTAAGGGTTAATGATATTCAAAATCTTCCCGGTAGCATCGAGCACCATAGCGAAGAGACTGGGCATTTCCAGAATTGAATTGAGGATTTCTCTCATCTCATCAGCGATATACATACATATATCCGAACCAGAATCGACTGTGAGACAGTCCCGGTCTGGATTTGCTGGGCGAGATAAATCTTATAATGGAAAAGCCAGATCGCTACCCGATAGATCTGGTGGACTGATGCGATCTGCTGCAAACTTTCAGCAGACCAAGTCGCCATAGCCCGGTCGTAGAATAGGGCTGTGGAAAATCCCATTCCACGAGTTGTTACCGAAACGGGCACGGCAAGTGGCTGAGGTGTGATTTGCACACTGTTGACGACTGCTTTCAATTCCTCGGTTCCATCAAGATTGAGGAGTCCCAATTCCGCGTCAATGCGTTGACGATAGTCTTGATAGACTTGTTCGTTTTTTCCGCTCACGGAACTTCTGGAAACTTCGGGACATGAGCTCATCTTTAATGATATTCAAAACTTTTTTTGTTTCATAGAAACTGGACTCCGATTGTGTTAAAATTTGTTCTTTTTGATGTTTTTCTACTTCGTTCTGAACACATTTTGAATAGTCAATGGCATTTGGATTAAAGGGACATATGCCACACTTCTTAACCTTCAAGCAGGCGCGAGTTACGATTATTTTATAATTTAAACACTTCCTTTTGTTTAAAGTTATTTTATTTATAATTTTGATTTGATAACTTACGACTTATTATTATTCAAATGATTGTTCAAGACGATCTCCACACGTTCGAGTTCTACTCTCTACTGATCACCCACCAACAGCACATTCGACTTTTCGTTTTACCGACGACGTTTAAACGCATAAACAAATAAGGGGTTTAACAAATGGAGAAGACGCCACACATCATAACGCGTAAACAAATAGGAGGGATAGCAATTGGGAGAAAACGCTACTTGTAACAATGCATAAACAAACAAGGGGTTTAACAAATGCAAAAAGGACGCCACCCATCTATAACATAAACAAATGGAGGATCTGGCAATTGGGAAAAGACGCTACAAAGCCAATGCTGATAACAGGCACAAAAACACGGAGTGGGGATTAGACTAGGACAGGTTACATTGTTGCTGGGTGATGACGAGTACTTTTAGGGTTACCAACGTAACTCGCGCCTGCTTGAAGGTTAAAGGCATTTTTGACTGTTTGTGTTCTATCCGAGTCATCTAACACGAATTTCAAAACTGGGGCTGAGCCTAAGATAATTATAAAAATAATGTCTCATAAGGTCAGCCCTCTCTTCATTATTTAACAAAAAAACATTTTCAACATTTTAAGCTAAGAAACAAGATAAATAAAGTGTCTAATAATCATAAAATGCACACACCTTCAGTAATTTTAGCACTTTTTCAAATTCACTTCCACTATTTGTTTTTTTTTTTTTGGTAAACCACTCGTACCTGCACTTATGAAAACTGTACGCAGACTAATATTTTTTACGCGCGAAGTAGCAACTGGATTTGTACATTTTTTGCACACATAGAGAAGAACCGTTAGCAAAGAGAGAACAATTTTTTGTTCGGAAGAAGGGCAAAAGCATTTACTACTGCGCTGTGCTTTGTAGTTATGTCAGCGGCTGACTACTGGAGAGGGCTGAACTTAGGGAACATCACCCTATTTCGCCTTGAACTACTGACTCAAGTCCAACAGACCATGTTCCCACGGAAATGGACACTGCAATCTCTTAAATTTCTTCTCGGTGGCAATCAGTCTTTTAATTTTTCGGGTAAAATAAAAACGTAGCCAGATTACGTTAGTAGTGATGTAACTTACCAACTTCAACCATAATACTGCCGTTGTTTCAATCCCGAATTTAATTTCTGTGGCTAAAATTTCATGTCCGAAAACATTTAAATCCAAACCTGGAAAGCAACTCAACCTATAACGAGTCCGACTCCATTACAAGTTGTTTTCCTGTTTCCTCGTAATGAGGAATCTGACTGGCTTCAATACTCGGGCCAGAAAACACCCGTATGTTGACATTTTCGTTGAGGTAAACAGTTTAACCCAGCCAGTAAATGAGCCTACACGAATACACATGCTCAACCCACTTAGTTAGAGAACTAACTACATGGTCTTACGGAAAACCATTTGGAGCAGATTATACAACATCTTTAGGAATCTCAACTGGTCACTGTGCTTCCTCGATAATGACGTTGATGCTGCTGCTGATGCGATCTCGAATATTATTTGCTGGACATTAGATCATTCATTTCTCAAAGAATGGTGAAGGTCAAGCCCAAATGCATGATATGACTCGAGCTGCGAAAAGGCTATCAAGTTAAAAGAGGTGAGTTTCGAGACCTTCAAAACCAACCCCTCTAAGGAAAGCCGGGATAAGTTTAAATGTGTCAGGAGTGACTGTAATGCATTGATTCGACATGTCTATTTCTCCTATAATCAAAACTTGAGGCAAAAACTGTTACAATGTCCAAAGGGTAGCAAACGACGTTTGGCCGTTCATAAAAAAACATAAAGAATTCCTCCAATTTACTTGCAGCTCATTTTGGTTCCATTGGGTACTTTGACAGAATGTTGAGAACATCTGCAAGAGTACTTAAAGATCTCAACGTGCACAAATCCCCTAGCCCTGATGGTGTTCACCCACACTTGTGTTCTTGGTGTTCTTCCATGCTGGTGAAATCACTGTTTTACTCTTTGGTGATAGAAATCAGCATTTGTCCAGCTTGTCCTTTAAATGGGCAAATCTTCGACTAGCTCCACCTACCGACTCATAGCACTAACGTCCCCTCCTTCTAAGATCATCGAAACGCTGATAAATCATTTCTCAATGCCCGGAAATGAGGTTTCCTTAGCAATAGGGCCACTGTAGATTTGATGGTATATATGGTCGAAACTTTGCAACCCTCGGTGAAAGCAAGATCTTGCGCTTGATATTTTTAAAGCATTTGACAGAGTTTAGCATTAGGCTCTATTGTCGAAAATACGTACTATTAGTATCGAAGAATGTCGAAGGGTGGTCCGATAAGTACTTAGCCTACAAAAGAAAAACAAAAATTTTGGAGAAATGGCGATTTATTTTCCAATATAGTCTCCTTTTACCTCGATACACTTGACCCAGTGATGCTCCAACTTCTTTAACCCTGAGAAATACGTTTTCTCGTGGTCTGCAAAGTAGGCGTCGAATCGGCTCAATAATTTGGCATAGTACAGCCCTGTGACCGTTTTACCCTTCTCCAGGTAGTCGATGTGGATCACACCTTGTGAATCCCAGAAAACGGTGGCCACCACCTTTCGGCCGATGGGACATTCTTCGCCTTCTTCGGAGCACGTTCGCCGGGTGAAGTCCACTGTTTCAACTGTTCCTTGGTCTCTGGTGTATACCAGTGGATCCATGTTTCGTCGACTGTCACGAAACGACGCAGAAACTCCTTCGGATTGCGCTAAAACAGCGTCAAACACTGCTGTTAAGTGGCGTTTGTTGTCCGGAGTGAGCAAACCCGGCACATATCGCGCCGACAGTTTTCTCATGCCCAAAATTTCATGCAGGATACGACCCACACGATCTTTTGAAATGCCTACTGTCTCAGCTATCTCGAGCACCTTCAATCGGCGGTCTCCCAGTACGAGATCGTGGAATTTTGTCACGTTATCCTCCGTGCTAGCCGTTTTCGGAACACCCGGATGTGGCTCATCAAAAACCGACGTGCGACGTTGAAACTCGTTAAACCAATTTTTAATGGGCACCATGGAAGGAGAAGAGTCACCGTACACAGCATTCAAACGCTCTTTGATTTCGCTGCGCGATTTCCCTTCCAAAAACAAGAATCGAATCACCGACCGATATTGCTCTTTTTCCATTTTCCTAAAATCCGCGGACACTTCCGCTTCCACACGCGGTCAAAACAAAACTACGAGTCCGATCCGGCTGACAGTAGCCGTCTAGTAGAATGTATTACACGATAATAAGTTGCTCTTGCGATACTGGCGCCATCTGGCCACCCTCGTATATGGATTAGAATTTACATTTCGGATAGTTCAATTCAATTGGTGTTCCCCAAGGCTCTGTCAACGACGCTCTTCTTCATTTTAATGAATGATCTCCTGTCTGCTACTTCTAATCGAATAGAATCCCTTCGCTGATGACAGTAATTCCAACTTTTCATATTCATTTTAAGACTCACACCTCTGCTCTTCGGCACATTTAAACACACTAACTTCCGACCTCGATAGCATAACTCAATGAGTGGAATTGAATACATCTAAGACCCAGGGCTATCTACTGTCACTAAAGCGAACCCTAAGTAACCCTAAGCAATTATTTTTGATGGCGTTTGTGTTGTTGAAATTTAAAAATCTTTCTAGCTCAGGGCGAAATATCTAAGTTTCCTTAAAAGACTCAATAAATACTTCACTCTTCTGATTTCGCTTCGACTATAAGCTAATATCTACCCCAAAGTTTAATTTGGTCTAGTGCTCCCAAGACCTGCTAGAATTTAAAAGCAGACGATAAAAATTATAGGAGATATTCATTTCGATTATAGAAAACGGCGGATCGACTGCGGAGGGAGTTCGTCGAATCCGCATCCGCAGTTCAACCCTGCTACAGAAACCGACGGATAAACCACATTATCGATCCGTAAAACTTCTTAACCGTTTCTTTTTTTTTAACCAGCTGTGGTCTGTTAAATTTTAATTTCCATGTTTCAATAGTTGTGACAAATTGATAAATACCTATAGTTATCTGAAGTGTAAAATAAAGTTCATTATGAATACAATTGACGTTTTTATGGACGTGGAAGGAGAACAAAATGATTTTGTTCCAGAAACGTCCACAGCACAGACTTTTAAGCACACGAGCTCAATTATTTCCTCCTCCAAGAAGGTTTCACCGCCACCTGTAGCTCTTCTTTTCCGATTGTTGTGAGCCAGTTTTTTTCGCAAAGCCGATTTATGATCTGACCCAACTTAAATTTAGAATAGTCCGAAATAATACTGCTATTTTAAGAATTTATTTAATACAAAGAGTGTAAGCACCTTTTCCCAATCGACTATTTCCTTAATTGAAAGCCCCAAACTATTAAGCCGCCCTTTTAATTCTTCCCAAAACCTTTGCACAAATTCGGAGTCTTTTTTAGTAAAATTCTTGGCAATGTCGGGATTTTATTTCATGGCACTGAACATTGCCTCGAACTGCAACCGTGTTGTTTGTTTCCTAACAACAAAAGTAAACGTTATTATGTTAATTTAAAATCTGAAACTTACTTTTCGTTGCACCAACTCATGTTTCTTGCTTGAAATCCGCAACCAAAACGATTCGGATTTAAAGCGTCACAAAATGTATGCAACGCGGATGATTTGCGTTTTCTATAATACCATTTTTTACACTACTTTACTGACATTCACTCACTTTCTCGATTTCGTTTTCATTAATAGGAAAACGATCGGATGCGAAAATATTCCCTCCGCAGTCAATCCGCCGTTTTCCATAATCGACATGATTGATATTGCGAAGTCGCTTGAATGTTCGAACATCGATGCTGTGATTCCTCTCTATCGTTGTTTTATCATTCCGCAAGCATTTAAAAGCAATGTGCACCGGTACCTCTCCTCCCTTTCTCTTTTTATATAGTGGCCTTGGCCTTCTTGACAAAAATCCCTTAAGGGTTTTTTCCCATCTTTCTGTCAGAGCTTGCATACCGTCACGGTAGAAGTGTTCGTCTTTTGAGGCTATCCACGAATCAAGCCATTTTGAGATGTCTTCATATGAATGGAACTGCGGATCAGCCAGACCATGTGCCATCGAACGGAACAAGTGATAATCGGACGGCGCAATATCTGGGGAATATGGCGGGTGGGGTAGGACTTCCCATTTGAGCGTTTCGAAGTAGGTTTTAACGGGTTTGGTAACGTGAGGTCGAACGTTGTTATGCTGCAGAAACACTTTTTCGTGCCTCTGCTCGTATTGTGGCCGCGCAGTGCTCGGCTCAATTGCATCAATTGAGTTCAATACCGTTTCCCAATGATGGTTTGTTTGGTTTCAACAGCTCATAATAAATAACACCGTCCTGATCCCACCAAATACACAGCATAACCTCCGCAGTATAAATATTCAGCCGAGCCGACGACGTAGAAGAATGACCGGGCTATCCTCATGATTTTTTTCTCTTTGGGTTGCTGTAATGAATCCTAAGGAATCCAAGTTCCTTGCTTTTGAATCATTCCCAAGGCATGCAATCGCTTGGAAATAGCTTGGCGGGTAACTCCTAATACTGAATCAAGCTCTTTTTGCGTTTGGCATGGATCCTCATCGAGCAATGCCTCCAATTCAACGTCTTCAAAGGTTTTTGGCCTTCCTTCACGCGAATGGTCGCAAACATCGAAATCACCGTCTTTGAAGCGACGGAACCAATTACGGCACGTTGATTCATTTAGAGCAGCATCTCCGTAAACTTTTTAGAGTTCTTGATGCGCTTCAGCCGCGGTTTTCTTCGAATGAAAGAAGAAAAGCAACATTTCCCGCAAATGACAATTATTTGGCACAAAATCAGACATTTTCACACAACCAAAAGTATATGACGCAAAAACAAAATGACTAATGTGTCAAAGCGGTTTGTTTACCATATGTCTAAGCTTGGTTCATGACGTTTAGGATACGTCACAATCGACCAGCACTTTCTACTGGAGCCACCTCTTGATAAACAGCGAGTACTTAGTTGCACATCTGCTATAACATAATTCAACGTTGAAAAGTTAATAACCGGTTCGCTACTACAGGGTGCGGCAATGAAGTGGATCGTACTTCAAAAAATCATATCTCCCCCCCAAATTAAGTTAGCGCGGCCATTCCAGCATTTCCAGGTAGTTGAAGGAGACTTGTTTTTCCCAGCAGTTAGTAGTTCGGCACCATGACGGAGTGGTCGTGTGAACAGCGCGTTTACGCGATCGGGCGTTTTATTTTCCATAGTGATTCGTATGTGGCCGCCGCGCGCGATTTTCGGAAACAATTTTCTATTCCTTTTAAAAAACCGAATCTAACGGAAAAAAACTGTTCGTACTTGGGTGAAAAATTTCAGAGAATCTGGATCAATTTTTAAAAAACGGCTAGGAAAGGTTAGAAGTGTCCGAACTCCCGAAAATTTGGAACGTGTTCGTAAGGCGATATTGAAAAGTGCGGCACGCTCGGCTCGTTTGCACGCCAAAAGGGAAAGGTACCGCGAAAGGTTGTCAAACTTCGTTGGACCGGCCTTGAGAAGCAAGAGGAAGTTATCCAGAACGTGGTTTCAACAAGATGGAGTCACAGAGCGCACACCGTAGGCGAAATCATGGATCTTCTCCGACAGCTGTTTGGCAGCCGTTTAATTTCGCGAAGCTCGGAAATTGTTTGGCCGAGTCGGTCGCCCGATTTATCACCAGCCGACTATTTCTTTTGGGGCTATTGGTGTACGTGGATAAACCGAGAGACCTCCCAGCCCTCAGGGACGCGGTTTCTGCCGAAGTAGCCGCAATACCGAAGATTGTGCTGGAAAAAGTTTTTTGCAAACTTCGTAAAACGCATGGAAGAATGCATCAAGCAAAAAGGCCGCCACCTTAAAGATATAATTTTAAAAAAATAAGTCAAAAAAAACAAGTATGTTTATGTTTTATAAGAATAAAAAAAAATTTCCTAGAGCAATTTCTTTTTGCGTAATGATTTTTTGAAGTACGATCCACTTCATTGCCGCACCCTGTAGATGGCATAATCAACAATAAAAAGTGTTGTAAAGGATGCAGTGGAAAGCAAACTAGGCTATCGCAAGTTCCTAAAAGTAACACTTCGTTCGACGAAAATGTGTAGATAATGTAAAAGCCCGTAATGTTCTACGACATCAAGCCTTGAAAAATAGCGAAGAGAAAAGATAACACACCCTACGAAAAGAATGTCGGCAATTTCCTTTGGAAAAAAAACGACAGTAGCAAAGGAAATTTCGCTTAAATTCAAGAATGCACGGCGAAAAAGACGAGAACAATGTATGCAGTGATACGCCGTATAGTTCGAACTTATAGGAGTTCGTTCGAACTAATCAAAACAACTCTTTTGTCTCGCAAAAATGCCAGTGTACTTAAGGGATGTGAATCCTTGTCTCTGACTAAGAAGGAGAAGAAATGATTTCGATCTTAAGAAGAATCTCTCAAGCGAATGAATAAAACTACACCATCAAGAACTCGAGGAACTCTATTCAAGCCTAAGCATTGTCCGAATAATAAAATCGCGAAGGCCAAGATGGGCAGGGATAAAGGTCCCCAGAAAGCATGGAGGGGTTGTTAACATCCAAGCACTATGTAAGTACGGTAGTAATATTAACACCTTGACTGCCAACCACGTATCTTGGTTGTAGATGATTTTTCATCTGCGATTTTCACAGTTGGCGTACAGTGTACGCCCTAGTAAATCTGCCGTGGCAGTCCACGTGTTAATATACGAAGAGCCTGATATCTCCATAAAAATAGGCGTAATGTTGTCTTTCAAAGCTGCAATTGACGCTAGCTCAACGGTATAGACGAGTGATTTAACGTATCCCCATAAAAAGTGGTATGAAGGCATCAAATCGTACAATATAGCCGGTTAATTCACGGGTCCAAAACGGGAGATAAATTGCTGACCGAATTCATTTTTCAATTGGTTTATCAATTCGTGTGCTGTTTGGCATGAAGCAACAAATTACATGTTGACCAAGCTCAACCCGTATATTTTTGCCAAAAAAAAAAATTGAAACTACTAAACGAGAGTGGGTGCCGCATTGAAACATGGTTCTCGCGGTCATCTTTTAAAAACATACGGATCCATGATTTATGCCGTAAATCGCAGCAAATAGGAATAATTTTTCCGGGTGCATTGACAGTTCTTATATTGCTCATCGGATCAAATTCAACCGCTTTGTTAGTCAACGAACCTATTCAACCAGAAAGGAGCTTCGTCGCGGAAGATAATTGTTTGATAAAAATCGCTCCCCGACAATTCGACGCTGTGGTAGGTCGATGGGCTTCAATTCTTGCACAAGCTGTAAGGTTTAAGGCAGGATGCTTGCGTGGTCTTCTACGTGGTCGGGTAACACAATCCCACCATCCCAATCGCTGCAAACGGTGAGGAATGGACGAATCACGGTCTCCATTAAGTGACGGATAGACAGCAGGTATATTTTCCTCTGTACGCAATCGACACATAGGGGTAGGTGGCTCGATGTCCAATAGCGTAAAATTGGTGCGAAATTTTGTCACTATGACTTGAATTGCTTGCTTGCTAAGTAAATTTTGATGAAGAATGTTTTCCTCATTCCACAGATTTTGATAATAAAATTCAATAAATTATAGACGTTGTTCACCTGTGTGTGAAAAATTAACTAAAAATCATTCATATCTTTTGTACTTTATATACTATATATGTGTAAAATATTAACCTATGTCTTTATATCGTTATTATATTTTTAAATATTGTATTATGAACTAACTAAGCCTATAAAGGTGAATAGTCTTCTGCAGACAAGTCCCATGGACTTTGCAGATGTATGTACTATCATTACAACAATAAAGTATCATTCATTCATACATTCATTCAAATGGCAACGGTCGTGTTAAAAGTGCATGTATTCAATATCGATGAAACCCTTCTTAGTCAGGAATTACCTTACACTGAGCTCTGTTTGGTCTCCGACTCTCTGTCGCAATTTTTACAAATTATCTCTTGTCAACAATTCAAATTCTAATTCATTCCTTCGTATGTGTGTCGATGCCCTCGTTGTATTGCTACACTTTACAAGTAACTACCAGTCGATTCGGACGTATTTCCCATTGTCTCCATCTCCAGTCATTTAAACAAAATAAAAATGTAAAAACAATAAAAAAAAATCAATAATAAAACAAAAAAATAAATTGTGTCGTAAACGCAATCGAGTCACTCCGCATCACCCCAATTAAATTATCTTTCCACTTCGTTTCCTAATTCTTCTTGCCCTCTAATGTTTAAAAAAAATGAAAAAGTCCTGTGGTAATGTCGACTGTACTTACGGAAATAAAACCGCTGACTTACTTATTTGCAGTAGGCTATGTGGTAAAGCATTCCATCCCACCTGTATCGGCTTATCGAAGCGATGCACGACCTACCTCACCGAACTACTAAACAACTTTACATTCGTGTGCGAAAAGTGTAAGGAAATTTCGCTATCACACGTCATGATAGCCATAAAATGCCCGCGTTGAACAATCTTGAAGTTTCGAATAAAAAACTTTCGAACCGTTTCGAAGTGGCTACGAGAAATATTGATGATATTTTCAGTGCCGTGGACGATTCGTCTGAGTTCGCAAAAAAACAGTTCCGTAGTGCCGATAACCTTTTCAACGCAATTAAAGATCTTCATTCTAATGAATCCCGTGACCTCACTAACCGGCTTGATGTGCTCGGTGCCGATGTAAATTCATTAATTCATTAATACGGACACTATTAGTAAGGTAATGACCTCCTTACGGGCCGATCTTGACACTCTCCTACAGTCTTCCCATACAAAATCGTCGCCACCTCAGAATAACGCTCAGTAGGACTTCTCCCCATTAATTGTTGAACTAACAACTCTAAACTCCATCCTTAACATCACTGCCGAACTCGTCGGATAAAACAGCACCGCATCCTCCCGTTAACATGTCTCTCCTCGAAGAACTTGTCCTTCTCCTCGCTCGGTATATGTCCAAACCGATAAAAAGGACTCTCAGAGCAACGAACCTCTTTCAACCTCTACTGCCCCCTATTGTTCCGCAATAAAATATTAATTTATATCCTAATTTCCGAAGCTCCCATATACTTAACCCCTCAAAATCCCATCCCCGCAACACCTCCAACCCAAACCCCACCCTTTCACCCAACTTTTCGTCGGTCCCAATACCAACAACTTCTACCCCATTTACCCAATCCTCCACCACCCCTCAATATTTTCTTGATCCTCATGCTCCCCACAGTTAAACTTACTCAAAACATACACAAGCGTCATGGTCTCCATTCAATAGGAAGGTCTCCCCACGGATTTCGCTAGCCTCAAGAGCCTTATCATAAAATATCATGAATTTTTCAATATTTTGCCCCAAAAAGTGTCAAAGGATCTTGATACCTTCCGCCAATACATTCATTCAAAACGTATATCGCACCTTCGACTACGTTGAGCTGACCACGACTCTCAGCAACCCGGTCACTCTGCCAAAATGTTCCTCTTACCTTCTATTATCAGAATGTAAGAGGTCTTCGTTCAAAAACCCAAGCTGTTGGAGCACATGCTCTACCCTTTGAAATATTTGCTCTGACCGAAACAAATCTTATCCCCAGCATAAATAACCTCGCATCAAATTTTAAAGTTTATCGCGATGACGAACTCAGCGGACCCACTGATGGTTGCCCTTGTCGAGGCGTTCTTAATACAATTGACTTTTCCCTTATTGCAATATCATTCTCCTCACTTCTCGATTTTGTTTCAATTAAGATTGCTCTACCCCAGAAGACACTATACATCATTTGTTTGTACATCTTGCCCTCACAACCTATTGAATCCTATCAACTCGCCATTAACACAATTGACCAAATAACTGATTTAAGAAACCCTGAGGATGAAATCCTTCTTTTCGATGACTTCAACCTTCCTCATCTTAAATGGACGCAATCATACGATCAATCGTTTTGTACTGCCACCAATCCCACTACTGCCAAAGAATGTCTTTTTTTGGATCATCTAGCAGATTCGAACCTTAGCCATGTTAGTGGCCTTTCGGACGTCTACATGGGTAGACAACTAGACCTCATATTCACAACCGATCGCCTCAACTCTTCTGTTTCACTTTGTTCCCTTTCCCTTTCAACCATCGATAACTTCCATTCTCCCCTCCTCCTTTCCTTTTTTCACGATTCTCCATTACAGAATAAGCCCCATACAGTTCTGGCCTCTTACGATTTCCATAAAGCCAAATTTCACCTAATCAATGAATACTTTAAAAAAGCCCCTTTCAATTTTGATAACCTAACCGTATATGATGCAATATTCATATTCTACAGGGAAATATTTTATTCTATGTCTCTTTACGTTCCCATTTCACAACGCAAAACTTTGTCCACCTCCGCACCCTGGTACAATTGCAGGCTCCGTTCTCTAAGAAACAAAAGAACTGAACTCAAGACAATATTATAAACGATCCTAAGTTCTTCTTTAAGTTTGTTAACTACAAAAGAAAATCTGATGGTTATCCTACCTCTCTCACCTTCCATGATCAAACCTCGAACGACGCCAATATTATCGCCATCTTTTTTAAACAGTCTTTTTAAAGTCTTTCGCCGACGACTCCCTTGCTCCAGACCTCTCATACTTCGATTATCAACCGAATTTTTCCCTTAGACCATTTCTTCCACGCACAGTCGATTCTCATGTCATCGGAAACAAATTAATTCTACTTAATGATGAATTCCTCCCTTGGCTTCGACCCCATTTCTTTGAAGTGCCTTCTCTAACCCCTTTTTAGCTTCCCTCGGTGTCCCCCAAGGCAGCCACTTAGGTCCACTTCTTTTCGTTCTTACCATAAACGATCTTGATGTGTTGATCAAACATTCCCACATCTCACTATATGCCGACGACACCAAGTTCTTCAAGACTATTTCCTCCAATCATGGCTCTTCCCTTATTCAATCTGATCTCAATAATTTTTCCATCTGGTGTTCCAAAAATTGCTTAGAGCTTAATATTTCCAAATGCCAATCAATTACCTTTTCACGTAAACGAATCAAACCTCCTCCTCGTCTCTACTTCCTTAATAATCAACTAATCTCCACTGTTTAGGTCATTCGCGATATTGGCATATTATGTGACCAGCAGCGCACACATCGATGAGATAATCCTTAAAACTAATTCTGCTCTCGGTTTCGTGAAGTGATGGTCTAAAGAATTCTCGACCGTTACCGATCTCTTTCATAGCGTTTGTCCAGCCCCTTCTTGAATACGCCTCTCAAGTGTGGTCTCCTTACCAACAGACCCACATTTCTAGAATTCAAAGCATCCAACGCCGGTTCCTACGTTTTGCCTTTTCGAGGTCTCCCTGGTGCGATCCTTTGATGTTACCACCCTACCAAGGTCGCCTTAAATTAATCCACATGAACACACTGGAAGAAAGAAGAATTTTATCTGACATTCTTTTCATCCATCGGCTCCCTTCAGGTACCATTGACTGCGCGACCCTCTACAACTCTATCTCTATTAACATTGACCCCCGCAATGTACGAAATCCCCGTCTCTTCTATCTACCCAACCCCCGTACTGCCTATGGCTCCAATGAACCCATTTCTCGTATGCTGGGAAGTGTTAATTCGAATCCTTACTCCGCCTTTTTAACCGCCCTCCTCTCTCTCCCATTCTTCCTAGCTAATAAGTTAGATAAGATTAAGATTAGACTAAGATAGCTCAATAAATGGGGTGTTTGCCCCCACGAAAATTGAATTAAAATTAAACTAAACAGAACCGTGTTAATGACTACCTTTGTTCTCCTTATTATTCCAGATCATCATTCTTCCTTGCGGTCACGTGTGCATCTGTGAGGATTGCTCGGAGAAAATCAAAGTAACGTGCCCGGTCTGTCGAGCGAAAATAGGACACAAAGCTGCCGCTTTCATTGCATAATCAGGAACTACTTAATGCGCAACAAATCAAGCCAAAGGAGAATTGTCTACTAGCCGTGCTATATACATACATATATTGTAGATGTACATACATATTAAGTTTATTTATAAAACGAAAATACAATAGCTGGATGAAAAGAAGAAGAAAAAATAAAAACAATTCCTAGCGAGTTTAGCAACGAACTTTATTCAGCTGTTCATTATTTCCCTGTATTGACGTTGACTGTTTAGCATTTCGAGGAAGACTCGATATTTTTTATTGTGATAGTCTCGAGTAACATCCCTTGGCATAAGAATAGTCCCAGTACCGCCCATAGCTGCCGAGGCATCCTGGAAACGAATGAAAAATTATTTAAAAATATGAAATATGTAGGTAATTAGTCAATAAAAAAATGTTTATTATGTCGGATTTTACTCTTGCAATCGGAGTCAGATTTCAACGCTTTGATTTAAGTCCAACTCTACTACCCAGTCTCCTAGTCCAGACTCTTATCGCACTTCAAAACTATTAAGGTCTCAGGTGTAAGTCTGTATCGACTGCCTTCAACATGGTCGTCTATTGCTACGCTGTCTCTGAGGCATTACACCATCAGCACTATTGCGGGGAGAACGAAAATCGCCTTTCCTACTTCAAGGAAATACACTTCACCCACCTTCTTAATTCCCTACTCGTTCGAGAAAAAGACTTACCAAACTCAATACACCGGCATTTGACGACTTGACGAATCCATCAATGATTAAATTACCCCAGCTGGTTTCCTACTATATTGGACTGCTAATTCTAATTGCTTGCTCTGCCTAAATCGTTTTATTTTACAACGACGATTTCACCCTTCTATTTCATCTCACAATCTTTAGAGGCTAGTAGGGATGTTAGTGATGGGCATGCCTTTCTACACCACCTTCCTATGGAAGTTGTCATAAAAGTTCGTATTGTTTAGAGTCGCCAAATGTGAAATTCATATGTGCCTGTCTAAAATGTTTGATCCCGCGCAAAAAAAAAGTTGTCCCGCTGGTAGTGGAATGTGGACAGTTAACTGTTTACCTGTGCGGACGTGCCTTTGAGTTTCCCCCAGTTCATAGCAAAATAAAAAGCCAAAACGAAGAAACAAAGTGATAAAAAAAAATAAAATAATAACAATAATTCTGCCTACCCTGCAATTTACGCTGCTCTATTGACCCAATTAATAAGTTTACCTGTCCGTGCAATCACCCCAGTTGCATAATGCCTTCCTGCGGATCCGTTAATTGTTCGGTGACTGCCCATTCATCTGAACTGATCGGTTGTAAAGGGATTTGTGGAAAAACCTTCCACCCGATCTGCATCGGACGAAGTAGGAATGCGAAGAACTACCTTCACGAATATGATGGAATATTTACATTCTTCTGTGAGGAATGTAATTCCATATCGGCTGCACATATTCTGCTTGCCATTAAATGTAACAACGAGCAAATGTGTGCAGTAAATGACTCTCTGGCCGGACTTAAATCCGAACTACGTTCGTATTTCCAAAAAAATTCCCAACTACTCACCGACAACCTTGACTCCACCATAAACCTTTGTATAGACAACCTCGCAACAAAACAACAATCAGCTTTCGGAAAATACAACGAGTCAACTAGAAAAAGTGCGGAAAACCCAGCTGAACTGCAAACTGGATAACCGCGAAAACACACAGACCAAGCTTGTAAACTCAAACTGCTCTCCCGTTTCCCCGAACCTTAATTCTATTTGTGGGGACATCTCAATGCTTACGTCAGCACTCTCGGAGCATTTAGCAAAATTAAAGTTCCTGGACGACAAAACATCCGACCAACTTGAGTGCCTGAATAAAATCGAAGACGCCCTACACATACTCAACATTGATTCCAGCCTTACAAGATAAACGATTAACAATATAATAAAGGAACTGAAATGTACGCCACTCAAATCTACGGTAACTGCTTGCGATTGCAGGACTACCTACAACGTCTCCTTTATGGAAGAGCTTCTTGAAAACGCGACCATCTGTGCCATTCCAACGCCTCTTACGTCCAAACGCAGACCAGCATGAGTCCTCTGAAGTCCCCATCTACCGCAACTCCTTCCATCTCAGTGCCGACAACTGAACGATTTGGAACTGTTTTTGTTATCTGACTGGGAGCAGAGAATCAACAAGATCCACAAGTATAATGCGATGATAAAGGACCTGACGACCGCTGGGTATTTAACTTCTTCCACAAACGATATGCCATCAACCTCGTTAAGTTCACCCCTCCCAATTTCCATTGTAGAAACTGCTTCGAAATTACCATCCCTCCGCGGTATGAATGGCTTTTTCGCAGCCGCAGGTATCCACAGCACCAAAACCGCCGCAGTACTCCTTAATTCCCAAAACCTAGCCTACTAAAGGGTCCGCCATCTAACTTTTTTTTTCAAGTAGTGCTTATTTCGTGAATGGTAACACTTAGCTCATGTCTGATTTGACAGATAATTAGTTTTATCCTTCCGCTGAACGAATATGGTTGTGTATACGCTTGAACAACGCTGGGAAATATTGCGACATTACTTTGAAAATCATGGTAATGTTGCAGAATGTGTGCGAAAATTGCGTACGGATTTTGGAAGAAGAGAAGCACCGTCAGCTCCGTATGTTCGTTATCTTGTGAAAAAAGTGAAAGAAACTGGCATCCTCATCGATAAACCAAAGCGTGAAAAGCCAAAAACAGTGCGTACACCCGAGAATATTGCTGCTGCGGCAGAAAGTGTGCGTGAAGCGCCATCAACATCAATTCACCGTCGTTCTCAACAATTGAACAATTGACATCATTGAGACGAATTTTGCATAAAGACCTTGGTATGACGCCATACAAAGTCCAATTGGTTCAGGAGTTGAAGCCAACTGACCATCCAATGCGTTTTCGCTTCGCTAAGTGGGCCTGCGATGGACTTACAGAAGATGCCGATTTTGCCAAAAAAATCATGTTTTCAGATGAAGCTCATTTTGATCTTGGCGGGTATGTAAACAAGCAAAATTGTCGCATTTGGGGCACAGAAAACCCGAACGCATACATTGAAAAGACGGTGCAACCAAAACGAGCCACTGTTTGGTGCGGATTTTGGTCCAGAGGCATAATTGGGCCATTTTTCTTCGAAAATGAGCAAGGAGTGGCCGTTACAGTCAATGGCGATCGTTATCGGGCCATGTTGAACGAATTTTTGTTCACAAAAATTGAAGAGGAGGATATTGGCAACATTTGGTTTCAACAGGACGGCGCTACGTGCCACACACAGTGCCGAAGCTACACTCGATGTTTTGCGCCCTGTTTTTGAAGATCGCATTATCAGCCGCAGAGCTGATGTCGTTTGGCCACCTCGGAGCTGCGATTTGACACCGTTTGGTCTATTATTTGTGGGGTGCCATAAAAGATAAGTGTTACGCCGACAAGCCAGAGACAATTGACGCTTTAAAGGACAATATTCGTGAAGCCATTGGTGAAATACAGCTGCACACAATCGATAATGTGCTTAAAAATTGGACCGATCGTTTAGGCTACTGCATGGCCAGCCGAGACAGCCATTTGAATGAAATTATTTTCCATTATTAACCGGAAGGATTGTACTTTCAAATAAAAAAAGAAATTTGAGAAAATATTCAGTAGTTTTTTTTATAGCATTTTCAAAAAAAAAAAAAAAAATTTGGCGGACCCTTTATATATTTGCCTTAACTGAAAAGAATTTATGCTCCAACATTGAAGACAGCGAGTTATTCACCTCAGATTTTATTCTGTTTCGGCCCGGTGGACGCGACAACACTGCCGATCCGGATGGTCGCGGAGTTCTCTTAGCAATCCACAGCTTTGATTCCTTGCCCTTCAAATCGTCGAATTCCGCTGACTTCCAGAGCCTCAGAGCCAACACATTGCTACCAACAAGCCGTTGATCTCGTCGATTCCATATTTGATATCGCCGAACCCAATGACATCATCATCATCTGTGGCGATTTCAATCTCCCACACCTGAAATGGGTTCAAGCCGATGATGAGACCCATTATATTGCCCATTCACCCCTCCTTGGGTAAAGAAATCCTTTTCACGGATCATTTCTTTGACTCCGGCCTTCTGCAACTCAGTAACATCACCAATAACATGGACAGACAACTCGACCTGATTTCCTCATCTGATGCCGTAAACTGCGTTGTTACCCCGAGCAATCATTTTCTCTCTACTTTAGACCCCGTCATCCACCTCTATCGGTAACTCTTTCACTCGAGACCCAACTCACTATTCTTCCCTCCGAAAATACGTACTGTTTCAATTTCCGGAAAGCTGACTTCGCGAAACTAAATAATCTGCTCAGCAGTGTTGATTTTAACTTCCTCCTTAACCCTAACTCACACATATCCTTAAACGAAATCATCGCGCCATTTTACACCAAAATCCTCAGCTGCTTCATTCTTTCAGTCCCATACTCACCAAAAAAAAAACTACTCTTCATCTTGTGTCACTCTACATCCGATAGCTGAACAGAATGCAATCCTCCCTTATCTCTGACCCAAGTGTTTCTTCCACTTCATTTATACAAAAAGAAAAACCGATAGCTACCCCGCTACATTGAATTTTCTCAATAACTCTTTCAACGAACCCGAAATAATCGCCAACTTCTTTGCTCATTTCTTCACCGACCAGGATCTTCAACCCGATCACGACTATTTTCGATATTTGAAAGATTCCCCCCAGACGTCTCTTGTTTCAGTGAACTTAACTCCCGACCTAATAGTCGAAAAAATACGCAACTTAAAAAACGACTACTCTCCCGGTCCCGACTGTATGCCTGCCATAGTTTTGAAAAAGTGCGCGAACTATCTTATTTTACCCCGTACCGCTCTATTTCAAAGCTTTCACTGACTTCAGCAAAGCTTTTGACAAAATGTCTCACCAAATTATTCTTCTCAAGCTCACTGCCCTCGGTTTCTCTCCGGTTTATCTCATGGATCAAATCTTATCTTGGAGATCGCCAATATAACGTTATCTTCAGATCTTCTATCTCTGATCCAATTAATGCTACTTCCGGTGTCCCGCAAGGTAGTCATCTCGGCCCACTGATATTTATTCTAACCATTAATGATGTTGACAGCGTTATTCTGAACTCTCAGCTCTTCAAATAGGTATGCCGATAATATGAAAATATTTAAACACATATCTTACCTAATTGACTCGTGCTCTCTCCAATCTGACCTTAACAGGTTCACTACTTGGTGTCAAAAAAACCATCTCGAGCTCAATGTCAGTAAATGCCAAACCATCACTTACTCCTGCAAGCGCTCTTCCTCACCACCCAGAACCTGCACTATTCGTAATGAAACCGTTCCCCCTTTCAACTTCTTGGTTGATCTAGGGGTTATTTGTGACTCAATTTTCGCCTCCATATCGACAACATTATCAAACGTGCTAACTCTGCCCTCGGCTTCGTGAAACGTTGGTCCAAAGAAATCTCGAAACCTTACGTTACGAAATCATTAAACATCACTTTCGTTAGGCCCCTTCTCGAATATGCTAGCCAAGACTAGCCCCTCTTATGAATCCCATACTACGCGTATTGAAGCCATTCAACGCACGTTTATCCATTTTGCCCTTCGTGGCCTTCCCTGGGACGACCCCCTTACCACCTTATACGGATCGTACATTAATCAACCTCCAACCCCTTAAAAAACGATGAGATGTTGCAGATATTCTATTTATTCACGACCTTCTCAGCGGTAACATTGACAGCCCTTCGGTCCATGCCTCTTTTCCGTATAAACACCGTATAAAAACTTACCGCACAAATTATGACTACCACGAACCAATGTCCAGAATGCTACGCAAAGCTAACACCAATCTTTTCGACCTTCACCTCAAAAAGTCCAGCCTTAGAATTACCCTATACCACAACGCTTCACACTCTCCTTAATCGTTTCCACCCTGCCCCACCTAGTTAAGTTAAGTTATATGTAGTTTTTTGTTAAGGCTTGCATTAAACTAATAAAGTGCCCCTATGGGGGCATCAAATCAAATCGAAAGTTACCGGCCTGACACAGAGATGGCATTGCAATTAACAAAAGTATATTTTTCCTGTCTTGGTTAACGTGTCATTCTTCTTCTTCTTCTTTTCCTTTTTCCGGCGTTGTTATGGTCAGAAGTGTAGGACCATAACCTTCCCACTTAACTGCATTCTTACTGGTCCGCTTGTGGGGTCCGCCGGTTTGACCTCAGAAAGTAGCGGCAGGCTTCCCGGTTTGGGATTACTTCATCGCTGAGGCCAATCAAATGCTGGTATTTTTGCATTTTGCACCAATTGTTTTTCGGCCTGCTTTTTTTTTTGTGACACGGGCATGCTCCATATTTTTTTGTTTGATCTTACTCTTACAACACCGGTGATCTCCAGTCGTGTCAGCCCACTGATTTGCATGTACACTTGTGGGGCAGTTTAATGGTGGTATATGTGTCCCTAGGCTCACCTTGGTGTTTTCTAAATTGCCTAGATGTGATTTTTGTTTACCTTTGTTTTAGTCGCCTTTTACGACAAGCGAGAGGTATCGCTGCAGGGATATTCTTAACCCGTCCCTGCACGGAATCTTGGTTAACGTGTCATTAGTTTGTTTAAATGATTTTTTGCGGAAGACGTCTTGCGTGTTCTTCGTTAAAATAGATAGATTAAATATCGTGCGGACATAAAAGTTTTCATCTGAAGTGGACAGCTTAATTTAAACGTGGCCGCACATGCCTCGAAGATGACCCACGTGAAGGACGGCCAAAATCCGCAAACACACTGTAAACCATCGAAAAAGGACATGATATCGTATTGGTCGATATGCGATCAGTGAGATAGCTGAGGCTGTAAAGAAATCGGAAAAAAAGAGAGCGAAATATCTTGCACAAAGAATAAGGGATGCGAAAGCACTACGCAAGATTCGTTGCACATTTGCGCTTTTCGGAATAATCTTTGGACCGATTTAATAATGATCCGATCGATTTTGTACAGAGATTTATCACAATGAATGAGGTAAAAATGGGGTAAAAATATGGGGAATAGTAGTTAAGGCACAGTGCTTTCTCCTGCAACTCTTATTTGCCGCTCTTATCCATGAATGTCCATCAGCTTCTCCTCGTCCATCCAGCCCAACCCCCCAGAACATGTTGTAGAACAATCGAGATAGGGACAAGACGGCTAGAAAAAGTTGGGAGAACGGAGGCATATGGCCAGAAACTGTATACAATGGCACTACGACCCACAAGTCTAAAACTAACTGCTGGTGCGGAAAAATGTTCTCCCTCCTTTCAACTCTACTACTTTCCTTCCATCAACTGCTCTCTTTCAACCTTTTTCCTATTTCGAGCGCGATATTTTGAAGACAAACAGCGTCCCTGATTGGGCAACGCCCACAACCTCAATGCAATATCAACTTTAAAAAGACAGAGCTCCTCCTGTTCAGTTGCTAATATCCGCTGCGTGCCACATATTCGTCCATATCCTGCTGCAAGGTATTGTAGGTGTTAGATCTTTAATAAGTCAATGGTAAAACAACAGCACGGGATACTTTACACGTACGGAGCTACTGACCCCACTCAATATAAATCGCAATTTCGTGTACAATGAATCTATTGATCCGAACTGGCTCATTAGAGTTCGTTAAAACCACCATAAGCTACATCAACGTTTATACTCACTTCTAGCGATGGAAAAACTTTAGCTGCACATGCCCCCAACATTGCTGCACCAACCAAAACCATCTCTTGTTCATCTGGTATAATAGTTGGAAGCTTACAAATATCCGCATGAGACTGAGTATAAAGCCGATTCTTCGCCATTCCTCCGCAGAACAGTAGTGTTGTGAACTCTGGCC
Organism: Merodon equestris; assembly: GCA_958301585.1. Classification (NCBI taxonomy): domain Eukaryota; kingdom Metazoa; phylum Arthropoda; class Insecta; order Diptera; family Syrphidae; genus Merodon; species Merodon equestris. The sequence continues at coordinate 73,513,148 of OY284414.1, read as the reverse complement.
GTTGATATTGCAGTAGGTTCTCCATTATATGGCGCGTTCCGTACTAAATAAAATGAAAGTCTAGGTAGCCAAGGGAAATAGGAGCAAATTAACGTTTCTAACTTACCGCTAAGGCTTGTACAAAGGCGAGATATAGGACTGCCAGAGATTCCTCGTCGGTGTTCATGTTGATACCAGAGACCTGTACAATATGAGAATTCAATTAAAGAAGCAAAAGCAGATAGTCGTAGTCCTTACCATTCCCTTCAGCGTTGGATCGGCTATTGGCGACCGGTTGCCATGGAAATCGGGCCAAACGTGTATATGCTTGGTGAGGAAACAAACATCTTCCAGACTACGTTCCTTTGCCATCCGTTCAAGGACATCATTGAGGTACTTATACACATTTCTAAAAGCAAGTCCAACCAACCTACAGCGTTATTCCATTCAATGAAATAGAGCACTTACTCTCCTCGAAGCTTTTGACTGATCTCTTCATACCGCGGATGTGTTTTGATAATGTAATCCAATAGCAAGCCTGTGGAACTTTGCCCGCCTTCATTCAAATAGTAATTGGGAATAATGGCACTCTTGTACGGGCCCCAAACTCCCTTGGCAGGACACGGCTGTCGTGTCAAGCTCATATGGCAAGTCGATGTTCCGCAAATCAGCGCCATCTTCCCCTCAATCGGCTCTGCTGTATTATCTATGTTACATCCAAACATACCCAGTGCTCCAGCGTGTGCATCTATCAACGACGTTCCGACAATTGTTCCCGGCAATAGGTTCAAAGCAACTGCGGCCTCCTCAGTTAATCCCTTACCAACTGCCGTGCCTGGATCACAAACTGTTTGACCGATGATTTCAAAGTTATTCTGCGATAAGTCCTCCAAACCAATCACTTCGAGGAACTCCTTGGACCACGAGCCTTCTATGGCATCATAGTTCCATTTACAAACCACCGAACAGAGTGATCTTGAATCACATTCGGTGGCGCGCCAAGTTAGAAAGTCTGGCAAATCAAACGCACGCCAGATCTTCGTCCATGTAGAAATGAACCTGTTCTTCTTTAACCACAACAATTTTGGCATTTGCATTTCGAGCGACACTTGACCGCCCACATAGTTAAGTAACTGATGTTCTGTCGAGTTAATTTCCTGGGCTTCCAAACTGGCGCGATGATCCATCCAGAGAATGATGTTTTGTTGTGGATTGTCACTGGTACTGACGGAAAGTGGTTCACCGTTTTCGCCAAGTAACACCAATGAGCATGTGGCGTCGAATGATATAGCCACGACTTCTTCCTTATTAACATTTTGAACAACGTCCTTAAAGAAAACAAGGAAAATAATAATAATCAGGGATCATACAGATATGTTTTATTCTATAAAAATAAATTTCTTCAGATATAATCACATCCAAGGAAATAAATAATTAAATTTAGGGTTGTATCGAACTTCAAAGATCTAAGGTGTTTAAGGATCGTACAGAGATCGTTTGAAATAATCGTTTATGTGCAACCCGTGATGTCATCCCAGATTTATTGTTGACCCTTGACTCGAAGACGATTACCTATTCTGAAATGTTTGACGAATTTCTCCAGCTATTGCTGAGTAAGTGCCCTACACGGACACTATAGAACAAACAGAACAGATCAATACTATGCCTTTCGGCCATACGATTACTTATTACTTATTAAGGATAATGAACAATCAAGTCTAAGAAACATTGTATTTTAAAAAACTTAACATCAGACCTAAAGTTAGCTTAACCTTACCTTCCTTAAGTGAATATACAAAAATACATACATGGCTATCCTAATATGCCTTAGTCTACCCTAACCTACCCTAGTCAGGCTTATTTAAATTCGCCACTTACGCAGTCCGTTCTAGTCACCAAATGCGTTGATGCTGTCGGACGATCTTTCTCCGATCCTGACGCGATATCGATCTACTAAGCCTGAGGCTCACGTAGCACGATATCACGTTCGTAGAGCATGAGCCGCTTCACTGAATTATGGGCCACGAAGAAGATTAGCCGCCATGAATCAGCTCAAATTGATCCAAATAGTAGAATGCACCTGGGAGGATAAAGCCATTGAGGCACACCCTTTCGTGATACGAATTATTATTGGGGTAGTAAGCCCCGGAGATAAGGGTTGAGATATTGTCTCTCAAACAGCCAAATCCTTTACATTAACCTGGCTCTCATATTGAACCACACGGGATATCCTTAGGCCAGATTATCTTCACTTTAGAATCAAATAGGCTGCGTTGAAACAGCTATATTGTCATAGCGTCCCGAGTCCTTGCCAGAGCAATATCTATATGTTTGTCAAATTATAGATACTGGTCAAGCCAGATCTCGAGATATCTGACTTCAATTTGTGTCGCCAGTGGACGCCCGTCCGGTCCAAGAATTAAGAACTTGTACCATTTGTTCTAGAGTGCCGAGAGATCCTAGACAAAGGCGCTTAGGTTAGGTTAGGTGGCTTCCCTCCGTAAAAATTGGTGGGGAACACTTAGACTAAGATCGATCCGTTGTGCTAACACTCGAGTCACCGCTACTCTTGGAACCATTTTAAGTGCTGAATAAAGTTCGATATTTTGTTGATCTCCAATTCGGATAGATACGTTAGTTCATTGAAGAAGTATTCTCTCAGAAGTCGTCTTCTTGAGGAGGCTAGAGCAGGGCAATTGTATGGGAGATGATGTGAAGATTCTTCCTCTTCCTCATCATGACACCTACTTCAATAGTCATTATATGGCAGTCCTAATCTTGCGACATGTTTTCCTAAAGCGCAATGTTCTATTAGGACTCCGATTAGACTGCTTATAAATTGCCTACATATTTTTACCAGGCTTGTGGTTTTACGTTGACACTACCTGGGCCAGGTTTGTTTTGCGTATGGCTGAAAACATACGGGAAAAGCAAAACGTTTTTGATTCGTTAGTCAAGAAAACAACTTTAAGCGAAACAGAATATAACAAAACAAAACGTTTTGCTTTATCCGGTGTGTTTTCAGCCTAATTGCATGCTTCAAGGTCACGCCATCTCTCATCCAGTGTGGCGCTTATTGTACAGTTACCTGCTATATCACTAAGCCTAGGTACCCAGCACAATATTACAGCGGTTTTTGTTCATCGAACTCACAGACAGGCTGATTTTTAGGGTCGGTGCATAGACATCGGCAACCACACCATTGCCTGTCTTGGACAGTGCAGTGCAGGGGAATCAATTTTCAAGGATTCCCCTTCCATTGTCGTCAGGGCTCTGTGGACCACCTTCTCAAAGACGTTGTTGATACTTGGAAGGACTGAAGATTTGCGGGTTAGAGGTGTCTTTACTCCTCTCGGGGATTGGTAGCACCATCGCTGCCTTCCAATGCTGAACATCTCCACAGCCACTGGAAGGTAGAGTTGCGCATAATAGTTCCAACCCCGGAACGAACATGGAACGTTTCCTTTCCCAGTCGGAGCTAGTTCCTTGAACTCTCTCCTCGGAACTACATCGGAACTGTCGGAACTATCGGAACTGTCGGAACTATCGGAACTGTTAGTACGATAAGAGAGATCCATATCCGGTCCTTCATACCTAATTCGCTCACAAAACACGGAACGAATTGCCTGTACGAGTATGATTGCGGACATTATTGTTTGATCACTCTTCTGCCATTCCAGTTCCAGTGTGTGAGTGTGCATAAACTGTTCGAGCTTATCGCTACATCAATGTACCAATGTACGATATTTATTCACATTTTGTTTTTGGTTGCCTACTACCACAGAATAAATAGTATACAGAAGTTGCATCTCATACAAAGCAAATTTTGTTCTAGGGTTCCAATATTGGCACCCTATTGAACAGAGAGTACAAGCATGAGAACATGCAAGAGAGTATACAAAAAATTGAGAAGCTGGTGCGAGCGAAAGAGAGTAGCATGTGCGTTTTCGGTGGTTTTGTTTTTACGAGAGCAAAGCAGCTTACGATGTGTATACAAGTGTGTGTGCGTGTGTATGTGTGTATAATTTTGTCAACACCACGTGCATTCACGACGTTGGATAGCAACACAATACACACACACATAAACATTTTAAGATTGCTCTCTCGTTGATTCTCTCTGATCGTGGCTGCTCTCTGGTTGTTACTCTCTGATCATGCTTGCTCTCTCGTTGCTTGATCTTCCCTTCAGTTGTTCCGCCCGCACCTTAAGTGAAAAATCATCGCAGGCCGAGATGCGACTTCTGTATACTATTTATTCTGTGCTACTACGTAGTGGAGACATGTCTTATGTTCGATTGCATTTATCTTTCTTTTCGTTTTGTCTGTGATTACGTTGTTTTCCAACATAGTCGTACGACCGCGTCGTTCGGACGTTCGGCTGGGTTGTAAAACATAAACGGCGCTATTGATGAATTTCTAGGTTGAATGGAACTATGGACATGTTACCGTTCAGTTTGAGGAACGATCGGAAATGTTTCCGACTGAGGACATACATATGTAGTTCCTGGGGGACGCTTCAGATCATCAGATTTCTGCTTACGAGCCAGATTTCCTTTCTTCATATCTTGAAACTTAGGACATCCCCAGCACGCACTCGAGCCTTGTCCTGGGTCAAATCGCATTTCTCATTCTTTTAGGACTTGGCACACTTCAAGGCTGCATCTCGCAATTCGACACCTTAAAAACAAAATTAGGTAAAGATAGTTGGTACCTTGTCCTTAGTAGGACGTTGTTGTCGTGACTATTGTTGTTTTTTGTCGTTGCTGCTGCTGTTAAAATTGCAGCTGCTTCTGTTGTGGCTACTGTAGTTTTTTTTAATTGCTGCGGTTGTAGTAGGATGGTTGTAGCTTGCTCCTTTTCTTTCTGCGGCATCCATTACGAGCTCAAATTTAGCGCGTAAGTACGCCGCACTTTTAAGGGTGGCGAAGGAATTGTTCTCTCCCGTGTTAAACTGCTGTCTTTGTTGGTGTTGATTTAGCCCTTCCCTTACTTCCACCCGTAGCTTTTCTCGAGTTTATCATTTTTCATGTATGTAAATGTGTATGTAAATGTGTACCAACGTAACTAGTTATTGCCGCGAGGGACTTTAGGTCGTGCAGTAATTTGAAATGCCCGCGGAACTCTCGTTAAATGGCGACTCCTACTAAAGTGAACCGCCAAAACTTATTTCTTGGCGCCAAATTCAAGGCAGCAAATTACGTTGCCGTACTACATAAAATTTAACATTCCTACATATCTAGTACCTATATGCGACTGTTCGCCGTGAATTGACAGAGAGGGAACTAATTTATTTTCCTTTACCATGAATGTTTGGGGAAATTTCCCGAATTCGTTGTTCTTTCGGGTGTGGAGACTTGATGGATGAAATCCTGTTTTACTACGCCCTCTCGGAATATTAACAGATTTACCTGAAATAGACGCGTAGAAAGTGGTGACCTCAAGTGGTGGTTTCGTCCTCTTCCCATCTACGACACAATCTAAAACAAAGATTTCTATGTGATTGGTGTATAGAATGAAAGGAAACTTAAGACCACGAAAACGACATCTGTGGTCATCAAGAAAGAGAGAAAAAATATAAAAAAAGGCTGGCTGTGTTTTAAAATCATTTTTATTAATTTCTTCTTAGAACTACGCCAGACAAAATGATAAAAACTGGCTACGACTGACATACATATGTATGTATATTTGATTGAATATATTCATCTCCGTGCTGCGAGTAATGCCGACATTGGAAGCTCGCGTCACTTGCACAAGTACGCGCAGGATGCGATGTTACATTGGCATGTAAACTTCATTGAATCGAAATCAGGAAGGAACTGCTATCGAGCCAAACACCAGACAGACATGACATCATTGTCAGAATTTTTAAATAAATATTGAAATCTCTTATGGGTTTCATCATAAAGCACTGAGTGTATGGCCAAGTTCGTTGTTGAATGTACTCTGTTGAATGGCAAAAGCGTGGTCTTCCTCATGCGCACATTTTAGTTTGGCTAATTGACACAATCAGGCCGGATGAAATCATCTCAGCTGGATGAAGATGTTAATCCGAAATTGCATCAGTGATAACTAAGAATATGATCCAAGGATCTTGCGGAGTTTTCAACAACGACTTACCCTGTATGGTCGGTGGTAAGTGTCCAAGCGACACCCGATCCGCAATCAGTTGCGGACAATGGACGATCTGGAGTTGTGAAGGTTAAAAAATAAATTGTTAATGTCGACAATCGTTGGATTCGCCGATATTGTCCAAACCTTTTGAGACGCAAATCAATATGTACTGTAACTCAAGTCGATAAATCACATATGCAAATATGTAAGTTACCAAAAGTGATATTGTTGCTTTCGCCGTGATGAAGCAGCTCAGTATAAGATGGGTCGCTATGTCAGCAGCGACGAGGCGATTTGGCGCATCCTATCCTTCGGGATCCACGAAAGACACGGCCACCGTCAACAGCTTATTCACAGTATCAAACTGATACTTTTGCTCGCACTTTACTGTACACAGAAAGGCCATGTTAGTACCCATGAAACGCATCATCCAAATCGTTTCACCGTTGGAAATAAGCAAATAAGGCAGATCACTTGGAGGACTGAAGCAATTTTTGGAACACCAGAAGGAAAAACTATAGATATCAGATTGAATAAGGGAAGAGTCATGACTGGAGGAAATGGTCTTGAAGAACTTGGTATCGTCGGCATATATTGAGATGTGGGAATGTTTGATCACCATTTCAAGATCGCTTATGGTAAGAACGAAAAGAAGTGGACCTAAGTGGCTTCCTTGGTGGACCCCGGAGGAAGCTAAAAAGGGGTTACAGAAGGCACATGTAAAACGAACACTGTAATAGCGATTTTCCACGTAAGAAGATATGCACTTCAAAGAAATGGGGTCGAAGCCAAGGGAGGACAATTTGAAGAGTATCAGTCTGTGGGAGATTATATCGGAAGCTTTACTGAAATCGGTTAAGATAACGTCGACTTCTTTGCCGTTCTCTAAGGCTAATAGGACACAAATTCAACAAGGTTAGTGGTTGTGGATCTGCATTTGAGGAAACCAACATTCTAAATGAGGTTTTCCATAAGCGGGGGAACTCACCTAGGGATAGGGATAGACTCAAGATTTTCGAGAGAGAGAGAGAGAGGGTTGAGGAGCATTTTCTTAGAAATATGACAGGGAACCGTCAGGTCCAGGTTTTCGATGACATGAGAATCGACTGTGCGTGGAAGAAATGGTCCGAGGGAAAAATTCGGTAGATAATCGAAGTATGAGAGGTCTGGAGCAAAGGAGTCCTCGGCGAAAGACTGTTTAAAAAAGATGGCAAAAAATTTGGCGATAATATTGGGGTCATTCGAGGTTTTTCATGGAAGGAGAGAGAGGTAGAATAGCCATCAGATTTTCTTTTGTAGTTAACAAACTTAAAGGAGGACTTAGGATCGTTTATAAGATTGGCTTGCTTTTCAGTTAAATAGCGTTGAGGGAGTAGTGAAGGGTGATAAAGTGGAGATAGCTGCCCAGGTAGTTAGAAAAGTCATTGGGGGATTTAGTACGAAGGAAGATTGTCCACTGCTTATTTCTTTTGTTTCTTAGAGAACGGAGCCTGCGACTGTACCAGGGAGGTGGACAAAGTTTTGCGTGTTGAAATGGGAAAGAGATAAAATAAAATATTTCCCTGTAGAATATGGATATTGCATCTTCTTCTTCTTCTTTTCCTTTTTCCGGCGTTGTTATGGTCAGAAGTGTAGGACCACAACCTTCCCACTTAACTGCATTCCTACTGGTCCGCGGCGGACCCCACCGCCGGTTTGACCTCAGAAAGTAGCGGCAGGCTTCCCGGTTTGGGATTACTTCATCGCTGAGGCCAATCAAATGCTGGTGTTTTTGCATTTGTTTGCACCAATTGTTTTTCGGTCTGCCTTTTTTTTTTTTTTTTTTTTTGTGACACGGGCATGCTCCAGATTTTTTTGTTTGATCTTACTCTTACAACACCGGTGATCTCCAGTCATGTCAACCCACTGATTTGCATGTACACTTATGGGGCAGTTTAATGGTGGTATATGTGTCCCTAGGCTCACCTTGGTATTTTCTAAATTGCCTAAATGTGATTTTTGTTTACCTTTGTTTTAGTCGCCTTTTACGACAAGCGAGAGGTATCGCTGCAGGGCTATTCTTAACCCGTCCCTGCACGGAAAATATGGATATTGCATCATTTACGGTTAGGTTGTCAAAATTGAGAGGGGCTTTTTTAAGGTATTCATTGATTAGGTGAAATTTTGCTTTGTGGAAATCGTAAGAGGCCAGAACTGTATGGGACTTATTCTGTAATGGAGAATCGTCAAAAAAGGAAAGGAGGAGGGGAGGATGGAAGTTATCGATGGTTGAAAGGGAAAGGGAACAAAGTGAAACAGAAGAGTTGAGGGAATCGGTTGTGAATATGAGGTCTAGTTGCCTACCCATGTACTTTAGGACGCCACTAACTTGGCTAAGGTTTGAATCTGCTAGATGATCCAAGAAAAGACATTCTTTGGCAGTAGTGGGATTGGTGGCAGTACAAAACGATTGATCGTATGATTGGGTCCATTTAAGATGAGGAAGGTTGAAGTCATTGAAAAGAAGGATTTCATCCTGATGGTTTCTTCAATCAGTTATTTGGTCAATTGTGTTAATGGCGAGTTGAGAGGATTCAATAGGTTGTGAGGGCAAGATGTAGAAACAAATGATATATTGTGTCTTCTGGGGTAGAGCAATCTTAATTGAAACAAAGTCGAGAAGTGGAGAGGATGATAGTGCAATAAGGAACGAGTCAATTGTATTAAGGACGGCTAGTAGAACGCCTCGACAAGGGCAACCATTAGTGGGTCGTCTGAGTTCGTCATCGCGATAAACATTAAAATTTGATGGGAACAGTTCGAGGTTATTTATTATGCTATAATCTGGATCAGATTTGTTTCGGTCAGAGCAAATATCTCGAAGGGTAGAGCATGTGACTGTTGGAAGACAGCTTGGGTTTTTGAACGAAGGCCTCTTACATTCTGATAATAGAAGGTAAGAGGGACATTTTGGCAGAGTGAGCGGGTTGCTGGGAGAGAGAGGCAATTAGGGACGAAAAAACTTGTCGTGGTCAGCTCTACTACCTTGAAGGTGCGATATACGTTCTGAATAAATGTATTGGCGGAAGGTATCAAGATCCTTTGACACTTTTTGGGGCGAGATATTGAAAAATTCATGATATTTTATGAAGAGGCTCTTGAGGCTTCCTGTTGAATGGAGACCATGATTAATAATTGTTTATGAAGAGTTACAATCAAATCAATGTTGGATGGTACGAAACTCACCGGACATTGTATTGTATAAAAATTAAATTTCATGAATGAAGTTGCGGAAGGTCTTACACTGAATCTTGAGTTGTGTTTATTCTTATATTTTCAAATGTCTAAGGAGCATCATCCCAGATTTATTTATGAGCCTTGACTTGAGGGCGATTAGTTATTCTAAAATGTTTGTCGAATTTCTTCAGCGACTGGCTATCGCTTCGCGAATATTCTCTTTCAATGTGAGACAGTGAGTTCCCGCATTATAGCCAACTTGTAACCATAAGAAGTCTTCATCATGAAGATTTTGCTCAGCAAACGCTTATACATTCGAAGAGCAGGGGCACGCACGCATACTGAGTGGCCAGGCGATTACAAAAAATACTGCCACAACATCCTGATTTGTTCTTGTCCGCATTTCATTCATTCTAAATCTGTACTCAAGACTCGAGCTCGGGTGTAATTTTAAATGCCCGCAGATTACTCAAAGAGGAATGTGATGGGTGATTTAGTGAACTGACATGGAAGAAACTGATGAAAGATTCTGATTAACTGACTGGGAAAATATATTTTCTTACTGAAATTTTTTCTTAACAGCAACGTTTAGGGAAATTTCCCGAATTCCCCTTACTTTCGGGTGTGTAGATTTAATAAATGAAATCTTCTTTTACCGCGCCCTCTCTGAATTTTTACAGATTTAACTTAAAGAGACGCGTAGAAAGTGGTGGCCTCAAGTGGTGGTTTCGTCCACTTCCCACTCTCGACACAATCTAAAACAAAGATTCCTAGATGGTTGTTGCTTATGAATAATGGAAGAACGCGAAAGCGACATCTGTAGTCATCAAGAAGGAAATAAAACGTTTTGGGAATTCTTTTTATCGCTCTTCGAGTAAGCGACATCAAAAGTGGTGCCGTATCGTAATACCGAATGCCGGCTGTGTACACTTTAACTTTTGCAACTAAGCTATTAAGCACCGTTCAAGAATAATGGCTAATTATTGTTGTCCTGGAACGAATATGAAAAGCTGAGAATACTGTCATCAGGGCAGGAGTGTATTGGATTCGAAGTATCAGATAAGAGAATATTTATAAAAATGAGGAAGAGTGTCGGTGTCAGAGCAGAACCCTGGGGAACACCAGCGTTTATTTGGTGAATATTAGACTTGAAACTGTATAAAAAAAAACTTGAATTGAATGGCTCGAAAGGTAGATTCTAATCGATACTCGAAAAAGAAGCGTCGATACCATAAGCCCGCATTATCGACAAAACAGCCTGATGCCAAACTGTTTCAAATGATTTTGAAACATCATAAGATTGGTTCCACTTTTCGGTGAGATATGCCATCAAAACACCAGTGGACCTTGTGCTGTGAAAAGCGTACTGCCGGTCATTAAGAAGTTTCTGCGATTCAAATTATTTCCATGACTTTAGAAAGAAGGTACTTTTGTCGGTAAGATTTGGGAGACGAAGATTCGCCCTTTTTAGGGACTGACTGGACAAATGCTGTTTTCTATCTACTAGGACAGAGACCAAAAAAGTAGGAAAAAGCTTACGCAGTGGTTTTTCCAGCGCAGAAGAACACCTCTTCAGAAGTATTGGGGGAATACTGAGTATGCTGCAACTGTACGAGTACGAAAGTTGAATTGTCCCATAGAAGATTCGGCGCTCTCAACATTGAGCCAGAGTACCAATTGGAATTGGCTGCAAGTAGGTTGGAGAAATTCTTTATGTTTTTTTATGAACGGCCATTGTAACAGTTTTTGCCTAAAATTTTGATTTCAGGAGAAATATACGTGTCAAATCAATGCATTGCAGTCATTCCAGACAAGTTTAAGCTTATCCCGGCTTTCCTCAGAGCGGTAGGCTATGCAAATTCGGAAACTCATCTCTCTTAATCTGATAGCCTCTTTACAGCTCGAGTCATACCACGCATTTGCTTTGGGTTTGATACTCTTCACTGTATATGGAATGAGGGGTCTCATACCCAGCAGTATTATCAGTCGCGATATCCACGCCACTATCGAGGAAACGTAGTGACCAGTCAAAATTCCTAAAGAAGTTATTGAGTCCGCTCCAAGTGGGTTTCTGGTAGAGCCATACTGTTCTTTTAGAAATCCGTTCTCTAACTTCTTCTTCTTCTTTTCCTTTTTCCGGCGTCGTTATGGTCAGAAGTGTAGGACCATAACCTTCCCACTTAACTGCATTCCCGGTTTGGGATTACTTCATCGCTGAGGCCAATCAAATGCTGGTCTTTTTGCATTTGTTTGCACCAATTGTTTTTCGGCCTGCCTTTTTTGCGTGTTGAAATTGGAACGTTGATTGATATCGCCTTTTGGACGGGGTTCAAAGGATCTCTCCTTTGAACATGGCTATACCAACTGAGTCGGTCGCGCTCTTTCATTCTTGTGATGGTTTCTTTTACGTGGAGGAACTTCTAATTCTGTCACGCTTTGTTACTCCCGCTGACATGCGAAGCATCTTCATCTCAGCTGCCGTTAATTTGCTCTCATACTTTTTCTGCATTGTCCAGCATTGTGAACCTATGTGAGCGCCGGACGTACAACTGAAGTGTAGAGCCTCCCTTTCAGCTTAGGGGGCATTTTTCGATCACAGAAGATGGCGGAGTTTTCCCGCCACTTCATCCACCCTACGCTTACGCGATGGTTGATGTCGTCATCACAAGTTGTTTCTTTATTAATCATAGATCCCAGATATTTAAACTTTTCACACTTGGGAAGCACTCTCCATTCCAGTAAATGTCTGGAATAGGCTGATGAGGGTCAGAGAACGGGCAGCACAGATACTCTGTCTTCTTTGAACTAATACGATACCCGTGTCCCTCAAAAATGTTCACCCACACATCAAGTGCTCGTTGTAGGGACACCATCGTCAGCAAAGAATAGCTGGTGCACATTGGGGTCCGTCACTTTTCCTTCAAGCAAGCAATCAAGGACTGCTATAAAGAGCAGTGGGCTGAGGACACTCCCTTGGTGTACACCGACTTTGATTGCGAACTCTTCGGTGACTCCTGCGATACTCTTGTCGTTGCTCTCTTGTACATGTCCATGATCACTCGCACGTAGGTTTCTGGAATTCCTTTTTGTCTTAGCGCTACCCATAAAAGATCTCTTGGTTGCCGGTCAAAGGCCTTCTCGAAATCAACCAACACCATATGCAAGTCCTTTGAAGAATCACGATGCTTTTCCATCATGACCTTTATACTTTGGATTGCATCTGTTGTTGATTTACCCGAGACAAACCCGCACTGGTCATCAGATAGTCGTAATATTTTCCGCAGTCGGCTATCTAATACCCGTTCAACGATCTTCATGGTGTGCGACATCAACTTGACAGAACGGTAGTTATCACAATTTCGCATATCACCCTTTCCTTTGTGCAAAGGAAGGAGATAGCTTTCCCTCCATTGATTAGGCATAGTGTCGCCTCTCATAAGTTTGGAGATAAGAACCATGAGCCATCTAGACCCGATGTCTCCCACCTTTTTTCCAGAACTCAGAGGGTATCCCGTCCGGCCCAACAGCTTTTCTTTTCTTGGAGTTTTTAACCGCGTACCGAACTTCTTCGACTGTGATGTCGGATATTTCGGCATGATTTGGGGGCGGCTCTTGGAAAGTACACTCGGGGAAATTGTTCGTTCAGAAGTTCCTCGCAATACTGTCTCCATCTCTGGAGAATTTTTTCGTCTTCCACAAGGAGTTGGCCTTCAGCATTGTTAATAAACTTTGGGAAACGAATCTCCTGAGCATTTCATCTTCTCTGGGCGGCTATTTTAAAGATATTCGCTCCTTTGTTCAAATTGCTTTGTCGAAGCTCCTGGGTAGCCTGGTTCCTGTCAGACGCGGAAGACGATATTTCTTTCAACTCCTGATAAAGGCCTTCCATGCTTTTCAAATCCGTTCTCTAACTATGTGTTTTAAATACGTATGTATTGTAATGGTAACTTGAAAATGGTATTTTGGAATGCCGGAGGCATTCGTAATGAAGCTTTGGAATTTTTTTACGTTCTGAGTAGAAACAACATCGATATTTGCCTTGTCTTCGAAACTGGTTAAAAACCCGATGTGTCCTTTTCTAATTTTCGGATACAGTAGATAGATGTTGCTCAAATTAAAAACCATAACCAAAGTTATGTATTCATTTTTTCAATGTATTTTCCTGGATTTTCCACCTCAGCAGGCAATAAATATTTGTTTAAAAAATATCTTCGAATTTTTATCAACTTTCTGGATCTCTACTTAATAGGTGGAGATTTAAATTGCCGCTATAGGAACTGGAATCGTATAAGAGTGAATTCCTGGGGAAATATTTTAAATGACCTGAATTCATGTCATACATTTCAGATTATGTATCCCAATTCACAAACTTATGTTCGATATAGATTTTATGTCTTCCTTGAGAATGTCAACATTCTGAATAAAGTCATTAAAGGCAAAATTCAGAAATTTCACAATACTTCGTGGAACAAAAAGCTTCAGAATCTTGACAAATGCAGTAAGCCCTTTTGGAATATTGCGAAGATAAATAAGAAAAAAGACAGTGTTATCCTATCCTTTGTCAATGTCCCAATCTCATCAGCAACTAGCGCCGAAAAAGCTGAAATCCTCTCTTCATCCTTTCAGAAAAATCACACAATTTCTAGTGGAATGGAGAGTAGAGATACGAAAGTTGTCGTGGCGACTGTTATTTAAAGCTTACAGGAAAACATGTGGCTACTTTTGAGGAGCTCGCAGATTTAATACATAATCTCAAAAATCGAAAGTCTCCAGGTTTTGATGGTATCAAAAACATATTTATTAAGCAACAACACGATATTGGGGTGAAATTTTTACTTTTTATATTCAATTCATGTATTAAGTTGCAATATTTTCCAAAGGTATGGAAGAAAGCTCAGGTTATATCAATATTAAAACCTGGCAAGCCAACTTACAATTCCAATTGTTACAGGCCAATTAGCTTACTCAGCTCAGTAAGTAAGCTTTTTGAACAAATAATAATTAAAACATATGATAGACAAAGTGCTTTCCCTCCAGTAGTTTGGATTTAGACCACATTATAACACAATTCACAAAATTTAACCAATTACACAATATATAAGAAAAGGTTTTACTTCAAAAAATTCAACAGGGATACTTTTCCTTGACATTGAAACAGCCTCTGACACCGTCTGGCATGGTGGACTACTCTATAAAATGTATTTGTGCGAATTCCTAATGTTTTTAATCAAATTAATCAAAAGTTCCTTAGAAGGACAGTACTTTACTGTTTGTATAAATAACACATTTTCTTCCGACAGAACGATCCCGTCAGGAGTACCCCAGGAATCTGTCCTTGGATCTGTATTGTTTAATTTGTACATATCCGATTTCCTATCGCTCCCTAATTGTACGTTGTGCGGTCCACGGGTTCTTGGCCTCATACAGTAAATAGAGTGCGTTCGCAAAAATCTTTATGCAAGCGTCAGTGACAAGACTCAAGAAGCTTTACACAAAGTTTCAACTTGCAGCTTCAATTCATTTCATTGCAGTAGAGCTCCAACGACCACTCAGTTCAGTTGTTTTAAAAAATGTCTCAAATTGAGTTTGGCGCTGTTATAAAGTTTTTGACTAAAGAAGGATTAACGTGTCCATCATTTTCAACAATTTAAAATTGGTCTAAGTTGTTTCGCTGGGGAGGAGAATAATTAGAAGATGACCCACGTGCGGGAGATCATGTGACGGTGACTACTCCAGTGGAAGAAATTGTTGAATGAATGAATTTCTTTATTTTCTCTTTTTACAAAAAATTCGAGCTTACTATGATATTACAGAATTGCTTTACACAAGAGAATAGTTAGTGACATCGAATATTAAGTAATATAAATAGATACATATGCCACTTCAAAAATCAATTATTTATAGTGGGGTGCACAATAATTCAATTATTAAATAAATAAATAAATAAACGAAACAGGAAGCTTTATAGCTTGTACAAAAGATTGAAAATCAAACAACGTAGGACAGCAAAACTTCAATATCATTATGATTAATATCAAGCAGCCATATTTTCAATTTTTTAAGAACGCGTTTAATGTTCTAATGCGTCGTATGTCTACAGGGAGTCTATTGAACAATTTGCAAGATACTACACAAAAAAAGTTTCTATAATGGGTGGTACGAAAAGGAGGTATTTTGACAACAGAACGGGAAATACTTCTTAAATTGTAAGTGTCAGAGATTGGGCTTTGCATATATCCACCCCTTATAAAAAAAATCTTTGAAGCTTTAAAATAGTATAAATGCCTAACAGGCAGGATTTTTAAGGACCTAAACAGCACCATAGAATGGGATAAGCGGTGAGCATTACATATTTTTCGGACGACACACTTTACAACACATTAAGTGGTTGGAGATTTGTGATGTATGTACCCCCCTCCAACAGCTTATACCATATTGTAACTTCGAATGAAAAATTGCGTAGTAAACTGTTTTTAAAGTATGATTTGTACAATACTTTCTGAGTCGATAGAGACTACGGATAGCCGAACGCAGACAGTTTTTTAAGACCGCGATGTGTTCACTCCAACTTAGACTTTCATCTATAACAACAGCTAAGTACCTGAACTTTTTTACAACTTCAATTTTAAAGCAGTTTATATTGCAAGTTGTGCTGTCATTATACATTCTTTTACAAGCTTCTGCAGTACAAGTACATTTATTACACTGGGGAACAAAAAAATATTATTTTTCTGCGGCAAGAATTTTGTTATTGGTTTTAATAAACACTTACATTAGACATACACGAAATGTATATAGTAATATAGCTATACGATCAGTAAAAAAACACCACATAATTTTATCGTACAACAACTTTATTTCACTTAAGTGTTTAAGTCCGACTCCAACACTTGATTGCCTGGAACTGACTCCGCTCATGCTTAACCTATCTTAACTTAGTTTGATCTCTCCAACATTATCTTCTTAAGAAGATGATGATGGAAAGAGAAATTAAGCTGGGCGAAGTTTCTTTGAACACTTGATGTTCGATCAGTAAGAGATCAGTGTAGAGAAAACTAGCCCTTTGCTCAGTGGATAAATGGCACATACCCAGGGGAATACTGGATGGCACATTGCTATGTGACACCTCCCCCGCCAGGTATTTTTGGTCTCCAAAAAGTTTACAATTATGTAACATTGAGATAATATACCAGAATAGACTTAGTTAGAGGGTTTACAAATTTATACTATAAAGGAATATTTATCCTCCTTTTATAAGATGTCTTAGTTATCTTTATGTGTAAGATTTTTATTTATAATGATTGATTTCTTTTTTTTTATATTGTAATAACACCTATGTTTTTATTTTATACAATAACAACTCACTTTGACTTATTTAAATAAAGTTTTTAGCAAATTCTTCTCATGTAGGCGTTTTAGGTTTTACAGGCAATTCAAAAATAAATAATTCTTAATTTTAATACAAAACTAAATTAATATAAAGGTTACTATACGTGTTATTCTATATTACTTACACCGATCTTATCAAATATGTGTATGTTTGCTTATGTACTATTATGAACAAGAGCACCCCTTTGACAGCCATTTCGTCTCTTTTCCTAGTCTTTTCAAAATATTTACGAAATGTATCCTATAAAATATTTCATTTTCGATCCTTTTAAGTAAACCATTCTTGATTATTAAATTCGTCATTCAAATATGTAACTAATCCTTTTTTTTCTTTTTTTTTACCCTGAATACAATCAAAATCTATCCTGAATGCAACCGTCAACATGGCATTTGGGATTGCGCATATTAAGAAGTTTAACGTTCTAATTTTCAAATGAAATATTGTAAGATAAGCGTCCAGGAAAGGCAAGGAAAATATAAACAAAAAAAATATATGTGGAAAAATAATCAAACAAGTATGAGGATGAAGTGCATGAAGTGCAATTCTGAATGAAGATGCTTGTATATTAGATAAATATGTGTGTAGTTTATGTATTTTGAAATTTGTATCTACGTCTCAACTGCTTCTTGTGATATTTTATATTTCGTTTTGTCGATCTGTCAACGACGTAATTGCCCTGCGTTGTAAATTTACCCAATTTCTTATACCTCGGCTTACTTTTGACAATAGTTCTATTTCGAACTATATCTTCGCATTGATTACAATTTTTTTCTATACCGGTATTTCTGCTGATTGTCTTATTCTCTTTTTCTTGTTTAAATTTTCCTGATAATGTCTTCTTTGTTTAAATTTTTAGTAATGAAATCTATTGGCCTCATTTTGGTGGTCGAATGTATGGTGTTATTGTAAAAGGAAATTATGTTGAACAATTTTTCATCCAATTCGGAATTGTCCTTCGCTGCGTTCATAATTCTCAAATGTTCATTCAATGTACCGTGTAGCCTTTCGATATCTGCATTGCCGGTCTTAAGTGATGCAGTTGTTCTATGAAAGTCAATTTTGTTATTCTTTAAAAACTGTTCGACTGCTGAATGCAATATGCAAGTATCTCCATCGGATACGATTTTGTTTGGCTTTCCCAGGAATTGGATTCTTTGCTTTATTGCACTCAGTATGGCTATCCAATTTCTGTCTTCTAGGCTGTGAATTGTTGCATATTTGGAAAATGTATCGATTGTGGTTAAGTACATTTTACCACGTTCGAGAAACCAAATATCAATATGGATTATATCATTGAAATGCAGTGGCGTTTCTGTTACTTGACTTGCTATTTTTAAAGGTTGTCGATCATATTTTGCAAGACTACAAATTTCACAGTTGTTGATGAATTTTTGTATCTCAACTTGCAAGTTGGGATAAAAGTATAACTCCTTTGATTCCGAAAATACCTCGCTTATACCTCTGTGGTTTTTACTTATATGTTCGTTTTTAATGATGGTAATCAGTTCATTTTTGTCTACGATGTCCTTCAGTTTTATACTGGTCCTCAATATTTTTAAATTTTTATTCATAGAGAAATATTTGACATATAGGTCTTGAAATTTAAGAAACAACGACAAATCCTCACAGTAAATACAAATTAATCCTTTAGCTATTAAAAGTCGCTTCATTATGCCTAGTAAATCACTATTGCCTTTCTCTAATTGGACAAGGTTTTGTATTTTTTTGTGGACTATTTTTATTGAAACCCTCTCCCTAGATCCGTAAGATAGATGTATTTGATTCTTGAAAAGATTAATGGGTTTTTCTGTTATGTGGCGAGTTTCATCTTCCATTGCACTGTGTATAGTGGCACCAGTGGATATAACTTCGTCGTTATAATTGCTGCGTCTTGAAACTACGGAAATGCCATCTTTGTCATTAACGCACCTATTACTTACAGAAACCTCATTATTTAGGATGTCTACTAAACTAACTTCATCGTTACTGTCCGACATATTCTTGTCTTTATTAACTTCAGTATACCTACTTAGCCCATCTGCTACACAGTTTTCCTTCCCCTTGAGGTACTCAATATCGAAATCATATTCGTTGAGCATAATTTTCCATCGCTGAAGCTTCATGTTCGGCTCCTTAATACCATTAAGCCATACAAGGGGCTTGTGGTCTGTCCGTACTGTAAATTTTCTGCCATACAAGTACGTCCTGAAATACTTTACAGACCACACGACTGCTAGAAGCTCCTTCTCGATTGTTGAGTAATTTAGCTCATGGTTGTTGAGCGTACGAGAAGCATAGCAGATAGGGTGATTGCTTTGGCTCAGTACTGCTCCTAGAGCATAGCTTGAAGCATCTGTGGTGAGAACGAACTGCTTATTAAAATCGGGACTTTTAAGTATGGGGTCAGAAGTTAGTAAAGTTTTCAATTGGTTGAAAGCTCTAATATATTGTGGATCAGATACATTTATCTTTTCAGACTTCTTCAAATATTTGATCATTGGGTAGGCTACTTTGGCATAATCTTTTATGAATTTTCGGTAATACCCGGTAATTCCTAGGAACTGTTTGATGCCCTTTATACTAGTTGGTAATTTCATAGCAGTTATTGAATTCACCTTGCTTTCATCTGGTTTGATTCCATTATTGACAATTACGTGACCTAAATAAGTTGTAGACAAATGAGCGAAACGACACTTGTTAACTTTAATTTTCAAATTGCTGTCTTTCAGCTTTTGAAAAATTTTCTTCAGTGATTGTAAATGCTCCTCCAAGCTTGTGGAAAATACCAGAATGTCGTCGAGGTAGACGACGCAAATTTTATTAATGTAGTCTCCTAGTACATGGTTCATTAACCTCTGGAATGTCGCAGGAGCATTCTTCAGCCCAAACGGCATTCTCAAAAATTCATAATGCCCGCTTTTAGTAGAAAATGCAGTCTTAGTTCTGTCGCGTGGGTCGACTTCGATTTGGTGGAAACCTTTCACTAGATCGATCGTCGAGAAGTAATTGCATTTTCCAAGTTTATCGAAGAGGGCATCGATGTTAGGCATGGGGAACCTATCGTCTACCGTCTGAGAATTTAATTTCCTGTAGTCTACTACAATTCGCCACTGTTTTTGCCCATTTTTATCATCCTTTTTAGGGACTACCCAAATAGGTGAATTGTAGGGACTATTGCTTGGCTTGATTATTTTTTGTTTCAACATTTCAGCGATTTGTCTATCAACCTCATCTGCGTGAACCTCTGGATAGCGATATATTTTAGTAAAAATAGGGATGTCATTTTTTGTAATAATTTGGTGTCTTATTTCGTTTGTAAAGGATAAAACGTCTCCGTTTCTATAGAAAATAGATTTATAGGAGCAAAGCAAGGATTTCAATTTGTGAAGATCGGCATTACTTAAATGATCCGCAAACAAACTGTCTAATATTTCTTCCTTCCTGCAGGGTGCTACACTTTGAATAATTTTTGAATGAATTTCCTCTTGTTCGTTAAAATAGATGGGAATTGTCGCATTGTTTGTAATAAGTGACCTAGTCGCATAGTTAAGGATTGGATTTAGATCAACAAGTATGTTGTTACCAATTAGACCGTCGAAATGGTCATGAAATTGATATTCTAGAAAGCTTACAAAGTAATTGGGTTTATTAAACTCGCTAAATAGGGGAATTTTGAATTTTATATTAGTTTGAATATTGCGGTTGAGCACTTTCAGGATGTGATTTTTGCATGGTACTTTCCACTTTGGGTGGCATACATTTTTATTTATTATGCTGTACTCAGCACCGCAGTCAATTATAAATCTTAATGGTCTTAGATGGGTATTTATAACTATATAGGGTAATCTCCTGACTCGTTTAGGGGAAAATTTCGACGATTATCGTAAGCATGTTGGTTCTGTGATCTGCTTTCGTTAAGTGTAATATCCATTGGTTCAATATCGCTACGCTGCCTATATCTGTTTGATTGTCGCGATTGAATACTCTGCAGTTGATTATTGTTTTGTCCTGACTGAATGTAATTCTGATTTTGTCCTGGCTGAATGTAATTCTGATTTTATCCTGACTGTATGTAATTCTGGTTTCGTCCTGACTGAATATAATTCTGATTTTGTCCTGGCTGAATGTAATTCTGATTTCGTCCTGACTGTCGATCGATTTTGTTGGCTCTGGTAAATTATATTTAAAGGCTTCCAATTCAATTCTATTGTTGGATGCAATTTCCTGTTGGTAAATCTGATTTTTTGATAATAAGTATAAATTATTAATCCTGCTTAGAAAACTATTTATAGTACTATAGTAATCTTCTATAGTCGTTTCAACCCTTGCTGTTCGAAGTTTATCTATTAAAGCATTGGAAGAAAGTTTCTCCCCGAAGCTATTAGTAATATAGCTATACGATCAGTAAAAAAACAACACATAATTTTATTGTACAACAACTTTATTTCACTTAAGTGTTTAAGTCCGACTCCAACACTTGATTGCCTGGAACTGACTCCGCTCATGCTTAACCTATCTTAACTTAGTTTGATCTCTCCAACATTATCTTCTTAAGAAGATGATGATGGAAAGAGAAATTAAGCTGGGCGAAGTTTCTTTGAACACTTGATGTTCGATCAGTAAGAGATCAGTGTAGAGAAAACTAGCCCTTTGCTCAGTGGATAAATGGCACATCCTAGGGGAATACTGGATGGCACATTGCTATGTGACAATATACTTTTTTTTGATTGACTCTGGTTCTTGAGATAAATGACATATAACCAAGCATTTGAAAAAATATGAACCTACCCTCCGGACTTGTATTAATTTGAGTATTTCCAACTAAATTTTGTTTTCTATTCATGTAGGTAGTTGTAATAGTTCCGATTACAAATATTAGACCTTAAGGTTATCAGTTCGTGCTCTATTTTAAGTATAAATTATCTTGTTTTTCGTGAAAAATATGAGTTCGTCGCGAAAGTCTTGCGTTAACAATCCTAACAGTTTTTGTTTTATATGTGGCAAATTTTGTCAACAAAAACAAAGAAGAAAGATCACTGAGTTTGTGAAACAAACCTCGCATACTTTGGGATAAATCTAACCCAAAAAAATAAATATTGGGTGCCCAATATCGTGTGTAAGTCATGTGTGGAAACTCTGCGACAATGGACCAAAGGAGAACGTAAAGGGTTTAAATTTGGAGTGCCGATGATATGGACTGAGCCAACCAATCATTTCAATGACTGTTACTTTTGTGCTGTGAATGTGAAAGGCATGAATAGGTACAAAAAACGTACTTGGGTTTATCCTAATGTGGAATCGGCTAAGCCCCCAATATTACACAGTGAAGATTTGCCAGTTCCAGTGTTTTCAGGACCATCGACTGTAAACTGCGATGAAATTGAAATGTTCAGTCAGAATAACAGCAGTGAAAGTGAGTTCGAAGGATGTAGTTCTACAAGACAGGGATTTTCTCAAGAGGAACTCAATGATTTGGTTCGTGATTTTAATTTACCAAAGAAATCAGCTGAACTTCTTGTTTCGAGACTAAAAGAAAAACATTGTCTTCAACCTGACGTTACTATAACATCCTACCGGACCAGAGTGCAAGATATTCTCCCTTACTTTACCGAAGAAGACAAATTGGTCTTTTGCAACAATGTTTCTGGCCTCTTAAGTTTTATGGGTCTTCCTGAATATAAGCCAGAAGATTGGCGGCTTTTTATAGACAGCTCAAAAAGGAGTCTAAAATGTGAATTATTGCATAATGGAAATAAATTTGCTTTCGTCCCAATTGGTCACTCTACCAAACTCAAGAAAGAGTACCAAAATATTAAATTTGTTTTAGAGAAGATTTCGTACGTACAACATCAGTGGTCAGTATGCGTAGACTTGAAGATGGTAAACTTTTTATTAGGCCAGCAATGTGGGTATACCAAATACCCCTGTTTCCTATGCCTTTGGGATAGTCGCGCAAAAAGCGAACACTGGATTAGAAAGATATGGCCTTTAAGAGAAAATATATTAGTTGGAAATGCAAATATCGTTAATGAGCCACTTATAAGCCGAGAGAAAATCATTCTTCCACCACTTCACATCAAGCTTGGGTTAATGAAACAGTTTATAAAAGCCCTAGATAAGAATGGTGACTGTTTCAAGTATGTATGTCAAAAATTTCCCGCCCTGAGTATGGACAAATTAAAAGCAGGCATCTTTGATGGACCCCAAATCCGTACCCTTATAAAAGACACCGCATTTACAAGCCATATGACACGGATCGAATCAGAAGCATGGCTAAGCTTTGTATTAGTGGTCAAACACTTTTTGGGTAATCACAAAGTACCAGAATATGAAGAACTAGTTGTAAAAATGCTACAGAATTTTAACCACTTAGGAGCTAATATGAGCATCAAATTACATTTTTTACATAGCCATTTGGACAGATTCCCGGACAACCTAGGCGATTACAGCGAGGAGCAAGGAGAACGGTTCCACCGGGACATTAGGACCATGGAAGAAAGATATCAAGGTCGATGGGACAGCCATATGATGGCAGACTACTGCTGGACTTTAATTAGGGATTGTCCTGATCAAAAACACAATAGAAAAGTCTACAAAAAAAGTTTTTTGTAATTTTTTTTATTATTTTATTTGTCTTAACAGCATATATATTTAGTTTTTTATCATTGATTATAATTATAGCCGCTCTTAAAATATATATATTTTAATACGTCATTGTATTTATTATTTTGACCTTTTTAGTCAAATATTTATTAAAGCCTTTATCTCATGAACTAGAGTCAATTTGACAAATCTGATATTTTTCTCGTATTCAGCATCCTGAACTTATACAAAATTGACTTCAATCTACCTTGCCGCAAAATGACTGTTCCCCAGTGTTAATTATCATACTTTGCCGACAGCAACCGAGTGCATGGAAATATATTTCGAAGTCAAGAGACTCTTGCATGCTTAGGTTGAAATACATAATTTTGGTTTTGTTACTGACAATTAATCTGTGCTTCGTAAACCAGATTCTTAGCAAATCTATATCATGGTTTAAGTCAGCAGCCAGATCCAAATGGTTATTACTTGATCCATAGGCAATGCCAAGATCATCTGCAAAAGCAGTGACTTTTCCCACAAATGGTTGATCAAACAAGGAGTTGATGTAGATCAAAAACAAGGTGGGACCAAGGACAGACCCTTGCGATACACCAAATGAAATTACTTATCTTTTGAGATAAGAAACAAACCAATTATACATAAAGCCTCGAAAGCCAGCACCATATAGCTTGTCTAATAGAATGCTGTGATAGACCATGTCGAATGCCTTTGTAATATCCACGAAAAGACCGGCGCAATATTTTTGTCATCAAGACCTTTGTTTATAAGGGAGCAAAAAGTCAGAAGAGCATGTGAGCAAGTGACCGGCGCCTAAATACAAAAGAAATTGCAGCACTGACCGTAATTTCCAAAACAAGTGTTCTAAGGATATTACATGAGCGTTTAAATATGACAAAAATTAGTGCAAGGTGGGTGCCTCGAATTCTCAGCGCAGTGCAAAAGCAGCGTCGAGTAAAATGTTGTGAGCAATTTTTAGAGTTTTGCCTGAGGACCAAGAACGTGTAATCCGATCAATTGTAACGGGTGATGAAACTATGGTCTTTTACTATGATCCAACATCCCAACGAGATTCCATGGGGTGACATCGGAAAGGAGAGCCCGTGCCAAAAAAAGCAAAGGTCACTCAAAGCACCAAAAAAGTGATGGCTACAATATTTTGGGACTGCCAGGGTATCTTCCTGATTGACTTTAAGGAATCAAATACAACCGTGAACGCGGCATATTACTATGATTTACTAAGGCAGCTGCGTTAAGAAATTATCGAAGAAAGACGCGGCAAAATCAGCCGAGGTGTGCGCTTGCTTCATGACAATGCTTAAGTCCACACTGCTTCACTTTACAAGGCTGCTATTCACGAATGTGGCTTCACAGAGATTGAACACCCACCATATAGCCCACCGTCCGACTATTTTTTGTTCTCAAAGCTGAGAGCCGAGTTAAGGGGTAAACTACATATTTCACAGCGACGATGAAATTAAACTGGCGGTATACGACCATTTTAACTCTAAAGATGCATCATATTTTTATAGTGGCATAGAAGCTTTACTCAGACGTTCTGAAAAGTGTGTGGAAATACAGAGAGAATACATTGAAAAATAATCATAGTTTTTTTATTTATGACCGATCTTTCTACGTTAGGCTAAGAACTCATAGACCGCACTACGTAAATCTGCAATGTTTAATGATTCATTCGTGTATTTATCCATATTCAG
The DNA here is from genome assembly GCA_958301585.1 of Merodon equestris. Lineage (NCBI taxonomy): Eukaryota > Metazoa > Arthropoda > Insecta > Diptera > Syrphidae > Merodon > Merodon equestris. The sequence continues at coordinate 73,488,134 of OY284414.1, read as the reverse complement.
ATTTTGATTCTACTATAAAAACCAGCATACAGTTGGGACTAAATGCTATTTTAGAATATTGCAATAGGTGAAAAATGGAAGTTAATGCTTCTATGCTATCTTTTTCACGCAGACAAGAAACCAATGTTTCTTATCAAGCAGTTATTTAGCAGTGTAACATATCTATGTATTACATTAGATAAAAAACTAACATATAACAATCACATTTAACCCTTTCAGACCTAACGAGACATACATGTCCCATTACCTGCATTCCTATGACTAACTTGCAATTTTCGCTTATAAACCCTATTTGTTTTCGTTCCATCAGTAAACTCAACGTTACTGCCAAGAGAATTCCGTGTTTTTTCATGTTTAAGAATTACCTTTTGTACTCAATTTCTCAATTTCTCCTGAAAATCCTGAAAATCCTGAAAAACCTAAAGGATCCAGCAAAACTTATTATGTTGAAAAAATTGTTCTTGCCTCAAATATACCTTTAAAAATGTCGCTCTGGTGCGAAATTCAAAGATCGATCTACTTTGAAGCAGTATATGCCACTAAAACCGACCAAACGCGCCATCAAAATATGGGTACGGAGCAACTCAAACACTGGATATGTATGATTTTGATGTGTATTCGAGAAAAGGGGCTGATGAAGTAGAGGGTATACTGGGAGAACTTATGGTAAAAAAACTGTGCTCAACAATCTCAATTCCTCAGGCAGTCGTCTGTTGTGATCGTTTTTTCAGAATTGTTAACATAGCTCAGACTCTCAAATACGGACTAGTGGGCACAATCATGCAAAACTGAAAGCCGTTACCGAATTTCGACAATTTGAAAGAGTCCAAAACATATTCAAATATAATAACAATGGTTGTCTTGTTTGTAAATGGCAGGATGCTAAAGACGTAATTTTGATTAGCAATTGCCATACTGATGCTGTTACCACTATGAAAAGGACGAATAAGAAGGGAGATAGCTCCGATGTCTCATATCCAGAAGCCGCTGAATTTTATAACAAATATGTACATAGGTGGTGTGGATTTGTCTGACCAATTTTCATTACTTTACGATCCGGACCGAAAATCAGGCAAGTGGTAGAAAAAAGGTTTTCAAAAACCATTAATGGTAGCTGTGGCGAATGCTTCGATTCTTTTCAAGGAAACGAAACACAAAAAAATTGCTTTGATTGACTTTTTGGTAGCACCAGCCGAACAAGTCATAGCATACGGCAAAGAAATGTCGAATGTAAAAAGAAATATAAAATCTGGAAGACCGTCGGAGAACATTTATCAATTGAACGTGATACACATCGTCGATGCCGCAATTGTGCTAATACAAAGAAGGAAACTCGCACGAAAACTATTTTCGTGTCATGCAAAATTCCATTATGTAAAGCGTTCTCTGCTAGTTACCATATGTAACTTTTATAAAAGTAAAATAGATGTACGTAATGGAATATGAATTTTCTAAAAAATAAACATTATTTGAATCAACATTTTGTTTTCGCTTATTTGGTAACTGGTGGAACTTATTTGTCCCAGTAGTAATAACTGTTGGGATACACCCTGTCCCAGGACATTTTCTCTGAACAAGGATATCTTATCACTAAACGTGCAATTTCTCATAATGTTGTTTTTATAACGATAACAAATCAATCAGTACTTCATCAATATCTTTAAAAAATATATCCGGTCTGAAAGGGTTAAGACAATTAAGGAAAATCAATGTTAAGCTGGGAGAACAAACTGATAATATTTGAAACAAATTTTTGATCCTTTATGTTTCATGGCTGTCCAGTCTGGGAAAAATGTGCAATAACACATAACACACAATTATGTTTAAGCTTCCATGGCATTTTTCTAAGTGAAGACTTCATGATATGGCCAATATCGCTTTTGTTCATCCTAGAACAAATAGATTAAATGTTAAATACAAAATCAGTGATGAGATGTCAAATAACATCCTAATTAATAATCTAGTCGACAATACTTTGTTGACAATAATTGCAATTGTACCTTTTCGTTATTTATTGCAGGTCACTATTATATGTCATACTTCTTGTTATTTATTACATATTTTTTTTTTTTTATTGCTTATTATTTATTTGATTTTTACACACTATTTATTTATTTAATATTTTTTGTTTATTATTTATACAATCATATAATTTATTCGTATGTCTGTATACAACTACAAGGTAGCGCAAAATTAATCATCCGATATTGTTTTTGCGTTCCTTTTTTACTAAATAACAAAAAAGAATTTTGAGTGATGAACATTTTTATTTGGACCTTTACAATTTTTTCTGTTAAGCGGAAAAGATGATATACGTCAAGTGGCTGCCGCCAGTGTTGATATACATTTGTGCTCGTTTTATCGCAATTTCCATGACTTTCCGCAAGATTTCCGGCGATAACTGATCGCATTCCTGTCAAATATTATCCTTAAGGGCTGCGATTGTATGAGGCTTGTGACTTCAAGTAGCTCCAAAAAAAGAAGTCTGGAATGGTTAAATCGGGCGATCTTGCTGGCCATGCCAAATCGCCAAAACGGGAGATTACGCGACCAGGAAACGCTTCCTTTACAATACCCATTGTGGCTCGTGCTGTATGTGCGGTTGCACCATCTTGTTGAAACCCCGCTAATCCATTTTCGGCAGTAAGAAGTCGTAGCGCATGACCGTACTGCCGATAGCGTCCATAAAAATATACGGCCCAATCACTCCTCCCGCGTGAACGCCGCACCACACAATGGCTTTGAGTAGATGTAATAGCTCTTCATGCAACACATGCAGATTTTCAGTCCCCCAGGAATCGAAGATTTCGCTTATTGATGTAACCGCTTGATGATTTTCGACACAAAATCGTCCTCTTCGTTGTTGAGATTAAGGCTGGCTTGACAGTTATTTACTGCACTGATGCACTGTTTGACTGCTTGCATTTTGTACAGGAACATGTCTTTCACTAGAATTCGCTACAGAGATCGTCTGGTGATGCCCAATTGCATGGCCCTTCGTCTGATTGATGTTTCTTCGTTCTCAGCGACATCAGCAGTCACAGCTTCGATATTCTCGGCCGATCGACGAGTCCGGTGGCGGCCACGCACTCCATGGTCTCCTGTGGTTCCAATCTGTGCGAGTCGAGTAGCTAAGCGCCGGAATGCTTGACCAGTTAACGCTACACGATTAAGAAATCGGCGTCGAAATTTAGGCTGCGCTAACACCAACGACCGATTATTGGCCAAAAAATCGACACAATTATTCCACGCTCTTGTGGAGAATAGCGATCAATTGCTTGTCTGTTTGCATACTTCAGCTATCTAGTTCACAAATGTCAAATATGATTGACATACGACACCACTTCCAGAAATTATAACATCTTCCGATAGGGTGATTTTGCGCCTACTAGTATACATATATTTTTTTAACAAATGAGATCTTTTTCTCATTCATTTTCCTCCCGGTATACGATTTCACTTGATCTTAATTCTTGGGATTCGTAATATTGTAGCGCCCTGGTTGTATGGCGCTGAGAAACTCTTTATTTTTTTTTACAATTTATTTTCAAGTTATTAAATTATACAATTTATTTTCAATTTTTGAAATAAAACGCCGGTGCTTTAAGCTAGGCCGTGACAAGCCGCTGGAAGGGCCAAGGCTGTGTCACTTACTAGTTTCAAGTACCACTTAATCAAGTCAGAGGGGAAAAATTCTCCTAGGAAAGCGCCTTAGAGTGATTATCCTCCCTCTGACTGGATCGCGACTACTCGATCGAGCGTGGTCTTACACCTGCTTTTATATGCTGTGAAAGCTTTCAGGCAAGCTTTCAACAAAAGTTCAATTTTTTTACAAAAAAATAGTTCACAATAACAATTTATAATTCATAAAGGAAAATAGTTCACAATGACAACCTAATTTATAATTTAAAATAACAAAGTATACAATTCATAAAGAAAGGAAAATAATTCAATAAAGTTACATATTAATGCAAGAATCCGAATGTAATGTAAACGCTGCTGCTACAGTCTCCCCCTTTGACATCGCAATCGCCTCGATGTGGTGTCAACAGTTAAGTGGGCTTCTTCGGTCGTCCTCTTCTTCTTAGGCACATCGTTGGTTTTAATAGATCTCTACCATAGTAAGGGGTAATGTTGGATACGTGATATACCCCCAAAGGTTCACCAGGGGAATCTGGTCTTGCTACCTCGTAACTACTGGATCCAATCTTCTTAATGATAATATATGGGCCATCGCGCTTTGGAACGAATTTAGTTGTAATTCCTTTTGCGGCGTTGCTTAAAACATGACTCGTAACCAGGACTCTATTTCCAACTTCATAGGGATGCTGCTTACGTCGACCTTTATCCGCATACTTTTTATTTCGATCTTGCTGTTTAACTTCTTTTTCTTTAGCGTTTTTCAATGTCTCGGCAAGTAATTTAAGGAAAGGCGTTATTTGTGGGATGAAATTTTCTGACTCTACAATGCCCCTTAAGTCATGCCTGATATGATCTAATGTACGAAGTTCTCTCCCAAAGGTTAGAAAAGCTGCTGACGATCCTGTGCTGTGGCAAACGGCTGTATTCATGGCGAACCTTATCGCTGCGAGTCTATGTGCCCATGAGGTGTGATCGTTTTCCACTAATATTGAAATCTGCGTTTTGAGGTCTCTGTTTTTCCTTTCCACGGGGTTAGCTTCCGGGTGGTAAACGGGTGTAAAAGTTTGTTGAATATCGAGACAAAATGTTAATTGTTGCATAACTGCAGATATAAATTGCACTCCATTGTCGCTTATAATGCGTCTGGGAAACCCGTATCGAAGAAAAATTTCATCCGTCAACGTCTTCGCGCAAACTTCAGCAGTTGCTTGCTTTAATTTGAATAACTCAATCCACCTGCTTGCTAGATCTTCGACAATAAAGATCCATTGATCTCCGTCATCCGTTTTTGGCAGTGGCCCAAATAAATCGATGGCTATTATTTCAAAACGTTTTTGGCTGGGAACTGTTTGAAGCAATCCAGCTGGTTTCAAGTTTGAGGCCTTGTAGCGCTGGCACTCAATGCAGGCTTTTATATGTATGTTTCGCTATGTCTGCTCGCATACCGGGCCAAAAGTATCTATGGGCGATTCTTGAGATGGTACGCTCTATCCCGTAATGGCCAGCAGTAGGATCATCATGATATGTTTTTATAATGTATGCTCGTTCCTTCTCCGGAATAACAAGGTGGGCATCATCGTTTTCAAGTTCACCATCATTGTAACAATATAGCACGCCATCGTTAAGAACATATCCACGTTTGGTCCAGCGGATAAAATTTTCATCGGATTTTTCAAGGGACTCAATGATTGTCTTCAAATTTGGGTCCTCCAGTTGTCCATCACGCAATTCTTTGGACCCTTTTCTCGGCAAATCAACTTCGAACGAGCAAATTTCGCAGTTTTCAAAATGTTCTTCCTTGCAGGGTGGTCTCGAAAGCATATCGGCAACAACATTTGTGCGGCCTGGCTTGTACTCGATGTTAATGTTAAAAGGCTGTAGTTGAAGGGCCCATCTTGCTAATCTTCCAGTTGGTGACTTGATTGTCATTAGCCACTTTAAGGGTTGGTGGTCTGTCACCAGAGTCACTTCCGCTCCCTCAATATAACCACGGAACTTTATGGTTGCCCAGACGATCGCAAGAGCTTCTCTTTCTGTAGTAGAATAGTTTCTCTCGGCGTCGGTTAATAACCTGCTAGCATACTCGATAGGATGTTCTTCGGCCCCCTCCCCCTGGAGTAAAACAGCCCCAAGTGCGTAACTGCTTGCATCTGTTTTGAGTAGAAAAGATTTTGTTGGATCTACTTGCTTTAGGACTGGAGTACTGGTTAAAAGTTTTTTAAGATTTTCAAACACCTGTCGGTGTTCCTCCGTCCATGACCATGGTACTCGTTTTTTGGTTAGTTGACTCAGTGGCTTGGCTATGTTTGCAAAATTCGGTAGGAAGCGGCGATACCAGGAGCACGTTTGAAGAAACGATAGAACATGTTTTGCGTTTCGTGGTTCTTGTCGATCTTTAATGGCTGCTACTTTTTCCGGATCTATGCTAATACCGTTTGCATTGAGTATATGGCCAAGATATTTGACTTCTTCGCAACAGAAACGACATTTATTCTGATTCACGTGCAGTTGGAATTCTTCAAGCCTTTCGAAAACTTTTCTCAGATCTTTCATGTGCTGATCGAATGTTGGAGAGCAGATGATTATATCATCCAGATAGGCTACCACAAGGATGTCTCCTAAACCCGCGCGGAACTTATCAATTAGCCTCTGGAAAGTTGCTGGGGCATTTCTTAAACCAAAAGGCATACGGTTAAATTTATACATTCCGAATGGGGTTACGAATGCTGTTTTCGCTTGGTCCTCCTCGTGTACTTTAATTTGCCAATACCCCGCTTGTAGGTCCAATGTCGATTTGAATTTTGTGCTTTTTGCTTCATGAAGCAAATCATCTATTCTAGGCATCGGGTATTTGTCGGGTATCGTTACCGAATTAAGTTGGCGATAATCTATACACACACGAATTCCTTTATCTTTTTTAGGGACCATTACTACGGGTGCTGACCAAGGTGATTCGGATTCCTCAATAATGCCACATTGAAGCATATTTTCAATTTCTTGTTTTAATTGCTCTCTTTTCGGTTGAGAAAGCCTGTATGGGGGTAAAGAAATCGGTTCGCTGTTTCCAGTGTTGATTCGGTGAACTGCATAAGGTGTTACTGATCTCGATGGTTTAAACACGTTCGAGTTTGTTTTTAATAGTGTTTCTAAGGTTTCTTTTTGACTCTCTTCCAGATTAAAACCATCTGACGGCCTTAAGAACTGAATTTCAAAAGAGTTCAGTGACACAAACCAACTATCTGTCAATTCCTTTTCGTTGGGCTTCTTTTTCTTTTTGTTTCTATCGTAGCCGGTAAGCAATCTCTATAAACAGCCTGTGTAAAACCTGGGGAGTAATCGTTGTTTGTGTTCCTATAATCAAATAAATCATTGGTAGGTTCATCACAGTCGGTCGCGTTACGTTTCGGAGTGGCTGAAATTGGACTGATCTCTCGTTGTTTCAACCAATGTGTAAAGTTTGAGATTCCCTGCATAATTTCTGGCGTGTTGCTTGTATTTTCTATTTTCTTTGCCAAGCTAATTGAGGTATTCGTACTAGAGTTTGGTTGATTTTCATTTTGGATATTATCCCCAGCCAATTGTATGCTGTTCAGCGCCAGAGGCAGTGAGTCTTCGAAATCAAATTTGGTTTTTGGATCGTCCTCAAAATACCAATATTTTTGACCCATATTTAAAACGATACCTGCTTGTTGTAGGAAGTCTGCGCCGATCAGCGTACGATTTTTCGTTGCATTGGGGAGGGATATGAACCTTATTTTTCTTTTTCTACCACCGATCTCAATGTCGCATATTGTTGACAGTACCATTTGGTTTGTTGTTGTACCATCCGCCAGAGTTACGTCCGCTTTTACTTTTTGCATGATGCACCGATTCTGTGTCAATAGTCTTTTCAAGCTAGGGCTAGCTACGCTGGTTCTTGCTGCCGTATCCAAGTAGGCTTCACCGACCAAGTTTAGTATCTTGACGCGGGCAATAGGGGCGTCTCTACCAATTATCGTGGTAGAGATTAAATTAAAATTCAGGTATTGTGGGCTTTCAACTTTGACCTTTGAGCAGGTTGTACAATTCGCTCTAGTAACGCCTGGAGCTCCACATCCATAGCATATAACCACGGGTCTGACAACGGATGGGTTGTTGGCAGTCTGAAGACCTTTCTTTTTAAAACATTGTTCAGCGGTATGCCCCCTTCTTCGACAAAACGTGCAACGCTTGTCTGGTTTTTCCACTTTTGAATTTGAATTGACATTATGTCCGGTTCTAATTTGTTTGTTTTCGACAATAGTTCGCTCCGCTTCTCTTCCTTTCTGAAGCAAACTGGCATATGAACCGACTTCCTCTTTGGGAACACGCTCTCTAATTTCTTGGTTTAATAACCCGTAAATCATGTTTAATTGCATGTCCTCTTTTACATCTTCTCTAAGTTCTGAGAATAGAACCCGTTTCTTGCAGACAAAATTGTCAATCGATTCATTTGGCTGTTGTTTGGACTCCATAATCTCCAGAAATATTCGCCAGCTGGGTCTAAGAGGTGCAAAAACAGATCGTAAAAGCTGTATAAGTTCGTCAAACTTTTTTACACTGGATTTAACACCAAGCCACCATGAAGCAGCATAATCTTCTAATAACATCGGCATTGCCTTGATTGTGTCTTCATCACTTATTTTTTCCAGCTCTTTGAATGTCGTTATGGCAGCCACAAACTCCTCTAGTTTCTTTGCGTCTCTTTCTCCCCGAAATCGAGCGGTGCAGGTGGTAAACGATCCGGACCCTCTATTCCTGCTCAACACTTCGAGAAACTGGTTGAACTGTTCGTTCGAAAAATTCGCCATTTCTGTTCGTCTAGCTATTCTTTCGCTACGTTTTATTTCCTTGAACATTCGGGTCCCACGTTGGGATGCCACTGTAGCGCCCTGGTTGTATGGCGCTGAGAAACTCTTTATTTTTTTTTACAATTTATTTTCAAGTTATTAAATTATACAATTTATTTTCAATTTTTGAAATAAAACGCCGGTGCTTTAAGCTAGGCCGTGACAAGCCGCTGGAAGGGCCAAGGCTGTGTCACTTACTAGTTTCAAGTACCACTTAATCAAGTCAGAGGGGAAAAATTCTCCTAGGAAAGCGCCTTAGAGTGATTATCCTCCCTCTGACTGGATCGCGACTACTCGATCGAGCGTGGTCTTACACCTGCTTTTATATGCTGTGAAAGCTTTCAGGCAAGCTTTCAACAAAAGTTCAATTTTTTTACAAAAAAATAGTTCACAATAACAATTTATAATTCATAAAGGAAAATAGTTCACAATGACAACCTAATTTATAATTTAAAATAACAAAGTATACAATTCATAAAGAAAGGAAAATAATTCAATAAAGTTACATATTAATGCAAGAATCCGAATGTAATGTAAACGCTGCTGCTACAATATATAATTATTCATATGTAAGACTTAAGTCACAACTCTGTGTAAATTGTGCAATTACAAGCAATATATAAATGTAAACAGACGGCTTAACTAGTTGTAAGTAAACTCAATCAGGAACTACTTGCATAACATGAAAAATTGTCGAGGGTTATAGATAGTCTGCTTAAAGTATTAATGGCTGTGCCTTATACTATTGTGCGACAACATTACCCTGTATGCGATCACGTTCGAAAAGTAATTTCTCCTATTTACGTATTGGGGAGGAGCAGATATCTAAATTGTCCAGGAACAAGGGGTCAATTCTACGAGTCTATACTATAGATCATCAGTTTCAGATCATGTTAAACGAGTGCAAGCTACTCACAACTTGCAAAATCAATGTTATGCCTGTAGGTTTTTCGAATAAGTTACCCAACGAAAATGCATAGTGACTCAGTCACCATCGGTACGTTTGAAGGGAATATCGGTACTATAAGCTTTATTCAACAAAAGGTGTAAAATTTAATATAACTGCTGCCTAATCTCATTGTGATGACTTTGATTTATATATGGAATGAGTTGAAATATTAAATATTTGCTGAGAAAACAATGAAAATATTGTGGAAACGTTTCGTAGGCGCCTTTTGGCACTAAGTGACTTAATCGGTAAATTAAAACTCCCTGACTCCAACTCGTTTTCGCCCGTCGTGGTCGACTGAAAATATTGCCGCCGTAGCTATGAATATGACTGCAACTAGTTTTGTCCAATTCGAGGCGATCGAAGTGAGCCTATCTGTAACCACTTTGCTTGACATTCTTTCACGCTGATTGGGTACTTAAAATAGATGAACAAGATCATGGTCAAAGACAAGATAAACTTCACCGCAAGGAAGACACTAAAATCGGAAGGTCCGCGCATTAATTTCGACGAAGGTGAAAATAAGGGCATATCGGAGAAATCAGCAGTGACTTAACTTAAACAGTGATTGGATTTAACAGTACTAATTGCTTAAACTTAACACGTTAACGCCGGCGCTGTAATTCATGCTCTTCGCCCAGTGGCGGCTGCGCTTAAAACTTTTCGCTCTATCCGACTTACTTAAAGATCTAGATATTTGGTGTTACGTACCGTCTAATAACACAATCAAATGCGTACCACCGGTGGTACGCACCGCCTGATGAGGCAGTCTAGTATGGGCCACGGGTGGTACGCGCCGGCGTGAACGTGTGAAAAAGAAGAACAAGAAGCAACTGGTTTTCGGGTTATCCTAACCTTTTTTTTCTTGGTGTCAGTATTCGTTATATTTGAAGAGTCTTTTAGAATAAAAAGACGAAAGCCGGTCGTGAGCTCCACGAAATGCTCTTCAAAAATAAAATACAAAGGGCTTGTGAAGCATGCATTACTACGGGAGTAATGTTTCAAAGTAAAAGAAAGAACAACTGCAGATGTAAAAACTGTTATAGGGACTATTTCAAGCAGCTGAAGATGATTTAACATATGTAAAGGGTCCGCGATCTAACGTTTTTTTTTTCAAGTAGTGCTTATTTCGTGAATGGTAACACGTAGCTCATGTCTGATTTGACAGATAATTAGTTTTATCCTTCCGCTGAACGAATATGGTTCTGCATACGCTTGAACAACGCTTCGCTAAGTGGGCCTGCGATCGACTTACAGAAGATGCCGATTTTGTCAAAAAAAAACATCTTTTCAGATGAAGCTCATTTGGATCTTGGCGGGTCGGGTATGTAAACAAGCAAAATTGTCGCATTTGGGGCACAGAAAACCCGCACACATATATTGAAAAGCCGGTGCACCCAAAACGAGCCACTGTTTGGTGCGGATTTTGGTCCAGAGGCATAATTGGGCCATTTTTCTTCGAAAATGAGCAAGGAGTGGCCGTTACAGTCAATGGCGATGGTTATCGGGCCATGTTGAACGAATTTTTGTTCACAAAAATTGAAGAGGAGGATATTGGCAACATTTGGTTTCAACAGGACGGCGCTACGTGCCACACAGCCGAAGCTACACTCGATGTTTTGCGCCCTGTTTTTGAAGATCGCATTATCAGCCGCAGAGCTGATGTCGTTTGGCCACCTCGGAGCTGCGATTTGACACCGTTGGACTATTATTTGTGGGGTGCCGTCAAAGATAAGTGTTACGCCGACAAGGCAGAGACAATTGACGCTTTAAAGGACAATATTCGTGAAGCCATTGGTGAAATACAGCTGCACACAATCGATAATGTGCTTAAAAATTGGACCGATCGTGTAGGCTACTGCATGGCCAGCCGAGGCAGCCATTTGAATGAAATTATTTTCCATTATTAACCGGAAGGATTGTACTTTCAAATAAAAAAAGAAATTTGAGAAAATATTCAGTAGTTTTTTTTTATAGCATTTTCAAAAAAAAAAAAAAGTTATTTGGCGGACCCTATAGATAGGAGCATAGACTCGTTCATCTGTAAGATATGTTCAAAGGAAAGGTAAATGGAAACTCATACATTTACCCGGTATAACAAGAAAGAGATGGGGACAAGTCACATAAGATATTTTGCAAGGGTCCGAAATGGTTTGCGAATATGCCGACAAACTGGTTAATTATAGATATGGAAAGCTTGTCATCGCCTACTTAATCGAACTACGCAGCCGTACTATAAAGAACAATGTCTAGGTCTCCATGGAAGACCATGGGAAATTAACGCTGCTCTACCGGAGTCGTAAGTGAAGACAAGACTTTCGGAATCATTCAAGATTCACCGGTCAACACAAGGGGCACAACCTAATTTAAGTCAACGACTAATATTATTACCGGTCTAAAGAGTCTTCGAATCCAAACTCAAATGGCGACGCAGTAGAGGACGACTCCATTTAAGGTGATACACATTTAAAAGGCATCTTGGAACTTGAGTTTAGTTTGCTCTGTTTTAACAGACCAATAACAGAGTTTTTCTGGATAACATAAAATTTAATTTTTCTTTCTTTGAGTCTCCGTTAAGGAGTGGTTCAATGATGTTAAATACCCGACTTTTGCTTATGCATGAGCTACATTAGAAAAACCAATGAAATTAGCACATGCAGCAAAGAGTGAGGAGTTGTTGACAACCCATATACACGAAAAGATCTGCGAGTCTGCAGTTGGAATGTGCGATCCCTTAATAGACCAGGTACAAAGCAGATATAACCGCACTCCAAGAAATGTGATGCGATGGACCAGGCAAAAAAGGATGAAAAACTGTGATATCTATTGCGGTAACTGCTGAAAGGAAAATAAATGACGCCTATTCGAATGTGGATTTGTTATTCGAGGAAGACTCCGATAAAAGTCTTAAGCTTCCGGCATGTAAGCGAACGCCTCATAACAATCCGCATCAAAGGCATACCCAGGAATATAAGCATTATATGCGTTCATGCCCCTACGGAAGAAAACGATGATCGACTCAAGGATGACTTCTATGATCTCCTGTACACCGAACGTACGCCCCACGTCCCAGTTATGACACCAAAATTGTACTAGGGGATTTTAACGCGAAACTGGGCAAAGAAGGCATATTTGAGTCGATCATAGGAAAACATAGCCTACATAACACCACATGCGACAACGGACTCAGGCTACTTGACTCAGCACACGATTCCCACATCTCAACATCCATAAAGGAACCTGGCGGCCACTATATCAGTCGACCATCAACCAGATTGATCACGTTGCGATCGACGCCAGACACTCCTCCAGCATCCTAGATGTACGAACCTTCCGAGGAGCCAACATCGACTTGGATCACTACCTTGTTGTAGCCTAGTTATCCTCCAAACTCCATATCAAGGGCACTACGGAATCGAGCAAGAACAAGAGTTTGACGTCGGAAAACTACAATCGCAGGAGACCGCTAGGATCTTTGCCGATCGAGTTTTAATTAACCTCTCGCAAAGTCCGATGACACCGGCACAATCCACTGAATAACAGTGGGAGCATTGAAGGCGCACCATCAGAGACACTGCCTCTGTTGTGCTGGGTTTCACCGCCAGCTAGAAACCCCTGGTTTGATGAACAATGTCCATCGTAGCCCATGTAGCAAACCTACAAAGCCATGCTACATAGACGGACGAGAGCGGCTCGTGAGCTCAACGTGCAGAGAAGGAGAGAAGAATACACATTTTAAGGAAGAAAAAAAGAGAGCACGAAAAACGTGAGATCGAGGAGATGAAGAGAATGACGCTCGTAAGTTTTACGAAAAAGTAAAACGAACATGTCAGGGCTATAAAGCCAAACCAAGAGCCAAACCAAACCAAGAGCCAAGACGGACAATTAGTAGTAGAGCCACAGTCGATGCTGAGAATATGGAAAAACCACTTCTGTAGACTGTATGACGGCGAATGATACCGCTGTCAGGCAGAATGATCCTTTCACTACGGACGAAGATACAAGAGAATTCCGTCCGCCTGACCTAGATGAAATTAAACTTGTTATTTCGAAGTTTAAAACTAACAAAACTTCGGGCGCAGACGGCCTTTCTGCTGAGCTATTTTAAGCGGCTGGGGATGTGTTGGTAGGGCGGATGTATCAGCTCGATTGTAAAATATGCCCGACAAATGGAATCTGAGTATGATTTGCTCAGTCCATAAGAAAGAAGACCCCTATAACTGCGCCAACTGTAGAGGAATAAATCTCTTAAACATCGCGTACATGATTTTCTCTGCGGTACTGTGTGAACGCCTGAAAGTCTTTGTGGATAATCTTATAGGCTCCTATCAGTGTGGTTCGAGAATTCTAAATTAACACACATCATCTTTTTATCGATTTTAAAGCCGCATATGACAGTTTGCATAGGGATGAGATATACCGAGCCATGTCTAGTTTTACAATAACATCACTAACAAACTCGTCTGATTGTGCAGGATGACAATGGAGAATTCTCGCTGCTCCATTAGGGTCGGTAGCAAATTAACCGAGACCTTCGATGTTAAAACAAGGATTTAGGCACTGTCATGTAACTTCTTCAACATCGTGCTTGAAATGATCATACGAGACTCGCCAACACAAGGGAACGATCTATTTCAAGTCTGCGCACGCGGATGACATTGAACATAATGACAAGCGGCTTCTTCTTCTTTTCCTTTTTATCCCGGCGTCGTTATGGTCAGAAGTGTAGGACCATAACCTTCCCACTTAACTGCATTCCTACTGGTCCGCTTGTGGGGTCCGCATAATGACAAGCGGCTAAAATGGGTATTTCGATGAACGAGGGTAAAACCAAATACATACTGTCGTCCAAAAAATACGCACAACACCGACGTCTTGACCAGAACGTCAGAACTGATGGCTACAAATTTGAAGTGGCCAAGGACTTTGTCTACCTTGGCTTACTAGTGACCAACGACAACAACACCAGCGCTGAGGTCAAACGCAGAATTACACTTGTCAACCGCTGCTTCTTTGGGCTCAAGAGGCAATTGAGAAGTAGAGCCTTCTCTTGAAAAACCAAGTTAGCATTGTATAAATCACTGATCATCCCAGTCCTCCTTTACGGCACATAGGCCAGGAGCTTAAGAGAGATGTCGCTTCGAGAGAAAAATTCTGCATTCAATCTATGGTCTCGTTTATATAAACGGAAAGTGGAGGAAAAGATACAACGACGAACTGTAGGGGCTGTACAGCGACATCGGCCTAGTACGACGTCTCCGGATCCAACGTCTAAGATGGCCAGGCCATGTATAGCAATGGACAAAACAGCTCCGACGAGTCTTCGAATCCAACCCTGAGGGACGACGCAGCAGAGGACGACCGAATCTAAGGTGGCCACACAGGTGGAAGGATCCGTTAACCAACTAGGGGTGCGGAACTGGAATCAACTGGCAAATATGTTATCGTGCCAGCTGGAGACGCTTGTTGGTTGAGGCCCACGTTGGCACGGCACGCTACATACCAATCTCCACCATCATTAGAAAATACTAAATCAAAAAAAAATTCCCATGACATCTCCGAAATAGTTGATCACACTTGCGCAAATGTCACTTTTATTTTTATGATTTTTGCAGATAAAAAAAATACAACTAATAAAGTCTTTTGGACTATGAAAGTGATTTTGCCGATAACTGGACAAGTCTTCTAAGTTTAGTAAAATGCACTATCATTCTATCGCACATGTATGACAGCATGAACGGGTGCCCCAAATATGTATGTTACGCATGTTGGATGTCTTTGTTTTTATTTTCCGGGGACGTGTGCGTGCTTAATGCGAAATATCATGGATAGCTCTTCTTTATTATCTAATATGATATTGATTACAAAATCCTTCACATGATGTGAACGCAAAATGCATTCGTATCTGAAAATGTTAACGGACATGTATGCGCTCGGCCCTTAAGTTCAAAGATATTTGCATTTGCATTAGAAGAAATTAAACAAATATTTGAAACCAAAAAAAGAGGAAAAAACATTTTAGGCGGGAATGATAACTTGCTATTGATTAATGAATTGATTTCGAAGGCCACTTTGAATTTCATGAAGGAAAACTTATCATTTTAATATACATATATGTAGTAGATAAAATTAATTCAACTTGACTTTAATCGCTTATAATTAAAATAATTAAGAAATCTGACACATGAACACATTTCTCTTATCAATAAATTGTTTGGAAAAATTTGCCTGATAGTCATGTTCGATAAGTACTCGAACTTTTAATTATCAAGAAATATGCCTGCGGCTCACTCGTCCCTACATTGCAAGCCATCAAACACTTACTCTGCTGATAAAACCAGATTCATAATCTGATTTCAGCTATTCACGGTGTCAAGGTCAGACATACGTAACACACGTAAGCTTAAGGCATTCGCCTTTCTCCATTCCCCTATCACATTCCCTTTCACTCACGCGTGATTTTTCTACTCACCGAAACGCAACGTGTGACTGAGCTCCAAATATCATTCGATGATTGCTCAAAGTGATCCTCCTGCGGGCTCCATGTTTTGATCGGTGTCACAGTTTGTTTGAGCACTTTTCCATCGGAAGTAACTAACGCAGCACGCGCACTAGACGTTCCCACGTCCACTCCGACGAAATAAATCCTTGGCATACCGTTTAACTTGCAATATTTATTTTATTCTCAACGGTTTTCACAACAGTCGTTAATCGAACAATCATCACCGTACGAAACTCGGATCGACACTGTTCTAAATTAGATGCACTTACTTTATCGCAGCTAGAACCTTAGTACGCCAATGCAGCTATCAGTAGTTCTGTTTCACACTTTGGTTTCGGTTTCCTTTCCTGTTTTTTGTCTTTATGGCTTGCTTCAAACCAAAATATTATTTGTTTACGAAGATGTATGCATATCGATCGTAGGGCTTGACACTAAACATTGGCTTATCGTGTGCTAAATCTAGTTTAAGTAACTATTGCGCAATTACTGACATGATCATCAAAGAAATGCCTATATATGTAGTGTATGTGTAGTAAATGGTGTATTAGGCTATTAATTTAAAGATGTAATCTAAATTGATAAGGTGTCCCATCAGAACATGTTACTATTCACTCAGCTTTACTTTTTTGCTGTTCCTTTTCAAACCGAGAAACAAGAAACGTAAACAGGTAGTTTAGTGAGTTGATTCGGACTTGGAATGCTGCCAAGGCAAACAAAAATTCGCTAAATTTAATTGAAAAAAAAAATTATCAGTCAAATGATAGATAGTTGAACTGGATGCTATTTATAAATATTAAATACTGTTTTCTTGTTTTTTGAATATTATTTTACGCTACAAATCTACTTTTAGATTAACTCTCACATTCAACTTCTCCGGACTTCTTCTGGACCTATCCCGTCCAATTTTTTTTTGTCAGACAATTTCAAGGAAAATCGGAAAAATAATATGTGCTAAATAAATAATATGTACAAAAATGTATTGTGTTTTTGTTTAATTATATGTAATAAAAAGGCAAGTTCTTCACTTAATAAAACAACAACAAAATAACAATTAAATGAACGGAGAAAAAATTTATTTTCACCAAAGTTTCCAAGGAAAAATATTTTTAACTATCGCCGCATCTACCTTCGGACTCCGATTACCCGTCGCTACGTCAGAGGAGGAGACATCATGTTCTCTCTCCTTTGCAAGGTTGTCCCCGGCGGCCGTCTTCCGTTTGCGCGTACTGTTACCTTTTTCGGTTCGAGCTCCTGCTCCCTTCTGACGCCGCTTTGGAACAGCTCTGCCAGCTTGAGGTTTGTCTGTCAGCATCATCGCCTTTAGCAGTGCAATCTACAGTACGTCCCAATCCTGAGGCTCGTTCAACCTTAGCGGTTTCCCGTGCCACGCCATCGTCGGTGTCGCCTCTGTTGGTTGCACCACTCATGCTCAGTACAACCAGGTGGTCGGACCAAGTAAATTGTTACTTGTTTACATGTTTGTGGACAACGTTACCATGATGGTAAATAACTGATGTTTGTCTTTGGGCATATTCTAAATACCCAGCCAAGTCCTAAATATTGAGATAATTTTTACTACAACTATCTTAAATAAAATACCAGCTCTTTTCACGTTACCCGTTATTTAACCAGTTTTGTTTTTAGTCGTTGTGATCGACTTACACAAGTGTAATATGGCAAAAGGGGAGTTACCCGCTGTTTTATTTATTTTACTCTAGGATACTGGATGCGGTCCACGCGCTGTGAGGATTGGGGGTGCCATAAAAACTATGCAAATTCGAATCAGACGCAAACCACTGGGAAAGCAGAAAATCTGGTCTCCGGAAATGAAAATTTCGTATAAATCCAACGCATCATAAAGAAGACTTGGGACTTAGTCTACAAAAAACACGTTGGACACTTGCTAATAGTTGCATTGAAAAAGAAACATAAGCCAAAATCAAAAGTTCTCTAAATGCTCCCAGACAAGTCCTGCTTACCACTGTTTAAATGTTTACTGTCGAAGAAACTTTTAATAAACAAAATAGTGAAAGAGTGAATGTTTGAACATTAAAAGAAGCTTCAGAACTTATTCCCAGGGTAGAAAGAGACCACCATCCCGTAAATGTAATGGTATGGTGGGGAGTGAGCTACAATAGCATAACAAACCACCATTTTTGTGAAGAGAATTCGAGACTTCGGCGGAAATTTCCCAGACGTTTATTTGTGAAGGATGTTTATTTCGTCAGAACAATGTTCGCAGACAAGCATTGGACGTATTCCAAAAGGATTCAGCTCCAGCTCATAAGGCGAAAGGCATTCAAGAGTGGCTGATTAAAGATGTACCAGACTTGACATCACCTGATAATTGGCCAGTTGGTGGTTCGGACCTCAACCCTTTCGATTACAAGTTGTGATCCGTTTTAGAGGCAATGGCTTATCCTCTAATCACAGTAATATTGAGGAACAATCCCTTGTCCGTGCTGTCGACAACTTTCCGATAAATAAACTCCTTAAAGATAATTGGACATTGTACCTGAGGCCCTACTTTAAGACAAGACTTAAAAAAATATTGAGAATTAGCGTAAGCAAACGTTACTAAAAATGTGTCCCCTTGCTATGGTCTATGGTGATCGATTCTCTGCTCTGTGCTCTAAATACCTTCGGGGCTTAGGCCCGGGCTTACGCGCCCTTTTTGTCTCCGTTTTTGTTCGTTTACCATATGACCGTTTTTCTCGAATTTAAGCTCAATAATTGATGCGCGAGAAATAGATTCTCGGTTAATTCTTTCAAAAGGAAAGATTTCCTCTCATAGAGGGAGGAAAATAATGGACATGACTTGCTAATACTAAATTATGTCATCAACTCGGTCTTAACAATGGATGAAAACGTTGAAGCATGACAGATCGGACAGACGCATGCCACGCAACATTTGCAAATACTGGTATTTTGCGCATATAACATATGTTAGCAGTCATTAGGCAAGAATGCGCCTGCTCTCATGCAGTGAAATGGGCAATGGCTGACGGAACATCTACATGTAGCAGAGCAAGCCGGCATTTAAGCCTCTGCTACCTGCCCTATTACCACTTTCACTTCCAAGATAGTAAATTCCTGACTTTCGTTTGGGTCGTAAGCCACTCTATGATGCCGGAAAATTGGATCTTAAATTATCTTGCTAGAATATATTAAGAAGAACATATTTGACTCGAACTTGTTGTAGTACCTTCATAACTGTCGCTCTGTTTGCGAAAATTTGCAATTTTCTTCTTGTCCCTAAAGTGAATTGACTGCAAAAACATTTACAAGCCTCATTACGGGATACTAAACAGTGAATTCAACGACAGGATCTTGCCGGCATAACCATTACGATTGTAGCTGCACTATGTCCGGCAGAAGCGAATAGATTCTGTCCGATAGGGTCGCCTGCTCATGTTGTTGAATAATCTGCCGATCTGCTGTTGGATGGCGAGCAGAATTCAACGCCGTCCACCACCTCGCCACCAGTGCCTTGGAAGCAAAAATGGTTGCCACTTTCGTTACTACTATTATATTCGATGTTCACCAATAGGGTTATCAAGGCATGACATAGGTGGCGCAAAGAAATAATAAATAAAATCCTAATTTTTTTTACTATAGGAAGCAGGGATACCTCTTTCCTTTAAGCGGGAAGAGCAATTTTCTAAAACGCTTTAAATGGGAAAAAAGATAATTAAAAACAAAGTCAGAAGTCTGTTTTATCATTTTGTGTCTCTTCTCTTACCTATGAATAAATTTAAAGAAAAAAACTTACTTCAAACTCAAAGTTTTAGAAAAAAAAATTAAATTCAATATGCCTATACTATGTACGAAATTGGTTTGTAGTTTTCTTTACCCCTATAAATTTTATTGAATTAATGCTTTCAATAATGAATTCTTGAAGCAGAAAACACTATCTTGGGTGGGCGTGGAAATCGTATATTCAATGTCGTGCTCAGGCACCTTTCACCAGTGGCTGTAGAGATGTACAAAATCCTGTTCAACAACAATGCACTAAATAATTCATATTATCCATATGCATATTATCGTTTTTTATCCCGATGGAGATGGCTGACTTTTTTTCGTTGGGTTTGATATCTTGTCCGCGTTATCTCTTAGCTATTTTCCAGGGCTTGAAGTCTTAGGACATTACGGATTTACTCTTTCCTCGCAATCTTCGAAGAATTTTGTTTGGGGGCTTTGCAATAGCCTAGTTTGCTTTCCGCTGCCTCCTTTACAACATTTTTGATTGTTGCTTCTAATTGTCTTGTTTCGTCGCTAGCTTCTATGCCATCTAGCAGAGCGAACCGGCTATTAATTTTATTTT
This sequence comes from Merodon equestris, assembly GCA_958301585.1. Lineage (NCBI taxonomy): Eukaryota > Metazoa > Arthropoda > Insecta > Diptera > Syrphidae > Merodon > Merodon equestris. The sequence goes on along the minus strand of OY284414.1, from coordinate 73,467,849 downwards.
GGTTTTGATGCCCCGTACCTCGCTGCGATTCGCTTCTGTGAACTTGGATTCGCCTTTTAATTTTGACGATAACTAGGATGTGATCTGAATAACAATCCTCCCCTCTGTATTATTCTATCTAGGAAATGGTTGCGCGTTATTCCATCCGGTGATACCCATGTACCGCTATGAATGCTCTTAACTTTACCTTTTTTTAGTTTTCACGATCACATTTTACTCAGCTGGCGAAACTTATTTCATGGATGGTCTCCCTAGTTTACCCCCCGAACATTTTACCCAAGGAAAACCAGCTATATCTAACACCAAGGTGGGTCAACGGTTTTTGATGTGTGGTTTGAGTGTTTTTCTTTTTTTTTCTTTTTTGGTTTTTTTCTTATATCTAACTTATTTTAGACAAAATGTTTAAGTCTAGCGTAACTCTACTTAGACTAATTAATATTATCTTACTGGCCCTATGCGAGCACTCTAAATCACATTCAGCACATTCTCTTGTATTGCTTTTGTATAACTTGTATAGCTTTCTAAGAAACATTTTCTATTGTAATTTTTCCTGCTCTTTCCGCAATGACTTTTCTAATTACATTGGTATTTATCTGAAACTCACAGAGCTGCATAAGTCGCTCTATGAACGCCATTTAATCGAAACGTAAGCCAATCTTATTAACGATCCTAAGTCCTTCTTTCAGTGTGTCAACTACAAAAGGAAATCTGATAACTCCAAACATCATGGCTTCCTTAAATGCTTAAATGCAGGTCTACAACCACAAACCTTATCGAATTTGTGTCATTCACACTCTCAGTATTAGAGAATGGAAATGAGGTCGACGTCATTTCAACTGATTTCAGTAAAGCTTTCGACAAAATCTCCCACAAACTAATACTCTTCAAAATGTCTTCCCTTGGCTTTGAACCCATTGCGTTGAAGTGGATATCTTCTTATTTAAAAAACCGTTACTACAGTGTTCGTTTCAGATCTGCCTTTTCCAACCCCTTCCTAGCTTCTTCCGGCGTTCCCCAAGGCAGCGACCTAGATCCACTTCTTTTTATTCTTACCATAAACGACATTGAGTTTGTCATCAAACATTCCCACCTCTCACTGTACGCTGACGACACCAAGTTCTTCAAGACCATTTCCTCGCAACAAGATTATTCCCTTATACAATCGGATTTGAACAGCTTTTCCGTTTGGTGTTTCAAAAATTGTTTGGAACTTAACATTTCCATATGCGCATCAATTACTTTCTCACGTAAACGAATCGTCTCTACTTCCTGAATAACCAGCCCATCTCCACCGTTCAGGTTATCCGCGATCTTGGCATACTATGTGACCAAGAGCTCAATTTTCGCGCACATATCGACGATATAATTCATAAAGCCAACTCTGCACTCAGTTTTGTGAAACGACTCGATCCCTCTATATTACCTTTGTTCGCCCCCCTTCTCGAATACGCATCTCAAGTGTGGTCTCCTTATCAACAAACCCACATATCTAGAATCAAAAGCATCCAACCCGGTTCCTAAACTTCGCTCTTCGAGGTCTGCCCTGGAACAATCCCTTGTTCTTACCGCGCTATCAAGACCGTCTTAAACTAATCAACTTGAGTACTTTGGAGAAAAGAAGAAGAGTATCCGACATAATTTTCATTCATAGACTTCTTACAGGTACCATTGACTGCGCCACCATTTATAACTCCATATCTCTTAACACGGTGTATTACGGGGTTAGTAATACACACAATCCTCGCCTCTTCTACCTATACACCCCCCGCACCTCATACGGCTCCTATGAACCTATTTCCCGTATGCAGGCAAGTGTTAATTCGAATATTAACATCGACTACAACCTCAGCACTCCATACCTAAAACTCCGTTTTCTCAATAACCTTCCCTCCTTCCAGTCTTAGTTTCTAAGGTTCGCGCCCCCTCACCCGTTCTCATTAGTTATTAAGTTAGATTAAGTTTAGCTTAAATTAAGCTCAATAAATGGGGGTGTTTGCCCCCACGAAAATTGTCTTATTTGGATTTATCGATAAGCACTCTCTCTACACCAGTGAGAGATAGATTAAAGCTCTGTGTTGCATGCGTTCACAGGCAGACATTTCACTTTACCTGTAACAATAACTACAAGATCATCGGCGTATCTGATGACTTCATAACCGAGGTTGGTTAACTTGTAGAATAGGTCGTCGAAAACTATCGACCAGAGAAGTGATGAAAGGACTCCACCTTGTGGACACCCTTTAGCTGCCGATACTGTCACAGATACCTCTCCGGATGTTGCTCATATAATACGTTCTACGTTCATATAAACCTCGTTCTAACCCAGTGGTTAGTGCCCCTCTGTGGGACAGTATACGTACAGTAGCCAGTAATATAAAAAGCCCCCTCAATATCGAGAAAAACGCAAATTGTGATCTCCTTACGTGTGAAATTATTTTCCATATACTCGTATACTACTAAGTGATGCTGCGCGTTCTCAGTAGATCATTTTTTGCTGTATGCATACTGATTTGGATGCAATGGTATTTGATTTTCTAGTATACTTCTAATATGAAGCTCTATCAGTTTTTCCATTATTTTTAATAGGAAAGGTGTGAGGCTGATAGGGAGATAGGATTTAACTTGTTCAGTGTTAAGTGTTTTCCTATCTTAGAGATGAAGACAAATTTGACTTCTCTCCAGATTTGAGGAATGTATCCCAAGTTGAAACAGGACCTAAAGAGATCTATCAGTGGTGCTAGAATGATGTCTAGGCCTCTCTGGAGGACATCAGGAAAGACACCGTCTTAACTTGGACCTTTGTAGGGTTTAGATCAGCCAATTGCCCATTTAACTCTGTCAGGGCTGAAGAGTCTACCAGAGAAGATATTTGTTCTACTATCGATGTAATTTGTGACGCTCCTTAGAGCATCAAGCGGTGTTAGCTGGGTAGTAGAACTAGGGAAATGCAAGTTTCCAAGGTTTCCCTGCGATTGACAGCGAAAATGCCGTCTGATATGCGAAGCAGTTCGATTCCATTTATATGCTCCTGAAACAGAGCTTTAGAGTCGATCCGCGGTTGATAGAAAATCTACGCTTTCGCCATGTTTCCCCCAAGACCTTCTCATGGATTTCCTGAATTCGAGGTCTTATTTTGTTAGAGCAGATCTATAATAATCAGTCCATCTCTTCGTTTGTTTAGCCCTGTAGAACAGAGATCTCACCTCAGCTGTGTATTCCACCAAGGTACGCACTACTTGTGTGTATCTATCTTGGATGCACATTTGTTTTTGAAAGATGAGATGAGTGCTCGTTTAGTGGGTAACCCGCTTCTTCAATGTCATCTGTCGATGTGATGGATTTAAGAAGCGTGTCTTCTTCGGCAGCGTTGGTCCTTTGGGCCAGTCTATGGTCAGTTTCTCCAGCCACACCAGTGATGTTAAATCTGATATATTGGTGGTCAGATAGTAAGGCCTCTTTGGATACGTGTCATTCACAAATTATATTTGAGACAAAAGGGCTAGAGACTGTAAGGTCAAATACCTCTCCTCTAATTGAATTAATGAATTTGGGTTTGTTGCCCCTTGTTGGAAAAGGAGAATTTGTTACTAAATAAATATTCAATAAGTGTTGCTGCTGCTCCATTAAATTTATTTATTTTGTATTTTGCCTAAAAAATACTGAATTGGTAAACATTATTGAAAAGAAGCATTTTATTGTAGAGTTTTCATGTGTATGAGTCCTTATCAATGCTTTAAGTAATGCTCCAAGTAAGTAGGTAAAAAAGCCCATGATTCGAAAAAAGCAATCAATGCAAAAATTATCGCTTTTGTTTTCTCAATCCGATTCTAGCGTTGTTGCTAAGTTACTTTCTGTAATTGTTTTTCTTTATTTCTTCGTGATTAAACGAGATTACCATTCCCGGTTGTAGTCGTCATTTAGATACTGAAAACGCAGTAAGAGCGGTAAATATGCTGGAACAAGGAGAGTCTCAAAGGGCTGTTGCAAATTGTATCGGTGTGTCGAAGCGAGCTACCCGAAACGCGTGGGAACGCTTCGAGGAGACCGGGAGTGTAGCAAGGAGACCTGGATCTGGAAGAATCAGAGCCACAACTCGGCTAGAAAACCGGTACATTCGAATAAATGTACGTCGGGAGCGTACCGTAACCGTCTGGGCTGGACAAATTCAACTTCGGCAGTCAACTGGCACTCAAGTCAGTGATCAAACCATTCGCAATCGACTCCACGAAGATGGTCAACATTCCAGAGTGCGTGCTATTCGGCCGAAACTTACAGCGGCCCATCGGTCAGTGTGCTTAAGGTACGCCCATGAGCATTCAAACTGGACCATGGACAACTGGAAGTCTGTACTCTTTACATACGAATCTAAGATAAAGTTTTTGAGTGATGATAAACGAGTACGCTAATGTTAGCTAAAGGCTAATGTTTTACCGACCCATGCATTCACGGAAGTGATCGATTTGGAGGCTTCAGTCTTATCGTATGGGCTGGAATAAGTTTGCTAGGCAAAACGGAGCTGGTAATCCTCGATGAAGGCACCGTTATCGCCGCCAGTTCAGTTGAAATGGTAATACGACCTGTTGTGATCCCATTAAGACAGAGAGTTGGCGAGGGGTTTGTTCTTATGTAAGAAATGCTCGCCTAAATACGGCCCGTATTACCTAGCAGCTCATCCTGACGGTTTTGCCATGGCCAGCAAAAAGCCCAGACCTAAGTCCCATCGAGAATTTATGGGACCAATTAAAAAGAAGCCTCCAAAAAAATACACCTATGTCCACACTAAACAGGAGCTGATAAACGCCTTAAAAGCCTGTGGGGAGCACATACCTGAACAAAATGTAACGCATCTGATGTAACGCATTACGGAGTAGAGGAGACCCTACTCGCTACTAAGCAAAATAAATCAACAACAAATTATAACAAATAAAATTAGTGATATGTAAAATTTTATTTTCCGTAACTTTTCCCATAAAAAGTTTTTTGTGTGAAATTTGAACAAAAAGAAATTCCGTATTGATTATGTGTACTCAATTTCTTAATCTTCTTCTTCTTCTTTTCCTTTTCCCGGCGTTATTATGGTCAGAAGTGTAGGACCATAACCTTCCCACTTAATTCCTACTGGTCCGCTTGTGGGGTCCGCCGGTTTGACCTCAGAAAAGTAGCGGCAGGCTTCCCGGTTTCGGATTACTTCATCGCTGAGGCCAAGCAAATGCTGGTGTTTTTGCATTTGTTTGCACCAATTGTTTTTCGGCCTGCCTTTTTTTTTTGTGACACGGGCATGCTCCATATTTTTTTTGTTTGATCTTACTCTTACAACACCGGTGATCTCCAGGCGTGTCAACCCACTGATTTGCATGTACACTTGTGGGGCAGTTTAATGGTGGTACATATATGTGTTCCTAGGCTCACCTTGGTGTTTTCTAAATTGCCTAGATGTGATTTTTGTTTATCTTTGTTTTAGTCGCCTTTTACGACAAGCGAGAGGTATCGCTGCCGGGATATTCTTAACCCGTCCCTGCACGGACATTTTTTCATACTAAGCTAAAACATAATAACGAAAAAAATACAAATATAATTACTAATTTTTTTCATATGAAAGCCAAAAAACTTGGTGGGCCCTATTTTATTTTGAGTGGTTTAGATTTAAATAGCATTTATGAAAGAATCCAAAAAAGATTATGAATTTATATAAACTATCATATAGCGTAGTTGGCATCACTGTAATTGAAGAGTACTGATTAAAGTGACAGTTGACAGCTGGTGTTTCACCTGCTTGTTTGTTGTACCCTGATTGTACCCATGCTTTCGATGTAAACAAAACAAATGGTGCGTGTTAAAAACAGGTAAATTAAACAAGAAACAAAATTCTTAATTTTTGATAACTGTGCCCTGCTCTTAAAGATACATTGTTGTTCAAATTATACCACACGACGAGAAGAAGCTTATGTCATTCAATGATAACATCTTAACCAAATCGTTTCTTAAGTACGTGAAGCAATATTACGGCGATTTTGGCGTTGGTGCCCTAGAGCATGGATTCCGCATTAAATATTGCAATGATAAAACAAAAATTGCCATAATCCGTTGCAGGCATGGCCCGCATCGATTCGTTACAAGCATTCTTCCATTAATTACAGTGGTAGGTTCCTTATACGAGAGAAGTTCAAAACTATTAACGGGATTTTTGTTCCAGGTGGGTGATCATAAGGCCAAGTATCGGACTTTGTATACGGGGGCGACTATAATGCAGTGCAACAAATTTATTGTTCGACATAATCAAACGTATTTGGACAAAGTGGTTGGGAGTATTATCTCGGCAAAAGAGCGGAACGATTTAATAAAGGGTGTACTCGAGTTTGAGGTTGAATGAGGCAAATCGTTATTTCCGTAATTGATATTTAAATTATTTATGAATTAAAAACAAGAAAGAAACGTAATACAATAGTCACAACGGGCGTCACAATTGGTGACAGCTTTATATGGGAGCCACCTGCACCAAGAACTGGAGTGAGTAGAACGTACAGTGTGGTCCATTAACGTTTGCCTAGAAAAACTAAAATATAATATCTTGGAATCATTCGCTTTTAGGTTAGGTTAGGTTAAAGAAGGAGAGTATGATGATTAAGCATCACTTCCACTCGGAGGCCAAAGGGCCTTGTAATTCGATTCATTTGTGGAGTACACATATATGTAAGTAACCTGTCCTATCACGTGGTGACTGAAACCACCCCGTGCTCTTTATGAATTTTAGAAGATCCGATATATCTGCATTTATCACGTCCGCAATCTCTGTAAAGAATCTTTGGCTCAGCGACGCTAGGCGTCGATGCTGGAGAGCTGGGCAGTGGCAAAGCAGATGTTGGATCGTCTCAGTTTCTTCCTCATCGCCGAAGCTCCGGTAGAGATCGCTGGATCCCGAGTCGTATTTCCGGAGCATTGCTCCAATGGGACAGTGTCCTGTGATCACTCCGACGAGCATACGGATCGAGTTTCGGTCCAGCGACAAGAGCTTCTTTGTTTTTCCGACATTGAGCTCTGGCCATGATGATCTTGTCGTGTAGCTGTCGTTTCTTGTAAGCCAAGACGAGTTGGCTTCTTTTATGATTTTGTCATTTATGATCCGGTATAATGCGCGATCGGTAGTTGCAATGACGTGTCCGCTTCGCTGATGTCCAGTTCAGACACTTGCCTCACGTTGTGGTGTCTGATGGACTTCAGTGAGTCGCGACATTTCATGACTGCCTTTGGTCTCGTTATACGGGATTCTATTGACTTCAGTGCAGGCTGGCTGTCTACGAAGATAGTGATATCCGATGGTGGGATATCGGTTACTTGTAGGTGTTTGGCTGCTTTCCCTATGCTAGGATTTCTGCTTGAAAAACGCTGCACAGATCAGGGAGTCTCAATGATTCCTGTTTTGCGGAGGGTATCAGCGTAGAACCCGGCCCCAGTGCCTGTGTCCATTTTCGATCCGTCGGTGAAGAGAGTGATCTCGTGGTCGTTTGATAGCCACTCTTCTCTGTCGGGGAAAAGGATTTGTATTCTGAGAGAGAAGTCATTTTGGGGGGAAATATAGTCGGTCGTAGCTGCGAGGCTACTAAAACCATGTTTCTTTCCCAGGGCGTCTATTATTCTAAGTATGGCCGCATGTCCATAGTTGGCTTGCTTCCACAGAGAGGACTCCCTTAGTCTGAGAGCGCTCTTTGCAGCGCAGCCTTTTATGAATAGATCCATGTCCAACCCTGCTTGCGGCGTGCTTCTCATGGCTCCCTTTGTACAATCAGCGGCTGACCTTTGTACTTTGTTGAGCATGTTCATATAGCTTTTCGTGGTGCTTGCAGTCCAACAGACTAGGGCCCCATAAGTTAAAATGGGTCTGATGATTGCTGTGTACATCCAATGAAAGATGTACGGTGCAAGCCCCATCTTTTGCCGAAGGTCTTTTTGCATGCATAAAAAGCATTCAATCCTTTTTTCATCCTTTCCTCCAAGAGAGTTTGGAGTCAAGAATGATGCCTAGATACTTGGCTTCCGCTTTGAGTTTGAGTGGAGTACCCTCTAACTTTGGGGGAGCAAATATCGGAATTTTCGTTTTCCTGGTGAACAAGACCAGCTCGGTTTTCTGGGGGCTTATTCTCAGACCGTTCTGTCTTGCCCACCAGGAGAGCTCCTTCAACGCAGATTCCATTAGTTCACTGATAGTTGGTAGAAATTTACCTTTTATTAAGATAACTAGGTCATCCGCGTATGCTATTGTCTTTGTGCCTTTCTCCATGAAGATTTTGAGGATTTTGTTAATTGTAAGAAGCCACAGTAGTGGGGAGAGAACTCCCCCCTGTGGTGTGCCTCTAAATGCCACTTTCCTTATAGAGCTGTGTCCAATGTCTGCATTGATAATTCTGTTATTCAACATATTTTCAATCCAGATTACAATGGATTTGTCTACTTTTATGTCCTCTAGAGCTGTTATTATGGCCTCTGTGTTTAAAGCCCCCTCTGTTGAAGGCCCCCTCTATATCGAGGAAGGCTGCCATTGTAAACTCTTTTAAGTTCAACGAGCTCACAATTTCACGGACAACACTATGCAGAGCACTTTCCACTGATCTGCCTTTAAGGTAGGCGTTTTGAGTGTTCCATAAGTTGTGTGAGTTGATGAGTCATCTGACGTATAGGCCAAAGAGTCTTTCCAAGGTTTTTAATAGAAACGAGAGAGACTAATTGGCCTATAGTCGTTTGCGGTAGTATGGGTTGGTTTACCTGCCTTAGGTATGAAAATTACCTTTATTTCTTTCCACTGTGTTGGGATGTACCCCGCGCGCAAGCTGGCAAAATATCGTCCGGCCCCGGAGATTTAAAGGGTTTGAACGAATTGATTGCCCATGATACTTTATCCGTTGTGATAATCTTGTTTATTACTTCTTCGGTTGTGTGAACCGTAGGAACCGTCGTCTCGAAGGAGACTGTGGTTTCAGGGGTTTAACAGCCTGGGAAGTGGGTTTCAGTCAGCAGTTCTAGGGATTCCTGACTGGATTCTGTCTAAGAACCATCTGGTTAAAGGATGAACCCCGGAACACAGGGGTCCTTGGATAGGACCTTTCTGAGCCTTGCGGCTTCGTTGAGATCCTCTATTGATTCGCAGAACTCCCGCCAAGATTTAGACTTTGCTGCTCTTGTTTTGCTCTTGTTTTCGTTGAAGCTGGATTTGTAGTTATTCCAATCTTCGGTTCTTTTAGAGATCTTTGCTCTATTGAATAGAGTTCGGGTCCTGGCCCTGAGTTGCTTTAGCTCTGTGGTCCACCAGACTGCGCTGGTCTTCTTGCGAGCACGTTGCAAAGGACAGGATTTGTTGAAAGCCGCTTTCAGAATTCTCACAAGATTTTGGACTGAATTCTCAATGTAAGTTGGATCGGGGTTAGTGATGGCTTACTTAGTACATTTTCTAAACTTAGTCCAAAATTTGCTTCCATATTCACGCAAGTGGATTTGTTGGGGCTATTTGTTTTTCCTTAAGCTACACACATTTCACACCACAACTGCCGTCACGGCGACCCGTCCAATGTTTCTCTACCATTGTTCTCTTTTCAATGCGTATTTAGTCTATTCCGATGTTTTGAATCTACCCCACTGCGTTCCAAAAAAGAAAAGATAAAAACACTCAAGTCGATATCGCATTAATGCCTTACACCCCAACAAAGAGTTGTCGCGAGTTGTAAAGAGTTCAAGCGTTTACAATGGTTTTATGCCATAAATTATTATTTAATTCGAGCAGTCTTCAAATGGACGAATCACAGATGTGTTATGTCACGATAGCACTGTGAGACGGTTTCTGAAGAAATTAAGCAGTACAGGACTGTACAGGAAAGGAACTTGTCAGCGAACCGAAAAAAAAAAACGACGACGCAGCAAGGTCGTATTTTAGAGTGCATGTCTCCGATAAACCGCTTCACAGCAACCAAAGGATTGAGAAAAAAATTGACTGAGAGATGTTTTATTAATATCACTACATGAACTGTTTCACGCCGGCAAAATTGAGTGTGGCATTTGGCTATTCTGAACAAAAATGTGTACATAGTACATATTTACACATCTTCAATATCATAAGATATTGACGATGATGCCCGCTCTGGACGTCCCAACACGTCAACTACGGATAAAAACGTTGAAGCAGTAAAAACACTGTTATGGAGGATCTTCGAATTACTAACAGAGCTGAGTTGGATTATGCTATGCAACTTCCGAAATAGATTAGTTTTGTCCAAAAGCACCGTCGCATGAGTATCGCTCAGAAGCTTCTGAATAACGTGAATCTCGGTCCAGATTTGTTGAAAAGGGTTATTACTGGTGGCCAAACATAGGTACATGGATATGACATCGAAACCAAAGCCCAATCATCTCAATGGAAGCAACCAGGAGAGCGGAGATCAAAAAGCACGATAAATTCGGTAAAATGTGAAAGTTTTGCTCACTGTTTTCTGCATCTCGATATGGCACCTGCTCACTTATCATAGTTTGTGCGCAATTTTCGGCCTAAAACAATACCGTAATTATTCCTCATGTATGGGCTTGGCGCCTTTTTTTCCCCTTTCCAAAACTGAAAAAATCCATAAAAGTAGTGAGATTTGCCACAATTGAAGAGATAGAGACCACATCGCTGAAAAACCGATGTATGTGGGAGGAGTTCTGACGCGTGCAATATTCGCTCTTCTAGAATGTTTGGTTTGTAATATTGCCGTTTTGCCTTTTGACAACACAGCATAAATTAACTCCACAGACACAAAAACACATTACTGTCAAACCCAAGACAAAATATTTGGGCACCTGGCTGCATCAGTTTCTATATTTTAATAAAAATGTGAATGCTGCTCTAATCCGGGCTTAAACTGCTTTTGCCCTTACAAAGAAGCTGTTTTACAGCAGTCAGCTCGATGTTCTCTGATATACGGTCCCCATATGCCTATGCTGGTTGCCCGGTGCGGTTTAACGTGACACAAGCAAGATAGAAAAGATTCGGATACTTAAAAGGTCTTGAATCAGGACAAGTCTGAGTTTGCGAACTCCCAAATCGGAGTACATACAATTCTACAGTAATGACGTTTTATGCAATATGGCTAATTTAAATAGGACAATTTTTTGTTGAAGTTGATTCGAGGCCACAATGCCAGGGCAGTGCCTTCGAGAAACCATTTTAATTTCTCGTGCCTTTTACCCCAATTCTCAATTACATGAGAACGCAGGCGTTGACGACTTTATCCACCGGAGGCATTCCTCGATCGAATCGGTCTGATCCAAAATAGATATGTAATTACGCTAATTACTATTCCGCCCGCTTCTCTAGTGACAAGCGACTAAATTACCACCAAGACATAATACGAACTTGAAACATCGCAGAGCACCTTCGTTTCAGCAGAGCAGTAGCTACTCGCAATATTTTAGGCCGCGAGCGTCAATGCCAGACCTCAGACTTTTGGTGAATAGCAACGTGGCTCCGCCGTCGTACCTTCTTGATGCGGGATAAGTCGTTACCGACTTAGCTTAAGGTATAATAATGTAGATTTAACCGTATTTTAACTAGGTAAATCGGTACCTAGGCACCTTTAAAACGTGTTGATCTTAATCACCGAATTCGAACTGTTCGCATAACATATATTATTTTAATATTTAACACTAGACTAAGTGTTATAAATACTTTTTACCACATCTGCAGTTCTAACAAATGACATGCCTGCAGGATAAATCGTTGCTATGGAAACCAAAGGCGGCTGCAATCGATACCCCTTAAACAAGTGAAAACAATTTCAGTTCACTTGACCTATATAATACCGATTTGTTGCACGTACCGAAAATCCAGAAGAACAAGGATTAACTTTGCCAGCACAATGTCACTGGGTAGAATAAGACTGTCTAAGCGTGACGAACATCTCCGATACTTGGAAATGCTGGACACCATTGCGGATACGTGTTGTGAAATTTGCCAGTGCGATTGCTACAGTTCTCATACTACACTAAACACTGCAGGCACCCTCGACGATACGTTTAAAACCGAAATACTTTCTGCACGCCTACCTTCTTCGGATAATAAAAATCACAAGAAAACTACAAAGAAAAAAGCCAAATCGAATGGGAAAAAGGTGAAACGTTCAAAAAGTGCCAGTTCAAACTACACGAGGGATTGCAAAATACTGAAAGAACTCAGTCTAAACGAGGAGCTTCCACCACTTGCCAATACAGCAAATAAGGTACAACAATTTCAACATTGGTCCAGCGTCGAATCCATAGACTTGTGTGAGCCAATGCGAAGTCTTTGTGTTTCGCCAACTGTTTTTGAAGCATTCAACAAAGTGCCTCTATGTGACAAAAAAATACTAAATCGGATGGCAAGAAAACGAGGAGAACAGGTCGTAGCGCAGGAGAATGCCTGGTTGGCTCAGAAATTCTGGGAAAATGAGCAATATGAACGAAAACTCCTCAAGTGCGAGCAAATGGAAGAGTTTAAAAAGGCTGTAAAGGACAAGCAATTTCAAGACTATCAACTGACTAAAGCCCGTCTCAACGAAATTGCACAGAGGGACCTCGAAGAATTGCGACGCCTGCGAGAAAGCCTACATGACAAGGATGAAAAAGCCAAATGACGGTTAAAAGAGCTTAGGATCGAAAGGAATATAATGCAAACTCAACGACGAAACAACGAAATGAGGAAAAGTGAAGCCGTGGCTATGCACAACGAGGAACAAACACTCGACGAGGAGCTACGAAAGCAAGAGATATGCCAACGGTTAGAAGAACAAATGCAAAAAGCCGAAGAAATTCGTCATCATGTCCTCGATAGCTACCTGCGACGATTAAGGTACGACAACTACATAGAGCAGTTGATACACGCGGAGAAGTTTCGTGAGACGCAAGAATTTGAAAACCTCAAAAGAGCCGAGTTGAAGGAATCGATACGACGGAAAAACACAAAGACCGATCGATTTGTGGAGAGTAAACGTAGGCGAAATTGTGAAATAAAACAGAAAGCCAAAATATCTGCTAGCTTACGTGAGTTGATTCGTGCTTCAGTCACACCTGACGGCATAAACACTCGTGACGCAAAGGATGTTTTCGTTAAATCAATGTCAAGCACATCTTTCCAAAGGTATATCAAGCCAAATGACCCCGAGCTATAAAAGTTTGGTTTGCAGCAGTTTTTTTTCCTTGCCTTCTACATTTAATTGTGTACATAGTGCTAAAGTTTATGTTTGTTTTACCCGATATACATTTCGTGGATAATAAAAAAAGATATGCTTAATAAAAGGGAGTTTCAATGGGGGTTCAGTTCATTAAGGCTCATTGTACGCAGGGTTGTTATGAAGGGGGTTGTGGATCAATTCATACTTGTAAGCAACGAAATTTCTAATTTATTAGCAACCTTTTTAAGCATCAGGCTCATCATTCTTTATCCTAGGTTCAACGAATGTCAAACGTATTTGAGCAGAAATGGGGAAGCTGGTGGATTTAAGGTCATTCCGCTCTTACGGTATTCACACTGTTCGGCAGCTCAGTGTAGGTTTATTCATTTTGCCCTTCGTGGTCTTGCCTGTCCTGAGACTGACATATAATGAACCGCCTTATTAGGATCGCATAAAACTAATCAACCTGTTATATAACCCCTAGAAAAATGACGCAAGGTGGAAGACATACCTCTTATCGGTAATCGGTAATATTGACTGCCCCATATTACGTCAAATGATTCTCCTTACCGACAATCCTCGAAAATGTCGGTCCATTCCCCTCTTCTGCATCAACTCCTATCAAATGCTGCACGAAGTGAACTCCGTCCCTTTCGACCTATACCTCACTAAACCATGTCCCAGAAAAGTCATCAACCATCACTCAACGTAGTAAGTTCTATGCGGCTAGAACTTTAATTCACTTCCTCTAACCACTCGAATTTTGAATACTAAAAACCTTCTCTCCAGTTTCGAATCGTAAGGTTGAGGGTTAGCTCAAAAGTGAGTATTCCTAAACATCTCTAATCTCCACCTTAGAAGATAAGCCTTATTCCACCGAGCGTCACTAATGTGATGCGTGGTTAATATGCTTACTCACAGTCAATGTGGTTGAGCCAATGTAGTCGCTGGAACTTTGTTTGCCAGACTACATCCACGCTTTAATGCAGCTCATAGAGTTCGGGGTTGTGTCTTGTCTTCCATTCTACTTACTCGTAGATAGGACCGAATATCCTGCCTGCGACAACTGTTGCCAAGGGTGATTCTGAGAGCGTCGTGGCGCAACGAGTAGTGTGTTGGCCGCTGACGCGCGATGAGCGTGTTCGGATCCCGCTAACACCAAAGTCATCGAATATTTATTTATATCGGGGCTTCTCTCCTCGGCGAGGTACTGGCAAACCCCCTGTAGTACACTTGCCTTGAAAAAGCTTCTCTGCTATCGCCGTTAAGAATAGACATTAAACTGTAGATCCTGTTCACTTGTGTGGAAAACAAATCGTGCACAACATAAGTGAATGAGAGTAGCTTGATTCTCATGAGCTGTAACGCCATTTAAGTTGTCTGCCTGGCAATAAAATGGAACAGTATTTGGTTCTGATTGCTCCAACAGATAGCAGAAGCCTCCAACAACAAAAAATGCTGCTTCGGAATTTCACTATGATGTTTGTGGAATTCACGTTTGCCCCGAGGCAGATAAATTCCTTAACTACCTAAGGTTGTAGCTATCGATGCCATGTTCTTGTTTTGTGCCATGATCGTTGGCTGATCGGTTTTTGCTCGACAACATATTTTTTTCCTCGTTTACCTTCAGGCCAGTGCATTTTGGCTGCACCTCAATCGCTTTGGAGGCTGCCACAACATCACGTTGGGAGCACGAGATAATGTCTATATCATCTGCGTATCCCAATAGTTGTATCAACTTATAGAAAATGGTGCCTTCCGTGTTTACACCTGCCCTCCGCACTATCTGTTCGAGGACCAGATTGGAAAAGTTACATGAAAGCGCATCAACTTGCCGAAATCTAGCGCATGTTTCGAATGGTACTGAGGTTCTTGAACCAAACTGAACAGTGCATCGCGAGTTTTCCAATGTGGTGCGGCACAACCGGATCAGTTTTCCCGTAATCCCGAATTCGGCCACCGCATTTAAGAGTTCTGTGCGATAAATGCTGTCGTATAGAGCTTTGAAATCGATAAAAAGATGATGCATATCGATTTGAAACTCGCTGGTCTATCCCAGTAATTGCCTTGTGAAAAATTGGTCTATAGATCTCTGATTAAGTTTACTTCCGTGTTAAAGAATTCACCAAATATGTCTGATACTTCCCGGAAATCATGCGGATTGTCCCACTTAACCGCCTCAGATTCAGAGTCTCGTTGACAACCCTCCATGAACGCTTCACGTCATGAGTCTTTGCTTTCTGCATTTCGCTGTTCTGTCCCATCTCTAGAAGGTTCATCCTTATACTGTATTGTCCTCCCATCTACAGCCTTCTTGGCAGTATTTTTCCATCGGATTTACTGCTCTTTATTCTATTGACTGTGCGCCCATTGTCCATTTGTTCTCGTTTTTATTATTGCTTGGGACTGACTAGAGTTCCTCGAGTTTTGGATTGTGTAGTTTTCGCGATTCACCTGTCTCTTCGTCCTGTTTTCCATCATATTCCCCCATTCAGTGATTTTCGTGATGGCTTTTTGAGTTATATGAGATGAAAAATGATTTTTTCTCTAAGCCAGGCTATAATTATTATAACTAAAAGGTCATAATTATGACTTACTTTTATTGTTTTACCAGATTGGAGGTAATCCACAAAAAAAAATTCCCTTGCATCTTAAGAGAGTGATGCTAAAATCTTCTCGCCCTAACTCATTTTGGAGCCGAAGTACCACCATTCAATTCAGGATCGTGACTGTAGACCCAAATGATAAAATAACGCTCAAAATCCTTTTTTTTTTTCTAAAACGCCCCAAATGATGGTGAGAAACTCGCATACGAGTTCTTGTTCCATCGTTAGCGAACCCGGCACCCATTCCTGTAACTTGTAACTTCAGCCAAAATATTCCATTTAAATTCATACACATGTTTGTATTGAATGAATTGGAAACAAATGTATAGGTAGCTTCGGAGTCACACACTCCATTCTATAAATCGACAGAACTTATACCCAAGCAGTGTGAGGTTAGGCATGTTATATATAAACCTACATAAATGAAAATGTATTTACAACTTGGTCTTCAGCGTCATTCAAATCCGAGTTTAAGGTAAATCAAGTTCATAGCTTTTCTTCAAATCTCAAGATGTCAGGTATACATCCTTCCCTAAATAAAAAGAAAACTTAACTTTTCTTTCTTTCATCTTTTTGAAGAATTGATTTCAAGTGAGGATAAAGCAATTTCCTGCCGAGGAAATGGGCTTAATTCTTTCACGACGACTAACAAGAATCTATGTGTATATGTTCCGGTCTCTCAATGTTTTTGGGAAAGAATTTTCCCAAAAAAAATCTGAAATGGGTATGGAGATTTTAAACCCATTTTCAGTAACCTTCGGAGGAGCTGCTTGTCGTATCGCTCTTGCAATTATCATTTCTTTCGATGTTGAGATGCAGGTCACTGTTGCATATAAATACCTTTTGAACTTAGTCGCAGTTTAGTGGTGGATTACTACAGTGATTTTATACTCGGCAGTCAAGGTAAAACGGTTCACATCAATGAAACCTTTTTAACAAAGCGGAAATATGTATAATCGTGGTCGTACTACCGAGCAAATGACAATTACAGTTTTGGAGTTATATTGCAAGGAAGAAAAGATCCGTCCTTTTTTATAATGAATTCCGACATTGAACATACGGCGCGAAACAGTAACATGGAGTAGAAATGTTCTCTTCTGGTACTGTCCATTTACAAACGAACTATAGCATCGCTGAATATGTGGATAAATCTAATTCAGCCAACACTAGCAACGATTTGGAGAACCGAAACAAATTATTAAAAAGATTTATTAAACGTAGAAGATCAGCAAAATTACTTTATCAGTATATGGCTCCGTATTTTTATAGAAACCGAAGTTATGCAGTTCCTACTTTTCGTAGATCTGCCTACTTTCAGTTCTAATGAAGAATATACACGTCTTCCTAATTCCAAAAAGTTGCGATTCGACAATAAAGCCGATTGTGAACTTGATGATATTAAAAGGGCGATTGAAGAAGATTCGTCAGATTTAGAATATGAGACAGACACCTTTTGAACCCGAACGAGTTCAAATCAAACATATCAAAAGGGATAAAATGTATTTTATAGCTAAAATTGATGATGTACCTATAATAATATCCAAATTTGCTAAATTAATTCCAAAATGTCTACAACACATATAGGTATAACATGTTGTCCCAATAGATAGATAATCCGAAAAGTATGCAACATTTCCAACTAATATTGTTTATAAAAATTCCAGTAAGAAAAACATCAATTTTAAACTTCGTTATCGCGAAAACTGGTTCTACAGAGAAAACATCTTCAAAAGCCGGCACCACGTGTATCGTGGTACCCATTGATTACAACTCAAAAACTTCTGCAGTTTTTGTTTCTTTGACCACTAAAAACGAAACGGTAAAAAAAATTACATTGTAAAAGCCAGAAAGGTAAGCAAATAGGTTTCGATTGGAAGTAGGGGTTTAAGTGACTCCTCTCGTTGGTCTCTCACAGGGACTACTAGAGACCTACAGTCTTCCTCCCTTTTAACCCGGATCCCCCAATGGGTTGGTTATTTTTGTAGTAACGTCCATGCTTCTTCTTCTTCTTTTGAAGTGAGTTTGGCTTATTCCATTGCAACGATACAGGATCCCATCTCCCAATTTCGAATTAATTACGCAATCACAATCTACACTTCGAAAATCGGTCATAATATTGTATTTTAATTTTTTTTTATTTTGACTTACAGCTAAGAAGGAAAATCACATATGATATTGTATTGCAAGAAAAAAATTAAGCAACGTTTTTTTATTTGTCAAAATCCGTCACAAATATTCTTTATTACCAGAAGAAAAAGTTGGATTTGGTCAACAAAGCATTGTTTTCTGAGAGTAGCATAACTTAAAAAATATATCTGATAGATAGGTTTTTATTTTACGTCAAAAATTTTACAATTGGTGAGTTATCGCGCAATTTACAGAGATTTGATATTTAAGCTCTATCTTTCTACTGTATCATTATACTATGTTAAGATAAATACGAATGCAAAATGAGAATGTTATTCTTTGAAGGAAAATACGTTAAAACCTTCAATGTAGAAAAAAATAAAAATAAATAAATAAACAAGTAAATAATTAAATAAATAAATAAATATATAAATAAATAAATAAATAGATAAACAAATAAATAAACAGATAAATAAAAACATAAGTAAATAAATAAAAATTAAGTATACAGGGTGTCCCACGAGCAGTGTGCCAAAAAGCTGCAGCATGTAGGTCTAGTCAAGACAAGAAAAAAATCGTATGGGAGGGGGGGGTCTATTTCCCCCCGTTTAGCCGGGAGGGGCAATTTTCTAAAAAAACTGACTTAATTTGGAAAAAAAATTATTAAAAATCAACAGTTACATCCACAATGTCACGATATACCTTTTTGTAAAGCCAGAAACCTCTTCCTTCATATTGATTTTAAATGAAGGTGTTTTAAGGAGTAGTTTTTGAGAAATTAATTTTCAAACTCAAAATTTTGAAAAAAAATTGAAAAAAAAAAAAATTCGAACTATTTTTTTATAAAAATTTGTGTAATTAAGTAGTAATTTTTTTTAAAAAATTCAATGCTCTCATTAGTTTTTAGTTAAAAGCAGAAAACCGGATGCAAAAATGTCTTGTAGTTTTTGAGAAATTAAAAAAAATAACCGAACCATTTTTTTCTAAGAAGAACCTTTTTTTTTGGTTTTGACGCGGCTGGACTTGTAGACAAATTAATGTATGAAACATTGACCTCTTTTTTATTATTTTTAAAAAATTCGGAGTTTTATGAGGATACAATAAAGTGATACAGTATTGGAATAACCCTGCATTAATTCTTTTTTTTCATTCATAACGCCTGAAAACTGACCTGCGAATTTCGTCTGGGTCCGCCCGCCGCCGATGGGTTCTACCCGAATTTTGGATTTGATCCGACGCAATCCCTCCCTTAGTACAAGGAGGATGGCTATTATGCTTGGAGTGCCCAAATCTATAGTATGGAGAGTGTCATACCGAAAACTTACACCCGTACCATTTTAGGCCAGTTCAGGGACTCACCTCAAACGACAAGTTTTTGAGAGCAGAATTTTGTCGATCATTACTGCTTCGAGATGAAACTGAACGAAACTATTTTGCAAGGATATTCTGGACGGATGAAGCACAGTTTACCAGAGATGGGGTTACTAACTTCCACAATTTGCATCATTGGAATAGCACCAATCCACACAACAAGAAACAAAATAAATCACAACACCGCTTTAGCTGTAATGTTTGGCTTGGTATTGTTGGACAAACTGTAATCGGGCCCCGGTTTTTGAATGCCGTTATTAATGGAGAATCATACCTGCAATTCCTACGAAACCTTTTGCCCGATTTGATGGACAACGTTCCTTTGGCCATAGCAGATAATTTAATCTACCAGCAAGATGGAGCACCAGCATACTAGAGCTTACGGGTTAGAAACTGGCTGAATGATCATTTTAGTGACCGTTGGATCGGAAGAAGGGGCCCCACGGAATGGCCACTTAGATCACCAGATTTAACTCCTCTAGATTTTTATGTGTGGGGATTCATGAAGAATTATGTTTACGAAGTGGAAATAGTATCTTTGGAACAACTGAAAGAACGGATTGAAGTCGCTGGAGTCAAATTGCAGGAAAATTTGTCAAGCATAGATATGTGCAGCCATTAGGAGAAGAAGGAGATATAATCTTTGCCTTCTAAAAAATGGGGATCATATTGAAAATTGATTATAATAAAACTCCAATTTTTTTAAAAATAATAAAAGAGATGTCAATGTTTCATACCAATGTTTCAAAAACCAAAAAAAGGTTTTTCTTAAAAAAAATGGTTCGGGTTTTTTTTAATTTCTCGAAAACTACAAAACATTTTTGCATCCGGTTTTCTGTTTTTAACTAAAAACTAATAAGAGAATTGAATTTTGGACAAAAAATTAGTACTTAATTACATACAATTTTGAAAAAAAATAGTTCGAAATTTTTTTTTTTCATTTTTTTTTCAAAATTTTGAGTTTGAAAATTAATTTCTCAAAAACTATTCCTTAAAACAGCTTCGTTTAGAAACAAGATGAAAGAAGAGGTTTCTGGCTTTACAAAAAAGTATATCACGGCATTGTGGATGTAACTGTTGATTTTTAATATTTTTTTTTCCAAATTAAGTCAATTTTTTACAAAATTGCCCCTCCCGGCTAAACGGGGGGAATAGACCCCCCCTCCCATACGATTTTTTTCTTGTCTTGACCAGACCTACACGCTCTAGCTTTTTGGCACACTGCTCGTGGGACACCCTGTATAACTAAATGGATAGTAAGTAATAAATAATAAGAATTATAATTAACATAGATTTTACATTAGAAACCTTGACTTGATGTCATGTTAAATTTAAACTCTTAATAAGGGGGTTACTGGGAATGTCCCATCTTAGTTTAAAATCTTCAATAAGATTGTCAATTCTGTGAGAGATAAATTCAACATTAGCTCTAGTATGTAGATTTCTTGTGGAATAATGCCAGTGGGGATTTAGCATAATCTTTAATATTTTGATTTGCATAATTTGCAATCTTTTTAAATGAGACTTGGCGCATTTCCCTCAAATTGGACAGCCATATAATAAAATTGAAATATTGTTTTGTGAATTAATATTTTGTTTTCATTTGAAAGATGGGATCTTCTGTTTATCAATGAATATAACATCCGAATTGCAATATTTACTTTGTTTAGTGTCTCTGTAATGTGCTTGGAAAATGTTAATCTGGAATCAAGATGGATTCCTAGGTACTGCGCTGACGGTTTCCAAGGTATCGATTGGCCGTTAAACATAAATTAATTAGACGGCAAATAACAAGTCGATCTTTTCCGGGTGAAAAAGATAGCTTGAATTTAATCCGCATTTAGTTTGATTTTCCAGTTGCAGTAATATTTTTGTATTATATCAATCGCATTTCTTAAGTTCGTCTCAATATTAAGACCAAACTCATGCGATGATAATAAAGCTATGTCATAAATTGCAACATCGCAACATGTCAGTTTGGGAAAATCAGATGTATATGTATGTATATGTTGTACAAAACAGGACCAAGAACTGAACCTTGGGGTACACCTGCATTAAACATAACTAAATCAGACGCACTACGATTTACAAATATATCTAAATAAAATACTATTCTTTTTTTTGAATTATAAAAAAATGTTAAAACTATTTATGAACATACAAGTGAAAATCAATCTGGCGGCATTTTAATGCAAGGCGACTACCAGCATTTGTATTTTGTAATCAAATATGTAATAAATCATTAACCCATTATGACCTGCATTCATTAAGTGTTCCAGAATCGTTTAATATTTTATAATGTTGTGGTTATAGATCCACTTAATAATTTCTGATAGTTAGAATTTTGGTTCCACTCTTACTTCTGGAAAAACCACCGGATGGCGTATGGCACCACTAGGTTACTATCGTGTCTCAGACTATCGTGCAGGCTGCACAGAGCCCCACGTTATATTTTATGCATTGTAGTCTAGGTTGACTCTTACAAGTGTCTAAAGCACATTTGCGACAGGATTCATTGGCAGTAGGAACTAATAAGTGATTGCGATAATCAAAACGTATGCCGTCCCTGACCCTGTGGCCAGTTAGGGAAGATTTTCAACTGATGCACGACCGCCGCCACGAGGTTCATTTCTAAACTCCAATAAGTACGTTTGAACAATTTCTCTTCTAAAATCTAGCTGAGTTAGTTTCCTACCTGCTTGCCTTGACAACACCCGAGCATTGCATACGGCCGCGTCAATGAGGTACGTAAAAATAGGCCACCACCATTTGTTTCCCCGGATTCCTATGCGGTAGGTGTTTATATTTTGGTCTATTAGGTCGGTGCCTCCTATATTTTTATTATATTCTGTGAATATAGCTGGTCGCGGAACCTGAATTATCTGGGGGCACGGCAGTGCCCCCGCCAAGTCGAGCAAAAAAGCGGCACGTCCGTACCATCCTTTTCTCGAAGCAGTTCGGGCCATTTTCAACCCTCTATAACTTCGTTGTGGATAAAGCTAGAAGCCTGAATTTTCAGTAACCAAGCAAGCATCGCATAGACACGGTATATTTCAAATTTCATTAAATTTGAACCAGTAGTTTATATTTTATAACTAGTCAAAGTTTCTTAATTCTGTCACTCACTCACTCACTCACTCACTCACTCACTCACTCACTCACTCACTCACTGACCGATCATCAAAACTCTAGGGCACTTCTAGCAGACATAGAAGCTTGAAATTTAGAATACAATTAGTGTTTAGTGTATAAATCAAGGAAAAACTAAAATATTTTGCAATTTTGGTCCAGTTTTCTAGATACACCAAATATTATTACTAATAGGATAGTGTCTGTATGTATCCTTTTTCAATTTATCTAGATGGCGATTAACTCCTAAAAATATGCAATGCAACAATCAATTTGTGGTTGGGGAATTGGGTTTAGTGGTCAATGTGGTTCATGTATTTGACGGAATATAAAATAAATATCTTTATTATGTACATATATTTAATAACCATTTGATGAACTTATAATTAAATCAATTTTAAAACAAATTGTATGTCCGGTGTCAGAGTTGGAGACTACTAACGTGTACAGTTTCGCTCAAAATTACGATATTGTTAAAACACTCCTCTAAAGTCTAGTGCTACGAGATAAATGACGGTAAAAAGTTCCTGAAAAGAAGAGATAACCCATATTTGATCAATCACTATTTCTACGACGGAGAACAAGTACCAGAGAAATATTTCTTCTCTTTACTTCTTTTATTCAAGCCATGGCGTTCCTTAGATGAACTCAAAATGGGGTGTGATACTTACACGGAGGCCTTTAATTTGGCGAAAGAAGATTTAAAAGAAGGAGTCGATTATGGTAATTCAATGATAGAGTCAAGATATAAGATACAAAAAGCATGTGAAATGATAGAATCTAAAGTTGCTGAGATAAACGAAGAAAGGGAAATTGTTGATGATGACGATGGTCCTGAAAACCCTTTAGACTTTGAAGCTGCAAACGCAATGGATGACTTTCACAGAATCAATCTGGTAGAAGAAGAGCAGACTGATCTTCAAAGTATGATCGCAAAACTTAATGCCGATCAAAAAAGAGTCTTCGATATGATCACACATAAAATGGACACAACTGATAATAACGCTGACGTTTTACGCTGTTTTGTGAGTGGAACTGGTGGCACTGAAAGAGCTTTTTAATAAAAACTCTGAAAGTTTGGGTTAAGATGTATTTAAACAAAAAAGTGGCAGTTAGTGATCCAACAGGCATAGCTGCATTCAATGTGAATGGATTGACTATACACAGACTATTGCAGCTGCCGGTGGAACACAAGCAAACACCGAGGTACAAGCCACTTTCCGATGAAGTGCTCCAAGTTCTGAGATCAGATTTGAAAGAAGTAGTGTTGTTTATCATAGACGAAGTGTCGATGATATCCAATGTTACTTTAACATATATTCATTTACGCTTGTCTGAGATATTTGACACAAGCGATGATCAGAATTGGTGGTTTGGAAAAAAAACATCTTGTACTTTTCGGGGATCTTTTACAGCTTCCGCCGGTAAGAGAAAAGTCACCTTTTGAAAAACTCTCAACTGCTGAAACTAACAAGTTGTTAGGTTCCCTCAGTATGCCGAATCTGTGGATTGAACTGTTCGTATACGATGAACTTACTATTAACATGCGACAGCTCAATGATTCTAACTTTGTTGAAATGCTAAATAGAATAAGACTAGGTGTGACTACACAAAAAGAACGCGACTTACTCTCGACTAGATTAATAACTCTAAAAACCAATTCAAATGAAAACAGATTGATTGAAATAATTGAACACCTCTCGAAACTTCCTGATGATACCGTTTGCTTATTACCTACAAAAAACATGTGTCAACAATTAAATACTGCAATGCTTAGATCTCTCCCACATCCCGAAATAAAACTTACAGCTGTAGATAGCATAGATTGCCCCAGATACCTAACAAAAAGAGCTCGTGAATGCATAAAAAATTATGAAGACGATGCTTCTATGACTGCGGGCCTAGAAGAGAACATAATTATAAAAATAGGAGCAAGAGTCATGTTAAGGCGAAATATTGACGTGAGTCTTGGTTTAGTTAATGGTTCTATCGGTATAGTGCAAAGAGTAAAGGTTGATCCGGAAAATACAAAAATAATTAAGAAAATATACATTACGTTTGATAAAGAACAGGTTTGCGAGCTTGGTCCGGTCAAAACTAAATTTGAAATTATTAATAGAGCTTATGTTCATCGCGAACAGTTTCCTATATGTATAGCCTATGCTATAACTATACACAAAAGTCAGGGCCTAAGTCTAAATAATGCGCTGATGGATATCGGTTCTGCAGTATTCACATCCGGTCAAGCTTACGTGGCACTTTCGAGATTTACAAGTCTGGGCGGCTTACATCTAATTAATGTCGACTTTGGAAATATTAAAGCGCAGGAATCCTCAATTTGTGAATACAATAGATTAAGAAGCATTTACCGTCCAGACTTGATAAAAATTGTAACATCAAAGCCTCCGAGAAAAACCCATAGAGACAGGGAGTGGGCTTTGAGAAAAACTGCAGCTGAAGCTCAAGAAGTAGTACCGGAAAAGAAAAAGAGGAAGACAACCTACAAAAATAAGAAAAGCTCATAAGACACAGAGTGGGCTTTAAGAAAATCTGTTGTTGGTATTCAAAAAGTAGAAGGTACCGGAAAGGAAGAAGAGTAGGACTATCTACAAAAAGAAATGAGATGCCATCAAAAACATAACTTGTAAAAAAAACCAAGTCTCGCAACTCAGTTCTTCTACCGTAAAAAGTTGTGAGATCTATGTAATACCAAGTCGGTTAATTTATTCAGCCCCTACTTAAGGGGCCTTCTGTCTTAAGTTATTACGTAATTAGCTAATCTAACAACATCTTATATTGACCATATTAATATTAAAAATCTTTTATGTTTTAAATAAATAGATTGACTTGGCAATCGCACTAAACAATCTAATTTAATATAATATGTATTACTTGTGAGATGCATGCGATGGACAAGTCAATCTATTTATTTAAAACATAAAAGATTTTTAATATTAATATGGTCAATATAAGATGTTGTTAGATTAGCTAATTACGTAATAACTTAAGACAGAAGGTCCCTTAAGTAGGGGCTGAATAAATTAACCGACTTGGTATTACACAGATCTCACAACTTTTTACGGTAGAAGAACTGAGTTGCGAGACTTGGTTTTTTTTACAAGTTATGTTTTTGATGGCTTTTCTTTTCTGTTGCACAATAACTGCCAACATTTGTCGCAGGCTCGACACCATGAATAGTTGACATTGCCGTTACTATAGAATTGTCTTTCCAGCGAACAACAATTACTGTTCCCGTCCTTTAAAATCCGCGTGATTTCAGATGTGCTAGCAGCTGAAAACTGGTGAACAAATTATCGAAATAGAAGCTTGTTGGCAAGCACTTTACTTGTTCAGGAAAATTGTATATCATTTTCACAAGAGGCGAAGCTTCTTTCCCAAACTATTTGTCATACTCAGGGTTTTCCTGAATACTCTTTCCTTGATATACATATCTCAAAATCAACCAAGTAACCATAAGGCGTGTTCAGACACCAGTTTTTAAAACCGAAGCGGATTGGTTTGCCGCGGTTTGGCCAAAATACTCTATCAAAGACCAATTTTTTAATTTAGAGTAGAAAATGGCACATAATTTTCCAAAAAGTGCTTTTGGATGATATCAATGAGTGATATCAGCTTCCACATCTTGTCTGTGGCAATCATATAATTGTTATATGCACAATGTATAAAACGCATTATTGTCATAAATCTGTCTCGTCACATAGAGTTATAGACCATCAAATTCCTCATATCTTCGCCTTGGTCCCAACAATGTCTTTTAGACGGAACAGTATTGTAGCCAAATAAAATAGGAATAGCGATGAAAACCTTCATACCGTCATGAGTTATTTTTGGAGCCGAGCAGTTGAGAAAAACTGCATATTTTTGCGATTGATCTACTAAGAGGTTGATTACATTTTCTCCCAGAAAACGATCCAGCATTTCCACAGGCGATTTTTCTCTATAAGATCGATAAACCGCTTGAGGAAATATGGGAGACTGGCGAAGGAAATCGTCATCTATCCAGATACGAGACGCTTTTTTGTTTTTTTTCGTTGGAGGTTCGTCTTCATCAGAACTGACAGAACTGCCGGAACTACTCGAAAAATCAAGTTGACCAGCATTGCTTTCTATTCCACGACCCCTACCTCTACTAGATGCAGGGCGACGAGATGCAGAGCGTCTTCGTAGTGTGTGGGACCCACGAGGCGGCTTATGAGAACTGCGAGAGTAAATACTAGAAGACCCGGCTTCAGGTTCAATGCTAGAAGGTACTTGTTTGCGCCTTGAGCGCGTTTGGCGTTTAGATGATGCCAGTGCCATTTCGCATCTGGCATTGAGTTGTCGACCTGTAAGGTTATTTATAAGATCACCTTCATTTTCGTCTGCTGAATTCGCGTATGAGTGAACTACGGGGTCTGGAGGTTCGATATATAACAACCGAGTTTCAATATCTTCGTCTTCTTCTAGCACAGCTGAAGTAAAGCCTGTAAATAAACACAGGAAAAACTAAAACAACGAAAAGACTATATAACAGCCTACAGGTGCCACACGGCACCCATCACTTTTCGCTAGGGTAAACCGAACACATGAAGAAGATCGGATAATATTATTGCTTTATCAAAACAAACAATGTTTTGAAATAAATAAAAAAATATGTACTTAAATGTAGCAAACTACGGAAAATTAATAAAATATCATGTACTTACTCGAATCGCACAACCATTTTTTGAAATAATTTCCCAACATAAAATAAAAAAAAATTCAAATGCCGGTCACAACAAACCTACTGATTTACACTAAATACTAGAAAAAAAGGGTAACTATGGGTAGAACCACATAGACAAATGACGTTTTGAAATTATTTATTATGAGAAGCGTAGGGAACGAAAATGTAAACACAATAAACGGGTGCCATACGACACCGCTAGGTTATAATGGGTTAATATTCGAAAATGTTGAAATTTACACTTACAATTAATTACAATACTCAACAGTTTTCTAACTTTTGATTTTATTTGACATCGCACTGTGTTATATGTGTATTATTCTTTGATATTGATATAGTAGAATACGTAAATTGAAAAATTTTATAAAATCTCTGTTCCAAAATGTAATCCTTAAATCACGGTTTTCTTATAAAATAAAATACTAATTTTTATCCTTAATGATTTTTTGATTGAAACAGGAATGTTTGCTTGGAGTAGTTAGCTGTCCTCCTCTACTAGGACCCAGGGGTATCCCTCGCTTCAACAGTAATCTGCCAGCATAGAAGGCTCCCATCTTCCTTGGTAACGCTTTTCGAATGCAGCGACATCATGATGGAAGCGTTTTCGATGCTCATCACTAATTGAACCCATATTTTCGAAAAACGAGCTCAAATGTAAATGCAATTTTTCACATATGGTATCCCCTTTAAAAGTAGCAATCCTACAACACTTTTATTTTTTCGTGAATGTCAACAGATTTTTTGTTACCACGGAATGTTTTTGTAACGTCAATAAAAGCGTTCCATGCTTGTTTTTCAACATTGTTAAGATGTACATTATGAATCTTCAATTAGCTTTTTAATATCGGGACCTACGAAAACACACTTTTTGATTTTGCCTCACAAAGCTGGAATGCAGAACCATCTTTGCTTAAACGTTTTACAAAATATTTAATGAGTCCCAATTTCATATGTAGTGGCGGAAAAATAACTTTATTTAACCCGACCAAAGGTTCAAATGGATCGTTATTCTGTCCGACTACGAGGGGGTCACGTAATGGCCAATTTTCTTTAATAAAATGATTCGCCTGGCTATCCCACTCAAAAAAAGCAGCTTTATTTTGTATAGCCTGACTGTTAACAAAGAAACCACTTTAAGATCTGCACAAATTTGCCATTTATGTTATTTGTTTTTAATTTTTTCTAATACTAGTTTCAAATATCATACGTTTCTTTCAAATGAGCATTATAGGCGAGCAGCAAAGGTGGTAACTTATTTCCATTGTGCAATAAAACTGCTCTTAAACTTGTTTTTGAGGGATCAATAAAAACCATATTCTTTTGAATAGTACGGAACTAGTGAGCTTTATCGATAAAAAGTTGCTCTTAATGAATTTTAGAAGATCCGATATATCTGCATTAGCCACGTCCGCAATCTCTGTAAAGAATCTTTAGCCTAGCGACACTAGGCGTCGATTCTGGAGAGCTGGGCAGTGGCAAAGCAGATTTTGGATCGTCTCAGTTTCTTCCTCATCGCCGCAGCTCCGGCAGAGATCGCTGGATCCCGAGTCCCATTTCCGGAGCATTGCTCCAATGGGACAGTGTACTGTGATCACTCCGACGAGCATACGGATCGAGTTACGGTCCAGCGCCAGGAGCTTCTTTGTTTTTCCGACATTGAGCTCTGGCCACGATGATCTTGTCGTGTAGCTGTCGTTTCTTGTACGCCAAGACGAGTTGGCCTCTTTGAAGATTGTGTCGTTTATGATCCGGTATAATGCGCTGATCGGTGGTTGCAATGACGTGTCCGCTTCGCTGATGTCCATTTCAGAACCTTGCCTGGCCAGTTCGTCAGCTCTTTCGTTCCCTGTGATTAAGCTGTGGCCCGGGACCCACAGAGTTTAACTTTGTGGTGTCTGATGGACCTCAGTGAGTCGCGACATTTCATGACAGCCTTTGATCTCGTTATACAGGATTCTATTGACTATAGTTTGGTTAACAAAAAGTGGAGTTGATGCATCTGAATCATATACAGTCCGGAACAAAATGATAAGACACCCTCTAAATTCTAAAGTTTTGAGTTCATTCGCCGTTCAGCGCGGATGTATTGAAATAATCATTGATGAAAATAGTTGTGCTCTTGTTTTATTATCACTGTATTGTCAATTTGATAAACATATTTTAAAAAGAGTTAATATGGGATGCGGAAAAATGCTAAATTCAGCTGAGATACAAACAATTTTGAAATTTAGGAGTGAAGGTTGCAGTATTACAAAAATGGCAAAGTCAGTGAAGAGAATTCGAACAGTAGTGACAAATTTAATAAACGATCCCGAAAATAATGGCAAAAGAAAGTCTCCTGGAAGACCACCATCATTAACTCCAAGAGAAACACGTGCAATTTTGCGGGAAACTTCAAATTCTTCTTTAATGACTAGTCAAATTGCAGCTAAAGCGGGAGTTCAAACAAACATTAAAAATGTGGGAAGAGTTTTACTACATTGCGGACACCTCTAAAGGCGAAAACTGCTTCGGAAACCACTTTCTACCGAACTTCACAAAACATGTCGTTTAGAGCTTGCTCGTAGTCATTGTTATTGGAAGAAAAATTGGAGGAAAGTCATATTTACGAATGAAAAGAAGTTTAATTTAGATGGACCTGATGGCTGGGATTACTATTTTTACGACCTGCGTAAGGAGCATCGAATTTTAAGTCGCTGTCAAATGGGAGGAGGTTCTGTAATGGTATGGGCTGGAATTGGCTAGAACGAGAGGACCGAAATAAAGTTTGTCAGTGGCAGAATCAACAGCACCAGATATTAAAGTAATTAGCGAACAAATTGAGAGGTTTGCTTAAATTATAGCAATAATAGAAAACTTATTTTTCAACAGGATAATGCGGCAATCCATACTTGTTAAGGAGTACTTTATCTCAAAAACATACCTCTTCTTAACTGGCCAGCAAAATCAACTGATTTGAATATTACTGAGAATGTATGGGGAGAGCTCACCCGAGCAATTTATGCAGGTGGAAAGCAGAATTAAAATAATCTATTAGCACAGAATGGAACAAGGTGGATCAAAAATATCTACAAAAATTGTTTAGAAGTATGCCTAAGCGAATGTTAGAAGTCATAGAAAATAAAGGAACTAGCACACATTACTAGTAAAATAAAATATTGAAATTTGCCTGATGTTATTTAACTTTAAAATTCACATGTCATATCTTTTTGTCCTACCTACTTTCAGGGTTGAATATTTTGCTTATTGACGTAACCGCTTAAGTGTCAATGCGCCTCGTCGCTCATGGTGATTTTCGACACAAAATCGTCCTTTTCGTTGTTGAGATTAAAGATTAAAGAGGACAGTAATTCACATGCACTGTTTATACTTTGTACGGGAACATAAGTAAGTGTAAGTTTTTTACTAAAATTCACCCGATTGCGCGGCCATGTTCTGCATGGTCTCCTATGGTTCCAGTCTGTTCAAGTCAAGTAGCTAAGTGAAATGTTTACCCAGTTGGCGCGACACGAATAGGAAATCGACGTTGAAATTCACGAAATTTCACCGAACGATTTTTGGTCAATTATTCCACACTCTTGCGAAGTATAGCGCTAAATTGCTTATCTGTTTGTATACTGCAGCCATCTAGTTCAACAGATGTCAAATATGATTGAGGTACGACACCATTTACAAAAATTATAACATCTTCCGGTAGGCTGATTCATTTTAAAAGAGCTGATTGCCTGAACATATCCTCATAAAATGTAGCTAAGAACCTTTTCGATCACGTTTCAAACAAAAAAAATCATCAAAATCGGTCCATTCGTTCAGGAGCTAGGTACAATGCTACAGACAGACACACACTCACATAGGCAAGCAGACACACAGGCACGTCAAATTTATAGCACCCCTCTTTTTGCGTCGAGGGTTAATAAAATGACTACAGACAATTATTACTAATCAACCTCATTATGAAGCAATATGAACTGCGTCAGATAATTTTTGAGTGTTGAGCACTGTTATCGGCAGGAACCAATAGGAGGGAATTTTGAATATCGCGACCATTATTAATCCCTGGCGGAATTAATTACATTAAATACATTATTACATAATTACATTACATACATTACAAAACCAGAACCAGACAAGACAGCCAGATTCGTAAAAATTGACGAAACAGATTTCCGATTCGTCAGATCAAGTTAGGACGGAAAAGTACAGCCGTATGTCAGTTGTCAAGAAAACTTAAAAGATCTTAGCTGTGTTCAATGACGAAAAGATCAGATCAGAACAGGACAGGATAGCACAGATTCGTGAAAACTGTCAGATCAAGTTAGAACAGAAAAGTACAGCCGTATGTTAGTTGTCAAAAAGCGGAAAACATCTTATATGGGGCATTTCACGTCAAGCGGACAAGGAAAAAAAAGTGAGGTTCTGAAATTTGTTCATATTAGGTCCAGTTGTACTTCTAGTAGATATGAATACGAACACATAATATTTTTTTTATATGATGTGTATTTGTCAAGTTATGGGCTTCTAAAGAATCGTCTATATCAAAATTCGTATATTTTGGAACAATTTTTTCGTATTGAAAAAAATTACAATAAATTTTCAAATTACCCGATTTGCATCAAAAGTTTCCTGCTCTTTTTAAAAAAGAAATCAATTTCGACAAAAAAAATTTAATGTTCAAAACCGGAAGTAAACATTTCGAAACAACATTTTGGAAACTTCGACCAATTTTATTTTTCTTATTTCAAAATATAGCTTAGAGTATATACCTATATATAATACACCAGAAGTTTTGAAATGGGATCTGCATTAGTTAAGGAGTAAATTAATGTATGTACATGTAGCAGTAAGTATGATGTTAGGCGTTTGTTTATGTCGGTTAATATGCGAATTATGAAATTAAAATACGACAGTATTAACATTTATCATCCTGTTCATTTGTGTTGAAACTCTAACAATAATTCCCGGATAACCAATTCGGTTTCAGAGCGGGGCATGACACTATTCATGCCGCGTCGAAGCTTGTGTCGGATGTCCAATGGAATAAATGCAAGAACCAATGCACGGGTGCCTGTCTGATTGACTTAGAAAAAGCCTTCGACACCGTATGGTTAGAAGGTCTTTATTACAAGCTCAGTCGGCTGGGCATAAGTAAACCACAGCTATATATGATTTTTGACATGTTAACAGGTAGAAAGTTCGTAGTGAAAATTGCCAACGTGACTTCTACCCAAACATTTGAAATCAAAAATGGACTGCAACAGGGTACGGTAAATTCGCCGATCCTTTTCAGCATTTACCTAAGCGATCTGCTAGTTTCTCTTCACCATTCAATAGCGTACGCAGACGACCTAATCGCGTACAGATCAGGTCCAACGATCGACGTCATTGTTACTCTTCTGCAGCGTGACTTCGAAAAAATTCAGCAGTATTGTGATGACTGGAAGTTGAAAATCAACTTCCAGAAATCAGAATCTATATTGTTCAGAACGCCTTTGTCTAAGGCCTCTCGGGACACTAGAAAAAACTGGCGCAGGTTCTTAATTTTAGGACCGGACGGGCGTCCACTGGCGAAACAATGTGTGGTCAGATATCTTGGGATCGTGCTGGATCAGTATCTATATTTTGACAAACATGTAGATGCTGCTCTGGCAAGGGCCCGGGGCGCTTTCGCTCTGACAAGGTGGCTGTTTCATAGCAGCCAACTTGATTCTAGGGTGAAGGTAATCTGCTACATGGCCTTAATCAGGCCCATGGTTGCCTATGGATGTCCCGTCTGGTTCAATGTGAGAGCCAGCTTAATGGAAAGGATTCGGGTGTTTGAGAGACAATGTCTCAGGACGTGTCTGGGGCTACATAGGACACCCGAATCTGAGTACACGAAATTTTACCCGAACGAGGTCCTATACAATAGGGCCAGGATTGTACGGATAGATAATTTTTTGATCAAACTGATTCGAAGCCACGTTGCGAGAGCAATGACTTCGGTCAATAGCCTGATCTTCGGGGCTTACTACCCCAACGATTTATATCACGAGAGAATGCGCCTTAATGGCTTTGTGCCGCCAGAAGTATTCCTCTATTTAGATAGATGTGGGCTGATCCAGGATAGATTGGCGGTACCGCTAATCTTCCACGTGGGTCGCAATTCCGTGGAACGGCGATTCCTCTACGAACCCGATGTCGCGCTCCGTGAGCCCGAGCGCCTCAGGTTCTGTAGATCGGTCTCACGCCGGGATCGAGGAGACGTAGTCCGACAGCATCAACGCTTTTGGTGGCTGGAGAGAGCTACGTCAGTGGACACTTTGAGAGCTTCATTCTCTTCAAGGCATCGCCTGCCTAACACCAATGGCAGGCTTACATAGGCTAGGGTAGGGTAAGGTAGGGTAGGTAGTAGGTATATATACGTTTAAAAAAAAAAAAAAAAAAAAAAAAAAAAAAAAGATATATATATTAAATATATATTATGTATATAATTTATATATATATATTTCAGTTAAGGTAGAATAAGTTAGGTTTAGTTACATTAAGGTAGGCTTAAGTTTTATATATAATACAAATGATCATATGCTAAGTTTTTTAATAAAAAAAACATTTTTCTTAGCTTAAGCTAGATATAGTAATGTTAGTGGTAAGTTGATATAGTCGTCGAAAGACATAGATTTAAGTTGTTACGTCTATTTTAGAGTGTCCGCCTAGGGCCAGTAAGATATCTAGATTGTTAAGATAGTTAAGCTAGTTTTTAAGCATTTTTGTCTAGGGTAAGATAGATCTAAGAAGTTATGAATAAAAATGAATTAAAAACTAAACTAAACTCTAACAATAATTAGGGGTAGTTATTTTTAAATAAAAAAAAATGAATACCTTGACAAAATTCATTTAAATATTGTAGAAATATTAGTAGGAAGAAATAAAAAATAATTTTACCTGTAGTTTGTCAAAAAGTTTATTTCTTCAATTAATAAAGGATTCATTATTTAGTTACTAAATGTTTAATTATTTTAACTTAATTACAATTTCATTATCTTCATAATTATCATTATATTGTAGTCCGATTTCCACTCTCTTATCTGCCCTATCTTTTAGAATTAATTACTTATGTATCATTTTGAGTTTCCGTTATTATTTAATTGTTGCTCTGAGCTCTTAGTGACTGGTGCTTGACAATTTATAATGGCTCCGTACGGTGATCGATGTTTTAATCCATTTCGTTTGGTGAATCATCGAAAGTTTAAAAGTATAAGAATAATTTCTACATGTTTAGTGCAAAAGTGGGGATTTCCAGCAAACGTTTACGTGTGTGCATCTTGCAGGAAACGCCTTTTTAACGAAAGACCGCCAGTAGCTTACGAAAATAAAGAAGTGCCCTGCAGTCCAACATCGAGTGAACGGTATCGGGGAAATTTGTCGACAGAAAATTGTCGACACGGACTTGTCGACGAGAAAAATGTCGACGGGTACATTTGTCGAAAGGTAAAAATGTCGACTGTGAAAGTTTTCGACAGGAAAAATGTCGGCATAATTCAACTGCTATCTTCACGCGCTCAATTTTTAATCCAGTTTAAATCGCGTTTTCAATTAACTTTTTGTTGTATTTTATTTCTTATGTAACCATTACAAACCAATGATTTTCTAATGTTGCATTGCATTTGATTGATCGACTTTTAATTTAAGAGAAAAACGGCTCAATAGGCAAAAAAATTATGTTACTAAATATTGCACGTGCAAGTTTGATTTTTTTTCTGAAATTTTAATTGCTACTAAATCACGCGCTAAATCTTAAATCCAGTTTAAATCGCGTTTAAATTAACTTTTGAATGATTTTTAAACCTTATCCGGCCACTTCAGACCATAAGCTTTCCAACGGTGTATCGCACTTGCCTGTGCGACTTTTAGTTTAGGAGGAGAAGCGGCTTCACTGGCGTATTATATAAATAGAAGATAGATGGAGCAATCACACTTAATTCTTCAGAATGTTTTGGTTTATTGGGGAACATTTCGGGTTTGTGGTACTCACACTATCTACTAAGTTCACATTTGCTCAAATAAATATGTTTTAATTTCATTTCTAAAGAGATAGTGCGAAATACGAGCAGCTGATTGAAATTTTTGAAACATGTACTCATTTTTGCTAGTGGTTATTTTCCATTTAGGGATCTCAGTTGGGTAAAGAGGTTGTGTTCTGCAGGCGTTTATTTTTCTGTAATGATGGTTGTATAAATTCCAGTTATTTCGCAGCTGTTGATTAAAATGATCACGTACATATACTTAGTAGAAAAAGTCTGCGTACAGTATAGAATAGGAATTTATTTTATGAAAAAAAAATCGATACACACACTATTAACGTAAGAACATTCTATGCCAAATTTATGATTTCAATCTAAAGGTTCTCCGAACATCGATTTTATCTGGAAAAATATAACGGTACATGCAAAAAACACACGTAAAGAAAAAGGAACAGAGAATTACGCAGAAAAAGTCTGCGTGCAGTTGCCTTTGGTGTCGGAATTTACCTTATATTTTAAATATGTTTATGCTAAGGTCAGTTAATGGTTTTCCGCAAGGATCAGGAGTATCTTTAAGAGCAAAGTTATCTTTCATCCCGAAAATTTCCATCGGAATTTAAGCTTCGATGAAAAAATGAATACATCAACAGTAAAATCATCTCATGGAACGGACCTTATCGTCCATGAAGGGTTTATCTACGTGAAAGATAGATTCAGAGGACTCAACAGATACTTTAAATGTATCAATAGATCGTGTACTGGCCGTGGAAAGATTTGTGAAGGGGAAGTAAACTTCAAAAACACAAAAGTCCATTCACATCCTGCTGAATATGACAGAGTAGAAAAAATGTAAGTACAGCGGAACTTTGGTCGCTTGTTCGGATTTGTGTGACTCAGTATGTGTATTTCTAAATTATATTTTCAGGAAAACATTACACACAGCAAAAACAGCAGTCATTGAGCGACCTGAAGCTCCTATCAGATCAACCTATGACAGAATCGCAAACCTAAGACAGGAAGAATTGTGTGGTACATCGAATGCAGTTTCAGTTCCAGAATTTGAATCGGTGAAAGATGTGCTGAAGAACGTGAGAGGCAAAACACGCCCTACACTTCCAAAAACTCTGGCCGAAGTTGAACTTACTGAAGACATGGTCATGCTCAACAAGCGGGAGTTTGTTTTCAAGGATGGTGATATAATCATGTTTTTGGATTCAAACATGATTCCGATTCTACAAGGTGAGTCACTGTTGATGAGACTTTGTTCAACATCCAGCTCGTGGTGTGTGGGCATATATTCAAAGAAATGTTTAAATTTAGATAAACTCATGGATTTTTATTTTTCAGATGCACAAGTTATATACATGGACGGCACTTTTTCCGTAGTTCCGTCATTATGGACTCAACTTTACACACTTCATGTATTGTTTGGTAGCTCAATGGTGTGCTGTGCCTACTTTTTGCTTCCTGATAAATCTGAAGCAACTTATAACAAGATGTTCAAATTTCTATCAACTAAATGCCACATTAACGCAACAAGATTTCAAACTGACTTCGAGCGAGCGGCTATGAAGTCAGTTTTAGCTTCAATTCCTCAGTCATCAGTAACTGGATGCTTTTTCCATTATACACAGTGTATATGGCGCAAGGTAAATTGATCCAAAGGACGAATGCGATGACGGTGAGCTGAAACCAGCTAATATTTAATATTTTGAATAGGTGCAAAATCTTGGGCTACAGTCCGAATACAATTCAAACAATACTACTGTCGTAAAAGTAGTCAGAAGATTCAGTGCTCTTCCTCTTCTTCACCCCAAGGATATCAACACAGGTTACCTTTGCGCTGTGGGAATAATCCAGACAGTCCAAGATGTAGAACTACGAACGAAGCTCACACGCCTGTCAAACTACATGAACGATACATGGGTGAAGCAAACCGCTTTATTCAAAAGTGAAGAATGGTCCAAGTATGAAATTGAAGGTAATATTTTTCTTCGATGATATGCAGCGAGTCCAACAGGTGATCAGAAAGTTCTTTATCAGTTTCAAACTTCAAACTGCACCCACCATAGCTTAGCTTGTCTTTGTTGTTGTTGCTCGAAATCTTTTTCTTTCTGATCCATTCGCACAGCTTCATCTTTGAGTTAATATTTTTGTATATTATAGGACCACGCACTAATAACCATCTTGAAGGTTGGCATTCGGGTCTCAAGAAGACTATTCAAATAGATCATCCTAATCTGTACCAGTTCATCGAGGCAATCAAATATCAACAAAAACGGGTTGATCGTAAAATTGAAGCAACAAGGAATGGGAAAAAAGTCTGCGAGAAACGGCGGAAGTATGCTATTCTAGAAGAACAGCTTAAAAACTCGATAGATTTGTACAAAAACAAACCTAATCGTCCAGCTCATGTTCCTACATTTCTGGATGATGTGTCTCGCATGCTTAAACTTTCCTCTTAATTTCCTATTAAAATTGTTTTCGTGAATGGTTCTGTAATGATAAATAGCATGGTTTTTAGTTGGAAACTTTTGATTACAATCCTTTTGTGGACATGGATGACGAATGCGAATATTTCATATTGTCGACAATTTGTCGACATTTTTTATGGACGACATTTTTTCTGTCGATATATGTTACGGTCGACATTTTTCCCAGTCGACAAATATCCCTGTCGACAATTTTGTGTCGACATTTTTCCTGTCGACATTTATACCCGGAACCGAGTGAACTTTCACAAAACATCCAAGACGAACCATTCATTCCCGAAGACAAATTCAAACATAATTCAACTCAAACTGACACAGTAATAGATAACCAAGACATTTTGAAGCAGCTAAAGGAGAAATTTAATGATCCATCTACTTCTGCTTCTATGAAAACTATGATCCTGACCATAGCACCTAAGTCCTGGAGTGAAAATAGACTTGCAGAAGAGTTTGAAACATCCAGGCGACAAGCGAAAAAAGCAAAGCAGCTTGTAGATCAGTTTGGTATTTTGTCATCTCCGAACCCACGGTGGTCGTAAACTACTACCCGAGACCGAAAACTTGGTTAAAAAATTTTATCTCCGAGAAGACATTAGCCGAATAATGCGCGGTAAAAAAGATTTTATATCTGTTAAACAGGATGACGGAAAAAGAACTCACATACAAAAACAACTTCTGATGTGTAATATTGATGAACTTCTTCAGAAGTTCAAGGAAGAATATCCAGACGTACAAGTAGGTTTAACAAAGTTTTTTACTCTAAGACCCAAACAATGTATCCTCCCTGGAACACATATGGTATGTGTTTGTACTTACCACCAAAATGTAAAGCTAATATTGAATAGTAGAGACATAGCTAATCTTACAGCTGGAACTGCTATGGAACTTTCATCTTATAAGGATTGCCTTCGCAAGATGATATGTCCCAATCCAACAGAAACGTGTCATTTAATGACTGCAAAAACACCGCCAATTGAATGTTGTAAGTCTTGTACTGGCTTAAGTGCAATTCGTGATGATTTGAAAATCATATTCGATAACAATCGAGTGACAGAAGTGCAGTTTAGAAAGTGGCTTGGCACAGACCGATTCACATTATCTACTCTAGTACTATCTACTGATGATTTTGTAGATAGCTTGTGTGATGCCTTGGATACTCTGAAACCTCATGCTTGTAGTGCAGAGACACAGGCGCTTTATTTTAAAAATCTTAAGGAGACTATAAATAAAGGAGAAATACTCATACAATGTGATTTTGCAGAAAATTATAGTTTCGTTTCGATTTTGCAGAAAATTATAGTTTCGTTGTCCAAGATGCTGCCCAATTTTTTCATTGGAATAACGACCAAGCAACACTTCTGACTTCGGTGTTTTATTATAGAGACGGAATTGAAATAAAAAATGGCAGCATTGTTATGATTTCAGATGACTTAAAACATGATACAGCCACTTTTTACGCTTACCAAAAAATACTACACAAACACCTTTTTGAAAAAGCAATAGTTGTGTCTAAAATTATATATATAACCGATGGTGCCTCTCAACATTTTAAAAATAGATTCAATTTTGTGAATTTATTTTATTATAAACATGATTTTAATACGAATGTAGAGTTACATTTTCGCGCAACGTCTCATGGAAAGGGGCCATGTGATGGTCTTGGGGGAAATCTCAAACGTTTAGCGACGCGTGCAAGTCTACCATTACCTGCAAGTAGATCAATCGTTTCACCAATAAGCCAATATAAATGGGCAAAATCATCTTTAAAACAAACAGCGATTTATTACTGCTGCAAAGATGAATTTTTTTACAACCCCGGTTTGATTCTGCAATAACCATTTCAGGAACTAAAAAATTGCATGCCTTCATTCTGACAACGGAAGGTATTCCTGTAAAAAGAACCAGTTGCGTAGATGCTCAAGGTATAATTGTAAAAATTATAAAGTAAAATTGTTCTGAATTTACAACATTTTTCAGTGATGATATGTTTTTTTTGCGTGAACTTTAGCTGACAGCTGCTTTTGACACTTTTCACGAATCTGTGCTGACTCCAGAGTAGGTGCAAAAAATCGTGTTCTGAATGTCCGAAAAACCGTCACTGAACACTTTCGGACAGATATTCTCAAGCCAATTCGAACATACGTAGGCAAATTGCGGAAAGACCTTCAAGAGCCAAACATCTCTATTTTATCCCTAGTGCCTAGTCTCCCATGTGGCATATGAGATTTGAAAAAACAAAAAAAATGACAGCAAGAGGCATATCACTAATGACAGTTCTGATAAATTCAAATGTCATTTTTTAAGATCCTGTACAAAGTTCGCTGGTTCCAGTTGCTTTTTTTGTTATAAATTGTTGTTTTACAATGTTAAGATCGAAAGTTATTCCTATAGCAATCGCCGAAAACAGGCGGAACCTTATACAGAAACGGCAATTGGTTGTGACGCCAATAAACTGTGAAAATTCTTCCGATGGCCGGCGTTTGGAGCCGAAAGACGCAAGTATCGTTCTGTTTCCCGGTCAAGGATCACAATACGTGGGCATGGGCAAATCCTTATTACGTTTCCCACAAGCACGTTCCATATACCAGCTGGCCAGTGAAATTTTAAAATATGATCTATTAAAGGTCTGTTTGGAGGGCCCCAGAGAGAAACTCGACTCAACCGAGTTTTCTCAACCGGCAGTTCTCATAACATCACTAGCCGCCCTGGAGCAACTACGTGAAGAGAGGCCCAAGGCAATTGAGAATTGTGTTGGCACCGCTGGGTTCAGTTTGGGTGAGATAACGGCGCTAGTATTTTCAGGAGCGATACCCTTTGACAAAGCTGTGAAATTAGTACAAGTCCGTGCACTGGCGATGCAAGCCGCTTGTGATAGAATTAAAGGCGCCATGTATATGATAGTATATGGACCGGATTCGGAAATAAATGAAGCATGCAATCAAGCGAAGCAATGGTGCCTCGAGAGGGGATTGGAAAACCCAACATGTATGACAGCTAGTTACCTTTATCCGCATTGCAAAGTTTTGGCCGGAAACGTTGAAGCTATGGAATACCTACAAACGAACGCGTCTAAATTTAAATTTCGCCGAATGAAACAAATTCCGGTCAGTGGAGCGTTTCATACGCCAATGATGGAATCGGCCATAGAACCTTTTACCAAAGCCCTAAAGTCAATGGAAATAAGTGATCCACTAATAAAAGTGTATTCTAATGTTGACGGGAAGACATATAGAAATGCCAACCACATACTCAAGCAACTGCCATCCCAGGTGAGGGAAAACATACTCCAATTAACACGATCGAATTTAACGTCTCTTTTTTTTAGATTGTGAAACCAGTTAAATGGGAACAAGTCTTACATACGATTTACGGACGACAACAAGGAATGGATTTTCCTCGAACATTTGAGTGTGGGCCTGGCCGCGGGCTAACAGCCATGCTGAGTAAAGTAAACGCTAAGGCACACAATAGCGCGTTCAACGTCGAGGCGTAACCTGAGCGGACTTAGTACAATAAACATGGATTTTTAAATATTTGTGTTTTGGTTATTACCCTTTTCGCGTGGCTAGTATGCCCCGATTCACGAGGCTAGCATACCCGGATAATTCAGGTGACGAATATTGTTTTTTAAGTATAACATCATTTAGGCCCAACTGCTTTTAGTCGATTGTACTGACACCACACATCAGTCAGACAGACACCACCCAAGTATGCTATAGGGATTTTGTTGAGGAAAAACTCAATGAAATTAGTAAGTATTAATTAGGCATTCCAGCGGTCCTTTGTGGCGGCACGGATAAATTCTTGGAGCAGGATTCTTCATCAGTGGGGTCTCCGCTATAATTATGTACTTCTTAACGCACACAGTCCTACGGAGAATGAGAGGGACGCGTTTATGAAACAATGGATGAAATATTTTACACTTTCTCACCGTTCCACGTTGCCACGCAATAATGGATAAAACGTCCCTATATCTCATCAAACGATAAGGGTCTTAGGACAATCAGTGTTGAAATGTGATTGTGAAAACTACAACATTTAAAGACAAGAGATGTATAAGGATACATGGATATCACCGGATTGCAATTCAGACCACATCCTAATCATTCAAAATTAAAAGCCGAACCCAAATTCAAAGAAGCGGATCACAGCAAGGCATACGCCCTGTATATGGCATAGAAACTAACGACAGAACAAAACATTTTGAAGCAATATGGCCAACTCTAAAAGTGCGGTAAAGGAGGCAGCGGAAAGCAAATTAGGTTGCTGCAGAGCCCAAGAAGCAAA
Organism: Merodon equestris; assembly: GCA_958301585.1. NCBI lineage: Eukaryota > Metazoa > Arthropoda > Insecta > Diptera > Syrphidae > Merodon > Merodon equestris. Next base: position 73,425,945 of record OY284414.1, on the reverse strand, counting down.
GCCTTGGTTCGACGAAGGAAAAAGTAAAAACTTTAAAAAAAAGTCCTGGAAAATAGCTAAGAGATCACGCGTACAAGATATCAAATCCAACGAAAAGAAGTCAGTCACCTCCTCCGGGATAAGAATGTGCGGCTAAAAACAAGAGAACGATGTATGCAGGGCTAAACGATACCAGGCTAGATCAGGATTTATTCGCAACAAAATGGGGAGCTCGTTTCGAACCACGAGAGAGTTGCAGCCCAATGAAGGAGATATTTCGATAAACTGCTGAATGTACATGGAGAGCTAGCAGCAATGGAAAACGAAAAACACAGAGGTTCGGGAAGTACTGCCAACCATTCAGGAAGTGAAAGAGCAGTCCATTGGCTTAAAAATAACAAGGTTGGAGGAATCGATCGAATACTATCGGTAATTATAAAATATTCAGAAGAGGAATGTACAGAGAAGTTACATGGGCTCATCACAACTATTGTATATTCAACAATGAAACCATCCCCGAGGAATGGGAAAATTCATTCATCATTCCACTATTTGAAAAGGTGACCGAACAATAATTACTCTGGAATATCTCTGCTACCAAGTTGTCAATGATACTGTCAAATATTATCTTGAATACACTGACACCGTACGGAAAGGAAATAATTGGAGGCTACAAGTGTGGCTTAGCTCGACGATTTGACGCCACCATAGGGGCACTTTATTAGCTTAATGCAAGCCTTAACAAAAAAAAAACTTAATTAACTTATTAACTAGGTGACAGGGTGGAAAAGATTAAGGAGAGGGTGAAGGGTTGGGGTATAGGGCAATTTTAAGGCTGGGCTTTTTGAGGTGAAGAAAGAAAAGATTGGTGTTAGCTTTGCGTAGAATTCTGGACACTGGTTCGTGGTAGCCATAATTTATGCGGCGAATGTTTATACGGAAAAGGGGCGTGGACCGAAGGGCTGTCAATGGTTCCGGTCAAGTCGTGAATAAATAGAATATCTGCAGCATCACGTCGTTCTTTAAGGGGTTGGAGGTTGATTAGATTTTAGGCGATCCGTATAATAAGGTTATTTAATTAAGGTTAATTAAGGGGAAGGCCACGAAGGGCAAACCGGAAAAACTTACGGGATTCGTAAGAGGGGACCAGACTTGGCTAGCATATTCGAGAAGGGGCCGAGCGAAAGTGATATATTATGATTTCGTAACGTAAGGATTCGAAAATTCTTTGGACCAACGTTTCAAGAAACCGAGGGCAGAGTTAGCACGTTTGATAATGTTGTCGATATGAAGGCGAAAGTTGAATTCACGGTCACAAATAAACCCTAGATCAATCAAGAAGTTGACAGGGGGAACGGTTTCATTACGAATAATGTAGGTTCTAGGTGGTGAGGAAGAGCGCTTGCAGGAGTAAGTGATGGCTTGGCATTAACTGACATTGAGTTCGAGATGGTTTTTTTGATACCAAGTTGTGAACCTGTTACAGTCCAATTGGAGACAAAAAGTCTACAGGGGATATGTGTTTAAATATTTTCATATCATCGACATACATGTATCGAGAGCTGAGAGTTCAGAATAACGCTGTCAACATCATTAATGGTTAGAATAAATATCAGTGGGCCGAGATGACTACCTTGTGGGACACCGGAGGTAGCATTAATTGGATCGGAGATAGAAGATCTGAAGATAACCTTATATTGTCGAGTGGCTAGATTTTCACTATACGACAGCTTTTAAAAAATAAATGGAAATTTCACAAAACGTTTCACAAAAGTTAATGACACTGATACAAGTATGCCCAAAGGGAAACAAAGGATTCGTTTAAGTAGGAAACGCTTTATCTGAAACAGAGATATGTGAAGGATTAAAACAAGGAATTGACACCAGTTCTTTTTTATTTGGTGCTGGAATTCGGAATGAGATCCCTTCAAGAAAACGAGAGGTGAACAACCCTTAATGGAATCACATCTTTCTGGCTTACGCTAACGATCCGGACCTTCTGGAAGATAGAATCGTAATAATAACAGTGACATTTTACAGATGTGAAACTTGATCACTGACATAGGAGGAAAATAGATTTTGGTTCCTTAGTTCTTAAAGAGAATCTATGGTGGAAAACAGAACGCAGAAACAGGCGAATGGAGGAAACTGAAATGCAATAAAAACCAAAATGATGTAGAATGCACTGAAAATGTATTAAAGTCTATAAGTCTTTAAGAACTCAAGAACCTTTGATCTTGACTCCACTCAGCCCCACGCATTGTGCGAGTAATGAAATCGCAAACACTATCATGGGCGGGACACGTAGAACGAATGGACAGTGAACCAACAATCAAAACAATATTGAGTGAATAACTCGAAGGTAAAGGACCACCAAAAAGGACGCGCCGTAAATGACAGGACAATATACGGATAGACCTAGAAGAGGAGAAACAGAACAGCGAAACATGGAAGTAATCACTCATGACAGAGAGGCTTGGCCAAGGTGGTCAACGGGGCTCTTCGGAGTTCCAAATGAGGAAAATACTGCGAATATCGATGACTTGACTACTGGGATTCGAACCTGTTGATGGCTTCACATAATAATATAATGTAACATCAATCGTATTGGGTATTAACCTAGGAGTAAACAGAACACACATTTTTCTCTCATTATATTTACGCAAGGAGTATGTAAATACTCAATTCATTTTTAAAAGTATGAACATGAGTTTGCTGTTTAATAAAACTACAAAACAGAAAGTAAATGATGGATGAGAACGTCTAGACAGATGTTCGAGAATCAAAATTTTTTTTCTGTGTATTCTTCAAGTAGACTAAGGGCTTTTAACTTTTCTCATCTCTGGTCCGCATACGATGGACAAAGGCAGCACCTTTATTTTTCCGGAAATTCTCGAATGGATCATTCATATTAACTCCCACACCCTGTAAAGGAATAAAGTCGGTTAGAGGTGATTAAGTCAAAGCGAAGGAACCATTTACCTTATACATATCCCTTCGATCTCGAACCTCTCCCCCAGATATTGGTGTATCGATTCCCTGATTTTTCGTGCCAAGACCAGCTCCTGAACCAGCCCAACCCATTTTCATGAGCATTTGATGACCTTTGTTGGTTTCTTCGATAAATTCATTTGATTTACCGTAATTGCTTCCACTGAAATAAAGTTTGTGAACTTATTAACCATTCAACCTAGGGGACTGTAAGAAACTTACAAGAAACTAGGCGGTGTTACCGATCTTTCTCTCTCGCGGCGGGTATTGTTGCGATCTCGTGATTCTCTGTCACGTGCCTCTCTATCCCGTGAATCTCGGTCGCGTGTTTCACGATCGCGTGATTCACGTTCTCGGTTTTCGCGTTCTCTCGTATCACGATCACGATCCCGATCACGTTCACGGTCACGTTCACGATCTCGATCTCGGTCCCTTTCTCGCTCTCGTTCTCTTGGCGGGGAACTCCTGCGTGGCGATCGGTTTCTTGAGTTATTTCCGTAGCGACTTCTGGGTTTCTCATGAATTGATGGTGAACGAGAACGCGATCTGGAACGACGGGGCGATCTTGATCTCGATTTCGAGCGAGGTGACCTGCTCCTGCTTTTAGATCTTAACATAAGAAGAGTAATGATGTTATGCAACAGGACGAATAGAGAAATTTGTGAAACGAATTACCTGTAGCATCGTTTGTTGGTTACTTTCTTGGGTTTGATAGTTTCCAACATAATGGGACTCGGTGATTTTGACTTTTCCCTCGTACCGTCCTTGAGTTCTTCCTCTTTTTGCTTTTTTGCAGCATTTTTAACTTTATAATACTCGTAAAGACCGAGTTTCTCCCAGCCTTCGCTAAAATTCCAAGCAAAAAAACCAAAATGGTAATGTAACGAGCAGCGAATTTGTTTTTGAAAAACTTACTTATCTCGTGGACGATCATGGCTCGGCGGGGCAATAAATGCAGCTAGTGCGTTCATCAGGCGTTCGTTTTGCGGGGTTGGAGCAGGCAGGCGTATCTCTTCTGGGTCCAGGGGTTTGTAGCTGTAGTCTTCCAAACGTATAAGCGACACCATTAAACCTGCCGGCAAATCGTAATACGGCGCTGTCGGCTTAGGTTCTTCCTCTGGTTCTGTGGTCGTGACAACAGTCGGACAACTTCCTGTTTGCGCTTGCGTTGGTGCTGCGCTTGATGTTGCTCCAGGCGTAAGGAAACCAGGTGGAGGTTTTGATAAGTCTGGAATCAAAAAACTGGGTATTGTCGCTCCATATTCATTGCTTTCATTTGCTGCATTAGCAAATGGATTTTGTACAACTGGTGGGAAATTATTGTGATGTTGTAGCGCTGGTTGTGCAACACCACTACTGCCGACACCGCTGCCACCAGCTCCACCGCCACTGCCAGCCGCGTTGACTGCACTTCCTCCACTATTACCGCTGCCGCTTGCGCTATTGAACTGAGCGAATGGATTGGCCTTAAGTGCCTGTTGGCTGTTAAACATGTTTCCAAATAAAGGCTGATTGTTATGTTCAGGTCCTGAATTATTTATATTTTGTGGTGGATTGCCGTATGTATTTGCGTCAGTGGGCATTGAAATCTTTTGTGCCATCAAAGGTTGTGGCGACTGATTTCTTATCGATGTATTCATATGTTCATTATTCTGCATCATGTTGTTACCCATAGATGGGGGTTGCAGCTGTTTAGGGTCCATAAGTTGTTGTATAATCGCTGCACTAGGCAGCACAGCGGCGATTAATTGCTGCTCGAGCGCCTGTTTTTGCTGTTCAAGCACGCCGATCTGTTGTGTCGCGTGCTGGATAAATATTTGATGTTGCTTTTGGTATCTAGAAAGAAATAATTATCATGCACTGTTCTTATTTGTTTTTGTTTTGGAAATGAAGAGCGTTGTATACCCTTCTAACGTCGACTTGGTAGATTGTGCAAAGTTACTGACAATATCGTGATGCATGTTCATTAAATTGGTTTTGTACTCATGCATTGAAGAATCAGGAGATTGCAGTTTCGATATAACGCATGCATCGAAGAACTTTGCTTTCGATTCCCATAGAGACAACAGTTTTGTAAGTTTGCTCTTTTGATCATTGGTTGCAACTATGATGGCAAAAAAAAAAGAACAAAAAACAAATTCGACGTTCATCAATCGGTTTTAGTCAGAGAAACGTTTACGTACTGAGTTCGGCGCTGCAGAACATCGGGATGACAACATTTTCGAGGCTGTTCTTAAGGTCGTTAGCGTTCTTCCTAACACTGAAATGTTTTGTATGGAATGATCAGTATATTGTTTTACAAAAAAAAAATTAAATGGTCTGGTGTGCTTCTAAGAAAATAGACGGGAACAGTATCAAATTGATATTTATGATTGCAATGGAGGTTTGTAGGTGAAAAGCCTATTTCAGGAAACATGATTTTTTATTTATTGGGAAGTAGGCTTTAAACCAATTTTTTTTTGAATTCTTTTAAAAAGTAAAATCCAATTCCCTTAATGAATTTCACCGAATTTTTTTCTTCGTTACGTTGGAACATATCTCTCCAAACATACGTTGACGTTGTCAATAATTTCAATGGCAATTTGGCATTTCTTCACAGAAATGCGACTCGCCGGAGCATTGCTCAGGAGCTGTTAAGTAACCTGAATGACGATTCAGATTTGCTGAGAGTTGTCACTGTACTGAAGTACCAAGACCGAAAAAAGAATGCCAAATCCGGGCAAATATGAGATTTTGCCGGCCTCAGCCACCGTATACACCGAAATCGGTCCTTGCGACCTATTTCTCTTCCCTAAAGTGCAAAGACGAAGGGACGGCATCGCTGGAAAAGCTCAAAGCTATACCAACAAGCTTATATTAGAGGTGTTTCGAGGATTGGATAAAACGCTGGCGTAAGAGTAATATACCTGAGCGGGATTAGTTTGAAGAGGACAAAATACATTTTTGAGAAAAATAAAAAGAACCATGAAAAAACCTCGTTAACAGGGCATCGACAGGTATGTAATATGGAGAACATGGAGTAGCCATTACAGTAATGAAGAGAGTTTTTTTTACCAGAAAGTGAAGTGAAAATGCTAACGCAGTAAAATCAGAATTGAAATCTGCATGATAACTTGTATTAAATCACAGCCGGTGCTGGAAAATATCACTTTTGTAGCCTGTATATACAATATGACAGTCAAAATACCGCTGTCGGGCAGATTGATCCAATCGTTCTGTACAAAGACGAGGATGAATTTCGTCAACCTGACAGACAAAGTTAAAATGGCATGGAAAGTCTAATATTAGGGGTGCAACTCAGTTCTCACTGTTTATCAAGATACGGCTCCAGTAGAAAGTGCTGGTCGTTGTGACGTATCCAAAACGTAATGAACCAAGCTTAGACATATGGTAAACAAACCGCTTTGACACATTTGTGATTTTGTTTTTGCGTCATATACTTTTGGTTGTGAAAATGTCTGATTTTGTGCCAAATAATCGTCATTTGCAGGAAGTGGTGCTTTCCTTCTTTCATTCGAAGAAAGCGGCGGCTGAAGCGCATCGAGAACTCCAAAATGTTTACGGAGATGCTGCTCTAAGTGAAACAACGTGCCGTGATTGGTTCCGTCGCGTCGAGGACGGTGATTTCGATGTTGATGACCGTTCGCGTGAAGGAAGGCCAAAAACGATGAGGATCCTTGCCAAACACAAAAAGAGCTTGCTTCAGTATTAGGAGTTACCCGCCAAGCTATTTCCAAGCGATTGCATGCGTTAAGAAAGATTCAAAAGCAAGGAACTTGGGTTTCTTATGATTTGAAGCCGTTGAGCGTCGTTTTTTCGCCTGTGAACAACTGCTCCAGCGGCAGTGATGAAAAATGGATTCATTACAGCAACCCAAGGAGAAAAAAATCATGGGGACAGCCCGGTCATACTCCTACGTCGGCTCGGCCGAATATTCACGCTGCGAAGGTTATGCTGTGTATTTGGTGGGATCAGGGCGCTGTTATTTATTATGAGCTGTTGAAACTGACAAAACCGTCACTGGGGAACGGTATCGAACTCAATTGATGCGATTGAGCCGAGCACTGTGCGAAAAGTGGCAACAATACGAGCAGAGGCACGAAAAAGTGATTTTACAGCATGACAACGCTCGGCCTCACGTTACCAATCCCTTCAAAACCTACTTAGAAACGCTCAAATGGAAAGTACTTCCCCACTCGTCATATTCCCCAGATATTGCGACGTCCGATTATCACTTGTTCCGTTCGATGGCACATGGTCTAGTTGATCAGCAGTTCCATTCATATGAAGACATCTCAAAATGGCTTGATTCGTGGATAGCATCAAAAGACGAACACTTCTACCGTGACTGTATGCGAGCTCTGCCAGAAAGTTGGGAAAAAGTTATCGCTAGCGATGGGCAATACTTCGAATGATTCACTTGTAACCGTTTTTTCACAATAAAGTAGCATTTTCACAAAAAAAAAACAGCGAGAACTTAATTGCGCCCCTAATAATGTTTCAGGCGCATTTGGACTGACTGCTGGGTTTCCATATTGAAACTTCAAAGTAGTACGTAACAGTGCTTAAAAAGGATGTGTTAAAAAGAAAGTAGATGGATTGACGCTTTGGCATGTAATTTTTTAACAAAATATTTAAAAATATCGAGACAAACTCACTGGCCGACGCCAGAGCACTGCTATTTCAAATCCGCACAACATAGTGAGACATCTTTGAATCTATTTGGGGACGGAAATTGGACGAAGTTAACTACAATATATGATATTCACGAAGAAAGATGCACGATCCGACGTCTTGGTGAGAACGTCAGCATTGGCAATTATAGTCGGGTAAGGTGAAAAGTTTTCGGCCTGACAATGAAAGACTGTGTTCAGTTTTCACTATAAGTTTTCACTATATATAGAAGGGTTTTTTCTTCGTGTTTTCCTTCTAAGATATTCTTTTTTCGTAACCCTAAAATTTTCATCAAGGAGAATAATGTTTCAGTTGAAAGATAAAATACATCATCGTTTCTATTATACGAGGGTGGTCCGATAAGTACTTAACCTCACCGCCAGATGGCGGTAATGCAAGAGCAACCTACTATCGTGTAATACATTCTAGTAGACGGCTACTGCCGAAATTTCAGCCAAATCGGACTCGTAGTTTTGTTTTGACCGCGTGTGGAAGCGGGAGTGTCCGCGGATTTTAGAAAAATGGAAAAAGAGCAATATCGGTGATTCGATTCTTGTTTTTGGAAGGGAAATCGGGCAGCGAAATCAAAGAGCGTTTGGATGTTGTGTACGGTGACTCTTCTCCTTCGATGGCGACCATCAAAAATTGGTTTAACGAGTTTCAACGTGGTCGCACGTTGGTTTTTGATGAGCCACGTCCAGGTGCCCCGAAAACGGCTACCACGGAGGATAACGTGACAAAAATCCACGATCTCGTATTGGCAGACCGCCGATTGAAGGTGCGCGAGATAGCTGAGACAGAAGGCATTTCAAAAGATCGCGTGGGTCATATCCTGCATGAAATTTTGGGCATGAGAAAGCTGTCGGCGCGATGGGTGCCGCGTTTGCTCACTCCGGACAGCAAGCGCAACCGTGAGACCACTTCAGAGCAGTGTTTGACGCTGTTTAAGCGAAATCCGAAGGAGTTTCTGCGTCGTTTCGTGACAGTCGACGAAACATGGATCCACTGGTACACAGCAGAGACCAAGGAACAGTCAAAACAGTGGACTTCACCCGGCGACCGTTCTCCGTAGAAGGCGAAGACTGTCCCATCGGCCGGAAAGGTGATTGCCACCGTTTTCTGGGATCCACAAGGTGTGATCCACATCGACTACCTGGAGAAGGGCAAAACGGTCACAGGGCTGTACTATGCCTAATGATTGGGCTGATTCGACGCCGAATTGAAGAAAAAACGGCCCCACTTGGCGAAGAAAAAAGTGCTCTTCAGCCATGATAACACACCGGCTCACACCTCCGCCCTCCCCACGGCCAAATTGGGCTACGAACTGCTGCCCCATCCACCGTATTCTCCAGATTTAGCCCTGTGCGACTTCTTTTTGTTTCCAAACTTGAAAAAGTCACTCGCCGGGCAGAAATTTCAGTCGAATGAGGAGGTCATCGCCGCCACGGAGGCCTACTTTGCAGACCTCGAGAAAACGTATTTTTCAGACGGGTTAAAGAAGTTGGAGCATAGCTGGGTCAAGTGTATCGAGCTAAAAGGAGACTATTTTGAAAAATAAATCGCCATTTCTCCAAAATTTTTGTTTTTCTTTTGTAGGCTAAGTACTTATTGGACCACCCTCGTAATGTAAAATACTTGTACGAAATAAAGTTCTAAGTTTTCACTATTTTCATTCAAAAAAATGTATTTTCCTACATAATTTTGACCAACAAATCGTACTCAAAGTCTTGCAGTTTTATCATCGCACCCTTGTTTAAAATTATTTTTTTCTTCTTCAAGCCTCTCATAAATTAAGGCATCCAGTTGGCCAAGAAGGTTGGAGTAATATTCGCCTGTTATTATTCTGCCTTTTGTAAGTTAATCAATTAACAGAATCCCTTTCAGATCGACGATGCAATTGACTTTGCTTTCTTTGACAATGAATGACCGGCTCCCACCAACTAATATATCGTTGGCGTGTAGTGGTGGGTCCATGTCTCATCCAAGGTGACAAATCGCCGCACTAAATCGTTCGAATTTCCTAATTGGTTCAAAGATCGGAATTCAGCAAATTAGGCACCCATCCTACGCAATGCTTTCACATGCCTTATTCTTTGTGCAAGATTTTTCGCGCCCTTTCTTTCGACTTCCTTCACCTTCACTGATATATCGTCCAACGCACTTTTTCGATGGTTTCCGATGTGGTTTCTGGCCGTCCTTCACGTGGGCCATCTTCGAGGGATGTGCGCCTTCGTTTAAATTCAGCTGCCACTTTTTAATGGCCGGCATCTTAGGAGCAGCCCCCATAAATTTTCGTCAATTCCGCATAAATTTCCTTAAGGGTTAATCCATCCAAAACAAAGACTTTTATGACCGCACGATATTCAGGTTTATTCATTTTAACGAAACTTGTCATACAAGTTTGCTGATTGGAACACCATCTCTTTGCCAGGTCGACAACTTTTCACTTTGCCTACAACCTCCGAAGTAATCAATGCTCCGCAATTGCAAAAGGCATTCGGTAAAGAGACGGTTGAGTCTTGGTCATTTCGAGAGGAGAATTCGGCGTGCAATAAATCAGCCTATTTTGCATTCATGGTGAACGGAGAAGGCCCAACGAAGAACTCTACTGGACCATGTACAGCTGTGTTCAAAATAAAAGCGGTACCTTCATTACAAATTTATCATTAAAATTTATCTTTGTAAATACACATAATAACCACAATATTTTTTAGAATCGTATTTGAAAAATGGGCCGAGGAAGGCACACCAGAGCTTATAGATCTGATATTAAAACTAATATCCGAAGGCAAGTACAAATCGAAAGATCACAAATGCATAAAAGGGGCAAAACAAACCCGAACCAAGAGGACATTAATGCAAACTGAACATAAGAAATGTCGGAAAGATCAAGTGACTGCATGACTGAACAACTACTTTTTACGACATCAACGGAAATAAAATAAAATCTGCAATTGGCTGTGATCACCTCAAAAATTCGCAGATGTCTCGAAGAAATTGGGTTATCCTGGAGGAGCACAAGAAGAAAGCCGTTGTTAAACCAAATCGATATAGAAAAACAACACAAATTTGCGTCGGATCACCTGAATTGGCCGGCCAGCAAATGGCGTAATATTTTGTGGTCGGGCGAATCCCAACATTGCGTGATGCGCTAGCAGTGGTCTTTGACAATTTTTGGGAAGGCTTGCAAATGCAGCTTATATCCCAAAATTAATAAATCGGTTAAGCACAACGGAGGAAAAATAAGGATTCGGGCTTGTTTTTCTTTTTATGGTCCTGGCCCAATATATCGCATAAAAGACAAAATGGATGATGCCTCACGCTGACGAGGATGTCACAGCAATTAGTTTTATACAGGATATTGACCGGAAGCACACTAGAAGTGCGCTCGATATATTCCCATTTGGTCCAAAGATACCAGAGCTAACGCCGGAGTTGAATCATCCGTGTACTACCTCAGGCTTTTGACATTTCGAAAGGGATCACCGCTTTCCCAAGCTGTGCGGTTTGGGATCAATATCTCAAATCTTTTGGCAAAGGTGGTCGTGTGTGTTAATGCGTCCGAAACTGTGGTAATCATATCCAGCTCAGGAAGGTATTATAGTATGGACATGTGACCCAATGTTCTTAATATTCGGTCCGTTTCCGAGCAGAGGAGTCTGATTGCACTACGTATAGCCCCCTTTTTAATAAATAATAAGGTGCAGTGGAGTAAATCCGATTAGTGCCTCTTGGGCTGCTGTCGGGCAAGTTGGAATGGCGCCGGTAATGCCGAGACATTCTAGTCTCTGAAGGCGTTGAAGTTTAACTATTGTAGTTCAACTTTTGTCCACCATAGAGGAGACGCATAAGTGATGATAGGTCTTACTATCGACCTGGTTATAGGTCTTACTATATACCCAGTGGATTACCTTAGGTTTTCATTCACAGGTTTTACCGTAGATACGTCGACAGGCTCAAAGGGCCTTAGTCACCTTTGCAAGTTTGCTTTTGATGTTAGAATTCAAGTTAGCTTTTCGATCAAGGTCAATATCCGACTGTTATTAATGTCAACCAGTGTGAAGTGTCTGATAAACTTGTCATTGCTAATGAATTCAATTCGTACTTTACTAATATAGCGAAGAATTCATTACCATCTCCTATTCAATCTGCGTGTCATCAATGTGGGTCTCAGCACACTTCTGTTGAACAAAGTCAAAGAAATAGTTTTGTTTTCGACCAAATTACGCCTCTTGAAGTATTTAAAGCCATTGGTACCCTAAAAAATTCTAATTCTTGTGGAGTTGATGGCATTACCAGTCTTATGCTCAAAAAAATTGCTAGTTTTGTGATAGATGTGTTGGCAGATATTTTCAACAATTGTGTTATTGAAGGCGTCTTCCCGGAAGCTTTCAAATGTGCAGACGTTCTACCTCTGCTCAAAAAAGGTGCTGCTACGGAAATCTCCAACTATAGGCCAATTTCACTTCTTCCTGTCCTTAGTAAACTTTTCGAAAAACTAATAAAAAGCAGAATAGTGAATTTTCTTAACTCAACTAAGTTCTTCGTTCCTGTTCAATTCGGCTTTCAAAAAGGGAAATCAACCGAGGATGCCCTTTTACAATTTTGCTCTCAAATAATGGCAAACCTAGATCGGACAAAAATGCACCGCAGGCTTATTTATCGACATTACTAAGGCTTTTGATATGGTTAGCCATAATATTCTAATAAGGAAGTTGGAAAAGGCAGGTTTTCGTGGCTTCATGCTTGAATGGTTTAAATCGTACCTTCAAAACCGTTCACAAAGAGTGAAATTGGACGAAATTAGGAGTGAAATCATGCTCTACAATTTGGGTGTACCCCAGGGTTCGGTACTGGGACCAATCCTGTTCCTAATTTACATTAACTCGTTATTTCTACTTGACTTTAAAGGCAAACCGACTGCATTTGCCGACGACGTGGGTTTTTCCCATGGTTGCAACAGTCCCTTGGATTTGATCTCAGACATTAACTGGGACCTTTGTTTACTGCGCAACTGGTTTGCCCAACATAACTTGGTAATAAGCAAAAAAACTAAAATAATGCACTTTAATTTGACAGCACTAAACCTCGATGCTAATGTCTATTTTCATTCATCAGAGATATACGTTGTCCATCTGCAATTGTACCCTTGCTCCGTCTGTTCCCTCTTTTTGTAATGACTTAAGCTGTAGCGATAACTGCTTCTTAATCGAAAACATTGACGAGTTTAAATATCTAGGGCTTACCATTGACTATAAAATTACTTTTTTAAATCACATAGACTATTTAAAGAAATATTTTCGAAGCACAATTAGACATTTCTTCTATCTAAGAAAGATCTGCTCTAAAGAACTTCTCAAAATGGTATATCATGGCATTTGGGATTCTAAGCTGCAATATGGAATCACGTGCTGGGGTGGTGTATACTTTAGTAGAATCCAAAACTTACTAACGCTGCAGAAAAATGTTCTGAGAAAAATATGTGGGAAACCAAGTAAATATCATTGTTATTCGTTGTTCTGTGACTTGAAAATTCTTCCTGTAAGGCATTTATACTGTTTTAAAGTTCTAAAGACTTTCTTTATGAGGTCTGGAAACCGCAATTTTCGTCTGATCTCGTCTCATAATCTACGTGTGAACTTCTCCAATTTGTTACCTGTTCCAAAGTTCCGTACCACAGCCTATCGTAATTTTTACTCCATCCTATCCATTCGACTATTTAACAAGCTTCCTCGATCACTCAGGACAATATCAACACCTGGACTTTTTATAAAGCAAATAAAGCGATGGCTTTTGAATTACAATTATACGAGCTTAGAATTTCTTATTACTGGCTCCGAGTTTTCATCTATTCACTGACATATTGGTTTAATTGTTGAATACTTTGTCTCTTCAAAAAATTCCCTTCTTTTTCTTTGTTTTGTATTTTAGTTATTAATTTATCTTAAGTCTCAAGATGCTGTCATTGTTTTATATTATTCTATAGACTGTGCAAATTACACATGTGTTTTTCCTTAATATTTTGTCACCCCCTATTTTGTCTTATTTATATTGTATTTTATCTTTGTAAAGTGGCATTCGACACTATTTATTACTTGTAATTAAATACAGGATGTCACCTAATGCATATAATAATAATAATAATAAAATATCTATGTATATATTTGATTTCTTCTGAAAATCCAATGTTTGTACTGTTTAGGGAGACGGGGCAAGTTTGTATGTCAACGGTTAGTTGACTATATGGCGCATTAAGGTGGCGCAGTTATTGCAGGTATGGACTATTCTCCTAAGTATTGATAAAGAAAATGATTTGTCTCGAAAACTTAGTATTGTTTCCGTGATATTTTATTTGCTATTTTGTTATTTTATTAATTCGCAATTATTATTTTGCACACATGAAAACTGGTATTTAGTAATTCGTTATTTTTTCTGGGTCTTGTAAAATATAATTTTGAAGAGTTAGTTAATAGTAAAATAAAGGAAATACAGTGAAACCTGTTTAACTGTGATCAAATCAAAATATTTATGTAAGGTTTATAATGCTTATTCCGCGTCACGCTTTGATACTCTTTGTACCTTTAAAATCTCCTCACATATCTCCAAATCGGAAGAAGAGGTCTAGACTCACCAACTGGCAAACTCGATGTCCCATTACTATCCTCATATACGACTTTAATTGAACTCTAATGCTGCCAAACATTTCAACACAAATTTTAACAAATACTGGGTTGACTAATTGCCTTACACGTTTTTAATTTTTATTTTTATTGACTTCTTGCAATCTTGCAAGCCTCGTTCTCATTTCGAAAATGTTTGTTTTTATTCGGCGCAAAACCAATCCAATTACAATAGTTATCAACTGCCTCATAATCTTTGAAGTTCTTCTCTTTTATGGAATTTTACCGATCTAAATATGTTAAAGTCAAATAAGGCAAGGCTCAAGTGAATTAGACAAAAGTAAGAAAGCGATTAACATTATTTCGGGTAATGGTATGTAACAAAAAATACAAATATGAAAAGTATATGGTAAAACCAGTCCGCATGAAAATTCAAAATGCTTGCTTGCTTACACAGAGTGACCATCAGGCATATAGCTGGTCACAGGGATCTCATACAGCCTCGTTCAAAGAACTATTGTAAACGAATTGCATATGTAAAAGGTCTCTACGCGTTAACCGACGAGCAAAACAAAAAAAGGAGTTAACTCTTAGAGGATGAATCTGGAGAAGTTTCAAGCAGATAAGGAAATGTTTTTGTTACCTTTCGCGTTCATGGACTTTTTGAATCACACTGCTGTTTTTTTTTTTTTTTGTTGGAGGCTTCTACTATCTGTTGGAACACTCAGACGCAAATACTGGTCCATTGTACTACCAGACAAACACCTTTCTTTATTGAATTTGTCCGGAGAAAATTGAGGATGGGTTTCAGTGATGTAGAGCTAAGAGATTCGACACACACCACGTCGGCCCCACCGTGCGTGAGCGAAGGCGTGACAGTTGCAGAGAAAGTGTTCTGCTGTGTCATCCTCCTCGCAACATGCAGCACAGGTAGGCGTCTCACTGATGCCAAGCACGTAGAGATGCTTGGCAGAAGTGTAATGGCCCGTAATGATGCCCGCAAGCCTTCTGCAGACATCAGGGCGTACGCGCTTAGTCATCCTGCATCCTGGATATTCCCTTCATCTACGACTATGTGTATTAAAGTCGTTGATGTCGGATTTGACAATGGAAGCAGATAGATCTAAGGCGGGTTCAGGTCCTGAGAAACTCTCTTCTTAGTCCCTTCTAGCGAGTTAATCGTAATCGGATATCTCATTTTCTGGAATCCCAGAGTGACGTGGGACCCATACAAGCCTGAGTGAATTTAGTCTTCCGACTTTGTTCAAAAAGGTCTTGAGTTCATTCACTAAATTGGAGCTGGATAGAGGGTTGAACACAGCTTTGGATGTCATTGCAGACGCATATGCTTTCCCCTTCCATCTATGCTTCACAACATAGTGTATGGCCATTAGGATAGCGTATATCGTTTATTGAAAGACAGACGTATAAAGAGAAGTGCAGTCGAATGTTTACGCGCTCAAAGAAAACTCCAGCGCCGGACGCAGTCCGGGCGAAGACAGTCCATTCCAGGTTCAGTGTCTGGCTAAAGCCAGTCCTGATGCCATGGAATTGTGACTGTGAAATTATAACGCAGTAGGATGGCAGGTGTATTGCGTCGGAGGGCATATCAACCCTAATCGCCAGATCTAGACACCTCTTCCCTTAGCTCAAGGAACACATCCGAGGCCGCTGTTGAGACGTTTTGGGAGGGTCAAGACAAATTTTTTTTTTCTAAGGGAATCATGGGTCAAGAAAAAATATGGACCTAATAACTTGTTAGGGGCCTATGTAGAAAAATAAATCATTTTTGCAACTATAATCACCGGGTTTTATTATCATTATCACTACTTTTGGATCACCCCTCATTTAAATGAATGGATGATACCAGATATAACGTCGAAAGATATTGAAAGATACTTAATCTCGTAGGAAATATACATAAGATATCATTAGAGGCAGTCAGAGTATAAAGACGAAGATATTGAAATGAAGAAGAAACACATTCCATCGTCCAACTTATCCAAAGAAGCACACCACGACCAACAACACAAATAGCTTGCAATGCAAATTACACAAAGGCACGTTAATATGATTTCAAAACTAAAATTCAATAGACTTACCAGTGATGAAGAATATCATTTACTAAGTATATTAGATGTAACTTTTGTGTAAACGTTGCTCCGTTTAATAATGCCCTAAAAATAAATTAACGAAAAAATTGTTTTGGTTTTTGCTTCGCTTAGCCAAATGTTTTGTTTGCGTTTCTTTAACTATCATTCGGCATAGACTCTTAATTCCGTAAAACCTTTCAATCCACAACAAAACATAAGCAAACCAAAATCGTCGAAATCGACTAAAGGTACCATATGGACAGTTCATTTTTAAAACAAAAACAAAAAAAAGTAGTAATCAACTCAATAATATACGTTAAATGATTTCAAATATGCAAAGTTGTTATCCTTCTATTGTCGCTACCAAATTCGAGACTACTCCCCAAATGAGTTCGAGTTCAATTTGCTTTTTTTTTTGTTCGCTTTCAAATTTGTGTTTCTTTGGCGAGAGTCGCTATGTATATATGTTTTTAAATATATTTTAGATGTAAAATAAAGTAGAATATGGATTTGGTTTTTTTTTGATTCAAATACAAAGAGTAAACCATTATCTGACGCGTACTTCTTTAAAAGATATTGCAATACGACATTGTTTTTAGCGGTGTCGGATGAATGCTGTAAAATCCAGTTCTTGCCTAAAATTGCAATTACAAAAATTAACTTAATTTACAAATTTCAATTCAATTGATTATAATTAAAAAAAAAATAATTTAAGTATTAATAGTATGGACAAAAACAAAAAAAATTAGATCTTGAGGATTGACAAGAGGAACGTTTGATCTACTGCAGCGAGTACAGAGCGATATACGCGGTTTCAGTGGTTGCAATTGCATAAACGTGTGTTAATATACATTTTTTTATAAATGTTTTAATTGCTTTCTGAATTGCAGTACCTCTGGTTCGAGCAGACTTTTATAACTTATTAGGAACAAGAGCAGAACATTAGTCTTTATACCAGTTCACCAAATCAACTTGCGGTCGTCATCTGAGCTTCTTTGATTACATGAGCACCCACAAAGGTATCTGGAATTTTTATTATAGAAAACGAAAGAAAATTAGGCCATTTGCCGTGCATTCATGCTTTCTGACACAGGAGGTCAGGCGTGCTATCCTATGGTATTTGCGGCATTAACAACATCTGGAGCCATTTTAAATTTTGCCTCATTTCGTCATTTGTCCCACAGGGACAATGGTCTGTCTGTAGGTCTGTTCGTGCTTTTTCTGCATCAAAATTCGCAGAATTGTGCAGGAGTGTGAGTTAAACCCACACCATATAATGAATTTTTAGAAAACTGGTTATTTCGTCAAAGTGGAAGGTTTATTTTTAGCGACGTTCGGCTTTGAATTCCGTACAAGAAAAAAATTAAGTTGAAATTGTGATAAGTACATCCCCCTGCAGAATAGGGGTTAGAATATACTCGCGGCTTGGAGCACCAGTCGTAAGAGGCGACTAAATTCATTCCCCTGGTTCATGGCGCCATGATAAAATGGCAGAGGTAGGCACAGAGCTGATGACTTTATGCTACCCATACTCACATCACTACACCAACACACCAGACTGGGTGCTTTCCAAACAGCACTTGATTAGTAAGTATAAATTGGACATTGCTTTTCGACTTTCAACGGATCAACCGTTAAGGACGGATATACTTTCGTTTGTGGCGGTACGAAATTTTGGAACAGGATTCTTCATCAGCAACAAATTGTGCAGAACTTAATGGATGTAGTATTTTACAACAACCGAATATCGATGGCTAAAACCCGAGCAGCCCGCTATAACTCCGTACTTCTGAACGTACACTGTCCTATGGAAAATAAGGATGAAGAGGTAAAGGACTTGTTTTATGAAACAATGATATCCCTAAGAAAGGAAGTTCGCCATCTCCTTCGGATACCATGCTATATCAGGGTTTATCCGCAATGATAATGGAGGCCCTTTCGAACAACAAAAAAGTAGCAGCCCAATGAGAGCTAGCAGCAATGGAAAACGGTCCACACAGCAGAGGTTCAGATAGAATTGCCAACCAGTGAAAAGAAGCAATCCATCGACTTAAGAATGTCAAAACCGCAAATACCGATCTGACACCATCGGAAGTAATAAAATATGCGTGAAAAAAAATTAACAGGGAAGCTACATGGGCTCATCACAATTATATGGAAAAATTAAACCATCCTCGAGGAATGGAAAAACGCCGTAGTCATTAACCTGGAAATCCGGAAAAAATTGGTGATACTGATAAAGGGAAAGAAAGGACAAGCTAAAGTACAAAGGGTCTTATCAGAAATATTAAATTAAAACAAGGAGATTGCTTGTCACCACTTCTTTTTAATTTAGTGCTGGTATTCGTAAAGAAATTCTCTCAAGATTAGGAGAGGCGAATAACCCTTAAGGAAATCACATTCGTTTTCGCTTATGCCGGCGATCTGGACCTGCTGGGAGATAGTGAGGAAACAATTAAGAGACACGAAGTCTAATAAAGACGGAAAAGGAAGTAGATTTAGAAGTAAATGAAGAGAATATGAAATATATGGTCACTGACCGACATGGATCGATCTAAACCTAGCACCTTATTGTACTGGACAAACGCTTTGAGAAAAGTGGACGAATTCAAATATCTGGGCATCATATTGACTGCCAAAAACGACTCAAATAAATAAATAAAAAGTTGCACGAGTTGCCCATTTGTGCTTCTTTGCGATGAAGGAATCATTATTTTGTCTCGAAATGTCAAATTCGCATTTATAAAACTATAATAATGCGAAGACATAGACGGGTAGGACACATAGAACGAATGGACAGTGGACGAACAGTAAAAAGAATGAGTGGAAAACCCGTATGAAAAAAACAACCTGGATAGCCGCGCCGTAGACGGGAGGACAATTTATGGATGGATCTAAAGAGTTGGGACAGAACAGCGAAACAGGGAAGGAACTTACTCATGACAGGGAGACTTAGCGAAGGGTGGTCAACGAGACTCTGATCTTACGAGTTACAAATTGCCAATAGTAATAATTGTGATGAGTATATAGAAATGAAATATCAGTAACTGATTTGAGCTCAAAAATTAAAAATATTGATTTTGGTTGAGGAAAAACTATCTTTTAGTGAGCTTGCAGCTAAAACAGGATGCCCTCATTCAAGCATCGTGAGACTAATGGAGAAAAAAGAATATTTAAAAAAGGTTCAGGGCGAAAACGCAAATCAACCCGGACAATGTATCGAAAGATCGCTTTAAAAATGCTGTAAGTACGAGAGCAGAGCTGCGTGAATTTGAATAAGTTGATGTAAGCGCGGAAATGATAAGTATAAAGGTATGGGTGATAGGTTTATAAGACAACCAGCGAAAAACATCTCTTAACCACAAAAATGAAAACGGCTCGTTTGGCATTGGTGACAAAGTATGAAAATTGGCCGCAGCATGATTGGAGATTGTTGTGTACCAATAATTTGCCATAGCTTCGGCGGTCAGCAGGTGAAAAATTTAGTGACTAGTTAAAAGTTAAGAGAGCAAAGTTTCCTCAAAGCCGAATGGTTTGAAAAAAAAAACATTCAAAGCGTTTATTCGAATCATGTTCCTACTCTTAGGACAGTTGAATAGTGATTTGTCAGATAGCGATATTAACTTGAATCATCAACTCCATTGGATTCCAAAATTGGACCACAAGGATCCGTGCCACCGTAAGAAGCCGAAGCGGGCGTTTGAACGATGTCATATTCCATACATAATGGTATACATGGGTCGTTCATCTCACAAACAGCTTGTTTTCTTCCAATTCAACATCTGCCCGCCCTTATTAAAAATCCACATTGTTCAAGATCCCTATAAACTTAGACAGTAACGAAACTCCTCTATGCAGCATCCAACAAAAATGACAAAGGAGTTTCAGAATTACTGTTTACTTTTTGGAATGAATATACGATGGACAGAAGATAAGCCGAACCATGCAGGACATCAGGGTTCTCTTTTGATGCGATTTTCGACAAACACTACCTGTACTGGCTATTGATGCTAAGGCTGCCGCAACAGGTATATGCCTCAATGAAACGATTATTTCTATAGTCCAAGATTGAAAGATAAAAAAGTTTTTGATGTAATGTGTGAGTCCGAAATCTGGTGAAGGTATTTTACCCGAAAGCTATAACCAAAAACACTATAGAAAATCGGAAGAAAGGGTGCGAAACATCTTGCACAAAGAACTGGAATGTGAGAGCTCTACGCAAGATGGGAGCCGCATTTACCGAACGCCGATCTTTGGACCGTTTCACTAGTGATCCGAACGATTTTGTGCGGCCATTTCTCCATGGATTAGATATGAGTCATACTCCACTTCAGAAACAAAACTGTAGTCCAATAAATGGGTGGAAGCCGGTAGTTCAGCGCCAAAGTAAGTGAAGTCGATCGCATCTGTTGGAAAAGTCATGGCCAGACGTAATTCTTCTTCATTATGAATTAGCCATTTTAACGACTAAAAACTACAAACCGACTGTAATTAACAATAGCATTTCGTTCGTAATTAAAGTTTACATGTCAATCAACGACGTAGTTGATCAAAATTATGGTCAGCAAATGGTCTTCTTAGACGTATTATCCCACTTTAATGGGAAGAACAATTTAGTGATGTAAAAACCTCAACTTGTGCTCGTCCGACAAAGCCAACCAGAAAATCGCCTTTGTAACTGAGAGTGTGACCTGTCTGTGTTAATTTCGAGACGACCGCAGGAACTAATCCTATCCGCAACCACCTTGCATCGCATTTTCCATACAAATTTTACTTACACGCACCCTGCCGTATTTTCATTGAATGGGTGCTAGAATTTAATGACAAGATTATTTCAAATAACGAATCTAATATCTATTTGTCTGAGTGAGTTAACCCAAGAGAAATAGTGAAATAACCTCTTTAGTCCCAAGTGACAGTTTGGTGAGGTTTTTGGGTTAGCGATACGATGTTGATGCGAGCGCTTCAGCGAATGGATTTTTTCCCTGAACTTGGGGTTATGGATGAGAACGACGTTTATTCTAAACAGAACAGCGCACCGCACTATAGAATTAATGAAGACGTGTCTGTATTGCGAGATAATTTTTTTGGACGCTTTATTTCTCAACAGGAAGACATCCGTTGGTTGCCGAAACCGTGCTATTTATCACGATTAGGATTATTCCTTTAAGGCTATGATGACAATGTTTAACCAGCGATTCATGCACTCAAGGCCATACCAACGCTGATATTTCCGAAATAAAGGCGCTAGACGTAAACATTATGAACAAATGTCTATTTGTAGGTAGAGCCGAGATCTGGCCGATCACTTTTGAGATGACTTTAGAAATCGTTGGAAAAGTCATTAAAATCCGCATAGTCATATAGAACGGTGAAGTTATAATAAGCGACTGAGGTAAATTTTGATATTCTGGAATAGTGACTTATAATGACACGAGAATGACATTTTGGATGATAGGAGATTCCGGTACAAGTTAACACTTGTTAACAAGATTCAGAAGAATTTATATGAAAGAGTACTATAATTGCTAATCAGCTGGATCAATCGCTAATAGGTTTGAGAGCCAAAAAGAAAATAGTTTTGTGATAGAATTGCGAGAACTACATAAATTCAGGTTTAGGGAAACCTCACACATCGTTAAATTGCCTCGGGGCCTGAGAAAGGCTCACATATCAAATACTTAAGAATATAGCGCTGATACCCGTCTAACATTTCTGAGTATCGTGCAAACGTGATATAAGGGAGACATCATTTTAAGAATCAATCACAGACAAATAAGCGTGCATCTCTTAAAGCACAGCAACAGTTGTTTACCGGATTTTCATTTTCATCGGAGAATCTATAAATTGATTTTTAATCTTCACACAACACCGGCGCATATAATAAGTTATAAAAGTCTACTATAATCAATAACTTATATACTATCGCTTTTTTGTATTCATATTTACCTGCCGATATACTGTCTTTGGTGCAGGCATCAATGATCGGTTGCAGTATAGCATCAAATTCACTGAGTGATATATTATTTTGCTCCGCCTGTTCTTCCAGACTATTATTCTGTGCTTCTTCGATTGCTTCGTCAATTTGTTTTTGCTGTTGTTGCATCATAGCCTAAGTATTGTTTTATAATCAAGGGTAGAAAAACATGTATAAAAAACCGAAAGAGAAATAAATCCAATGCAATTACGTAGAAATTAAAATATGTTAACCCTACACAGACAAGAAACAAAAAAAAATAATAGAGACGAACATGAATACTGGGAGAAGCACTCTGGACCGTATCAGTTGTAAGAACAAATACATAGACAGAGTAAAGAGTGAAAAGTAGAAAGCCACAAGCCCACAGGAGAAGATTTTTAAGAAATAGAGAATTTGCAGTAACATGTCAGAATTTTATTATTTAAAGACAATGGAGATCATTCCTTGTGGTTGACCCATCCGTTCGTTCGGCAATTCATTCACATTTCTCCCAAAATGCATCAAGAAGTGGATGTAAACAGAGCAAAGTTGTGTAAACCCTTTACATAAATAAAAATAAAAGAGTTGTGACCACCTATTGAGGTGCAACTAAATCAACTATAATCCAAAGGAAAAATTAAATGGGAAAGAAAATAAATTACCGTCGGATGATTGGAGGGGATAATCAGGAGGGGAGACATCATTATAGAATAATTTCTGGGTATCCAGTATTGGCGGAGGAGAGCGCCATGAGTAGATAATGATAGTCAAAATCGGGAGTAAATTAAAAAAATAATCATCACCGTTCAAGCCCACATGCTAATAAAATATTACAACTGAAGAGGAGACAAATTTTCTTTTGGAGCACCAGATATACGACGTGATCAGTTAAAACTCACCTGATGCCAGCACACGTAGAACAGTATGGATGCACACTGGCATAAATGCAGAATATAAAAAATAGAAGAATTCGGCAAAATCATGGCTTATGCAGAACTCGGTATATCAATGCGAGCTATTGCAAAGAAAATTAATAGAACCCACATCGATGTTTCCAATGTCTTTAAACTTAGCCCGCTTTATAACACAACAGTTAGATCTGGACGGCCACCAACCTTGACAGTGCGACAAAAGCGACTAATAGTCAGAGAAGTTGCGGCAAGACAACTTAGTGCTTCTGAAATTCGAGCTAAGCTTGAGTTGAAAGTAAGTGCAAGACGTGTGAGACAAATCTTACATGAATCCAACAACCTAATTTGGACGAAAATGAAGGGTAAACCTGCATTGTAAAAGCGACATAAGAACGACCGCCTCAAATTTGCAATATCGGATCTGTCCTGGACTGACGAATGACAAAAGTCATTTTTAGCGACGACAAAAAGTTTACATTAGACGGCCCATATGGTTATCAACGATGTTGACATGATAAAAGGACGGAAACATCTGTAAGTTTGAAAAAAAAATTTCAAGGCGAAAACTCAAAGGTTTGGGCTGCTTTCTGCTTTCGAACGTCTGTCGGCCGAACGTCAATGTGTTTTGTCCCAAATAAAATGAACGCGACAAGTTATGATTTTTTGATTTTTCAACATGACAACGCACCGATTCATCGTGCTGGTGTTGTCACTTCTTGGTTGGACGAACAAAATATTCCCATTTTGAAATGGCCTGCCTTAAGCCCTGATCTAAACCCCTTAGAAAGCATCTGGGGAACATTGTCAAATCTTGTTTACGCTCATGGATTGCAGTACGACAACTTATCCCAGTTAAAAACAGCAATAAATGAAGCTTGGAGAAAAATCCTATCATCAGAGCTTGAAAAATTGATTAACTCCATGCCCCGACGAATGGAGCAAGTAGTACCCAACTCCGGTAGACATACTCGTACACATTATTGAAAGTTTAATTTATTGATTGATTTTCTATTTTTTTTTATAATGTCTTAATAAATGTTAAAGTGGAAGTATACTTTTTTCCTTTGAACAATTTGATATTTATTTTTATTCTTAAATGTATTGTAATTCCTAAATTGCAATTTTGAAATAATTTTTTTGAAGGGTTTTTTAAGTTCAATAAAAATAATTTTGAAAAATTTATCAAAAATAAATAAATTTTCTTTATGAAAGTATTTTTATTTCCTTGGGTGTATAATGACACCGACTACTGCGTAGGAATCATCTCTAAATCGCCAAAGGCACAAGTGCGCGGAAATGAATTTGGCAAATATCTTCCAATGATGCCATAAAGGTTGATAAATTTAATCATTGAGCTTAGTGGGGATGGAGAGAGGGGAACTCGAAAAATAATCGTGTACCCAAGAATGTTCAAGTTGGCAATCTTATGATTCGTTTTAAATCTTGTTTCAGGTTTCAGGTATCCGGATTGTTTTGTGGTTTTTTGTTTTGTAATTAAATAGTTGTAAGGTAGAACGAACTATCCTTAGTATGTTGTCCCAGCTTCGATTTGATAATTGATTCTCTTCGGCATTTTGTCATTTCTCATAATTAAACAAATCGTGAATAACTTTAAACTGAGAACTGGGCTGGCAGCTATCGTTAAGCGGCTGCTCTTCTGTTGTTGATTTCTTAATTTTACTGATATGTTTGTCAAAAGATCTAGTGGTGGCCTTAATTGTCGAAATATTCTCAAAAATAATTCATTAATAAGGACATTTAATATGATCCGGAATTTCGATTTTACAATCTCAAACCTGCTTAAGTGAGCCGTGATTCTGTTACGAAGCAAATCCGTTCGAATAGATTCGAAGGTAGTCTAGCGAAAAACAAAATATTTATAAGGTGTACAACTTTGCTTCCGCCGTTTGCCGGTATGTGGCGATAACGGTTTCAAACATTAGTCGATTTTTGTCTGCATCGTAAATTTGTTCTCGATTGAAGATGTCAGTTTACGAGCCAAATTCTCGTCATTTGCGGGAGGTGTCATTGTTTTGTTTCAATATGAAGAAAACATCGGCTGAGTCTCATCGTATGCTCTCAGATTCTTATGGTGAGGATATTGTTTTCATTGAATTAATCAAAATAAATTGTAAAGGTCTAAATTGAATAAAAGTTTTTGAATTTCCAAAATCGGTTGAGAATTGTTGAAGTTATTCGAAATATACATCGACCCATATGAGATGGCGTACGCTGTATAAGACGGAAAAAAGAACTTAACCTTCCTACGGTCCTCGGGTCATTTTTAACCCATTTTGGGAAAGAAATATTTTTTTCTCTACGACTACGTTTTTTAAGGACTTGATGTTTCTTGACTTGTTCTAAAGTATTGAACTGAATATAATTAGCATAAAATTTTAAATATTTAAATTATTAAACTACAAAACCTCGCAGCAAAAAAATATTAAATATCTAAAATAAACCATGAAAATAGAATACTGGATCAAATTTGACCCGAAGCCCGTCCGCGTCAGTCAATTTGAGGACCGTAGGAAGGCTAAGGAACTGCTGCAAAATTACAAAAACAAGAGCCTTAACAGCTACTTGGCAAATCCACCCCAACTTTCCAAACAAATTATTCCCTTTGGAAAGCAAAAACAAACTAGAGCCAGCCATTTCACATATACCACAAATATTAAACGAAAACAAAACATGGTCTAAGACAAACGCAGAAAAAGCTGTAACATTAGGGGATTTCTTTGTCAACTGCTTCACAAATAAAAAAGACAAAATCCATACCATCTATACTTCCAAAATACAAATGAAACCATTCCAATCACACCGACGACTAAGGAAGAAATTATCACATAAAACATAAGATTAAGCCAAATAAAAGTTCAGGTTATGACATAATAGACGGAAAATTCCTAAAAGAATTGTCTGAACATGTAATCATTTACATTAGAAATATATTTAACCCCATATTTCGAACATGCCTCTGAATTAACACAATTTATAATTGATAACTCCATCGACATCCTTTTAATCTCAGAAACCCACTTTTCAAATAAATGCTCTATAAAAATACCTAAATACAATTTAAATCACACTAACCATTCTAGCGGACGAGCCCATGGAGGATCAGCAATAATAATTATAGACAAGACATTAAATACAATGCTGTTCAAGAATATGCAGGGGACTACAAACAAGCAACGACAATTCAAATAGAGGATGCATGCGGACCAATAATTCTATCTGCTCTGTATTGTCCACCAAAATATAAGTCCTCAGCAGTATTCGGAGTACATGAAAACATTGGGCCCGCGTTTTATTGCAGGGGGCGACTTTAACTCGAAACATGTCGATTGGGGCTCAAAATTAACCAGTAAAAAAGGGAAAAATCTTATGGAGGCGATAACAAAAAAATAACTGCAAATTCATAAGTGACTTCAAGAAAAAGCCAGACCTCATTTACTTCTGTATTACCAAGAACATTAATCATACTCAATTAAGCATAAGCTCCTCTCTTGAATTGTCATCTGACCATTCCCCTTTTACAGTAGAATACTCCACTACTTGGAAAGTACGATGCCCCTTCCTTTCTCTGACCAACCATAAAAACGATTGGAACGCTTTTCGAAGAGTAATTGAAGCATAAATTCACCCAAGGATTCCTCTTAAGACACATCATGACCTTGAAAACGCTATTATACACTTGAATAACACAATACACCTAGCAGCAATTAGGTCAACGCCTGAAATCAAACCTATTACACCAAAAATTATTCGACAAAAAATCAAAGAAAAACGAAAACTACGAAAAAATTGGCAACGTAGCTGATCACCATAGGACTATAACAAATCGACTAAGGAACTCAAAGACCTCCTCAAAGAGCATAATAATCAACCGAAAAAGTAGAATAATTTTAAAACAACATTCAACAGACAAAATATACCGACCCCAGATAGAAATATCTCCACATTTACGAAAATGGCAATAAAGAAAATACGAACCATCGAAATAAAACCCTGCATAAAAAACAACGTAAAATGTAAAAAAGCACCTGGGAATGACCTAATAACAGGAGAAATACTGAAAGAACTACCGGATAGAGCTCTTATTTATATTTATGTAAATATAAATATTTTTAATGCCATCCTAAGAATTGACTACTTTCCAAGGGCATGGAAAGTTTCCAAAATAATAGCAATCCCGAAACCAGGCAAAGATGCTACAAGACCATCATCATACAGGCCAATTAGTCTACTACCGATTGTTTCGAAAATATTCAAAAACTCCTGCTTGACCGTATCAACATACCAGTAAAACAGAAACACCTTATCTCGGACCACCAATTTAGATTCCGACAAAATCACTCTACTATTCAACAGGTTCATCGAGTGACTAACAAAATTCTAAACAACTTGAATAAGCAAAAATACACATAGGCATTGCAACAGCCTTCGATAGTGTATGGCACAAAGGACTACTATCTAAACTTAAGACAATGCTACCCGACTACCACCAACTCATTAAAAGTTACTTGGACGATCGACACTTCTACGTGCAATATAATGACGAACAGTCAAACGAAGCAGGGGTTCCGCAGGGTAGTGTACTAGGTCCTATCCTTTATTTACTCTTTACTGCGGTCATACCTAAGCCACTTACACAGGATGCCATGCTAGCAACATTCGCAGACGACACAGTAATTCTTTCCTCACACTCTTGCTTACAAGCTGCTACAAATCAAACAAAACAGTAGACTGGTTCTACAAATGGGATGTAGATATTAATAAAGAAAAAACAGTCCAAGTAATATACACGATAAAGGGGAGCGCCGTGGCGCAGTGGGTAGTGTGTCGGCCGCTGACGCAAGATGAGCGAGTTCGGATCCCGATAACACCAACGCCATCGAATGATTATTTCGCGGCTTCCCTCCTCGGCGGGGTACTGGCAAAACCCCCCGTTGTACACTTGCCATGAAAAAGCTTCTCGGCTCTCGCCGTTCGGAATCGGCATTAAGCTTTAGGTTCCGTTCACTTGTGTGAAAAACAAATCGCACACAGCATAAGTGAATAAAAAGAAGCTTGGCTATGGCTCTACATGAGCTACGCCATCTAGGGTGTCTGTCTGGCAGTACAATGGACCAGTATTTGTGTCTGAGTGCTCCAACAGATAGCAGAAGCCCCCAACAAAAAAAGAATAAATATATATACACGATAAAAGGCATTCTAAACCTCAAAACATCACAATCAACAACAAAAAAATTACTCTTGACAATTCAGCGAGATATCTAGGCCTAATAATAGACAATAAACTAACATGAAAACCACACATAATCCAAAAACGACACCAAATCAAAAACAAATTTAGGCAACTATACCGGCTTCTAGGAAGCAAAACTAAACTCTCTGTAGCATAATAAAACCAATATGGACCTATGGCATACAAATATGGGGAAGAGTTGCTAAACCAATCATACAACGACTACAATCAAAAATACTTCGCACGATTGTCAATGCACCCTGGTATATTTCTAATGAAGACGTACATCGGGACCTCAATATACCCACTATTAAAGACGAAATCAAAAAACAGTATAAATCACCAAATCAGAATCTCAAATCATCTAAACAACGAAATAGGAAATCTACTTTACCAAGAAGCTAACAGTAGAAGACGACTAAAAAGGCTGACGCCAGTAGATCTACAATCCATATGAATGTTATTATACATATGTATAATTTATGTATGTATCTGAAGTGAGTAAATGTGATTCATGATAACAAATTTTGTTAACACCTTAAAGTAGAAGAAAAGTAACGTAAGAAAAAAAATTGTAAGACACTGGTCTTACGATCTAATGTATCCAATTATATTTTTTAAAACAATTACTTAGAGCCTTAGGACAGATGTAATCTAAACTTGAAAATAAAAAAAATAAAAATATTCCGAACAAAATACTTTCCACAAACATGGAAGGTAGCTGAAGTATACGCCGACTGGAAACCAGGAAAAGACATAACAAAATCATGCAACTGCGGCCCAAATTGCCTTTTGCCAACTTTATCTAAACTCAGGGGAAAAATCCCACACAAAAGGCTACAATACAATATTGTGCCGAACCATAACATTGTGCCGTATCACCAATTCGGATTAAGGCAACATCACTCGACTATACAACTTACGCACAGAGTAAAAAATAAATTCTCGACGTATCTACAGCTTTCGATAAAGTTTGGCAGATGAGACTGTT
Source organism: Merodon equestris (assembly GCA_958301585.1). Classification (NCBI taxonomy): domain Eukaryota; kingdom Metazoa; phylum Arthropoda; class Insecta; order Diptera; family Syrphidae; genus Merodon; species Merodon equestris. Next base: position 73,396,476 of record OY284414.1, on the reverse strand, counting down.
TTACAAACTCAGCAAAGCCTTATCACTAGACCATTACCTGTTATTTAAAAGCTACCTTACTCAACGGCACTTTTATAAGAAATACGAAGACGGATACTCCATACTGCATATCGTACAAGCAGGTGTTCCTCAGGGTAACGTATTGGGGCCACTATACCTACCCCAACAGTGCAACACTCCATGCTAGCCACGTATGCAGACGACACAATCATTTTTCAAGCTAGCAAAAACGTAACGAATGCAAACAATAAGCTCCACACCATACAATGGTTTACTAAATGGGAAATTCAAATTAACGAAGAGAAAACAGAAAATTGACAAACCACCTCTTATAAAAATTAATAACAGCACAAAAACTAATGATCACGCTAAGAACTTGGCTATGGTTATTGACAGTAAACATGAAAGCAACACATTCTAGACAAGAAAAACCAAATAAAAGACAAATTTCGAAAATGCTATTTGATACTTGGTAAAAATTCTAGGCTATTTCAGATAACAAACTATCTATTTACAAAACCATGATAAACCTATCTGGTCATACGGACTACAACTGTGGGGAACTTCAAGAGAAGAACTATTATCAACGCAAGGATTTGGTAGAGGGAAATTCACAAACTGTTGCAAAAGAAATTAAAATGTCTTGCTACAAATACAGAGAAATTATTCTACAACGTACAAATGATGAAATACGTAAGCTCCCAAACGAGGAACAAACACATAGACGAAAACGTAAACGCTACAAACCAACAAACTTAGTTTACAGGTATAGGTAAAAAGTAAAACTGGGGACAGAAATGTGATCCCCTCAGTCAAACACGAGGGTGGATCCGTCAATGATTGCATGGCACCAAATAAAATTGGTATATTAATGTTCATACAAGGCACATGTATAGAAACATATTGAAGGAAAGTTACATTCCTAGAATCTAAAAAGTGCATTTATCTGACTATTAGTTTATAATTATACAATAATTGAATTAAATTTTGTGATTTACGTTCTAAAATATAAAAAAAAATAGACTTTTGTATGAGTATACAGAGTGTCCCACGAGCAGTGTGCCAAAAAGCTAGAGCGTGTAGGTCTGGTCAAGACAAGAAAAAAATCGTATGGGAGGGGGAGGGTCTATTCTCCCCCGTTTAGCCGGGAGGGGCAATTTTCTAAAAAATTGACTTAATTTGGAAAAAAAATTATTAAAAATCAACAGTTACATCCACAATGCCGTGATATACTTGTTTGTAAAGCCAGAAACCTCTTCTTTCATCTTGTTTTTGAACGAAGCTGTCTTAAGGAATAGTTTTTGAGAAATTAATTTTCAAACTCAAAATTTTGAAAAAAAAAAAAATTCGAATTATTTTTTTCCAAAATTGTATGTAATTAAGTACTACTTTTTTTCAAAAATTCAATTCTCTTATTAGTTTTTAGTTAAAAACAGAAAACCGGATGCAAAAATGTCTTGTATTTTTTGAGAAATTAAAAAAAAAACCCGAACCACTTTTTTCTAAGAAAAACCTTTTTTTGGTTTTAACGCGGCTGGACTTGTAGGCAGATTAATGTATGAAACATTGACCTCTTTTTTATTATTTTTAAAAAATTCGGAGTTTTATGAGGATACAATAAAGTGACACAGTATTGGAATAACCCTGGGTTAATCCTTTTTTTTCGTTGTTTGTGGTTCGGGTTTTTTTTTAATTTCTCAAAAACTACAAGACATTTTTGCATCCGGTTTTCTGTTTTTAACTAAAAACTAATAAGAGAATTGAATTTTTGAAAAAAAATAGTACTTAATTACATACAATTTTGGAAAAAAATAGTTCGAAATTTTTTTTTCTTCAAAATTTAGAGTTTGAAAATTAATTTCTCAAAAACTATTCCTTAAGACAGCTTCGTTTAAAAACAAGATGAAAGAAGAGGTTTCTGGCTTTACAAAAAAATATATCACGGCATTGTGGATGTAACTGTTGATTTTTAATATTTTTTTTTCCAAATTAAGTCAATTTTTTAGAAAATTGCCCCTCCCGGCTAAACGGGGGGGAATAGACCCCCCCCTCCCGTACGATTTTTTTCTTGTCTTGACCAGACCTACACGCTCTAGCTTTTTAGCACACTGCTCGTGGGACACCATATATACAGGGTGCCCGTCAATTTTGCAACGAGTGGTATCGTTTCCAATGAATGTCGTCATCATTTTTTCTTTTTCCTTGCTCATTCTCGTGTGCGCACACGAAATTTGAGTGTGTAAAATAATAGGTGCGTTATTGTAAAGTGGCATCAATTCTTATAGATTGATAAAAGTCGTAAGTATTTTACCCTAAAATAAGATATGTTTATTCAAATTGATTAAGCTTTAAAGGATCAAAACCCATACGGATTAAACATGGGGCGTAAGGCACATTGCTCCGAGGAAATTAGAAAGTTGATACAATCTTTGCGACAAGAAGTTTTTTGCGGAAACTATTGGCTGTTCACAGAACATGGTCACAAATGCCTTAAAATGGCGCCAAAGCACAGAAACGAGGTCTGCCTCTCGCAAAAAACAACCAAAGTAACCGATCGCCATCCTTTACCACTTCTATGCAAGTAAAAAAAAAGACCTGGGATTGGATTTAAATGCTTCGAACATACGAAGGATCAATTTATTTGGCGCAGATAGTGGCAAAACCTCGGTACACTTTAAAAACCGTCAAGCATGGAGGCGGAAGTGTGATGGTCAGATGTTTCTTCTGGTATCCAATATTCTGGATAAAGAATATTATGAATGCCGAAGGGTACATCAATATATTGGAAAACGTTATGCAGTCTTTCGCCGAAGAAGAGATGTCGTTACGGTGGACATTCCATCAGGTCAATGACCACAAACACACTTATAAAGTGGTGAAGTCCTTTTTTCTAAATAAAAATATTCACGTTATGGAATGGCCGGCGCAATCTCCAGATCTAAATCCAATAGAAAACTCGTGGGCCGAGGTCAAGAGGTCACTTGGTCATTCCAGGCATAAAAATAAGGAGGAATTGTGGCAATCAGTGCGAGCCGCATGGAAATCAATCCCTGTCGAAAAGTGCCAAAAGCTCATTGATTCTATACCAGGGAGATGACAAGAGGTCAAAAATAATAATGGGTTGGGAACCAAATATTCTTGCGAAATACATTACTAACATGTTTTCATCATCTTTTTTCGACGCAAAAGCAGTACACACACCACACACTTTGCACACCACTGTAGTTCCAGAATAAGATTTGAGATTTTTAGATTGATTTGAAAAATCTATTAGAGTGGCTTAGCTTGGGGTTAAAGGAAACAACAGAGGATTGATAAAACTGAAAAAGAAATTAAAGTAAACACCCTTCGCCGACTGATAAAGGTTTACTTAATACGCAGAGGAGAAGTAACAATTCCACTTAAGTTACAAAAAGGCCAATTTGTAGGAATGTAAGTTATAGCAGCAATCGACAATAAAGTCATAGACAAGAAATTGCGACAGGTCATGGAGAATATAGTATTGACTGGCCCATGATACAAGCATTATCAGCAAATGGCGTGCAGCTACACGCATGAACATCGATTCCAACTGAAATGTGTGATGAAACAAGAATGGGACGATGGAACCATGAATAGTGGATCAGGCAACTTTAATAAAGTGGAAGATGATGCACCTAGTCTAGTCATACTGATACATACTGATACAATTTTTTACTGCAATCATTTTAAAGGTGTACAACTTTGCTTCCGCTGTTTGCCGATATGTGGCGATAACGGTAAGTAGCGGTCGAAAAAAAACAGATCGCAGACGTCAGGCAGTTGGCTTGGATCTCGGTTAACAGAACACCATTAGTCGATGTGTGTCTGCATCATAAAGTTGTTCTCGATTGAAAATGCCAGTTTACGAGCCAAATTCTCGTTATTTGCGGGAGGTGTTTGTTTCAATATGAAGAAAACAGCGGCTGAGTCTCATCGAATGCTCTCAGATACATATGGTGGGACGCTATTAGTGACAGAACGTATCATGAGTGGTATCAACGCTTCAAGAACGGTGATTTTAACGTCGAAGACCGGCATAGTGGTGGAAGAGAGAAAGTTTTCGAAGATGCAGAATTGGAGACATTGCTGAGTGAAGACTCGTGTCAAACTCAAGAAGAATTGGCACGATCAGTGGGAGTGACACAGCAAACCATTTCAAAACATCTCAAGGCCATGGGCATGATTCAGAAAGAAGGAACTTGGGTTCCGTATGAGTTGAAACCAAGAGACGTTGAACCGCGTTTGTGTGTTTGTGAACAGTTGCCTCAGAGGCAAAAACGGAAGGGATTTCTGCATCGCATTGTGACCGGCGACGAAAAATCGGTTCATTACGATAACCCTAAATGCAAAAAATCATAGGGATCTTCAGGCCATGCTTCCACGTCGACGGCCAAACCGAATATCCACGGCTCCAAGATCATGCTCTGCATTTGATGGGACCAGCTCGACGTCGTGTACTATGAGGTGTTAAAACCAAGTGAAACAATCACAGGTGCTCGTTATCGAACGTAATTAATGCGTTTGAGCAGAGCATTAAAAGACAAAAGAGGTCAAAACGTACTTGGACACGTTAAAATGGAAAGTCCTACCCCACCCTCCGTATTCTCCAGACATTGCTCCCCCTGACTATCACCTGTTTCGATCAATGGCGCATGGCCTGGCTGACCAACACTTCCGATCCCATGAAGAAGTCATAAATTGGATCGATTCGTGGATCGCTTCAAAAGATGAACAATTTTTCGACGCCGGATTCGTACACTGCCCGAAAGATGGGAGAAAGTAGTGGCTAGCGATGGAAAACACTTTCAATCATACATGTGTAACCAAATTGTTTCATTAAAGCCTCAAATGTTGGGAAAAAAACGGCGAAAGCAGAGTTGTACACCTAGTATCATTGAAGCAAAAATGAAAGCAAAAATAGAAAGTTATCTTAAGGCGGTAACCTAGAAATGCTCACAGACCAATTCTGTTCACTGACGAGCATTTTTTTACTACCGAAGAAACTTTTAATAAACAAAACTATCAAATGTATGCTCAGATATCAAGTGGAGCTTCAGAACTTATTACAGGGGTTGAAAGAGACCACCCTCCTGCAAATGTAATGGTATGGTGGGGAATGATCTACGATGTCATAGCAAATCTCAGTTTTTGTGAAAAAGGATTCAAGACTCCGGCAAAATTTTACCAAATCATTGTTTTGGAGAATGGGCTGCTCCAGCCCACAAGCGAAAAGCACTCGAGTGGCTAAAAAAAAATGTACCCGACTTCACATGATCATTGACAGCTGGTAGTCCGGGCTTCAACCCTTTGGATTACATGTTGTGATTCGTTTTAGAGGGAATGACTAGCTCTGCTCATCATGGAAGTATTGAGCCATTATCGGCAACTTTCCGATGAATGAGGTCCTTAAAGCGATTGGTAATTGGTCAGAGCGTCTTAGGTCGCAAATGGCAGTCATTTCGAATGAAGTTTTTGATTACTTATAGCCAGAGATTCGACAAATAAAATGTATAAATTTGTTTTTATTGTATCATCGCGCATCACGCATTTGTATCAATATTTATGACTAGACTAGGTGCGGAACAAAATATATATATTCGTGGAAATCTGCTTGAACAGAATATGGTAAGGTTGGCTACTGATAGCAGAACTTAGTTTCAGACCGCTGAGTACATACGAATGTGTTAATTGAATTTGAATGTCAGCCAGTAGTCAGTTCAGGGAATCACGTGTGCGAAAAGTGGGTTTAAGTGCAAAAGTAAACAATAAGTTTGCAGACTACTTAATAGGAAGAGAAACAGGACAAATTGCCAGTAATCGATATGGTTTAGCACATATTGTTCACTTTCATACGTTTGACATATGTGACCGATCGTCCGAGTCCACGTAGACTCCACGAAAAGTGAAAAAAAAACAATACACCTAAACTTAAAGAGCATGACTTTGCGCAAAATAAATGTTTGAAATGTTTTTTTATCAAATGAATAAGATCTGTTATCCCGAATTTAGAATTGAAATGCATACCGAGTGCTGGGCCGTAAGGTTGAGTTCCGATTGATGAATTTGCTTCCGAAAAGCGTTTTGTTGCATATTGATAGCTTCAATTTGTGCAGTGATCGTCATCGATGTGGCGTTAGCATTCCCTTGACTGGTGCCATGTCCGTTGCCCCAGAGAGCGGCAGGATTGTTTTGCTGATTCATATTGACCGTCTGCGGTGTTTGATGTTGGTAGCCAGGTCCAGTGGCGCCACTCATTTGTTGCTGCTGTTGACCAATCGATTGCATATTTGGGTTGTCGTGAAAGCTGTGCTGCTGCTGATGGTGCTGTCCACTCTGTGTCATATTTGGATTATCGTGAAAATTGTGCTGTTGTTGTTGTTGCTGCTGCGATTGCTGCTGTGGTCCGCCTGAATGAAAGTGATGTGCCTGTTGGATTGAGCCTTGTTGTTTCAAAACTGCAAGTAAACTCGTTTATTAATACTTATTGCCAACGATTGGGTCGTTTCTGATATAGATTTTTTATTCTGGGACTGAAAACTATCCCAGAACTGAACTAGTATGTAGAAGACTGATTAACTGAACTCAGATCATAAACTGAAACATCTTACAGGCTTGTTCGGCTGCCACTCGCCATTCGTAATAATTGCAATATTCGCCACCGTAAAGAAAATCAAATTTTGGGTTGCCCTGTTGTTTCTGTTTGGTTATTTGCTCAAACTCAGGACCATTGCGTGCGACAAACTCGGCTAGTTTATCAATAATGTTGCGGAGACTGGCATCTGCAATGATGGAATATGTACGGGTAGAAAGGTATGCTACTGATGGTTTAATAGCGTTTCGTTGATATAAAATACCTCTGGGTGGTGCTGGTCCATCCATTTTTCAAATGCATACGATAGTTAGTAATATTTTTCCCAATTAATTGTGAGAAACTTAAATTACAGTTCAATGCGATTTTTATTGTGTAAAGAATTTGATCTGTCAAGTCAAATCAACGCCATTTTTTACACTCTGCCTAGCAAACCGGCGGTATATGGTGAAGTTGGACGCGATTGGTATTTATTTTATATTTTAGGGGGAAATGCATTGTCATTGCTTATTCGATTATTATTGTTTCCCAAAAATGTGCCAGTGTAAATGTAACTTTAAATTTAAATAAAATCTTTTGTCTCACGCCTAAGATAAATAAACAAAACATACTGCACATTATCCCAATTTTTTATTTGTAACAAATAAAATGTTAATTCACAATTTTTTAATCCATATTGTGGGTAGACCCTCAGCTTTAATTGACATGAATCTACCGTCAAATTATGGTAGCTCACATAAAACAACGAATGCAACTGTCAATAACAGAGTTGACACATTGTTGCTGTATGTAAAAAAGAAGATATGAAAAGATAAAAAATTGGCCAGCTTCCTGTAGTTTTTGGAGGAACATTTGCTTAGCTTATCAACTTCTAGTTCCAGTTGAAACCACTGAAGAATATGAGGTCATAGTTAAGGCCGCCAGAGACAGACGAAGAACCACGATGGCATCCAGCAAAACGGAAACGATCGTGATTCCTACGTCGAATGACAAAAAATACAATTCAAGCAGGAATGCCGGCTCGGACGAACTGAAGATACTCTGCTTTAACCTAACGCATTACAATAAGACAACAAGATTTTTGCTCTGCTGCGTTGGCGTTTTCGTGCTTTACATACTCTATGGCTACATGCAAGAGCTCATTTTCACGCTGGAAGGATTCAAGCCGTTTGGTTGGTTCTTGACGCTGATTCAATTCTTCTACTACATACTGTTTGGACTGTTTGAACGTAAATTAGAGAACAGGAATGGAAAACGTTGTATTCCAATGCGAACCTATGTGATTCTGGCTGCGCTCACCTTAGGCACGATGGGCTTATCGAATTCGAGTCTAGGCTATTTGAACTATCCGACGCAGGTGATCTTTAAATGTTGCAAGTTGATACCAGTCCTCATTGGAAGCATACTCATACAAGGCAAGAAATACGGTCCATTGGACTTTCTAGCTGCTATTGCCATGTGCCTGGGATTGAGCCTTTTTACGTTGGCGGACTCACAAGTCTCGCCTAATTTTAACACATTTGGTGTAGCGATGATATCCATGGCTCTCCTGTGCGATGCGGCAATAGGAAATGTACAGGAAAAGGCAATGCGGGAACATAAGGCGCCCAGCAGTGAAGTAGTACTCTACTCCTATGGCTTGGGATTTTGTTACTTATTTGTGATAATGGCGATCAGTGGAAATCTAATGCCGGGACTTAACTTTTCTCTAGAGGTGAGTGCTGTCCTAATACATCTTGATTTGTCCTTACAGAAACGTATCGTTTACAGTATCCTACGGAAACATTCGGCTATGCGTTCCTATTCAGCTTGTCAGGCTATTTGGGCATCCAATTCGTCTTGGCGCTCGTCAGATCGAGTGGAGCACCAATCGCAGCAACTGTTACAACCGCACGCAAGGCCGTAACGATTGCTATTTCCTTTGTGTTTTTCAGTAAACCGTTTACAATGCAGTAAGTTCAAAACCACATGGTGATTTGAGAGCCTCTAATTTATTCTTTGTTGCAGATACTTATGGTCGGGGCTTATAGTCGTTTTCGGGATATACATTAACGTGTATAGTAAAAATCACAAACTGACCTTTCGCGATTTAAGTGTCAAGTGCAAAAATCTGATGAATGTATTAGGGAAGCAGTCGGACAGACGTTTTCTCATGGAAGTGTAGTTTAGTCGCATAAATTGAATACCACATAAGAGTAAAGAGTATCATGACGTAACGAGCTGTTTATTTTTATTAGGGTCGTAGAAATGTTATAACAATAAGTTGTCATTGTTCAGTTTTGAAGCTAACATAGCAGCAGGGTAATATGGTTGCTAGTATGAACCTTCGACTGTCATAAGGTACGCTGGTCACTTTTCTCAAGATCTTGGAGAAGAGACATACGCCTGAGTGGAACTAATCCACTCGTAAGGCGAAAATTGACAAACGACGAAATTGACCAATATTTACAACAAATAGACGTCGCAATAAAACGATCATACCAATAAATATAGATCACCAACGATGAGCTGTACTTTCCAATCTATTGCAGGATGAAAGGATGTTTCTCCAAAACAATTATAAGAGACAGACTCACCGCAACATGAGGCGATCTTCATTAGAAATCATTTTAAGCATCAGCCTATATAGAGCGGTGAAGTGCGGAGGTTCTAGGTTTTGGAGGCTTGCAGTGTGTGCATTGCTCTCCGAAATGTAAAGAGAATGTGCATTATAGCACCTGAAGCACTTCAACCCAATATATTCTGGCCGGCGATGTAAACGGCAAGTATATTGGGGAAATAATACACCCAACACTAGGGGGAGCCTATTAAATCATTGGTGGGTTCCACGCATTACTGTATATTGACTGAAGTTGCTCGCAACGGATAATTCATCGTTTCCTAGGAGCGATTCCTATTTGAATCTTACGCTGATAGACTCTCGACTGACACAAACGAATGGTCTATTAACTGTCTACGGTCCATTGTATACGACAGTGGCCATTGCGGACTATATGCCGTGATCACAGTACCTGACGAGTTCGGCATACTCTGCCATGTATGTCCTAACGTACCCCTCCTATTGCAGTAGGGCCCCTGACGAAAGCGCTCACTTCGAGCGCTTCCTTCCTTACGTCGAAAACGAACCTACCGAACTACGAGATTGATAGGCACCTGAAACAAATTAATGATTTAATTAAGCAGACAATGTACAGTACAATACCACGCTAACGACATTACGATACAACATACGTGTACCGAAACGCAACCATTTACGCACTGCATATACAGAAAGTAGACTCAGGACCATAACGTCACTGATTAAAAATATCGAACAGTTTACTTTTTAGTTTTGAATTCATTTTTATTTCATTTATTTCCTGAATTTTATGGTTTTTGCTGGAACAAAGGGGCATATCTTGTCCAAGTTTGCTATCCTCTAAAACACAAAGCGGCAAATGCCGTCCAGTTTTCCATTTAATTCTGCATACAATGAAACCTTGTGTCACAGTAGAAAATAAAATATTTTGTAAATTGTCCCAGCAAAAGTTTTGCATCTGTAGTTGCAAGTACTGCTAGGTTTGCAGTATTTTTTTTGTTTATTTTTCCCGCGTTCATTGGGTTTATTCTGTTCGTATGCGTAAAGTCATGATTTATCACAGTGATTCCTAAAGTGGTCCACGGGAGACTCAAGGGGGTTTATCGGTTAGGCTGGTATATGGATTAGATAGCCTGTTTATTTAGCGAGGATTCCCTTTTTTAAGAAGATCAGCGACTGTTACTTGTAGAAACTTGTATATTTGATAATCATTGCACCGCGTGTCGAGACTTGTAAAGCGCCGCCATCCCGCTCGCGACGCTTGTTCAGACGTGCAAAGGGGCGAAATATGTATGACTTGTGCTATGCCTGAAATCTTGCATGAACTTGTCTGATTCCTCACCAATGTAAATACGAATGTTGCCAAGGAAAGACGCTCATTTGTTTCTGAATTTTGAAAAGAAAAGTGTGAGTGAATCGATGTCAGTGTTTGCCAGTGCCGGAAAAAGTAAGTACCTGTACATTTGTTATGTTCGCGTGTAGTATGTACGTAATATAAATTAAATACTGAACAGGGCCATTACTCGATACTTCTTTAAAAGAAGAAAATGCCGAGAAAAATTGAACTTTTGATATTATACTTTTTATAATAAAATTATTTATTTGCCGGACTGTGGCGATTCACTAAAGGAGAGATATAGCCCCCGTAGTTGCTAATGCTAGATGACTAAAAATATTTTCATAAATTGTACTAATTTACTTAATAAATAATAATTGAAATCGTGGAGTTATGATGTCGAAATATTCTTTAAAAGTACATTAAGAGTATTTGGTCTCGAATTAACAGAAATGTATCAAAATATATAATAATTAATCAAAAATGTTTTATATTACATTAAAATAGTTCCAGCCGTTTTGTGAGGACCTCTTTTGGGTCTTAACGGTTTATTGCTCCTATTTCTATTCTGTTAAAAAAGCTATATCCTGTTAAAATCGCCTTATGATTACTAAAACAAAAAAAAAATTATTTCTTTACGGGTAGATAACTGATATGAGACATGACTGAGTCTAAGAAAAAATGTCGACAGTACAGTGTTGATTATTTGAAATTTGGTTTTCTTCCATCAAAGGCAGACAAACGATTGCCCATATACCTTTTATGTAACAAAATGTTGGGCAATGACTCTATGAAACCATCGAAGCTCGAAGATCATCTGGGAAGATGTCATTCTGTTAAAATAGGCAAAGGTTTAAAATATTTTCAAACATTGAAGGAATAATATGAACAGAACCCCACCGTGCACAGAATGTTCGCTTCAACGTCTGAAAGAAACGATGATGGCTTGCGGTCATCTTACAATATCTCATTGCTTATAGCGAAATCTGGAAAACCGCACACCATCGGAGAGCAGTTAATTTTACCCGCCGTCGAAGAGGTTTTAAAAACTGTTCTGCACAAACGTACTCAAAAGCATTCCTTTGAGTAACAACACTGTACAACGACGCATTGATGAAATGAGCTCTGATATTGAAAGCTTCTTGTGTAATTATCTGCAAACAATTCATTTCTCTATTCAACTGGACGAGTCAACTTTACCTGGTAATGAAACATTAATATTGGCATATGTTCGATTTGTCTTGAACGAAAAAATCCATGAAGAGCTGCTATTCGCGAAAACTTTAGAGGCGGATGGTTAGGTTAGGTTAGAGAAGGGGAGTGTGATGGTTAAACATCACTTCCACTCGGAGGCCAAGAGGCCCATTGTGATTCCCTTCGTTTGTGTGGGTACACTTAAAATGAACCTGTCCTATCACGTGGTGGCTGAAACCACCCCGTGCTCTTGATGAATTTTAGAAGATCCGATATATCTGCATTAGCCACGTCCGCAATCTCTGTAAAGAATCTTTGGCCTAGCGACACTAGGCGTCGATTCTGGAGAGCTGGAAAGTGGCAAAGCAGATGTTGGATCGTCTCAGTTTCTTCCTCATCGCCGCAGCTCCGGCAGAGATCGCTGGATCCCGAGTCCCATTTCCGGAGCATTGCCCCAATGGGACAGTGTCCTGTGATCACTCCGACGAGCATACGGATCGAGTTTCGGTCCAGCGACAAGAGCTTCTTTGTTTTTCCGATATTGAGCTCTGGCCACGATGGTCTTATCGTGTAGCTGTCCTTTCTTGTAAGAAAAGACGAGTTGGCCTCTTTGATGATTGTGTCGTTTATGATCCGGTATAATGCGCTGATCGGTGGTTGCAATGACGTGTCCGCTTCGCTGATGTCCATTTCAGAACCTTGCCTGACCAATTCGTCTGCTCTTTCGTTCCCTGCGATTGAGCTGTGGCCCGGGACCCAGCAGAGTTTAACTTTGTGGTGTCTGATGGACTTCAGTGAGTCGCGACATTTCTTGACAGCCTTTGATCTCGTTATACGGGATTCTATTGACTTCAGTGCAGCCTGGCTGTCTACGAAGATATCAGATGGTGGGGTAGGTGTTTGGCTGCTTTCGAGAATTTCTGTTTGAAAAACGCTGCACAGATCAGGGAATCTGAATGATTCCTGTTTGTGGAGGGTATCAGAGTAGAACCCGGCCCCAGTGCCTGTGTCCATGGTCGTGGTCGTTGATTACGGCGTTTGATAGCCACTCTTCTCTGTCGGGGAAAAGGATAGGTATACTGAGAGAGAAGTCATTTTGGGGGGAAATATAGTCGGTCGTAGTTGCGAGGCTACTAAAACCATGTTTCCTTCCCAGGTCGTCTATTATTTTAAGTATGGCCGCATGTCCATAGTTGGCTTGCTTCCACAGAGAGGACTCCCTTAGTCTGGGAGCGCTATTTGCAGCGCAGCCTTTTATGAATAGATCCAGGGGGAGGAGATGAAGAATCATGTCCAACCCTGCTTACGGCGTGGTTCTCATGGCTCCCGTTGTACAAACAGCGGCTTACCTTTGTACTTTGTTGAGCATGTTCATATAGCTTTTTGTGCTGCTAGCAGTCCACCAAACTAGGGCCCCATAAGTTAAAATGGGTCCGATGATTGCTGTGTACATCCAATGAATGATGTACGAAGGTCTTTTTGGCATGCATAAAAAGCGTTCAATCCTTTTTTCATCCTTTCCTCCAGGTTCCTTTTCCAGGAGAGTTTTGAGTCAAAGCTTCCGCTTTGAGTTTGAGTGGAGTGTCCTCTAACTTTGGGGGTGCAAATATCGGAATTTTCCTTTTCCTGGTGACCGAGCTGGTCCTCGGTTTTCTGGGGATTTATTCTCAGACCGTTCTGTCTTGCCCACGAGGAGAGTTCTCTCAGCGCAGATTCCATAAGTTCACTGATTGTTGGTAGAAATTTACCTTTTATCAAGATAACCAGGTCATCCGCGTACGCAATGATCTTTGCGTCTTTCTCCATAAAGAATTTGAGGGTTTTGTTGACTGTAAGGAGCCACAGTAGGGGGGAGAGAACACCTCCTTGTGGTGTGCCTCTAGTTATAACTTTCCTTATAGAACTGTGTTCAATGTCTGCATTGATAATTCTGTTCTTCAACATATTTTCAATCCAGATTACAATAGATTTGTCTACTTTGATGTCCTCAAGAGCTGTTATTATGGCCTCTGTGTTTACATTGTTGAAGGCCTCTTTTAGATTCAGCGAGCCCTCAATTTCACGGACAACACTATGCAGTGCACTTTCCACTGATCTGCCTTTGAGGTAGGCGTGTTGAGTGTTGCATAAGTTGCGTGAGTTGATAAGTCCTCTGATGTATAGGTCAAGGAGTCTCTCCAAGGTTTTTAATAGAAACGACGAGAGAAAATTACCTCTATTTCTTTTCACTGTGTTGGGATGTACCCCGTCCGCAGGCAATTGGAAAAAATACTTACGAGATGGGGTACAGTGTGGATCTGTGTTTTTTGAAGCATCGCTGGCAAGATATCGTCCGGGCCCGGAGATTTAAAGGGTTTGAACGAATTTATTGCCCATGATACTTTATCCGCTCTTGATCTTGTTTATCACTTCTTCGGTTGTGTGAACCGTAGGAACCGTCGTCTCGAAGGAGACTGTGGTTTCAGGGGTTTTACAGCCAGGGAAGTGGGTTTCAGTCAGCAGTTCTAGGGATTCCTGACTGGATTCTGTCCAAGAACCATCTGGTTTAAGGATGAATCCCGGCACGCAGGGGTCCTTGGATAGGATCTTCTTGAGCCTTGCGGCTTCGTTGAGATCCTCTATTGATTCGCAGAACTCCCGCCAGGATTTAGATTTTGCTGCTCTTGTATTCGTTGAAGCTGGATTTCGGTTCTTCGGTTCTTTTGGAGATCTTTGCTCTATTGAATAGAGTTCGGGTCCTGGTTCTGAGTTGCTTTAGCTCTGTGGTCCACCAGACTGCGCTTGTCTTCCTGCGAGCACGTTACAAAGGACAGGATTTGTTGAAAGCCGCTTTCAGAATTCTCTCAAGATTTCCGACTGCATTCTCAATGTAAGTTGGATCAGGATTAGTGGTGGCTTGTGGCGGTACTAACCTGTTGGCAACTAGGTTTGAGAAAAGATTCCAGTCTGTCATCTGAGGGTTTCTGAAAGGTTTCGGTTTTTCTTTATCAACGTTAAGGTTGAAGAGTATCCGGTTGTGGTCCGAAAAGGAACAGTTAGTGGACACTCTCCAATTCTCTACTCGGATAGAGTCAGACTCACTTAGTAAAGTGAGGTCAATTACCTCTTCCCTAACCCGGTTGCGAAACGTGGGTGTATTACCTTTGTTGCATATGTTGAGTTTGGTGGAGATTATGAAATCGAAAATGGACTCACCCCTTTTATTAATGTCGCTGCTTCCCCATTGAGTGTGGTGTCCATTGGCGTCGCAGCCTATCAATAGACACAGTCCGCGTGACTTGGCGTGTCGCACAAGTGCTCGGACTGCGTCTGGAGGTGGATCCTCCTCATCGTATGGCAAGTATGCGGACGATAGGAGCAAAATTGATTTGTCCTGTTGTTCGTACATTATCACCGTGAGGTCTCCATTGCTGTATGTACCTAGGAGAAAAATGTTTGAGTATTTCTTGGCGACTATACAGGTTCGTAGCTTACCTTCGGTATGTGGATAGTATAAATTATACTCCTTAGACCTTAATCCCTGAATTTTGTTCCTAAGGAGACAAGGTTCTTGGATTAAGGCTATATCCACATCTTCCTGCAGCATGTACATCATCAAGTCGTCGGTGGCTGCTTTGCAGTGGTGTAAATTAATTTGCACCACTAGCAGCCTCCTTTGACTTGCCGCGTTCATTGGGGAGCCTTACCTTCAGGGTTCCCAGCCCGAACTTGATGTTGCCAGATCTGCTGCGGGTGACTTTTGGTCAATGGTAACCATGAGGTCCTTTCCCACTCCGTTCTTACTCTTGGCTGAAGAAATTATTCTCCAGCTGTGAGTGTCAAGCTCTTTATTCTGCTTGTCAATTAGCTTCAATATGAATTCGTCCTTTTCGGGAACCGGTGGAGGGATCCATATTGAAGCCAACATGCGAAGCGGAAGCATCGAGCAAGGGATAACCTCGAGTTTAGCGTTCTGCCAGATTTCGCCACAATTGTCGATTGTGCGCTCAAAGAAGTCTAGGGACCTCCGGTTGTCACAACCGATGACTTTGACTCCTTTCTGCCAGCCTGCTACGTCGAAGTTGATCTCATCGCTGCTATCTGCGGTAAGCATCGCTTCTAGTATTTTGGCTTCAACTATGAGCCAATTGTCGGATGTTATCTTCCCATCCGGGTTGGAACGGTCGGCAATAGCCACTTGTAGACTCATGGGAAGGTTGAAGCTGTCTGATGTTTTCGCCTTTTACGCTTCTTTTAGAGTTTCTTCCCCGGAGCGCCCCCTCTTGACGTTCTGCTTCGATCCTGAGGCAGTGTGTCCTTTGGAGGTGCTCGGTTGCTGTGCGCTCTTTTCGACAGTGGCCGGTTGTGTTGGCTGTTGTCGAGTAAATTTTGGGACGTTGGGTTTGATAGGGGCCGTGCTCGATGCCATCTTCTCTCGCCCTGTGTCCTTTTTAACAGCGTGAGTGGAGGTGGGAGCCGATTTCTTCTCGAATTTGGCTACCTCTTTCTTGTGCTTCTTAATCAGGAATTTTTCGCGCTCGGAGAGCGTTGAGGGGTCTCTCGCGCTTATCTTCCTAATGTACTCCACTGACCTCTTGTAGCCGTTCTTTGCTTTTAGGGCCAATGTTTTTGCCCTGATCGTTCCTTCGGGTTTGCCTGTGGCCTTAGGGTCGATATTTTCTTCCAACAGCTGAGCCTCAGTTTCAGAGTCCACTTGCATGGTGTTGCTTACCTGTGATGAAGCCAAGGATTCATCGTCGGTAGCGGTACCAATCGGTAGTCCCTGAAGGAGAGCCCCGGTTACGCTGTCTGTATCGATCGCGCCTTCGGCGGTGGCAACCTGTGCTCTTTGCCTCTTCAGAGGATTCATTTTACTAATGTCCTGAGTGATTTTTTTAAGGAAAAATCCATTCCATTTACAATCATTTCGGTGGCAGACATGTTCGGGCGATATCGTCGTTTTATATAAGCCATCTTAAAAGAATTATTCCAGAAGTAACTGCAATTCACTGTGACATCCATCAACAACACCTAGTAGCGAAGTGAAAGATTGCACCAATCGCTTCAAATTGTGATTAATACAGTTAATAAAATAAGAAGCAATGCATTGACCACCCGATGGTTTGCACAATTGTGCGCCGAAAATGATGAAGACTTCTAACAATTATTTTTACATACTGAAGTACGCTGGTTGTCGAAAGATACATGCATACTTAACAAGATTTAACTTACTTTTCGAATCAGTCTTAGAATTTCTGGAAAGTAAAGATCCAGATTTAAAAGAAATCCTGATCAAATTGAAAGCTGACATCGCGTATTTGACAGATTTGTTCAAAAAATACAATGACATTAACTTGCAGATACTATACAAGGGGACAGCCTAAATTTACTAAAAACAAAGGGGTTTCGGCTATTCTTGAAGCAAAATATTAATCGGCGTGAATTCTCCCAGTTTTCAAACTTATCACAGGCAGAATGTCTTGATGTGGATATTCAGAAATACGTTCAGTATTTAAATGCCCTGCATGGTGACTTCAAAAACAGATTTGAAGATATTCTCACAATGGAAATACCACCATGGATCATAAAACCGTTTGATGAAACGGAAGTGTCGAATGTGGTATTACAAGAGGAGCTACTCGAGCTTAGCACCAATGAGGAGCTGAAGGTGAAATTTAAAAATATCAAACATTTTGGCTGCAGGCAGAAATACCCAAAGAGTTGGAAATTGTGAGGAAACTTTTAATAGCATTTTCATACCTTGACAAAAAAAGTTTTAGTGTCGTTACAATCTTATTGACAAATAAAAGGAGCAGAATAAACATCACAGAACGGGGAGATTTGCGGATATTCCTTACCGCTTTTTTTTTTTTATAATTCGTGCAGGTTCAAGAGTTACGCCCTTATGATGTTTGTCACACAACCAGCGTTCCCACTTACACTACAATTGAAGTGTTTTTTTTCATTGCACTTTTTCTACTTTTTAATACTACCTTTAACACTACGCCATTACGAAAAATTCCAAAACACTACGATTTGAGAAAAAAAAAATGATTTAAAAAAAATAAAAAAAATGCAATAATTGTAGTACAATGTTTTGAGATTCAATATTTCGAACTGAATCTATTGAAAGTGATCTGAATGACATTCAGCTGTAATTCGCTCGTTCAGTGGAATATTTTGTAAGCTGCAAGCAACTCAAATGCACAACATACAAATAACGGTTGTCGTTGATCTTCTTTCAGCTAAAGACAGGTTACTGGAACAATGGGTTCCATTGCGCCATTACTTCCTTCGTCTTTTAAGTGAAGACAAAAGTAACAAGTATAAACAAAATGAATAAAATATTTCAATCGGAAAAAACAATCATCCACCTCTTTCGCAAATTTTAAAAAGCCACTTGTTGTGCATTATGGGTTACTTTGTTCGACCTAATTTAGTAACAATAAAATGCGATTTTGAAGATGTTGGTCGTTTTTTTGGTGAAGAATTTATTCAACACGTGAGTCAACACTCGTTTTCTGACACTGAACTGATCTTGCTTAGAACTTGTTTCAGAAACCATTATATAAGCTTACTTAGGCAAATAAGAAAACATTTTGACTTTTCAAAAAAGAAAAAAATAATACGACAAAAAGCCAAAGCAAATTAGAATTTTTAAACTATATGAAACCAAAAAAATACAAAATGATATTGGCCGTCAAGGTGTATCATGCATTTTTGACGCATTTCGATATTACAGTGGATACATTCGTGAATTAATGCCCGTATTACCGTTCGCGAGTCAAACGAAAAATGAGTCGAACCCACAATTTCGTATTACCGTTCGCGAATCGCGCAGATGGCATTCGACTCAAATGTCACAATTTTGGCGAACTACGATTTTTCCGTATTACGGTTGGCGAACGTTCGACTGAATTTCTGTTTCTTATGTCAAATTCAGTCGAACGCAAAAAGTTGGTGACTGGAAGGAGAACGTTCGTTACATTTAAAAAAACATTTGTAGTAATGACGGACAGCCGAAAAATGTAAGCAATAAGAAATAAAATTAATATACAGTCAAACCTCTGTAAGCCGAACATCCATAAGTCGAATTTTCTATAAGTCGAACAAATGTTTCAGAACTTAGACCCAACACTGAAATTTCCTCGAAACTCTCCTTAAATCGAACTTTGCGGCATGATTATTCGTGTTACTTTTCCTAGAAAATTCCCTCCATATCTCATACTCACACACCCGTTGGACCATCGCACACGGGAGTAATTCTACGAGGAGAAAAACTTGTGTAATGCTTTAGAAGCGCACACG
Organism: Merodon equestris; assembly: GCA_958301585.1. Taxonomy (NCBI): domain Eukaryota; kingdom Metazoa; phylum Arthropoda; class Insecta; order Diptera; family Syrphidae; genus Merodon; species Merodon equestris. Next base: position 73,377,471 of record OY284414.1, on the reverse strand, counting down.
GGATAAATTATTTCGGCAGAAAAATTGTGTATGTGAACCTCGTTTCATTGTATTAGTGACAGATCACGATTGAAGGCGCAACAACAGAAAAAAAAATTAAAAATAAAAGGTTGTGTATGGATTAGTTTTCTACTCTTCTCCGAAAGAAACCAATAACTGTAAGTTTGTTACAAATACATATTCGTGACTTTGTGTCTTTAGTTAAATACAAAATATATGTAAATGTATGGAGGAGTTGCAACTGCGTGTTGAATTGATTTCTTCCCTGTCGTAGAGTCATTCATTTGGCGTCTGTAGTTTGGACACTTCGTTTAGTTATGTCGCCGCGAAAGTTAAAAAAATTAAATTTAAATAAAAAAATGCTGATTATCGACGAAATTGAAAAAGGCTCAAAAAAGTCTGAAGTTGCCACGAAATTTGGTATTCCCCGAAGTACATTATCTACCATTTTGAAAAATCGGGTAAAGATTCGAAAAGCTGTAGAAAAAGGTGTGAATTTGAATTCGTTTCGATCAAAGCCTTTAAAATGTGGGGAGCTTGATTCAACTTTACGAAAATGGATTCAATTAATGAGAGACAAAAATATGCCAGTAACGGGCCCTATGATTAAAGAAAAGGCCCTAATTTTTGCAAAATCAAAAGGAATACAAGATTTTTTCGCTAGCGAAGGCTGGCTGCAAAAATTCAAAAACAGGTAAATTATGCATTTTTCAATTTGAATTCACTATTTAAATCGGTAATGTTAAATAAAGGTGGGGAATTGTGCAAAAAACGCTGTGTGGAGAGAGTGCTAACGTCAGTGATGAGTCCGCTGGGTCTTGGAAACGGACAATTTTGCCATCCAATATCGAAGCGTTATGCAGAAAATGATGTTTTTAATACAGATGAGACAGGATTTTTTTATAAGTGTTTACCAAATAAAACCCTTGCTTTCAAAAACGAGAAATGCCATGGCGGAAAGCATAGTAAACAACGGGTTACATGCCTTGTTACTGCTAATATGAGCGGCACTGAAAAATTGCCTCTTTTTGTTATTGGAAAAAGTGCGAAGCCGAGATGCTTTAAAGGAATAAAATCTATTCCTGTTAAATATTCCAGTAACAAAAATTCCTGGATGACTTCTTCTATTTTTGAGGAGTGGGTATTGAAACTCGACCAAGAAATCACAAAACAAGGTCGGAAAATTGTTTTATTTCTTGATAATTGCCCTGCACATCCTAAAAACATCCGGACGAAATCTATTGAGATTGTATTCTTTCCGCCAAATATGACGTCAAAACTTCAACCCATGGATCAGGGTATGATTCAAAATTTGAAAATTCATTACCGTCGTCGTTTGCTGGCACATTACATGAAGTTGGTGGAACACCAAGATAGTGTTTCTTTTTCCGTGTCTTTAACAGAAGCAATACGGTTCCTTCATAAATCTTGGACACTCGATGTGAAGGAGAACACAATCAGGAATTGTTTTAGACATGCTGGTTTCGGTGACAACTCATTCTGGGACGATGAAGATAACATTCCTTTGGCGCAACTTCTCACACCACTATCTGATACTGGATGTAGAGGTGATATGGATTTGCTTTTTAATACTTATGTTCATCGCGTTGGCGGAGACAATTTCAGTTTGGAGGAATTCATTACTTTTGATAATGGAGTAGCCACTACTCATTTTCCTAGTGACGAAATTCTTATCAATGACGACGGTAACGATGAAAAAGACAATGTAGATGATGGAGATGATGATGATGATGACCCAATAACACTCCCTCCTTCCAATGATGAAGTAAGAGCAGCATTTTATACCATACGTTGCTTTCTGGATACCAGTGAAGGGACTTCTCCACTTATATACATTTTGACATTATTGAAGATTATTTCGAAGATATAATAACAAAACGTAAACTTCAAACAACTATTACGGATTTTTTCAAAGTCAAGGAACAATTTTATACTTAATTTTATACTTACTCACAAATAAACAAGTGCTTTAATTCAACTAAGTATGTGAAGTTTGTTTTCTTTTTCAGGTGTTCCATAACTCGAACATTCTATAATTCGAACACATATTTCGTTCCCGTGACTATTCGACTTATGGAGGTTCGACTGTATTTTAAAGTAATTGGCGTTTTATTTTCTCTTTTTCAAGTTTAAAGAAAATCAACAGTCATCAGTTTGGATGGAGGCAAATCCAGACGTTGCCAAGGGCATAGGCGCGTTTGGATCTTCAAAAAAGAGCACTGGGAAGTATTCGCAATCTCTTATCTGCCTTCTCAATCGATACATATTCCTCGTTTTGTTTTCATTCCAATCATTTAAACAAAATAAAACGTTGCTAATCATTTTCCTGATTTTATTTTTTAAATTTGAATTGCAACACTCAATTACTTTTGACGTTTGACACAACCAGTGAATTGACAGTCAGTCAATTGCCAGCGAGTGAATTTGGGCGAATTTCAGGCGAATGAAGAGATTCGCAAACCGTAATACCTCGATCAGCTTAGTTCGCCTGGGAGTTTAACTGCAGTCGAACGTTCGACTCGCGAACGGTAGTACGGGCATAAGTGTAGAGTGGAGGCTCTTTATAAATTATAACCGAATTGTAATTGCAGATTTTGAGGACGACATTGTTAAATTCTGGTATGATTTAAAGTCTCAAAAGAATGGCTTAAGGCCCCGGCCCATAGAATCCGTCAATCCGTCACTACGTTGATTTCAACTGAGTGAAAACGTATTGGCGGATAGAGCAGGCAAGCATCGGCCCATAGAATCCGTCAATCCGTTGACAGTTGTCGATGACCTTTATTAATTGATGGAGTGTGTTCATCTGAGTTATAAAATGAATGGCACGGATGGCCTTTGATCGCCTCAATCAGTTCTTCCTCGAACATTTTATAACATTTTTTTCCAAGAATAATGTTCACTTCTCGCACACTAAACGACCCTCACCAAACGAATTGTACTTTGAATGTCAACCGAATTTGAAGTTTCTCTCAGTACGAGAGAGTTCCCAAGCATTCTCTCAATGCATCCACCAATGAACGTGCTTACTCTCAATTCGTGCATGCGTGAACCTCAGAATGTAAATGTAAGGTCCAATATGTGAATGTATGAGCTCTCAACGGAGCGAAAAGTAGAAAGTAGCTCTACTTTGTCCGTTGAAGTTCATACATCCGTCGGCTATGGGCCACCTCCCATAAGAATGTGTATCATAGACAAACCAATGAGACCTGCAACTTAAAATGGCCGCCGACGTTTGCCTACAAGCTGTGCGAGCACGTGGGTACATAAAGTCCTGTCAAAATTATGTAAACAATCGCGCACATTGTTATAATTCCATGAGTGTGTGTGGCGGGAGTACACTGCGGTAAAATGAAATGAGCTCACACGTATTCACGGATAGAGTCGTTTATAACGGGGGTTGTCGGCTTGGTACAAAAACTCCTGTCAAAATTTCCTGAAAAATTTAGGGTGTCACGGGAACAGACGTACGAAAGTTGCATATCTCGTTCATCATCTCTGATGTGTATATTCTACGGATCGACGGATTCTATGGGCCGGGGCCTTAAGGGGAGTATATGTTTACGAACTTATGAACATATGTACATATATGCTAAATTTAACTATATTACCGCATAGCAGTGCAGCAGCCGAGAGGTGTTTTTCAACTTTTAACAACATAAAGACTAAATTAAGAAACAATTTAAATGTAAAAACACTAAACAACCTACTTTTCTCTAAAGGTTTACTTTGGGAAAATTACAGTACGTTTGACCCATCATCAAAATACTGATTTAATTATTTTTTTTGGTTGGTGCTGCGTATACACCACATAGAAACACCAGCTTGCTTCCATTTATCACTGGATTAGAAGAAATCTGTCTAACTTGTCCTAATATCATTTTATGCGGTGACTTAAACAGCAACCTCCTAAATGATAACTTCTTAATAGATACTCGTAAAATGGGCTCGCTAAACTTGTTTTCTGTCAGCACTACTGCTCCCACCCATTTCTTTGACCACTCCTCGTCTTTGTTAGATCTTTGTTTAGTTAGTGATAGAAACAATGTCCTGTTGTATGATCAATTATCCGCACCAGCTTTCTCAAGGCACGACCTAATATATCTCACTTTTGATTTTCATATAACAACCTCAGCAAAAACATATAGTTACAGGGATTTCAAAAACATAGACTACTATGCTCTTGAGGAACGCATTAGAAATGTTAGCTGGAACACTGTTTACTGTCTTCTATCGCCTGATGAACAAGTTGACTTCCTAAATACAAATATTGAACAGCTATATAAATGTCATGTTCCCCTAAAAGCAAAAATGTCATCGTATAGCACTTCCTCTTGGTTCACAAATCGGATCCGCCAACTTATATCAGAGCGTGACTTTGCATACAGACGTTGGAAACGTTTTCGTTTGGATGATCATCGACGTACTTACTGCTCGCTCCGTAACAAAGTTGTGTCTGAGATACGAGCAGCTAAATCTCATATCTATTCTAGGCGATTTAATGCCTCTATGGGCCGTAGACTTTTGTGGAGAAATCTACGTAGTGCTGGCATTGGTAAATCTAAGAATCATAATTTTGAGGGAATAGATCCGGATACACTTAACCATAGATTTATATCCTCAGCAGCCTCTGTAAACAATAACAATCACCACCGTTCCCCACAAAAACCATTTACCCCAGCTGGTTATCCCAGTTTCAACTTTTCAGGTATTAATAGTGCCGATGTACTTGAAAGCATACTCAGCATCAAATCGAATGCTGTTGGCTTAGATGAAATGCATCCGTCTTTTTTAAAAATTATGCTGCCAGTAGTATTGCCCCATATAACTCATATCTTTAACACAATTCTAACAAAGGGGATTTTTCCGATGAAATGGAAATTGGCCAAAATAATACCTATTCCCAAGACAACGAGAGGTGATGAGTTCCGACCAATCTCCATTCTGCCTTTTCTGTGCAAAATATTTGAGAAAATTATGCAAAAGCAGATCGGCGAGTATCTCAAAACTTACAATATTCTGTCCCCCAAACAATCAGGTTTTAGACAAAAACACAGCTGTATCACTGCTGTTATATGTATCTCTGAAGAAATACGATGTGCCCTGGATGAAGGAAGTGTGTCATTTTTAGTCCTTTTAGACTTCTCCAAAGCGTTCCACATGGTCGATCATGGTATTCTTTGTCAAAAGCTGCATCGGCTCTACAACTTTTCGACTCACGCTGTCAAGCTAATATCCTCTTACCTGGATAACAGAAAGCAGGCTGTACAAATAAAAGATGTTCTTTCGGACTTCCTCCCCAACATCCGCAGCGTGCCACAGGGATCCATTTTAGGACCTCTGCTCTTCTCCCTCTACATAAATGATCTTCCGAAATTTATAACCAATAGCTCGATACACCTGTACATACGCTGACGATGTACAATTTACTCTTAGCTGCCCTCTAGGTCTAATAGAACATGCTGCAAATTGCATTAATAACGATCTTGCAGATATAGCACAGTGGTCAAGTGAAAATGGTCTTTTGCTAATCCCTAAAAAACACCCCTGGATCTATCTTACTTTCCATTAATCACCATGAACAATGTCAATATAGAGTACGTTGATTCTCTAAAAAACTTGGGTATAATGTTTAATCGAAGCTTAACCTGGGACAACCATATTAATCTAGTCGTGGGGAAAACGTACGGTGTACTCCGTGCACTGTGGGCCTCTCAGTCTTTCACCCCTATCAAAACTAGAACTTTACTTGCTAAAACACTGGCTCTACCCGTACTCACATACGGTTGTGAGATATTTCAAAACTGCAGTTACACCTCTATGAGGAAACTCACTGTCGCCTTTAATAGTATAGTACGTTATGTCTTTAGATTGCGACGTCATGACCGAGTCTCACGGTACCCCAAGCACCTGTTGCACATGACTTTTGAAAATTTCCTCCATTTTCGCACCCTATGCCTTCTTTCGGATATTCTACTTACACATCAACCTTTCTATCTAAAAATTCGTTAATACTCCTCAAACAGATCCGGACAGTTAATTTATCCTCGCCATATACGTGTCTGACATCTGAGCGTCAATTTTTTATAAACTTCATTTGTTTATGGAATGCTTTGCCTCGCAAAATATGAAGAATAGACAACACTACCAGCTTAAAAAAGAAACTAAAAACACATTTATGCTCGAATTTGTAAACATATTTACTCTTTATTCATCATGTAACTCTCGCTAAAAATTTTAATATTGTATGAACTATTGAATGCTATTACTATTTATAAGATATTATATCTTACAGTGTAGCAAATAACAAAAAAAAAAAAAATAAATAAATTATGGCGAATTCGTTAACAATGCCACAAAAAAAATGTAATACATAAATTTTTCAATTGTAAATTCACTACAATTTGGAAAAAATTAAATGGGAACGTTGCACACAACCTGGTGCAGATGGCTTGTGTCGAAGATGTTCGTTCACTACTCTCCGGGGGTGGTTGTCTTGGGATTCGAGAGATTCGACTGAAGGGCTAACCATAATAGGCAGAAGCTTATGTCAGAACCCAACGAGATTCTCCCCTCTGTTTCTACGAACAGTCAAGATACCCACAATGAACAGATGCAAGCAGAAGGAAAGGAGCTGTCAAATTGTTTTCCCACACCTTGGGTTTTTCCATTTTGTTGAAATAAAAGCCATCTGCTTTATCATAGAGGCACTTATTGTCCTTCACAATTAAAATCAACTTGTTTACAAACTCATACTCCATATTTATTTTAATCTTTTTTCTCTTTCCTAACCTCAAATACCACTTGTCAAAAATTCCGTCCAGAATGTCTTCTTTCAAGAAGACCTTCCGTCTGCTCGCATCAGTTAAAGAACATTTAACGCAACGTCGTATCTTCCCAATGGGCCTGCACACATGGGAGTAATCCAACCGGCTGAAAATTGAGTTTATGGGAGAGGGAGCTGAAGTGTGAAGTATGAAACGGAGTAAAATCTTCAACCGCGTATCGAGTGGTTGAAGAGAGCGCAAAACTAATACATACACAACTCTTTACTTTTCGAGTTGGCACGTTTTTTGTCTCGTGTTGCGTCTCAATCGTAATTCGCCCTTCAAGCAGTGAACACTGTATAAACCAAATGGAGAGGAGACGTCTTTTGCGAAATATCTCTGTCAAATGAAATGTCAGAAAGACGAGAAAACACTAACACAATGAAACGAGGTTCACATATACATTTTTTTCAGTTGGATTAATTCATTCCGTGTAAGCTTAGAGCAGAGCATTACACCAGTTTTACACCTGATAAAATTATTCCCGTGTGTACAGGCCCATTGTGGGCATATCAAATGCTTTGCATGTAAGAAGACATTCCCCTCTGCTTGCATATGCTTGCACCTGCCTATTATGGTTAGGCCTTGAATTTGTCGCGTTGTTTGTAGTTTTACAGTAATTTTATCCATGCCATTAAGATGTTATATTGGTAATGCTCACACAGAGTATGAATTTTGAAGTGATCTTATACTGCGAGTATAATTAAATTTATAGGTACATACATATATTAAAATTAATATTTTTTTTTTAACTTGTGATTTGTATGTTGAAGTTACGATGCGTTATTAATGTTTAATTTTAGCTCTATGCAGTCTGTAATCGTATTATTTTAATACATAGAAAATATACTAGTTTTCTTCTTATTTTTATCAGTCCGAACTTAGGGTTGGACCTCAGCCGCGATGCAAATTTCCATCGCTAGATCTAATCTTCACATTTGTTGACGAGTTTTGGGAATATGGTAAAAATGTAGAAGCAGAGGGTCCACCGAAATCAGGTTAATTTTGAAAGTGGTCTATGAGAAAAAAAAGTTTGGAAACCTCTGCTCTAAAGCATAAAGCGGCAAATGCCGTCTAGTTTTCCATTTAAATTTGCATACATTGAAACCTTCTGTCCCAGTATAAAATAAAATATTTTGTAAATTTTCCCAGTAAAAGCTTTGCACCTGTATCTGCAATTGCAAGTACCGCAAGGTTAGCAGTAATTTTCTTTTTTATTTTTCCACGTTTATTGGGTTTATTTGTCTGTTCGTATGCTTAAAGTCATGATTTATCAGTCCGAATCGGTCAGTGTTTTAGTGCGCATCGTTTGAATTTTGGAATGTTCTGAGAAGAATAAGTACCTTAAAAATTAGGTTTTCTTAGCCAACGTTTAAATTATGGATCCGAAGGAAGAAGTAAGTACTGATCAGAATTTAGTTATGATTTAGTTATGATAGCAATGATAATTATGAAGAATCTTCCGAATAAGAATCTTCTAACAGTGAACCTGAAACGGTTTTGCAATTTGACGACGGCGCAGGAGAAATATTGCAAGAGGATTTTGAAGATGTTCATGGCACGGAAGGTACAGGTAATGGGTCAGAGAACGAATTGTATGACGTCATTGAAGATATTCCTGATTTCCGCAAAGTAGCCTAAAAATTGATTTCGGCGACAATCCTCCAATGGCTAGAGAATGGTTCAGTAAGTTATGGGACGAAGAAATAATGAGTATGATTCTTGACTCAATGAACAGTTATGCTCTTTAGTTGTCAAACTCTGGTCGGCCTGCAAGAAAATTCAGCAGATACTCTAGTGTTAAGGCATTTACTGGAGCAGGAGCTGAAACAATTTCTTGGAATAAGTTTTTTTCAAGGTCAGACAAAATATCCGTCGGCAAGTAAAATATTTTCTATGGACCCACTGTACTATGCTCCAGTTTTTCACCATATAATGTCCGGGAGGAGGTATGAAGAAATGCTAAGATGCTTTGTTGTTCTTATGTGCAAGAAACGAACCAGTCCGACAACTTGGTGAAAGTCATTCCATTGCTGAACAAATTGCTCATCAATTTTAGAAACGCATATTTTCCTCAAGAACAGCTGTCTTTAGATGAGTCTTTGCTTTTGTTTCGAGGACGTCTAAGCTTTCTGCAGTACATAAAAGGAAAAAAAGCTAAGTACGGTATTCAATTTTATACCCTCTGTATTCCTGGCGGATATGTGTTAAATTCGACCATATATGTACAAAGGTAAAACAATCGTTACTGAAGGCAGGTCAAGGCTTGAAGCACTTGTTTTCGGTCTTATGGAGCCGTATTTAGACCGCGGACATCACCTGTTCATGGACAATTTTTATAACAGCGTAGACCTGGCGAAGAAACTGCTCATGAAAAAAACACACTTCACAAGCACCTTACGCAGCAACAGGCGCGGGAATCCGAAAAAATAACAAGCAAGAAACTGAAAAAAGGCGAGCACGTATGGAGCAGATTCAATAAAGGGTATGTATCAAAATTAAGGTATAAAAGGCATTTCTTTGCCTCACAACAAAATATCATCCTAAAATGGTAAGTGTTGCCACTAAATTCAGGCAAGTTAAGAAAAACCTGGAAGAAATTGCCAAATACAATGAGTTTATGTCTGGCATAGACAGAAATGACCAAATGGTACCATTCTGTTCAACAACGCACGGAATAATGAACATTATCCGTAATGAATATTTTAACCATCATATAAATGCTGGCAAGGGCCCAGGGCGTTCTCGCTCTGACAAGATGGCTGTTTCATAGCAGCCTTCTTGATACCATAGTGAAGGTAAACGGTTACACGGCCTTGATCAGGTCCATGATTGCATATCCCGTGTGTTTCAATGTGGAAGCCAGCATAATGGAAAGGATCCGCGTGTTTGAGGGACAATGTCTCAGGACGTGCATCGGATTACATAAAACACCCGAATCCGAATATACGAAATTTTACCCGAAGGAGATCCTATGCAATAGTGCCAGGATTTTACGGGTGGGCAATTTTGTAATAAAACTCGAATCAGCACGTTGCAAGGGCATTGACTTCGGTTAATAACCTGAACTCCGGGGCTTTCTATCCCAACTACTTGTACCATGAGCGCCTTAACGGCTTTGTCTCGCCAAGTTCTTAGTAGAAATTAATAAAAGTGCTTTAAAAACAAAACACACACAGCTTGTATGGCATCTTGCTGGAACCATAGCTAACCCAAGAACATTTGAATTTAATGCAAGGACAAGAATCATCTTTAAATTTTTATAGCGCATATAACCTTAGTTCAATGTTGTCATATTGTTTTTTGTTTTTTAAAGGCTTAAAGCTTCTTATTATAATAGAATAGCTTTTCATTTCGATGCAGGATCTTGAGCTTTACTTTAGCCAATACCTTAGATGCTATTGTGAATGGCACACAAATTATAGCAATTTTCCAACGCTATAAGGAAACAATTTTCACCAATACGGTTGTATTCTGTCCTCTATAATTATAGGTCATCAGGATGTGGATGATGTTTCGGTTTTCCTAATATAACTGTCTGTTGCTATATTCGGAAAAAGAAGCATACATTGGGGAAAAATTATGTTTTTTGGTTTTGCTATAAAAAAAGGACCATGGTAGGTTATTTCAGTATAATTTTAGGGAAATTGTCATACGCTGTCATCTTCCGCCAATTCCTATAATATAAGAGAAAAGGGAATTATAATTTCCCAGTTGAGTGGTCTTCACTGTTTTTAAAAGAAAATTCTATGCATATACCTGTATACGTAAAAAGCATTAGCCCAAACCAAAGCAGTGTGTTTGCTGGTTCAAGTAGTAAAACTTTTTCTTTTTCCATTTTCAACGCACTAACTGTAAATCACTATTCGAAAAACTCCTTGTTAAAAGGCTCAATGTTAATCGAAGAAACGTCATTCCAAATCGAAAAGACATTAGAAGACAAAAAGTTTGTTCTGCGGTATTTCTTGACATTTCACAGGCTTTCGACAAATATTGGCATGAAGAACTAAATCCTAAATTAAGATTTCTTCTACCAAAACAATATGCTGCTATTTTAGAATCAATTATATATGTATGTATGTAGGTAGAGAGAAAGAGTCTTTAGAATGAAATAGGATTCGTACTCATAGCTTATACAGGGTGTCCCACGAGCAGTGTGCCAAAAAATCTAGAGCGTGTAGGTCTGGTCAAGACAAGAAAAAAATCGTATGGGAAGGGGGGTCTATTCCCCCCCGTTTAGCCGGGAAGTGCAATTTTTTAAAAAAAATTGACTTAGTTTGGAAAAAAAATTATTAAAAATCAACAGTTACATCCACAATGCCGCGATATACTTTTTTGTAAAGCCAGAAACCTCTTCTTTCATCTTGTTTTTAAACGAAGCTGTTTTAAGGAATAGCTTTTGAGAAATTAATTTTCAAACTCAAAAGTTTGAAAAAAAAAGAAAAAAAATTTCGAACTATTTTTTTTTCAAAATTGTATGCACGTGAAAAAGAAATAAATCCGAATTGGAATTTTAATATAGAAAAATGTATTGGCTGATAGGAAGAAACTCCCAACTTTTATCTTTAAATCCAATAAAAATAATAACCGAAAAATAATGACCGAAAAAGAAATGCAAGCAGGCATGAATTCAGGCTTCAACAACACATAAATGCTGAGGCAAGACAACTACTAGACAATATGAATATAGTGCGAAAGCTTAAAAGAACAAAATCACATGAACTCATACATTATGTAGCCGAATTATTTTATACACCACTGTCTATGGGTATAAACAATATATTATTATTTTATTTGTTTAGTAAATAACACAACTGAACCGGCCATCTGATGAGGTGATTGTACTTCAAAGTCTTCAATAACATTTCTAGTCACATTCGGAGTTATTAGTCGATGTGCGATATATACTCGTATATGGGGCATTTAACGTCAAGCGGACAAGGAAAAAAAAGTGAGATTCTGAAATTTGTTCGTATTAGGTCCAGTTGTACTTCTAGTAGATATGAATACGAACACATAATATTTGACGTAGAATACGTCTTTCGGATTAAATGGGGGTGTAATTTGAAGTACGATTTTTGTTAAACTGTTTGCTTGACTTTGAGTGCATATTTTTCTATTAAATTTTCATCAATAAAAATAATAAAGTAAGCACTCATCAACTTAAATATGTGTACTTTTATTTCGCAATCGTTAATTGATTAAATTTTATTCACATAAAATTTCTATACGAAAATACGATTTCAAGCGCATAAACTTTATTAACATTTGAAGCATTGCTGTTTTTTCTGCGCCACCTATGGTATTTTAGCAGAAACAACTAACAATATTCAAGACATAAACCCAGGGTTACTTTAATTTTTTTTATATTTAATTTAGTGATTTTTGATATTTTCCATTTTCGCAACACTGTTCGGGCAACCCATATTTTCAAGATATATTAGTTTAGAATCTCATATTTATATGTCTTATTTTTCATACCATACGCCAATACTTTGTAAAATTAAATAAATGTGAGTGTTAAAATCAGGGTTGTGCCTATAAATTACCTACATAATTTACAATAATTATTTACATGTAAATGCATGTACCTATTTACAGGTCTGAAATTTTATTGTAAGTAATGTATGTTTGTAAATAACTATTCCTTATGTAAATAATTGTAAAGTATTGTAAATATTTATTACAAATAATTCATTTAATTTACAATTATTTACAATGTAAGTGTAAATATGTAATCAAAAAAAAATTGTAAACGCACAACCTTGGTTAAAATATTATAAAATAAAAAATAAATAGAGAAACTTCATACAGAAATGTATAATGAGTTTTTTATTACTAAAACATTTAAATCATTTATACAATATTATATTTACTTCTTATATTTTTATTGAAAAAAGACAGTGCCGCGATATACTTTTTTGTAAAGCCAGAAACCTCTTCTTTGATCTTGTTTTTAAACGAAGCTGTTGTAAGGAATAGTTTTTGAGAAATTAATTTTCAAACTCAAAATTTTGAAAAAAAATTGGAAAAAAAAATTTTCGAACTACTTTTTTCCAAAATTGTATGTAATTAAGTACTATTTTTTTTTCCAAAATTCAATTCCCTTATTAGTTTTTAGTTAAAAACAGAAAACCGTATGCAAAAATGTCTTGTAGTTTTTGAGAAATTAAAAAAAACCCGAACCATTTTTTTCTAAGAAAAACCTTTTTTTTTGGTTTTAACGCGGCTGGACTTGTAGGCAAATTAATGTATGAAAGATTGACCTCTTTTTTATTATTTTTAAAAAATTCTGAGTTTTATTATAATAAATTTTCAATATGATCCCCATTTTTTAGAAGGCAAAGATTATATCTTCTTTACACACATTAGTCTATGTTTGACAAATTTTCCTGCAATTTGACTCCAGCGACTTCAATCCGTTGTTCCAAAGATACTATTTCCACTTCGTAAACATAATTTTTCATTAATCCCCACACTTAAAAATCTAGAGGAGTTAAATCTGGTGATCTAGGTGGCCATTTCGTGGGGCCCCTTCTTCCGATTCAACGGTCACTAAAATGATCATCCAGCCAGTGTCTAACCCGTAAGCTGTAGTGTGCTGGTGCTCCATCTTGCTGGTAGATTAAATTATCTGCTATGGCCAAAGGAACGTTGTCCATCAAATCGGGCAAAAGGTCTCGTAGGAACTGCAGGTATGATTCTCCCTTAATAACGGCATTCAAAAACCGGACCCCGATTACAGTTTGTCCAACAATACCAAGCCAAACATTACAGCTAAAGCGGTGTTGTGATTTATTTTGTTTTTTGTTGTGTGGATTGGTGCTACTCCAATGATGCAAATTGTGGAAGTTAGTAACCCCATCTCTGGTTAACTGTGCTTCATCCGTCCAGAATATCCTTGCAAAATAGTTTCGTTCAGTTTCATCTCGAAGCAGAAATGATCGATAAAACTCTGCTCTCAAAAACTTGTCGTTTGAGGTGAGTCCCTGAACTGGCCTAAAATGGTACGGGTGTAAGTTTTCGGTATGAAGCACTCTCCATACTCTAGATTTGAGCACTCCAAGTATAATAGCCATCCTCCTTGTACTAAGGGAGGGATTGCGTCGGACCAAATTCAAAATTTGGGTAGAACCCATCGGCGGCGGGCGGACCCAGACGAAATTCGCAGGTCAGTTTTCAGGCGTTATCAATAAAAAAAAAGAATTAATCCAGGGTTATTCCAATAGTGTATCACTTTATTGTATCCTCATAAAACTCCGAATTTTTTGAAAATAATAAAAAAGAGGTCTATGTTTCATACATTAATTTGCCTACAAGTCCAGCCGCGTTAAAACCAAAAAAAAGGTTTTTCTTAGAAAAAAATGGTTCGGGTTTTTTTTTAATTTCTCAAAAACTACAAGACATTTTTCCATCCGGTTTTCTTTTTTTAACTAAAAACTAATGAGAGCATTGAATTTTTAAAAAAAAATTACTACTTAATTACATACAATTTTGAAAAAAAATAGTTCGAAAAAAATTTTTTTTCAATTTTTTTTCAAAATTTTGAGTTTGAAAATTAATTTCTCAAAAACTACTCCTTAAAGCAGCTTCATTTAAGCAGCTTCATTTAAAATAAATATGAAAGAAGAGGTTTCTGGCTTTACAAAAAGGTATACCGTGGCATTGTGGATGTAACTGTTGATTTTTAATAATTTTTTTTCCAAAATAAGTCAATTTTTTAGAAAATTGCCCCTCCCGGCTAAACGGGGGGAAATAGACCCCCCCCTCCCATACGATTTTTTTCTTGTCTTGACTAGACCTACACGCTGTAGCTTTTGGCACACTGCTCGTGGGACACCCTGTATACGAGGGTGGTCCGATAAGTACTTAACCTCACCGCCAGATGGCGCCAGTATCCCAAGAGCAACTTACTATCGTGTAGACGGCTACTGTTGAAATTTCAGCCGGAACGGACTGAAATTTTGTTTTGACCGCGTGTGGAAGCGGGAGTGTCCGCGGATTTTAGAAAAATGGAAAAAGAGCAATATTCGATTCTTGTTTTTGGAAGGGAAATCGCGCAGCGAAATCAAAGAGCGTTTGGATGCTATGTACGGTGACTCTTCTCCTTCGATGGCGACCATCAAAAATTGGTTTAACGAGTTTCAACGTGGTCGCACGTCGGTTGTTGATGAGCCACGTCAAGGAAAACGGCTACCACGGAGGATAACGTGACAAAAATTCACGATCTCGTATTGGCAGACCGCCGATTGAAGGTGCGCGAGATAGCTGGGACAGTAGGCATTTCAAAAGATCGCGTGGGTCATATCCTGCATGAAATTTTGGGCATGAGAAAGCTGTCGGCGCAATGGGTGCCGCGTTTGCTCACTCCGGACAACAAGCGCAACCGTGAGACCACTTCAGAGCAGTGTTTGCTGTTTAAGCGCAATCCGAAGGAGTTTCTGAGTGGTTTCGTGACAGGCGACGAAACATGCATCCACTGGTACACACCAGAGACCAAGGAAGAGTCGAAACAGTGGACTTCACCCGGCGAACGTGCTCCGAAGAAGGCGAAGACTGTTCCATCGCCGACAGCTTTCTCATGCCCAAAATTGTATGCAGGATATGACCCACGTGATCTCTTGAAATGCGTATTGTCTCAGCTATCTCGCGCACCTTCAATCGGCGGTTTGCCAATACGAGATCGTTGTCACGTTTTTTGTCACGTTATCCTCCGTGGTAGCCGTTTTCGGGGCACCTGGACGTGGCTCATCAAAAACCGACCACGTTGAAACTCGTTTAACCTTGAAAACGTTGAAACTCGTTAAACGTACACAGCATCCAAACGCTCTTTGATTTCGCTGCGCGATTTCCCTTCCAAAAACAAGAACCGAATCGCCGACCGATATTGCTCTTTTTCCATTTTTCTAAAATCCGCGGACACTCCCGCTTCCACACGCGGTCAAAACAAAACTACGAGTCCGATCCGGCTGTTATATCGACAGTAGCCGTCTACACGAAAGTACGATAGTAAGATGCGATACTGGCGCCATCTGGCGGTGAGGCTAAGTACTTGTCGGACCACCCTCGTATGAATGATTTGCTCTTGATAAGTGTCGATCATTTCGCCTTTGAGTAGACTTTGTCAAGATGGGAAGAGGAAAGTCGTTGAGTGAATTCGGAAAAGGTCAAATAATTGAATTGTTGAGAAGTGGAAAATCTACCCATGAAATTGGAAGGCAGTTAAGTCGTTCCCAATATCTCATTCATAATTTTAAGAAATTGGGAAGTCATCAGGCCGTCCGCCGGCATTAACTAATCATCAGAAAAGCATGTCCTGGAATGGACTGGGCTCAAAAGCACATGATCTCTGTTGAAGAATGGAGAAAATTTGTGTGTAGTGACGAAAAAAGGTTAAATTTAAACGGGTCGGATGAGCACACCACTGGCAGATATAAAGAAACAAGAAATTTCGTTCTCCAAAAGAGCATGGAGATAATGTTATGCCTTTAGTTGATATGAAATTTACATTTTAGCAATTGTTTCTAACAGGATGATTACAAGAAGTACCAAGACATGTTAGAGAAAATCTTATACCATTTCTCGAAAAACTGGACCAAAATTTCATGTAATTTTAATAGGATAATGCTCCAATTCACGTGGCGTCTTCTTCTAAAAAGTGTTTTTTTGATAGAGATATTCCAACTACGTGATTTATTTTTATTTATTTATTTATTTATTGATCAATGGATATATAGTACACTCTCGGTAGAGTGAACATCGGTTGAGTGAACAATCCAATAGAGTGAACACACAACATTTTATACAGACTACTCTACAGAGTGAACAAGTAAACCTCTTTAGAGTGAACTCATACTTTTAAGACGAATAAA
The DNA here is from genome assembly GCA_958301585.1 of Merodon equestris. Lineage (NCBI taxonomy): Eukaryota > Metazoa > Arthropoda > Insecta > Diptera > Syrphidae > Merodon > Merodon equestris. The sequence continues at coordinate 73,360,751 of OY284414.1, read as the reverse complement.
CCAGCTACATAGAAAGAATGCACAATGTTTCGAGCAAATTTACCGTTTGTTTTGTCTGTCATCGTTCTACGTTTTTCATCCTGGGGTTGGTAAATATTCTTATGAAATTTCTTGAATGAGTCGCAAACATTTAACTTTAATAGAAAAAACGAAAGTTTTAAAGGAGTTGTCTGCAGTAATGATAAAGTCCTTGCCATGATCCATTCGAATTTTACAAAATATAAAAATAAAATTCAAGGTGTTTCGGGTACAGTATTGGCAAAAAATATGGAATAGCCAAATCGACTATATGTGCTATTAACAGAAAGAAGGCCGATAGTATAGCAACTGTGGCTAGTACTATTTATTTTGGCCCTGGAAATAGAAGGACACTGAAAGCATCTGAACTACCTGAGATGGAAAAGGCGCTTTATAAATGGTTCCTAGAACAGCGGAGGAAGAATTAACCAATTGGCTTAATTCTTAAACAAAAAACCATTGCCATAAATAGAAGCCTGCATGGCAATGAGTCCACCTTCATAGCGAGTGACGGTTGGGTGAAAAAAACTTGAAAAGAGGTTTGGTGTTCGGTATCTCAAAATTTCCGGGGAAAAATTGTCGTCAAAACTAGAACTGTGTCCATTTAAAAGGCAACTTACGAAAAGAATTCAAGATCTGGATTTGAAACCAGACCAAATTTATAACCCCGATGAGTCGGGGCTATATTGGGACCTTCTACCAGGGAAAACGTATGTAGTATCAACTGAGAAAACTGAACGAAAAACAGAAAAGCAGAAGATAACATATTTAGCGTGCACTAATGCCACAGATCGACACAAAATGAAACCGCTAGTGAGAGGCAAAGCGAAAATCCTTGTCCATTCAAGAATGTATCCTTACCTGTACATCATAGAAGCTCCAAATCAGCTTAGATGACTGCAGTAATTTTAAAAACTGGTTCAGCAACTGTTTTGTTCCCGAATTTACAAATTTCCTTTAAAAAGACGGCTTACCCGTCAAAGCTCTTCTTATTTTGGATAATGCCCCTAATCATCCCCCGGAGAGTAAACTACGAAATTCAGACGGTAGCAAAACAGTTATTTATATGCCTCCAAATTTAACTCCTCTCATTCAGCCTGTGGACTAGAATGATATTTGCCTGACTAAACTTTTCTATAGAAAAAGCTTGCTGTAATCGCTTGTTGCCGCAGACAATTTTTTATCATTTTCGTGTTGTGTTTTGTAAAGGCCATTGAACTATATTTCAGACAACACGTGTGAAGCTGTGAAATCTATAAAAATAAAGGATGCAGTGTTTAACTTGAGAGCAGCTTGGGATAACGTAAATGCTTCTATTATTGAAAAATGTTCGAGTAACATTCTTGGATCCAATATTCTTCGTAGCCATACAATCACAAATGTTGTTTTTACAAATCTTAAAAAATACATTTGAAATGAAATGCTTTATTATTTTTAAAAATATTGAATTAAGTTTATTGCTCATTCATGATTTATTATGAATTAAAAGTTGTTTCACTTTATTCACTTGTGGATTAACCGTACTATAGAATGCATTAAAATTTGCACGCTCGGTAATGTGAACAATCTCGCTCCTATGAACAGGCTTGGTTTTTATTAGTTCACTCTATCGAGAGTTGACTACAATTAACCAAAATCCTTTGCAATGACATATCATTGAAAAAATTCTATACAATATTTTTAAACATAAATCTATTAATTTGAAAGTCGATTTCATTGCAAATTGAATTAACAAGTGACAAAGAACGGGTTACAGGTTCATTCTGTCCATAGTTCGTCCTATGACTAGGAATCATAAACAGAATGTCCCTGTTTCTTAGACTTCTCTTAGGTACATAAAAAGGTATAAGAGTCAGCAATTCTGAAGAATTAATTCTGCCATCAATAATGTCCTTTACGAAAAGTACTCCAAGGGTTGCTCTTCGACTTTTCAATGATTTTAAATATATTACTTAGCACCTAGATTTACATATATGAAGGAAAATCTTCAGACCATAACGCAACAGTATTCCAGTATACTCGTAGGTATGATCAAAGTTGTATAAATCGTTTTAAGAGTATAGCAATCCCTAAATACTAAAGTGTTACGCTTTAGAAGACCCAGCAGCGAATTTGCTTTGGATATTATATAGTTAATACGTGCTGGAAAAGATAACCTACTGTAAGTAAACATCATCCTAGGTGTTGGCCGAAAAGCTCTAAAAATCTTACACTTGGAAATATTTAACTCAAGAAGTTTGTATTTACACCACTGAAAAAGCTTATCTATGTCTTTCTGGAAGTTAAGGCAATCTTCTAACGCGGATATTTGGAGATATAATTTCAAACTGTAAAAAGTCCGGAATGTCATTAACGAAAAGATTGAAAAGAAGAGGCCCGAGATGACTACACTGAGGGAGGCCTGATAAGACGTCTATAAAGAATGACTGATTATATCCGATTTTAACAATTGGTTTCCGATTCGTTAAATAAGATTCTAACCATTTAAGAAAATCAAACTTAAATCCCATTCTGTCATATTTCCTAATAAGACGCTTATGATGGACTCTATCGAAAGCTTTTACGAAATCAGTGTATAAAACATCAACCTGCATTTTATTTTTTAAACATCAGAGACAAAATTTTATGAAAAGACACAGATAAGTTGTAGTAGACCCTCCATCACAAAAACCATGCTCTCTCGAAGTTATAAAACCTTAACTGCAAAATTAAACCTATTGAATACCAATTTTTCAAAAAGTTTTGGAATAGCTGAAAGTTTTGAGACTGGTCTGTAATTCTTTATTAAGTTTTTAAAACCACTCTTATAAATAGGGCTTATGGAAGATATTTTCCATACATCAAGAAAAACACCAGTGTGAAGCGATTTCTTAAAAATTACTTGCAATCCCATAAAAAGTGAAACTGCACACTTAGACAGCAAGAGGGGAGCAATTAAATCCACTCCAGGATTTTTATTTAAATCAAGATGAGTTAAGCCGTGAAATACTTCTTGATCCGTTAACGAAAAACAATCAAAATCCACTTAGCAATTGATATCATTATACAGATTTTCATAGTTCAATATGATGTCTGAATTATAGTTAGATTTAAAAAAAATTAGCAAAAGATTACATGTGGTCTTGTGGTGATGGCCAGCTTGTTGGCTAGACTTGAACACAATCGAAAACTTATGAGGCATATTAGCAAGATTTGTGGGGACGTGTGTATATTTGGGGACGGCAATTTAACAACAATCTTGAGCTAAGACCGCAATTATGGACAGTTGCAAAAAATTAGAAAAGAAACAATCCAAATTGTCCATTAAGCTTGCAAGAGTAAGTTCAATGCCAAACAGAGTCTATGACACAATTTCGAAAAAAAGAAGGATTCATCGGACGTTAACTGTTCTCAAAATACAGATACAACCATTGGCACAATCATTTTGGGACATCAAAACTAATTTATTTTTTTAAATACTGTAAACATACATATACGAAACTTATAGAATGAGAACTGAAAGAGATTAATAAAAAAAACAAAAAAAAAACGAATATCCATCTTTACTATATTACTATATAGGTATAATCTCTTTAATCTACGATTTACAATTACTAAAGTCGGTCGCGACAAGAATTACTTTACTCAGTGGTTGTTCGCCAAGAAGCGATGAGAGTCACCAACATGAGTTTCGATAGTCTTTACTGATAAGCTAGATACATGGAACATGGCATGAAACGTATGACTATGCCGCTAGGAACAATTTAAGTTATGTGATTTGCATATGTACAACGATAGAGGAAATTATGTAAGTTCGGTTTATGCAAGCGGTAATAACTATTATATAATATAAATTAGTTTAAAATTTTTCCAAGCAGGATTCAATAACAAATTAATAGAAATTTTAAATTCCAATTTATCAATACAAATTTAATAATTAATATCTTAACATGCCGCCGAATTTCAGGAACATGGTAAAAGTGCTAATTTTGTAATTGGGCGCTTCAGAATAGTGTTCTTGGTGCGGACTGAGACCACTCGCACATGCCCGTCATTGCCAGGATGAATCCCTTCAACTCTTCCTAGAGACCATTTTGTAGGCGGTAAATCGGGCTCGTAAAGGGGTAGATCATGCGAACATATGTCGACACCAGCGTCAACACTTAGCCTCTGTCTACCAACTCCTACTCCCACCTCCCCGCGGTGGCTCCCGGGTGCCTAGTACCTCAACTGTACATTGGGGTTAGAATTCCCTTTGTAAGGTTGTTGGGGGCAGCAAACGAGAGAGGGGGGGAGGCCTTGAGCTACCATCAAGGCTCGGCTCCTGCAACATGGCGGTGGCGGAGGAATTCCCATGATGGAATCAACGGCGGCGCCCACAGTTCGAGTGAGTAGAACTACTTGATGAACACCAAACCGGGCTACTCCTACATATTGGGAGCTCAGGCCGGTTAGGAACGGCATATGCCGACCCCACGTTCCTGGGGAAAAAGGAACCTGGCCCTCCAGGTTGGGGGTTGTGCTTAGGGCTAACATCCCTATCACGGAAAAAACCAGTTGTTACGAAGCAACCAACAAAAGCCTCGGATACGGACGGATACCATGTTGACGACCCCCATAAACGAAAGGACAACCTACGAGTTTGCATCTGGAATGTAAGGTCCCTTAACAAACCAGGTGCAGGCACAAAACTGGAAAAAAACCCTCGACTGCTATAAAGCATATATAACGACACTCCAAGAAGTGCGATGGGATGGACCAGGCAAAAAGCGGATGAGAAACTGTGATATATACTACGGTGACTGCTACAAGGAAAATAGGCAACGCTTATTTGGATGCGGATTTGTTATTCGAGGTAGGCTTAGGCAAAAAGTCTTAAGCTTTCGACATGTAAGCGAATGCCTCATAACAATCCGCATCGAAGGCACTTTCAACAACATTAGCCCAGCTACGACACCAAAATCGTACTAGGAGATTTTAACGCAAAACTGGGCAAAGAGGACATCTTTGAGTCAATCATAGGAAAGCATAGCCTGCATAACACCACGTCCGATAATGGACTCAGGCTAATTGATTTTCTAGCAGGTCATAATCTCAGTGTTGCAAGTACACGATTCCCACATCTCAACATTCACAAGGGAACCTGGCGGTCAAATTGATCAAATCAAATCAAATTGCGATCGACGCCAGACACTCCTCCAGCATTTTCGATGTGCGAACTTTTCGAGGAGCCGACATCGACTCAGATCACTACCTTGTTGTAGCCAGGGTACGAATGAGGATATCGAGAATGCTACGGAGTCGAGTAGGACAACGCAAGTTTGACGTCGGAAAGCTACAATCGCAAGAGACCGCTAGAATCTTTGCCGATCGCGTTTCCCTCAAGCTCTCTCAAGCCCCAACAACGACGACACTATCCACAGACGGGCAGTGGGAGCATTGCCAGAACGCAATCAGAGACGCTGCCTCTGATGTGCTGGGTTTCAAATCGAGACCGCCTAGAAACCCCTGGTTTGACCTGCAATGCGAACGAGCCCATGCAGCAAAGCAAGACGCATACAAAGCATAGACGGACGAGAGCTGCTTGCGAGCTCTACAAGCAGAAAAGAAGGGAAGAACATGCGCTTTTCAGAAAGAAAGAAAAGGGGGACGAAAAGCATGAGATCGAGGAAATGGAGAGATGTCATAACAGGAATGAAACTCGAAAGTTTTACCAAAAAGTAAAACGAACATGTCAGGACTACAAAGCCAGAGCAGAAGCCTGCCGGGATGAAAACGGCGATCTAGTAGTAGAATCACAGTCGATGCTGAGAATATGGCAAGACCACTTCTGCAGACTGTATAACGGCGATGATAGACAAGATACCGCTGTCAGGCAGAATGATCCATTCGCCACGGACGATGACGTAAGAGAATCCCGTCCACCCGACATAGACGAAGTCAAAATAGCGATATCGAGATTTAAGTCTAATAAAGCCGCTGGCGCGGACGGCCTGTCTGCTAAGCTTTTCAAGGCGGCTCGAGATGTGTTGGTAAGGCGCATGCACCAACTTATCTGTAAAATATGGTCGGAGGAAAGCATGCCCGACGAATGGAATCTCAGCATCGTTTGCCCGGTCCACAAGAATAATTGCGCCAATTATAGGCGTATAAGTCTCCTCAACGTCGCATACAAGCGCCTGAAGCCTTTTGTGGATAACCTGATCGGCTCTTATCAGTGTGGCTTCAGGCCAGGCAAATCCACAATAGACCAAATATTCACACTGCGGCAGATCTTGGAGAAGACCCAAGAATTTCAAATCGATACACACCAACTTTTCATCGATTTTAAAGCCGCGTATGACAGTGTGCATAGAGACGAACTATACGGTGCCATGTCTAGTTTTAACATCCCTGCCAAACTCGTCCGATTGTGCAGGTCTACAATGGAGAATTCTCGCTGCTCCGTTAAGGTCGGTAATGAGCTAACCCAGACCTTTGGTGTTAAAAAAGGATTTAGACAAGGCGACGCACTGTCATGCAATTTCTTTAACATCATACTTGAGAAGATCGTACAAGAGTCACTGGCCAATACAAGAGGTACGATTTATTTCAAGTCCTCCCAACTGCTTGCGTACGCAGATGACATTGACGTGATCGGGAGATCGCAGCGAGACGTCAATGAGGCATTCATAAGCATTGAGACGGAAGCGGCTAAAGTGGGTCTTCGCGTTAACGAGGGTAAGACCAAATATATGCTGTCATCGAAAAAAGACACACAACACCGACGTCTGGGCCAGAACGTCATGCTTAGCAGCTATAATTTCGAAGTAGTCAAGGACTTCGTCTACCTTGGCTCACTTGTGACCAGCGACAACAACACCAGCGCTGAGATAAAACGCAGAATAACTCTTGCCAACCGCTGCTTCTTTGGGCTCAAGAGGCAATTGAGAAGTAGAGCCCTCTCTCGAAAGACCAAGATAACGTTGTACAAGACTACAAATCCCAGTCCTTCTTTATGGTGCGGCGCGGAGGCTTGGACTTTAACTAAAGCGGATGAGGACGCCTTTGGTCGTTTCGAGAGGAAAATTCTGCGTTTAATCTATGGTCCCGTTTATACTAGCGGTGTATGGAGGATATGGAAGATACAACGAAAAACTGTACAGCGACATGGACCTGGTACGATGTGTCCGGATCCAACGTCTAAGATGGCTGGGCCATGTAGAGCGGATGGACAACACGGCTCCGGCCCGAAGAGTCTTCGAATCCAACCCGGAGGGACGACGCAGCAGGCGACGGCCGAATCTTGCGCACGCAGGTGGAAGGGGACCTCAACCGTCTGGGCGTGCGGCGTTGGAAACAGCTGGCGAAAGATCGTGCCAGCTGGAAACGCTTGTTGGTTGAGGCCCATGTCCACCGCGGACTGTAGCGCCATATAAGTAAGTAAGTAAGTAAGTAAATCGGGCTCCTTTATGACGACAAGGTCCCCTACTACGAAGTCTCGAGTGATTTTTTGCCATTTTGGACATTGCTGAAGCGATGTTAGATAATCCGAGTGCCATCGGCGCCAAAATCCTTCTGATATATTTTGTACCAGTTCCTAACGGCCGAGTCGATTTGGTGTGAGCTGCAGGTAACTAGGTTCAGGCAGCGCAGTGTAAGGTCTTCCTATAAGAAAATGGGAATATGTTAACGGATTTAGATCGGTATCAGAGATTGCACATAAGGGCCTAGAATTTAAAATGGCTTCGATTTGAGCTAACATCGTAGACATTTCTTCGAACGTTAACATATTATTCCCTATGACGCGGCGAAGATGCTGTTTGACACATTTTACGCCCGCCTCAAACAGTTCCCCAAAGTGAGGAGAATGTGGCGGAATGAACTCCCACTTGATATTATCGATAGCCAACGCTGCGGACACCAACTCGTTTCGTTCCCGTGATCGCACTGCTTGATACATTTCAGAAAGTTCCTTTAAAACACGTCCGTCGCTTTCGAATGCACAATAGGAAGAGAATGATATATTTCAATATAATATGACAAGTCTGTTTAGCAGTATAATGAGTAAAGTGTATTCAAAAAGTATTAAGCAATTAAAGGGAAATTCAAACATAATTTGATAATGCAAACTTCACACTCCCACTCTTTGTTAAATTATAACAAAACTTAGGCTGTAACATTTATAATAAACTTAAAACTTTCAAATTTTGCTTTCGTTAATGGCTTTGTAAACATATCTGCTAATTGATCATTACTAGGAACACAATGTAATTGGAAAAGTTTATCATTAAATTTTTCCCTAATGAAATGTATTCTAATATCAATATGTTTTGTTCTGCAGTGAGACTCGGGATTTTTTATAAGCTTAATAGCACCTTGATTATCTAAATTCAGTGACGGTCGTTCTGCTACTTCAGGAAGTAGATCTTTCATCAGCGATTTTAACCAGATCATCTCCTTAATTGTTTCAGATGCTGCAACATACTCCGCTTCAGTCGAAGATAATGCTGTACATCGCTGTCTTCGTGAGCCCCAAGAGATAGCAGATTGTCCCAAAAGGAACAAATAACCGCTGGTTGAACACCTTGTTTCAATGTCACCAGCGTAGTCTGAGTCACTGTAACACGAAAGGCTTAATTTATTACATTTCACAAAGTGTATACCTGTGCTTTGAGTAGCTTTTAAATAACGAAAAACTCTTTTGATTATTTTGATATGAATCGGAGAAGGTTTATCCAAAAATCTGTTCAAAACTCCAACAACATATGAGATGTCAGGTCTTGTTGCGACCGCTAGATACATTTAAAGACCCAACAACTTCACGGTATGGATATGAGAGTGTATCCTTTTCAGTTAACGGTGAAACAAACAGCGCTTGTTGATTCACTTCACACGGCGTGGAGACTCCATTTTAATTAGCCATGTGGAATCGATTTAATAGACGTTGAATGTATGCAGATTGATGAATTTTTGTTGTTCCATTGAAACTTCTTTCTATTTCAATTCCAAGATAGTAATCTGCATTACTAGTTGTTATATCTAAATGTTGTCGCAGGTAACCTATTACATCTTGCGTGTCTCTTTGATTTGTTGCTGCAACTAACCCATCATCAATGTAGAGCGCCACAAATACTATTCGTTCCTCCTTTCGAAGTACAAATAAGCATGGATCACTTGCGCAAACAAACTTAAAATCCATCAAAAGCCTGCTGATCGTACGATTCCAATTTCTCGAAGCTTGCTTCAGACCGTATAGAGTTTTATTGAGCTTACAGACTCGCCCGGTTCTGTCGTCGTATCCAAGTGGTTGCGACATAAAAATATCTTCGTCTAATTTTCCATTCAAAAAGGCAGTCTTTACGTCGAACTGAGTTAAGATTAAATTTTTAGATGCTGCTATAGCCAGAATTGTGCGTATGGATGTGAATTTTGCAACGGGACTGAATGTTTCAGTGAAATCAATACCTTCCACTTGTTTATAGCCCTTTATAACCAATCGTGCTTTGTAGCGCTTTGCGAAGACAACTTCACTTTAAAAACCCATTTGGATGCTATAACAGTCTTGTTGTTTGGATGATCAACCAAATCCCATTTTTTATTCAAACGATGTGCCTCTATCTCTTCATCCATCGCAGCTTTCCATTTCTCAGAATTGTCGGATTTCATAGCATCTTCGTATGTTGAGGGTTCATAGCACAAAAGCGTGTCCCTTTTGAATAATTGCATACAAAGTCTCTTTCTCTTGAATATTTTGTCTAGGTCTACTTCGGAGATTGTATCTCTGTTCCTTTTCCATTTCGTGTATCTCTCCTACTTGTTCAGTATCCGACGATCTTCCTTCTTCCGCTGAGCTATACTGTCATCACCACTTTGTATGTCTTCTTTCTCAAACGAAGGAGTTTGTTTAGGATTAATCGTTTCATTCAAATCTTTTGGTTTGAAAATTGACTTTTCTTTAAACAAAATATCTTTTGACAATTGTATTTTATTTATTTCTGGTATCCACACTCTATATCCTTTGGAATTGTCAGAGTAACCAACGAATATTCCAAAATTGGCTTTTTTGTCCCATTTTTGCCGCTTCTCCTTTGGAATGTGAATAAAAACTTCACTGCCAAATGTCCTTAAATTATTTACTGGAGGTACCTCTTTATGCCACAGTTCATAAGGGCTTTTGGTTTTGACTGGACTTGGTCCAAAACGATTGATAATGTATGCGGCCGTATTAACAGCCTCGGACCATAAAGTGAGAGGCATATTGCATGCATGAAGCATAGTTCTTGCTGTTTCCACTATGAAACGCATATCTCACTCAGCTCTACTATTCTGCTGAGGAGTATAAGGAATCGAGGTTTGATGACGAATACCACGTTGAATTAAAATGTCGTGTACTGTTTTGTTTTATATTCCAGGCCATTATCTGAACGGAGAATTTTTATATCACGACCAAAAAGCGACTTTACTTCATTTAAAAAACGTTCTAAATTAAAGTAGATGGTTCCATAATGAGAAAAATCATCTTTGAATAAAAGTAAATACCTAGATCCTCCAATTGACTGTGTCTGCATCGGGCCGCACAAGTCTGTATGCACTAGAATTCCAACATCCTTCGCCCTAGACTGGCTATTCTCAAATGGTGAACGGTGTATCTTGCCAATAGCACAAGCATCGCAAAAGAAATTCGGAATATCAACAAATTCGATGCCACGTTGTTTTAGAGCCAGCTTAATTTGTTTAATGCACATGTGACCTAGTTTATAATGCCATGCATCCAGTGCTTCAACCTTTGACATATAATTCGCAGCTATGTCACTGCTGTTTATTCTGAAAAGCACTTTGTAGAGCCGTCCGCATCTGATTCCAATCGCAATCACCTTATCCTTTTTTGATATTTCACATTTTTTACTGTCTGATGTTAAACTATAGTTTTTGTCCAGTGCGCTTCCCGAAAAGAAAAGATTTACCTTGATGTCTGGTACAAAGTAGACATTTGTCAAACGTTTTTTAACCCAACTCTGGTAGTCAAACGCATAGATATTTATTTCTCCTTTACCTAAAGCCTTTATATGCGAACTTATCTTCGTATGTACATACTAAACCAATCTCGTCGAAAACACATGTGTTCACTCGCACCCGAGTCAAGAACCCAATCATCAGGTGTAACATGCTCATATCTACTGTAACGCTATATGTATAATTTCCAACTGCACCATTGTTCTGCACATTGAAGCTTATCAATTTTAATTGTTTCGCCGTCCATTTTGAAGAGAAGATTTTTTTATTTTTTTTTTTGTGCAAACAACCCAACGTGTACCTCCAAACTAATCCTTTTCTAGGTTTGTAATCCGTGCTTCTGCGAACCCGAAATTAATTTCTCACAACACTATTACATATTATATTACAAAGTAATCGCAAAAGGTTTTCAAATCTATTCTCAAATTAATTAATTTTATTTTTGTTTTACTTATGAGGACGCTGGGCCCATAACCTGTTAAATACAAAACACGTCCGTCGCTTTCGAATGGAAGAGAGTGATATATTTCAATATAATATGACAAGTCTGTTTAGCAGTATAATTAGTAAAGTGTGTTCAAAAAGTATTAAGCAATTAAAGGGAAATTCATACATAATTTGATAATGCAAACTTCACAAGAAGGCATCCGTTGAAAGGTCGCCTGCCGTTTCCAGATGTATCGCCTTGGTCTCCATGCAGATGAATATAGCGAAATATTCCTTGGTCAACTTCGATTTACTTCTCATTTAATACAACTATGAACAATTTTCCGTAACAAATTTCTGTTGCCAATAATCCAATATTCCTGCCGTACGAGTGAAAATAATTCCGATACCCCAGCATGCAAGAACCTCACATGAGCATCCCATAAGACCAGTCTTGTGACGGGATGAACCTTAGGTAGAATTCATACTGAAGGAAACATTTGGAGCCTTGTCTATTCTTCCACCAACTCGAAGCAGCCCAACTAGATCAAGGAATGGCGATAAAGATAATAATTTGGATCTACTTGAAACATGTTTGTTGGAATTCAGTGAATGAATTTCCAGACTGAATTCCCTCTGAGCCCACCGAACCTGCAATTATGAACGAAACGACGGATGAACGATACGAATCAGTCTTGTCCATGACGAAATTTTAGTAGCCAAATCGTACAGAAGATCTTCAGCTGTTGATGCAGTTGCCACTACAAGGTTTGTCCGTTCCTCTTGTACATCCTCAATAGTCGTATTATCTGTGATAGGCCAACTACATAAATCCTGTGACAACCATGCCGGACCTTCCCACATCTTCCCACAATCCTCATATTCAATAATTTCCTTAGTTCAATCCCGCGCGACGCACAATCAGCGGGATTTTCTTCGGAACGTATATGATACCACATGGAACGGGGCAAACTATCGAGTATTTCAGAGGCGCGGTTTGCTACAAAGGTGTTCCACCTACGAGAAGAAGACGAAAGCCAAGCTAATACAATACAATCTGTGAATCACAAAATGCAAACGTGTGTGTAGGGTTTAGATCCAATGACGAACGAATGAACTTCAACAGGAGACACAGTAAGAGCGCATCACATAATTCAAGTCGAAGTATAGTTAGCTGTTTCACGGGAGCGACACGAGTTTTAGCAGCAACAAGATGCACCTCAATTATACCGTCTACTGAGATACTACGTGCATACACCACGGCTGAATAAGCTTTCTCCGAGGCATCCGAAAATCCTATCAGATCAAATCCTGCAGAATTGAAGAAGTACCTTCTTGAAATTGGAACATCTTCGAAGCAAGGCAAGTCCTTCCGGTACGAAATCCACTTTTCAGCTATAATACTTCAGGTGGCAAAATATCATCCCCGCCGATCTTATCCTTATGAACCCATAACTCCTGGAACATTATTTTGAGCAATTGTCGACGGGGCTAAGAAACCCATGGGATCAAAGATCTTTGCAGTTTCTGACAATAACTTTCGCTTTGTGAGTGGTGATTGTCTATCTATTGAGATTTTGAAAGTGAAAGTATCACGAACGGGATTCCATACCAACCCCAAAACCTTGGTCACGTTTACTCCGTCTAGATCTAGGGAAATAATTTGGCTATTGTCAGCACTGAGGATTGGCCCGCAATTAGAACTCCACTTGCTTAATTGTAAGCGTCCACATGACAAAAGTTCAATTAATTCATCCTTTAGTTTCAATATTTCCGATACAGAATCCGCGCCAGTACGAATATAGTTGACATAAAAATCATGCAAGACAGAATGCGAAGCAAGAAGGAATTGTTGGCTATAATCGAAAGCTAGCTGCCTGAGAATTCTCATTGCCAAAAATGGTGCAGATGATGTGCCATATGTTACTGTGCACAGACGATTATGTGAAATTGGGTCTGTTGGACTCGATCTCCACACAATACGTTGAAAATCACGATGTTTGCCAGATTTGCCAAAACATTTTAACAATATCCGCGCAAAAAACCTATTTGTGAAATCGAAATCGCAAGCACACATTAATTAAATTACGCTGAAGGGGTGGTCCTGGGTACAACATCTCGTAACATCTCTTAACAAGAGCTTAATTATTATTTTTTATTTAGAATGTACATACATACTCGTACGTTATTGTTGGTAGAGAAAGGATATTAAATACATTACTAAGAGTTATTATTTAACAAATCAAAATTACTATGGACGATAGCTATGCTGGAAAAACAATCAAAAACGATTGATGTGGTGCGTGAAGAGAATCCTATATTTTAACAGTTGAACAATACCGAGTTTTCCCACAGAACATTGTTCACTTATTGTAACAGCTTATCGTAAGTTCGTTATCGTTAGTTCCCCTTCTTTTCAAATCTGGATAATTTAAACACCAATATATTTCCTAGTATTTCTCCTGTTTTCCCCCTGATTTCCCCTACATTGTTGGGGAAATACATTTTTCTCTCCTGTGTTGAATACACAAATAAATTCACCTCACACATTTGGTGACTTTTTAACAAAGTTGAGCAGCAAATTGACGCGCTAGGACGTGGTTGCAAGTTACATTTTATTAGCCTAGGTTTCGCGGTCTGTAAGTTGACCCAGTGATTTGGAAATGTTTTGAAAAAAAATTCTAAAACCTCAGTACTCGCTATTCTCAGAACATTACACAAGTTGGCATTTTAAACAAATAGAACAGCGACTTGACGATAACTTTGTTAGGATTTCGTTCGCAAAATTTGCCCAAGCAACCCCCGGCGTAGTCGGTTGGAATAACAACAGAGTAACATCCCGACGCCGCACGGCACCACGTTGACGGTAATAGGGAAGCTGTGCAGGAAAAACTTGTGCAAATTCATTGAAGGGTTGTTTGTTGTTTCTGTTCGTTTAGTTCGTACTCGTAGAGCATCCGTCCAAAGTTGAGGTTAAACAATGGGTCCGCGCGAGAACGAAGCAGTAGTTAAACATAACTTCCCACCATGATGGAAATTCGCCAAGGAAGCGTTGTTGACATAAATAACTCTTTGCGGGAAGTGTTTACAGTTTCGAGTTGAAAGAAACAAAAAGGAAATGCGAACAATAATATTATAATTCCGTTAAGGGGAGATGTACCTAGAAACATGTACAAGAATGCTATGTACATGTACGAGTACATATATGCTTGTACGTATGTCCAATTTCGTTAGTTGTGACATAGACGGTACGAGTACCATTGTGCGCTTCCGGCTTCCTTTGCGCGTCTTCCTTCTTCTGTGACCGGTTATGACGACAAAAGGATTCACATATGTACATATGTACATACATGCATACATACTTTTTTAAAAATGTTTGGCTATTAAATTACTGGAGCATATCCTTGGGCCTTTGTCTGAATTTGTTAGTAAAACGCCAAAGAAAGGAGGCAAAGTGGGAAAAATGGTTGAAATTGAGGAAAGGATGGATACGTGCAAAACGAGAAAGTGCAATAGCGAAAAGGACGGACAAAATGCCAAGAAAAGAAATTGACTGAAATAAATGTTCAGTTTCGCTGTACTGTTACTGCTGCTGTTGCTAGTGTCCTAGATACACTTGGCCAATTGTGTTGGCTTGATCCGGTTGTCCTGGAACTCGGAGAATAGTTCTCCTTGTTCTTCATAAAACGGCAATTTGCGTGTAAAGGGAACGTGCGTTCTTCCCGTTTTTCCCAGTGAACTCTTATGATATGAACTCAGACTGACATTAGGACCTGTCATCTGGGCAGGAGTACATCAACGTGTATGAGGTGAGCATGAGAGTGAATTAGACTTCCTGAAAGGTTTTTAAATTTCTTTTATTCTTTAAATTATTTACTTTTTCTTTCCCATGTTTCATAAGTTTTGTGCTAGTTGAAGTGTAAAAGCATTGCCCGTCATCGTATCTTGGTGCGTTATCGATTTCAAGAGTAATTGCCAGTTAAAGAGGCCAAGTGGCCTTCCGTAGACCGAGTTGTTATTTTAATTACTCTGCACCATATGGGCAAAGTGCGAGTTGAGTGTGTTCGTAATTACTTGGGATGCGTGGCCTTCTTGGGGTTGCCCTTTTCAGACTCTAGAGTATAAAACCGGAAAGCCAAGCACATGGATGAATCGATTTATTTCCCGCAAGAGCGGTATTTAATTTCAGAAAATTCTTGATACTTGTTTGGTTTTTTCTTCTTTTTGTTCAAAACCAATGGGTTTTCCTAGAGGAATGAAGTTTTCTGGTCTGTATGGTAAAATGGAGAACATAGGAGATGAGAAAAGTGATTGCAAATAATAGCAACGTGTATTCTTAGTGTAGTTGATTGCTTTTGGGTCAAACAATAGGTGAAGGTTGGGTAGAGTAGAAGTTTTCTGAAGGCATCCGTTGAATCTGTAGGAGTAGAGCTTAAGAATGAAGTAGTTCCAATGTTAGTGTGTGGATTTTGTTTCATTATCGATCACATATGGTTCCTCGTGCTTTGTTATCCATTTCTTTGTTGGGATGCGTAGGATTAACTGGAAATGGGATAAGAATTTTCTGTTAAAATAGTTCTATAGAGTTAAGGATTGGGTTTCGATACCTTCACTTTGTTAATTAGGTTTCGTTTTTCCAGCGATTTATCTGCTATCAATTTCGAGTGAAATGATTATGTATTACATCGTCTATTGTCTCATTTGCTTGGTGTGGTACTGGAGTGATGAGACCTTCCGATGACCTATTCGATATCTCAATAAGGGAACGTTTTCTGGTACCTTTTGGCCTCGATAAATAGTCTTAGGTTTTCATGGAAACCAAGTAAGTCGCTCTAGAGCCTTATGTAGACTTCAAGCTTAATATGACTTTCAACTATTTTTAGCTAGTTGGCTTTGCACGTAATTCCGTCACCGGAGATGAGTTTATTCGCCTTTCAACTTGGAATCATAGACCTTTTGAGCTGGAGCATGCCTACGGTCCCAATTTCCGTGCAGAAACGAGCCTAGATCATCCGAAAATTTTCGGGTCATTGATTAATTTCTTAAAGGAGGTCTACCTAATTGGTACCAACGGAAACAGCAATTGTAGCAATTGAGCTTGATTTTTTTGCCATGTTATAGGAGAGGATGGAATAGTTCAACGGCTTCGAAATTGAAGTCGAAAACTTATATTTACATATAAATCGACCATGTGCTCATTCACGCCAGTCACTCGTCAAACATCTTGGATGTGCGATCAGGACATCGGACGCCTGAGGTTACTGAAGTCAACAGAGAGCAACTGCGTCTAACGTAGATACATATCAACAATATGTAATTGTACTGTCGCTCAGCCATCCAGGAAATAGCTGAGACTACT
The DNA here is from genome assembly GCA_958301585.1 of Merodon equestris. Taxonomy (NCBI): domain Eukaryota; kingdom Metazoa; phylum Arthropoda; class Insecta; order Diptera; family Syrphidae; genus Merodon; species Merodon equestris. The sequence continues at coordinate 73,343,974 of OY284414.1, read as the reverse complement.
TTAGGTTGTCGACCACCGTCATCAGGAAACCCGTAGTATGATGGCGAGTGTGACCAAAAAAAGGAAGCAACAAGAGCAAGGCATGAAGAGTACAAGGAGAAGAAGAAAATACTGGGACTAAAGAAAAGGAATAACGCAACCTCTCAGCTCAAGGATATCGAAGAGTCTCGCGATCGACATAAAATAAGGATCTTTCACAAAAAAACCAAAATCCTGGTGACAGGTTACAGAAAGAGCACGCAGGCCCTTCAAAACTGTGAGGGTAATCTTGTCATTGACTCGAAGGAAATGGTAGACGCGTTCAAGCAGCACTTCCAAATGCTGCCTAACAATCAAGAAATAGAGAGAGTGATAGGGAGCGAAGAAATCCGAACTCCAGGCGATGAAGGAGTCTTCCCGTCCATCATTTAAGAAGTCAACTCAGATATCAAAAATCTGAAAAACAACAAAGCCACAGGCTCGGGTGGTCTCCCATCAGAGCTTTTCAAAGCTGACGGTAATGTTTTGATAGGGAGCATACGCGAGATCATCAGCTGAATTTAGGAAGTTGAAAGTATGCCCGATGACTGGAATATCAGTGTTAAATGTTGCCTACAAGATCCTATTTTTAGTATAGTTTTTAATTCATTTTTATTCCATAGTATCTTAGATCTATCTTACCCTAGACAAAAATGCTTAAAACTAGCTTAATTATCTTAAAAAATCTAAATATCTTAGTGGCCCTAGGCGGACACTCTAAAACAAACAGTACAACATAATAAGTAAACATAAGTCTTTCGACTACTATATCAACTTACAATTAACATTTTTATAACTAACTTACTCTAAGAAAAATGTTTTTTTTCACTAAAAAACTTAGCATATGATCATTTGTACAAGATCCTATCCAGCGTACTGTGTGAACGTCTTTTTTGCACTTCACAAATCGGCACAGACCAGTGCGGCTTCCGGCCCGCCAAATCGACTATAGAATAAATTTCCACTTACGACAGTATTCATCGCACAGAACTCTTTTATGCAATGGCTCACTTAGGGATCCCGGTAAAACTGATCGCATTATCGCGTATTCCCAACGTGCTTTTGTAGTGATTGAAGAACTGAAGAAGAGAAATCCAAGTACATGCTGTCGAGCAAAAACCGATTAGTTACCCACCATCTAACAATCCACAGCTTAAATTTCGAGGTAGATAAGTTAAACAACATTACAGTGGAGATCTAGCACAGAATCACCCTTGGCAATCGCTGTTGTTTCGGTGCTGTCAAAACAGCTCCTAACTCGAAGGGCCAAAATTATGCTCTACAAAACACTTATTCTGCCAGTTTTACTTTATGAAGGCGAATGGAAGAGAAGATCCGCCGACGACACATTTAGTGCATGAATATTAACCTCCTGGTTCGAAGACCTAACCTTGGTTTAAAAACCAATTAACGCGGATGCAAGGCGACTAGGTCTTGATAACTGGAAGCAGCATGTCCGGGCCGGCAAGTATGGAAGGCAGCTTAAGCTTATGTTCAGACCCTCAATGGCCTGAAAAGTAAGTATCTAAGTGAGATTTCAAACGTCACAACAAACTTCCTTTTATATTAAAACATTGGAAATAGCGAATGTAATTGAATTCAAAAATATGTCTTACTGTGAATAGATAAAAAAAAGAGCAAAGAATTTGTCTGTACTAACTATATGTAAATTTCTGGAATAAATTAAAAAACAAATTGTTGAAAATATAATTACGAATTTTTCTGTTTGTCTTTTTCTTATTCAGTATTTTGTTCTATGCGCAGAATTTTCTATGATTACTAAACATCACCGCTTCATTCACTCGAAAAGAAAAGCTTGTTTTCTGCCTACTTCTAGCTTGCAGGTAAATGGAATAAACGTTGAGTGGAAGAGCTCCGTAAAATACCTTGGTATACATATGTATATGTATCTTGACAGCAAATTGACTTTTCAGGATCACCCAAACCCTTAAAAAAATTATCATCGCAAAGAAAATTCTTTACCCTTTCATTAAGAGAAAATCATTTTTGTCTGTAGCTAACAAAGTAATTATACTAAAGGTTATATTTCGCACAGTGCCACATTAACAAGTTACAAACAGCCCAAAATAAAATTTTAAAAATGATGTTAGACCTACCACGAGATTATTTCATTTTAAAACTCCACAAAAGAGCGGGTGTTGACCACGTTTCTATAAGAATCTTCACACTGACGAATAAGTTTATAAAGTCCGGCGTTTTTGCTGATAATCCTCTAGTCAATGACCTGACTACAGACATTTTTCCAAATATATATAGCTTGTTATATACTCGAATATATATATTATTCATTTTTATTTATTTATTTATTCGTTTATTTTTTTTTTATTCATTTATTTTTTCTTATTCATTTATTTATTTATTGATTTATTTATTTTATTTATTTATTTTATTTATTTATTTATTTTATTTAATTATTTATTTATTATAAAAAAATATATATTTATGTACTTGCTTATTGCATATACTATATGTGTATAAACATACTATACATATATGTATAAACATATATGTACATATGTATGTATATACATTTTCATTTTGTGTTTTCCTTTTTTTTTTCTTTCTTATATTGAAGGTTTTTTGTTTTTCGTATTTTCCTTGAAAGATATTTGTTTTACATCCTACAAATTGTATATACATAGATTAAAAATAAATTAATTTTTTATTTCAGAAGTAAGATATTAAATATTTCAAATCTCTGTAATAAAATACTGTGCGATTACTAAAATCAATGTAAATATATTGTCACGGAATAAATATCTATCTATCTATCTCCGCCTCATTATTTCAACAAGCTTCTGACATCCTTTCTTCGGGATAGAGTACTAAGCTTCCATTATGCGACGCCAGATTTCATCCTTTTGTAATTGACTGTTTGGGATTTTTTTAATATTTTGGCGGAGTGCTTTGGGTCATTGATCTGCATGAATATACAACTAATTAGCACGACCTCAAAAGTATAGGGCTTGTTTGATATATCAAGATTCTAAAATGTGTCGAATTAGCCATTTATTTGTACAAGCGGCCTTTATATTTTTTTGACACTTATTTTTACATTTATCATTATTTCTTAAATTATCTGCGAAGCCTGAAAGTAAATGTATATAGTAAATATATAGTTCTTTCATGTTAAAATGTACTACTACGTGTACATAAATAGCATATTAAACATTAAATACTACAACATAGCATAGAAACATTAAATACTACTCGTACATATCTACAATTAACAATCATTTTGAATTCAAATACAATTTTTTAACGCTCTTTAATAGTTGTTGTCTCGTCATGTTGGTGAAGGACGTCAACAGTTCGTTCAATATCTTTGGTACCATAACCTCGCATGTTCTTTGTCCATATTTGTTCTAGGTCCTTGGAACGTCGTGGTGTCCTTGTTGTCTTCGTCGCGTATTAAAGGCTTGTGGAATTTGCTTCTTGTACCTACTTACATTAAAGCTGAAATTACCTCAAGTTTGTAGAGGTTTTCAATATTCAGCATTCTTATGTCTCCATCACTCGGGGTCTTTTGATAGCTATATGCCTCGTGCGACCTTCATATAACTTTTCGAATACTTCTGACTAGAAGATTTGTCATTTATAACGCTTGTCCCCATGCAAGCACTCCATACTTCAGATGAAATTCGACTGGACCAAATTAGCATTGGCGTAAAACGGATGGTGGACAGAATTAGCTCAGTTGTTCTATTTGATAACTCCACTTAAAATGTAGTCCACCATAACCCTAAGGTATTTGTAAACTAATATGCTTCCTAATTTGTCGCAGTCATCATTGTCCTGTAATTTCAGGTGGTTGTCTGATATATGCAGGATGAAGGATGCACCTTCGACCACGTACTTTTAGTGATATATTTACTTTTGGAACGTGTGAAGGACGTTTTGCATTGAAGGACGAAGTTGTTTTGGATGTAAAATGCAACATTTTTCTACATAATATATAGTTTTTTTAGCCATCATCTCCTCCAGTATCTTATCAACCACTGAGAATAGTGAAATCGATCTGTAGTTCGTAATCTCTTAGGTTCTTATTTTCATGGCCTCCTACAAAGGTTATGCATCTTTGAATGTTTTTCTTGATAAGAGCGGATTCTTTCTATATACTTATTTTTGCGAACAACTGAGCTTCATCTATTATTCCTTTGATTTGATACATTTAAATCAAATACCTAGTTACTTTTGTCCGATATCTTTCGGGCCTTGCGTCCGCTTTGAATCTCTCGCTATCGTTCTATTTGATTATTCGAGGATGCTGGTGGATTAAGTGACCTTCACAGATCAGGCTGTCCACCCTCTATAAAGGCTTCGGAAGCCATTAAAATCGTGCAGATTCGAATCAGATGTGAACCACTGAGTCCACAAGAGACACACTGGACTCCTGCCAAAAGCTCTCTTAAGATGGTACCCTAGAAATTCTCACAGAAAAAATCTATTCACGGACGGAAAAATGTTTACCGTCGAAGCAACTTTTAATAAACAAAATGATAGAGTGTAAGTTTGAACATCAAAAGAAGTGGCCACCATTCTGCAAATGTTATAATAAGGCGAGGAGTGTGCTATGATGGCATAACCAATGTTCAGTTTACTGAAAAAGGATTCAAGACTCCGCCCTAAGTTTACCGATTCCATTATTTTAGAAGATGTCTTTAAGCCTCTAAATTGAACAATGTCCGTAAGGAAGCTCTAGACATTCCAACGAGATTCTCCTCCAGCCCACAAGGCGAAAAACATTCAAGAACGGCGAAAGAAATGTACCCGACTCCATATCACTGGATGATTGGCAAGCTGATAGTCCGGGGCTCAACGCTCTGGATTACAAGTTTTGGTCTGTTTTAGAGGGAATCTTTACATTGGCCTTGTTCGTGCTGCCTACAATTTTTCGACGAATGAGGTCCATAAAGCGATGGATGATTTGCAGACGTACATACTTTAAGGCAAATGACGGCCATTTCCAATGAAGTCTTTCATAGGTATTAGCTAGATTCTTGACAAATAAAATTCATTTGTTTAGAGAAATATGTACGCGATTTCATTTGGCTTTCTCTGTATCAGTATTTATGGCTAGACTAGGTATACGTGCCAAATTTATTCAAAAAGGTGTCTATTTTTTCTCGAAAAATATTCATTTATTCATCAATATCTATTTTGGCCCCCTTCAGCACTTTTCCCAATTCTCGAAATACTTCTGATCTCCTTATAATCGGGGCAAATGTCCGTCCTTTCATGTGTCTTTTCAGTTTTCGGAATACGATGGCTGAGGCATGATTTCGGCATTGTTCTTGACCCAAAGATGTTGCACAGGCAAAGATAAGTGAGCAGGTGTATGAACGTGGTGTAACAGCCATGCATTTTTTTCCCTTTCCAAGGGGTTTTACTTCAAGGTAATTGATGTAATGGTAATGGTAATTATAAAATAAAATGATAATTATTTATTGACCGAACAACATTCTGGCAAGAATTCATGAAGAAAACAGCAAAACGTTCACATTTGAAAGACCTTGACGTCCTTTTTTCGGTCTTGGCTCGTCTGGTCGCTTCCAATGGGATGATTGGGTTTTGGGTTCGACGTCATAACCATGTACACATGTTACGTAAACAATGATGGCCCTCTTCAGCAAATCTGGATCGCCATTCACGTAATTTAACAGCTCCTCAATGATACTCATGTGGCGGCTCTTTTGATAAAAACTTTACAATTTCGGAATAAATTTAGCTGACGCACGTTTCGTGCCCAAAATCTCCGAAAATAACAATATTCGAAAATTGCGATACTCCATAACAATTTTCTTCACTGCTTCAAAGTCTTCATCCGTTGTTGATATGTTTAAGTATCCTGGGAGGGCATTGTCGTTAACATCTTTTTTTTTTTAATAATTTTTAATAATTTCAAACTTTATTCCATTGCAACCTTAAAGCTAATAAAAAAACAAAATAATTAGATAAATTAAACAATGAAATAATTTTTAAATACATTCTGTTGTCAACCAGGCAAGAGGCGAATGTACTATCAATTCAAATATAGAATTACATAAAATTCAATAAAATGTTGATGGGAAAAACAATATGTTGAAATTTCGAAGACGGAATACAAAATGAAAAGCAGAATATCCAAACATATTAGCATTTAAACTAACGGTGTAAAAGTTTGTTCAATAGCCGTGTAATTAAACGAGAAAAGCCAGTTTTTAATAGCAACTAAGAAAACAATTTTCACTCTTTCACATCTGATGTTATCAGGAAGCAAGTTGAAAAGTCGAGGCGCAGTGACGAAATAAAACCTAGAAAAGTGCGATTTGCGGACTGCTGGCACTGTTACAAAGTTTCTGGTGTTGATACGCAAGTTGTAGTTATCATGTAGTCTAACCGCGTAGAATCCACATTTTTCAAAAAATATTTTTAGGACTTTAAAGCAGTATAAGTGCCTTAGTGGAAGAAATTCAAGATTTCTGAAAAGTTCAAAACTATGAGTGTTACGGCTTACTCTACAGATAACTCTAACTGCATGTTTTTGCTTATTTATTAAGGGTTTGATATGCGTGTAATAAGAACCTCCCCAGCAAGATAATCCATACTGTAATTTAGATTTTAATAAGCCATTGTAAACTAATTTCAAGACAGTTGTATTACAGTATAGACTTAAATGATATAGCTGTTTTACTACTCTATTCATGTATTGTTTCAAATAACAAGTATGATCCTTCCAACTGAGATTATGATCTAAAATTATGCCCAAATATTTAAAATGTTCAACACACTCTATTTCAAAACAGGATTCGCAACAACTGGAGTTACTGTCAAAGGTGACTGAGTTGTTCGGACAGCAGACTAAACTAAAACGTGTACAACTCGGGGAATGGTACATTAAGGAAAGGTCTTGATAGTGCTTATTTCTGATGTTGAAATACATAAACTTAGTTTTAGTACTAATTACCAGTTTATGATGATTAAACCATAATCTCAGTAATTCAAGATCATGGTTTACATCCAGAAATATATTAAAATTGTTATTATTGGAGTATGAGATAGCGGTATCGTCAGCAAATGCTGTTATTTTGCCTTTAAACGGTTGGACGAAGAGAGAGTTAACATAAATCAAAAACAGAATAGGCCCTAAAACAGATCCCTGCGGAACTCCCATGTTTACATATTTTGGTGAGCTAATGGAATCTTTGATTTTAACCATCTTTTTCCGATTTGATAGGTAGGAGGTAAACCCGTCAAGAATAAATCCTCTAAAGCCTGCATGATATAACTTATCTAATAGCAAAGAGTGATCCACAGTATCAAATGCTTTGGTAATATCTATAAATAGGGCTGCACATGTTTGAGATAGATTTAAGCTATCGTATATTTCCCCGGTGAATTTAAGTAAGGCACTTTCTGTCGACCTACCACTTCTAAAGCCAAACTGACAGTTATTAAAGAACTTTGTCCTACTAAAAAACGAAAGAATTCTGGATTTTATACCCTTTTCGAGTATTTTCGAAAAAAACAGATAATAGTGAAATGGAACGATAGTTGTTGATCGTCAAAGTATCTCCTTTCTTATGAAGTGGCACCACTATAGCTGTTTTCAGTGATTCAGGAAAAATACCCTGCTTAATACTAAGATTAAAAATAAAGCTCAGAATATCAGAGATATGAAATGAAATCTGCTTAAGGACGAAGCTAGAAGAGTTGGTTCTACATACATATATACTTTTTTCGCTCAGAGTAGACTCGCCAAACATCACAGTCAACGTTTCATTAAGTATTGCAACACCAGAGTCAACGTTTCAAGCACAATACGTACGAGTACATAATTTTATTTTTCACACAAAATTTGATCCAGATCTTTTGATCTGTTTTTTTCAATAGCAAATTCAATCTCCTAGAGGACACGTTTATCACCGTAACAAAAAAAAAAGTTAAAAAAAATTACTGTACATAGCTCACAAATTCAAAAGTTACCTTTGTCCAAAGACATTGGTAAAACTGTCTTCTGCCTGCAATGTGACTTTGATCATATTAAGAGATATTGCGATAATTAGAAGTTAAAAGTTGGGAACGATACTGTTTACAACTTCGTTACCATATCAGATCGTACAGATATCAGAAAAAACAGAATAAAATTCACAATTACTGGGCAACATGGACAACCATTAGGGATGTGAAACGCGTCTGGCTTCATCAGTTGCTGTAGTTAAGAACGTGTTCGGTATGACAAGGGATCTTTCACAGTGGTCTACTAAACCGTAGGTCAAAATCATATGCTACGTGCCTCTAATAAGGTCCATCATCGCGTATGATTCTCCCTTATGGTTTAATGTAACGCTATTTTATAGTGAAAAGATTCGCATCTTCAAGAAACCGTGCTTTATGGTCCGTCTTATAATGTACAGAACACCAAAGTCCATTAAGTATTACTCTAATAAGGTCATGCACTACGGAACCGGCCTAAACAGAATTGACAATTTTCTTTTTGAAATTATTGGAAAGCATTTTGCAAGGACAATGACTAACGACACTAGCCACCGGGAGTACTACTTCAAATATAGATACAACGAGAGTACACTCCGTTCGGACTTTATTCTCCCAAAAGCATATCTCCATATTGATTGTGAAAGGTAAGTGTAAAATACAAATATTATCCCGGTAATTTACCACTGGGGCACCGCTACGGTTACGTCCATGAGCTCATACGCTTTAGTACCGCAATGGTGGACTGGAATCTTGCTAATATAATATAAATAAACGCCGATTGTTGGTGGTTGTCGAGTGAATGGTGCGTGAGGCCGGTAAGATCCTCTTCACTCCTTAGTTTATAAGTTAGGTTTTAGAAGCTGGGTGCGTCATCATGTTTAAATGAATCTAAGACTTCCTGAGGCCTGTTAGCCTTGGTGAGGTCTCGAACAAGCAGAGTGAGACAGATGGCGAAGGCCAGTCGCCGAAAGATGCAGTCAAGAGGGTGACCATTCGGAATGATTCACATGAGTGCTAGCCAACTTGTGACTATTTAAGAATAGAATAAGGCCTCTGAGGGTAGGTTAGGCTATTAGAAAATGCAAAAAAGGCGTGAATCAATGTTTTTTTAATTATTTTTCTAAGAAAATCGAATTTTCTATATAGATCAGATAAGTCGAAACCGAAAGGCAATAGAAATAATGAAATATAGTTAGAGTGCCCACAAAGGGCCAGTAAGACACATCATATTTAAGATATGAGGGGTGATCCAAAAGTAATGATAATAATCCGTTAGTTCCAATCCGAATAAGAATCCAAAAAAAAAAAATTTTGCTTTTTTATTACCCACTTGATTAGCGTAAAAATCATAAAAATACTTTACTTTACCTAGACCCGTCAAAATAGAGAAAAATTAGATTTTAACTGTCACCAAGTATCTCTGTTTGAAATAACTGGCTATCAAAGACATATACAGGGACTCTGCTTTCCATTCTCCACAGTTGCACACTGTCCCAAGGAGTTTATGTTGGGCAGAACATCCACTGAAAATGAACATCGCGAAGGACGCCTACCACCTCCTCCAGTGAAGATAACGTCGAAGATGCTATATTGGCAGATCGAAGAGCATCACGCATATAACTGAGGTCAAAGGGATATCATATGGCAGCGTTAAAAGAATTCCTGGGAATGAATTGCATATGAAAAAGGTTGTTAGGTACCGAGCATGTTAGCCGACGAGTAGTTCCAAGCAGTTCAAAAAAATTTTATGTTACGTTTCCTGATCATGGACGAGATGTGGATCCATCATTTTGAGAAAAACATATGGAGTAAATGCATTGACTTGTTAAGAGATTATGTAGGAAAATAACTTGCTCTTTTAAGTGTGTATAATCCCCGTGTTTTATTTTCATTATCATTACTTTTGAATCACCCCTCGTATTTTTAAGTTAGGCTTGAACATTTTTGTCTTGGAAATAAGAACAAAAGTGGTATTCGTGGTGTTTGTTATATTCCCCATGGAATGTCAAACTAGTTTGCCTTACTCGACTTCTTGGCATTGTTGTAATCCTCATTTGTATCCTGGTTGAAACAGGGTTATGGCAAAAAATAACGCTCAGGTTCTTGTTTCGATAAAAGCAAGTTTCTGGAAGGGTGTGTTTATTTTTTTTTGTCTTTAGATTGGCGTAATTCGTGAAATTCTGTAACTTGACAAGTGCCGATCTTGCAGTACATAAGATAAAAGTATATGGGGAACATAGCTACCACAATATTCCGATGCTCTCTACAATAGGTATATGCCACGACCGCATTGGCTTGGTTAAACTATTCAAAACCCGTACATCCTGACTTGCTGCATCAGAAGCACTTGATCTGCTTTGGAGTAGGATTATCATCTCGATGAATTTATCCTGGGTATTGCTGGGTGTTTTCTGGTACCACTGAGTCGGAATCGAATGTTGTCAATGATAAGGCCACCTAATGTCCTCAGCACTAGGGAATGAGGCATATCTCTACAATTATACAAGTCAAAAATGAACTTGTCCATGCTGGCATTCAAACCATCGTTTATTTATGAATGTACTATCGTATAATACTTACATTTCTTTGAAAACATTGTATTCGCATCTTGCAAGTCTTGAATTTGACTTCCGATTGCTATTGTTTTTTTCATCCCACTTCCGTTGCGTTCTATTTTCATTCTTCACTTTGTTTGTTTTCTTTAAAAAGGTGTTGGAAAAAGTTCTCAGAAAATTATGAAACAATGGAACCGAAACTTGTTGATATTTCTTCAACTTAGTCCTGAATTATTGCAGCCTCCGCTCCCGGCGAGAAAAGTTTGTTTCCGAAAATAATGTTTACGATTTCAGTAAAAAGGAACGGAAAGAAAAGAAATCTTTAAAAGGACGAATAATAAAACAATTGAAGAGAAGCAGATACATTCCGTGTAATTTTGCGAGGGGTTCTGTATTGTCTGCCCGTGCCTATTTTTAATATCCTGGATTGGCATTTCAATTGATAGAAAGAAAGTTAGCCACAACAATTGACAGAATCTCATTAGATAGACATAGTCGAAAGGAATACATGACTTATAAATATAGTACTTAAATGTTGACGCTGTCCGTGTCCCACACAAAGCACCCCAATCACGGAACGATAAGCTGTAGGACTTGTTCATACATTTCATACACACATGTCTACATCCGTACTCGTCATGAATCAAGAAAGAAGAGAAGATGGAATTCCATTTCATATCCATCGAAATTCCGACTGCCAAAACTTGACGGCTGGAATCCATCCAAAAACCCAAATAAGACGAAACAACGCCCTTCAAACATCTTCGCACTCACCAACTCGATCGACATCTCCTGTAGATTTGTTTCCCTCAATACTTAATATTCAGAAAGCATTCGAATGTAAGAGATGATGATAAACGAGGGTAGTCCGGGAGTAGGGACCCAAATATGGTAGGAATGGGTACAAAACTCCTTTCCCATTTTACTTGATGCTGGCCGTCAATATGAAAAAATATTAAAAAAAAATAAGAAAAAGGAATTCATCTTCCAGGAAGAACGATATGTGTAAGCTATAAGGTTGGAAAACATTTGCAGCATCGGACCAGGGTCGGGGTTCTGAAAATGTATTTACAAATGAAAGGAACATCCTAAATTTGTTGTTAAAAATGTTCGAAATTTTTATTTTAAGTTATAGGGAACGTAAATCGCACTCCATCTGCCTGGAATACCAGTCGTGGTCGACTGAGGGAACTTGCGTTGAGCCCGTTCCCACATGACTGACTGTTTAGTGCGTCCCTAAGCCCACCTGAATATGTGAAATGTTCGCAATAAAACGATATAATGATGGATTGGGATCGTGCGGATTCGTTTTTTTTATTAAATTTATTTTTCATATTTTCGAAGGACCTAGAATGTAAACATGTAAAATTGTGTGTCTTGTTGCTCAATAGGAATTTTCTTTATTACGTTGAATTTTCCGGATGCATACGAAATTAAAAATTGAGAGCAATATCAATTATTATCGCTTCCTGTTGCCTTTCAAACAATAATGTTTGTTTTGAAAATTTGCGCGCCGAATATCCCGTATATATAGTCGCGCATACCACGCAAGTGCATTTCTTGATTGGATATACATATGTACGTTGTCGAGATGCATGCACAAGTGGGACGCATGGATTTTGTTTGTAGAGCATGACATGTCTGGGGTTGTCATGTGCACCGAAAAATTATTACTTTTGATTCGAATAAAACTATTGACCCAAATATATAACATATATTTTTTTTTTTTTTAGTTGTCTCTGCGGGTGACCGGCATGATTCAATAAATATCCATCAAGTGTGGTAGTTGAAAAATGGCAATTGAGGTTGACACTTCAACGATATTATAATCATTAGTTTGCTTCTGATTGGTTGATTGACTGCTTGATATGGCATGTGGTACAGAAGAGATCCATACACCAAGTTCTACGCTTAGTGCATTAATGTGTTTAAGTGCTCAGAAGGTTTTTTTTGTTTTTTGTTTTGTTGGAGGCTTCTACTATCTGTTGGAGCACTCAGACACAAACACTGGTCCATTTTCCTACCAGAAAGACACCTTGTCTTTATTTTATTTTCCCTGTTGTCCGGAGAAAAATGAGGAGGGGCTTCAGTGATGTAGAGCTAAAAGATTCGGCACCCACCACGTCGGCTCCAAGGGTACGCTACCGTGCGCGAGAGAAGGCGGGACAGTCGTAGAGAAAGTGTTCTGCTGTGTCATCCTCCTTGCAACATGCAGCACAGGTAGGCGTCTCACTGATGCCAAGCAGCACAGGTAGGCGTATCAGGGCGTACGCACTTAGTCATCTTCCATCCTGGATATTCCCCCCATCTACGACTGTGTGCATTAAGGACCCAGTCGTTGATGTCAGATATGACCGCGGAAGCAGGTAGGCCTAAGGCGGGTTCAGGTCCTGAGAAACTCTCCTCTGATCCCCTTCCAGCGAGTTCATCGGGGATCTCGTTTCCTAGGATCCCAGAGTGACCTAGGACCCATACAGGCCTAAGTGAATTTAGTCTTCCCACATTGTTCTTGAGTTCATGCACTAATTTGGAGTTGGATAGAGAGCCGGACACAGCTTTGAGTACAGCTTGGCTGTCACAGCAGACGCATATGCTTTTCAAATGGCTTTCAGTGCGCACCCTCTGATATATATGTCAAGGGGTGGAAGACTCATCATAGCATCTAGAGCAGCTCCCGGTGTGCTGGGGAAAGCCCCCGTGCAGCTGAGACAGACCGCTCTTTGGAGTTTGGTGAGTGAAGCCACAGCGTGTTTGCGTGTTAGCCTGTTCCACCAAACAACCGATGCATATGAGGTTATCGATAAGCCCCATGTTTTGCCAAAGGCTCCTTTACATTGTCAAAAAGCTGACAGCGCTTTGGTGGTTTTGGACTCAATATGTTTTGACCAAAGAAGCTTGCTATCTGGAATGACTCCCAGGTACTTAGCTTCCTTGAATATCGGAATGGGAATGCTTTTAGCACTAGCTGAGTAATGCCAGTATTTTTCCTCTTTCTCGTGAAGAGAACGACATCCGTCTTAAGAGGATTAACTGATAGCCCATTGCTCATGCACCAGTCTTCGATCACATCTACCGCCGCCTGCGCTTTGAGGCAGACAGTCGCTAAGCATGAGCCGACAGAGATCATTCGCTTAGGCCTGGGCATAGATTCCAGAGGCATTAAGAGCATCGAGCAGAGAGTCGACCACCATGCACCATAACAGCGAAGACAAGACGCCACCGGCAGCCCCTGTTTACTCCATACTTGACACATTGTTCGAGGCCTGCATCAGCGATCAATGTCCTGTGCACAAGCATTGCTTTGATCTACAAAACCTGTGCTTCATGTACGCCATGCCGTCTAGCAGCGTTACACATGATGTCGAAAGTAGGGTTGTCAAAAGCTCCCTCAATGTCGACGAATGCCTAGTACGTACTCTTTGCTTTCGAGAGCGCATTAAATTTTCCCAACTAGGTTTTGAAGCGCAGACTCGCAGGATTTTCCGCGCTGATAAGCATATTGCATGTCCGAGAGAGGATGCATTCGAAGGGCAACTTTGTGCGCGTGCAACTTTGCGCGCGTGCAACTCTACTAATCTCTCCATGCTTTTCAGTAAGAAAGATGTTAGACTGATTGGACTAAAATTCTTGGCGAGTGAGTAATCTTCTTTCCCTATTTCGGGAATAAAGACCACTTTCACCGCGCCAAGGAATAGGTATGTAGGCAAGTGCCAGGCTAGCAGTGAAAATTCTTTTCAGAGTAGGAAGCAGCTGTCTAATACCTTCTTACAGCATAACAGGGTATATCCCATCAGTGCCCGGCGACTTGTTGTCACGCGTGACGCAACATACCAGCTACGCCGAGTTGTTTTCGTCGTTTCAGTCGCAGTTTCCAATGAGGGAGAGTGCAACGAGCCGATGACAGTCTGATTTCCCGGGAAATGGGTCTGCAACAGTAGTCTAAGAGTTTCTGCTTTAGACTCGGTGAATGTACCATCAGACTATCTGAGTACATCCAGCTTTGTCGATTCTCCTCGTTTGAGAACGTTAACCAACTTGCTGGACACGCTCAGGCATTTGATCTCTTCGCAGAAGGACTTATATGAATCATTCTTCGATTTACGAATAAGCTTCTTATATTCCTTCTGCTTCGATCGATATTTATTCCAGTCATCTTCCGAGTTCGATCTAAGAGATCTATTCAGGAGACTTCTGGCTTCCCTGCGAAGACATTGGAGCTCAGCGTTCCACCAGGGAACCGGGAATCCTGCTGAGAGGTTTTTTGACAGGACATGCGAGTTCGAAACAGTTGTTGATGGCGCTGCTCAGGTTATGAACGGCATCCTCCACCAATTGCTTTGTTTTGAGTTTAGGCAGGGCTTGAGTGAATTTCTCAAGATGCTCCCTGACTCACACCCAGTCCGTCTTTCTCGGATTCCGCTTGGGCTGCGAGGGGGAGATCCCACACTTCAATTGAAATTCTATATATCTATGGTCTGACAGCGTAGCATCTGGTAAGACTCTCCAGTAAGTGATGGCCTATTAGACAGGGTTAGGTCAATCATTTCTGGTCGTCTCGCTGTCAATGTGATGATTTGTAACTCTGCATGCAATTCTGCTACTGAGAAGAACGGTAGCAGCCTTGCAATGCTGTAGATTATTCTGAGTAAAAATCATGGATTTAGACTGCGGTGCACGTTCCATCCTTCGGCTACTTGACATAAAAATGGAATAAAATCCTACCAAGGCCGAAGTAGGGACGTGAGTCGTACGCGGATTTCAGGGTTTCGACAGAGCCGTTCTCCAATCTCAGAACTAGAGTGAAGCCCTCCTTTCTAAGATAGCCCTCTTACTCTTTGTAGGAATAGATACTCCAGGCCCTCGTGTCGAGTCCCGGGTTCTGCGCACGTAGTCGCGTCAGCACTTCCAGATTGCTTCCAGGTTTTCCCGGGATCCAGTAGATGGCGCGCGTTAATTTTGGGAGACTAACTACCTGATAGGTAGTAGTTCCCAGGGGAGGGATTTTCGGCACCATGCTCCTGATCTAGGCAGATGTCTGCTGTGAGGAACAGCTCACCACGGAGGTACCATTCATCAAAGCAGACCTCTCCGCCTGAATACAGAAGCCTGTTGCTGAAACTAGCTCCAGTAGATGATCCTCGCAGTGTTGGCAATCTGCACTGGTCATTCTGCTGTCACTGCCAGCTTTCCCTATCCTGACCTTTTCAGAAGAGATGGCTGGCTCTCTGTAGAAGAGGTGCTTGTCTCGACTCTTTACAGTCACTTGTATCTCCTTTCCAAAAGAAAGGGTTTTGTTGCGCTGAAGTGCCCACCGGGGAGCAGTCTTTGGTCTTCTCCGTCTTCAGATTTTTGTTTGATCTCTGTTGATCGCCGCATCTACCTTCGGACTCCGATTACCCGCCACCACGTCAGAGGAGGAGGCATCATGTTTTCTCTCCCCAGTAAGGTTGTCCCCGGGAGCCGTCTTCCATTTGCGAGCTCTCTTACCTTTTTCGGTTCGAGCTTCTGCTCCCTTCCGACGCCGCTTTGGAACAGCTCTGCCAGCTTGAGGTTTGTTGGGATCCATAAGGGGTGCTAAGCAGACTAAGTGAGAAGTTTGTTTATCTCCGACGTCGACAACGCGTGTTTCAGTCCCTCCAATAGTCAAGTCCGATATTGTATTTTGCGATGCTTGTTTTCAGCACAGTAAAGATAAAATACTAGTCAGGTAAATTAGTGAAATCGGTCCATAGGCATCTTTATTAATGTAAAGAATGAAATTCAAACAGCATAAATGATAATAAAACTGTGGGCTCTCATATCCATAAAGCTCCTCCTCTTTTATCCTATAATAGAATCTGAACAGTAGAACCAACCATCTGCCTTGCAGGCTCTTTGATACTAATAGAATAAGCAAAAGACAATGTTTGAACGGTCTCTACTTTATATACCATAGAAAAAACTGCTGCACATTGTACAGTAAGACTTCTTTGTTCTAAAACCACGTCGAACACTATCGGATTGTCATACATTTTTTAGCTCTAAAGGGTACACACGGTACCGGATACTCTCCCACAACTGTCAACTTTGAAGAAATATGTTGATATTGAGTACAAACTCTTTAACCTGAGAGTGACAATTCTCTATAAAGTGTCGTAGGTCTTATAAGTACACAGATGGTCGGAAGATTGATGAAATCAGGCGTTTGCTCGGTGTTTTTTGACTCAAACGGCAAAGTTGATAAGGCACTAGGACTATTTCCTAATGTCCCATCTCCACATACTTCAACTTTATAATAAATAACATAATTTCCGACAGCCGAGCAGCACTCAGAGCACTGGGCTAACAGTGCGTGAACTCATCCGTTAAGGGATTCCCAGATGTCTTGCAAATATAAGCTAAATCAAGTTTTGGTTTCTGCCCACAGAAGCATCAGAGGCAATGATGTAACTAACTTTTTATTCAGAAAAGGCTCTTCTGATAGATGTATAGGCGCCAATTTTATCTGTGGTACGTCCAAACCAGAAGTCCATCAATTTTAAGATAGCTGAAGAAAGAACGTAGCATCAACTCAAAATCAAAATAATCCCATTGGAACAGAGTTAAAAGACTTCATTTTCTTTAAAGTAAACTTACAGTTCAAGAAGGACGGTGTCAAGAGAATTATCAACTTCCTATAGGGACACTGCGGTCTGAGATGCCTCGAAGTATGTAGACTGCGGAGGACATACTTAGTGATTGTCACGTTAGGAACAGTATCTTACTCAAAAAAATTGTATCTGTTGAGCAAGTTATTTCTACTCCTGAGAGATGAATCTCCAGCTTAATAGGGAAATTCAAAATTTCTCACTGGCTTACTTGGGACAATCGATCTTTTTTTCGCATATCTGACTTATCAATCCCAGCATACATATGCCTTCTAAATAAAAATGAAAAATAAATAATAATGGAATCCATTATCAAGTGTATGGGATTTTTTAAAGCTCTCTTTCGACCATCTTCTGGGCATATTAATCGCCTATGCATTATTAGTATTCAGATCCATCTTAGTTCATCAATTTTTGAGTTTTAATTCATTACTAATGCTTTTTAATGCACGGCTACTCTACCAGTACACATTATTAAAAATGAACAAGTTTCGCCTTAATATATTTGCACTTCCTTTCCTTTAATCCCTAACTTATAATCTACGCTTTGTTATTAAAAAAAATATAAAAACTAATTCGCAAAATCGAAAAAACATTTTTTTTCTTACTTCTTCACTTTCTCAAAATTTGGGAGCAAAAACAAAGTATTTACTTCGATTACTTTCCAAAAAAAAAAAAAAAAATTACAGTTCTTCTATAAAGTGTGAATTTATTATCGCTTGGTTTTTTAACGTTCTATTTTTGGCGGCTCACGTATGATCCATTACATTTGTCAAAGTCAAGCATTGCCATTTGGTCATAGAAAGACTTATGTTCGAGCAAAGCTTACCAAAATTCGTGCCCTGTGAAAAAAAATGTACGGTCGTCATAATCGACCTAGTGAACGAATTTTGCAGTAATTTAACGCTATTTTATACCAACTACTGTATACGCTTTTATGCAAAGTTTAAAACCTTAGAAAATACAGCTCGAACAAGAACCAAACCCGAACGATCTGACTCAAATTCGAATTTTCGGTGCGTGGGCCGTAAAAACTTTGGAGGAGCATCCGTCTTCTATCGAATCATTTTCTATAGCGTTGAAACTTATTTCTGGTTGAATGGGTACTTTTCGACACGAAAATAACATTACAATTAATTTCTACTGTCATATAATAATTTATAACTACTTTTTCCCAAAAAGTTGAGCTGAACCTGGCCGATATCTGGTTCTAGCATGACGGCGCTACATATACATACATATATAGAACGCCAAGTGTATGCATCACCTCAGATTCGGTCATCCTCTGCTGCGTCGTCTCTCAGGGATGGATTCAAAGACTCTTTTGGCCGGAGCTGGGTTTTCCATTCACCCTACATGGCCTAGCCATCTTAGACGTTGGATCCGGAGACAACGTACTAGGCCGATGTCACTGTACAGCCCCTACAGTTCTTCGTTGTATTTTCTCCTCCACCCTTCGTTTATATAAACGGGACCATAGATTGAAGGCAGAATTTTACTCTCAAAGCGACCGAAGGGCATCCTCATCCGTTTAAGGTCCAGGCCTCTGCGGGATGATCAGTGATGTATGTATATATGTAGTTGGCACGAGTAATTCTGCGTTTGATCTCAGCGCTGGTGTTGTCGTCGATGGTCACTAGTGGAGCCAAGGTAGGTGAAGCCCTTGACCTCCAAATTTGTAGCCGTGCATTGTGACGTTCTGGCCAAGATGCCAGTGTTGTGCGTCTTTTTTGGATGACAGCATATTTTTGGTTTGGTTTACTCTCGTTTACCGAAGGACCCATTTTAGCCGCTTCTGCATCAATGCTTTTGAAAACTTCATTGACGTCTTGCTGTGCTCGCCCAACTACGTCAATGTCATCCACGTACGCAAGTACAAGTTACTTACAAATGTGGCTTCGATTTACGATACATAACATAATCTCAGACTTTCCGCTTATTTCGATAACAACCAGAATTTGATATGCGCGCAACAGGTGACCGATGTAGTGTGTATTGAATTCCTAATATCTCTATCAAAATATAGTGCCTACCTGGCCAAGGCCGTCAGCAAGGAAAAATAGGAATAAAGACTTGACGTAACCTAACTCCAAGGTTGTTTAAACTAAATATTGAAATTTAATTTTAGTTTAATTTACTTTTATATACGAGTATAAATTTGTTTGCTTCAGCATATTCTTAAATTTACATTATGTCCGAACTGGGCCTTTTCACATAAGCTTATATCCACAAGCCGCAAATCTACAACATTAAAAAAAAAACTTGTGATTTTTAATTTTTTTTTCAAGTAGGGCATACCTTTTTGCTTGTTGCATTGCTCCATATCGAATACACATTTATTTCCAAATTGACGGTAGCATTTCCCATTAAATCCACAAACGGGATCATAAATCCTCTGGCAGCCCCGCGGGCATTGTCCACTTGTAACGAGTGCGAGAATGCTCACCAGCAAAGCTACCAGGAATATACACATTATACATATATACTGATGAGCCAAAAATGGTTAACTTACCGACACTGAAAACGGAAAATGCCTTCATTGTAAAAGCCTGTAGACGTCGTGTCCTATAGAAGAGGCAACAAGTGACTGGGCTCGTTGAACAGAAATTGTATTTTATATTTGGTCGGTAGTTTTAAAACGTATCTTAACACACTTGTAGTTCTATTGAACCACAAGGGGGTTTTCTCTCGGAACACGATGTTTTCAAAAGAGCCTACGTCTCTTGTTTATCTTATATGATAGCAAGTAATCAGTGCGTTCAGATTACTCTGCTGAATCACCTTGTAGCATACATATGTATATACTTGCTTACTTTAGTTTCCTGGAGTAAGGTACTTCCCTGATTTCCTATTGCAACTAATGTGATTGCGAAATAGAATGTGAGTTACAAGATGATATAATTGTATTAAATACTAAGTTCGCAAGCATTTGAAACACACAGCGGAACAGCTAAGAGGCTAATTAAAAATTCTTTCATGCTAGCAAATACTAGTACATATTTAATGAATTGCAATTTATCTTCAACATTTATTAACTTAGCTTAATTGTAGTTTCCCGTTTCATTAATAGCTTTTTTTTAATACTCGTAAATATAATAATGCATGATCTAAAGGGTGGTTCAATAAGGGCGGGTGGATGTTGATGTTAATTGAATGAAACAAGCTGTCCGTGAAGTATTAACAAAGTTCGTTATTTATTTGAAAGGCTCATGTATGCCATTATGTTGGAAAAATGACATCGTTCAAATCTCCGCCTCGGCTTCTTACGGTGGCACGGATCCGAGTGGTCCAATTTTTATTGACTCTTCTGCTGAATTTGAGCGATGGCCTGTGCTATGTTCACCTTAAGAGCGGTCGATTTTGGTTTTTTTGCATAGGCCTGCGACTCCAGGAAACCCTACAAGAGAAGTTCTAGCGTGGTCAAATCGCATGACCTTAGTGGCTAATTCACGTCACCTCTGCGAGCGATAACCTTACCCTCAAATCTGTC
The DNA here is from genome assembly GCA_958301585.1 of Merodon equestris. Taxonomy (NCBI): domain Eukaryota; kingdom Metazoa; phylum Arthropoda; class Insecta; order Diptera; family Syrphidae; genus Merodon; species Merodon equestris. The sequence continues at coordinate 73,323,287 of OY284414.1, read as the reverse complement.
ATGCTGTCACCTACGTCCATATGGTTCATTTTGGGCCATAAGAAATTGGTTATTATCGTTCTGTAGCGCTCGCAATTGATTGTAAGTGCCTCAACAATAACTTTTTGAGGATGCATTATCACCTGGTGAATCTCGTGTGGGTTGGTGTCGTCCTATTTACAGCCATTTTGCTTGATAACACAACCATTCATCCAACAATGCGCATCGACACTAAAGATGGTTTTTCGGCCACATTTAGGGTCTTTTTCCAAACCCAAAGCCCAGTCAGCGAACAAACGGCATTGTCTACGGTCATGAACTTTGAGTTCCTGGGTCAGCTGAATCTTGTACGGGTGTAGGTCCAAGTCCCGACACAAAATTCGCCAAGTTGAAGTCTGCGAAAGGCTGACTTCTTGTACACGGCGAGGAATCGATTGCCTCGGGTTCTGCTGTACACTTTCACGGGCCGCGACGATGTTCTCATCCGATCTTGCGTTCCTTTGACGAATGAATGTTGGTTAATTGATTACCGAATCGGTCATTTCAAATTTATCCACCAAACGTTGAAGAGTCGACATTGAAGAGCCACTAACGAACACTCATTTTGATAATGACGTTTTATCATTTGGACGTGCAGTTCAATGGTGTAACTTGCCATGGTGATTTGGCATCAGTAACTGCGTAAAAAACAACAGTTCTGGAGGATGTCACCAAAACAACATGGCCGCCACAGGCCGCCAAAATCTACCTGCATCAATTTGAAAAAAAAACCTTTATTATAATACTTTCCTCCCTCGCAGTAATAAAAGTATATTTACTTTTGATTTCCGCTTGGAGACTTAATGTGAAATGATGCACAATTGCTTGTCTAGTTGGCATCGAAAAAGTTTTTGACACGGTTTGGATCGATGTTTTTTAAAAATATAATCTTTACTTAATCATACGTTTTCGAATCAACTTGTAAAGATGATAGCATAGCTCATAAAAAAATTTTAATGTCGACTCAGTCAGAGCTCCACCTCTATTTAAAATACTAGAAGTGATGTATGCAAATATAATAGTTCTGGAATACACATCATCGAATCTGAATTGCAACATATATATTTGATAAAATACAGGAATTCTGTCAAACTGTACTGTATGCCACTCCAATGCAATCAGTTCTACAATAGGCACATAAATGCACAGTTACAGTAGGTAATTATATCAACTACCTGGAATTCGATGTGAAGTTCATATGTGATGATACCATGCATTCATTCGTCCGATTCTGATATGTATTTGTATATGCAAGTATGTCTGCACCGCTAAGTGAAGAAGAGTTATTAGTTATATCTACATAGGTGTAAGGTATAAAAAAATATCTACTAGTTTCAAATTGTACGTAAGAACTTAATTTTACACCACTTCTATATGATGCGTTCGCTTGAGAGCCGTGTGCGTTGCGTCAAAATATTGGGTATCCTTGTTTTGGTACTTACTTACGTTGTTCACAGAGAGTAAGTCTTTGTATGAACCATACTTTATCATTATCAATATTCTTTTTATTTGTGTTCTGGTTTTTTTTTATTTACTTACAATTAGCAGTTCCCCGACGCGACGGCGCTTATATTAAAAATATTAATAGGTTCTTTTAATGAAGTAAAAAGGCCGAGAGAAACATTTTATTTTTTTACTTTTTAAAGATTTTTTTTGATTTTATTTTTATTTTTTTCTTTTTAAATTACTCGCGGACCCTCATTGCGATAGGTAACTACTTAAATTACATTTAACAGCGCATAGGGCTTCTTGTATGTACAAGGTGCCGCAAGATTTATCATCCAATGTTGTTTTTGAATAACTTTTATAAAAGACTTTGAGTGATGGAATCTTTGTTTTGACCTATACAATTGTTTCCGTTATGTGGAAAAGATGATATCCGTCTAGTGGCTGCGACCAGTGTTGATACACATTTGTACCCGTTTTATCGCATTTTCCATAACTTTCCGTAAGATTTCCGGTGATAAATGTTCATATTTTTGTCGAATATTGTTCTTAAGGGCTGCGAACGCGAACGTCCGAGGCTTCTTGGCATAAGTCCGCGACTTCAAGTAGCCCCAAAGAAAGAAGTCTGAGATGGTTAAATCTGGCGATCTTGCTGGGCATGCCAAATCGCAAAAAAAGGAGGTTACGTGACCAGAAACCGCTTACTTCACAATATCCATTGTGGCTCGGGCTGTGTGTGTGGTTACAGCGTCTTGTTGAAACGAAATGTTCACCAAGGCCCGCTCATCCAATTCCGGCAGTCAGAAATCGTTTTTCATGGCCACCAGCGGTCACGAGTAACATTGACAGTGTAAAGTATTACCCTAATAAGGTCATAATTACGGATAAACGCTGTTGGACAGGGTACTAGGTGAGATCAGGATTTAGACGCAACGATAATGGGGAGTTCATTTTGGACTGTATAAAAGTAGAAGAAATTCAGATAGAATTGCCAACCGTCGAGGAAATAACAGAAGCTACCCATCGACTAAAGACTAATAAGGGCGGAGGAGATGACCTGAATCGGAATCAATAAAGTATGCTTAAGATGAACTAACAGAAGGGTAACATGGGCTTATCACAACTATATGGAACACTGAAATTACCCGGAGAAATGGAAAAATTCGATCATCATTCACATATTGAAAAAGGGGGACCGAATACAATACAACAATTTTGATGCTATCACGTTGTTACAAGGTGCTGTCATAGATTTCCTTAACGACAGTGTGGCTTTAGGAGGAAGCGCTCACCGATTGACCAGGTTTTCAGTTCTTCTAGGAAAAAATGGAAATTCTTTAAACCGGTCCACCAGCTATTTGTGGATTTTAAAGAGGCGAATGACTCTATAAACCATTCGAAAATGTATTATGTCCTTGCACGTCTGGGAATACCGAAAAAGGTTTTGCACTTGATACAAGAGTGCCCAAACGGAGAGGTTGAAAGTAGAAAACGCCTTATCTGGAACATTCGAGATACGTGAATGATTAAAACAAGGAGACGACTTGACACCATTTCTTTAAAGTGCTGGAATACGTAATGAGGTCCCTTTAGGCAAATGAGAAGGGAATAACTTTTAATGGAATTATTTCCGCTCTAGCTTAGTGAAGAAAAAGTTAAGAAAAACGCAGTCTAACAAGGGCAGGAAAGTAAGTAGGTTTAGAAGTAAATGAAGATAAAGTCAAATACTCGTATATGGTCAATTTAATAGATCTAAACCTCGTACCTTACTTTACTAGATAGACGCTTTGAGAAAGTGGAAAAGATCAAATATTTGGCAGACGTAAGGACTGCCAAAAACGGCAGTGACTCTGAATAACGTTCGATTTTGGGTCTTTGAAAACAAGGTCTTAAGAAGAATTTATGGTGGAAAACATGACGAAGAAACAGGCGAATGGAGAAACTTGAAAAACTCTATTCAGCCCGGAGCATTTTCCGAGTACTAAATTCGCGAAGACTAAGATGTACAGTACACGAGAAACGAATGGACAGTGGATGAACAGTTAAAAGAATTATGAGTGGAAAACCGTAAGGAAAAAACTGTGAGGCCACATTCGTATAAGGATGGACCTCACTAAGTACATCGGTGTATTCGAGGTGTAAATCCCAGCAATCCCAGTAATTTATTTGTTCGTATATCGATTTGTTGTTATTACTACCACTATTTGCGTCCACATTTGGAAATAATGCAGCCTCTGAAATGTTTAACGAAACATCTCACGTAGTACGAGAAGTTGATTTATATTGCGTCATCTTTTGAAAACCGCATTAATTATCTTCGATTTTGTATCGTTTATCGCTTAGTCGTTACCAATTTCAAAAACGTGAAACCCATGATGCACACCACATAATTACTTTTTAGGCATGCACTGGTTTCTCGTGTATTGCGTGAGGGGGCTAAAAGAAAATATCAGAAAACAGTATTCTCGGCTGAACGTGCGCAACGATGACGCACACGGCTCTCTCTATCGTCATCACTTTTAATTTCCGCGTTTGTTTTCACTAAGTTTGACCAGCCGTTTAAATGGACTATCCCTTGACCGTAAACCTTAATACATAAATAATTGATTAATTTTAATGCGCCTAGCGGCGGTTAAACGGTTCATTTCCAAAATGTGTGAGACACGCGCCATTAATAATAGTTTTCTGCTTTGTGTGGGGTCAATATTACTAACTGATGTAGTTCATGGAAATGTCTCGCAGCTACGCCTAATTTCCACCTAATTAGTTGCCGAACTTTTTCTTCTCCGTCTACCCTCCAGTTTAAATGAGTTCCATTGCAACGCATGTAAGCCCACGATTCTTCAATTTCGTTTGACCTACACAGAACCATTGTACAATAGCTTTGGGATTTCTGTATGGAGTCAATATTGGATAGGAATAATCATTTTTACAATATTTTTACAATAATATCGTCATAACTTGGCACACTCAACAGAGATTTTGCCTTGTCAATTCAAGATGAGCTAGTTAATCTTAAACTCGTCATTCGGTGGAGAGTGATGTAAGGCAAAATCAGAACGTCAGCGTCCGTCTAATTCCGCCGGCATTACCTGAGAGTAACGTGAGTGTTCTGTTCCATCTCTTCTAGGTCCATCACTATATTGTCCCCCCATCTACGGCTCGGCCTTCCTGCTTTCCTGTGTTTTCCATTTGCTTCGACCTGATTGACACCATAGATCACCTTAAGATCTTGTTTCCGAAGACCCGAAAACTCTTTTCCTCGTTCTTAGTCAGAGATCAGGTTTCACATATGTGTCACTGGCATTATTATGCTTTTATAAAAGTGAATTTTAACATTTTAACAAAAGAGTTGTTTTGAATAATTCCTTCATCGCGAAGAAGAACGCGTTGCTCATATGCAACCTTTTGTTTATATCGATCTTTATGTTATTTTTGGCAGTCAATAATGCTCCCACATATTTAAATTCGTTTACTTTCTCAAAGTGTTTATGACTACAGTTAGGTGCTAGGCTTGGATCTATCCAAATCGGTCCGTGACTATAAATTTGGTTTTCTCTTCATTTACCTCAGGCCTACTTTCTTTTCTGCTATTTTTAGACTTTCTACGTTTATTTTAACTATTTTCTCACTATCACCCAGCAGGTCCAAATCGTGAGCATAACTTAGAACTTGCGTGATTCCATTAAGGGTTAATCCCTTCTCATTTTTTTTGAAGAGATCTTATTACGGATTGTAGCACCAAATTATAAAGAACTGGTGATAAGGCTCTCCTTGTCTTAATCCTTCACCTATCTCGAATCCTTTAGATAAGACGTATCCTACTTTAACTGGTCCTTTGTTTTCCTTTAGATATACTTGTATCAGTTTCATAAACTTTTTCGATATACATTTTCGATCGATTTAGAGAGTCATATGCCTCTTAAAATCTACGAAGGTGGTGTATCGTTTCCTGGAATTTCGATTTCATTCCTACAAGTAGTGAAAGTCTATTCAGTCGTTCGGGGATTCCTCCTGAAGCCACACTGATAGTATCCGATTATTTCCTTCGTATATGATGTCAGTCTCTTTAAGAGAATATTTGACAGCACTCTGTAACAATTTGATAGCAGAGATATTTCTCGATAATTGTTGCATTGTGTTCGTTCACCATTTTTAAGTAGGTTTTAATTAAGACCGATTTTTTTCATTCCTCAATAATGGTTTTATTGTTCCATGTAACTGCTCTGTTAATTTTTCCCCTGCACATTTTATTTATTCTGATGTTAGTTCTGTCGATTCTGTATTTGATGTCCATTCCTGCGGCCTTGTTATTCTTAAGCCCACGGATTGCTTCCTTTACTTCTTCAATGGGTTGGCAGTTATACCCGAACCTCTGCTGTGTGAATAACACCGTTTTCCATTGTTGCTGGCGCTTCATCTACGAGTACATTCAGTAGTTTATCGAAATATCTCCTCCAATGGGCTGCAACTTTTTGTTGTCCGGGACGAGCTCTCCTCAATCGTTGCAGATACATAGATACTAATCTAGGTTGGTATCCTTTACGTACAGCGTTTAGCCCTGTATATATTGCTCTCGTGTTTTGAGAGTCTTATGTCTTGTATGCGTAATCCCTTTGCTATTTTTCAAGTCTTAGAACATTTCGGGCCTTTACTTTTTCCGCGCATTCTTCGTCGAACCAAGCCTTTTCTCTGGGTGCCCTGCAATATCCTAGTATGCTTCCCGTTACCTTCTTTATATCCTGGTATTAATACCTTGCTGTGATCTTGGATTCGGCTTTCAATCTGGCTATGATTAGGATGTAGCCTGAATGGGAATCCGCTTCTCTTTTTCAAAATCTAATACGTTGGTATAGTGTCTTCTATCTATCACACAATAATCAATTTGGTTACGTATTACTCATCCAGTGGTATTTTTTTATGTTTGAATGTTGTAGGTTGACGATCATATTTTTATATCTAGCGAAAGTTTTGTCTTAAGACCATAATCGTTTGCTAAGGCATGTAGACCTTCTGCTCTTATTGTTGGCCCATATTCGTTTATTTTCCTTTTCTTACGTTCCCGGATTTTAATCGTCGACATTCGGTCATTGAAAAGTGCTACGTTCATTACATTCTGCACAATTGAAGTACTCGTATATCCGTCCTAAACGATTGTTCTGTTTTAAAATCGAACGTCTTGTATTGTACCGAAGCATTGTTCATTTTATATTTACTAATCTGGGGGCACGGCATGCAGTGTCCCCGCCAAGTCGAGCAAAAAAGCGGCACGGCCGTACCATCCTTTTCTCGAAGCAGTTCAGGCCATTTTCGACCCCCCTATAACTTCGTTGTGGATAAAACTAGAAGCCTGAATTTTAAGTAACCATACAGGCATCGTATAAACACGGTATATTTCAAATTTCATTCAATTTGAACTAGTAGTTTAAGAATTATAACTAACCTGTGCAGGGACGGGTTAAAAATATCCCTGCAGCGTCGTTTGTCGTAAAAGGCGACTAAAACAAAGGTAAACAATATTTGTTTTTATTTTCAATTCCTAGAATGCGCACGTACAAACCTGTGACGGAGAGAACCGCAGCTAGGAGAGCTCAGCTAGGAGAGCGCAGATGAATACAGCCGTGGTAGCTGTTCTATCTAAAGAAAAATCTTTGAGGGAAGCCGCGTCTGAATTTGGAATAACAAAAACTACAGAAAGAAGGTATCTTAATAAAAAAGATTCACAAGAAAATCCTCGTATGGGTTGTGTTAGGCCAATGCAAGTTTTTGACGACGAAAAAGAAGTTTTGCTTAAGGATTATTTGTTAAAAGCATCATCAATATTTTATGGCTTAACCCCAAAAAATGTTCGCACGCTTGCGTACAAGTGCGCAATCAAATTTCAACTACGATTACCTAACGTCTGGAATGAAAAAGAAATGGCTGGTAAAGATTGGCCTACTGGGCTTCTTGAAAGGAACCGGCAACTGTCTATTAGGACAGCCACATCATTCAACAAGACAAAACGTCGATATTTTTTTTGACAAACTATCGGAGGTTATGAATAGGCAGTACTTCAAATATATGGAATGTTGATGAGACTGGCGTATCCACGGTATGCAAGCTGAGTAAAATAGTTACTGCTAAGGGAAAAAGAAATATACATAGGATCAATGACTTGAGGCGAACGTGGTATAAACGTTACTTAATAGTGGCAGTGTCAGCTTCTGGGGTCGCAATCCCAGTTATGTTTATTTTCCCCCGCAAAAACTATAAGGACTACTTTGTTAATGGAGGTCCACCAGATTGCATTGGAACGTCAAATGCTAGTGATTGGGCCACTAATGACGAATGTTTTGCTTTTATGACCCACTTCATAAAGCATGTAAAGCCGGCCAAAGAAAGCCCCGTATTACTCGTTCTGGACAATCATTCCTCTCATCTTTCAATTGAAACGCTGGAAATAGCCAAAAGCAATGGGATTATCATGCTCGCATTTCCACCTCACTGCAGCCATAAGCTTCAACCTCTAGATGTTTCCGTATTTGGACCCTTTAAAAAATATTTATCCGGAGCACAGGATGCATGGCTGCGTAACAATCCAGGACGGACTATAAGAATTTATGATATTCCTCGAATTGTAGCTGAGTCTCTTGCTTTAGCTACATCTCCAATAAATATAATTAATGAATTCAAAAAGACAGGAATATTTCCATTCAACAGGGAGATTTTTACCTCTCCCTCCGACTTCGATCAATCATATGTGACCGATGGTGCAGAACCAGGTAAGTAGGTGGAAGAAAGTCAAAGCTTAGAGTAATCTATATATTTATAAGGTTCAGCATTTAGCACAGTGGTTCAGGAAACTCAGCAAGCTGGTCCTCATATTGCTCTTGAAAGACCTGATGAGAATACCATCAATGATTCTTTACCGTCAACATCCCGAGGAGCTAATATATTCTCGCCAGAAGTTTCTCGCCATTTCCGAAAGCTGGACCTAGAAAGCAAACACTGACAAAAGAAAGGAAAAGACGAGCTGCAATTTTAACTGACACCCCTGAAAAAGATGCATTACAAGAAGAACAAAATCAAAAAGTTTCCAAGCCTAAAATTCCAAAAAAGAAAAAAGTTCAAATAAAGAAAAAAATATTACAAAAATCAAGTTCTGCAAAATATGAAGAACAGGAATACTTTTGCCTAATGTGCATGGAATCATTCGCTGAAAGTTTACCGGGTGAAGAGTGGATACAGTGCCATACGAGTACTTGTCCAAAGTGGGCTCATACAAAATGTACAGTCGCGGGAGATAGGCCCTTCTTTGTGTGCATCAATTGTAACAGTGATTACGTTTCATAACTTATTTTAAACTTTAATTTATATCTCTTATTATTGCTAAATGAAGTATTGTTTGTTAAGTTTTTTTGGCCGTTCTAAATAAAAAAATGTATTCAATTTTGGATTTGTTGTCATTTATGGAACTCAATTTTCCACTTCTCAGAGCTTGGTCCAACTTACCCCACCCACTTGGACTTGTTTTATTGAATGTACCATTATTCTTCTGGGGTTTCATATTTAAATTTTTTTTTTTCTTTTAGAAGCCAGATGTCAATTCTTTCTTTTGATATTAGTACCATAGATGTGGAATGAATAGTTTGACAATTATGAGACTTCCAAGTGGTCTAACTAGCCCCGCTCTACCCTACCTAAATAATATATCACAGAAATGCTTTCAGTTAGAAGGAAATTTCAACTTTATTTTCAACTTAGTGACGTATTTGTCTAATATATCAAACGCATTCTGAATATTTGTCTCAATATTAAGATTATATAGATGCAAAGAAAAGATAGCAGTGTCGTCGGCGTCGACGCGATTTCACATTCGGGAAGACTGGGGTGATCAGACGTGAATATGTTATATAGGACCAAGTACAAAACCTTGTGGGACGCCTGCTGGGATTTGCTGAGGGTCAGAAAAAAAATGGTTAAAAAGACTTTAAAATAACGGTTGGACAAGAAACTCTGCATGATTTTAACAAGGTAAAACGATGATTAATCATTTTGAATAAAAGCCCATCATGCCACACTGTATCAAATGCTTTTTCGATGTCTAACAAAAGCAATCCGGTTGCTTTACCTAAGCTACAATATAATATGGCGACATATTCTAAGAATTTGGTGCGAAGAACTATGACGGCTTCTAAAACCAAATTGTTCATTTGGTAAAACATTATTTGCATTGATGTGCTCCATCAACCTCTCTTTTATAATCTTTTCAAATACTTTACTTAAATTACTAAGTAGACTAACAGGTCTGTAACTACTTGACGACTGCTTAGGTTTACCGGCTTTCAATATGGGAATGATCTTCGCGATTTTCCAGGCTGCAGGGAAATATTTAGCTTTGAGGCACGCATTAAATATTAAACTTATGGCTCTTAAACCAGTTTTAGGCAACTGTTTTAACCACACATTTCTAACCGCCTTTCTTTAAAGACAAAAAATGTACAACATCAGTTTTACTTTGAACAGAAGTATGTAAGTCCCGGGGTCCATCGATATCACTTGATAGTACGCTGTTTTTTAGCTCATTTACGAATCTATCAGTATCAGGATCTCCTAAGGTGTTTGAAGTGGAATGATTACTAAGAAAAGTGCGTGCAAAAGCTGTGGCCTTTTCAGCAACGGTAAATAGTGTTTTTTCGGAATCTACTTATGTGTTTATTCGCCTATTCTTGCTTTTGACAACCTTGACGATGTTAAAAAAGGGTTTAGAGCCATTATCAAGTTCACTGAGCTTTTTGTTCCACAAATTGTTCCGATGTTTACAGATCTCTTCTGAAATTAATTTGTTATAATATATTAACTGTATTCGGAGAAGAGGACAGCGATATCGTTGCCATTGTCCTTTCAGCGTATATACTCATAGATGCTGTCAGGTAATTTAGATAAGTTAGAATTCTTAAGAATTCTTTTGGGGACGCAGATATCAATCTTACTTAAAATATTTGATAAAAGGGTTTCTAACAAGGCATCAATATCATCCCTGCTTTGAATAGCTTCTCGGATAGTTGGGAAAAACTTGAGCTTATTTTTAATAACTCTACGAAAAAGGTTCCAATTAGCGTTCTTAAAATCAATTATGTAGTTCTCCTTTATTGACTCGGATTCAAGAAGTCGACATAAAACAGGACAATGATCGGAGCTTAGTTCTCTGAAGACTACAGGTGGAGTTATTAAATGCGGTTGATTTGTTATAAACAAATCAAGCACATATGGCAGACCTCTGGAGCGAGACGGAATGTAGGTGGGACTTGACGGTGACATAATTGTAAATGGAGAAGTACATGAAAAATTATATAAAATGTTCCCCCAAACATTAGCTCTGGCGCACCCCTAGTCACTATGTCTGCAGCTAAAATCACCACCAATAATACCTATATAGTCTTCATTTCTGAGAAACAGTTTGCGTATGTACATCAGAAGTGAAATTTATTAGTTTGATATCGGATGACGAACCGCCCGGAAAGTAAACACAATACAGCTTAAAAGGGCTATAGCGAACTTCAATACCTACGTTTTCAACACAATTTGTGCGTATCATAGGAAGTAGCGACTGTTCAATTGATCTTCGTATAACAATGGAAACACCACCTTACCTTAGTTTTACTTTGCTTAGGAGTCCGTAAATTGATCATAGAGATACTCGTAGATGAGATAGATGATGAAATTGATGACTGTGCAGTGCTTATATTTTCATTAATGCAGGAACTGTTTAGTATGGATTGTTTGTTGCGTAGATGCCACATATGTTATGTATTTTAGCAGCGACTTTTTTTTATCAGTTTATTTGAGTTCCAAGAAGTGACATTTGTCTTTTCTACAACTAGTTGTTTCGTCATCTCTTTAAGTTCTTTTATGTCTGATGAAAATTCCGTGTCGGAGCTTTCCGTTTTCGGTCATGATGAAGGCTCTGTTCGTGGTCTCCCCCCGTGGTCTGTTTGTTTTCTTTTTATGAATAAATTGAGGGATGTTTCGGGAGTGAGATTTGTTTTGAAGTAATATTATTCGCCACGGCGCCTGTATAACTTATGGTGCCTGCCGAAGTATAATAATTGGTTGTCTTTCGTTATCTTTAGGTTGTCTGCATTTGTGTTTTCCGTTTGGCTTAGGGGAGGAAACCCATGGATTTTTAGCGATTTGTAAAACTCATAACCTTTACAATTTACTGTAGGAACATTCACAAAAGACACTTTTAGGATTTTGTTTTGCCGTCCTTTGTTAGTTGGCATATAATGGTGGAATTTAAGCCCAAGTTAATTGTATGTCCATATTTTGAACGGCTAGTGCAATAAAATATCGCTTCCTTATAGTGAGGAGTTGTGACAGATATTGTGCATGTCCTTATTGATTTTTTAATCGTCAAACACATGCCCCGATGGTTTGTAAAGCACGTTATCAGTTTTAATATATGTACATACTTGTACTCGTACATGTTATCAGTCAAAGCTGATTAAGAAATGGCTATTTTGAAATCCGTTTTAACCCTTTACGGCGCAAGAACGTGTTTTTATATTTTCTTATTAAAAATAGGTTGAATCAAGGTATATAATAATAAAAAAACTAGTAAAAAAAATTATATGTAAGAAAAAATATTTGTTTTTGAAAAAAAATGGGGTGATGCAGATATGCATCATGGTGTTAAAACATATTAAATTTTACATATTATGAAAGGAACGGAAACAGTTGTTATTTTTATTGAAACATAAAGCTACACCACACTTTTCACATTCGGTTTGGGCTGTTCCAGTACATCCTGGATATTTGCACCGAAGTCTTTTGACGGTCCAAACAGGCCAGTGCCCTAACTGATCCAGTCTGACGTCTTTTGGCGGGATCTGCTGACAAGGCCCTTTTTCCTTTTTGTTTTGAATGAGTGCATCTACGTCACTAGTGCGCTTCAGCCGGTTCGTCCTTTTATATTTGACTAAAGTTTCAGCAACTTCTAGTCGGAAATCAGCAGAATTTAGTACCTTGTATGTATTTTCCGTGTCAGTATGAATTCTTCTATATAATAACCAAGAATTAGTCATGGTCATATCCAGAAAATGGTAAAAGAGTCTTATAAACCATCGTTTGCTGCGAAGTCTAATTTTATAATGTCCCATTACGGAGTCCATGAGGTCTATACCCCCCATGTGACGATTGTATTCTGCAACAATAAAGGGCTATTCCACATTGATGTGTTTCTTTTGCTTACTGTCGAATCTATTTACGTTAGATGTGGGATTTATTCCAGCAAAATTGGATACTAGGTTCACAATTTTATTATCTCTCCAGGACACCACCGATATGTCAATTCCATTATAGCTTGCGACCTGTTCGACTGATGTGCCTCTAGGCTGTTTTTCAGCTGTTTTTCTTCTGGGAGTTTACAATTAGGGATGCGGTTTCTCCTAACGGTACCCAAAGCTAATATGCCACGGCGTGATAAGAATTCAATTAAGGGTAGGGAGGTATAATAGTTGTCAAAAAACAGTCCATAATTTTGGTTGGCAGGAATCTCTCGGCCAAGTCGGACCACTACATTAGATGAGGCACCTAATTGAGGCTCGCAATCTGCGCATATGTATATTCTCCTCCCCACTATAAACTTCAAACTTGTAACCATATCCACTTACACCACAAATCACAAACAGTTTGAAGCCCCACTTGTGGGGTTTGTCTGGCATATATTGCTTTAGAGCATTTCGTGCTTTGGTTGAACACATTTGTTCATCAACAGACAAATGTTGTTCCAAAGACACTTTTCCAAAGTTATGGTTCAGTTTTTCAATTATTGGTCTGATTTTATACAGTCGATCAGAATTTGGCTGACCATAGGGTAACATATTAGAGTTATCATTGAAGTGTAATACTTGTCTCAGAAACTCGAACCGTTTTAGCGTCATCGTCTCTCTTATGTATGAATAGCCATATTTCTCTGACCAGTACATTCGCACATTAGGCAAATGAATTATGGGCATGAAGTAAGTAATCCCAATAAACTGTCTTATTTCTTGGCTTGTGACATTTACGGGTTTACTGGCATCTTTTTGCACGCTATACAGGTTTGTTTCATCTCTTATGAGATACACAACGTCGTCCGTGAATAAATAAGAAAAAACCTGATAAGGCGTCTGCAGTTCTAATATTTCATCTGGTATCTTAGAAGATCCCCAAAACTTCATCTGGTCTTCATTAAGCTCTAAGTTCTTAGTTTTCCATATTATATTTGGTTTGGGAACACGTGTGCTTCGTGCAGTGGTGTTGATTTCGGAGCTGCTACTGGGTATTGGAACAGCAGGCGGGGGATGAACTGTTGTGGTCGTATTGATCTCAGAGTTCCGTTGCAAGATGTAATTTTCCTGATCGTCTGGGAAGGGTACTTCGGATTCATCATCCAAATCTTGACGTAAATTCTGATCTTTCGGTTCCAATACATACGATGGATCAGCTACATCATCGTCATCTGAAAAGTCTAAGCCATCCTCACTATCTTGCCATTGGTCTAGAATGATTTCCAATTCATCAGGCCTAAGGCCTGGACGTGGAAACTTCGATCTCACATTAGGCCTGGAAAGAAAAAGGAGTCGTATGAGCAAAAAATAAATAAATTATAACAGTTTAGCGCAGTGATGCATTACTGCAACACAACAAAACTCGAAACTATGTCTGTAAAAACAATAAAAACCATTTAAATAACATATTGTTAGTGAAAATTAATAACTTACCATGACTCCATAGCAATTTCACGTATATTTTAAATATAACTACTCACAAACAACAACGAAAATCGCGCGCGAACTACACAAACCAGTTCTGACGGGATCGTCACTTCGAATGGCAAAAAATTACAAATAACAGGATCAAGCGCAAATATGAGTCACTTTTCGATAGAACGCTTTGCTGTAGATATGCATTTCCGCCTTAAAAGGTATTTAATTTGTTTCTCTGAACAACTTGGCCAGTTCGAATGATATGATGCAGATCTGCTATTCAGCGCCGTCAAGGGTTAACATCGAATGTCTTAGCTAGTTCGCTGCCAATCTAGACGAAGCAGATGATGTTCTTAACTTTCAGCCCTTATTTCTAAGGAACACCTCATCATACATATCTTTCCTCGTTTGAAATAACATTGGGACGGCCACACCTAGTTTAGAAAAATTATTAGAGGAATCTTATTAAAAAAATGTTCTGTAAACTTAAGAATTAAACTTGATATAGGCATTTTCCATCTGGGGGTTGTCTGTGTTGTGTTTTGTTATTACGTTAATTGAAAACATAAGAAATCCTTGGATTGAAACTCATAATGTACATACACATATTGTCTCTCTCTCTCTGTTGTCGTGGAGTGCGCATCATGGAACTAACTTAATTAATTTTTTATTATGAATTGCTCCGTGTGTTCGTAAAAAATCGATCGCAATAGCTTAACGAAAATTTGCAATCACAAGCATTTTTTCCACTATTCTTATATCATTATCACTGAACATGATGCTGGTTTTATTAAAACAAGTGGAAATGCTTTCCGCTGTGATAAGTGTTCAGTGCTTAGACGACGTTCTCTACACTTGCCGCTAACAGCAGTACCAAAGCCAAACAAGAACAACAACGCATTGTCTGCTATTAACAACAGCAACATTAATGTGGAAAGCATAAAAACATCAGCTCTCCGGTCTACTAAATCCGATGATAGTGAAAATGGATGCACTCTTCAAATGATCTATCAAAAGATTTCCAGCTTAGAGGAAGTTAACCATCGTCTGCTACAAACAGAGGACGCAGAACTGAAAAATAAAATAGGTTTTTGGGAGAGCAAACTAAATTGGCAACAATAACAACTTCTGGACAATTATATTGACATTGTTGAAGTGTCAGATGTCAACGACAAAAATGTCTTCTCCAAGACGAAACAGCTTCTCAACAAAACTCTCTTAATAGAAGTTCCGGATGACAAAATTGAAAAAGGCTTTATTAAGAAAATACACGCCAAAACAAAAAGCGATACGGCTTTATCAATTCCGAAATCCGCAATATGCATAAAATTCTCTGATGTGCAAACAAAGCAGGAAATAATGAGTGCGAAAAGGCTAACAAAAACAAACTCACTGGTGTCGATGGATCGGGCAGCAGCGGTAGTAACAAGAGAAGCAACAAGGGAACCGGTATTTACATAAATGACTCTCTCACAAATTATTCGGGAGCTCTAATCATCAGGCTAAAGGTAGCCCTAAACGACGAACATGTTCGCCAGATTTGCTCGCCTGCGTTACCCCCTATACGGCGAACATTCATTTCGTGTTGATTCTTCACAGGGTAAACATGTGTGGTTATTTATTTATGTGAAAGAAAAAAAAGCAAAAAAACTGGCTGTATAAACGCAATAGTCGCTCGCATGTTAAATTATTAAAAGAGTAAACTCACGACCAACCGTTTGCATTGTGCTTCTTCCGCGATGTTTACTCGGCGACATTCACAGTAAAAATGAGGATTGTTCGCGAACAAGGCCCTACACGGCGAACATAGAAGCCAACGAACACGAAAAAATCGAAATGTTTCGCCAACATCGATTTGTTCGCGAACCATCCTCTACACAAGAAAAATGAAGCGAACACGAGCAAATCTGGCGAACATGTTCGTCATCTAGGGCTACTATAAGGAAACAGCAAAGCAAAAAGGTGTTAAATATGTTTGGTTCAAAAACAATAAAATTCTTATCAGAAAGGTTGAAGGAGGCAAAGTCATCTCTATTAGATCTTTTAATGAACTTGCACTGATTTAGTGCCCTTATATTTTTTTTTTACCTCGTTTTCTCTTCCTTACAAGAGTAATGATAGATTTTAATGATATATTTGATGACTTTTCCTCCCTTAATCCTACTAGTTCGAGCGCTGTTATTGATGTTTCTTGTGGCAAAGACAAATTCTTTATTGTACGCCAGAATGTCAGAAGTCTTGGAGAAAAATTTTCCTCTCTTGTTACCCATGTTGATTCTTTTTTTGTATTTTCCCGATATTGTTTTTGTGTCTGAGAACTGGATTTACGACGTAGAAAAAAATGATTATTGCATGCCCGGTTTTAACTTTTATGCTAACTCCAATGAAAATTACGCTGCAGGTGGTGTGGGTTGTTTTATAAAGAGGAATACTTCGTTCGCGAAGTTGTTCATGTTGATTTTCTATGTGCCGATGTATTAAAGTGTCCATTGAAATTAATCGTGAGATATACATATGTATGTACATATGTCTATGTTTGTGTTTACAGATTATGTACATATGTTTAATATTGTTCATTTTATAGAAGAGTTTGCTTGTTTCCTAGAGAACGAAAAATCAAAAATTTTAATACTACTAGGCGGTTTCAATATTAATATTCTAGAAAGTAGTGAAATAAAGGGTCCGCCATCTAACGTTTTTTTTTTTAAGTAGTGCTTATTTCGTGAATGGTAACACTTAGTTCATATCTGATTTGACGCTGATTTCCGCTGAACGAATATGGTTGTGTATACGCTTGAACAACGCTGGGAAATATTGGCCTGCGATCGACTTACAGAAGATGCCGATTTTGCCAAAAAAATCATCTTTTCAGATGAAGCTCATTTTGATCTTGGCGGGTATGTAAACAAGCAAAATTGTCGCATTTGGGGCACAGAAAACCCGCACGCATACATTGAAAAGCCAGTGCACCCAAAACGACCCACTGTTTGGTGCGGATTTTGGTCCAGAGGCATAATTGGGCCATTTTTCTTCGAAAATGAGCAAGGAGTGGCCGTTACAGTCAATGGCGATCGTTATCGGGCCATGTTGAACGAATTTTTGTTCACAAAAATTGAAGAGGAGGATATTGGCAACATTTGGTTTCAACAGGATGGCGCTACGTGCCACACAGCCGAAGCTACACTCGATGTTTTGCGCCCTGTTTTTGAAGTTCGCATCATCAGCCGCAGAGCTGATGTCGTTTGGCCACCTCGGAGCTGCGATTTGACACCGTTGGACTATTATTTGTGGGGTTCCGTCAAAGATAAGTGTTACGCCGACAAGCCAGAGACAATTGACGCTTTAAAGGACAATATTCGTGAAGCCATTGGTGAAATACAGCTGCACAAAATCGATAATGTGCTTAAAAATTGGACCGATCGTGTAGGCTACTGCATGGCCAGCCGAGGCAGCCATTTGAATGAAATTATTTTCCATTACTAACCGGAAGGATTGTACTTTCAAATAAAAAAAGAAATTTGAGAAAATATTCAGTAGTTTTTTTTATAGCATTTTCAAAAAAAAAAAAGTTATTTGGCGGACCCTTTAGTTTCGGGCAACATGTCATTGCTAGCTTCGCATGGTCTTACAAACTTTATCAATGAACCAACTAGCTCTGTCTCAGGTAGTTGTTTAAATCATATCTATGGACGATTGGGCTTTTGTTTTGCACATCCAATAGCAAGTTAAACAGTCCCAATTTCAAGAGTAAAAGCTATATAGCAAGATTAGATACAATCTTTCTTCTGAGTTTAGGGATGATGTTTATTTGTTTAGAGATGCTCTAACGTCATATTCAATGTTTATTGATTGCCTAAAGAACCATACTCTCAATTTTTCCTCAACTTATCTTTCAAAAAGTTCACTTAAGAGACTGAAACCTTGGATTTCTGGGTACTTATTGAAAAAGGTAAAAACTAAAAACGAATTTCGAGTTAAACTCCGCAAGTACCCTGGAAATCTTAGGTTAAAAAAAAAATATAAAAAAATTGTGTACGGAACTAAAAAGGGAAATTTCAAATTGTCGGGATAATTACTACTGTTCTCTATTCATTTCTGCTTGAGGTAACCTAAAAAATGAATTGAATTTGGTTAATAATATTTTGAATAAACACCCAGCCGCAAAGATACCGACTGTTATTCGTGTCGATGACTATATTGTGTCTGACAATCCGTCCATTGTTGATGCTTTTAACCTTTTTTTTTTTGTTAATATAGCTACCAACTTGCAACCAGATCCCATTCAACCTATTTATCCCAACTGTTTGTCTACTGAAGGCCCGATTTCTTGTAACAGTTTCGTATATGATCCCATAACTCCACTTGAAGTTTTAAAAGTACTGCGCACTTTAAAAAATTCAAATTCTTGTGGTGCTGATGGTATTTCAAATCTCTTTCTTAAAGAAGTTGCATTTTATATAATAGACGTCGTGTCTCACATTTTTAATCGTTGTATTTTTGAGGGAGTTTTCCTGATGAACTTAAGTGTGCAGATGTTATTCCGCTATATAAAAAGGACTCTACTGTTGAAATGTGTAATTATAGACCTATCTCGCTCCTTCCAGTTATAAGCAAAATCTTCGGAAAGCTTACAAAAATTTGAAAATTAAGTTTTTTAACCCATCACAATTTGGCTTTCGAAAAGGTAAATCAAGCGAGGATGCACTTTTCCAATTTTGTGGCAAAGTGATGTTCAACCTCGATAATAAGAAGGCTACTGCTGGTTTTTTTGTCGATATCTAAAAGCGTTTGATATGGTCGATCAACTCATTCTTCTCAATAAACTTGAAAAAGCAGGATTTCGAGGCTTTATGTCAAAATGGTTTAGTTCGAACTTATGTAAATAATAGAACACAAAGAGTGAAAACTGATGAAATTATGAGTAACTAGGTGTACCTCAAGGATCTGTATTAGGCCCTATTCTTTTTGTTATATATATAAACTTTCTGTTTGCACTTAAGTTCAAAGGTACGCCAACTGCATTTGCAGATGATGTAGGTTTCTCATATGGTTCAAATAGTCGCCTAGACTTGATTTCGGATATAAATATGAATCTTTATCTTCTTAGAATTTGGTTCTCCAAACACAACTTGGTCATAAGTGCCGAGACTAAGGTAATGTTCTTTAGTTTGTCAACATAACCGGATCCTGAAGTTAATATTTACTTTCACTCACCGGAGTGCCGAGAATTTGAACTTAATGCTTGCAATTGTAGGTCTGGCTTATTTTCTTATACCTTTAATAATAACTTAAGCTGCAGTGATAAATGCTTTCAAATCGAGATCGTCAATGAATTTAAAAATCTTGGGCTTATTATTGACTCGAAAATGTGCTTCTCGAAACATGTTGAAGCCTTCAGGAGTTATTGTCGTTGTAAACTTAGGCATTTTTTCTATTTGCGTAATGTCTGTTCCAAAATGCTCTTGAAAACTGTCTACTATGGTAATTTTCAATCAAAATTACAATATGGTATTGTCTGTTGGGGAGATATGTTAAAAAATAAAATAAATTCTCTCTTATTGTTACATAACTATATTATACGAATACTATGCCGTAAACCTGTGCGTCATCCTAGTTATCCTTTGTTTTATGACTTAAAAATTCTTCCTGTTCAGCATCTGTACTGCTTTAAGGTACTAAAAGTTTTTTTTTTTTTGGTAATCGTAATTTTCGTTTAATGTCAAATTACAACTTACGTGGAAACTTTTCGTACTCTTTCTGTTTCTGTGCCTTCTTTCCATACTACTGCCTTTCATAATTTTTATTATATTTCGTCTCATCGTATATTCCATAAACTTCCTTTGTCGTTCAGAAAAACAACTGTACAGGAACATTTCCTAAACTAGTAAAGAATTGGCTTCTCAATTTTAATTTCTCTAGCATGGAATCTCTTCTCTCTGGCAATCTGGTTTAATTTAAATCTTGGTTTATTTTGTTTATCATATGAAGTTATAAAGTAATTATGTATGTTCTCTTTGATAATCTTATCAATATACATATGTACGAGGGTGGTCCGATAAGTATTTTGTCTCACCGCCAGATGGCGACAGTATCGCAAGAGCAACTTGCTATCGTGTAGTACATTCTAGACGGCTACTGTCGAAATTTCAGCCGAATCGAACTGTTTTGACCGCCTGTGGAAGCGGGAGTGCCCGCGGATTTTAGAAAAATGGAAAAAGAGCAATATCGGTCGGTGATTCGATTCATGTTTTTGGAAGGGAAACCGCGCAGCGAAATCAAAGAGCGTTTGGATGCTGTGTACGGTGACTCTTCTCCTTCAATGGCGACCATCAAAAATTGGTTTAACGAGTTTCAACGTGGTCGCATGTCGGTTTTTGATGAGCCACGTCCAGGTGCCCCGAAAACGGCTACCACGGAGGATAACGTGACAAAAATCCACGATCTCCTATTGGCAGACCGCCGATTGAAGATGCGCGAGATAGTTGAGACAGTAGGCATTTCAAAAGATCGCAAGGGTCATATCCTGCATGAAATTTTGGGCATGAGAAAGCTGTCGGCGCGATGGGTGCCGCGTTTGCTCACTTCACTTCAGAGCAGTGTTTGACGCTGTTTAAGCGCAATCCGAAGGAGTTTCTGCGTCGTTTCGTGACAGTCGACGAAACATGGATCCACTGGTACACACCAGAGACCAAAGAACAGTCGAAACAGTGGACTTCACCCGGCGAACGTGCCCCGAAGTAGGCAAAAACTGTCCCATCGGCCGGAAAGGTGATGGCCACCGTTTTCTGGGTTTCACAAGGTCTGATCCACATCGACTACCTAGAGAAGGGCAAAACGGTCACAGGGCTGTACTATGCCAAATTATTGGGCCGATTCGACGCCGAATTGAAGAAAAAACGGCCCCACTTGGCGAAGAAAAAAGTGCTGTTCCACCGTGATAACGCACCGGCTCACACCTCCGCCCTCGCCACGGCCAAACTGCTGCCCCATCCACCGTATTCTCCAGATTTGGCCCCGTGCGACTTTTTTTTTGCTTCCAAACTTGAAAAAGTCACTCGCTGGCCAGAAATTTCAGTCGAATAAGGAGGTCATCGCCGCAACGGAGGCTTACTTTGCAGACCTCGAGAAAACGTATTTTTCAGACGGGTTAAAGAAGTTGGAGCATCGCTGGGTCAACTGTATCGAGCTAAAAGGAGACTATATTGAAAAATAAATCGCCATTTCTCCAATTTTTTTGTTTTTCTTTTGTAGGCTAAGTACTTATCGGACTAACCTCGCATTGGAAGAATTGGATACCAAAGTTATATCTATTTCCTCTTGTCTATTTCTTGTTATAAAGATGGGACTATTGCCCCTATTACAAATAACAAGGTCTGTTTCAATAATATACGTAAGTAATACCTTTCCTCTTTTGTTTATGTCGCCACTGCCCAAAACAGTATGGTTAGCGTTCTGCCTCACTGACCATCCTTTTGATTGTTGTGGATGGTAATAGGCCGATGTCGTCGTAGGCCAGGTATGCTGCGGACATCCATAAGCCTTCCTTATGGGAGACTTCTACTCTGGCCGTAGTGAGGTCGCAGGTGCAGTAATTACTTAAGAGAAATATATTTGTATGGGATTTTGCTAGAATGCAGGTTCTAAGAGTACCCTCGCAGTAAGAATGCCCCTACGTCGTCAAGTTTGGGAACAGATGGATCGTACAGATCGTACCCCAAGTCGCACAGATTTTCCATCGCCAACGCGATGTGAACAGGTGTACAGGTGCGTTGTCCTGTTGAAAGATGATTTTTTTCTTCTTCAAGCCAGACCTATTCTCGCTGGCCATAACTCTTCCGGCAGATGCGATCTTTGGCGCTGAACCACAGATTTCAACATATTGCTTGCATACTTATTCATTTCTGGCATATAGTGTTGGACCAATGGCTCATCCAAGCTGACAAATCGCTGCACAAAATCGTTCGATCTCCTATTGAATCAGTCTAAAAATTGCTGCAGAAATCGCTTGCGCCCCCATTTTGCGCAGAGCTTTCGCATTCCTTATTGTTTGTGCAAGATATTTCACACAATTTCTCCCGATAAATTCACAGCCCCAGCCATCTCATCCTTATTTTCAAGGGATGTGTGGCCACGCTTAAATTTAGCTGCCCACAGGAGACGTCGAAAGAAGAGAGCCTCTGTACATTTTTGCCAACTTCCGATGAATATCCTTAGAGGTTATTTCATTCAATTTAAGAACTTTATGAGCGCACGTTATTTAAGTTTATTCAGTTTGTCGAAAAACACGCAATGACATCTGCAATCATGCCGGAAACATAAATTTTTTTCTGATTGGTGCACCATCTTTGTGTCAGGCCGAGAACGTTTCCCCTTCCTTACGAATATTCATTGCCGAGCAATGTTGTGTGGAATATGTTTAGAGCAAAGTAACCGGTCGGGAATAGTAAAGATTGCTAGACGAGCCGGTAGTACTCGAATTGCAAACAATTTTAAATGGTTCTCCATTTAAACATTTCGTATCATGTAAGAAAGAAAAGCATTTTGTCTTCCTCTGTTGTTAATCAGAAAATATATTCTCTAGATATCTGTATGACACAATTCCATGTTCATTTCATATGCCTTGAAACATACAAGATAACTTTTCGTCTATTTTTGCGATACTCAATACACCTAACTTAGAAGACTTACATACATACATATTGTAGATATCATAAAAGCCCTTAAAATGGAATTCAAGAGCAATAGAGAAAGTAGGGGGTTGATTTCCCGATGCCCACTAAGCCCAAGACTTTTCATTTAACAAGATGTTTAAGCATTTAATAAAATATATAAATAAGGCCTGGAGACCTTGCTTCAAAATACTTCCCACTTACGTTAAGTGAATAGCTTGTTGCCATTACGGTCATTCGATTGTGCTCGTAGCTACATAGTTACAAAACCATTCACTGGACGAGTCTATTTATCAGCTTCCGAAACAAGTCGATCTTGTTTCCATTAAAACGTAAACAGCCCAAGGGCATGCGAAGAATCCTCGAAAACCAATTTAAATGCTCCCCAAGATAAATAGACCGCCACGCAACCATTCAGTAAATATTTTCCCAAACAGGAAACGAAAACCGAAAAACGGAATCATACGCCAAAGCCCGAGTAGTATTGGCAAACAACAGCGAGCGAAACGAATTCGTCTGACAACGGATGCAATTATGACGCACTCATCTGAACACAGCGAAACACTGCTGACCCGACGGGCCGGAGTATTAGTGTCATGTACGAGAACGTTGTAAATGAACAAATGAATAGCAGTAACATAACGAATGGAATGCCACCAACCCACTCTTACCTCCTCGACTTACTTAACAAACCCATCCTCTTCCTCTCGCTCTCGCTCTCATTGAAATGCGAGAATTACTTTATTTCACTAGACTCAATGAAATTCCACTGATGCCAGAACGTCGTCAATGGAACAACAGCGATTGCCAAGCAGTACCACTGTCACGCTGCACCGACTGATCTCCACCCCGTCCCAGATACCGCGATACACGGCGTAGTGCCAATGCAAGGACCAAAGTCCAATGGGAGCGGTGAGATGGCCTTCACGGCCAGTTGGTCAAACTTCGCTAATTGGCGAACCATTTTCATTGTCGTCCTACGGACTTTGTCGACCTGAAAGTTGCATTGCATGCAGCTAAGCGAATCATAGTCAGACCAACGGAGGGTGGTGTCCAGCTTAGATTGGTAGCTGAATTTCGCTATGTGCCTGGCATTGAAAACGCCAAAAATTGCCATCGGACTATATTATACGTTAGAAGCCGAAATTGAAAAGACCTCGTGTTCGAGATGTAATGAATTCTTTCGAAATAGAAATTCCCAAATAATGGCCATGCTAGGGGTTTGCCAAATGATTTAGAATTCGCAAATGGACTAGGCTGTGTGTAAGGATCAAAAATTGTATCTTTAATATGGTAGATGTTAATGGGAATTTAGAGATTTTGGTTAACAGGCTTTCAAGAGGCAGTACGCTTTCTCTTTGTAAATGAAAATTGTTTATAGCTGCGCAGAAAAGTTCAGTAGGAGATTTATATGAGATGAGACATTGCCAAGACAGATGATCACAATCCAGCTTTTGACGTGGATAACAGCAGGCTCAATATAAGCCTTAGTTACGACCGTCATAGGGTCAAACAACGTATTCTCAATAATATTTTAGAATACGAGGGCTTAGGTCTTGGACATCGCGCAGTTACTCGGCTAATTACTTATATCCTGCGCCGAAGAATTCCCGATTCTATGGGATATAGAAGCCATGTTATTGCAGACTTGAGTAAACTTTGGGCTCGGGTCTAGATGCTATGCTGAAACTTCCCCCATCTGATAGAACGACTCCTAATCTGGGTTGGATTCAAGATTTAGGATCCTCAGGATACATGATGACATTTGACTCCATTTCTCATCAGGCAATTATGCATTTGTCTAGCAAGTAGAAATATACGCAATGCAATGTCTAGGTACATACTATTTGGTGAAACAAAGATGGCATCTACACATGCGGTGATAATTGAATGCTGTGCTCGATGTTATTACCATTTATAAAATGGTGCGCGAGTTAAGAGATGTATTTCCGCTCAACTTTAAAAATAAACTTTACTACAACGCAAAAGCGACCCTTTTGGCCTGAACACTGATTACTGAATGACTGAGTAGTTTCCTATCTTGCGCAGGTGAACTATCCATTACCAAATATAGATGCTTTAGATTGCATTTTGTCACTCAGCTTTGTCACCTTTTGTCATGGACTAGGGTAGGGTAGGGTAGGTAGACGCTGAGTTTTCATATATGGTGTGCGAAAAGTTCTTCTGGGCAGTCATATTATTTTGTATATGCTCTGGAATACATTATGCCTCTCTGACATTCGTAATATGTCTCGATGAGGGTAAATGTCCGGGAAGGAATGTTCGGAAGCAAGTCCAGGGTCATCGTTATATGGGGCCTGCGAGCTACTGGAAGACCTGTGAGGTCAGAGTACAGATGTAAATCGTGAGTACAAGATTTCCCTGAATCCACTGAGAATCACAGAACTTAGACCTGCTGACGGTCTGTATTTATGTCAATGATTGTGTTTATCAGATAAAAAAAATATACTGGGTACAATCATACAAAACCCTGAATTGCTTTATATGAGGACAAATGACTTCTGAAGGGTCATTGCGGTTATTACGGAACGCTACACTTCAGCATTTCAATAAAGCCCATTAGGCTTTAGTGAGACTCGCGCTTGCCCTACCTACCTATGTTGAGGAGAGCGAATGACTCACTTGCCTATTGCGGCCGAAGTGGTAGGTACTCGTATATCCAGGGAATACAAGTTGATGCTCATTACATGGCCGCTACATGTCTTGAAATTAACGGCTTTGTAAAGCAATCCCTTGTTTAAAATAGCGTCAAGGTCGCAAGTACATATGTATATTTGTGCGAGAACGACAAATCCTTTTCATTTGTCCTATTTGGGTTTCATTGTGTACATTCAAGAAAATTAAGTTGTCATCCCTTCAAGGATGCTGTATCCTTCTTCAGAATCTGTCGTACGGTTCCATGCATTTCTTTAAATTGTCCTTTTTTGTTTTTTCTTATTTTACCAGGTTAAGGACACCCGACCGGCATTCAATTTGAAGGGTGAATGTGTAGTTAGTGCAGGATGGCTCGGTGACCAATGTGAATGCCGCGTACTCAAAGAAGGAGAAAAAGGGAACAAATATGTAAAATCCTTATTATTTTCCTTTTTTCTAGAACGAATTTAATTCGAGGCAACAATCATCGAGAAATCTTTTGTTTAGAGTGTGTCTAAGGTGCAGAGTGGACAAAAGCGACACTTGAGGGCACTAGTTTCTACGCGCATACTTCACGCATTTCTGTAAATATCACGAGAGGGCGCTAGAAAATTAGATTACACTCACCAACTCTTCACACCAAACAGCAAGAGAAATTCCTAAAATGTCCCTGAACTCTCGTGTTAAAGGAGAACTTAACCCTTTATTGCATGGCGTAGCAGATATGCATCATACTATTTAAATGGATGTAACGAGCGTCTTACTGCGAAATTCTCACTGAATTTATTGTTATCTGTTCTCTTTGGATTTCGTTAAGAGTATATTATATACACGTGCTCCTTGGAATTATTTGTGAGCGATTTTTGCCATGTTTTGTTGATCGAATTGTTGAAGTGAGTCGTGGTGTGAACTTGTCCGTAAATCTGAACAAATAATTAAATAAATACCGTATTTCTAGCACGTACGTATTTTTTTTTATGTTCATTATAATTTAGAATTGACGAACATATCAAATAAAACAGCGACTTTGAAAGAAAATGTGAATTTATTTGATATTTTAAACATGATGCATATATGCAACGTCATGCACTCAGTGCATACATTTTCGCAACATCATGCATTTACAACTCGATTTCCTTTGTTTTCTATTGTAGCATGAATAAACTGTTATTGGATACAGATATTGAAAAAATATTAGATCAGTGGGTGGATTCTGAGGACGATTTTAAGGAAAATGGCCCTTGTGACGAGTTGCTCAATAACAACGATTTGGTGGCTAAAACTCAATGCCACGGTGTGGATGAAGAATATCGCAACGACGTCGACGGTTTGGTTGAAAATTCGAAAGAACCAACTTCTTCGACAACTAATATGAGAGATTTTAAAAAAGAAAAAGCTGAATTAAACACAAAATATAATAGAGTTTTGTGGAAGCAAATCGATTTCCAATTCGATGAAAATCAGAAAATATTTACTGGCAACAGTTCCTTACCAAATTGTATTCAAGACCTATCTACACCCCTGAGCACTTTCAATTACTTTTTCACAGATGATCTTATTATTAGTATAGTATCCGAATCAATGCTGTATTCAACAGAAAAAGATCCGAACCGCAGTGGCACTTACAACAGCTCATTTAAAAAAGTTTTTAGGAATATGTATTCTCACATCAGTAGTACAAGTTCCAAATGTTCGGCGCTATTGGAGTCCTGTTACCGGAAATGAAATCATCACGAACGCGATGCCAATTAACGAATTTGAAAAGATTCGTAGATTCTTGCATTTTAGCCCAAATAGCAACAAGCTTCCACGTCACCACCCAAATAGCAACAAGCTTCCACGTCACCACCCAAATCACGACAGACTTCATAAGATAAGACCACTCTTAAATCACCTTACTCAAAAATTTTCATCATCCGCACGAGGAATGCTTGTCGTTAGATGAACAGATATGTTCAACAAAGGCACGTAGCTACATGAAGCAGTATATGCCTGCCAAGCCGAATAAATGGGGATTTAAATTGTTTGTGTTGAGTGGAATTTCAGGATTTTCCTACAATTTTGAGATAATAAGCATATGGTTGGTGTCGATTTGACAGACAGTTTGATTGGTCACTACAGAATAAAGCTCAGATCTAAAAAGTGGTACATAAGAATATTTTACCATTAAGTGGACATTACAGTTGTAAATTCGTCGATTTTGTACAAAAGAGTCTGCTTACTTCACAATGAACCGCCATTAAGTCTGTGCGATTTTCGTATAAACCTTGCAGAGTCCCTGTGTAGATCTGGCGTAGCTATCCAAAAGACTAGAGGAAGACCAATAAACTCGCCGTCAGTTTTACTTGAAGATCGAAAAAGAAGGTATCCACAATCCCACGTACCATCCAGTGATGTAAGAAAGGATGAAATAGCCCACTGGCCTGTATACATATATGGAAAAGCGATTACGATGTAAGTTTCCAGATTGTGCCGGATTCACCTACGTCAAATGCGAAAAATGTTGCGCTGCCTTATGTTTCAATAAGACCAAAAATTGTTTTAAAGCCTTCCACATATAAACATTTTAATTTTTCTTTTTACTTTTTCTCAAACAACTTGAATTATGATTTTTTTTGAATTCATATTGTGTATTATAAAGTCTAGTCTTCTGTTTATTGTTTAGTTTTATTTTTTGTTAAATAATATATTGAAATCAACTTTCGATTGTTAATTGAATTGCGAAAGGCAACTGTGTTTTTTTCCTACACTTCTACTTACACATAGTACACGTACATATGTCGTTAATGCATAGTGTTGCAGATATGCAACATGGCTTAAATCCTCTTTTCTAGGAAAACCAGTAGAACGTTTTTCTCAAAATGTATGATCCTGATCATTTCTAAGCTTATTCAATGCAAAAATATTTAATTCATTGCAGAAAAAAAAATCATGCAATAAAGGGTTAATAGACCATGCAAGGTTGCACTCGAATCATTTCTCATAATTTTTTTATGGCAGAAGGACTCGTCAT
This sequence comes from Merodon equestris, assembly GCA_958301585.1. Classification (NCBI taxonomy): domain Eukaryota; kingdom Metazoa; phylum Arthropoda; class Insecta; order Diptera; family Syrphidae; genus Merodon; species Merodon equestris. The sequence continues at coordinate 73,294,752 of OY284414.1, read as the reverse complement.
GTTTCCTCCCTCTCAATGCCTTGCACATATGTTCAAACGTTTGAGTCTGCATATGAGATGTGGGAGCCTACAATCTCGTCGAATGCAGCCGTCGCAAACAGATAATCGCCCTTAAGTCAAGGGTCATAAATACATAGATCTAGAACGGATGCGAATGATATCATCAGGATTACTGCGCTATAGAACATCTATCGTTGAACAGCAGGTTAGTGTATTGATTTTCCATTCGAATGCCAATGCACTTAGCAGTAGCGCCATTGACCCAGAATTTCGAGCACCTTCGATGCCATTCCAGGACTGAAGGATGACTTCAATGGGCTACTGCAAGTTTTTTTTTTTCAGAATTCTTATTGCAGAAATAGTTGATAAAATGAATAGAAGACCGAGTGTGGTTCATGTACTTTCTTTTTTAAATTCCAGGCTTATGCTCGGTCGTGTACGTGTAAGTGTAATACTTTTCGATTAACGGTATAAAAACTGTAATCGTTCTGCCATTTAAATGTAAGTGCGATGGAGCAGAATGATGAGGACGTTATTCCGAATGAGCGGAACATTAAAACCGAAAAACTTGCAAAAATAGATTTTTTTCTTTTCACTTTGTTCACTGAGTGGTAACTTGGATTGGCTATGTGTGGTGGTAGGTAAAGTCAGTGGACAGAATATTTATTTAGCTCTTGACTTTGGGTTTTAGAGATTATTGATTCGCGGGTAGATTGCTGATGTTACTCTGTTTCATTCCCTTTTCGGGTATTGCGTTCATTACTTCGCGGATTGGTCTGGTTTCTACGTTATTTGTTTGTGTTTTGACTTAGTCTTCCGCAGTTCATAATAAAAGCAGACAAAAAAATTAGAAATTGGTAGGTTCTCGTTTAGAGGCAATATCGTATGATTTTTTGTTAAGAAGTTTAAAAAAAAAACGGTTTTTTTTTATCAAGGTACATATACAGGTAGATATACAGGGTGTCCCACGAGCAGTGTGCCAAAAAGCTAGAGCGTGTATGTCTGGTCAAGACAAGAAAAAAATCGTAAGGGAGGGGGGGTCTATTCCCCCCCCGTTTAGCCGGGAGGGGCAATTTTCTAAAAAATTGACTTAATTTGGAAAACAAATTATTAAAAATCAACAGTTACATCCACAATGCCGTGATATACTTTTTTGTAAAGCCAGAAACCTCTTCTTTCATCTTGTTTTTAAACAAAGCTCTTTTAAGGAATAGTTTTTGACAAATTAATTTTCAAACTCAAAATTTTCCAAAAAAAAATTAAAAAAAAAAATTTCGAACTTTTTTTTTTCAAAATTGTATGTAATTAAGTACTTATTTTTTTCAAAAATTCAATTCTCTTATTAGTTTTTAGTCAAAAACAGAAAACCGAATGCAAAAATGTCTTGTAGTTTTTGAGAAATTAAAAAAAAACCCGAACCATTTTTTTCTAAGAAGAACCTTTTTTTTGGTTTTAACGCGGCTGGACTTGTAGACAAATTAATGTATGAAACATTGACCTCTTTTTTATTATTTTTGAAAAATTCTGAGTTTTATGAGGATACAATAAAGTGACACAGTATTGGAATAACCCTGCATTAATCCTTTTTTTCATTGATAACGCCTGAAAACTGACCTGCTAATTTCGTCGAGGCCTTCTGCCGCCGATGGGTTCTACCCGCTAGGACCTTAAGTCAATAAAACCGCAATTTTTCTTTATTGAAAAACAAAATATTTGCAACCCAAATGTAAATAAAAGGTCATCGCATTTTTAATAAAAAACCATTTCCAAATTGGACGTTAACTCATCAACACATTACGATGTCAAACTCATACTCTCGAGAAGAATTAACGGACATGCACTTCTGCTACGGTTTAGCTAATGGTCGAGATCGTGAAGCCGAAAGACTCTACGCTGAAAGATATCCCAATCGGAGGTGTCCCAGTCGTAGCATGTTTTCAAGAATCCACCGACGTCTGCGAGAGCACGGAGTGCTAGAGCATCGAAGAAGCGAAATATCAGTTACAGATGGATCAGGAATTTTAGATGAAAGAATTTTGGATTTGGTCCGACGTAATCCCTCCCTTAGTACAAGGCGTATAGCCTGAAGTGCCCAAATCTAGAGTATGGAGAGTGCTTCATACCGAAAACTTACACCCGTACCATTTTAGGCCAGTTCAGGAATTCAGTTTTTGAGAGCAGAATTTTGTCGATCATTACTGCTTCGAGATGAAACTGAACGAAACTATTTTGCAAGGATATTCTGGACGGGTGAAGCACAGTTTACCAGAGATGGGGTTACTAACTTCCACAATTTGCATCATTGGAGTAGCACCAATCCACACAACAAAAAACAAAATAAATCACAACACCGCCTTAGCTGTAATGTTTGGCTTGGTATTGTTGGACAAACTGTGATCGGGCCCCGGTTTTTGAATGCCGTTATTATCATACCTGCAGTTCCTACGAGACCTTTTGCCCGATTTGATGGACAACTTTCCTTTGGCCATAGCAGATAATTTAATCTACCAGCAAGATGGAGCACCAGCACACTAGAGCTTACGGGTTAGAAACTGGCTGGATGATCATTTTAATGACCGTTTGATCGTAAGAAGGGGCCCCACGGAATGGCCACCTAGATCACCAGATTTAATTCCTCTAGATTTTTATGTGTGGGGATTCATGAAGAATTATGTTTACGAAGTGGAAATAGTATCTTTGGAACAACTGAAAGAACGGATTGAAGTCGCTAGAGTCAAATTGCAGGCAAATTTGTCAAGCATAGATATGTGCAGTCATTAGGAGAAGTATGAGGTATAATCTTTGTCTTCTAAAAAATGGGGATCATATTGAAAATTTATTATAATAAAACTCAGAATTTTTTAAAAATAATAAAAAAGAGGTCAATCTTTCATACATTAATTTGCCTACAAGTCCAGCCGCGTTAAAACCAAAAAAAGGTTCTTCTTAGAAAAAAATGGTTCGGGTTTTTTTTTAATTTCTCAAAAACTACAAGACATTTTTGCATTCGGTTTTATGTTTTTAACTAAAAACTAATAAGACAATTGAATTTTTGAATAAAAATTAGTACTTAATCACATATAATTTTGAAAAAAAATAGTTCGAAATTTCTTTTTTTATTTTTTTTTGCAAAATTTTGAGTTTGAAAATTAATTTCTCAAAAACTGTTTCTTAAAACAGCTTTGTTTAAAATTAAGATGAAAGAAGAGGTTTCTGGCTTTACAAAAAAGTATATCACGGTATTGTGGATGTAACTTTTGATTTTTAATAATTTTTTTTCCAAATTAAGTCAATTTTTTTAGAAAATTGCCCCTCCCGGCTAAACGGGGGGGAATAGACCGTCCCTCTCATACGATTTTTTTCTTGTCTTGACCAGACCTACACGCTCTAGCTTTTTGGCACACTGCTCGTGGGACACCCTGTATATGTATATTTTCTATGGTATGGTACAGCCAATTCGCAGAACCACTTGTATTGAATGTAAAGCTGATAACTTCAGAATAGATAAAGGAGCTATTATAGTAATGAACTTGAAACAAACAATAAGGTACTAAATTGTGTAATTCTGGCCGACCATGAAATAACACCGTTGTATGTATATTGTTGTTGAAAATCCTTTTCTCTTATTTTGGCAGCGTTACCATGGTGGAGAGTCCAAAGATTCGACGAGTCACATATGAGCCGTGAGCAAAATGTTGAAAATATGGACAATTGCAGAGATGTACAAAATAGTTTAAGAAACGTATTTAAATACAAAATGCAAATACCTTTTCGACTTACTATTTCAAATGGAAAATACCAAATAGTTTTGTGTTTTGTATTTTAAATACTAAATGTAAAATATGTACGTATTTTCAAAATACTTCTTAAATACAAACATCTTTTGTTTAATTCAATTCTCTTTATTTATTACACTTTTTAATAATACAAGTTGTTCGAACATATTATCGTTCATTTTTCTTCTGTGAGGACGCATTATCAATGGACACATTATAACTGGACATGTGTTCATCTCATTAATTATAGTTTAAGAATATTTTAGGCTTAGGTTAAGTTTATTTATTTATCTAGTTAAGGTAGGTTAAGTTTAGAGTTAAGAAATGAATTATAGTATCTAAGTTTTTTACTAATTTTCTTAGAAATAAGCCATATGTAAGCTAGAGGGCAATAAATGAAAATGAAGTCGAAAGACGTTAAAATTAAGATTCAGATAAGCTTAGAGTGCTCGTTAAGAGCCAGTAAGAAAATGAAGTATAATGTTAAATTAGATTTAAGCATTTTGTCTAGTAAGTAAGATTATGAATAATGGAATAAAATGCGATTAGAAAAAATGCCATTATCATGCCACCATATGAAAAAAAAATTTTCTACTGGTGCTGAGCTTGGTAAACATGTGTTGCATTTTAAAAAAACACTTTTTTTATTGTAGGATAATGGTTTAATATTGTCAGACTTGTGCACTCATCCTTTAAATATTGAAGGGTTTCCAGATCTACCGTGTTATTGGTACCACCCTCACTGGTTGTTGAGGAGTCTGAATCCTAGAACATGTAAAAATACTCGTTTTTTTCTTTCTTTTTTTCTGATGTCTGTGACAGGGCTCCACTTTTCAGATCATCATATTTCACTTTCCTGACTTCTGTGATAAACAACTCCTTCACTTACTTCTTTTAATTTTTTGGCACGGATTTCAATTTGAAGAAAGGATATGATACTGCTGCCAGAATACTGTCCTTGGATCTTGGGTCTTCTAACTTACATTTTTCGAAGCGGTTTTGAATGCTTTCTTTTATTATTTCAATTAGCGTGCCACGAGCGTATATTGGATTGTCCATTTCCAACGAAGCTAAGATTTTTTGCATTCTTATTAATTCAGGTTGAATACGTCCATAATATGTGTCATTTTTGCCTTCCAAGCTCCTGATTGTTTCGGCTATGGGTTTGAAAGTTTCAACATATCCAACCAAGAACTGAATTTCAGTTTCGTTCAAGAAGCTGCCATTTTGGCTGATGACACAGCAATACTTTTTTCTCATAAGTTTTCTCTCGTTATTGAGACAAATCTTAAAAGTTGGAAGTTCTATTCAATTATTTTAATAAATGGAAAATTCAAGTTAATAAGGGCAAAATGCAAGCCATTTTTTTCACCCGAAAAAGAAAAGCTTGTTTTTTGCCCAATAGCCGTTTGGAATACAATGGTACTCTAATAAATTGGGAGCCCGTTATGAAGTATTTGGTAATATATCTTGACCCAAAGCTAACCATCAGGGAATACATACTAAAAATGGTTAAAAAAGTAAACCTTGGTATACATAAGTTGTATCCGTTCATTAACCGGAAGTCTGCCTTATCCCTTCAAAATAAAATCAATATACATGAGGTAATTTTTCAAGCTATACTTCTATATGGCTGTCAGATTTGGGGAAAGAGTGCTCAGTGTCACTTCAAGAAATTACAAGTGGCACAAAATAAGATATTAAACATGATGCTCAATCTTCCTTGGCATTATTCAACATCATTTCTACACGAAAAGGCGAATGTTGAACTGATTCCCGACAGGATTCATAAGATTACAGTCCAGTTTTTTGCAAGTGTTCTGTTAACGAAAATCCTTTAATAAATCAATTAGGTCATACAAACTCCAGACAATAACATCTTAAATTGTTGTTATATTGTAAATATATTATACTTTGCTTATAAACTTATCCTATTTTTTTCTTTTTTTGTACATTTTCTTGATAATGTTAATATGTAATGAACTTCATTTTAAACACTGTTCTACTTGCCTACATATTTCTTTATACCATATGTATATTCCTTTTTCTTTTGTTTTTTTTTTCTCTTCATTTCCTACTTTGTCCATTGATTTATGTATTTAATTATTTATTTGTTTATTTACTTGTTTATCTACTTATTTATTTATTTATTTATTTATTTATTTACTTTAATTAGTTATTCATTTATTTATTTATTCAACTATCCAGTTATTTATTCACTACTCTATTTATCTCTTCAACTAATCAATCACTTCATATATATTTACTTACGTATTTATCCACATCTATATTCAATTTTTCTTTTTCCTTATAGATACACTGAGTTACAAACATTGTTTTAATATTATAACTTGAATTGTACAAAGGTATATATTTGTTAACCTAACTTTGCTAATGAAACGTTTTTTTCGTATTTTCCTTCTATAATTAATTCGTAAAGAAACAAAATCAAATGCTTAAAAAATATTAAAGATGTAAGATACCATATATGTTTGTATCGAAACTTTTGTTAATAATGTGCGATGGCAAAATATTGTAATGAATTATGTGCGAAAAAAAAATCCTTCAAGACTGCCAATCCCAATTTTCTCAATGCTTCATTTAAAATTTCTTGAACTTTTAAGATATCTGTTATGCAATTATAATATGAGTTCCACCGAGTTGGGCAGGGGTTCGTTGGAGATTTACTAGTAACTTCCAATAAAATTTCAGATGCTTTCGGCGACCTAGCGCATAGATTCCAAAGATCCTTACATTTAGCTACTGCCGCTATGAATCATTTTCACATCTGGCTTTATCTATGTTCAATCTTAACTAAACTTAATCACAAAGTATTTTGAATTTTTAAAATGGAAAATATGTCTCGAAAAGTATTACAAATAAGATACAAAATGCTTTTTTTGAAAATGAATTTAAATACAATAGGTATTTCAAATGAGTCACATCTCTGGACATAAAACGGGTGCAAATTGATATTTTGAAGAATTATCATATTGTCAATTAGATCGCGCTAGAAGCATATGCTGGTCAGAAGTGCCAGATCAGAATTCCTCATCATCACATGTATGAGTTTCTATCGGCCTAAAATTTTCTTGTGCTCGAAAATGTCGACTTTGGAGCCAAAGAAGCCAAGCTCGATAAGCCACTTGCAGCATTTTCAATGCCTTAGGAATGGTCCTAAGCCAAGGAAATCGGGTGTCATACGAGTTGAAGCTGAAAGATGTGGAACTATTGGCATTAGTTATTGCAACATGGTGAAACTACTACAGGGGCTCGCTATCGAATACAAAGTAGACAATTGATCCTAGCACTCAATGAGATGACAAAGTGAATTTGTAGCCCGACAACATGGCCACATGCTATTTAGGTTAAAATGTACTTGAAATAACTGAAATGGGAGATTCTACGCCATCCGTCATTTTATCTAGGCATCGCCCCTACCGACTACCAATAGATGACACATGATCTGTGTGAGCAATACTTTCATTTTTTCAAAGGAAGTCGGTGCGTGGATCACCTCAATAGATGTGCAGTTTTTTTTCAGCGGTGAACTCATAAGGCTGTTGCAGGCAGAAAACGAGAGAGAGGATAATCCGAACTGCTTAAAAGGCTTGTCGCCTTCTCCCGGACGGCGGCGGACAAATTTTCAAGCTAGACTCAATTGCGGCGTCCATCGTCAGAGCGAGAAGAACTTATTAGCTCTAGACTGCTATAAAGCAGACATTACTAAATTCCATTTATGACACCAAAATCGTTCCAGGAAGTTTTAACGAGAGCTATCCAAAGCTCCAAAGATTTCCAAATCTTTGATCATATCGCAGGAAAAAAAAATAATTTACATAGCATCTGTCAGAAAATGGACTCGTCTTGTGGATTTCGTGACGAAATCTGTTAGCAGCAAGCACACAATTCTCAAATCTTCGCATCCATAAGGGGATCTAGTGGTTGACAATCACGTTGATTAGACACCCCTCTGGCATCGCGGGTGACGAAATTTTGCACGGAGAATTCTATATCGCCTCGGAGCTTGTTGTAGCAAAAGTATGAATGCGGATTAAAGAATCAACAGAATCGAGTAAAAACAACAAGATTTTACGACGGGAACCTGATGTCGTAAGGAACCGCTAGTAACTTGCCGACCACGTCTCTCTCAAGCTTTAAGCCAGAATCTATACAAACCATAGCAATACAAACAGCAATGGAGACGACGTTGTTAAGACGTTGTTAATGTTGTTAAAACGGTCATCTAACTAGTCGGCATAAAATATTGGATGTGGTAGTCTAGGTACCGCTATAAGGCAGAGCAAACCATTTACAAGGGACGAAGACGGGAAAGAATTCCGTCCAAGTGACTTAGACGAGATTTAGCGATGTAAAGGCTGAAGTATAATAATGCTGCTGGAGGAGGCGCATTGCAGCTAAGGATGATGTGGTTGGATATTAATCTACTAATCTGATAGAATCTCAGTTCCGTTTGCTTGGCTTGTTAACATCATTTTTAAGATCTGCATTTTTATAGTTTTCTATAATCGTGGTATCAGGCCAGGAAAATCCACGAAAATCCATCCATGGAAATGCAGGATTATAATATAATCCGTTAAGGTGCGTAATGTGCTAACCGAGATTTCTGATGTTAAAAAAGGCTCAGAGATGATGAGTCATCATCAACATCTATTTAAAGTCTATACAGTTGACAGATGAGATTGGCTTAATTGAACACGGCAAGATTAAAGCTTAAATTAAGCTAATCATATATTTTCGGTCACTAAGCTAAACATAGGTTGGAAGATGTAGCTTTAAGTTTGTTTTGTATGCTTTAGGGTTTCTGCGCAGGACCAGCAACGCATTCTAAATCAGTTAACATATTTAAGCTAGTTTTACACCGCGTCTCCACTAGACACAAATATGTTAGACTAAATGTCGGACATTCAGTCTGACATTTTATCTTTGGCGAATAGGTGGGCAAATTATGTTTTGACATTTCATTCTTCGTGTTTACATTGGATAAGTAGGTTGTATATGTTTGCGGTTCTAAATTTAATTGTAAATCAGAAAATGGTGCTAAGAATAAGTAGTGAAAAATTATCTTTGATGAAAAAATTAATTGCTTTAAAAGAATTGGAAAAATTTGAAAAATTAGAAATGGAAAAAGAAAACATCGGCCTCGGGTGAATCCTTTTTTGGAATTGAGAGAGGTTCACGAATTGGAACAACATTTGCTGAAGGACATACATACATATTGTGGGATGGCGAAAATGACTATAAGAACTTTTGTAGGATGTCAATTTACAAATTTACCATTGTTCTGAATCTGGTAAGATTTGTTTTATGAATGTTTTTCCTTTCCAGTTTTTATTTTATATAAGAAAATACAGCTATGAGACATGCGATAACACCAAGGGTGAGGTTCGCAATAACGCTTAGATATATTGCCACTAAACTTGATAGAAAACACTAAGCAAATTTGTTCCGGGTGTTCTTTGTGCAATTTTCGATGCACTTCATGTTGCATATATGAAAGTAAAAATGCTAAAAACATTTATAAGATACCCAGTAATTATTTATTTTTATTTTGTAGACTCCCCAGGCCACGAGTGAATGGTTTTAGTATAGTCCTTCTAGCCGTTGTTGATGCATATAGCCGTTTTATCTACATCGATGTTGGAGGAAATGGAAGAGCATCCGATGTAGTTATATAGGGTTTTCCAAAAAGGACTTGACAACTTTTTTTTTAAATAAAACGCAAACTATTTGAGATATTTCAAAAACTTTATTATCGGCTTGAAGTACAATCAAAACATTTATGAATGGAAGTCGACTTCGTTCATATGGCCACCGCGAGCACGTTTGCAGTGGTCGATTCGTTGGACCCAATTTTCGATGACTCGGCCACACATTTTGGCCGCTATTTCGCGTTCAATGTTGGCTCTGAGCTCTTCCAACGTCGTCAACTTGTTGGCATAAACCAATGACTTAACGTAGCCCCAAAGAAAATAGTCTAGAGGCGTTAAATCGCATGAACGAGGCAGCCAATCGACTGGCCCATTTCTTGAGATAACACGCTCATCAAACTTACTCTTCAATAAATCGATTGTAACGTGTGCTGTGTGGCTTGTGACACCATCCTGTTGAAACCACATGTCGTCCAAGTCCATATCTTCCAATTCGGGCCAAAAATAATCGGTAATCATGGCGCGATAACGCTGGCCATTCACAGTAACGTGACGATCGTTATCATCGACGAAAAAATTTGGGCCAATAACGTCGCCGGCATGCAAACCGCACCAAACAGTTATTTTTTGTGGGTGAAGTGGTGATTCATGAAGCACATGTGGATTTTCGACCGACCAATAACGCATATTTTGCTTATTGACGAACTCATCGAGCCAAAAAAGAGCTTCGTCACTGAAGATGATTTTGCGATGAAATTCATCATCTTGGCGCATCTTCTCCAGAGCCCAATCGGAGAACGTACATCGCTTCAAATGGTCCATCGGCTTCAATTCTTGAGTCAGCTTGATCTTGTATGGGTGTAAACCAAGATCCTTACGCAAAATACGCTATAATGTGGTCTGAGCGATGCCCAATTCTTGAGAACGCCGTGGAATTGACTGATTTGGATCGTTTGCTACGGACGCCTGAACGGCAGCGATTTTTTCGACACTTCGACCAACCCGTTGTCTCACTGACACGGCAACATCACAACTAATATGTAGACTCAAATTTTTGCACTAAGCTTGTTATTGCCTGTCTACTAGGGCGAAAATTACGACCGAAAATTGGAGTTAACGCTTTTAAAGTTGCGGTCACCGACTCCGAATTTCGGTAGAAAATTTTTAGAATTTGCAGACGTTGCTCGTTCGTGTCCTTTACCATGATGAAAATGAGTTTACTAAATAAATTGACAATGACAGTTCGATGATTAGTGAAAGGGTGCGTTCACAAATTAAATTCAAAGCTGTCAAGTCCCCATTGGAAAACCCTTTATATAAAAATTCGGCTTTGCATGAACAACTGAGTGCAAATCGGCTAAACATCCCCCCGCCTGAGCCACTAAAGGGACAAGAGGTGCTTACCCCATTTTTCTTTGTTGGCGACAACATATTTGGCCTCGATAAACACCTCATGAAAGGCTTTGGCAGGAGCGGAAATCTATCCACCCCCCAAGAAATTTTCATTTTCAGGCTAAGTCGTACTCGGATGACAGTTGAAATTGCATTTGGTCGATTGGCGTCACGATTTAGAATTTTTCATCGACCAATCAAACTTGCCTTGGAAACTTGTGATGCCTTAATGAAAGCTTGTTGTGTTCTTCACAATTATCATCGGAAATGCAATGAACTGGGGATAATCTGTCGATTAATACTGAAACTCTTCCTGAAACGATGTCTTCTATTTTGACTCAGGCACATTCTGGCTACAAATTTGCCAACAGGATCCGTGACAATTTGGTCAGATACTGTCTAACGGATGGCGACGTACCATATCAATGGAAACATATAAAAAAATAAAAACAAATTTAAAACACTACAAATTATTCTTTTTTCAATGAACTTTTTTTTATTAAAAAGTAACAAAAAAAGGAAAAAAATAGCAAAAACAATTCAATTTTTTATCCTCAAACAGGTTGGCACTCAAGACTGCCGAATACAGAATGTCTCGGCTTTCTACAGATGTTGAGAGTGAGGACGGCGTTGACATTCGCAAATCTGATTCTCTTTTTTTTATTAAAAAATTAATTTAAAAATTTTTTTTATTAAAAAATGAGAGTACTCATCCTGCTCAACTTCGGATGGGCTTGTCGCTGACGACAAGATGGCTTTAATCGCATCGTCATATTTGCTTTTTGTTGAGCCACCTCTCACCGTTCGCTTCTTTAATGACTCTACCGAGGTAGATGTGCTCCGAGAGTCTTTATTGGTCTCTTCTTCTATGACCTCAGAAGCATATTCCAATGTATCGTCCTGCAAAAATGATACATATGAATATATACATAGATAGGTTTATCTTCTGTAAAGATCGTTATTGTACTCACATGAAATATTGCTTTTTGTAGTACGCAATACTATAGCCGAGTCCAAAAATGAGTAAAATAGATGGGAGTGGTATATTACATCCGCGCAACTTCCGCATTTTTTGGAAATATCAACTTTTTTTTTTTCATTCAAATACGCGGAACGCATACTTTTTAATTATTTTTTCACCTCATCAACACTTCTTCTGCAATGGTTTGCAATTTCTGCCCACGCCTTTCTTTTCAAATGAATTATTTTGTATAGTTTACGTTGATAGTTCCAAAGACACTCATTATTTTTAAAAACATTAATTAAGTCAATAACATCTCTTTGAGACATTCGCCACTCAGACATTTTTATTTTGCATTTTCGCGGTAATTTTATCTTCACTCATAAGCGCTGTCCGAAATAGATGTCTGGTAAAAATATCGAACATCTATGTCCAGACATATGTCTGGTCCGATATCTACCGGTCTACACGAGACATTTTAATGATTCATGATTCATGTCTTAAACATTTTTGTCTAGCACAAGATAATCCTAATCAATAGTAAAAATGTATTAGCGTATTAAAAAAAGAAACGAACACGGTAAGACGGCAATGAAACAAAACTTGACCGCTTATGACCAATGGATCTGGGAGTGGATTGGCTCATTTGAATTCGAGAAGAAAAATCTGCATGTTAGCTTGTAAGCTCCTTGGAGACATGGGATCCGGGTGATGGTAAGATAAGGAGCTGCTGGCGTCGAATGAAAAATTTGGCAACAATTTGACACACACTCTCAAACTTTTATGTTAGTTTAATTCTCATACATCTCCTCTGTACACCAACTGGGACTAAAATTGTATGAAGAATTTTTTCTCCGAAGCGACTAACAGCATCTTAAATCACTTTTGGTAAGATACATGTCCCTGTGTCGTGTAGGACGACCCAGATTGATGCAGTATTTTAGAAGTCACCCTCAGTTTACGAAGAAAGAGTCTTACAGGTTACCGACTTAAAAGTTATATCTGCCTTTAAGTCCCTTTGTTTTTCTGTTTTTTCTTTCTGCGTTTGCAGAAGTTACATGACCAACCATTTCAAGATATCAGTGAACTAAGTTATAACTGGCCCTGAGTTAAGAGCGAGAGTTCTTAAAAGTCAGCCTTAAATCTAACTCCATGTTTGGCTTACTACTGCTTCTGTATATACAAACGTTGACATATACACTGCGAATCTTGAATATATGCATTTTTCCAGAGTCGATCGTAGATTGAACGGCCTAAGATAGCGAACCGATCTACAAGCAGTATCAGGCGATTTTTAAGATTACGCAAACAATGCTAAGGTTCCACCGACCACATTTTATGCTTCTAGCCAGGTAACCACCAGCTGCTTTCAACTGAGCTGATCAGGGTGTTAGAAAGAGGCATGGAATTCGTGGTGGATCATCCTTCCTGATTTCATCTATCATCTTAGGTATACCGTTTGTTTAAGTAGATAGTTTCTTCGTTCCTTTAACACTAACGACGACAATATTATCAGTCAGATTTGCGATATTCTTATGATCTTTTTCCTCTTTTCCGGACAAACTTTTACTTAATTTTCTTTTGACTTAACTATCTTACCCGCCACACTCTTTTTTGCTCTTGATTTGAAAAGGAACATGGAAGTCGGAAGAATCTTCTAACTGCTTTGTTACTCTATTGCTAGTAGAGAATGTTGTTGTGTTAACCTCTAGAATAAAAAAGATATTATTATTATTATGTCTTCATTCCACAACTGGAGTATTCGATGTAAGGAAATTCCAAAAAGGAATTGAATCAGCCGTTGAATAACTGATTGATTTGGTTTTCCTCTATATTAAAGTCAGCTATGTTACAGATATTAGGTATAGAATAATTGAAATTCGCACCCAGAATCCTTTTTGATGGAGTAGGATAAGTACGCCTCACCCAACTTGAGTTATGATTTGACTGATATTGACGTAAAATATTTCATACATAATTCAATCCTCAAAATTATGTAGTCGTTGCTTCTCAATATAATTTGATGCATGTCATAATATTCACTTGTGAAAAAGAGAAAATAAATTCCAAGTACTAATAGTATTTGTGTAACAGAAATCAATAAATTGGAACATGACGTGATACGGGACACCATTAGGAATAAAGCTATAAGTAGTCCTTAGATATTGGGTCGAGATATATAATTGTGTATTTGATAAGGGGAAAAGTATATGTAATAGCAAACCCACACAGATAAAGCTGCTTATTTTACGATATTTTTACAGTAATCCATCTTAAATAATTTTTTATCGATTTTGACAATATGAACGTTAATCTTGTTGATAACTAATATTACAGGAATTCGAACTTTTCCAATACGTTTGACCTAATTCCGAAATTAATTAAAATTTTTATGTATAGATTCAAGCCCTTGTTTTTGCACAAAATGTTCGATAAATTGGCAATTTTCCAATGATGGTGGGGCTTCTGGAATGACAAAGTACCTTTTGAGAAAAATATTATAAATTATCCATAAATATAATAATTTTACCGAAAATAATATCAACCCCATTGTACATCAAGTGTAGAGCACAATATTATCCAACAAATAACAACAAATCAGAAAAGGAAATAAATAACAAAGCTAAATTTTACACAGTAATGACTAAAAACTTCAGAACATAACGATCGTAAGGATAATGAAGTCCATTTTACATTTTTATGTCTCTTATAGTAGGAGAACAAGATTTCCAGACCAATATGTGATCAAATATGTGTCTGTACCTTTCGTTTTTTGTGCCTTATAATGCTTGAGACGATAGGCTAGCATAAGAAATCGAAATAATGAAATTTTGATTGATTATTTAATTATAAAGGGTCCGCCATCTAACTTTTTTTTTTCAAGTAGTGCTTATTTCGTGAATGGTAACACTTAGCTCATGTCTGATTTGACAGATAATTAGTTTTATCCTTCCGCTGAACGAATATGGTTGTGTATACGCTTGAACAACGCTGGGAAATATTGCGACATTACTTTGAAAATCATGGTATGTTGCAGAATGTGTGCGAAAATTGCGTACGGATTTTGGAAGAAGAGAAGCACCGTCAGCTCCGTATGTTCGTTATCTTGTGAAAAAAGTGAAAGAAACTGGCATCCTCATCGATAAACCAAAGCGTGAAAAGCCAAAAACAGTGCGTACACCCGAGAATATTGCTGCTGCGGCAGAAAGTGTGCGTGAAGCGCCATCAACATCAATTCACCGTCGTTCTCAACAATTGAACATTTCGGAGACATCATTGAGACGAATTTTGCATAAAGACCTTGGTATACACCATACAAAGTCCAATTGGTTCAGGAGTTGAAGCCAACTGACCATCCAATGCGTTTTCGCTTCGCTAAGTGGGCCTGCGATCGAATTACAGAAGATGCCGATTTTGCCAAAAAAATCATCTTTTCAGATGAAACTCATTTTGATCTTGGCGGGTATGTAAACAAGCAAAATTGTCGCATTTGGGGCACAGAAAACCCGCACGCATACAATGAAAAGCCGGTGCACCCAAAACGAGCCACTGTTTGGTGCGGATTTTGGTCCAGAGGCATAATTGGGCCATTTTTCTTCGAAAATGAGCAAGGAGTGGCCGTTACAGTCAATGGCGATCGTTATCGGGCCATGTTGAACGAATTTTTGTTCACATAAATTGAAGAGGAGGATATTGGCAACATTTGGTTTCAACAGGACGGCGCTACGTGCCACACAGCCGAAGCTACACTCGATGTTTTGCGCCCTGTTTTTGAAGATCGCATAATCAGTCGCAGAGCTGATGTCGTTTGGCCACCTCGGAGCTGCGATTTGACACCGTTGGACTATTATTTGTGGGGCATTCCGTGGGAATGCTCTCAGAGCTGTAAGAGTTCGAGAACGATGACATCAAATTCGCAGGAGCACCAAGTTCGCACCCAAGAGCAAGCCGGTTAGGCGAAGGTCCATTACGTTCTTAAAGGCAAGGAAACATTTTACAATATATCACCTGTCACAGGAACGAGCAAAGCGATCTGTTCCAGGACAAGGTCGCTCACAGGGGTAGCTGAGGGCGTGCTCTGTGGGAATCGTGCCACCCTGCAGACACCAAATCTGTCTCGTAAGCAGAAGTCTGAAGGAAAGCGTTCCTCGGAAACACCAGTTGTAACACTCCAGATGAACTACGCCCAAATGGCGGCAGGTCTGCGAAAGCCTCAGTATCTGCTTTTATGACACCGAAGGCCGAGATCCTGCTCGTTATCCAAAGCCAATCGGCCAGCTCCAAAGGCAGATTCATGAGCAAGTAACCCGAGTGCACAGAATATACTCGCTTCTGCCAGGCCCAGCGAATTATAAATCCTAACTTTTACGCTGGTATAGAGTCCCTCAAAGATTCTGCCGGCGCATGTTGAATTCAGTGATTAGAATTAAGTATAGAGCCGTACATACTTTCAAACCTGTTACATGACGAAAGCCCCAATGTACTTTGTACTTAAATATACGATGTCAAGCTAAACGAGACCCAAAAAATCGGCATAGTTCTTACAAAATAATTCGAAGAGACCAACCATACGCCACAAGAGGTGAGGACTTGCTATCTTCTTCAAAAACAATATTAAAACGCAATTATATGTATATAGCGGTGAGGTGCGCGGGTTCTAGGTGCTAGAGGTTTGCATTGTGTGTATTTCTCTCCAAAATGAGAATGTCGTATCCTATGAGCGGCTCCTATCTGGATCTCATCCTGCTTGACGGTCGACTGAGACCGGCTGACACCACTACTAACTGCCTATGGACCTTCGTAAACGACAATGACGATTGTGGACTTAGTGTCCTAATCAAAGGGCCAGACGAATTCGCAGAAATGGCAGAGTTTGTCCAAACGCAACCCAAAGATTACAGTATAGCGCGTTAGCCACGCTTACCAATTTCCTGACTAGAGCGCTCATATCAGAATCTGGCAAATGATGAGATTGACAGGTAGGTACCTTAAGCAAATGGACGATAAAAATGATCAGAAGATGGACATTACGATCCCATGAACGTGTACCGAAACGTGACAATCGACGCACTGCTCTGACAGAAAAGTCAAGATAAGACTGAAGTCACTAATTAAAAATATTCAACATTTAATCAAAGAAAATTACAGAATAAGTTTGAAATGGAAAAACAGAATTCGTGCTGTAAAATCCAATAGTGCGATTATGTTCCCGCAAATAAATAAAATATTTCAATCAGAATGACATTCTGGATCCGAAGCTTCCGAGAGCATCAAGGAATTAACGTCTATTACAGACAGCTTGCGCTGATCCGGCGAGCACTATCTTGGATTGTGAAAGAGACAAAACTATGTTCACTTCGTCGGAGGATCTCCAGATGATCTTCGAATCATTAAAGAAAAGAAAAATCCTCGGGAACAGACGAAATTTCTATTTTTCTGCTCAGGCATCTCACACCAGTGGCTGTAGAGATGCAATTCAATGTACTATATAATGCATATTATACAATGTGGTGGTGCGACCAATCCTCAAGAGGGGTAAAGACGCATCGAACCCGGTAAATCTCCGGTCGATAAGTCTCCTTCCGAGTGTCAGTAAGGTATTTGAGCAGGTGGTCGTAGAGCCCTATTTAAATGGGTTGAGGACAATAAAATCATTCCGGATAATCAATTCGATTTCAGAGCGGGCGACCACACTATTTATGCCGTGTCGAAATCCGTATTGCATATCCAATGGAACAAATGCAAGAAAAAATGCACGGGTGCCTGTGTGTTTGACTTGGAAAAGTTTAGAAGGTCTTTATTACAAGCTCAAGTGGCTGGACATAAGTAAACCTCTGCTTTATAAGATTTTTGACATGTTAACCAGTAGAAACTTGCCTGCGAGAATTGCCGTTTCTACATTTGATATTAATAATGGCCTGCGACAGATTATGGTGAACGCGCCGATCTTTTTAGCATTTTAGAAATCAGAATGTTGGTTTACCTGGATCAATATTTTGGCAGACATGTAGATGCTGCTCTGGCTAGGGTCCGAGGCATTTTCGCTCTGACAAGATGGCTGTTTCATATTCTACTTTATTCTAGAGTGAAGGTAATGTGCTACCATGGTAGGATATGGATGGCCCGTCTGATTCAATGTGAGAGCAAGCTTAATGGAAAGGATTCGGGCGTCTGATAGGCAATGTCTCAGGACTTGTCTGGGATTACATAGGACACCCGAATCTTAGTACACGAAATTTTACCCGAACGAGGTACTATAGAATAGGGCCAGGATTGTACGGGTGGATAATGTTTTGATAAAACTGATACGAAACCACGTTGCAAGAGCAATGACTATTGTCAATAACCTCCAACTACTTGTACCACGAGAGAGGAACGGCGATTCCTTCACGAACATGATGTTGCGCTCTTTTAGCTCGAGTGCCTCAGGTTCAGTAAGTTGGTTTCACGCCAAGATGGAAGGGATATCGTCCGGCAGTGTAAATGCTTTTATTGGTGTGACGAACTGCGTCAGTGGTTAATTTTTTATAAGCCAAACTCCTTAAGGCAAAGCCTGTCCCATGCCAAAGGCAGGCTTAGGCATTTACACCTAATCCTATCATATTTCCTTCTCTCTTGCCTACTCCCCATTGTCTTTTTCACGATTTTATCTATGTACGTAATAAGCCGTCAATGGCATGTTAAATTAAAATGCGTCAGTAGCTGTGATGTTCATTGCCTGTATTTGTTGTTGTACGT
This sequence comes from Merodon equestris, assembly GCA_958301585.1. NCBI lineage: Eukaryota > Metazoa > Arthropoda > Insecta > Diptera > Syrphidae > Merodon > Merodon equestris. Next base: position 73,276,213 of record OY284414.1, on the reverse strand, counting down.
TCAAAATTCAAAATGAGTAATAATTCTCAAGAATGGGGTAGTTTCATCGACGAAACTAAAACTTTATTAAATGTACTGTGTAAACAAAAAAAAAGGATTGAATATTTGCCATTTAAACACACAAAGCCTTAGAAATAAAATCGACGATTTGCGTCAAATTTTTGATGGCAGCTTGGTCGATATTGTATACCTCTCCGAAACTTGGTTGAAACCGGAAATGTGTAATGATCTTTTCATGCTTAACAAATTTAGACTCATCCGTTCTGATAGGCAAAATAAATTAGGAGGAGGCGTAGCGATCTTTTTAAAACAATCCTACGGGCTTAAAGAAATAAAAAAATCCACGCCAAGCGAACCATTGGAGTATGTTTTTGTCGAGGTGATCGGAACTTGCGACAAATTTCTCCTTGGATGTATATATATGGCTCCTGACATAGCTAATTCAGCTTTAATAAGAAATCTATTAGAAGACCTTGTTCCCTTGTATGCCAAATGTGTAATTTGCGGTGATCTTAATATAAACATCCTAGACAAAAAAAAACAAAAATTTTATAGAAATCATCGAGACCTACAACCTAGGATTCGCTAACTTCTCGCAACCAACACACTTCAAGCCGAACAGCACGCCTTCTCTCCTAGACCTCTTTATTGTCTCTCACCCATCACTTGTAATGCACTATGATCAACTCGAGGCATCTGCTTTCTCGTATCATGACCTGATCTTTACTACCCTTAATGTTTTTCCGGCATCTCATGAGGAAAGCACTATCAAATATAGAAGTCTTGCTAACATTGATGTGATCTCACTATTTAATGATTGTCTAACTTTAAATTGGGCACCTATATATACAACGAATGAAGTAAATAGCCAAATTGAGACTCTCCAAAATAACCTTCACTATCTTTTTGATAACCATGTAACCATTCGGACAAAAAAAATTAAAACAACTTGTAATCCGTGGTTTACCCAAGAAGTCCGTCATCTTATAAAAAGGCGCAATCTTTTGTATTCAAGATGGAGAAGATATAAATGTTCAGCTATTTTAAGGGAATTCACTGTAGCTCGCAATGCAGTAACATCTCTCATTCGAAGAAACAAGAAATTGTTTTACGAAAAATATTTTAACGCGAATGATTCGAGCTCTAAATTTTGGAGGAACATACGCCAAGTCGGATTAGATTCTAGAAAAGAAACGCTTCCAATGAATATTAATCTCGAAGAACTGAATCGAACGTTTGTACAACCAGCTTCCGATATCTCACATCCACTCAGCAATTCCACCAGTAACAACGTACAAATAAATCCATTTTCAATCGCCTGTATCAAAGAAGTATGTGTAGGAGAGACAATTTTAAAAATCAAATCAAAAGCCGTCGGTTTCAACGATATAAGTCCAAACTTTATTAAACTGTTACTCCCTGACATACTTTCACATTACATATATATTTAACACGATAATAACGACCTCAGTTTTTCCTGACGTATGGAAAATTGCGAAAATAATGCCTGTGCCTAAGTCGAGCTCTCCAAATGGTACTGAGTATCGCCCCATTGCTATTCTACCTTTTCTGAGCAAAGTATTCGAAACAATTATAAGCAACAAATCAAGATGTATCTTCATAACAATCAGTTAATCACTAAATATCAGTCAGGTTTCCGTGCAAAACACAATTGCACCACGGCCTTATTGAAAGTAAGTGAGGACATACGCGAAGGCTTAGATAAAGATCTAATGGGAATAGTTGTCTTTTTGGATTTTTCTAAAGCTTTTGATTGTGTCAATCATTCAATGCTCTTAGAAAAACTTAAATCTCAGTTTTATTTCGATAGCACCTTATGTAATCTTATGTCCTCATATTTGTCCAATCGGTTTCAGTTCGTTTCCCACGATAGTCAATGTTCACCAATGTTACATGTTCCGTCCGGTGTACCTTAGGGATCAGTGTTAGGTCCGCTTTTGTTTACGTGTTTTATAAATGACATGTCGAAATGTTTTTCATTTTGTGAGCATCACATATACGCTGACGATGTACAAGTATATAAAATGTTTCCAAAACTTGACAAAAACCAAGCGGTAGACTATGTAAATCAAGACTTGTTAAATATATATAATTGGTCACTGGTAAATGAGCTTAACCTAAATCCAATAAAAACAAAAGCTATTGCTATAAATAGGGGTCGCCGTAAGGAAGATCTCGCTCCTATACTTCTCAATAACTCGGTCGTTGATTATGTAGAGACGATTAAGAACCTCGGGGTATATTTTAACCAAAGTTTTAGTTGGCACACACATGTAAACAGGGTTGTTTCAAAAGTGTACGGTGCGCTTCGGGGGCTAAGCCCAACAACAAAATTTCTACCGACACATGTAAAACTAAAACTAGTAAAATCATATATTTTACCTTCGATATTGTACGGGTGTGAGATTTTTGCTGACATGGATTATGAGTCTAAACGAAAACTGGAAGTGGCCTACAATAGCTGTGCAAGATTTATTTTCGGCATAAAAAGGTTGAGCATATTTCCAACTTCACAAAACAAATTTCGGGTTGCTCCTTAATGGCATTAATAAAATATCGGACCTTGTTAGCATTTAATAAGATATTGACCACTAAAGAACCGCATTATCTTTGCGACAAAATTAGATTCGCGAGTGCCCAAAGAACATTACAGATAATCTTACCTAGACATAAGTATGTTGTAACCAGTCGACAATTCTTTGTCCATGCGATTCGTCTTTGGAATTGTCTACCCATCTCCATTAAGCGCATGAACACAACCGCCACTTTTGCTAAAGAAATATTTAAATATTGTGAGACACACTTTTAATGCACGTACATATGTACAAAATATTAGTTATTACGTGAAATCCAGACTGTACTTTTCTTTCCACCTTCACTACCTATCCTTTCCCGTTTCAATATTGTTCTTTTTTTGTTTTTTTTCTTTCTTATTTTATTTTTTATTTTTAATTCCATTGTTTTTTTCTTTCTCTTCCTCCTATTTTAACTTCGTTTTTTTTTTCCAATGTACAATGTAACAACTGAGACATAAATCCTAGTTTGTACAAATTTAATAAGTGTAAGCTTAATTGTAAAAAATTATTATCTATATATATAAATAAATAAATAAATAAAATAAAATAGATTAGGGCAGGCTAAAGCATGCTAGAGTGGCCGGTAGGTTTAGTCTAGTTTAGTTTTAGCTTTAATTAAAATAAAGAATAAAAAAGAAGAAAAATTACAAAACTATAAATAACAAAAACAAAGGAAAGATTTATTCGCAAAATATATATCATATACATATGTATATATTATTGTATACACACATATATATTTTAGTTAAGGTCGGGTTAAGCTGGTTTAGCTTCTATCTAATAGGATGGTAAAAGGGAAAAGTTGACTTTTACTTTTTTAAAGATAAACAAATAATTACAATGCAAACAGAAACATACATTATTTCCCGGCCTCGGGTACCTACTTTCTTCGAAACCCAAACATTCTTAGTATTCACGTTACTGGTTGTATCGAGGGGTATCCTAGACAAGCTCGTTCATACTATCAACATCCTTAAAAGAGATGACATCAGATCCTGCTATCAAATTTTTAGCCATTTCGCAACCAAACTTCAGGAATTTCCTAATCTCAACACAACTATTACCTATGCCAAGGCAATCCACGAGTGTCAACCACTATATGCAATATACATGTACGAACATATTGTATATTAACTACTCTCCTACACACACGTTTTACTTGAATAGAAGCAAATGCCGTTAACCAAGGCGAACAGAACAAGTTCCACTTCAATTTATCTTCTCCTCTCACCAATTTACAACTACGGGCCCGGTTTTTAAGCATCACATAAATAGTTAAACGCCTCAGCTCACTGCTCTTCATCCGATCCGAGTATTAACATCCGAAGCAACGTTTTATGGAATCATGATGGCAATAACCATCGCCGTTTTTACATTAAATCCTATTCGTATAAAAGTGGGCTGCCGGTCGCAAAGGAAATGGTTACTTTACTACTTCTCTCAATCTTTATTTTCGCGTCCATGTAGGGGTTTGCCATCACCCCAGTTCTGAGATTCTCCCGATGAATCCATACAAGTTCAAGAATTATTCATCCGACCGACCTCGTATGCGCGAGGGAGGCTACTTCCTTCGTTGTCGTCCTTGCCCGTGGGACCGGCATGGGTGCGATGAATGGAAGCACTTAAGATTTGCCCATGAAGACTTGCACAGACGATGTGATCTTTAAAAATCCGTTTTTCACCCACACTTTTATATTCACTCGACTTGGTTCGAAAGAGTTCGACCCAAGTGTAGTATCGGAAACCGACAGAAGGATGCGAACCAAAAGTGACTATGAAAACTGCTGAACGATGAAGGGAACAAAAAATGGAAAAAAGAAATAGACTACTAAAAAGATGAAACTATTTCAATGCTGATTTTATCTCCGCGTTGGTCTTGTAATTTATCCAGAGAGATCTGGAGAAGTGGCGCATATTGGGTATACAGTAGTTTACGATGAAAAATTGGAACGCTTCCAAAAATTGGCGGCAATGGTCACCGGAGAATGTTGCTTACAAGTGGAGTCCCGTTTTCTCTCGTCCTCTCCTCCGAAAATCAGTAAAGATTTATGGACAGCTTTTCAGGGTAGTTAGAAACACCGAGAGATATGTATGAGTTTTAGAAATCAGAGTCCTTCAGCAGTTTTTCAAGCTGCCGCACGCCCACAACGCGATGCCTACACGCTGGAATGGTTGACTGTATATGATGTCTTTTGCTTCACTCTAATAAGGCAATTTATTCTGATTATTTCAAGCTGATGAGGTAACAGAATATTGAAAGGAAATCGTCGGACTGTATGGATGTTGGTTGGATTGTGTAATGAACAAACTGAAGTTTATAGCTCTGATAAATTGAAGTGATCCTTTATTAAGCCGATATGGGCAATAATGAAGGAACTGATTTAAAGGAATTGCTGCTTGTTTCGAAGGCTATCGACAAGGATTGATTTCAAGTTCGGTAATGAACCAACATAAAGAAATGACATGGACGCTTGAATCGAGCAGTAATGTTGTGTGGGATAGATGGATAGATATTCTAGGTTTATCAGCTTTTAACGGAAATTGCTACCGTCTATGGCAAGATAATAAAATAATTCACCTAAATTTCATTTTATAATAACCCACTATCAATTTCGACTTTCTAACCTAGTTGTTGGAACGTGGTTTTAAAGGACAATCATTTCCATACGACATATACTTCCGAAGACTGAAAAAATGTTGGAAAAGGCAGGAGGCTCACCTCTGACAGGCGTTGTATAAACCACAGTGAAATACTGTTCCTAACAAGGCACATCCAATCAAGATAGGACTTTTATATTTCACAAGATGTCGCTGACACAAACGATATTACTTGACAGTATACGGATATTCGATTTAGAAGCAAATTCATAACAATGCACACCATGGTTATATTTTGAATTTTTATCGCCAGCTGTTTTCTATCTACATATGTGCGCCACGTTGGATGCGCTCGATCTTTTGCTACGTAATTTTTCATTATGTTCAATCCTTTGTACCGGGATAATCAGGGGTGATCAAGTAAATACTAACCTTGGTTTTTGAAGAAAAGTCTCTACTTCTTAACTGCCTCTCCAACTCAAACTCAAACTCCAAACCTTAGCCAAGTTAGTGGCGTCCTAAACTACATGGGTAGACAACAGTCCTCATATTCACAACCGATCCTCTCAACTCTTCTGTTTCACTTTGTCCCCTTTCCCTTTCAACCATCGATAACTTCCATCCTCCCCTCCTCCTTTCCTTCTTTCATGATTCTCCATCACAGAATAAACCCTCTACAGTTCTGGCCTCTTACGATTTCCACAAAGCAAAATTTCACCTAATGAATACCTTAAAAATGCCCCTCTCAATTTTGATAACCTAACCGTAAATGATGCAATATCCATACTCTACAGGGAAATATTTTACTCTATCTCTCTTTACGTTCCCGTTTCACAACGCAAGACTTCGTCCACCTCCCCACCCTGGTACAATCGCAGGCTCCGTTCTCTAAAAAACAAAAGAAATAAGCAATGGACAATCTTCCTTCGTACTCAATCATCTAATGACTTTTCTGACTACCTGGGCAGCTATCTTCACTTTACCGCCCTTCACAACTTCCTCTATCAACGCTATTTAACTGAAAGCCAATCTTATAAACGATCCAAAGTGCTTCTTTAAGTTTGTTAACTACAAAAGAAAATCTGATGGCTATCCTACCTCCCTCTCCTTCCACGATCAAACCTCGAATGACCCCAATATTATCGCCAACTTTTTCGCCACCTTTTTAAAACAGTCTTTCGCCGACGATTCGTTTGCTTCAGACTTCTCATACTATGATCATCTACCGAATTTTTCCCTTGGACCATTTCTTCCACACACAATCGATTCTCATGTCATCGAAAACAAATTAAATCTACTTAATGATGAATTCACTCCTGGACCCGACGGTCTCCCTGCCATATTTCTAAAAAAATGCTCCTCAACCATCTCTTGCCCTCTCTGGAAAATCTTCACTCTATCCCTATCCCAAGGTGAATTCCCCCGCTTATGGAAAACCTCATTTATCACCCCTATACACAAAAAAGTTCCGAAGAACGTTGTTAACAATTATCGTCCCATTGCCAAACTGTCACATATACCCAAACTCTTCGAGAGTATTTTGTACGAAACCCTAAGTTTTCGCCGCAAGTCTTTAATCTCCCCTAGACAACACGGTTTCCTCAAATGCAGATCCACAACCACTAACCTTGTTGAATTTGTGTCCTTTACCCTATCAGCCTTAGAGAACGGCAAAGAAGTCGTCGTTATCTCAACCGATTTCAGTAAAGCTTTCGATAAAATCTCCCACAGACTGATACTCTTCAAATTGTCCTCCCTTGGTTTCGACCCCATTTCTTTTAAGTGGATATCTTCTTACCTGGAAAATCGCTATTACAGTGTTCGTTTTAGATCTGCCTTCTCTAACTCCTTTTTAGCTTCCTCCGGCGTCCCCCAAGGCAGCCACTTTGGTCCACTTCTTTTCGTTCTTTCCATAAACGATCTTGAAATGGTGATCAAACACTCCCACATCTCATTATACGCCGACAACAAGTGTGGTCTCCTTACCAACAAACCCACATTTCTAGAATCGAGAGCATCCAACGCCGATTCCTACGTTTTGCTCTTCGAGGTCTCCCCTGGGCCAATCCTTTGATTTTACCACCCTACCAAGACCGCAGTAAACTAATCAACATGAACACGTTGGAAGAAAGAAGAATTGTATCTGGCATTCTTTTCATCCATCGGCTCCTTTCAGGTACCATTGACTGCGCAACCCTCCATAACTGTGTCTCTATCAACACTAACCCCCGCAATGTACGAAATCCCCGTCTCTTCTATCTACCCACCTCCCGTACTGCCTATGGCTCCAATGAACCTATTTCTCGTATGCTGGGAAGTGTTAATTTGAATCCTTACTTCGATTTCAACCTCAGCACTCGATGCCTAAAAATCCGCCTTTTTAACCACCCTCCCCTCTCTCCCGTTCTCCCTATTTAGTAAGTGAGATTAGGTTAAGATTAGATTAAGCTAGCTTGAATTAAGCCCAATAAATGGGGGCGTCCGCCCCCACGAAAATAAAAATTAAATTAACTCAAATAAGTAATGAGGGTTATAATGCATCTGATCTTAGTGTTGGTGTGGATGGTCCCCGTTGCCACTGATGAGTCAATATAGTGGAAAGCTTGCCTACTTCAAAATTATACTGTGACTTTTTAAATATGGCAATTTTTTGCTATTAGACTAAATGAATCAAAGTATTTGTATTAAACTTTGTATGTAAAATAAAATTGATGTTTCAACTTACTGGAAATGTTGACTGTGGCATTTGGTGAGTCATTTTCTAAGCAAATGGTAGAAGCACATAATGCCGAGAAGATGTGGATGACTATGTCCGCCCGATGCCCCAGCATGGCAATAGTAGATCAAAACGTTGAGATAGTGAAGAAAATTGATATCACTAATTAGCAAATCACTATCAGAGAAGTTGATGAGGATGCTGGCTACTAAAGGCTGCTGCAGGAGGCACAGCTTGCCAGCACTTTTGGCATGCGCCTCAAACACTCCTCCTCTTATTGGTGACGGTCAAATCCGCAATAGAGCGTGCCAGGTTCCAAAACTGACGGAGCTGGAGGTGTTCAGGGTGATGTTATGGCCGGCGCCACAGCCAAAAAAGGCGATGATGCTAACAGATAAACTCTGATCGCAGAGGGCAAAGCGGTTTTGGATCCCAACAAACTTCAAGCTGGCAGAACTGTTTCAAAGCGGCGTCGGAAGGGAGCAGGAGCTCGAACCGAAAAAGGTAAGAGCGCTCGTAAACAGAAGACGGCCGCCGCGACAACCTTGCTGGGGAGAGAGAACGTGATGTCTCCTCCTCTGACGTGGCGGCGGGTAATCGGAGTCGGAAGGTAGATGCGATGATCAACAAGGATCAAAGCAACAATCTGAAGACGGAGAGGACTAAAGACTGCTCCTCGGAGGCGGGCACTTCACACAACAATACCCTTTCCTCTCGAAAGAAGATACAAGTGACCGTAAAGAGTCGAGACAAGCACCTCTCCTACAAAGAGGCAGCCATCTCCTCTGATTGATTGATTGATTGATTGATTGATATTGACTTTTATTGACTTTTTAAGTAATACATATAGATAAAGTACGAAACAAATAAATGTGAACAATGTTAAAACGGAAATTAAATTAAAAAGTATCTGCAATCTATAGTTATTAAGAAATTAGAAGCGAAAGCAGTTTGAACAATATTACAATTTTATAAATAAAGTATATAACAAAATGAATGAATAAATGGATGGGGTCGTTACGAGTTTAATATGTAACAAAAAATTATAATTTATATAATTAATTTACTAGACCAAAACACAAAGCATTTGAAGAATATTTTCATAATTAATATCTAAAAGCCACGATTTCACCTTTTTTAGAAAAATGGATTTATTTTGAATACATCTTATGTTGTCAGGTAGTTTGTTGAAAAGTCTAGGAGCAGCAACAGAAAAAAACTGGGAAAATATATGCAAGCTGTGGTGAGGCACTTGAACAAGATTTTGTTCGTTTACTCTTAGCTGGTAGCTAGAAGAGCTTCTACTTAATAAATATTCAGATCGTTCAAAAAATATTTTTAAAACTTTGTAGCAATATAAATGCTTTAGAGGCAAAATTTTAAGGTTTCTAAAAAGTATTAGACTATTAGACATGCGATGTTTCTTACAAATAAGCCGGATAACATGTTTTTGTGACACAAGAAGGGGATAAATTTTATTGTAGTGAGTGCCACCCCAGGAAGCGATGCCATACTCAAGTTTGGATTGAATTAAACCGTAATAAATACACTTAAGGAGATCCACTGAACAATAAGATTTTAAAAAGTAAACTTGTCTAGTAGCAGCCATGAGATACCTCTTTACTATATTTGTATGTTCAGACCAGTTCATTTTCCAGTCCAACAGGACACCAAGATATTTAAATTGTTTTACGTTCTCAATACAAAAACATTTGTCAGAACATAGGCGTTCCTCAAAATATGATTGTGAGCTACATTCTGCGTTGCAAGTAAACTTACTATGCTTGAATTTTTTGCAATTAGCACAATGAAAAATAAAAGGACCATAGTCTATTTCTCTACCATTAGGACTAAAAAACATTAATTTAGTTTTATCACTAATAACCATCTTGTGTGTTTTGAACCAATGACTTAAGACTTCAAGGTCATGATTAATATTGGCAGAAAGATCTAGGGCAGAATTAGAGGTAAAGGTACAAGCCATGTCGTCTGCATACGCTGTAACTATGCTTTTGTATTTTTGTAAGAAAAGTGAGTTAATAAATATTAGGAAGAGTAAGGGCCCAAGAACGGAACCCTGTGGAACACCTATGGTAACAAAACTTCTTGAACTTAACTCTCCATCTATTTTCACTCTTTGATCTCTGTTAGATAAATAAGACTTAAGCCAATTATGAATACTACCCCTAAAACCACACTTAAACAGTTTGTCCAAAAGTATTTTATGATCAACGGTGTCAAAGGCCTTTGTAATGTCAACATAAAGCGCTGCTATCAGTTTTTTGTTATTGAAGCCATTATAAATATTGGAACAAAAATTAAGGAGGGCACTCTCAGTAGAATGACCTGTACGAAAGCCAAATTGACATTCACTAAAAAAAACTGTATTTTTCTAAAAAGTGGACCATTCTCATCTTCATTGCTTTTTCAAAAATTTTGGAAAAAACCGACAGTAGGGAAATAGGTCTATAATTATTAATTGTAGTTTTGTCTCCTTTTTTAAACAAAGGTATAACTTCCGCAGTTTTTAAATACTCTGGAAAAACACCACATTCAACGCTTTTGTTGAAAATGAAACATAAAATATCACAGATGTTAAGGGCTATTTTTTTAACAAAATTGCTTGAGAATCCATCAGATGTTTTAGAATTTGAATTCTTAAGGGACAGAATAATTTTGAACAATTCGTAGGACGATATGGGATTAAACAAAAAACTCTGGGGACAGGATATTTCTTTGGCTAAACAGTTACAATCACAGTAAGAATTACAACTACCAGATACTACTTTAGTACCTACAGAGGAAAAGAAGCAATTGAATTTTTCTGCTAAAATTTTAGTGTCAGTTATTAAAGCGTCATTTTCTTTTAAACCTAATATTTGACTTTGTTGAGTAGATTTATTCAATATAGTTCTTACTAGCTCCCATTCTTTCCTGGAATCACCTTTGGCCGCACGGAATTTGTTCACATAGAAGCTATTTTTGCATAACGAAACATCTTTGGAAATTTCTTTGCATATTTGTTTGTAGGCAGTTGAGATATTATTGTTGTTGGGATTTTTTAACTTTTTTTTGTACAATTTGTTTTTAGTGCTAATTTTCTTTACTAAGGCAAAAGATATCCAAGGTTTTAGTTTTTTCCATTTACTTCTCTTTTTTACAATTATTTTAGAACTTTGTAAAACATAGTTTTCAAGAATTTTAATAAACATAGAAAAGGCAGCGGAAGGATCGCTTTCATTTAGTACGCTTTCCCAACATTCAAAACGAAGGTAAGTATTTAAACAGGTAAAGTCAATGTTGACAAGGGAAGGACTAGATCGTGGTATTTTATTGATAGAAATACTAGAATATTTTAAGCTAAGACAAGTCATACAATGATCAGATACTTGCAAATCAGCAACTGAACTATAGATTTCAGTTATTTGGGGGTTTGAAAAACGTACCATAATATGGTCGATGCAAGTACTAGTGGAGGCCGTAATACGAGTTGGTCTATTCATGCATGACTCAAAGCCGAGGGAAGATAACATAAATAAATAATTATCGACTAGACTAGAGTTTTGTAAAATATCTATGTTAATATCACCCACAATAATAACATCGTTTGCCTCTTTTGATAGCAAATTACCTAATTCTTCACAAAACATGTTATCTGACAGAGATGGATTATTAAATCTATAGACACAGAAAAAGGTTAACTTAGAATTACTATCTTTAACTTTTAGAACATCGCAACTATGCAAATTAAAACCATAAAATTCAATATGAAATGTATTTTTAATAAATGCACCAACACCACCAGACGCATAACTGTTATTGCAACACGATACGAATTCATACCCATTAATGTTAAACAACGATTTTTCTTCATTGTAAATCCAAGTTTCCGACAAAAATATAAAATCAGGCTTGTTTATAAATGAGTTCAAGTGGACTAGAAAGTTATCAAAATTCTTACGCATACTTCGTATGTTTTGGTGGATAATATTTAGGTTTGATAAGTATGTTTGGTTTGAAAAAAGATCAAGAGCGTCAATGTTAATACAGTTGACAGAGGGGACATTTAAAAAATTACTTCTGAGATTTAGCATGTTATTTAAGGGTCAAAAGGTCTTCATTAGAATTAATGACGATTAATTTAGCATTATCCTCCTTACGCATAAACACTCTTCCGTTTCTTACCCAAACATACTTGTACAACTTTTCTTTTTTAGCTTTTTGTGCAGCATTTAATAGGTATTTTGTTTTAGCATTTAGAGATTCGTTTATATAGATTTTTCTGTTTTTATCACAACCGAAAATATTAGATGTTAAGTTTTTCTTATAAATAATTTTGTTTTTCATAATTAAATCCTTTTTAATTTTCGATACAAATTTAACAACTATAATTGGATTGTTTTTGTTGCCATTTACATTCGTAGACGTTTCAACATTTTTAACAAAACACTTATCAATTTCCAATTCCGACACATTTGTAGACACACCCTGTGAGAAAACTTGCAGAGCACAATTTAGTACATTACTATTGTTTACATTTGGAACACCCATGATTTCTACACAATTTTCTCTTTTGTTTTGGTGTAGGAATTCAACTTCTCTCTGAAGATCACGAACAGTCTGCAAGAGATTATTTTTTTCTTCTTGCAATGCGTGTATTAGAGAGCAAGCATAGGCATTTTCTTTTCTAAGAGCAACAATTTCATTATACACTGTTTCAAGGGTTGTGCTTTGTATATTATGGGTAATGTTGTCTTGAATTTGTTGTTGTAATTGAGTTGAAGCTGATGTTGACTGATGATGTTGGCTCTGCAAATTCTTATAGAGAACGTCTTCGTGATGTTGTTGTTGTGTTGATTTACTCCGTTCTTCAGTTGATACTGTTGATGGTGATGATGAGAGTGGAGAGTTGTCGACTTGGTGAGGAATCCGTTCACAAATCTCTCTCATGTTAGGGGGAGTTCGGAGGGAGCCCCTTCGCGCAGCGGAACAACTCTTACACCGAAAACTCTTATTTGATTAATTTAAAAAATCAACGTCTGCCGGTTGAAAATTAACACATTTGCAATGAAAATAATTTTTGCATCCTATACATAATATTTTTGGCTGGTTACGCTCGACTTTGGTATTACACACACACGGCATTATTGCACAATATAGAAAATTGACGGGAAAGAAAAGATGATTATATAAAATTAGACAAGGTACGTGTTGACCCCACGACACAAACAATTGAGTCTGAGAATCTGAGAAGGTCAAGATAGGGAAAGCTGGCAGTGACAGCAGAGTGACCAGCGTAGATTGCCAACACTGCGAGGATCATCTACTGGAGCTAGCTTCAGCAACAGGTTTCTGTATTCAGGCTGAGAGGTTTGCTTTGATGAATGGTTCCTTCGTGGTGAGCTGTTCCTCACAGCAGACATCTGCCTGGATCAGGCGCATGGTGCCGAAAATTCCTCCCCTGGGAACTACTACATAGTAGTCTCCCAATTTTCCCAAAATTAACGCGCGCCATCTGCTGGATTCCGAGAAAACCTGGAAACAAGCTGAAAGTGCTGACGCGACTACGTGCCGGGAATCGACACGACTGTCGATTGTGGACTGTCTATTCCCCGATTCACGTCCCTACTTCGGATTTGGTAAGATTTTATTCCGTTTTGATGTCAAGTAGTCGAAGAATTTAACGCAGTCTAAATCTATGATTTTTACTCAGATTAATCTACAGCATTGCAAGACTGCCACCGCTCTTCTCAGTAGCAGAATTGCATGCAGTAGTACAAATCATCACATTGTATCCATTCAGGAACCATGGGTGTGGAATAAACGCCTGTATGGTCTTGGTGGTATATGTGATGCTACGATCCTTTATGATAAGCGATCCGAAAGGCCTAGGGTCTGCCTCATCATATCGAACACGCTCTCGGCACCAAACTTGATCAATTCCGTGGTCGCGGAAGTTAACTACAAAGCGCACGGAGAAATCGAATATTTCGTCGTGGCGTCTGCTTACTTCCCCTACGACTCGGTACTGCCCCGAGTACCGAGAGTCATCTGTTGCGATGCTAATGCTCAAAATACTGTTTCGGGCAGCAGCAAATGCAGCCGGAGACGAGACCATCTTTAAACTTCACTCTTTCGTCTGACCTTGTCATCAACAATGTTGGCTCTCAACCAACCTTTGTGACGGCGAAACGACAAGAAGTGATTGACCTAACCCTGTCTAATAGGCATGTGAGGTCCATCACTAACTGGATAGTCTCACCAGATGTTACGCTGTCAGACCATAGATACATCGAATTCCAATTGAAGTGTGGGATCTCCCACTTGCAGCCCAAACGGAATCCGAGAAAGACGGACTGGGTGGGATTCAGGGAGGAGCTTGAGAAATCCACTCAAGCCCTAAGCAATTGGTGGATGATGCCGTTCATTACCTGAGCAGCGCCATCACCAACTGTTTCAAACTCGCATGTCCTGTCTAAAAACCTCCTAGCAGGAAGTCGGTTCCCTGGTGGAACGCTGAGCTCCAATGTCTTCGCAGGGAAGCCAGAAGTCTTCTGAATAGATCGTTTAAATCGAACTCGGAAGATGACTAGAATAAATATCGATCGAAGCAGAAGGAATATAAGAAGCTTATTCGTAAATCGAGGAATGATTCCTATAAGTCCTTCTGCGAAGAGATCAAATCCCTGAGCGCGACCAGTAAGTTGGTTAACGTTCTCAAACGAGGAAAATCGACAAAGCTGGACCGAGTCCAAAGCAGAAACTCTTAGAGTACTGTTTCAGACCCATTTCCCGATGAAAACAACTCGGCGTAGCTGGTATGTTGTGTCACGCGTGGCAACTACTGAGGCCAACGAATTTGCTGTGGCATTTTTCGATGGCTTTAAGTCGCCGGGCACTGATGGGATATACCCTGTTATGCTGCAAAAAGGTATAAGACAGCTGCTTCCTATTCTGAAAAGAATTTTCACAGCTAGCCTGGTACTTGCCTACATACCTATTCCTTGGCGCGTGGTGAAAGTGGTCTTTATTCCCAAAATAGGGCAAGAAGATTGCTTACTCGCCAAGAGTTTTAGACCAGTCAATTTAACATCCTTCTTGCTGAGAAGCATGGAGAGATTAGTAGAGTTGCACGCGCGCAAAGTTGCACGCGCACAAAGTTGCCCTTCGAATGCATCCTCTCTCGGACATGCAACATGCTTATCAGCGCGGAAAATCCTGCCAGACTGCGCTTCAAGACCTAGTTGGGCGAATTGAATGCGCTCTCGAAAGGAAAGAGTACATACTTGGTATTTTCGTCGACATTGAGGGAGCTTTTGATAATGCTACTTTCGACAGCATGTGTAACGCTGCTGGACGGCATGGCGTAGATGAGGCACTGGTTTTCTCGATCAAAGCAATGCTTGTACACAGGACATTGATCGCTGATGCAGGCCTCGAACAATGTGTCAAGTCTAGAGTAAACAGGGGCTGCCCGCAAGTTGGCGTCTTGTCTCCGCTGTTATGGTGCTTGGTGGTCGAATCTCTGCTCGATGCTCTCAACGCCTCTGGAATCTATGCCAAGGCCTATGCGGATGATGTTGCTGTTCTCTCTGTCGACTCATGTTTAGCGAATGTCTGTCTCAAAGCGCAGGCGGCGCTAGATGTGATCGAAGACTGGTGCACGAAAAATGGGCTGTCGGTTAATCCTCTTAAGACTGATATCGTTCTCTTCACGAGAAGGAGGAAAAATACTGGCATTACTCAGCTACTGCTAAAAGGCATTCCCATCCCGTCATTCTAGATAGCAAGCTTCTTTGGTCAAAGCATGTTGAGTCCAAAACCACCAAAGCGCTGTCAGCTTTTTGGCAATGCAAAGGTGCCTTTGGAAAAAAATTGGGCTTATCGCCGAAAAAGGTCGTTCGGATCTACTAGGCAATGATAAGACCAATAATCTCATATGCATCCTCACTGCATGGACCTCCCTATTGAAATCGATTCTTGTGCTTCTCCACTGGTTTGGCGAATAGTCTTTCATTATAGATCATATGATCTTTACCAGGTTGGTGTGATAGTAATTATTTTTGAGGATTTACACGTTTGGAAAAGGATTGTTCTTCTTGGACAATTATTTACTGCTATTATCCACTTTCCCCTTCAACAATTTGCATTACTGGCCATATTTTTCTTACATCTTCCTAGTAATGTCTAAATAAAAGCCGCATAACAATTAAATTATCGACATCAGTGCTACCGACGTTACGACTTGCTATCTACCCCATCTATATGTACATATATCAAAATAAGTATAACAGCTTTTCCAACTCTTTAAAGTAATGACATGAAACGTAAGCGATGCCCCGACATTGGTCCTAGTTTGACATTTAGCTTTATTGTACTTAGAACTCTCGTAAAGCCTCACTAATATTTTAGGCGGGATCATTAGTGAATTATCAATTTTACTTCCTTTGCCTAGGCCTTAGAAGTAACACCTAAAAAGTAATTTAATTTGTATCGAACAGGAGTAATTTCTTTGTTCACTTTGTTCTCTTAATCGAAATATTTATTTGTAACACTTCTTAACAAGAAATTTAACCTCGAGGCTGCCGCACCCACTTCTATCCCCACTGTTCGGAAAACTTTTAGTATCCTTGCGTTAATTGCGCCCACGTCATTAACCCGCGGCCATTCGATGACAAATTGATTTCCCGACAAATTAGATAAATTATTTCGATTACAACACTCGCCGACAACTCCTGAATAATTGGTATTCTAATGAGTTGCGAAACACACACCCGGACACACACACACGTCCCGCATTAATTCATTTAGACTCCAAGTACGCACACCTGCGCTGGCCCATTAAAGCCTCTCCGGCATCATTACCAACGCCGAGCGGCTCCAATTAAATGGCAAATAACCAGCGATAATAAACAGTTGCAAATCAAATCCCCCGCCCATCATTCTGATTGATTGTACAGTCAACTGCGTGTATTTGCATAGTAATCGATTGGTGTCACTTTACTCAGCCAGGCAATAAATCAGAAACGTCCACGTTTCCGCACAATTCCTCTCGCACGTCTCTCCGATCGAGCTGTTGAGGTATTCATAGTAGCGGGGAAGCGTCTTGTCCCGCCTCGTATGCAATTCCTAAATTATACATTCCCTCAAGAAAGGAGCTGATATCCCCTATCGAAGATGCAACTTCAACAACTGTTCTGCACGAACTTATGTTGCAGACCGAACGAGTGGATCATATGCAAATGTATTCCAGCCTCCTGTCGGTACGTTTCGCTTGGAGAATATAATTTTACTCCCTCGATGGCATTACCAATTGCTTGTCTGGAGCGCCAACTGCAATGTCAATATCCTTAAAATAATCCTCATCCTTATTCGAAAGGGGACTGTGTGCGGAGGAGGGTATGAACCAGCATTTTTGAACAAATCCTCCCGTGCATTAGAATATCCTTCGATGCTTTTAGGAAACTTTCCATTTACGATGCCGGTGAATCCTATCTGCAACGGATCGGAACTCCTCGTACACAGAACACATGGAGGGGAACTAATTATAATCTAGTTGAGGGAGTTCGAAACTGTTGAATGTTCAATAAATTCGAATAATATTGTACGAAAGAGGTTTGCTGATAGGTCTTGAAATATTTGTGGTCAATACATAAATATCCCAAGGTACGGGACGGTTGTATCGCTACAACATCCATATTTACTAGGTTCTTGTTTCTAGTTATTATTTGCTTTCGATGAGTGCTCAAAGGACTTAAGTACTTTATCCATTCATTCAAACAAGCAGTCCTAGTTCCTCCTATGCTTCCGAATTTTGTTTGAATAAGATGATTTTAGGAAAATTAAACTACTGGTGCTTATATCTATATTTCTAGTGATTTGAGGGTTTTGACTGTTTTATTCTATTTATTATAGAGCAATTATGAATTATTCGCCTTGGCAAAATATTTATTACTCCAATTGTAATGTGTGTGTAGCAGTGTTAAAGGAAACAAATTTAAATTAAAATGATCGACTTTTAGAATGCATCACATTTACGTAAAATTAATTTACGTAAAGTTAATACGATCAGCCGTTCACTTGCCGATGAAATTCCTATAGGAATTTTTTTTTTTTGTTGGAAACTTCTGCTATCTGTTGGAGCACTCAGACGCAATTACTGATCCATTGTACTAAGAGCAGGCATCTTTCTTTATTCTATTTTAATCTTTGTCCGGAAAAAAGTGATTAGCTTCAGTGATGTAGAGATTCGGCACACACCACGGGACAGTCGCAGAGAAAGTTTTCTTTCAGAGAAAGATGGTTGGCAAAAGTGTAATGGCTCGTAGTGACGCCCGTAAGCCTTCTGCAATCAATTCTCCTAAAGGATAAGAAGAATATTGCGGATTTTTTTCATCAAGGCGTACGCGCTTAGTCATCCTGCATTCTGGATACTCCCCCCATCTACGATTGGGTCTTTCATGCACACAGGATTTGACCGTGGAAGCAGGTTCAGGGTCGCATCCTAAGGTTCAGGATATTTCTCGCTGCTGTCACTCCAGTGCGAGTTGTACCAACAACCATTACTCTTGAGGTGAGACAAGGCTTCCACTGTGTACCATCTGATAAATGTGTCAAGAGGTGGAAGATTGATCATAGCATCTAGAGCTGCGCCCGACGTGCTGGGGAAAGCCCCCGTACGGTTTAAGACAAAACGCTCTTTGGAATTTGGTGAAAAAGGACACAATGTGTTTGCGTGTTAGCCTGTTCCACCAGACAGCCGATAGATATGAGATTATCAGTCTTATCATTACCATGTAGATCCAGAGGACCTTTTACGGAGATAAGCTCCATGTTTTGCCAGAAGCACTTTTGCATTGCCAAATAGCTGGCAGCTTTGGCTTTGGCGGTTTTTGACTCAAATTGCTTCGAAAAAGACGCTTACCATCTAAGATGACTCGGAGGTACTTAGGTACTTAGCTTCCTTGTATATCAAGACGGGAATGTATTTTGGCCCAAGCTGTGTCATGCCAGTATTTTTCCTCCTTGTGTTAACAGTTGTATCTCGATTTAGAAAACATATTCAAAGATTTCTATGATGCCAATATAAACAACGAGACATAGTACACCACTACTGTCTTTGCGAACAAGTCTTATGGATTGTTTCGTAATCGAACCATTTCATCTAATGCTTCACTATTACATGGGGTTCTTCCTGTTAATTTTGAGCAATCAAACTCTTCAATTCGAATACCGTCCAACGATCTTCCACGACTAAGTGCTACATAAGCTTGTCAAGCAGCAAACAGTCATGAGCCTAAATAAATGACTGCATGATCAACTGTACAACCTTGCATCTTGTGGACGGTCGATGCCCAACTCAGGATTAATAGCAGCATTCGTCTCTCAACAGTTCCATGGCTGTATTTTGCTGGGAACTGTATCGATTTTGGTTTAATTACGTGAACACCATCTGAACCAAAATCGATACGGACTGAAGGAATGTCTTCTGCATATACAATTTCAGCTGTATGCTGACGCGCTTGCTGTAAACGAGCTTCTCTGGCTTGTTCTGACTGTTTGGCTCTTTAATTTTCCATATAGAGCAGGGCTTCTTAAACTTTTTTCATTCATGACCCCATTTATGATTGCGAGTTTCCTGGCGACCCAAATATAAATATAAAAGAAAGATAAATAAATATTTTTTTTATGATTTTTTATTAGGTAACAATATACATATACATATGAAAATATATAGTTTTAGAATTCATTTAGAAACATACAAAAATCTAAAATTAAAAATTGTACAAAAAGTTTTAAAATTGTAATAATTAAAGTTACAAAAATTATATGCCCTACTTTCCATCAAAATTGCATTTTTTGCAATAACATAAATAAAAAGGGAGTTCCGTGCAGAGACGGGTTAAGAGTATCTCTGTAGCGATACCTCTCGCTTGTCGTAAAAGGCGACTAAAACAAAGGTAAACAAAAATCACATCTAGGCTATTTAGAAAACAACAAGGTGAGCCTAGGGACACATATACCACCATTAAACTGCCCCACAAGTGATGCAAATCAGTGGGTTGACACGACTGGAGATCACCGGTGTTGTAAGAGTAAGATCAAACAAAAAAAATCTGGAGCATGCCCGTGTCACAAAAAAAAAAAAAAAGGGCAGGCCGAAAAACAAGTGGTGCAAGCAAATGCAAAAACACCAGCATATGATTGGCCCCAGCGATGAAGTAATCCCAAACCGGGAAGCCTGCCGCTACTTTCTGAGGTCAAACCGGCGGACCCCACAAGCGGACCAGTAGGAATGCAGTTAAGTGGGAAGGTTATGGTCCTACACTTCTGACCATAACAACGCCGGAAAAAGGAAAAGAAGAAGAACATAAATAAAAGGGAATTCTGACCGTCTTAGTTCGCTCGAATAAATTCGAACGCAGTCGTTGAGTGGTCAGTATTAAATTAAAATTAAAGGAAAAAAATTAATGATGTGCCTGTTTTTTATTGCATAACAAATTAAATCTTGGTGGAATGTTTGACACTGCTGGACGTAAGACCTCTTCAACATTTTTTAGCAATGAACTATATTGGGATTTAATATGTGTTAAAGCTGAGAAAGTAACTTCACATAGATATGTGGTGTTGAATGGCCAAATCAACGATTGTGGAAAATTCAGTTCTAGTTCCGATCCAGAATTCAGTAAAGGGCTTTTTTGGAAATTGTAGTTTTAAGTTTGAGTCACTCGAAAGCTCAGCAAATTCCTCTTGAGCTTTAAGTGGCAAGTGATCCAAAGTGAGCTAATCCAAAACGGCTTTTGAATCCAAGCTACCTTTTTGAAGTCAATATTTAATATAAAATATGTACGGAACTGTATTTCTAGCGCTTTAATTTAATTACCATAATTTTTGCAGTAGAAGTTTTACGATGATTTTTCTCGATTATAAAATTGTCGACACTGGAAAACATTTCGAACGAATTCTTTTCTACCCTACTTTTCCAAATGTTGATCTTTTTAATAAAACTTTCAATTTCATCATTCGAAGTAAATATATCGCAATTTCTTCCTTAAAGAGACAAGTTGAGATCGTTTAATTTCGCAAAGATATCTAACACAGCTTGGATAGCCATGAGTCATTTTGAAAAATAGCAGCAAGTTCACATTTTCGTTCGGTTAAAAATATTTCGATTTCGTCCTTTAATAACAATAATCTTCTTAAGCTTTGACCTCTTGACAACCATCTTACTTCTGCATGTAATAATAAAATTGTGTAGTTGGAATCCGTATCCTTACAGAGATTTGAAAATAAGCGGCTGTTAAGGGCATGGCTCTTAATAAAATTTATAATCTTAACAGCATCCTGAAGCACATCGTTCAATTCTGGTGCTAATTTCTTTGCTGCAAGGGCCTCTCGGTGAATAAGGCAGTGAGTAAAAGTTATATGATCATAATGAGCAGCTTGAAAAAATGATTTAAAACCAATATTTTTCCCCGTCATCGCTCTTGCACCATCTGTGCATATTCCACAGCAATTCTTACATTCTAAACGACAAAATAACAATTCTTCCTCCACGCTTTCTTTATAAACGTACCTGACATATACTAACAACATAGCCAATTTAGTAATATCCGTTGTTTCGTCCAACTGAATTGAACATTTTGGGTTTTCTTTAATTCTTGTAATAAGTTGCACTAATTGGTCCTTGTTAATATCAGAAATTCTATTCGAGACAGTGTCATTCCACAAAGGACTTTTCGAATATCATCGCCATATTTACTTCCATGTAGTATTTCTACCATTTTAATAGCAGCAGGTAATACAGGATCTTCTCCAATGGTGAACGGCTTTTTATTTTTAGCAATACAGTATGAACTTCATGACGCTAGTAAATATTTTTCATTAACGGTTATAAATTTTTCAAAGGATTTTTTTTCTTTATTTAAAGATTTATACAGTCTTTCAAAATATTCTTTTGGTTTATTGACATACGAAACATGCTTTGATTCAAGATGTATTTTTAATTTTGATGGTTTCATACTCTCCGGAGCCATTGCAGATCAAACAAAGAGGTTGTTCATTACCCTTACAATTTTGAAATGTAAAGCCAAATTGAAGAAAAGACTCATCATATTTTCTTTTTCGCACATTATATGCCTATTTTTCAATACTTTGTCCTGCCTGAGGAGAGTTTGTAGCATTATCATCTGCGCCATTACTATTCTTATTTAAGTTCAGCCATTTATCCATGGCAAACATTATTTTGATCCTAAAATAAATATAACATATTGCATATAATAATTGATTAATTAATTACCGAATAAATAAAAAAAACTAAAATCTCGTTACGGTGGAACACTGACAATTAACTATACTAGAAGAGCGTCAATACTACACTAGTTCACATTACAGTCAGGGCGAGCGCATTCCAACCTTTGTTTTTGTGCAGGTGTGTGAGTGTGACTCTGCACAAATACACATCTAGATGTTATAAAATCGTGTATTTGATATTTGACATTAAAATCTCTCGCGACCCCAGAATTTTGCTACGCGACCCCATTTCGGGTCGCGACCCATAGTTTAAGAAGGTCTGATATAGAGC
Source organism: Merodon equestris (assembly GCA_958301585.1). Classification (NCBI taxonomy): domain Eukaryota; kingdom Metazoa; phylum Arthropoda; class Insecta; order Diptera; family Syrphidae; genus Merodon; species Merodon equestris. The sequence continues at coordinate 73,253,718 of OY284414.1, read as the reverse complement.
CTTCTTTTCTTCTTTCTCTTTTCTAATTCTTCGCCTGAGAGTTTTGATGTTCTTCTTGATAAAAGTTGTCTTCTTTTCTCCAATTTCCTTCTCCTCTGTGTTTTGTTAATTTTAATTTTTTTGTTTTCCATAGTGTTTCCACGAATAATGGACAAATATACGGTCCACCTCCCCAAAGGTCCGATAGAAGGGTAAGGCACTTATACAACAGGGTGGGCCTGGTTCCCTGAGGTTGACGCTAGCGACATAATATTTTTAGTCACCCTCTTGCCATTCATCCCTCGGTACGTTACTCACCAATATATTGGATTACGTGAATTTTAAATACATATATGGCTTGATAAAACTCGTGTACATCTAAAAACTAGCGAATTTCCCTCTGATTTTCAAAACCATTAAGAATCCGCTAAGTTTGCATGCATTCATAATACATTAAACGATGAATTAAAGTTGGACTTTGCATTCATCAAGGGAGTGCGTAACAACAAATACATCGCGAAGATCCGATAGTTGCGTTGGTTTCCTCTAGTATGCAATGACCGTAAAACTGTACCAACGTTACCTAATTCTTGACTAAATAGTATGCGTATCAGGTTTGTCAGTACATTTTGGTACGTATACGGAACAAACAAGTTAAGACCGCAACTGCCTTGACAAAGTCTCTGCTGCGTTTTGCTGAGCTGAGAGCCGAAATCATAGAGTAAGTCTGGACCTGCGCTCATGCGTAGTTCGCGCCAAAAGAAATTCATGAATCCTGGCGAACGTAATCAAGATAATCGGATATTTTGATCGAATTATTGTATTATCCTCGGCCTTTGACAAGTGTGCAAAATTTTAATCAAATCTGATCACTTGAAGTATGGCAAAATCGTACCCCATAGAGTCAGTTACAAACAAACAAACATGCAGGTTTTGCCTTAATGAATCCGAACTAATAAAGTTGACAGCGAACGAAGTTCGTTTCAGCCGTCAAAAGTGATGACGCTGTCGAACGACATCTCTCCGATCTTGGGGTAGCACCGATCTATTAAGATTCAGGCGCGCGCGCTCATGGAGCGCGATATCATATTCACAGAGTAACCGCTGCTCCACTGAATTGCAGGCAACGTGGAAGATAAGTGGTATCGTTAATCTATTATTGGTCAGTCCACATTGATCTAAATAGAGAAATTCCTGTGGTGGGACAAAGCTGTTTAGGCACACCCTTTCATGGTATAAGTAATTGGTGTAGTAAGTGTTGGAGATTGACCGAAGTCGTTGTTCTTGAAATGTGACTCTCTCTCCGTAAGGTAAAATTTCGTGTAATCAGGTTCCATTAAGTTAGTTCAACATTGAACCACACGAGACATCGATAGGCAATCATGGGATTACTTCAATTAAATCTTTTCGAAGTAATGCTGTTAGAGAACGATTAGACTTGATCTATACGCGATTAAATCGTCCACTGAATAGTGAAGAGAATCTATCAGTACACTGAGGTTAGTATTTGCCTTGGATCAGCGAACTTACCGTGACCTCTTGCAGTTCATTTTTAATTTCAAATGTTTGGGTAGAAGTTACGTAGGCAATTTCTACAACAAACTTTCTACCGGTTAAAATGTCAAAACCATAATATGTAGAACTGATTTATTTATGCTCAGCCGCTGAGCTTTTAATAAAACTTTCTAACCATACAGTGTCGAAAGACTTTTTGTAAGTCGATCAGACAGGCACCAGTGGATTGGTTTTTCGTTGATACGAGTTTAGTCCAGTCAAATTAGTCCTTAAAATAGAGGTAAGGTTACAATAATTCCCATAGAGCTAAAAATTGGTATGAATGTTCAGAATACCATTATAAATGAATTGTGAAAAGTCCCCATCAATCCCCCTTGTGCAAAAAATTTTATCGATGGTGAAAGTTTGCAAAAATAGGTTTTTCGCGTTTTTCAGCTTAACGGTGAGTTTTACAGCAAAAATAGTTCAGACAAAAATTGTAGATCATCCGATTCTCTACAAAAAATGTATCTACACTTTTTTTCATAAGTATTGCCATTTCCGTGATATAGCGGTTGAAAGAATTGAAAAAAATATTTTATTCGTAATATGCACACGTTTCCACACCACCTATGAGGTAGTGTGCTTGGCGCTTTTTTTTTAACGTGGTTTCCCCGGTAGGCCTATTCCACGATCTATTATGATCCTATTGAATGCAAATGGAGTATTGAAAATGATGAAAGCTGCGTAAATTATGTAATACATAAATGAAAAAATAATTTGGAAAAATTATTCATCGGATTCATAATAATCCAATGGAACTTCTAGTATATTGTCTTCGTTTTCTTCTTCTTCTTTTTCTTCATCTTCTTTTTCCTCATCTTCCTGCTGGACACAAATATGTTCTAAAAGTGATGGATCATATGTCTCATCACTGATATCGTAATTATCCTCATCTAATATCGATTCAACATTGGAGCACGACTGTCCTTGACAATTGGTGCATGCTAAAGAACAAAACAGTCCAACCTTTTTACAGCCGCATTTAGCACTGCAACCTTTTTTGCAATTGCAAAAGATGGTGTTAAGGAGTTTTTCTGGTGCAGGTGGGAGTAACGTATGAATTGGTTCCAATGCATTGTCAACTAACTTCCAACCCCAGTCTTCTGGATCCATTTTATTACCAAGCCACACTTGAACTTGATAATATACCCGGAATAGATGTTGTTGAGCAGCAGCAGAGGTTGGGGGAAGACAAGCTAATTGCACTTGTTTTTTATTATAAGTTTTTTTTGCAAAAGATAAGTATCGGAGCTTATCCAAGCAGGTAATTTTTTTTGGAGCTCCGTACATAGAAAGAAGAAAGCGAATTCCATTAGTGATTATAACTTCTGGAGTAGAGTTACTATCTTTAAAAACTTCAGCACAATTAATTAAATTTTGTTTCTCGAACAATTTCAAAACCGTTGTTTTGCCCCTCTTGAAAAATGCTGATGTTGTATCGCAGCCAGTTATTGCGTGTAGAAAAAGTATATGATTTTGGCATTTTGGAAAAGCACAGAGACTTTTTGATGAATATATTTCCGATTGCATCAATTAATGCTTTCATGCCGCGATCAACAGTAACAACTCCACTTTCAGTCAAAGGTTGACTACAAATAAAGCAGAATTGCGACATTTTTTTTTAAAAACAGTAAAATGCACAAACTTTGTTACAAAATATAAGCGATAGCCACGAGTTGTCACTACGAAGGAATGCTTACGACTAACAGTATTTTGTTGAGTATGAGACCTTCGAAACGGAGCAGGTATACGAGCATCGCCACGCTGACAATTGAATGGAAGACAGATGTTACTCAAGGCCATGCGACTAAATGAAAATAGGGGAGGAGTTTTTGACGTTCATTTATATTCTAAGAATTTTATAATTTGTATGTATAAGACATAGGGACTCATGTATTTACTCATATAACGGTTCAAAAATGTATATAAAAGTACATTAACGTGCATATTACGAATAAAATATTTTTTTCAATTCTTTCAACCGCTATATCACGGAAATGGCAATACTTATGAAAAAAAGTGTAGATACATTTTTTGTAGAGAATCGGATGATCTACAATTTTTGTCTGAACTATTTTTGCTGTAAAACTCACCGTTAAGCTGAAAAACGCGAAAAACCTATTTTTGCAAACTTTCACCATCGATAAAATTTTTTGCACAAGGGGGATTGATGGGGACTTTTCACAATTCATTTATAATGGTATTCTGAACATTCATACCAATTTTTAGCTCTATGGGAATTATTGTAACCTTCAAAGTCTTATTTGACTGGACTAGTTCCAACGAGGCATGAATAGTGTCATACCCTTTCTGAATCCGAACTCGTTATCGGGGATGATTTTACTGTCCGCAACCTATTTAGAGATGGCTTTATGGACTACCTTTTCGAAAATCTTGTTGATGCTTGGAAGGATTTGTCGAGTTGGAGGTGCCTTTACCCCTCATGACGATTGATTGCAAAACTGTTTTCCAATGAACTGGGTAATATGCATTATTCAGTGCATTGTTGTATAAGATGGCATATATCTCGACTTCGTTTCAATCAAGATTGTACTGCCCTGTAAAGTGCTCTATATCATCTGATTTTATATCTTACCATCTCAACCTATTGAATCATTAATTACGATTTACGGGATCCCCATGTTGAAATCCTTCTCTTTGGTGATTTCAATCTTCATTTTCTTAAATGGTCTCCACCAGACGATCAATCATTTTACATTACCGTAAACCACTCTGCTGCCAAACAATGTCTTTTCCTTGAACGCCTAGCTGATGCAAACTTTAGCCAAGTTAGTGGCACCTCGAATTACATGGTGTTCGAGGAATATTTACATAATATGTATTTAATAAACATGATTATTAATTATGTCTCGTGTAAACATAAATGTAACTACCCTACCATATTGTAATTTACACTGCATTATCCTTTTACAACTCCCCACTACAACGGTCGTATTGTAATCCCCACTCCAATTCAAATTTATATAAAACGGAAAATTCCGATAATACATTCTTCTTTTTACATCCAATAGCGAATGAAAGTTTTTCTTTTCTTATTCTCGACACATAACATGGTCCTTCGAGCCCTTAATTAATAAAACACTTGGTGGTTTGTTTGTTGGTGAACTTTTAATTTTCATTAATTTTTTTACAACGATTAAAATAAATCTGATACACGGACAGAGTGAGTTTCTGTAAAGTGCAAAACGGGTTCCCGCGCCGCGCAATTCTTCTCAAAAAAAAAAAATCTATTGGATACCACGATACACTTTATCAACGTAGTACCTATCACTGGACACCGTTTTGCGACACCGTTCTGCGACACCGTCCTGCAACACCGTTCTGCGACACCGTTTGATATTCATCCGCTATACCGTTGACCAACCACCAGCTGCACCGTTGGATAAACGTATTACAAGTTTCTGAACACGTAAGTCGTTCATTACATATTATCATACAGTTTCATACTTCCCCTTTTCAATTTTCAATATGAGCACCACTTTGCGACTTCAAAAAAATTTACTCAAGCAAATTATACGGGATGCTGAAAACTTTAACAAGCGTTCACCGAAAGAAAGAAGTAGGAATTACATAAACAACAGGATCGCCGTATTGGAAGAAAATTACAAAGCAAGTATTCAACAGAACATCGATGGAGTTTGCTCAAGTGAAAAAGAGGAAGAATTTGAGGACATATACGATAAAATACGGGACACATATATAGATTATAAAACAGCATTGCTGGATAGCCTGGATAAGTTAGAAGCAATAACAGAAGCTCCGGTAAGTGCTAGGCTAAGTTCTACTACTGATAAGATACGTCTGCCAAAAATAAATTTGCCAACATTTTCGGGAGATTACCAAGCCTGGAAGTCCTTTCATGACCTCTTTGTGTCGCTCATACACACGAACAAGTCATTATCGGAGGTGGAAAAACTCCACTACTTGAAATCAAGTTTGGGGGGCGAGGCTGAACGTCTTCTTCAGCACTTAGCCATCGATAACGGCAATTATACTGTAGCGTGGGATATTCTTATATCACGCTATGATCATAAGCGGGTGTTAGTCAACGCGCAACTCAAAGCGTTCTTTGAACAAGACACCATAATTCATGAAGACGCGGCTTCGTTGAAAAAAATGTTGGACAAATCAGTCGAATGCCTACATGCCTTGAAGAATCTCGGCGTTCCAGTGGAACACTGGGACGTTCTTCTCATATTTGTGCTTGTTAAAAAACTCCCAACAATCACACAACAACTGTGGGAAGAAAAGCTAGGGGCAGACAAAGAGCTTCCAGAATTTAAAACATTCTGCACATTCCTTGAAACTCGATTCAGGACATTGGAGGCAGTTCATGTTCAACAAGGAACGAGTTGCTCCAAAGTCACTAAGGCACCTTTAGCAAAACCCAAGGCTTTCCATGTGAAGCAGGGCCAGAGGGAACGGTTTAGTTGCAAGGTGTGCAACAAAGGCGCCCATTCACTCCGGACTTGCAACAAATTTCTAAAAACGGATATTGCCTCGCGTATGAGTATTGTTAAACAGATCAGGGTTTGTGAAAACTGCGTAGCGTACAGCCATGAGACTCAACAATGCCCAAGCAGAGTCCGATGCTACTTCTGTCAGCAACCTCATCACTCACTATTACATCTAAACCCTACGTATAACACTCAACACCACACTACACAGACAGCACCTAATGCGTTCACCAACCCTACACAACCATCCTTTCCTACAGTTAATGTCAACGCTACACCATTTCAACCTAATACAAATGTGACTAGCTACCATTCCACACATCAATCGCGAATCTTACTATCCACGGTTCGGGTTAAGGTTAAGTCGTCTTCCGGAGAAGAGATAGAACTACGTGGTTTACTGGATTCTGGTTCAGAGGCTTCTTTTGTGACCAGTCGAGCAGTGAAGCGTTTGGGACTTAAGGGTCAACGAACTTTGGTAGAGGTATTCGGACTGGGTAAAGTCTGTAGCGGAACCTCTCATAACTATGTTGATCTCACACTTATGTCACTCAATACAAGCTATAAGACGAACACAAGAGCTTTAGTTCTCAAATCGCTCACTGGGCTTCTTCCGGCCAACGAATTGACACCCAGTCAATGGAGTCACATAGATGGCTTATCTCTTGCGGATCCCATGTATTTTAAGCCCGCCGAAATAGATCTTCTTCTAGGAAACGATATCTACTCTGAGGTAGTGCTTCCTGACATCATTCGAGGAAATGAAAAAGACATTCCTATCGCCCAAAACACCCTATTAGGATGGATCTTGATGGGCAAGGTAAGTGGAACATCTCGAGGTCTTAACACCTTTTTCCAAATGCTGGATGTCAGCCGTCAACTCCAAAGGTTCTGGGAAGTGGAAGAGACACCGTTCAAGGCCCATCAGACCCTCGAAGACAAAGCTTGTGAAGAGTTCTTCAACAGGACGACGAAAAGACTAGAGAACGGACGCTACGAAGTTTCATTACCCTTTAAGGAAGGAAAGAGACCTAGTCTTGGATCTTCGAAGGAAGGAGCCTTACGTAGATTTCACCAACTAGAGCGACGCTTTCGTATCAACCCTACACTACACACAGAATATACGAAATGTATGAATGAATACATACAACTTGGACATATGGAAGAAGTTGATGTCATCAATGATAAGACTCTGCTAGGTCCAAATCATTACTTCATGCCACATCATGCCGTTTTTAAAGAGTCAAGTTCGACGACCAAACTCCGGGTTGTTTTCGATGCTGCGGCCAAAACATCGGACGGAACATCATTGAATCAACATCTAATGACGGGACCTAAAATACAAACAAACATTATTGACATTGTTTTGAGATGGAGACAACATAAACTTACCTTCACAGCTGACATAGAAAAGATGTATCGACAAGTCCGTGTTAGCTCCGAGGATTCGTACTATCAATTAATATTTTGGCGCGATTGTGAAGCTGAAGCGATCAAGGTCTATCGTCTCCAAACGGTTACCTTCGGAACAAGTTCTGCTCCCTACCTGGCCATTCGATCACTGAACCAATTAGCTGCTGACAAAGAAGAAACATATCCTCTGGGCGCACGCATCGTAAGAGAAGACACTTACGTCGATGACATATTTGGTGGAGGCAATACTGTGGAGGAAATTTTAGTTTGTCGTCGTCAGGTAAATGATTTGTTATTGTCAGGGGGCTTTAACTTACGTAAATGGGCAAGCAACTCAAGCGAATTATTAGAGCAGGTACCCTTAGACCAGCAGGAATTGAACGTTTCCTGTTCATCCAATTCTGTAAATACTCTCGGAATGAAATGGTTTCCGGTGGAAGATACTTTATCTTTTCAGAAAATACTGTTCAACGATGCTGAGCCAACAAAGAGAACGATTCTTTCCAACATCGCAAAACTCTTCGATCCCCTCGGATGGATTTCACCTTGTGTCATAAAAGGCAAAATCTTGATGCAGAAACTCTGGCGTAGCAATCAAAGCTGGGATGATCACATTCCGAATGAGTTGGAGGACGAATGGAACACTTTGCGGGAAGAATTGTCAAACTTGGAACAAATACGCATGCCCCGTTGGATCCATACTAACAACCGCCATCAACAGGTGGAACTACATGGGTTCAGCGACGCGTCGGAGAAGGCGTATGGTGCGGTAATCTACCTCAGAGTTCTTGATTCTCAAAACAAGGTTCACAGCCAGTTGCTTCTGTCCAAAACAAGGGTTGCTCCAGTAAAAACCCAAACGCTTCCAAGATTGGAACTTTGCGCAGCCGTTATTCTAGCCACACTACTTCATTACACATCAAAGGCGTTAAATTTGCAAGATGTAAAGCAGTACGCATGGACCGACTCGACTATTACACTCTCGTGGATCGCAGCGCCCCCAATTAAGTGGGTTACGTTCGTTAATAATCGGGTAGCTGAAATACAAAGGTTGGTCAAACCAGATTGTTGGAGACATATTCCCAGCGAGTTAAATCCAGCAGATCTAGCATCGAGAGGTATAATGCCGTCTGTCTTACTCTCTAATGACCTCTGGTGGCAGGGTCCACAATTTTTACGCGAAGAGTGGGATTTCCACTGTCCGAAACAACCAAAAGACCTACACACCGAAGAAGAGAGACGTTCTATCAAGGTCCACACCATTACTCAGGCAACAAATGACTTCACCACCCTCATATCAAAATACTCAAGCCTAACAAAACTCCTGAGAGTAGTCGCATATTGCAGACGGTTTATGGAAAACTGCAGAAAATCATCCGGTCTCAGGAAACACGATTCGCTATCTGCAGCAGAACTTCAATCCGCCAACAAATTTCTAGTCAAGGTCGCACAATCAGGTATGTTTGCTCTAGGCGTAAAGTTCGACTCTCCGAAATCGCTTTGCCCCTTCACGGATTCCGATGGCATCTTGAGAGTAGGAGGGAGGTTGCAAAACTCTGAGCTTCCTTTCGATCAACGACATCCAATCATTCTGAAAGGAAATCACTGGTTCACGAAGCTCTTAATAGCAGATGCTCACATAAGAACACTTCATGGAGGCCTGAATCAAACCACAGCATACTTGCGTAACAAGTATTGGATTTTAAAATTCAAAAATTGCGTCAAGGCTTGGATCCACAAGTGCACTATTTGCTTTCGTTACAGAGCGAAGACATCACAACAGCTCATGGGTAGCTTACCCGCTCCACGGGTCTGTGAATCCCAGCCATTCGCTCAAGCAGGTGTCGACTATGCCGGACCGATCGATGTTAAAGCCTGGAAAGGTCGAGGCAGCAAAACTCTTAAAGCTTATTTTGCCATCTTTATATGCCTGGCTACAAAGGCCATACACATTGAGCTGGTCAGTGATTTAACAACCCAGTCTTTTATAGCTGCTTTAAGAAGATTTACAGCCCGAAGAGGATTATGTTCGCACATATATAGCGATAATGGCACAAATTTTGTGGGCGCCAACACCCAATTGAAGAAGTTGTGTGAAGAAGCCAAGTTTTGTTGGAAGGACGTCACAGAAGCGAGCTCTAAAGAAGGCATCGAATGGCACTTCATTCCGCCTGCTTCCCCCCACTTTGGTGGACTTTGGGAGGCTGGCGTAAAATCTATAAAACACCATCTGAGAAGAATAATCGGTTCAGACAAATATACATTCGAGGAACTCACCACGCTCTTACACCAAATCGAGGCCTGCTTAAATTCGAGGCCGCTATGTCCATTAACGAATAATCCACAGGACTTCACAGCACTCACTCCCGGACACTTTCTAATCGGACGGGCAATTAACACCATTCCTCAAGCTGATTTATCAGGTATGAACATAGGCCACCTACAACGATGGCAACGCATACAAAGGTTATATCAACTTTTTTGGAAACAGTGGAAATCAGAGTATCTTACACGACTTCAACAGCGCCCAAAATGGCTTAAATCCGAGGTCCAACCCAAAATCGGAGATCTTGTTCTTGTAAAAGACGACAATTTACCACCAGCAAAATGGGCTTTAGCGCGCGTCACATCTCTTCACCCAGGAGCAGACAACTTGGTAAGGGTCGTCACTCTAAAGGTCGGAAATAACGAAATTAAACGACCGATCACAAAAATTTGCATTCTACCATCTAACGACACATACGATGAGAGCGCAGTAATCTAAAAAACAAAAAAACAAATGTCTATGCAAATAATAAATAAAACAACATTCAAATACAATACACTTAACACTCACAAAACAGTACACACATCAGAACGAACAATAGACTTATATCCAAACAACACAATAATATTAATTATATCACCCTCTAATTCCGGTGCACACCAATTAATTAATTAATTTACAAATAATGTTCACAACACGACACTTTTGTTTATACAACGCCGCGAAACGATATCACTACGCGTCGCCGTTAGTTATTACAATATATGTACTATATGCACTTGTCTTCTCACTTCTTGAAAAAAAAAAAGAACATTTATTAACACACACACAAGTTTCTTTTTCTTCCAATACAGCTGTTCATCACAGTCATTGGATTGGATTGGATTCCACACCCAGCATGCAATCAAGGAGAAGAAAAACCCACAACACAATCCACACACACATGCGGAACCGATTGGATTACGAAGATCAGCTCAAATAGTCGTTGTCAGCAAGATGCAACTGCGATATGGATGAAACACATTTACGAACTATGTTCATAGCCGGGGAGGATGTTCGAGGAATATTTACATAATATGTATTTAATAAACATGATTATTAATTATGTCTCGTGTAAACATAAATGTAACTACCCTACCATATTGTAATTTACACTGCATTATCCTTTTACAACTCTCCACTACAACGGTCGTATTGTAATCCCCACTCCAATTCAAATTTATATAAAACGGAAAATTCCGATAATACATTCTTCTTTTTACATCCAATAGCGAATGAAAGTTTTTCTTTTCTTATTCTCGACACATAACACATGGGTAGACTGCTAGACCTGATTTTTGCAACAGATCCCCTTAGTTCCTCTGTTTCACTTTGTCCCCTTTCCTTTCAACCAGTGGTGGCCCTGGTGCAATGGTAATCATCGACGACTGTTGAGCCGAAGGTTTGTAGTTCAAGTCCATCCATAGTCAAGAACAATTCCTATTCGGAAAATTGTGCAACAACATCAGTTGTGAATAATAGCTGATCAAAAAGTGCTGACTAAGGCATAACACTCGCAGGATAAGATCACTTCAAAATTTATATTCTGTGTGTTCATTTCCAATATAACACCTTAATGACATTGAAACAAAAGAGTTACTGTGAACTACAACCACCGCAAATTCAGTCGATTCTCTCAAATCCTATCTAGGACAACTATCCCAGAGAGTAGTGAACGAACATCTTTGACACAAACCATCTGCACAATGTCCAGGTTGTGTGGCAAACATTATAAGAGCCTACACTCTTGAACCTGCACGAATTATAAAAAAATAGTCATCGACAACTACCATCTTCTTCTTCTTCTCTCATTTTTTTCCCGACACTCCATCACTGAACACTTCCCCTACAGCGCTTTAGTCTTACGACTTTCACAAAGCAAATTTCAACCGAATTAATGAATATCTCAATAAGGCGGCCCTATTGATAACCATATCCATTTTCTACAGAGAAATATATAATTCTATTTCATTTTACGTTCCCCTTTCCCGATCCAAACATTTATCTATCTCCCCTCCTTGGTATAATTGCAGACTCCGTTCTCTGAGAAACAAAAAAAAACAAATTGTGCGCAATCTTAATTCGTATTCAATCCCTTCAATGACTTTTCTTACTATATTGGTACTTATCTGCAATTTACCGAGCTTCATAACTACGCCATTTGATCAAAACGCAGGCCAATCTTGTAAAAGATCCTAAGTCCTTCTTTCAGTTAATCAACTACAAAAGGAAATTTGATGGTTACCCAACCTCACTCTCTTTCAATGGCAAAATCCCGAATGGTCCCAAAACTATCGCGAACTTTTCTGCCAACTTTTTCCAACAAACTTTCGCGGTTGACTTCTTTTACCGGACACCAATTACTACCGGACTAATTACCAAATTTCTTCCTTGGACCATTTCTCCACGTACTATTGACCCCCATATCATAGAAAACAAATGAAATCAACTTTATGATGAATTCATTCCTGAGCCCGATGGTCTCCCTGCCATATTACTAAAAAAAAAGTTCCTCCATTGTTTCTGTCCCACTCTCAAAAATATTTAACTAATCCCTTTTCCTTGGAGAATTTTCCCAGATATAAAGAATTGCTGTTATAATTCCTATTCATAAAAAGGGTCCGAAGAGTGATGTTAACAACTACTGTTCTATGGGCAAAATGTCACATATACCTAAACTCTTCTTCTCATATCTTGTATGCCACTCTAAGTTTCCACTGCAAATCTCTATTCTCCTCTTAACAACATGGCTTCCTCAAATGCAGGTCTACAACCACAAACCTTGTCGAATTTGTGTCCTTCACCCCCTTAGCATTAGAGAATGGAAATGAAGTTGACGTCATTTCAACTGATTGAGTTGACAAAATTTCACACAAACAAATACTCTTCAAACTGTCTTCCCTTGGCTTCGAGCCCACTACGTTGAAGTGGGTTCATCTTACTACAGTGGTCGTTTTAGATTTCCCTTTTCTAACCCTTTCTTAGCATCTTCCGGCACTCTCCAAGGCAGCCACCTAGGTCCACTTCTTTTTATTCTTACCATAAACGACATTGAGTTTGTCATCAAACATTCTCAACTATCACTGTACTCTGACGACATTAAGTTCTTCAAGACCTCTACAGCTTTTCCGTTTCGTGCTCTAAAAATTGTTTGGAACTTAACATTTCCAAATGCCAATCAATTACCTTTTCACGTAAACGAGTCTAACCTCCCCTCGTCTCTACTTCCTCAATAATCAGTCCATCTCCACGGTTCAGGTTATCCGCGATCTTGGAATACTTTGTGACTAAGAGCTCAATTTTCGCGCACATATCGACGATATAATTCTTAAAGCCAGCCCTGCACTCAGTTTCGTGAAGCGTTGGTCTAAAGAATTCTCCACACCCTACGTGACTCGATCCCTCTATATTACCTTTGTTCGCCCCCTTCTTGAATACACATTTTAAGTGTGGTCCCCTTATCAACAAACCCACATTTCTAGAATCCAGAGCATCCAACGTCGGTTACTATGTTTCGCTCGTACTTACTTTGTGCTTACCGCCTTATCAAGACCGTCTTAAACTAATCAATTTGAGTACGATGGAGGAAAGAAGAAGAGTATCTGACATCCTCTTCATTCATAGACTCCTAACAGGTACCATTGACTGCGCCACCCTTTATAACACCACATCTCTCAACACTAACCCTCGCAATCCTCGTCTCTTCTATTTATCCATCCTCGCACCTCATACGAATCCAATGAAGCCATTTGTCGTGTGCTGGGAAGTGTTAATTCGAATATTAACTTCGACTCAAGCCTCATGCCTAAAACTCCGTCTTCTCAATAGCCTTTACAACAATTGGTGGCAGATATCTGAACATAGCGTTAGACGTACCGCCGATGCTCGCGATCTTTTTGTTCTATAATGATTCAAAGATCATCTGGGTTCTCTGTCGAAATAAACAGGTTGTCAGCCGTTTAACTAGCCACGACATGATTTTCCATGAAGTTGCCACAGAACCTGGTAAAACCAAAATTCTGTGATCCTCAGCGATCTATATCATTGCATAGGTTAATGGTTTGGGAAAATTATGTTATTTACCTTAAATACTTCCTGGAAGGCAGCTTTCATTAGCCCCACCGGAGGATCGGTCACGAGGTTAATAAGATCCGCTATTGGAATTTACAGCACGAATTATATTACTTCAAATTCTGACTCTTTGTGGGGTCCCATTTTTTTTTTCAAAATTTTAATCAGCCTTTTCATTTCGATTACTTTTGTGTAAAGAGTTAATCTAGTAGTCATTTCTCCAGAACTTAATTATTGAAATTACGATGTTATTCGTGGTGATTTGGCTTCAGATCTTGAACCAACTCGATCTTATAAGCATGTTGACCAAAATTCTTGCGATAAACGCTGCAGACAGCCCCAATTCTTGTGATGGTCTTGAAATTTCCCTGCCCGAGTTTCAGTCACTCTAAGCTACGACGGCAATTTTCCAGCTGATTTTCCCGGATGAATGAATGTCATTATGGGATTAGTGTTGAATCTGGATTTACCGTATTAGGAAACTCAAAAATAAAAAATAAAACACAAGCACAATAACGCATGATCAATCTTTTTTCAGATTTGTTCTTGGATAACCTCTAACAACCAAAAAAGTTGATTTTAATTAAAAAACTGCTCTTTTCAAGGAACGATTTCAAGGTTCACCATATAAGCTTGACTCTACCTACAAGCTGGATGTTACCATAAAAAAAATAAATTTCTTTTTGCAAACACTTCAGCTCGTAAATTGGCCATAAGCTACCAGGAGCGAGAACATACTCACAACACTTTATAAAGAGGTATAAGTGAATCTTGTGTATTCCTTCTTCCTACGAATGTACCATAGACTCGCCTTTATATCTCTTTTCCCTTTTCAAAGTTATCACTTAAACCGTTTTACTGCTAAGAGGGAATACTATTTCGCAGGAAGCAACAAACATGAGAACGATGGCGCGGAGCCAGGAACAATTTCAAAGCGGTGAGGCAATATATTTCAGTTAAACACTGAAACGAAGGATAAACGAGCCTACACGTCCGTATGGCCCTTCTCTGTCATTCCACAACCCATGCTGGAGAACATCCGCCCGTGAACCATCTCACGACTCAACTGATGTGCTGCTGTAGTGATGCGTAAAAAAATGGAAAAAAAAGACTCGAATCACATATCTCAGGTAAAATCACAAGGATACCCTTACATCAGACATCGTTCATCGTTTCTATCTCTCCTACATTTTTCGTTAGCTCTTTTGTAAAGTAGGAAATCAAACAGACAGTTCACTTCCGGAGTTTCATATTATGTTGATGGCAGGCTCAAGGATGTGTTTATAGTTCATACTCGGCCATAGCTCGAAGACTTTTATTTCGTTGTAGATCTCGTCATGAATCGCGTGTTTGGAAACCGAACTATGTGCTCGTACAATGCTACTGCCAAGGGTGCTTTTGTGCATCTCTACAGGCTAAAGAAGCCCTTACTATCGATACAACGAGTATGTTAACATTTCGAGGACAAGTACTATGATTCGGAACGACAAGCATATTATTTATGGTTTTCTTCTCGTCTTTTCTCTAAGGTTACCCAAACTAATATCAAACAAAACAAAGATGCCCTTCACGGTACTGCCCGTTTTATGATTGGCAATTTTGCAAAGGTCTTCGTTTCCTTTTTAAGGATTTCTGCTTTTTAATTCAGTCCTCAAGCAAATTTGTTTGCAAGTCAAACCTTAAGTCTGTGAAGATGTGGTCGTAGGATGAACTTAAAAAGAATTAAATTGAGGACAAGGCGTATTTGCGTAAGGACATAGACTGAGGATGAAAGCCACTCATGGAGAAACATAAATTTCGATTCCTGATTTTATGGAGGCATAAATCCCAGGATTTGTGAGTTCATTCTAAAATGAAAAAAAGGCTTAATATCGAGAGCAACAGGCTGCTGAATTGGACTGCTGTTTCCACTTACCCTGCGGATATTTAGATTTCCTTCGATATTCGTCATCTATACGGTCCACAATGATAGTATTCATGTCATGAGATTGAAGCAGACTAACCCAATAAGGGATTTGCGTACTGATGTGTGGGTGGAGTGAGCAAAGATTTATAGATCTATAATTCGCTTGTACGTAAAAAAATGTAGAGGAGATGCCAATCTATCTGCTCGCGGATATGTCCTTAATAGGTTTAAGGAAGTACTATAAGTGGAGATATTTTCTCTAATGCATTTCATTACGGGTATGCTTATCAGCTGTCCCGCTTATTTGAATCTGAACTGCCACTGTCGAAAAGCTTATTCCGGACAAGTATCCTATACTACAGGGGGTTTTGTCATCATTGTCATCATCTCCTTGTTGAGGAGGAACAACAGGAAATATGATTTTAATGACTTGGCCGCTAAGGGCAATTCTACTGGTGCCGGAGTAATCGAAGAATATTTTGTATGTATCACGTTTATGTACGAAAATGCCTTCTATTTGTTACAAAATATTTTTACCTGAATGAAAAGTGGATTAAGCCTTCGAGAAAATATAAAATTAGGCTCAGAACTAGCATTTGCTATCAGCGGAAAATTGAAACTGTCACTTGCTATGAGTCTCATTCATAAGTACCCTGCCAGACCATAGACCACCGGTTTTCAATTTAACTCCGAGACTTCTGCCATGCTCTCGTAGATGGCAAGACCGCCCTCGGCGTAGTATGACAAAGCAAATTTGTTTTTCATTAAAGAGAATAGACTGCGGGCAATTTGTAAGCATCGTTACGGCTCACTATTCTTTTGCTAATAATCTTAATATACTTGACATCAGTGAAGGAAAGGTGAGAGAGGAAAGCTTAAAAAGTTTTATTTGATTTGTTCATGGACAGAAACTAAGGGATTTTATATTAACTAGCATTATACCTATATACGAAGCTTGTTTTAAAATAAGGAAACATTTTGAATTTCGCGAGTTAAAACAATTAAGGCGCACCCTCCCGTGGTGCAAGTAATGGGGTAGTATACCCCGGACGCAGGTTATCGGCTGAAGTCATTACTCTTGCAAAGTGGCTTCGAATCAGCTTTATAATCTTATAATCTTAATAAATCTTAGCCGTATTGTACGAGTATAGGATCTTGTAAGGCTGAAATTTCGTTCACTCAGATTCGGGTGACCTATGTAAATCGAGACAAGTGCGGAAACTTTGTCTCTCAAAGAATTTTAATTTAATTTTCGTGGGGACAAACACCCCACTTATTGTGCTTAATTCAAGCTAAACTTAATCTAACTTAATGAGAGCGGGTGAGGGGGCGCGATCTTTAGAATCTAAGACTGGAAGGAGGGAAGATTATTGAGAAGACGGAGTTTTAGACATGGAGTGCTGAGGTTGAAGTCGAAGTTAATATTCGAATTAACACTTGCCAGCATACGGGAAATAGGTTCATGGGAGCCGTATGAGGTGCGGAGGTGGATAGATAGAAGAGACGATGATTGCGTGTATTCTGAGGGTTAGTGTTAAGAGATATGAATGAAGATGATGTCAGATACTCTTCTTCTTTCCTCCAAAGGACTCAAGTTGATTAGTTTAAGACGGTCTTCATAGGGCGGTAAGAACAAAGGATTGTTCCAGGGCAGGGCTTGAAGACTTAAACGTAGGAACCGACGTTGGCTGCTTTCGATTTTAGATATGTGTTGAGATGCGTATACGAGAAGGGGACGAACAAAGGTAATATAGAGGGATCGAATCACGTAGGAATTGATTATTTTTTGAGAGCGGGACAGAAATAATGGAGTTTTTGTTTTTTTAGTAATATGGCCGGGAGACCATCGGGCCCAAGAATAAACTCATCATGCAGTTGATTCAATTTGTTTTCAATGATATGGGGGTCAATAGTACGTGGGAGAAATGGTCCAAGGGAGAAATTTGGTAAGTAGTCGAAGTAAGTAGTATTCGGTACAAAGGAGTCATCGGCTAAAGATTATTTGAAAAAGTTGGCGATAGTTTTGGGATCATTCAAGGTTTCGCCATTGAAGGAGAGTGAAGTTGATTCCCTTTTGTAGTTGACAAATTGAAAGAAGGACTTAGAATAAGATTGGCTTGCGTTTCGATCAAATGGCGTTCATAGAGCGACTTATCCAGCTCGATGAATTTCAGATAAATACCAATGTAGTTAGAATAGTCATTGGAGAATTGAGTACGAAGGAAGATTGCCCACAGTTTGTTCCTTGTGTTTCTCCTTGTGTGAGCCTGCGATTATATCAAGGAGGGGAGGTAGATAAATGTTTGGATCGGGAAACGGGCACATAAAGAGAAATAGAATTGAATATTTCTCTGTAGAAAATAGATATGGCGTTGTTTATTATAAGGCTGTCAAAATTGAAGGGGCCGAATCCTTTCCATTAAGTTGGCTCTCACATTGAACCACACGGGACATCCATAGTCAATAGGCTATGTAGCAGATTATCATTACTTTGCAATCAAGTTGGTTGATATGAAACAGCTATCTTGTCGGAAGCGCTCCGGGTCTTTGCCAGATTAGCAACCATATGTACATATGTCTAAATATTGATACTGGTTTGGTCAGACACTTTGGTTCGCTAGTGGATGCCCGTCTGGTCCAAAAACAGAGAATCTAGATTCTGATTTTTGAAAGTTGATTTTCAACTTCCAGTCATCACAATACTATTGAAGTTCTTCGCAATCACGCGGCAGAAAAGTAGCAACGTCGACTTCGATCGTTGTATACCTTTTAACTTGATCTATAGCAATTAAATCGCCGCATAAGCTATTGAATGGTAAGGGAAGCTATCAGATCACTCAAGTATATGCTAAAAAAATTAGTGAGTTTACCGTATTCTGTTGCAATCCATTGTTAATTTCAAATATTTGGGTAAAAGTCACGTTGGCAATTTTTACAACGAATTTTATACGACTGAGCTTGTGGTAAAGTCCTTCGTACCATACGGTGTCGAAAGATTTTTCCAAGGCAATCAGACAGGCACTCGTGCATTGGTTCTCCCATCTGTTCCATTGGATATCCGAACAAGGTCATGTCTCACTTTGAAACCGAATTGGATATCTGGAATAATTTTATTCTCTTCAACCCATTTAGGCAGGCCTCTATGAACCACCTTGTCATCAAACAGAACATGCTTTTTAAATCCCTTGCATCGACAGATGACATGGAAGAGACGGCTTATCAATTAACTCACTTATCTCATTTTTAAAAACAGCTGAGAACCCAAAATAGAAGCACACAAGCAGTGTGTGCCTTAGTGGCCAATAGAGCTAAACAAACAAGCAGTTTGACTGATTATAGATCTACTCTAACAAAGTACAACCTCGAACTGAGGAAATCCAAGAGAAGGTCTTGAATAAAATACTGCGAAAACATTGACTTGCTACCAACTGAGGTTTGACTCTATAAAGCGCTAGCCCAAGAGCATACAAATGGAAACGGGCTGCATCCCAAATCAGACGGTAGCCTCACTGTCATTTTCAGAGAAACCTGAAGACCTTGCATAAGGTACATTTTTCTAGTTCTTCTATCCAACAAATACCTTTTGATGCTCCAATGTGCGTGACAAACTGCATCCCATATTGTTAACCCATATTGTCCCAAGGTATTGAATTCATTAAAATTTGAATTTTTTTCTTATACTAATATAATATGCTTAATATACTAATTTTTAAAAAGGGGTTTCTTAAACAGGGAATTTTTTTTTGTGTTTTTATAATAATTTTCAGGACAGCACCTTAAATTGAGCGTTTGGAGAATATGCCAATGGGATTTATATGAAGAAATAATAAAGAGAACTTTTACTTGAAGTCTAAAAAGTCTCTGAATTGACATACTCTAATTTAAAAGGTTGAAAAAAAATGAATTATTTAGTAGTAGATATCGAAAGTTCGGGAACAATGTTGATGCAAATCAACTCCACGATATAATGTCCTTTTCATTAAGTTTGGTCTTGGCGACTTGGACTCGATTCATTTTGAAAGCGGAGAAGATGCTTTACCAAAAATAAGATACGTCCGAACTATGTATGTTATGTGTCTTGTAAAGGCCAAAATGTCGTGAGCATCTTTAGCTTGTCCTGCAGGTGAAAGTTGATACAGTTGAAATGCGTTGTTAACGCACACGTTTATAGGAAAAATCATCATTCGTGATGTCGATGATCAAGGATTTTGTTTCAATAAAGAAAAACACGACTTGCTCAGAGGCTTATTGACAGAAGAAGAAAGAAAAAAAATGTATTCACTTCATTGACATGATCGATGAGTGCGTTTCGCGCAACATCCTCCCTGAATACATTTTTTTTTTTTTTTTGATAACAATTCCAGCTTACAGTAATTTTGTGTCTACAACAATTTTCATAAAAAATATGTGTGGCAGAAGGCCCAAAAAAAAAAAACAATTTACATATCCATACCGAGACTTAACAATTTTGGTTTTGCTACAGGCTTAGTTAAAATATCTGCAGGCATGCTATCAGTCGGCACTTGATTGATACTGACATACTTTTCTTTAGCTGACTGAACAATGAACTTTGCTTTTATGTCTATATGTTTAGTTCTGGCTGAATAATTATTGTTTAATGCTAGATCAATCGCACCGCGATTATCACAATAAATAGCAATCGTTTTCGGCGCTTTCGGAATTAATTCGGCTCTGAGATATACCAGCCATTTTGCCTCTTGTATAGCTTCAGTCATTGCCATAAACTCCGCTGCGGTTGTCGACAACGCAATCGTCTGTTGCTTTCGTTGCTTTCGTGTTCGCCAAAAAATTGCCCCACCTTGCATTATGAATACGTACCCAGTTGTTGAGTTGCGATTATCCAGGTCACTTGCCCAGTCTGAATCACTGAAGCCAGCTAAATCAACAGATGACTTTGTGTAAGTGATTCCTCTTTCTGTTGTACCCTTCAAATATCGAAATACACGCTTCAACGCGATCCAATGAGCTTTGCCAGGGTTTTCAGTATACCTGCTAAGTAAATTAATAGCATAATTAATGTCTGGTCGAGTTACCTGAGCAGCAAATTGTAAGTTGCCAATTGCCTCTCTGTACGGAACATTTCTCATCTCGTATTGCTCTTCATGGGTTTTGGGACACATCTCTTCACTTAACTTTTGATTCAAATCCAAAGGTGTGAGAGTCGGGTTCGCATTACTCATACCAAAACGTGCGATGATTTCACTGATGTACTGCGACTGATCGATGGTAATAGAGCCATTTGGTTTGTTACGACGGACTCTGATTCCAAGAATTGATGACGTTTTTCCGAGATCTTTCATTTTAAAATACTTGTTCAGCTCAAATTTTAATCGCTTTTCTTGCTCGGAGTTGTTTGACAAAATCAACAGATCATCAACGTATACCGCAGCGATGAGCACGTAGCCGTCCGCCAACAAATGAAATATGCACTGGTCGACTTTTGAACGCTTAAGTTCAACCTTCAACAAAACTTTAGATAATGCAACGTTCCACAATCGGCTAGATTGTTTTAAGCCATAAATTGACTTTAACAGTCGACAATATCGATTCGAACCGTCATCGAACAGTTCCGGTTGTTGCATGTAAATCTCAGTGTCTAATTTACTATGCAAAAAGGAAAAGTTACCACATCCATCTGTGAAACTTTCAATTCAAATTTTGCTGCCATTGCCAGCAAAAATCTGATTGACGTGTACCGAACGACAGGTGAAAACGTTTCGTTGTAGTCAATGCCAGCGATTTGGGTAAAACCTTTTGCTACAAGTCTGGCTTTGTATCTTGCAAACTCTTCCATCGTTGTTGCGTTTGGTTTTAAACACCCATTTACATTTTACAGGTTTCTTTCCATTTGGCAGGTCGGCCAGTTCCCAAGTTTGATTTTCGGCAAGTGAGTCCATTTCTTCACGCATTGCCCTTTTCCAATGTTCACTGTCCTTGCTCGACAAAACTTGTTCAACAGTCGTTGGATCGCTTTCATTTATGGCAATACAGACATAATTCGGCTTTGGCTTGTCTGCATTTCGATTTGGCAGCTGTCGCTGAACAGTTTCTTGATTCAGAATCCTTCGTTCATCGGGTGTCAGTGTTTGTTGTTCCGGATCGAATATACTACCATTTAGCTCATCAACAAATGAGTCTTCAATTTTGATGACTTGGTCATTGGTTGGTTCACCAAGTCGTACAGAAGCGTCTACTTCTGGTTGTTCAGTAACAACAGTTTGAGATGATGCAGTGCTTGAGGAATCATTTAATTCATCTTCCTCCCTTGATTCGAAATCACTGCTTTCATTTTCCACATGTAACGGTACAACATATTGATTAGTATTATTGGATTCCAAATCAATTACCTGTTTGACCGTTTCATTTTCGATGAATGTCACATCTCGGCTCACGATGAGTTGTTGTATAATTTATATGCACTTTGATCACTCGCATATCCAATGAAAATGTATTCAATTGCTTTATCGTCCAGCTTTTTTCGTCTGACGTTAGGCACATGTGCAAATGCTTTGCATCCAAATACTTTCAAAAAATTCAGATCAGGTGCTTTTCCGCTCCACGCTTCATCTGGACTGATTTTACCACCTCGACATGGCACACTGTTAACGACTTTGACTGCTGTCATCAATGCTTCCGCCCAGAAGCCCTTTGATAGTGATGAATCAATCAACATACATCTTATTCGATCAAGTAGCGTACGATTCATTCGCTCAGCACTGCCATTTTGTTGTGGCGTATATGCTGCTGATGTTTGATGCAGTATTCCTTTCTTAGCACAAAAATCTTTCATTGTTTTGTTCACAAATTCTGTTCCATTGTCGCTTCTGAGAATTTTCAGTCTTTGGCCGGTTTGGTTTTCTGCAATTTGCACAAATCTAACAAAACAATTGAACACTTGTTTTTTGCTTTTTAATGCATAAGCAAACACTTTTCTTGTGAAATCGTCTATAAAGGTTACGAAATAGCGACAACCACCTATCGACTTCACTAGCATATCCAATTCACAAACGTCTGAGTGCACTAATTCCAATGTACGGTTTGCTCTTGTGCCTCCTTTCGGAAAATGTAGGAGACACTGTTTACCTTTAACACAAATTTCACATTTGTTCGACCGCAATTGGTTAATTTTATTGTGATTACTGCTTAGAAATTTCATATTTTCAAAACTGACGTGTCCGAGGCGGCTATGCCATAAACGTAGTTCACTATCGCTATTTGTTTTTGAAACTTTCATGTTTTCGGCCAAAAACGATTGACTTTGAATTGGTACATCAAGTTTAAACATATTGTCAATTAAGCTGCCTGTCGCAATAACTTTCTTTTTGTCATTGATGACCTTACAACCGAGATCATTGAATACCATTTCATTCCCTTTTTTGACAATTTGACTCACTGAAAGCAAATTCGTACACCTATTCCTGGAATGTGTTGTACGCCACCAAGCGTAATGTAATTTGTTGAACCGTTTAATACAATTTTCTGTTCAATGTCACCGGCTTTTTCCACTAACAGCTTCTCGCTGTTTGCGCAAATTACACTGTTTCCATTTGGTTTCACTGTATTTTTCATCGATGTATCATTGTTTGTCATATGTGCCGTCGCTCCGCTGTCAAAATACCAACCAGTGGACGATGATTTTCGTGCAACAAACGAACTATAAAGCACTGTTTTATCATTTTTTTTTCTTGGGCATTGACGTTTAAAATGGGGTCCACCGCATTCAAAGCATTTTACTTTTCTTTCTTTATCTTTTTTGTATGACTTTTTTCGTGCTGTGAGTGCCGTTTGAATGTCACTTTATTCGAACTCAACTTCTTGAAGTAAAATGTTTTTGACGTAATCAACGGTGATATCTTCACCTTTTGTTTCAATGCTCATAACCATCGGTCTAAAATCCTCTGGTAAACCGCACAACATAATTGCACCAGCAATTTGTTCGTCAATTTTAAATCCAGCTGATTTGATTTTTGAATGTAACGATAGATATTGTGTAACATAACTTTGCATTGATTTCAACGAAATCCACTGTTTGAGCAATGTTACCTTTCGAACGATGCTTTTGTCTTCAAATGCTGATAACAGTGAATCCCATCCATCTTTTGCATGTTCACAGTTTTCCAAATGAGTGTATACACTTGAATCCACTAGCAAGATCAATTCAGCCAATGCTTTTTCATCTTTTGCCAAATTTTCTGTTGATGTTGTCCCTGTGACTGATGTTTCACAAAATTTCCATAATCCTTTTGTAATTAAATGCGCTTTGGCACCGACCTTCGAAATTGCAAAACTTTCTCAGCCTTTCAATCGATCGAACGGCAATTGTACATTCATTTTTGTTTCAATAAAGAAAAAAAAATTACAATAGAAGCCTAACCTCAACAAAGGCTTTGATGCCGATCAGATGAAAAATAAAGGAATATATCAAAACTTCGCAAGATAATTACAAAAATGAATCCTTCTTCTTAACGTGCAGAAATTACCGAACCTTGTTATTTAAAACTCAAGCAAAAGGCCCATAACCTGATGTCGATGATCAAGGATTTTGTTTCAATAAAGAAAAACACGACTTGCTCAGAGGCTTATTGACAGAAGAAGAAAGAAAAAAAATGTATTCACTTCATTGACATGTTCGATGAGTGCGTTGCGCGCAACAATTCGCCAGTACCATCTCTTGAACCTTACCGCGATTCTATAATTCCTAACGTTTTGATTCACCCATGAATTTGTTGTATAGTTGATAGCAATGGGGTTGATTGATGTCTCCTCTTTTATTGTTGCACCAACGTATTACCTTACCAAGTGACTGAACATCGCTTTTCGTTGATATTATTGTCATTATAACGTACCAAAATGGTGTTGAAGTTTACATCCGTAACTGGCACAGCTTGCTTTATCTCTTTTATATCGTTCAACGACCCTCCTTCAAGTTTATTTGCCCGTAACGTTCCCGTGACATCGTGTCCCATTTGTTAAGACTTAGATAGATGTTTGTCCCCAGAAAAATACTTTAACCACCTGTCACTCATCATGCTCCACAGAGGTCTTATTTTGGCAAATTTGTCATCGGGAAGGAGACAATAATCATAGGCATGAAAATAACGCAAAAGCTCTTCAAATCGATTAGGAATCATACATGAAGCAAGTCATCTGGTCCCAGTACAATTTATATAGTGAAGTGTTATTGTAACCCGATAAAAGCAGAATACCCACAAAGTTTTTAACTTCTTCAGGTGTAATCCGGAAATTGACTTGACCTTTCGCTATTGCATTTTTTCTGTACTAGATGTACTACATCTTAAAAAAAATTCTATAGGATCATGTTCATCTAAAACGAAATTTGGCACAGTTGACTCCCTTTTGGCCTTTGGAGTGTGTCCATTTCCTACTCACGACAATTTTAGATTTATTAGCAGGCGGTTCCTGAGACGAAGGAGTCGATGGTGGGTTCTCTTAATCATCGTGGCTCATGAATGGAGTTCCTTCGACGGTTTTCAGCGACTCCTGAACTCATGGTACCTGGCCCCGTACCTCAGCTTCACCCATAATTGTCGGCCAGTAAGGTTGCAAATATCCCCTTAATCCTCATCTCCGCTCTCTTCACTACTCAAATCGTTGTTTTCCGGTGGTGTAATAAATATATCTGCTAAAATTATAGGACTATCCTTCTCTAGAGCTGATATAATCTCATTAACATATAACCTGGAAAGAAAATAAGAAATACGATCAAAACATAAAATAATATATATGGCATGAATGGTGCCTGCTATTCCCAGTGCACCTCAAATGAGGCGTCATGTAAAACTAACAAAATATATGTATATAAAAATAATAAGATGTCATCGTTATCAATATACTGAATAGAAGTTAGAAGTACAACAATAAAAATAACAGTATTTATATAATTTCACAAAACCACATATTTATGTAATAACTAATATTGGCCGAAATTCATTTATTTTCACCAATTATTATACTACTATAAAACAACTGACGGGCGTTTAAAGTATCAACGACTACTATCTCATAGACATATGTACACATCTGGAAAACGAAAATTATTCGAATTTATCTAGATAAGATTAGATATTTGACGTTAAAATATTAGTGCACATCAAATGAGGTCTAGGATATTATGGGTTAAATGGGCAATCGGTTCATTTAAACTTTACAGAGTTTCAGGTAATTCCTTTGGTGTCATTCCTTTTATACTCAAGAAAAGCCTAGACATCATCCTAGCACCACTGATATTTTATTTATTTTTTTATTATTTTATTTATTTATTTTTATTTATTTACTACCTGACCCGGCAGACTTAATAAACTTTTGTATAAAATAAACTTAAAACAAACAAAAGCAATCCGTAATTAATACAAAAAATGATCGGTATAAATGAAGTTTTATTATTATTTTCGATTAATTACATATGATATTGCTAACTTACAAAACAGAGTTTTCCTGATATACTGGCTATTTATAAGGTTTCAATTTGATATTGACAGACATACACAGTTATGATACACTCTGGTAATCAATTTAAAGCTTTCTGATAAACTATATTTTTTGTTTTGTTTTGTGGTGCGAAAATAAACAAAGATGACGGTTTTCCGATGCGCGAACACGCGACGTATAATTGTCCATGCGCTAAACTCCAAATTGATTCCGCAAACTTCCAACGACTGGCCTTGCGATTTATTTATGGTCATCGCAAAGGCCAGACGTACTGGAAATTGTAGACGTTTAACATCGAATGGTAAATCCATTGGAATCATCGGTATACGCGGGATCAAGACATCCTCTCCTTTGTATTTTCCCTTTATGATTGTTGCCTCAATGACGTTATTCATCACCTTTTTCACAGCCAGTCTTGTTCCATTGCACAGTCGAAGTTGATTAATTATAAAAAAAGAAAATGGCACCAAGAGGAAAGGAGTTGAGCAAAGATTTAAAAGAATTAATAATAAAACACTTTTTGGAAGACATGTCAGAGCGCGAAATTAGTAAAATTGTAAACAAAAGTTCATCAACAGTCCACAAAATAATAACAAAATACAAAAACACTGGCAATATTCAAAATAATAGACGATCCGGAAGACCTCGCAAATTTACTGCACAGGAAAATCGGCTTATAGTTAGAAAAGTAAAAAAAAATCCCAAAATTAGTGCCCCACGGATATTGACTGACATCACTAATCAAACGGGTAAATCATGCAATCCCCAAACGATTCGTCATGATGCCGGTTATTATGGTCGAAACGTTCGGAAGAAACCCTATATAAACAAAGTCAATCGTCAAAAACGACTTCGGTTCGCTAAAGGGCATCAGCATTATGGCGCAGACTTCTGGAACACCGTTATTTTTTCTGACGAAAGTAAATTTAATATTCGCGGTTCAGATGGGCGTGAAAAAGTTTGGAGGAAAAAAAATACAGAGCTTGATCCTATCAATATGTCAGGAACAGTAAGGCATGGTGGGGGAAGCGTGATGGTATGGGGGTGTATGACAGCATCTGGCGTCGGGAATTTAGTTTTTATTGAATCTATAATGGATAGATATGGCTACTTAAACATTTTAAAGAACAATTTACAAGAAAGCGCCAGAAAGTTAGGTGTTGAGAGGTCATTTGTTTTCCAACAGGACAATGACCCAAAACATACTTTTCGCGTTGTCCAAGAATGGCTGTTATATAACGTTCGGACGCAGCTGAAAACACCACCACAGTCACCGGATCTAAATGCAATCGAACATCTATGGGAGCATCTTGACCGAAAAATTAGAACATATTGTTATACAAGGCCACCTATTAAAGAGTAGCATCCACAGCCTATCAGCGCACTAGACTCGTTTGTACAAACAAACAAGTCTAGCCTGCGCTTCTGATAAGGCTTATCGCTCTTGGCGCCTTCCTCCGACTTCGACTTCCTCTAAGCCGAAGCGGAGAATACTCCTCCTTTTTCATTTGGAACCTTCCGAAGAGTCAGACGTGGCTAGAACAAAGCGTGAACTGTGTAAACCTTATTATTTTACATTCATTAAATAAAGGTTGTAATTCGGCGGAATTAATTTTCTTCCTTTCCTTGTTTTGCCTCATGTACTCGCATAATCTAATATCAATAAAACTATATGATATAAAGACCAAGGATGAATTAAAACGTGTTCTTCAAGAGGAATGGTCTAAAATTGATCAAAATGTGACTAAAAAGTTGGTGGATTCAATGCCTTCACCCATGAAGGCAGTTATAAAGGCTAAGGGCTACCCAACAAAATATTAAATAAAATAAATACTTTCTTAATTAATAAAAATCGTTCATTAAACTTGTGTTTCTTCTAAGTGCTTACTTACTTTTGTGACGTAAAAAAATGCATATATTTGTAAACGGTGATCGAGTTCATATGGTGAACGAAATTTACCGTAATTTTTGCTCCGTAAACATTGTGCAGATGCCAAATGATATTCTGAATACAGGGTGGCAGCAATATTCTTCACGGGGATTTATATTTTTAGAATTATACGCGATATCAACAGGTGCTTACTTACTTTTGTGATTAACTGTATAAGATTTAACACGTTGATTGCCAGTGTATCACCGGTGATCACAACAAAAATCTTTCAATACATGTTAGGATGAATTAACGGCTGAGATATTTTGTACCAGTAATAGTAGGCATGTTAGGACATGTTTAAACATGTTGTTTCATAGTGAACACCGGTGATACATTTCTGCTTAAAACTAAAATTTTTCAATTTTTTTGCGACGGCAGAAGTTATTCAGACCGAAGTTAGTGTTCGGAGTGGACGTGCTTTTGTATTTTGCGGTTTATATTAAGAATTAGTTAAGAAATGGATCCCGAGGAAATTGCTGAAGTGCTGGAAGCGTCAGAAAGTGATAGTAGTGATAGATCGATTGACTTTAGTGCGGATGGGGACGACCTTTACATCCCGGATTACGATAGTGATACCAGTGAAAACATTTTTGAAGAAAATCGGCAAGGAAATCGACAAGTCCAACCAGCAGTCTCTTATATTACAACAGAAGGAACTTGTGGAGAAATTCCGGTCATTTGGGACTCTCCTGCAACTGGAAATAGTTTAAAACAGTTCTCAGAAAGCACATTAAAGCACATCAACCCGGTTTACTATAAGAATATTACAAACAATTTTTGACTGATACGATTTAAGATATGATTGTTGAAGGAACGAATAAAAGTGCGAACAACTATGTATATCGGTCCAGAAATCGAAGGAGCAGTAAAATGAATCAGTGGAAGGATACTGATCGTAAGGAGATTATGGAGTTTTTGGCCTTAATCATGTATGTATATGGGTGTAGTAAAATATCCTTCGATCGTAGATTATTGGAAGCAGACAAAATTATTTGCAAATTCTTTCTTTCCACACGTTATGCCACGCAATCGCTTTGAAACTTTGTTGTGATTCATACACTTCGAAAATAGTGAACTATCATTTCAAACATCATCTAAAACTTTTAAAGTTGATAAAATTGTTCACGAAGTAATTGGAAACTTTAAAAAACACAGGCCAGCCGGCAAGAATGATAGTTGATGAGAGCATGATCCCTTTCTGTGGTCGCTTAGGATTTCGACAATATCTTCCAGGGAAAGCAAGTAAGTATGGTATTAAGGTGTTGAAACTAACGGATACTGATGGCTATGTTTTTAATTTGAAATTATACACTGGAAAGACAGATAGAACAACAGGTCTATCCCTTTTAACCAATGTTTGCATTCAACTAATGGAGGGTTACTTTGGAAAAAACCGAACTCTAACAATTTTTATACTTCTATTGAATTGGCTAATGTTTGTCTTAATAGAAAAACGCATACATATACAAGGAACATTGCGAAGGAATAGAAAACGCTTGCCTAAATAGACTCAAACTTTGAAAAAAGGGGAATGTATTTCTAATGAAAAGTCTGGTATAGTAGTTGGATACTGGAGAGATAAAAGAGAAGTACGCTTTTTATCCACAACTCATACTGGTGCACTGTGCCTTCAGGAAAAAATAACAAGATAGGTGAAGATATTCTCAAACCTGACATATTTTTGGAATATAAGAAGCAAGGTACACATTTCATAAGTTTTGTTAATTGTTGTAAGCAATTTTTTAAACTTTTTTTTAAATTTAGGTATAGACTTAGCTGATCAATTGGCAAGTTACCTTAGTCCTCTCCGCAAGACTATCCGTTGGCGCTAATAGTTGCTTATATATTATACAACCAAAACAATCCGAAAATGAAAATAGCTGACTTTCGCGAAAATAAAATTCTGTATTTGAGTGGTCAAGATGATTTATTTATTACCCGAAGACCTCAAGAAACAAAACATATTTTAACAATATCAACGGCACTCACAAAAGACGGAAGACGAAAGAGACAACGATGCGAAAAATGCTATGCCGTGTTAAAGTTTACAACAGAATTTGCGAGGAAGAAGGCAAAGCTTGTAGATACATTTTGTTCAGAATGACTTCATAATCCATTTCTATGTCACAACCATTTTTAAGACATCCATTAAGGCTCACTAGACCAGATTTTTTATTAAAATAATATCAATAACTTCATTATTTTTTGTTCTTTTTATTCCAATAGTGTAAAGTACAACGTCTCTTTTTTTATGCAATAAAATATATTTACTTTTGAAATAACTTTATAAATTCATTTAATTTCTTCTCGCTTTTGTGGTAGAACCAAAAATCTAGAGGTCTATGAGTGTATCACCCGTGATACATTGGCCTCTGGGGAATGATTTTTGTTGTGATCACCAGTGATACACTGGCAGCCAAGGTGTTAAATACCTTATATAAATTCACTTATACTTCACAATTTGGAATAACATAACAATTGACATAAAAGGTATGAAATATAAGAAAATTCAAATGGCATTCTATATTTTTTATACATAAGTAATAAAAATATAGTCGAGTGCCACATCAATGTTTAATTTGACAATATAAATTTGATGCATTTGGGTGGGGTGACCCTTGCGATACAAAACTCAAGAATTATGATATATACATATATTGTATATATTAAGATTATCAAACAGAACATAATTACTTTATAACTTCATATAATAAACAATATAAGCTAAGATTTAAATTAAACCAGATTGTCAGAAAGAAGAGATTCCATGCCAGAAAAATTAAAATTGAGTAGGGAGTTTACTAGTTTAAGGATTGTTCCTGGTACAGTTGTTTTCCTGAACGACAAAGGAAGTTTATTGAATATACGATGAGACGAGATATAATAAAAATTGCGAAAGGCAGTAGTATGGAAAGAAGGCATAGAAACAGAGTACGAAAAGTATCCACGTAAGTTGTAATTTGACATTAAATGAAAATTCCGAATTACAGATTAAAAAAAAACACTTCAGAACCTTAAAGCAGGACAGATGATGAACAGGAAGAATTTTTAAGTCATAAAACAAAGGATAACTAGGATGACGCACAGGTTGACGGCATACTATTTGTATAATATATTTTTGTTACAATACTAGAGAATTTATTTTATTCTTAAATGTACCTCCCCAACAAACAATACCATATTGGAGTTTGGATTGAAAAATACCATAGTGGATAGTTTTCAAGAGCATTTCGGAACAGATATTACGCAAATAGAGAAAATGCCTAAGTGTAGAACGACAATAACTCCTTAAAGCATCAACATGTTTCGAGAAACAAATTTTCGAATCAATGATAAGCCCAATTTATTTAAACTCATCGACGATCTCGATTTGAAAGCATTTATCACTGCAGCTTAAGTAGGAGAAAATAAACCAGACCTATAATTGTAAATATTAAGTTCAAATTTTCGGCACTCCGGTGAGTGAAAGTAAATATTAACTTCAGGATCCGGTTATGTTGACAAACTAAAGAACATTACCTTAGTCTCGGCACTTATGACCAAGTTGTGTTTGGAGAACCAAATTCTAAGAAGATAAAGATCCATATTTATATCAGGTCTAGGAGACTATCGGAACCATATGAGAAACCTATACCATCTGCAAATGCAGTTGGTGTACCTTTGAACTTAAGTGGAAACAGAGAGTTTATATATATAAGAAAAAAAAAATGGGGCCTAATACAGAGCCTTGAGGCACACCTAGTTTTAAAAACATAAGATCACTCTTATTTCATGAATTTTCACTCCTTGTGACCTATTATTTAAGTACGAACTAATCCATTTTCACATCAATCCTCGAAATCCTGCTTTTTCAAGTTTATTGAGAAGAATGAGGTGATCGACCATATCAAACGCATTCGAGATATCAACAAAAAAACCAGCAGTAGCCTTCTTATTTTCCAGGTTGAACATCACTTGGCCACAAAATTGTAAAAGTGCATCTTCGCTTGATTTACCTTGAAAGCCAAATTGTAATGGGTTAAAAAACTTAGTTTTTAAAAGATAACTCACTATCCTACTTTTTTATATTAGCTTTTCGAAGATTTTGCTTATAACTGGAAGGAGAGAGATATGTAGGCCTATAGTTACACATTTCAATAGTAAAGTCCTTTTTATATAGCGGAATAACATCTGCACACTTAAGTTCATCAGGAAAAACTTCTCCAAAAATTCGACGATTAAAAATGTGAGACACGACGTCTATTATATAAAATGCAACTTTTTTAAAAAAGAGACCTGAAACATCATCAGCACCACAAGAATTTGAATTTTTTAAAGTGCCCAGTACTTTTAAAACTTCAAGTGGAGTTATGGGATTATATACGAATCTGTTACAAGAAATCGGGTCTTCAGTAGACAAACAGTTGTGACAAATAGGTTGAATGGGATCTGGTTGCAAGTTGGTAGCTATATTAATAAAAAAATTATTAAAAGCATCACCAATGGACGGTTTGTCAGAGACAATATACATATTCATCGATACGAATAACAGTCGGTATTTTTATTTTTCATTTTTTATTTTTTAATTCATTTTTATTTATAGGTCTTTGATCTATCTTATTCTAGACCAAAATGTTTAAAACTATCTTAACTATCCTTACTAATTTAGGAATTTTACTGACCCTAGGCGGGCACTCTAAAACAAACTGAATAATTTTAACATATGCCTTCCGACTATTATATAATAATAATAACTTACAATTAACATTATTATAATTAAGTTAAGCTAAGAAAATTTTTTTTTTTCAAAAAACTTAGCATATGATAATTTTTTATACATATTTATATAAGCCTTAAACCTAAAAATATCTTATTCTAACTTAACTAATATATATATATAATATATTTTATATATATGTATGTATGTAGGAATAAGTTAAACAAGGACAGGATTTAGTATGTAATTTTAATTGATTGAAAAATTAATTTAGAACAAATGAAAAACTTAGTTAACTTATAGTTCAAATGGAAATAATTGGATCGGCTTTACTGCTTGACGGCTGGTGTATCACTCACTGACTCGTTATGTTGCCAGAACGAATGTGTGCAAAGAAGAAAGGGACATCCCGTTGCCCTACATCCGGCCATCCTGCATTTCATCCGCCTCGGATGAAGGGTCGCTTTCGATGTTTGATTTACTGTCATTTCGCCATGGCTTCATGAAATCACAGCTGGTGGTAGTGTGACTTGGTCCTTCATGTGTTGCTACTTTCTTCACCGAATAACGTCCAGCTCTTCCTTTTGAGACAATTTCATATGGACCTAGAAAATCAGAGAATAGTTTGTTACCCACCCCAAACTGTGTTCTTTTAATAGCGACAATATCCCCAACTTGATACTCTACAGCAGTTTTTCTTTTGCGATTAAAAGTTCGTTTGTTTTCAGCCTGTATATTTTCGATTTGTTTTCGGGCAGCAAACCGTATATTTTCTCTCTCATCATCATGCTGTTTCAGAAGTTCCAGCTTTACTATCTCGAATATTTGGACGTCATCTTTTTTCCGCATTGGTACGCCAAACATTACCTCAAACGGTGTTCGTTGAATTGACCTCTGTAGCGTACTGTTTATCGCGATTTGTACCCTCGGAACGAACTTATACCATTTGTCGGGTGAGTCGACTGCCAGTCTCCTGAGAACTTCAATTACTATGCGGTTTGACCGTTCCGCTTGACCTTTACCCCTCGGTACTCCAGTGGTGATGAAAATATGTTCAATATTTTGTTCCGCACAAAATTCTTTGAAAACGTTTGAACAGAACGCGCTACCTCGATCCGTAATAAAACGCCTAGGATTTCCAAAATGTTGTTGCAGCTCCATAATTTTTCGTAAGGTTTCTTCAGCAGATAAAGTTTTCGTTGGAAATATCCAAATGTACTTTGAAAACCCATCGGTGACCGTCAGAATGTACTTGTATTGTTTCGTTGTCGCATCCATTGGGCCAACATGATCAAGGTGGAAAGTGTCAAGTGGTTTATCCCCTTTGTCCAACTGATGAATGAATCCTTCTTGCTTGCCGGGTTTTCTATTAGCTAATAAACATTTAACGCAGTTGCTGATGCATCGTTGTACTTTTTCCTTCAGTTTGGGTATAAAAAATTCCTGAGAAATTAAATGCATTGTTTTCTGTGTCCCAAAATGACCTTCATCGTGCTTCATTTTTATTATTTCTGCCTCCATACATCTTTGAACAACAACCCACCTTGAACCTGAAAATCATCGAAGGGTTTCTCCTTGAGAACTGTTTTTACGGAAGATATAAAGTCGTCTGCATCCTGAGCCTTTCTTATACGAACCAAGAGCTCCTGCTGAACTATGTACACAACTGGTGATCGACTTAACGAGTCCACGTGAGCCATTTTTGTTCCAGCACGATGTTCCACTTCGTAATTGTAGTCCTGCATGTACATTATCCATCTTCTAACGGAGTTGGGCAAGTCCTTCCTATTTATTGTCTGTCGAAAAGCTGCACAATCAGTCACAACCTTAAATTTAGTGCCAAGTAGATATATACGAAATTTTTCTAATGCTTTAAAAACAGCGAATGTTTCCAAAACGTAACTATGTCATTGTTGTTCTGTGTTGTTGTTCTTATGACTGTAGTATATTACAGGATGTAGTTGATTATCATCACCTCGCTGTAAAAGGATTGCTCCTATCCCTTCTTGGCTCGCATCGGTGTGTACCTCCGTGTAAGCCCCTTGTTGATAGATATTAAGTACTGGTTTGGTTGTAAGAGCCAGCTTCAATGCAGCGATTGCCTGTCTTTGTGGAGCTGAAATAATAAATTTTGAATTTTTCTTTGTTAGTTCCGTCAAAGGCTTAGCCAGAACTGAATATGACTGGATAAAACGTCTAAAAAATCCGGTTAGGCCGAGAAATTCTTGCAGCTTTTTCAAGGTCTTCGGCTCTGGGAACTTAGCCACAGCTTGATTTTTTTCTACTGATGGACTCACTGTACCATTTTCGATCACATGTCCTAAGAACGTCACTTTCTGCTGAAAAAACTTACACTTAGCCCAGTTAAAATGTAATCCATTCTCTGCTGCGGTTTCGAGCACTATGTTTAGTTTATATATATTTTCAGTGACATTCTTTGCTGATATGATGAGGTCGTCCATATAGGTGTAAACGATATTCTTATTAACCAATTCACGGAATACAAGATGGATGTAGCGAACAAAAACTGCCGGAGCATTTGACAATCCGAATGGTACTCGGTAGTGGTGCAATGGTAATCATCACCGACTGTTAAGCGGAAGGTCTGTAGTTCAAGTCTGACCATAGCCAAGAAAAATTCCTATACGGAAAAAACCCATGCAACAACACCAGTTGTGAATGAGAGATGATCAAAAAATGCTGACGAAGGCATAACACTCGCAGTATAAGATCACTTCAAAATTCATACTCTGCGTGTGCATTTCCAATATAAGATCTTAATGGCATGGAATAAAGTTACTGTAAAACTACAATCAACGCGACAAATTCAGTCGAATCTCTCGAATCCCAAGACAACCACCCCCGGAGAGTAGTGAACGAACATCTTCGACACAAACCATCTGCACCCCGTCCAGGTTGTGTGACAAACATCAAAAGAGCGTAACTCTTGAACCTGCACGAATTATAAAAAAAAAAAAAAAAAAAAAACTCGATTAAATTCAAATTCCCCATCGCTTGTAACAAAAGCTGTAAATTGTCTGCTGCTGTCTTCAACGGGAACATGGAAATAACCATTCTTGAGGTCTAATGTAGTATATACTTTACCACCTTGTAAATTGTCCAAAACACTTTCGATCAATGGAAGCGGGAATCGATCCTTAATTGTTTTCTTATTAAGACGGCGATAATCGATACATACCCTCGGTGAGCCATCTTTCTTTGCTACGACAACGACTTGACTGGCGAATGGTGAGCACGATGGTCGAATGATGTCATCTTTAAGCCACGATTCAATCTGCTTTTTGACTATTTCTCTCTCGTTAATTGGGAGACGGCGTGGGGGTGAGTAAGTTTCGGAGTTTCATCAGTTAAATGTATGGACATTTTAATAGGACAGCTACTTACGGTTTTTGGTTTATAGGTAGATATTATTTTTTTCACCTCAGATGCATATTGAAAGGGGATGTCAATGTCGTTACTTCCATCTGCTTCGATATTCATAATATAATTTTCGTCTTCCTTCTGATAAAAAGTTGCTTCTCCATCAACAATAATTACTTTTGCTTTTGCTATAATATCTCTTCCAATAATAGCATCAACTCGAATACAATCATTAGGGACCACGTTTATGATTCCTTGTAAGTTCATATTGTCGATTTTCAAATCTGCTTCAAAACTTCCTAAAGTACCGTACCGACCCGAACCCAACCCAATTAAATGTATAGTATTTTTCGTTAACGTTGTTGTTTCACCCAGATTAGCAAAACAGTCTTTTCTTAATAAAGAAATCTCGGCACCGGTGTCAATTAATGCCTGGCATGAGTTACCGTTTATACAAATTTGCTTCGATTTTATCACGGAAAATACGTTGGCTGCTTTAAACGAAGGATTAGTTGACGAACAGTTTTTCGACATGTGACCCGTCCCGTTGCACTTGAAACATTTCATTTCAGATCGGCAGTCTTTTCGTTGATGCTCGGAGGAACCGCAATTGTAACAGTGCAAAATGTTAGAAGCGCGTGACTTTTTGGTGTTGTTATGCCCGTTATTTTTCCCTACCCAATATCTACCGTTTCCGCTAAAACTACCGCCAACTTTCGATTTAAATTTCACAAAAAGCTCATATTTCTCGAATAGTTCCGTTAGTGTTTTTGCACCGTACAAAATTATTTTATGATCTTCACGATCAACAATTCCATTCGTTATGTACGTAATCAGCGAAATATCATCAACATCAGCTAAATGTCCAATTTCTCTCATTTTATAAACATATTCCCGAAATGTTTCATCTTTTTTCATTTTGCAATTTTGAAGACGCATGTAAACGTCAGCTTTACAATATGATCTTTCAAATTCCGCTTTAATTATATTTTTAAAATCGTTAAATGATTTACACATACACGTTCTCATAAAAGATTTCGCAGGCCCCGTCAATTGTCTTCTTGCATATATTAATTTTTCAAGTTCCGACCAATTTAAAAGAAGCGCGATTTCCTCGAATTCTACTAGCCACGCGGTTATCGATGAGTTTTCGTCGCCACTGAACTTAGAAATGAGATTGTCTACGTCTTCTACCGAAAAGCGAACATGTGGTGCAGCGTTTGCGAGGTTATTACACGAATCTTTACTTGTTCCAGGTTTTGCAAGTTTTATTGCCTCTTGTGCATCTCGTAGACGTTCAAATAAAACAGCTTTGACTCCATTTGTGTCCAATCCTAATTTAGATAATTCAGCTTTCAACTGGTCCACGGTCCAGTTCTCCATTTCGTAATTACTTTGCTTAAGTCAAATTAATTATGAAGAACAGATGAGTTGAGCCCCCAAATATGTAGGAATAAGTTAAACAAGGACAGGATTTAGTATGTAATTTTAATTGATTGAAAAATTAATTTAGAACAAATGAAAAACTTAGTTAACTTATAGTTCAAATGGAAATAATTGGATCGGCTTTACTGCTTGACGGCTGGTGTATCACTCACTGACTCGTTATGTTGCCAGAACGAATGTGTGCAAAGAAGAAAGGGACATCCCGTTGCCCTACATGTATATACATACATATATATATATATATATATTTAATTTTTATATATATATACCTTTTTGTGTTTTTATTCAGCCTTGAAGAGGCTGAAGCTATTGAAGTGTCCACTGACGCAGCTCCTCCCAGCCACCAAAAGCGTTGATGTTGGCGGACTAGAGAGGCGCTCGGGCTCACTGAGCGCGACATCGGGTCCGTAGAGGAATCGCCGTTCCACGGAATTGCGACATCCATAGGCAACCATGGGCCTGATTAAGGCCATGTAGCAGATTATCTTCACCCTGGAATCAAGTTGACTGCAATAAAACAGCCATCTTGTCAGAGCGAAAGCACCTCGGGCCCTTGCCAGAGCAGCATCTACATGTTTGTCAAAATATAGATACTGGTCTAGCCAGATCCCAGGGTATCTGACTACACTTTGTTTCGCCAGTGGGCGTCCGTCCTGTCCAAGAATTGAAAACCCGCGCCAATTTTTTCTAGTGTCTCGAGAGTCCCTAGACAAAGGCGTTCTGAAGAAAATAGTTTTTGATTTCTGGTAGTTGATTTTCAACTTCCAGTCATCACAATACTGCTGAATTTTTTCGAAGTCACGCTGCAAGAGAATGACAATGACGTCGATCGTTGGACCTGATCTGTACGCGATTAAATCGTCTGCATACGCTATTGAATGGTGAAGAGAAGCTTTCAAATCACTGAAGTAAATGCTGAGAAGGATTGGCGAATTCACCGTACCCTGTTGCAGTCCGTTATTAATATCAAATGTGTGGGTAGAAGTCACGTTGGCAATTTTCACTACGAACTTTCAAAAATGTCAAATGTCAAAAATCATATATAGCAGTGGTTTACTTATGCCCAGCCGACTGAGCTTGTAATAAAGACCTTCTAGCCATACGGTGTCGAAGGCTTTTTCCAAGTCAATCAGACAGGCACCCGTGCATTGGTTTTGGCATTTATTCCATTGGATATCCGACACAAGCTTCGACGCGGCATGAATAGTGTCATGCCCCGCTCTGAAACCGAATTGGTTATCCGGGATGATTTTATTGTCCTCAACCCATTTAGACAGGCCCCTATGGACCACCATCTCGAAGACTTTGCTGTTACTCGGAAGGAGACTTATCGACCGGAGATTTGCCGGGTTAGAGGTGTCCTTATCTCTCTTGGGGATTGGTTGCACCACCGCTGTCTTCCAGTGCACTAGATAATATGCATTATTCAGTGCATTGTTGAACAGGATGGTGTACCTCTCTACAACCATGGGTGGAAGGTGCTTAAGCACAACATTGGATATACCGTCGATACCCGCGGATTTTTTCCTTTTCAATGACTGAAAGATTATCTGGAGATCTACAGTCGAAATGAACAGGGTATTAGCCCCTTCATTATTGACGGCATTATTTGCCATGAAATCGTCATCGAACCTGGTAAAACCAAGATTCTCGGATCGCCAAAGATCGATATCATTTCTAAGGTAGGAGTCATGAAGTAAAACTCTGTTTTCCAATCGTGGTTTGAGCGAATGCTATCATTCACCTTGTACGCTTCCTTCCAGGAATTGTATGTCTTCCAGACAGCCCCCATTGTCGCCACCTTCTCCACTAACCCTCTCAAGCACGAAAAAGTCGTCATCCAGGACGGCGCTCTCTGGATCGATGCTAACTGTTCGTAGCAAACGTTCATTATCTGATGTTCTCGGAAGCTTTAGATCCTGAATGTCATTCTGATTGTTTCTCCGAAATATTTTATTTATTTGCGGGAACATACTCTCGCTGTTGGATTTTACAGCACGAATTCTGTTGTTCCAATACAAACTTACAGATATTCTGTAACTCTCTTTGATCAACTGTTGGAGATTTTTAATCAGTGACTTCAGTGTCCTGACCTCCGAGTTTTGTCTGTCGGTAAACCGCCTGTACAAGAGTTTGAGCATTGTCAGGAGTATACTTTTTTGTCTGTGCAGTGCGTCGATTGTCGCGTTTCGGTACACGTTTGTAGTATTATTATGTCGTTGACGTGGTATTGTACTGTCCATCGTCTGCTTAATTATATCGTCCATTTGTTTGAGGTACCTGTCAATCTCTTAATTTGACACATTCCTATTAGATGGTGGGAAGGAGGCGCTTGAAGCGAGCGCTCTCGTCAGGGAATTGGCGAAGCGTGGCCAACGCGCCCTACTGTAATCATAGGGGTGCGTGTGGACGTACTCTGCCATTTCCGCGAACTCGTCAGGTACCGTGATCACGGCACATAGTCCGCAATGGTCACTGTCGTATAAGTTATTGGCAAAAACATTCGAAGCTGACACGCGCATTCCAAGTGACGACAAATCCCACGGCAATCCAAACATCATCCTCAAGGATGCTGACTGTGCACCCGCATTCCAGCAGGTATCGGTGAACGGGAGAAATACGAAACACCACTTCCACCAGCCAGAGCATAGTTCCAGACGGCTTGCTATTTGATCCTGATAAAAAAACCGCTTTAAAAAAGAGGAAACACCGGCCCGAAATCAACTTCAACTTTATTTATTATGTAGGCTTACACGACTTATACCGAACTATGGCAAAAGACTAAATACAATGCATCGTATGAACATCGGAAGTAAGTTAACAAGAGACGAGAGAGATAGAGAGGTTACAATTGTATATGTTGTATGTGTAAATTCATGTATTGTGGATAACTAATATAATATATTATGTATATAACTACTCTTTTTTAACAGATCCCTCCTATCCACCTTCCGCACGATTAGTATTTAAGGTAATCTAAGAAAATATTGTAATCAATCTAAATCTTAAGTTTGAAGTGTAAGGGCAACCGCTGCTCGACAACAGACAAAATAAAAATATGACAATTTAATAAATGATAGTTTAATTTATACAATGGTCCGTAGACAGTTAATAGACCATTCGTTCGTGTCTCGCAGTCTCAGTCGAGAGTCTATCAGCATTAGATCCAGATAGGAGCCGCTCCTAGGATACGACGGACTATCGGTTGCGAACAACTTGATCCTATATTCAATGTTGCGAAGAACCCGCCAATGGCTTAGTAGGCTCCCCCTAGTATTGGGTATGTTATTTCCCCAATCACTATGTTCGGCATTTAAATCGCCGGCCACATGTAGAAGTTTTCTACCGAGTTCAAGCGCAGAGATCGAAAGAGCGTCTCGAGCTCTGCGATAAAAATATTGGGTTGAGGTGCTTCAGGTGCATAGGCTGATACAATGTACATTCGCCTTCCATTTCGGAGAGGAATGCACACAATACAGGCCTCTAGCACCTGGAACCTCCGCACTTCACCGCTATATATGACCTTATGTTTAAAATTATTTTTAATAAAGATCGCAACTCCCCCGCCTTGAGCAGCATTGGGTCGGTCCCTTCTAATTATTCTATAAGAACTGTGCCGGATTGTGTGCTTCTGGTTTAGTTTTGTTTCGCTAACCAAGAGTACATCGGGGCTTTTGTCCTGCAACAGGTTAAAAAGTACGGCTCGTCGCTCGATTCTTATCAGTGAATTTACATTCACCGACAGGATCTTCAAGGAGCTTTCTACCAGCGTACCCATCACGACCTTAGGTGCGTTAGGCCCGGCAGAAGCGAGCAGATACTATCTACTCGGGTCGCCGTCTCAATGATCTGTTTTTACAGCTGCCCAATCTGCCCTTGGATTGCGAGCAAGATGGAACAGACATCCACCTCGGCCTCCGGTGCCTTAGAGACAGGCACTGGGGCTTTAGGAGCAGCTATGGGCTTTTGTACCGTCTTTCCCGAACCTGCCGCCATTTGGGCGTAGGTCAACTGGTATGTGATGGCTGGTGTTTGGAAGCGACCCGAGGGACGCCTCCTCGACCTTCTGCTTCCAGGTCAGGTTTTCTTTCTTGATATCCTGGAACTTAGGACATCCCCGATAGTTTGCAGGGTGTCCTCGGTTCCGACACAAGACACACTCGAGTTGCTCTCTGTCCGCCACCTTGACTTTCCCGAGGTCGCATTCCTCATTCTTGTGGTTCTTTGCGCACTTAACGCATCGAGGCTGCATTTCGCAGTTCGACGCGGCGTGCCCGAACCTTTGGCAGCGGATACATTGTAAAAGAAGGGTATCACTCGCTTCTTCCTTCGGAAGCCCACCGTGGAGAATGGCTTAACCCCCACGAATTTGAGATCGTCACTCTCGAACTCTTTGAGCTCTGAGAGCATTTTCTCGGGGTCTGCAATCGACTCCACGCCTTTGAGGAGCATCGTCTGCAATCCCTCGGCCTTTGGTGTAAAGGAGAAAAACTCCGTCGCAGACTCTTTCAATAGGCTTTTCATTCGCTTATGCTGTTCCAGTGGCTTGCACTGAACAGCATAGCGTTTTTGACCTAAACATTCTGCTGCTGTGGCTGTTGCTGTTTCTGCTGCTGTGGCTGTTGTTGTTGTTGCTGCTTCTTCTGCGGCTGCTGTTGTTGCTGCTTTTGATGTATGGCGGCTGTTGCCTGCTCCCTCCCCATCTGCTGCATCTCCTTAAGCCTATTGACTACGGCCTGCAGCTTGGCGCATAGGATGCGTTTTTCCTCCTCAAGTTCGCTACGCTCTTCCTCCATAGCCGAACTTAAAAGGGCGGCGAAGGGGTTGTTGTCCCCCGTGTAGGGGCCTTCCCTAGCATCTGAGAGGTTGGCAATGTCCGCTTCCCCGGGGATCACTGGTTTTGGTTGTTGTTGATGTTGTCCAGCTGCCTTGGACGTCGATGGTGATGGAGATCGCCTTCCGGTCGAAGTAGTGAGGCAGGGGCGCTTAATTAAATCGGTCCTCGGGTTGATCGTTCTGCACTTTTTCATGACGGCGGCCGGAGTTGCGAAATCAGATGGTAAATCATCCGATGCCGACTCCGTGTGACGAACGGGTCTTCGCCCGCCGTCTCTCGACATCTCTTCGCGTAACTGCTGCTACCACTGTAGCACTGCACGGGACTGGACACTTTATCACCTTTATTATTTTTGAACTACGGCCAAACGCGTATTTGAAAAAATTATTTTTATCAAAATTTTTAGTTTTGAGTTTTGATTTGATTTATAATTTTTTATTATTTTTTTATTTTTGGCTCTTACTCGCACAGCCTACTGAGCGAGAATCTATTCTAAAGTGATAATAACAGTCGGTATCTTTGCGGCTGAGTGTTTATTCAAAATATTATTAACTAGCAGGATCGAGAACCGTAGTAATTATCCCGACAAATTGGAAATTCCCTTTTTAATTCCGTACATAGTTTTTTATATTTGATTTTTAACCTAAGATTTCCGGGGTACTTGCGGAGTTGAACTCTAAGTTCGTTTTTAGTTTTTACTTTTTTCAATAAGTAACCAGAAATTCAAGGTTTCAGTCTCTTAAGTGAACTTTTTGAAAGATAAGTTGAGGAACAATTGAGAGTATGGTTCTTTAGGCAATCAATAAACATTGAATATGACGTTAGAGCATCTGTAAAGAAATAAACATCATCCCTAAACTCAGAAGAAAGATTGTATCTAATCTTGCTATATAGCTTTTACTCTTGAAATTGGAACTGTTTAATTTGCTATTGGATGTGCAAAACAAAAGCCCAGTCATAGAGTGGTCAGTAATCATAAGATCTAAAACGCATTTCTTAAGACTACCAAATGAAACATTTTTAAACCGTCAAATCTATCATTACTCTTGTAAGGTAGAGAAAACGAGAGAAAAAAAATATAAGGGCACTAAATCAGTGCAAGTTCATTAAAAGATCTAATAGAGATGACTTTGCCTCCTTCAACCTTTCTGATAAGAATTTTATTGTTTTTGAACCAAACCTATTTAACACCTTTTTGCTTTGCTGTTTCCCTAGCCTTCATGTCTAGAGCTCTCGAATAATTTGTGGAGAGTTATTTATGTAAATACCGGTTCCCTTGTTGCTTCTCTTGGTACTGCTGCTGCTGTTGTTACTACCACTGCATCCGAAACTTCTATTGAGAGAGTTTTGTTGAGAAGCTGTTTCGTCTTGGAGAAGACATTTTTGTCGTTGACATCTGACACTTCAACAATGTCAATATAATTGTCCAGAAGTTGTTGTTGTTGTTGTTGCCAATTTAGTTTGCTCTCCAAAAAACCTATTTTATTTTTCATTTTCACGTTCTCTGTTTGTAGCAGACTGAGTTGCTGCAGGAAACGATGGTTAACTTCCTCTAAGCTGGAAATCTTTTGATAGATCATTTGAAGAGTGCATCCATTTTCACTATCATCGGATTTAGTAGACCGGAGAGATGATGTTTTTATGCTTTCCATATGAATGTTGCTGTTGTTAATAGCAGACAATGCGTTGTTGTTCTTGTTTGGCTTTGGTACTGCTGTTAGCGGCAAGTGTAGAGAACTAAGTGTTAGAGTCTAAGCACTGAACACTTATCACAGCGGAAAGCATTTCCACTTGTTTTAATAAAACCAGCATGTTCAGTGATATTCATATAAGAATAGTGGGAAAAATGCAAGCAGTGATTGCAATTTTTCGTTAAGCTATTGCGATCAATTTTTTTGCGAACACACGGAGCAATTCATAATAAAAAGTTTATTAAGTTAGTTCTATGATGCGAACCCCAAGACAACAGAGAGAGACTTTAAGTCCTGT
The DNA here is from genome assembly GCA_958301585.1 of Merodon equestris. Taxonomy (NCBI): domain Eukaryota; kingdom Metazoa; phylum Arthropoda; class Insecta; order Diptera; family Syrphidae; genus Merodon; species Merodon equestris. Next base: position 73,209,257 of record OY284414.1, on the reverse strand, counting down.
TTCAACTTGGGATGCATCCCTTAATTTTGGAAAGAAGTCAACCTTGTTTTCATCACAAAGATTGGAAAATCAGGTGAACAACCTAAATCCTATCAGCCTAATATCTTTCTTACTAAAAACAATGGGAAAACTGATAGAGCTTCATATTAGAGGCATACTAGCGAACCACTGCATCCGAAACAATATGTATATCGCAAAGAACGGTCAACTGACAACGCGCTGCATCACATCAGGTGCCGAAACTTTCTGCGGAAATCGCAATACCTGCACCTTTGGCGCAGCGGTCAAGGACTCCGACAATTGTGAAGATTTATACGGCCTTCGAACCAACATTCTTAAGTATAATAGAGTCGATATCAGAAGACTTGTCAGCTAACTTTCGGGACACAGTAATCTTAGATATAATCTCAACAAAATCGTCTGAAACCGTATCGACTCTGTCTTGAGGACGAGGAAATTACAGAGCACTTACTATGTAAGTGTATGAGGGGATCATCTCAACTCCTACGAGAAACGTCCCCAACTTCATTAAGAAAGTAGAGGAACTCCGCAAGCACAAAATATCTGCATTGGTGGCAGTGCCCAATGCTATATGTTATGTTAGCACTAGCCCCTTACAAAAAAAAAAAAAGAACTACTTTCTCGAAGATCTTGCTGATACTCGAAAGGAGCCTTATTGACCGGAGATTTGCCGGTCTTCGAATGCATTGGATAATATGCATTGTTCAGTGCATTATTACCATTCTTTGATTCAATGAATCAAAGATTATATGGAGATATTCAGAGATCAGGATAAACTGATCTTCAGAGATCAGAATAAACAGGATTTTAGCCCCCTTACTGACGATGGCATTGCTTGCCATGACATATTCATTGAACTTGGTAAAACCAAGGTTTTTCTGATCGCCAATGATCGATACCACTTCGTAGGTAGAAGTGATGAAGCAGGACTTAGTTCCCCAGGTCTTGGTTCGGGCGAATGCTATCATTCATTTAACATTTAACATTTATTAGTGTAAATATTGCTTACAGTAACAAGATATGATACATCTTATAATTGTGCAAGCCTTCAAAATAGCAATTAGTTTGATGTGTGTAAGATGTGAAAGTTAAATTAAATTTTAGAGACAAATGGAAAAGTCATATAGATTATAGTATTTATACATACCAATTAGTCATTAGTGGTAGTATCAACGGCCAGATAGTGAGAGAGGGAACGTTTAAAATTGTTAGTACTTCTAATTCTCCTGATATTAATGGGGAGGGAATTCCACAATCGACAGGATACAACAAAAAACTGACGCTCGGAGTTTAAGCAGTTGTAACTTGTTTGTATGAGCATACATAATCTGTCTGACTGCAAAAAGCGTAACTTATTGAACAGGTAGTTAGGTTCTTTGGTTTGCATGATGTTATGCAATAGGCATAGTGTCCTATATTTTATTAGATTGTCAAAGGAGTGTCCATATAACTGTTTCGAGTACGAGGAGACGTGGTCGTATCTTCTTAAGTTAAAAACGATTCGGGCGATGTTATTGAATGCGACATTTAGCTTCCGTCTTGAAGCATAATCCGGACAGCAGAATACCTCACAGTAATATAACAAAACAGGTGTAAGAAGAGTTTTCGCCAATAAGAGTTTTGTCCGAGTGGGGATGAAGTGTTGGGTGGTCCAGACAGCTCGAAGACCTCCATAAATCTTACCAACTGTTGCATTTATGTGTGAGCTCCACTCAAGTTTTCGATTAAATATCAGGCCAAGGTTCCTAGCGGTTTCAACATACTCTATAGGGGTTTGAGATAAGGTAATTAGGGGAAAATCACTAAGATCCAAGTTTCTTTTGTGTATTACCAGCGCTTTTGATTTATGGGCGTTTAATCGTAGATCGTGTTTTGTGCACCAATTAAAAATAGGCTGGAGGTCTTCATTCATGAGTGTCACGGCTTCGTTAACACGATCAAGAGGACGACTCACGTAAATTTGTGTGTCGTCAGCAAACATACATATGTATTGAGCAGTACTTGATCAGTCGAGGGAGTTCATTGACATACATGGAGAAGAGTAGGGGGCCTAGAATTGATCCTTGCGGGACACCGCACTTTACGGGCAAGAGGGAAGTGTATCGTTCGCCAGTTACAACACGTTGAAGTCTCCCATGTAAGTAGGAACTTAAAAGCCTCGTAGCGGAGGTTGAAAAATTAAACTCATCTCTAAGTTTTGAGCATAGGGTGGTATGGTTGACAGTGTCGAATGCTTTGGAGAAGTCGAGTAAAGTTAAGAAAGTTGCATGGTTTTCATCAGTAGCTTTCCTGATGTCATCAACGACAAGTAATAAGGCAGTTTTACAGCTTCGTTTAGGACGGAAGCCCGATTGACTTTCGCATAAAAGTTTGTTACAAGAAAGATATTTTTGAATTTGCACTGAGATTGTTTTTTCAAACACTTTTGAAAGGTATGGTAGAATTGATAGAGGTCTGAATTCCACTCCGGAGCCTAATGACTTCTTAGGGATAGGGATAACCTTTGCCTGCTTCCATTACATGGGAAAAACCGACGTTGTTAGGATGTTATTAAAGACATGGGTTATGAATGGCAATATATGTATATGGCAGTAGTAGTTTGACAAATTTAGGATGAACATCATCGAGTCCCATAGCATTGGATTTGATAGATAGTAATGCTTCCACAATATCACGCTCACGCAGTCCACAAAATTCAAATTGAAAATTTTGATTTCCTTCCGGTGATAGGTCGAAGGCAGGTGCGTTATTCGATACTAAACTTCCGCTACATGACTCTAAGAAGTTCCGGTTCAATTGCTCACAGTCAACGTTGTCAGGAATTTTCGGCTTTTGTTTTCCAATACCAAGGCTCCCTAATTGTTGCCATATTTCTTTTCCCGACGAGCAACTGCCAAGTTTGCTGCAGTAAAACTCGCGTTTTGCATTTCTGATTTTAGACACTACCTCATTACGAAGAGATCGATATTTGTTAAGGAAAACTGACATTCTGTACTTCTTCCAGGTTTTATAAGCATCGTCGCGCTTTTTTATAAGCTGCAATATATTCGAGCTTAGCCACTGGGGTGCAGAGAATTTGGCTTTTTTGGACTTTAAGGGTACATGCTTATTAAAAAGTGCGACGATACAGTCTTGAAGGTAAGCAGTCTGATCATTGACTAAATGTAGCTGGTAAATGTGCTGCCAATTTGTATTAACAACGTCCTGTCGTAGGAGAGTGTAGTCGATATTACGAAAGTCCCTATACGTGAAGGTAGGTTTGGTATAGTAGTTTTCGCCTTGGTATGTTAGAAAAAGCAAGTCATGCTTTGAGAACCCAGGTGCCGAAAGTTGATTGTAAAGCAATGCCTTGTTTTTGTCCGATACGAATATTGCATCTAGTAAGGTGGATGCAGTGCTTGTAAAATGAGTGGGAGTAGAGGTGTTAATAGGAGTAAGGCCAAGTGAATTCATATGGTCCAGAAAACCAATTGAGCGAGGTTTGTCTAAGAGATTGCAGTTAAAATCTCCACAGATTATAATATTGTTGTAACTACATGCCATCTCATCGAGGACATTGAATAATGGTTCGAAGGCGATGGTGTTATTTGGTCTGTAAACAACCCCTATCATGAAATGTTCATTGCCTAATGTAATGTTTAGAAAGATGTAATCAATGGGGCAGTCTGTGATTGTCCTAAGTATGATGTTGTATTTGAGGGTTTTGCGTACATATACCGCTACCCCACCTCCTATGCGGCCGATCCTATCCGATCGAACAAGGTTAAAGCCTTCTACGTTATAAATTTCATTGGATATTTCGCCATGAAACCATGTTTCTGAAACACATATGACGTCAATTTTGGAATTGACAAAGATATGTCTAAATTCGTCGATTTTGGGGAAGAGGCTTTGAGCATTAAGATGGCAAATGTGTAGTCCTCCGTGTTGTGCCATTAACACCCGAATCATCTCATACAAATATCCGCTGATCCCGATCTGTGTGGGTTCCCTGGTATCTGGTTGACTACCCGTATTCATAATTGTACAAGTAAGTAGAATTTAAATTTTTTGTAGGAGAATTAGTTGTACTATTAGTATAAACAAATTGTATAATATGCAGTATGAAATAATAGCTTACCATGGTCGTTGAAACTATACAGGTGTAAGATATAACGGATGTAAAGTACAAAGTACAATGTAAACCGATATCAGGAATGGCATGAGAAATAAAAGAAACGTGAAAGATTATTTTAATTATAATCTCACTCGATTATCTTTAGAAAGTAGGTAGTTGTTAGACTAACACAGGATGTAAGATGCGAGATTGCAAGTGTTTAGGACGGCTTTGATAGTTAATTTAGCGATAGGACACTGAGATTTAGCACAATAATACCGAGCGAGGTTAACTACGTCTATTCACGTCTACACATCACTTTACACTTCCATTCACCTTGTTTCTCCGAAATATTTTATTTATTTTCGGGAACATACTCGCACTGTTGGATTTTACAGCACGGATTCTATTGTTCCAATACAAACTTAGAGATGTTCTGCAATTTTCTTTGATCAACTTTTGGAGATTTTTAATCAGTGACTTTAGTGTCCTGACCTCCGAATTTTGTTTGTGGTCAAACCGCCTGTACAAGACTTTGAGTATTGACAGGAATCTATTTTCCGTTCCGCGCGGTGCGTCGATTGTCGTATTTCGGTATGTGTTCGTGGTACAGTGATGTTTTTGGCGTGGTATCGCACTGTCCATCATTTGCTTAATCCACTTGCTTGTCAATCTCGTCGTTTTATAGGTTCCTATTGGACAGGAGGCACTCGAAGTAAGACCTCGTCAGATCACTGACAAAGAGTCAAATCGCGGCACTGAGTCAAAATGGTCACTGTCGTATACGAAAGTGCGTAGACAATTAGTAGACCATTCGTTCATGTCAGCCAGTTTCAGTCAAGAGTCCAGCAGCATGAGAACCAGATAGGAGCCGCTCCTGGGATAGGATGGACAATCCTTTGCAAGTAATTTGACTATGTACTCATCGACGCTCAGAATTTAGTAGTAGGCTACCAAGTTTAAGCGCAGAGATCAAAAAAAGTGTCTCGAGCTCTGCAATGAAAATACTGGGTTGAGGTGCTTCAGGTGTATAGCCTGTAATAATGCACATTCTCGGAAAGGAATGCACACAATGCAGGTCTAGAACCTCCATATTTCACAGCAATATACGCCTTTATGTGTAAAATTATTTTCAATGAAGATCCCCACTCTCGTGTGGTGTTGGGTCGGTCTCTTCGAATTACTTCATGAGCATGACTGTGTCGGAATTTTCACTTCTGGTTTAGCTTTGTCTCGCTAGCCAAAAGCACTTCGGGGCTTTCATCCTGCAACAGGTTGAAAAGTGTGGCTCTTTACTCAGACATAATAATCGTTGAATTCATATTCATTGACATGATCTTAAAGAATCTGTATTAAATTTTGTGTGACATTCCAACGTACTTGATAAGTAGATTATGGCATTTGGCGGGTCTATTTTAAGCGAAAAACAAAAGTGTTTATGAGTGGCACAAGCTCTTCCCAGAAGGCCAAGAAGGTGTTAAAACCAATGGCTGTCCTGGATATTAAAGCACGTTAACAACCAATGAAAACGTTATTGCAATGAAGAAAATAGTTTTGGAGAATCGTCGAATCACTATGAGAGAAGTTGCTATAGGTATGGGTATATCAGTTGGCTCAAGAAATTCGTTCTGAAATTACTTCATTGAAGATGCGCGAGATAGCTGAGACAGTAGGCATTTAAAAAGATCGCGTGGGTCATATCCTGCATGAAATTTTGGGCATGAGAAAGCTGTCGGCAAGCGCAACCGTGAGACCACTTCAGAGCAGTGTCTGACGCTATTTAAGCGCAATCCGAAGGAGTTTCTGCGTCGTTTCGTGACAGTCGACGAAACATGGATCCACTGGTACACACCAGAGACTAAGGAACAGTCGAAACAATGGACTTCACCCGAAGAACGTGCTCCGAAGAAGGCGAAGACTGTCCCATCGGCCGGAAAGGTGATGGCCACCGTTTTCTGGGATTCACAAGGTGTGATCCACATCGACTACCTGGAGAAGGGCAAAACGGTTACAGGGCTGTACTATGCCAAATTATTGGGCCTATTCGACGCCGAATTGAAGAAAAAACGGCCCCACTTGGCGAAGAAAAAAGTGCTCTTCCACCATGATAACGCACCGGCCCACACCTCCGCCCTCGCCACTGCCAAATTGGGCGAATTGGGCGAATTGGGCGAATTGGGCTACGAACTGCTGCCCCATCCACCGTATTCTCCAGATTTGGCCCCGTGCGACTTCTTTTTGTTTCCAAACTTGAAAAAGTCACTCGCCGGGCAGAAATTTCAGTCGAATGAGGAGGTCATCGCCGCCACGGAGGCCTACTTTGCAGACCTCGAGAAAACGTATTTTTCAGACGGATTAAAGAAGTTGGAGCATCGGTCAAGCGTATCGAGCTAAAAGCAGACTATATTTCTCCAAAATTTTTGTTTTTCTTTTGTAGGCTAAGTACATATCGGACCACCCTCGTATGGTTATGACGTTGAAACGAAAGCTGAACCATCCCACTGGAAGCGACCAGAAGAGTCAATACAATAAGAAATATTACCCTGAAGTTACGCGCCGCTTACGTAAAGCATTACAAAGAAAACGTCCAGATTCGTTGGAACAAAATGTATGGCTGTATCAATCGTTGTTTGTAGTTGATTTTTGGTGAACAAAAATATCATAATCATGACTCAGCCATCATGTTTTACCGTACTTGGCTTTTCCCAAAAACTGAAAAGGCGGAGATTATGTACGACTGGGAGAGATCAAGAATTGAAAAAAGCGTTGGTGCAAGTGTATTGTATCTGGAGGATAAAATAGATATTGATTATTAAATAAATGTTTTTCTCTAGTAAAAAAAAGTCACTTCTAATTGTTGGTAACTAGTTACCTGTAAAAAATGGTTTTAGATGGAATAGTGGACTGTCCTAGGATTTTTTGTAAAACTTTCTGGCCGCCATGAGAGGCACAAAGTGATCTCTACAAAGCGTTTACGAGCATTTAGGCAGGATCGGGTTAAATTTCTCTCGTGGTCACTATCAATGAGGTCGTATACTATCGACTTTAATCGATAGCAATCTTTAGGGATTTGGTTAACCTCGACAGCAAAGACCGCAACGATGTAAGCGCAAGGATACAAGGCTTTCCGTGTCGAATGCTAAATACTTGGTATTCGAATCTACCACATAACTTCTCTATTTTTAAATAAAGAAGGCTTAATGGTCATTATATTCGCATATAGGTATCATGTCTAATTAATACATGTGTGCCCTGATTTACGTGCTTTATACTCAAGTTATACCCTTATTCTTCGATTATCCAAGAATTTTCAATCAGAATTGAATGAATAACATTGATTTTACGAGTATGCCTTTAATTCCAAATATCTCTCAGTGTTGACGACCTAAATACTAACTTTACCGTGATAAAGCACCTACATACAGACAGACGTCCCAGACAGACACGTTAACTTTTTCACTTTGATTTTTGAAGCAAATCATCCGTCACCAATCACTCACATCTGCCCTGGCGCAATTTACTCCGAATTGTTTTTTAGAGGTGCATGTCAGGCTACATTTTGTATAACAGTTCATCCATGAAATCCTTAAAAACTCATGTAATCTCCTTGCTTTGATCTTTCCAAGTACAATCTGGAATACATTTTTTTAAGCATTTTTCACCTAATTTCGATTTTCCTCCGCACAAATATTGGGTCTGCATTTCATGCGGAAAATACCAACTAAATTTTTTCTGTTCAAATATTTAAGTAGACCATCGGAGCTGGGCTGGGTACATCGACGAGTCCATTGATAGCTCGAATGATTTTTTTGTTCATTAAATTCTCCTTCGATTTGAATATTTGTGTTTGCCATGTTTTGCAAATATTTTTTTTTATTTTTCGAACTTACAAACTAACGGGCATACGAGTACGTTGGTAGTCTTCGGGGTATACTCAGTACATATTGACATATTGCATATCTGGCATACTTGTATGCACATACCATATTTATTTTACACTTCATTAAGAAAATTATTCGAGAATAATTAATTTTTCGATGCCGATATGCATTTCTTATGGTTTGACAAATAACCCACAATTCATTTAATTTGCACACTCATTTTTATGCGGTCACTTTCGAATTTCGGAGGTACTCGTAAATCCCAATATAAAAAGTATATTCCGTGCACCGTAGGAAGAATCAAACATGTTGATTCTGCAATTTTATTATATTTTGTTTGTTTTTTTCGAGCCGGATATTTTTCCAGCGTGAATATGTCGACTTTCTAGCCAAATAAGAGTCATTGGCGGGGAGGTTTGCTTTACATAATTCAAGAAAATTATCACTTCGTGGAGGAAAAGGAGCGTCCCGGAGATGCAGAATTAAAGGTATTACTGGATCAAGGTCCATGTCAAACGCAACAAGAACTTGCAGATTCATGACTGTAACCCCGGAAACTCTGTCCCGTCTTTTGAAAGCTTTGGAGATGGTTCGAAAGCAAAAAAAAAAAACGAGATATCATTTGAGTTGTACCCGAGACTGGTAGAAGGGCGTCTGTCACGACTGATAGAAAATAAATTAACATTTAAGAACTGGGCGGTAGAATAATGTATGAGTTGTTGCAACCGGGCGAAACTGTGCCAGAAGCTCACTACGAAGTACACTCAGTTCGTTTGAGCCGAGCATGAAGGAGAAGGAGAGCTAAATTGCAGGCGGCTGATAAAGTCCTAGGTAAAAGTGCGAAAACTCTGTGAATTAGCTCGGATTGTAAAGATTCGTTTTTAGATTTATTTCGGAACATCTGGAAAAAATTAATAGCATCAGTCAATCGATATGTCAATATCCACAAATACTTCTCTGATAGTTATTTGACGATCCTCCATATCAATTTGTATCACTATTTCAACGTTTTAATCTGTTGAATTATAGTAGGTATTCGCATTTACAATATGTCGACAAGACAAGAAGAGTATGAAAGCATATTAACCATATCTTCTTTTTGTTTTTCCCGTCGACTCGGTTCCAAGCTAATCGCAGTATTTTTCACCGGATGAAAGCGAAAAATATGTCGCTCTAAGGCAAGAGAATGTTTTCCCTATGGTTTATGGAAATATGATTTCATATTAGGTAATAACGATAATAATCCCTGTTCAACTAATTTAATTCCTAAAACGTAAATAAGACATTATTAGAAACGTACGTGGCTGTTCGGATCACTCGTTCGTATTAGAAATAAAGCTGAAAATAGTGTCTTTTGGCGAAAAATAAACTCAATCTTAAGAAAAAAACACTTCACTTCAAGTGAGGCCACTGAGTTATTGAGCCCTCTCGTACTCGTTAGTCTGTATCTTTGTTGAATAGCTAACCCAACCAACATTTCAATAAAAATCATATAAAAAGTGAACTCTACCTTAAAAATCGCAAAACAGTTTCCAATGATACATTTCGAAGTAGTTATTTGTTCATTGTAGTCAAAATATTTCCTTATAAATTCTAGCGACGGCCGCCCACTACTTTGCTTACAATTCGACATGGTGATTAACCGCAACGGATGATATGCACTAATGTATGTATGTATGTACTTATATGATTTTTAATTACACCAAACTAAAATTCCCTATTAATTTTTACATAAAACAAGTACGAGTGTGTCGCATCCAACTGTTAGCTTCGAAATAAGAAAAAAAGAGCAGTAGCTTATGGATGCGGTTTGTTGTTTTGTACGAGTAGATATTTTGTAACGGTAAATTGTTTCGGTTGCCTTCGTTTAACAAGAACACACTTATTTCAGCAATTCCATACAGCCACACAAGAAATACGTACATACCAAATTGTCATTACTGGAAACAATTTGGTCTGATCCATTTACATATGCATACATATGTACATACATACGTGTATGTATGTAGATCTCCGCAAATCTAAGAATTTTCCGAGATTCACCCTTCTAGGCAAATATATGTAGAAATACAAAATCGAGAAGACGAGAACCACACACATACTCCTACATAGTATGTTTCATACACACACAGTTTCGTAAACCGAAATCAAGTTGGATGGTAACATATAATACAATTTAATACCGGATCAGATATACGTTTCGTACCGAGCAGTTGTGTACCAGGTAATATCGTACCTTAGTTTAGTGTCTTAGTTTCGTACCGATTTCATACCAATTTCGGATCAGGGTTTCGTGAACTGAAACTATTTCGGATCGTACCAAATAGTGCAATTTCGTTCCGGATCACATCCCTGCTCATAACAAAGTGGCTTGCCGAAGGGATGTCAACAAGGCTCTGAATGTCCGAGTTCCAAATGGCCGTTAAAAATTACAATAAAGATAATAGTAATCCTATTAATATAATTCACCTGTGGAATTTCAAGCTAATGACACGGCATTTCGTTCGAGATCTGGCTGTCAACCATTTACAATACGTACTGAAAAATGTTCAGAGTGGGCTTGCTTTAATTACACAGGTCTGCATGTAAAAAAGTGCATAGGTTTTTATACATTTTTTTATAGATTTTGTTGTCCTAAGACCGAAAAAAATGTTTAAAAAATTCCATCACATCAATTTTTTTTACAATACCAATTTTTATATTTTTATTTTGTGTAAAATGCTTATTTAGTTAAAATTTCGTATTTTATTTTTTAAGCTTCAAAAATAAAATTAAAATCATATTATCATATTACCAGTATGGTTTAACATGTTTCAGCGTGTTCTCAGAGGCAAACAAGATCAAACACGCAATTGGATTAATCATGTTCCAACAGGCTAAGTTCATTATCATGCCGACTCCGTCCTGCCACACTCAGTTGACATCCAGCATTCAAACTCTACTGTGCTCTTGTTTTTATGAACGTGAGTTACGTATTGCCCAGCACCGGACCAATGAAAGGATCCGGTCTGGAATAGTATTTAAGTTTATTATCATATTAAGTACGGCCGGATTAGGTTTTACTTGGGTTTCCCTAACCCCTGGTAACAAATGTTGGACCGTAGGTATATTCCAAAAAAAGAGCTCAAGGAAGTATCTAAAGACGGTCGCTTCCTGTTATAAAACTTAATAAGGATATTGGGAATTTTCCATAATAAAACATTTGTAACCCAATATCTTGTAATTTTTTGCATATACATATAAACAGTAGTTGAAGACGATCGAGAATCAGTCTCTTGAGAATTCTTCCTTGTGTTCGGTCCCACCCGAAATAAAATAAAATAGAGATATACAATAATAAAAAGATTTTGACATTCTTTTTTCTTCTTTTTCTAAACACGTTCTATTTGAGAACTTCAGTCGTGTTATGGCTCATAGAGGTTGTGTTATTTCTCCGGACAGCTTCTGTTATATATGTGGTGAATATACAGTGAAAAGTCAACAAAGAAATATAAGTGATTTTGTGAAGAAGGTTTATTTTGTTTACTTCAAATTAAGACTTGGTGATCAAGGCAAAGTATGGGCTCCTCATAAGGTGTGCAGAAGGTATGAGGAAGATCTGCGCTTGTGGTTTTAGGGTAGGAAAACTGCATTTCATTTTGGCATTCCTATGATATGGCGTGAACAGAAAAATCACACAACCGACTGCTAATTCTGTTCGGTAGACGTGAAAGGATTTAATACGAAAAATAAGAAGAAAATATCTTACCCTAACCTTGATTCAGCTATTCGTCCAGTGTCCCATACCTCTGAAATACCAGTTCCGCACCCACCTCCTAGTTTAGACGACATCCTGAGTGATGCAGAGGACCCAGAAACGTTTGCTCCCCAGAACGATTCTAGCTCAGATTTTTCAGTTGACGAGAGACCTCAACTTTTTTCTCAGATTGAGCTCAATGACCTAGTCAGAGACTTGGGTCTTTCAAGAGATGCAGCCGAATTGCTGGGTTCAAGGCTAAAAAACAAAAAGCTTTTATCGCCTGGTACCTCATTTTCCTGGTACAGACATCGAGAGGGAGAATTTAATCAGTATTTCACTAAAGAGGGAACTCTGGTATATTGTAATGATGTTCATGGTCTCATGAAATGCTTTGAAATAGAATGTGATTCATCAGAATGGCGCTTATTCATTGATTCATCCAAAACTAGCCTTAAAGCAGTCTTGCTGCATAATGGAAATGTATTTGCATCTCTTCATGGGACACTCAGTTCATATGAAAGAAAACTACAATGACTTAGCTACGATTCTTGAGAAAATTAAATATCAAGAACATCAATGGATGGTTTGTGGAGATTTTAAAATACTAACAATGTTGTTGGGTCAACAGTCAGGTTATACAAAATTCCCTTGTTTCCTATATTTGTGGGATAGTAGAGCAAGAGAGCTACACTGGACAAAAACTGACTGGCCAGCACGACACGGTTTAGCTCCTGGCGAGAAAAACGTTATCAATACCACTTTGGTTCCGCCAGAAAAGGTCTTACTGCCACCTCTTCATATTAAATTGGGGCTAATTAAGCAGTTTATAAAATCGCTGCAAAAAGATGGGGACTGTTTTAGATATATATGTTCCAAGTTCTCGAAATTGTTGTTATTGAAATTTAAAAGAAGGAGTTTTCACTGGCCCCGACATAAGAAAACTTTTGTCTGATCCCCTCTTTCCTGAATCAATGGGAGAAATCGAAAAAAAAAACAGAAGTTTTTGGGTAATACTAAGGATCCCGAATATAAAACTATTGTACGGCGCATGCTGACAGCGTATAAAGCTCAAGGGTGCAAGATGAGCTTAAAAGTTCACTTCTTACACTCCCATGTTGAATATTTTCCTGAAAACTTGGGTGCCTACAGTGAAGGACAAGGTAAAAGATTTCACCAGGATGTACGTGATATCGAGAGACGTTACCAAGGAAGATGGGATGTCAATATGTTAGCGGACTACTGTCCGCGAGAAACCAAAGATGGAAACCGAAGGAAACGAATTCGAAGAAGCATCAAAGAAAAGAGGAAAAGTTTCACAAGGAAAAAGAGTAAACATACAGTTGTGTATAAATTTAAATAAGAAAAATAATGGTTGATAGGTTTTGATAAATGTGTTTGTTGTAATAAATAGTTGATTTTTCTCATTATTGTGTTCTTATTTTGCAAATAAACTATACGTGATGGTGAGTAATAGAAGATACTTTTGAAATCAGCGTACCTTAAAACATATAATTCAGCAAAAATATCTCATGCAGCTGAATTTTTTATTTTTTTTTGCAGACCTGTGTTATCAACCAGTCTGAAGACAGCCATGATTACTTCGAGTTGCTGACTCAAGTAATCAATGCTGAGTGGATTTGGAAAGCTAAGAAATGTTTAGCTTTCTACCTACTCGTTGTTTTCTGCTAGTTCAAACCAGAGCACAACGTGTTGAGTTAACCTTGAGTTGAGTTAACTACCCACCAAAATAAGTTGAAATATATTGTAACATAATGTTATTCTCCCACGCCTCAGTAACTCTCTCAGCATCTGTTGTTTACTCAGCAAACATCAAGTGTGCAAACTTAGAGATAACGTAATTCATTTTCGCGCTTAATTTGGTCTCTACACGAAAGCCAAGCTAAATCTCACTCACTACTTTCTGGGTTAAAGCTGTATAGTGTGTGAAGATTCTTGGCCGCGAACAGATGGGTAGACCACGCGAGTAGATGTGTAACCAAACCCCGGAGAATATAATTGTGAAGAATAAGTGAAATCGAAATAGATTAAATAAATTTAGTTTTTACAAAAGAAACTGCTTCTGTATTTCTATATAATAAAGAAATAGGTTTAAATAGTAATAGTTGGGAGATGCCATTGGAGAAGTTAAATCTATATCTTGAGGTCCTTATTCTTAAGATGTTAGAATGTTTAAAATTACTAAAGTAAAGCAAATTTTTCGTGAAATTACGTAAATTGATATGAACTACAATCTCCTTTCAATGCCTTAAGTCCATAAATTGAATCACGCCTTTGCTCTTTTACCTAAAGTACGAGTATGAGCGCATCATTACCGACACCTTACAGCAAAGCCTTCTCGCCATTATGCTTACAAAAAGTCGAAGACGAAAGACGGAAATACTCTTGAACCTAATGCTATTTGTGTCGATCCATGCTGTGTACATGTTGAAAGCATCTTAATTTTCATCTTTCATTTTTCATGATCTCAATATTTTCTTATCATCAAAGTTGACAAGGATTCTTGCCCGCTTACTCGCAAAGGATGTCCAATCAAGAGCTTACAAAACTTACCTACAACTACATCCTATTAAAATTTCAAAAGAATTTACAACAGTCTGCCAAAGTGTTTCCGCAAAAGTTAACAAAGTCCCTATACAAGGTCGCCACAAAGTATAACCATTCATTGGCTACTCAACGAGAAACATTTGTGTGCGACTTTAAATCGGCTTTTCGTATCCCGCTACGCCTCAGTGCCGTCGCCGTATAATAAAATACATTTTCTCGTAAGCCATTAGTAGCAACTCTGCCGTCGATGCTTTAACTTATAAATGAAGAATTGGGAGGAGGAGGATAATGGCAGAGATCAAGTTGGGGGAAGTCAGTCTGCTTCCCAGGACCATCATTAGAGCAAATATGTCGATTAATAGTCATAGAGAGCAAAAGTCGATGCCAGCAGGATACAGCCGTACCTTCTGCCTGATGAATATGGATGGCACAGAACAGGCTTACATTGGAATCATTCCATGTGAAATGATGAATTACGACAATAAAAAGACGACCGGCACAAAAAAGGGGTGGCTAACGTGTCGATGGAAGGAAGGATACCCGTTGATAAGGTTTAGGATATATGTGCAAATGGAGTTGTGACTTTCTGTGTCTCTTGTACTAGGGCGCTTTAAAAGGTGACCTGACAACTTTGTGAGTTTTGATGTCAAACGCACCAATTGGATGACAGAAAACCCCTATCGTGTAAGAGGAAACACCAGTGATATACTGGTGAATAGTTGGGTATTTTCAGTACGAAGCACTATTTTCTTCTTTCGAGCTATGGATGCCTCGCAGGCATCCGGGCACCCATGTCGTACTGTTGAATGGCGATTGCATTCGGTTGACTTTTGCTTATTTTCTCCTTCGAATGGCAGTGCATTTCGTTTTTATTCCATTTTATTTGTTTTATTATTTAATAAGAAGCATTAGGATTTTTTTTCTGAGATGAAGTCAAAAAAAAAAAAAGGTTCTTAATACGAGAAAGCAGGATGCCGTAACTAGATGAGAATGAAAAGAGTAGCTGCAGAGAAGGAATTGAAGGCGATGAAATGCTCCAAGGATATTCAACTGAAACAATACACATCTCGGTATTTGCTTTTGTATCCAAGACGATATTGTGCAAGGAAGGTGTTCTCTTTGGAACAGTGTGCCAGATACGCTCTACGTACTTTCACTTGAGCGCTGTACTGGGTGGCTGGTTTGAGGATATTGTTCACTAATTGAGAAGTACAATGTAGAGTGACGATAATGATGATGATGATGATGATGAACGTTGTTACGATGCATTGTTTTGTGTTATATTGCTGGTGCTTAGGACTATTCTTTATTCAGTGGGGATTGTTGGAGTGTTGTCTCTCCTTTTACGAGTTTTTGCCTAACTCCTTGTCTGCTAAAATGGAGAATAATTGAGGGACAAGTGAACAAAAGGAACAATAAGGTTCTGTTTATTTATATTTGCTGCTGTCGACCGAAATGCATCGTAAATAGAATTCGTGGCTATGGAAGTCAATTACACAACCACATGGGAGTGGTTAAAAGGACTTTCTGTCAAAAAGGAGTTTTGGTATTTTAACGCGTTTGGGTATAATACTCGTTTTCTGTGTATGTTTTCTTCCGTTGATATACATTTTTTTCATTGTAATTTAGGTCTTCGTGAGTAAAAGCTTTTCAATTGACGCATTCAGCCTCTCAAGCTCTCAGGCAATAGTGACAGTAACTTATTAAGTGTGAACAGAATACACATGAGAACGACGGGTACCGTGGTTCAGCGTGTTGTGTATTGGGTTCTGCCGCCGATGGTAGGGAGTTCATATCCCGTAATAGCCAAATTATGGAAATTGTATTTTGTGTGTTACTCCGAAGTGGGTACTATGAAAACCTTTCCGTGATATATGTACATATTTCTCTGGGCAAAAGTTCTAGAAACCCGAATGTCCAAAAAAATAATAAAAGATTGAAGGGGAGTTTTTGATCTTACAGAGCGAGACTTGAATGAAACGGCTATAATTATTAAATCGTATTTCTCCTTAAACATTTCTTTTAACAAATTACACATAAGCACGAACGACAAAAATATGACAGAAAGTTATCCATAAAAAAAATAAGTAAAAAATTACATAAAATGATTGAATACTAATGAAGGAAGTTAAGGATATAAATGCTTGTTGGGTTTCCTTTATTTTTTAACACGGCATAGAGTCAATGAGTTTTTGGCAAAACGTGCTTAGGATATTATTAGAAATCGTTTGACAATTTTTCTACAGCTCAAGCCTCCGTCTCGGATTTTTGATATTATTTGGTTCTTTCTCAACAAATTCCGAGTTTCCGATAGGATTTAGGCCTGAGGACTGTACTGGGCATTCATGTCTCCGAAATATTTTTCGTTACTTTGGCTGTAAGTTTACGACCATTGTCATGTTTAAACAACCAAAGCAAAGGCAAGTTGTCGTCAGCGAAAGGATGCAAGATCGAAATTTATTTTTCCTTGTTTGGAATCTCTTGTATCTATAACATTCTATAATATTATATTTCTACCGCCGTTTTTTATGGTTGAATTTGGTACCCCGGATTAAATTATCCTCCACCCGTCCGTCTAAATGAAAATAAAACTTGGTTTTACCAGGTTCGATGACGATTTCATGTCAAATAATGCTGTCACCAATAAGGGGGCGAACACTTTATTCATTTCGACGGGAGATCTCCAGATGACCTCCGAGTCACTGAAGAGAAAAAAATCCGCGAGATTCGACGGAATATCTAATGTTGTGCTCAGGTACCTCCCACCAGTGGCTTTAGAAATTGTAAGACAGCGGTGGTGCATCCAATTCCCAAAAGGGGTAAAGATACCTCTAATCCATCAAATCTTCGGTCGATAAGTCTCCTCCCAAGAATTAGTAAGGTTTTGGAGAAGCTGGTTCATAGAGCCCCGTCTAAATGGGTTGAGGACAATAAAATCATTCTAGATAACCAATTCGGTTTCAGAACACGGGTGCCTATCTGATTGACTTGGAAAAGGCTTTCGAAACCGTATGGTTAGACGGTCTTTATTACAAGCTCAGACGTAGTAAACCACTGGTATATGTATATGATTGTTGATAAGTTAACTGATAGAAAGTTCTTAGTGAAAATTGCCAACGTGACTTCTACCCACACATTTGATATTAATAACGGACTGCAACAGGGTACGGTGAATTCACCTATCCTTTTCAGCGTTTATTTCAGTGATTTGATAGCTTCTGTTCACCATTCAATAGCGTATGCGGACGATTTAATCGCGTACAGATCAGGTCCAACGATCGATGTCATTGTTACTCTCCTACAGCATGCCTTTAGCAATATGGAGGTTGAAAATCAATTTCTAGAAATAAGAAACTATTTTGTTCAGAACTTTCAGCCTTTGTCTAGGGCCTCTCGGGACACTAGAAAATATTGGTGCAGGTACTTAATCTTTGGACCGGACGGGCGTCCGCTGCCAATACAAAGTGTAGTCAGTTACCTTGGGATCCTAATCCATCACCCGAACGAGGTCCTATACAGTAGGGCCAATATTGTACGGGTGGATAATTTTCTAATAAAACTTCCGTCAATAATCTGATCTCCGGGACTTACATATATTCCTACTTACATGAACCACGAGAAAGTGCCCCCCAGAGGCATTCCTCTATTTGAATCAATGTGGGCTGATCCAGGATAAATTAGCGGTTCCGCTTATCTGCCACATAGCCCGTAAATCCGTGGAGCGGTGACTCCTCTATAAACGTGATGTTTTACCCGTGAGTCCGAGCGCCTCAAATCGGTATCACGCCAAGATCGGGGAGACGTCGCCGGCAGCTTTAACAATTTTGGTGGCTGGAGCGATCTGCGTCAGTGGTTAATTTTAATAGGTCGGCCTCTTAAAGGTAAGGGCAGGCTAGGGTGGCACGTAGGCTTAGTTTAATTTTAGTTTTAAGAAAATAAAAATAAAAAAATTAAAAATAGAAATAAAATTACAAAACAATAACGAAAACAAAAAAAGGATATTGTTATGCCTTGGCATTAATTATGAAGAAAAAAAATGTATTATCGGTCGCGTTACCGCGGGCAGGTATTAACTTGGGAATTCAGTTCCAGCATTACCCTTGGTAATATTCGCGGACGATAGATTCAACCACAAAAAAAAGTAAGAGGAACAATAAAAAAAGACGAATTTAATTTTAGTGTGTTTATTATTTGACGAACGGAGTACAAGTGCTGTCCTAAAAATATCTTAACTCTAACTTAGTCTACGCTGCGTACACGATAGTTGTCATTTTACGCGTATGCAGCACTTTTGTTGGCGTCGGTTCTCTGTGGGAATTAGCGTTTTCTTCCACCTGAAATTTGAGGTGTAAATTTCAGGTGCATCGTTCATTTGAACTCTCTTCGGAGTGCATCCGTAACACCTCTCTCCTTAAGAGAGTTTATGGGTATTTGACCCCTAAAATCGGTTCAGCTCGATGCATGATGATGGTTTCGGACGTCGTCGGGGATGCGCTTCTTATACTAGGTGCTTTACCTCTCTGTTGTTTCTTGTTGCGGTTAAAACATTTATGAAAAATTGTAAATGTTGCTTTTCCCCCTGTGCTGCATCCACATTTCCAGCCGAGGAAAAATATTAATGCCAGTATGATTGTTCCGGTAACTCCAGTTAAGATCCCTCTTGTTTTTTTCAGGTATTGGGTCTAAGGCATGTTCCCAAAAATGTTTTTGATTCTGGACGACTACGGCTAACTCGTTTAATTCTTCGACGTCTCTTACCTTTATTTTATTTAATATCTTAGTGTCTAACTTAACTTCTTCTAATTTAACATTTATACAACAACTTTCTAGGTTACCTTGACTTAATGTTCTAATGCTAGTTTCTAGAGTTTCGAAAACACAATTCTGTTCTAAAGTCAACATTCCAGTATTCATTAATATTCCATCTTCCTTATTTTTACTACAGTTACAACGATATTTGCTTTCTTCCGTTACCACAAATATAAACACATTTTCTTTAATTTTATGTAACATTTCGATTTCCTGGTTCACAGTTTTTAAAATACAATCTGTCGCTTTATTTCTCAAAAAAAAGTTTATTTCCAATTTTTAAAATCGAGGGTTTCTTAAACTATAGTGCTCTTTATCTTTGCTTATTATAAAAAACTTATTCGTAACATCAATTAGAACAATTCCGTTTTTCACTAATTTTGGTATAGATATTATCTCATATAAATCAAAATTTCCTTGTCTTATAATAGGGATTAAAAGAAGTACAATCATGTCCTTATTCTTAATGTATGCTTTAATTTCAATTTCCTTCATAATCTTAGAATTACGGGTTCAAAAATAAGAGTATCATCAATGTTTAAGTTTTTTAATTCTTCCAGCAACTGCAAAGGTTCAATTATCCTGGGGTGAAGTACACCATTTTGAATAAACAATAAGCTATCTAGCACATGTTCAATATCAATTTCCAATAATAAAATTTTGTGATTTATTTTACTGGTTACTTCATTAAAATGTGAGTGTATTAAGCTATTTTCCTCAGTCGTTTTCCCTTCCATTTTTATTTGGTTTATTTCGTTGACTAACTCATTAATCTTATTTGCTGTACTATTTTGAATGTTTGCTACATCAATTCCCTGAGAGATTAGTCTAGTCATTATTCTAACATTCTCTTCTATTCCATTTTTGATTCAAACTTCATTGGACTTTATTGTGCTAACGGCTTCTCTATAAAACTTTGCATCCTGATCGTCCATTGTTCCGAAAAGTGTTTTAAATCCTGAAACTACAATGTTCACAAGACCTCTACGTGACCTTGTTTCAGATTATATTATAGATTAAGTTAATTTTGTGCTGCAATTTTAGCAAATTATTTCTCGTTGTTCCTTGGTATTGTCTACAGTCGGCTAAGTCGTTTAAACATGCTTCGTTTAAAGTATTTACTGTTTTTAAGTATACTTAAACTTTCTCCTAATTCTGCTACATTTACTTTGTTAACTAAGGTAAGTGTACTACTTACTTCCTTTACTTGCCCTTTAAAATGTAAGTATAATCCATTATTATCACCAAGCTTTGTTATGGCGACGTTTCTGCATCTTGCCGTGTTCCAGCTTGTAATTCTGAAAAGTAAGGTCTAATATTAGCCTTATTATATTTTAGCTTCTTATTACCAACTTTAGCTATGACGTAGTCCTTATTGACTTCTAAAATCTTATATGGTCCTTTAAATCTGGTTTCTAATTTTCCTTTTACAACATCCCTTACAAGAATTTGTTGTCCTACTTGATACGCAGTTTGTTTCCTTACATTTTTATCATATCTAACTTTGGATTTTTGTTTACATCTTAAAATCTACTCTTCTGCTTTTATACTAATCTCAGCCAGAGTGGTCCTAAGTTGATCGAAATAGTGGTTTTTTCGTTTAAATCTTCAATTTCACTTGGTTGATTTGCGCGTTTACCGTATACTAGCTCGTATGGTGTATATCCAGTTGTGCCGTGTATTGTCGTATTATAACTAAAACTTGCAAAAGCTTGAGGGTATGCTAAGCTCGTCGTTATATGTTTCATGTTAAAAATTTTGCATAACTCATTGAATAGTTCGTTACAAAACTCTTTACCATTGTCTGTTAAAATTATTTTGGGCAGTCCAAAATTTAAAATCCATTCATTTGTAAGTGCTTTCACGACGGCCTGCATTTCTTTTGATTTGAGGTGTATGAATTTAGTGAATTTCGAGAGTTCATCCTGAATAGTAAGCCCGAATTTGTATCCTTCTTCTGTTTCCGTTAATGGCCCTATCAAATCCATGGCCATTTTTTTAAATGCCCTATCCGAGGTTGAAACCAATTTCATGGGGTTTCGGGTTGGTTTTCGAAGTAATTTTTCGTGTTGACAGTGTTCACAATTCTTCACATAATTTCCAAAAAAATTTATCCTTTATGCTTGCATACGTCGCCTTCTGGCCTCTATGCCCACCTAAGAGCCAATTATGATGTTCGGACATAACTCGTTTCCTTTCTTCTAAGTCAAAAATTTCTCTACGTGTTTCGTTAAATTCCTGTTCTTCGTGTTCATTTTCTGTCGTATTTATCTCCTCACTACTAGTATTCTCATCAATATTTCCTGTGGCTGGAGCTAGTAAACCATCCTCCTCCACCATGCTTCTAATCATGTCGTCAGTTATTTGGTCGACTTCTTCAATTGATTCCGCTTCTATGTTTCTCTCAGCTTCCATCATCCTTACGTTCCTTGACAGTTCGTCCAGGACAACATTTTCGCAACCTTTCTTGTACCTAATCTCGTACTCAAATTCTTCCAACTTCAATCTCCACCTAACTTATCTTGAACCTGGGTCCCTAACATTGAACAACCAAGTCAATGGTCGATGATCAGTTTGTACGATGAATTTCCTATATGTATGGCCTTGTTTTGTTGCCCAAACTATCGCTAAGCACTCCTTTTCCGTTGTGCTATAATTCCGTTCTGTTTCATTAAGCGCCCTACTCACAAATTGAATCGGGAGATCTCTTCCATTAATTTCCTGGCTAAGCACTACTCCTATCCCAGTGTTTGATGCGTCAGTTGTTATTAGAAATGTCTTAGTGTAATCTGGGTACTGTAAGATAGGATAATTCGTAATTGCATTCTTTAACTTCTCAAAGGCTACTTGCTGCTCAGTGCCCCAATGAAATTCTACATCTTTCCTTAAAAGTTTATTTAACGGGTCTGCTATCTTGCTAAAATCTTGATCAAACTTCCTATAGTAGCCTACCATTCCTAGGAAGGATTTAAATCCCTTCACGCTAATCGGTGCCTGCATTTCACTATACTTTTTATCTTATTCGGATCCGGCTTAACTCCGTTTTCAGTGATTATGTCCCAAGTATTGAACTTCTTT
The DNA here is from genome assembly GCA_958301585.1 of Merodon equestris. Taxonomy (NCBI): domain Eukaryota; kingdom Metazoa; phylum Arthropoda; class Insecta; order Diptera; family Syrphidae; genus Merodon; species Merodon equestris. Next base: position 73,187,068 of record OY284414.1, on the reverse strand, counting down.
TCGCAGAAATTCACATTTATCTGGTTGCAGTTTTAGGTTTGCGACCCTTATTTGATTTAGAACCTCGAGTAGTTTCTGATTGTGCTCTTGTAAACCCTGGCCATAGACAACAATATCGTCAAGATACTTGATGCCTTGCAATCCAGACAGTACGTTATTCATTAACCTTTGCAAACACGCCGGAGCGTTCCTTAGCCCAAATGGCATCCTCGTGTATTCGAAGTGCCAATATGGCGTGCTGAACGCCGTTTTCTCAATATCTTTTCCATGCACGGGAATCTGGTGAAACCCTGAGGTCAGGTCAAGGGTTGTAAAGTACCTTGCCTTCCCTAACTGATCACGTATTTCATTGATATTTGGTAGGGGATAGTTATCAGCTATCGTCAACTCGTTGAGTTTATGATAGTCGACAACCATCCTCCAATTTTTGTTGCCACTTGTATCTGCCTTCTTTGGAACGATCCAAAGAGGAGAGCTCCATGGAGAACTACTGTTTTTAATGATACCGTCCTTTCTTAGTTTCTCTACTTGATTCCTGACTTCTTCATCATGTACTTTGGGGTACCGGTATGGTTTGGTGAACACCGGCTGAACCCCTCCAATTGTTCGAATCTCATATTTTATCGCGTTGGTACAGGTCAGTTTTTCATCTTCAATACTGAATACGTCACTATATTCCTTAATTATGGCTAGTATACTTTCTTTTTCCTCCTTATTCATATGGTCGGTCCTGACATTCCCACAGAGCTTGACGTCTCTTTTATTCTTTATCTCGAATTCTCTTAAGTTCTTTCCAACAATTCTAACCTGGCTCAAGTCGGAAGTACCCTCCGTAGTGTTGACCACGGTAGCTACACAGCGACCATCCTTGTTTTTAGTTAAGCATTCCGGAATGATTATGCCCTTTGATAATTCCTGTTTAGGAATTACGATGTCTTCATCTAGGCCTTCCCAATTGTCTATGCTAAGTAATCGGATTACTTCAGTCCTACCATTTAACACTTGCTCCTGACTTAAATATTTTAAAGTAATTTCCTCATCTTTATTTTTTATTACTCCCTCTTTGTAATCGATAGAATAGCCTCCTTCTTTCAAAAAGCGACTGCCTAGTATTCCGTCGTAATCGCCTAGGAGGTAATTTTCTATGACCTGAAATTCTACTGTGTTTGTTTTTAATTTCCCCTTATTGTTTGAAAATAGCTCTACTTGCTTGATCATCTTTCCTAAGGTCTCATGCGTCTTTCCGCCTAACCCTTTAAATTTAATTGTGCTTTCTGAGTCCACTTCACGATGGAAAATGCACTTCGCGGAAATAATAGAGTCCTCGGCTCCTGTATCGACAATTAATTTCCTAACATCCTCATTTATCAGCACGTTGACGTGAGGGCTTTCTGAGTTACACAAATCACTTAGCACTTTTTCTTCCTTGACATGTCATAACTAACCGGCTTGAAATCCTTTCTGCCTGGTTTTCTATTGGATTTGGAATTTGAAATTTGTTCCTGAGGTCTTTGAGTATAACCTTCCTGTCGTTTGGGTAAACGGCAATTCTTAGCGATATGACCCCAATTTAAATATTTAAATCCTGCAATATTTATTTTAGCTAAGTTTTTATTTGTGTAATCCTTATTTATATTAGTTTTGAAAAGATTTAGTCGCTGTTCCTCTTCCTTAGCACAACGACTTGCCTCGGCTAAGTCCTTTGGCCTCTGGGTAACGACGTATGATGAAAGCCTTTCTAACGATCCGTTAATGAAAACGCTAAGTGCTTCATTTCTAATATATTCGATTTGCCCTTGCTGATGTTCTTCTCTCTCTGCGAAACTGATTCGTTCCTACCCTGATGTATACTTATAAGCTCCCTGTGTAATTGCAAACTACTATGGGGTTCCCTGAATACATTACTTAATTCTGCTTTCAATGTTTCCTAATCCTTTATGTCTTTAATCATAAGGATCGTAGTTGCATTGCCTCTAATTTTGGTCTTAATGAACTTGAATAGGATTCCTTTCTGAACTTGACTAGCCAACTCTATTGCGTCATAAAGCTAAACACCTCCTCACTACTGCTATTAAAAACGGGAATGAAGGATGTTAGAACTGCTATTGGTACTTCAGCCATTGCTAAACGATCTAGACTATTTTCGATTTCGTCGCTGCTTTCCACGTTTTCGCTATCACTTCCACTAACTGACATATAAGCTCTTCTTGTAATCCACCTGTGGAGAAAAATCTTCTAACCCCCCTCGTTATTCTCTATCCACTCTAAATTTTAAGCTTAATTTCACCTGAGGAAAACTTTATACATCTACTAATTGTTCTACTGAAATATTCTCGTATTTTTGTCACCGTATTACACACAAAATATGTTAACTTAAATTAACTTACAATAATAGTAGAACTGCGGTGATCATCCTTCTTGATGTGGAACTTGGTCCTCGGCTATCTTCAACTTCACAGTCTGCACGGTTCTTCTTTTACACGATATGGAACTTGGTCTGTATGTATTTTATTTTTGACTTAACTCGCGTTGCGTCGTACGTTTCACTTTCTTTCTGTCTATTTTTTTTTTTGTTTGTGTTCACCTTTTTTTGTTTATTTTAGAGGATATCTCGTATCACACCGCTGCCACCAAAAATTAATGTTATGCCTTGGCATTAATTATGAAGAAAAAAATGTATTATCGTTCGCGCTACCGCGGGCTGGTATTAACTTGGGAAAGTTCCAGCATTACCCTTGGTAATATTCGCGGACGATAGATTCAACCACAAAAAAAAGTAAGAGGAACAATAAAAACGACGAATTGAATTTTAGTGTGTTTATTATTTGACGAACGGAATACAAGTGCTGTCCTGAAAATATCTTAACTCTAACTTAGTCATTTTTCGCGTATGCAGCAGTTTTGTTGGCGTCGGTTCTCTGTGGGAATTGTCGTTTTCTTCCCTCTGAAATTTGTGCTTCGGAGTGCATCCGTAACAATATATTTTAGTCATTGCCTTAAGTAGTTCTATTTGCTTTAGAGTGTTCGTATAGGGCCAGTAAGGTATTTTATGTCAGTTGTTATTTAAGCTAGTTTTGAGCATTTTTGTCTAGAGTAAGTGTGTTCTAAAAATATAAAAACAAAAATAAATGAAAAAAAAAACCAAAATGAAAATAAAATACGGTGATTAAAGTTAAAAAACTGATTTATTTTTGTACATAGTCTCCTAATAACTAATAAGTCAATATAAACAAATAAATCGTGGTAGATTTATATGATTTTTTTTTAATAAGACGAAGGTTGACGTTTTCGTTACGATCGCTTTATTACAAATGAGTCTGGTTTTACGGTATATGATTTACGAGTATATGAAGACCTACTATATGGGACTATCATACGTTTCGAGAGTTTGTTTTGGAAACGTCAATCATACCCGATATTACACTCTGTGCGACAAGAAATAAACAAAGTAGTACAAATATAGAAAGTGTTATAAGCTTATCTTAAGGATGTTTTGTTCTTTTCATGCCTTGATTTAATTCACGACAACTGTATCATCAACCAACAGGATCAAAAATAGACCAAACCGGGTAAAAAACAAAAGCATGAGAACCCAACCATCCCAGCCGAGGATGAAGTCGACAATGAGTTTAAATGACTGTCCTTCGACTTTGAATGTCAAAAACCCCAAGAAGCCTAAGTGCAAGTATGTTATAGTTAGGTGCAAAACTGTTCCAATGTTGCAAATACGAGTATAGCTGCATTTGTCCACACCAGTTTTCATAACGTTAAATTAAAGCAAGCTTCGCTCCGCTAACAGTTCGTGGTTTTTGTATTCAGAAACATGTATCGCACAGCCCATATGTCTGATTTCTGAGTAACAGTTACTTTTTACATTGAAATAGTTTTGCATCCATTTTGCAGGCGTTCATTCTCTCATTCGTTGTTAGCTTTTCTTAGCGATCGGTTAAAAATTTAAATAATTAAAATGAAAACCAACCTTTAAGCAGAATAATACAATGAATCCTTTCCCTTTAAATGTGCTACTAAGAGTACAAGCAGAAAAGAAGGAAGAACTATGGGGTAGTGACCACAGAGTTAATCCAATGTAAAAGTTTCAGAGGGTGGTAGGCCAAGAAAACTTCCGACCAGGACGAGTGTCTTTCAAGGTACATTTGTCTTAGAGCGTTAGAGCAGATACACGAGCGACGAAAGAGTTGCAAAGGACTACCTTGCTAAACCTTGAAGCGTTTGAAAAGTAGAAAACACCTGCGCTTCCAAAGAAATGTGCAGGCAAGAAGAAATTTGCAAGCTTCTCGAAAATGGACTGGAATAAGTTAGTTTGGTCTGATGAGACAAAAATGAATCGGTATTGCACGCATGGAAGGTCTTGGGCCTGGAAAAGACAAGGTGAGTCATTGAAGCCAAGCCATGTAAAGCAAATTGTGAAACATTGTGGGGGTACTATAATGTTTTGGGGCTGTTTTACTGCTTTTGGTGTGGGTGAGTTGTGTCTGATAGATGGTACATATTATGGATCATTTTTTTTTCTAAGACAACATCTCTTGAAAACAATTCAATCTTTGCCCATTTCGGGACCCTAAACATATGGCAAAAAAAGAATTGTGCGCAAATTTCAGCAAAGCGGGTCTGTAGGAAATGTGAAAACACCTGTGCATGCTCGCCCAATTCGTTCTGCGGAAAACATTGCTGTTGTTCACGATAGTGTGGCAGAAGAGCCGTCAACCTCGACTCGTCGTCGTGTCCAACAATTGAACATCTCACGAACATCACTGATGCGAATTTTGAATAAAGATTTGAATTTACACGCTTACAAGGTTCAATTGACTCAAGAGCTGAAGCCTACTGACCATTTCAAGCGTCGTCAATACGCCGAATGAACAGACAGAAGTGAATGGTGACTTTACAAGGAAAATCATCTTCAGCGACGAGGCCCACTTTCACCTCAGTGGATTCGTTAACAAGCAGAATTGCCGCATTTGGGCAAATGGGAATCCACGAGTGATTGTTGAAAAGCCGATGCATCCACAAAGAGTGACTGTTTGGTGCGGTTTATGGGCTGGCGGCGGCATCGGGCCGTACTTCTTCGAAAATGAGGTCGGCCAAGCAGTTACCGTGAATGGTGTTCGCTATCGCGAGATGATAACGGACTTCTTGTGGCCAGAAATTGAGGATATGGACCTGGATGGTATGTGCTTCCAACAGGATGGTGCCACTTGCCACATAGCCAACGAAACAATGGCTCTTTTGCGCGAGAAATTCAATGGCCGTGTTATCTCACGTCGTGGCGATGTTAATTGTCTCTAATATTTAGAAGAAAAAGTCAATAAGCCAAGAACAATTCAAGAGCTAAAGGATGATATAATTTGGCACATTAACGACATTGAACCTCAATTATGTCTCAGAGTCATTGAAAATAGGAACCATCGTATAGAGGTATGCCACCGAAGCCGTGGCGAGCATTTGGCCGATATTTTATTTCATACATACAATAATTGACATAGATCCCTCTATCATAAGATAGAAGAGAAGTGAAAAGTACCGTCATCTATGGAGTAGACGTCTGTTTAAGCGCGGCAAGATCTAAAAGCTTTGTGTTTCATTTATATATAAATTCAATACACTGTGCCATAATTAAGAACAGTACAAACAAATCTGTAAAATACACTCCACTTGTTTTATTAATACTTTAAATAAATACATAATGTTTAAGTGGAAGTAAAACTGGACATCTAACCGTACATCTTGAATTTTAAGAATAGCTGCATTAAAAATAGCCGCATACCACCCCAACAACAACAATATTTATTCATAATGTCACATGCACATAACACCAGGCTTAATAAACCTCTGAAAAATACACCTGTATCATCACCTTCTCACCCACAATCGCCCTCTTCTGGATTAATGATGTCAGACAAACACACTCTTCTGCTATCCAAGAAGATAGAGGATCAAGGTGAGTCGATCTTGAATAAGCTTGCTATGATAGAAAAAAACATATCCGCGAGAATAAGCATTATTGAAAACTATCTGTCCGATAAGTTTGATGAAGTTGACAAGGAAATAAATTCGCTAAAAAGCCGTCTGTGTGCACTCGAAGGTTGTTCAGGCAATATCAGCTGTTTGAGTTCGGAAGTTGAATTGCTAAAAACACAACTCCAACAAAAACAAGACCAGCAACACCAACCTGAACCAAATTTGTGCAAAGAATTTGGCAACTTGAAAATGCAACTTGAAGCACTTCAACACAAAACTTTCGAATCCGATGCTATTCTCGTAGGAATACCTTTTCTGCCAGATGAAAATTTAAAAAATATGTTTAATCACCTATGTCACACGATTGGGTTTCAACCGCCACCACTCAACAGAATTTTCAGATCAAAGCCAAAGCACGATTCTGTGATCATCCTTAAATTTTGTTCACCTCACGACAAATACGAAACACTAAGGAAAGTTGCAAATCTGCGTAAAACTCACTCGCGACAAATTAACTTAAGAGATGTTGGCCTTGACTCGGACAGAAAAATTTATATCCACGAAAGCCTAACCAACAACAATCGCGACATTTTACGGCGTGCTATCCAACTTAAACGTCATCGTCAACTTGCTTCAGTTTTCACAATTCGTGGCCATGTATTAGTGAAGGCTGATGTAAACACAGCAGCCATTATTATACCCACTATGGAAAAGCTGAGGGAAATTGCCCACACGCATAAACAACAACAACCTGCGAATGACAGCTCACGAAACGAAATCGATGATGATCATCCGCCCGACGTCACCAGTGGTCTACAACAGCGAACATCAAACTGTTAGGGACATTTTATTTATATTTTTATGTTTTATTTTTTATTTTTATTTTATTGGGTATTTATCTAATTTTAAAATGTTAGGTTTAGCTAGTAATTTTAATGTTGTTCACATTCAGTTTCTTCTTAAACTAATAGTCCGGCCTCTTAGGTTTTGTTATGGGGTCATTTTCAATACTGATGCTGTTGTTCTCTCTCATATAATGCTTTCGTCATATTTTCGCTTTCATAATATATGAGCGCGGAACTCGAAAGACGGAGGAGTGAGTATTCTATGTCTTACGGAAGGACCGATATAGAATTTAATAGTACGCGCACAATGCTCGATGTTTTTTGTAAAAGGTATTCAGGACTCTCGGTTTGCCATATAAATGCTCAAAGCCTATTAAAACATTTTGATGAGTTTAAAAATATTTTCAACAACTCAAGAGTCGACATCGTGTGCGTTTCGTAGACCTGGTTGTCCTGTAGTATAAACAACGTCGTAATTAATATTGACGGTTTTAAATTATATAGAGCTGATCGTATTGGTAGGCGCGGAGGAGGTGTAGTGATATTCATTAAAGAAAACATTCCATCTAAAATAATATCAAATTCGAGTGAAAATGATAACATGGAGTTCATCTTTATCGAAGCTAAATGTGGTTTTAATAAATGTCTTTTAGGGGTGATTTACAAACCACCCAATATACTCGATACAACTATTGTTACGAGTCTTATTGAAAACGTCGGACTTAATTACGACCACATTATTATCACAGGTGACCTCAATGTTAATTTGTTAGATGAAAAAAATGGATATGTCCAACATTTTCTGAATAATTTAAAGTCCTTACATATTTCTTCCGTTAATACCGTATGCCCCACTCACTACAGTGAAACAAATTCCACGCTCTTAGATGTATTTTTAGTGAATAGGATACGCTGTACACATTTTTATAATCAATTAAGTGTACCAGGTTTTTCCAAACACGACCTCATTTTTTTGATATATGATATATCATGCGACAAAACGGAAGTTGAGAAGATGGTACAGTTTCGCGATTTTAAAGCAATTAATCTGGGCGGTCTAATAAATGATGTCAACTCTGTTGACTGGCATAGTCTATACTTTATGCCTACTGTCGATGAACAGGTAAACTTTCTTACTCAGTCAGTCAACAATCTTTTTAATATGCACGTTCCAGTGAAACAAATTGTCATTCGCAATCGAAAATGTGAATGGTTCAATCACCGAATCCAATCTCTGATTTCGCTAAGGGATATCGCGTATAAAAGGTGGAAAAGATTCAGATTGCCTATACTTCATGAAGAATTCAAAAGATTGCGGAATACCGTAAATCTGGAAATCAGGAAATGCAAAACAAAATTCTTTGCATCGAAGTTCACGTCTAACTTATCAATGAAAAAAACGTGGAACAATATAAAGAGAATGGGTATCAGCAAACAAAAACCTTCTGATCCTGTTGAACTCGATTTAGACAATTTAAATGATATGTTTGCTCATGCTTCCATTACAACCATTACAACTGATACTGTTAATAGTGACAATGACAACGAAGAATTACCTTTCAGTTTGGTACAAATCGAGGATAATAACGGTTTTCACTTCAATAGCGTGAATAGGTCTGACGTTTTAAAAGCTGTTCTCGCAATCAAGTCGGATGCGATTGGGCTAGACTCTATGCATCCTAGATTTCTGAAAATTATTATTCAACAAATATTGCCTTTTATCACGCACATTTTCAACACCATTCTAACCACCTCCACCTATCCCAAAGAATGGAAAAGATCAAAAATTGTCCCGCTACTGAAAAATTCCTCAAATTGCACAAAAGAGTATCGACCTATTTCTATTCTCCCATACCTTTCCAAAGTCTTTGAAAAGCTAATTAGCTGGCAAATCATGAACCACCTAAATGATCGTAACTTGCTTACGGGCTTTCAATCAGGTTTCAGAACACGCCACAGTTGTACTACAGTATTACTGAATTTAGTTGAAGACCTACGTATCAAAATGGGCGAAGATCAAATATCATCGCTGGTGCTATTAGACTTCTCGAAGGCCTTCGACACTGTTCCACACTCTCGTCTTCTGCACAAACTGAAAGACTACTTCTATTTTGATGTTACAGCTTTAAAATTAGTTAAAAACTATCTCGATGGCAGAACTCAAGCTGTTTACGCAGGTGGAATTATGTCGAAGTTCATAGCAACTAATGCGGGCGTCCCACAGGGATCAATTCTGGGCCCCCTTTTCTTTATCCTATACAACAACGATCTGCCCCAAGTACTTAAGCACAGCAATATTCAAATGTATGCAGACGATGTGCAAATCTACTTAAGCTATCCCTTAGGTTTAGTCGAAGATGCAACCGCAAGAATAAACGAAGACTTGGTACTTGTCAACCAGTGGTCAGAAAGAAATAAGCTCAAATTAAACTCGAAGAAAAGTCAAGCAATTATTATTTCTCGGAAAGCTATTGATACATCCTATTTTCCTAAAATTGCGATCAATGGTGGAGAATTAAAGTACTGCAAATTGGTTAAAAACTTAGGAGTTATATTCAACCAAACGCTTACCTGGCATGACCACATAACATATGCGGTAGGAAAGGTCAATGGCGCACTACGTATGCTTTATCAGCTAGGAAAATGCCTTCCAGTGCAGATAAAAATGATGCTAATAAAATCTCTTTTAACACCTATTCTATTCTACGCGCATCCTGTCTTCTGTGACCCGGACTCTTCAAGTAAACGAAAACTTGAGATCGCGTTTAATAACATGGTACGGTTTGTTTATAATCTTAGGCGGTACGACCATATATCAGAGTTTACCTGTAATGTGTTTAGCATGAACCTGAGAGATTATTTAAACTTTAAAATATTTTTATTTTTGTTCGACCTTAAATTAAATGGAAGTCCACAATACCTTTTTCAAAGGTTACAATTTGCGAATTCTGGCAGAAACCGGTTCTGATTTTACCAAAGTTTATATACAACACCACCCAAAAACAGTTTTTTGTATATTCCATAATACTGTGGAACTCACTTCCTCCCAATATTTGGAGATTGAACAGCAGACGTAGCTTTGAGAGAGACCTTATTCGTTACCTGAATGGACAATCGTAAAGTATATTTTCTTTCCTGGTTTTGTCTCTGAATTGTAAACAACATTATATACATATACAAGTGTAATTATATTAAACAGCAGTAGGGTAATAGGGATTAGTTTTGTATTAGATTTAAGTTGTTTTTACCGGATTTAAATTGCTTGCTAAATTACCTCTGTCAATATAGTGTTAAGTAAAAAGACAATAGTCTTAAAATACTATATGTTTGTTCAAGAAATAAATAAAAAAAATAAATAAAAATAATGAAAAATATTAAGATAATTCTCTGAAAACTTTTTGTTTTATTTACAATTATCATCGTGCGTTTTCGTTGGACCACCCTTTATTGCAACGATATTTTCAACTGACCTTATCGAATTAACCCGTCTTTACATCACTGATCTGTTCGATATTTTCAAATTTGTACGTTAGGGCTCTTGTTGATGCCCATAAGCAGTACTAAATATACTAAACATTTCCGCAGTATTTTCACCGTATTTGTTTCATAATTTGAATATCGTATGCTATATCCATATTGAATAACTAGCTAGTTTGTAATTATCAAAAGTCATCGCAATGATATGTAGTTGAATGTCACTCTATTTTTAGATGCCGCCTTACATCTTACAAGCTAATCTAGTGAGGACCTATAAAACGCACTTATTAGCGCGAGAGCGCTCAGTGCGAACCACAGCCAACCATGCCAAATATGTGCACAAGAATGAGGGTCGAAGAAACAGGCGAATTGAGAAAACTACACAATCAAGACTTTGAGGAACTCTATTCACCCCCAAGCATTGTCCGAGCCAAGACTAAAGGGCTAACCATAATAGACAGGAGCAAGCAGAAGCAAGCAGAGGGGAATGTCTTCTTACATGTAAAGCATATGATATGCCCACAATGGGCAGATGTGACGATTCGTTAAATGTTGGTTAACTGATGCGAGCAGAAGGAAGGTCTTCTTGAAAGAAGACATGACGGACGGAATTTTTGACAAGTGACATTTGAGGTTAGGAAAGAGAAAAAATATAAAATAAATATGGAATACGAGCTTGTTAACAAGTTGATTTCACTTGTGCAGGACAATAAGTCTCTCTATGATAAAGCAGATGGCTTTTATTTCAATAAAAAGGGAAAAGCCAAAGCCACACCGAAAATAAACAAATCGAATAAAAACAATTTGACAGTTCCTTTCCTTCTGCTTGCTCCTGCTTGCACCTGTTCATTATGGGTATCGTGACGGTTCGTTGAAACAGAGGGGAGAATTTCGTTCGGTTCCGACATAAGCTTCTGCTTGCTCCTGTCTATTATGGTTAGCCCTTAAGATGGGTAGAGCGAATGGACCGTGGACGAACAGTCAAACGAATAATGAGTGGAAAATCCAAGAAAAAGACCGCCAGGAAGGCAGCGCCTTGGGTGGGAAGGAACAACAGCGAAATATGGAAGAAGCATAGTGATGACAGAGAGGCTTGGCGAAGGGTGGTCAAGGAGGCTCTAATCTTCCGAGTTTTAAATGGCTGCTAATAATAATTAAAAGGAGCCAGCTGATCAAACATATCTACCTTTTCTTTTGTATGGTTATGGAATTTAATAATTGTTTCTGGATCATCCTTCTTCTTGTTGTGAAGGGAAAACATCCATAGGGCTCTTTTCCATTTTTTCGCGTGAAGGAGCCCAATGTTTTTTCCTCCTTAAAGGTAACGAAAGAGAGTACTTCCTTTCTTCCATCCGGTAAGAAGGGTATTAGTATTTCGACTTTGTGTTTGACAAAGTTCCTATAACAGTAAGATTATGCTGCATTGTTTCCACAAAACAAGTTGATGAGAACCAGTTGTCCACGGTCAAATTTCTTCCCGTACTGGGAATCCTATCATTTCATTTGATATTCGTACTTTTTTTCTGAGTGGACAATAAGCCCTGATCCCCTTCAGTTCCTCATCAGTCATACAGTACTCATGAGGAGTATAATATTTATCGCAATGTTATATAAATTGTTCCCAAAGGCAACATATTGGAGCCGGTTTATCATTATAGCCTGGTGTAGTGTACCCAACACCATTCATCCATTCATTGACCATCCATCAATTGACTGGTCGCTAATACGTTAAAAAGTACGACATCGCATTGTCATTCGAATCCATGAATCAAAGTTCAGTTAGTGTCACCGAAAAGAAAAGTGCCGACACTTGAGAATCGAAGACAAAAAGAACATAATGATTTCGAGAATGATAGACGACACTGCCGACTGCAATAGAATAGAGTCATGCAGGTACAATCGATATGCATTGGAAATGCGACAATGATTTTTGTATAAATAGAGAACCAATAATTAAATAAAATCAGATTCAACTTGACATCCCAACCAAGTGTTTCTCTGGCATTCTTGCCATCCACACCTTACTCCCAAGCAGAACCTTTATGGCATTCGTGCCCTGCTTTTCCAAAACGCAATAACTACGGTAGAACCTTTATGACATTCGTGCCCTACCTAGTTGTTGCCTAGGTCGCTCCCTCCCTCAGTTGTTTAGGCTTCTTACACTGGAAAATGGGTGAGTATTTTGCTGACCACATGTCCCATGTGTTTCTTCGGCCTTGCTTTGCACTACAGTAGTGTTAAATAGTGCAATAAAGGCACGAATTTCTTTTTCGTTTGTACCAAACATGGTTCCTGAAGTTGGAGTTGCAGCAAATTCAGAGTTGGATAGCGCGAAACTTTTTTGACCTTGGTACATGATCTCGATGTAAGTACAATAATTGTTACCAAAGCCTCTATCAAAACGTCATCAAGAAGAGGATTCCATCCTAGATGTAACAAATTTAGCCGCACTTTTGTAACCCGGCACTTTCAAAACTATTATAAATCTGTCGCTGTAGTCCGATAACCCGATAATGGAAGCTGTGTGAACCAACGAAATCCTCTTTTCCCCAATAGAACTCGCTAGTGATGCCGTTCTGCTGGATTTTCATCTTTTCATAATTAATTGCGGAGGAGGACGAAATATGCCCTTTAATATTTTTTATCCGAATCGCTATCGACTTCTAAGCGAAGTTGCTTTACCTCGTCCTCGTCATAGTTAAGTATATTTTGAGACATCTTTCGCAGATAATAGATACATTTGCACTTCTGCAATGAAGGAACGGTTTGCTATACAACTCTGAAATAATTCAAAAATTAAATTAAGTAATTAACTAATTTGGAGCCTAAAGTTCCAACAATTAACAAACTTTTATTTGCTTCAGTTAAAAAAAAAAACAAAAACAAATTACTTTAACCCATAGTTAAATTGTAGTGATTTTTATTTTGAAAGTTTTTATATATACAACCAGTTTATATCTATACAACCTTTTATGCAAGTAAGAAAAAAAAAAAAGAAAATGAATATAATTCATGAATTTTACTGGTGTCCTCGACTGAGTAAAATGGGCATTTAAGTATGGTGTTTTTCGAAACAAGGCTTTTCAATGCAAAGCGTTTTATCACACTTCTTGCACGCTCAACGAATTTTTGCATGACACCTGCTGACAAGCCAGGTACTGCTGAAGATGGTAATCTATGAGGCACAGTTACATTTTGGCATTAACAAAAAATTCCAGTTGGTCCTGTTGATTGTCTGATGATATGACATGCAACGCCCATGCATAAGAGGCTGTCAAATCCAACTTTTAAGCAAATATGGTCCACCACAATTTTTCTCATCGTACGCAATCCGGTACAAAGATATAGACTGATCCATTTCGTCTACACCATCCATTCCTCTGTTATAGTTTTGAAACAATTTTGGGATATTTAGCTCAATCTTTTCTTACTTTTCGTTACACCATCGCTTTACCTTGCCGAGTCGAAATTTATTCCCATTGAGTAAACACTGTTTTCTTTCCATCGAACGAAAATAACTTCCTTGCCACTGTCCATCGATAGTCAAACTCTGCTCTGTTTTTATATCCTTGACTGTGGGTAAAGGAAACTTTTTGGGACGATTTTCACGAACTGTCAAAATCCTAAATCACGTAATTCCTTTAACAGTTGGTGGTTGGTGAAAAATTGTCGAAATAAACAATGAAACAATTCACTACTCTTGAACCTAACTTTTATGTTCGATTCAATCACTTTGCCAAAGTAAACATAAAAATTGTAGCAGTATACCGTGGAACTTGTTAGTGTCCAATTTTTGTATCCGAAGCGAATAGGTTTACTTTCATAAATTGCTTAGATGGGTGGTGGCCAAAGTATTTTATTATTTACTCATCTATCGACAAATCAGTATGAAAGACATTCCACTGGGAACATTTTTTGATAAGAAGATCCGCCAGGAGCCTTTGGGCATTTAGTCAGTGGAAATTTTCGCTTCATTATTATCTACGAAGCGGATGTTTCGTTTTATTACGTGAATGCATTTCTAGACATGGTACGTTGCGCCAATGGAGGTCCCAAATCTTCATCTAAAGACCACTACTGTTTCTCGCGTGGCAATTTGTGGCATCCAGTCAGCAATAGTATTTCAATAACACCCTTACTTACTTACAATTATGTATATCGAATGTGTTTATGTTGTTTTGACTAGCATAAAGCTCTGTATGGCTAATTATAACGTGCATAACCTTTTCATCAAACATCAAACAGCAAAATGTTGTACAGGAGTTAAGTCTTTAACCTCATTTGCCAAATGATCCCATCTTGACTGAACTGCTTCTGAAATTGAAAAACCAGCTATACATGATGGAGAACACTTCTTCCAATTTAGATGGCCTTGACTGCTTCCCGCTATCTTACATCATTTAGAGGAGAGTGCCTCTTCATCACTACTTTTCCAATCATTTTCTTCGGAAGCTCTTTATTGTTTCGATATCGTCATCGGCATCTTCTTTATTATTTTTTAGATTAGTTATTCCATATTCCACTTTTCACCATCTTCTAAAATAGAAGCTACAGCTTCTTCCAGTCCATTTCAGTTCTTTGAAAACTTGAAAACTAGTTCACTCATATTTTGCTGATAATTAAAAACAGATAATTTGTATAGCTCTTTCAGTACTCACTTACACATTTGTGCGGGTAAATTAGTCTCTTTTTTTCTTGGTTCTTTTTTTAGTTCTCTTTGTAATTTTTTAATTTTAAAGTCCCAAATGCATCAATTGTGTTGGTTACTCACACTAAAAATGTATTGTTCTTGACATTTTTGTGTTTTGTGTGAAAGGCGCGTGTGCAAACAACGGCATGTCTGGAGTTCCAAGACGAAGTCAACGTAAGTGTTAATATTTCTAAATATAGTGTATTTAAGTGATGCAATGTTATATTTTCTAAAATAATTGTTAAAAGTAATTTATTTGTAAAAAAAATACTCTATTTTGGGTAAGAAATATTTTAAAATTCGAAGGTAAAATGTAAGCCACACAATTGTGTGGGTTGGCATTTTTCGTCACTCTTAGGAAAATTATTGCGATTTGGAAGCATCTGAAGCTGCTCAAATGGTCGAAAAAGATAATGTTGAGGAAGTTGAAGTTGAAGAGCAAGAAGACCAGAGCCAGCCCCAATTTCTTCGAGACCATTGCATCTTCCAATTGAAACTTCAGACGCTACTTCGACTTTTGAAGATGCAGCTAAATTTACCAATATGTACGGGCCGCCTGCTACTGGAAAGAGGTGAATATTGACGCTGTGGAAATAGAAAATTTGTATGGAGTTCATCTGTACCTTGGCTGCATTCCCACGCCATCACATGTATTGGCAACGTAGCTTCCAATACAGCGTGATAACATCCCAAATGTCGAGGACACGTTTTTTTCTGCTAAGGAAGTGCCTGCATTACGTAGATATGTATGTCAACTCCACCTGCAGATGCTGAAACCAATGCCCTGTGGAAAGTTCAGGCAATTATTAACGCTGTTCGAGATCGATGTCTACAGATTCCGAGGAGCTCACAAAACTATTTTATAGATGAGCAGATGATACCTTTCCTAGGAAGATGTCCAAATGGACTTTGGCAGTACATATATGCGGAACAAGCCTCGCCTGTTGGACTCAAAAACTTCGTTTTATGTACATCAACAGGTTTTGTTTTTAAATAATTTTGTTCCACAGTTTAATGGTTCTAATAGGCTTAGTGTTGGACTTTGAAATTTACCAAGGTGCCCTTACCCCCGTTGGAGACCGATCGTTGGGTCTCGGCCCAAGTGTTATTTTGAGACTGATAAGAACCTTACCCGAATCCTTGTTTGTATTTTTCGATCGTTACTCGTATTTTACTACGATACCACTTCTAGACCGATTGAAAGATTTAAACATCCACGGAACTGGAACCATTCAAACCAATAGAATTAAAAATATTGAGCTCAAGGTTGATAGGTCGATGTCTCGTGGTGATAAAAAAACCGCGTTAAAAAGAGGAAACACCGGTCCGAATTCAACTTCAACTTTTATTTATTATGTAGGCTTACACGACTTCATATACCGAACTATTACAAAAGACTAAATACAATGCATCGTATGAACATCGGAAGTAAATTAACAAGAGATGAGAGATATAGAGAGGTTACAATTGTATATGTTGTATGTGTAAATTCATGTATTGTGGATAACTAATATAATATATTATGTATATAAATACTCTTTTTTAACATCCTCCGACCCGGGATAAACGGACAGCTCCAGTGGGTACAGCAGCTGGACTGGTCTTCGTAGTAAACGTCCCTCCGCGCATCTTACTTCACAGGAGCGGACCTTGCCATCTCGTCCTAAGTATGTTTTGTCAATAGTTACCATTCTCCAATTTACGCGGGGAGTCGCATGGTCGAAAAGAAGAACAATGTCGCCTCTCTTGAGCTGCTTCGATGTCTCGTTCTTACACCGATGAAACGATCTCAAAAGTTGTAAGTATTCACAACGCCATCGTCTCGTCAGTCTTGCGGAATACTTCATGCGATGCTTCCAAAGTTGCCTCATGGTCGAATCGTAGACCTCTTTAACTTCGGATGTATTTGCGGATTGGGGACCGTGTAGAAAATTTGCTGGTGTAAGCGGCGTCAAATCCAACGGGTCGGTGCACACATAAGTGAGGGGTCTATCATTTGCTATTGCTTCTGCTTCTGCAATAATGGTACGAAGCTGCTCGAAATTTAGTCTTGCTTTTTAAAGGACAGCTTTAAGGGTATTTTTTACGGTCCTAATTAGCCTCTCCCAGAACCCACCCCACCATGGTGCCCGCTCGACGATAAAATTCCATTTTATTCTCTTCTGGGAAAGAAAACCGTGGAAGATCTCCTCCTCAAAATTGCTTGCACTACCTTTCAATTCTAAAGAGGCTCGACGAAAAGTCTTGGCATTGTCGGAGAAAATGGCTGATGGAACGCCACGCCTCGCCATAAAGCGTCTTAATGCTATAATGCAGCTCTCAGTTGATACGTTGGCGGTTAGCTCTAAATGAATAGCCCGAATGGCAGCACAAGTAAAAATTAGGATGTAGGCTTTACACATCGATGTTCCTTCCGAAACTTGATAATATAATGGTCCGGCAAAATCGATGCCCACATTATCAAATGGCCTGGTAAAGGTAATTCGCTCTAACGGCAATGGAGCGAATGGCTGCGAAGCCGGTTGACCAAATAATTTTTTGCACGTAATGCAGCTCTTTATGCGACGTTTGACGATTTGACGACCCCTCATCACCCAGTAGCGTTCCCTAAGTTTGGAGAGGACGATGTTCACTCCTCCATGCATGGTTCTAAGGTGGTAGTCATCGATGATGAGAGAAACGAGGTGATGACTGGATGGTAAAATTATTGGATGTTTGACATCGAATGCATCATCCAATAACTGAAGTCTTCCTCCAATCCTTAGCACGCCGTTATCCAGGAAGGGGTGAAATTCAATGATTTTAGATAAGGGCAGCAATGATGTCTTTTTCTGTAAGCATCGAATATCTTTAGAAAAAAAAATCGTTTGAACATACCTGATCCAATAAAGTTCAGCCGCTTTGAGTTCCTCTTCTGTTATAAAGGGATGAGGAGACATCTGCTTTACCCTGCAGCGTTTAGTAAACCGCAGTACCCAAGAAGTCACCCGCAACAACCTCGACCAGCTACTGAAGTTTTCACAGGACAGTATCGGAACTTCCGCCCGAAATTGCTGAATATCGTTTTCGGCCTCTAAAAACATTGTTGTTAAAGGCTGGAGATCAGGCTCTTGGTGTTGATCTTTGAGAATAGGATCACTAAGCCATTTTGCACCCTGTGCCCACAGGGTGGATGATTTAAGTTTATCTCCAGATATCCCCCTAGCTAAGAGATCTGCCGGATTGTCTTTGCCAGCACAGTGGTTCCAATCGGAAATGGATGTGTGCCGACGGATTTCCTCCACCCTGCTTTGAATGTACGGCTTCCAGTGCTGCATTCGCCCATATATCCAACTCAACGTTATTCTGGAGTCCGTCCACATGCTGTATCTTTCAATGGAGCCTCTAAGTGTTTGTTTCAAGTAGGAACACATTCGTGCCGCAACTAAAGCTGCTGTCAACTCCAATTTCGGAAGAGTTAACTCTTCTGCTCCGTTACCCTTTAATGGCGCAATTCGGTTTTTTGCACACAGGAAAGAGACTGTAACATCATCAGCTGCATCAACTACCCGAATGTAGGCCACTGCTCCATATGCCTTCAAACTTGCGTCTGCGAAGATGTGGCACTGTATTCGACTTGGCGAGAACGGCAAAACTGACCTCGGAATTGACATCTCGTTTAACTGGCAAATACTTTCGACACAATCATTCCATTCCAGTAACAAGTCAGGTGGCAAAATGTCGTCCCATGCAAGCTTTCTTTTCCACGTTGCTTGAAATAAGATTTTTAACTTGACAGAAGTTGGACTGACCATTCCCAGCGGATCGTAAACTCGTGCCAAAGCTGAAAGGACATTTCGTTTACTCGCTTTAGAAGAATTCGCTTCCAAAAATTGTTGAACTGACTCAAGATGCACCATCAATTCATCGCTAAAAACCATCCAGACCAAACCCAACACCTTTTGAAACGTTGGGAAAGTATTTTCCTTAGTTGCATCACGTACGATACGGCTATTTGAATGCCACTTCCTCAAACGCATTGATGCAGCGGCCATGACCTCCAGGGCTTCGCGATAAACCTTCTTGCCTTCGGCCTCTGAGTTTACGCTGAGGACCAAGTCATCCATGTAAAAACTGTCCGCAAGCATCTGGCACGTTTCGGGAAACCTCTGTTTTTCTTCATTCAAATGAAGCCTTATAGTTCCCGTAAGAAGGAATGGGCTGCAGTTCACGCCAAATGTCACCCTTGTCATTCGAAACTCCGAATACATCCGTCGCTCCCCTTCTTTCTCGCTAGAAGAGCACCAGAGAAAGCGGTGCGAATCTCGATCGTCCTCATTTAGCGTTATCTGCAAAAACGCCTTCTCGATATCCGCAACTATGCCAATTGGTCCCATCCGGAAATTTAATATTATCTTCAACACATCTGGTAGCAGGTTGATGCCCGCAATTAACTGATCGTTCAAAGATGGAAGATCATCCGTTCGACTTGAAGCGTCAAAAACTATGCGTAATTTTGTCGTCGTGCTCGCTTCCTTATAAACAGGTTGATGTGGTAGATAAATTACTCTCCTTGCGTTAGCCTGCGATGAATCTTTTACTGGCTCTGCAACGCCGTCAATGACCAATTGTTTTATTGCAGCATCGTACTCTGCCAGCCTTACTGGATCCCTAGATAGACGACGGATGAGTGAATTAAGTCGGCTTACCGCTTGGTCCCTGTTACTTCCGAACACCACCTCAGATTCCTTCCACGGTAAGGATGCTTCGTAACGATTGCCCCTTTTCACTAAGCATTGATGTGTTAATTTCTCCGTGATATTTCGCTTTTCTGCCTCTTCGCCCCGTATGCCGATCGACTCTAGAGACCACAATGAAGATAAATCCGACTCCCACGTGCTACAAACATTTCCGACAACAGTTGTAAGGTTTGGATTGCTGATCTCGTCAACGGGTGAATGTAAACCCTGAAGTGCCCAGCCGAAAATTGTCTCTATTCCTCTCAGACGGGGAGAGATTCGTCGTTGTCTGCCGGTGACAATGGCCCAGTAAAAATCTGATCCTATCAACATGCTCAATCCATCTTCCGCTGAGAGATCTGCATGCACTGTGTCTGCGAGTTTAAGATTTTTGAACGAAGGACACAATGGGTCAGGAGCTTGCAGAACGTCCATACAAATCTCCGGTACAACTATCGCTTGCAACAAAGCACACCGCTCATCAAACTGGCTCTTCAATTTTACTGTCACTCTATCGTATGTCTGTACAGGGGATTTTTTCTTCGAACCAAAGGGAATTACTGATATGCAAACCTTTTCGCGATCAGGCAACAGATTTAATTTTTCCACAACACTTTTGCGCAGATAACTTTGCTGACTACCACCGTCTATGACGACACGAATCAAGGAATTGTTATTATTTGTTCCCATCGCAATACACCGAGCTGTTTTTAAAAACACATTTGAAGAGGAACTGTGCACACACATATTAAATCCGTCCCTATCTTTATCGCACTGAGCTGCACCTTTCTCCGTGATCACTGCTTTTTTTGGAATCAAATTTGTTTTTACGTCACACAACGATGACATATGTTTTCCTTCACATTCACCACATTTAAGGAACCGTAAGCTTCTGCATTTCCTTGAAGTATGACCGATTTTTGCACAGCGAAAGCACCGGTTAGTTTTTCGAAGCACATCCCGCTTTTGCTGTATAGTCATATTGTCGTCGCAGTCTTTTGTTCTGTGTTTCGTGGAGTGACAAAATACACATTCCTCTGCTATGTTCACTCTCACAAGGCTCGCGGCTGTCGTTGGTGCTGGTGTCGTTACCTTTGCGTTTGTATGTATGTGAGCGGATTTACTTCTCTCTAGTGCTTCCACTTCTCTTTTTAAAAATCGCATGATACCTTTAACATGCTGATCTTTAATATCATGCAGCGATCCATTTGAATGCGCCTGCGTGTCCTCAAATGCATCTGTCAATGTGGTGTCGTCTCTCTCCGTAGTCTTATGGTAATCCACACGAAGTTCCATCGGCAAGCAACGTAACAGGATTGACTTGAGCATTACGTCATATTGTTGTGATGGTACATGTAAAGCAGTTAGGGAGCGAATGGCTGTTGCAATGGTGTTATATAAGTTCCGCAATCCGATAACGTCTGTTTTTTGCAGTTATAGGGCGGAGTGTAATCAATTTCTGCATGTGACCATCAACCAATTTTTCTGTATCCCCGAACTGCTCCTTCAATAATGTTACCGCTGCGTCGTAGCAATCCGATGATGCAGTGAATCCGGCTATGACCTTTTTAGCTGCTCCCCGCAATGCCCCTTCCAGATACTGGAATTTTTCTGCCGAGGACAACTGATCATTTCGATTCACTGCCACGTCGAACTGATCCCAAAATGGTATCCAATCCCGCATTTCCCCATCAAATGTTTTTAATTGTAGCTTTGGGAGCTTGGTGTTGCCTTTAAAAGAATTACTTTCACGTGGACTTCCGATTTGTTGCTGCTGATGCGTACGCCATTTCTGTAAGCGAAGTTTTAACCGAGCAAGCATCGATACTGCTGTGTCATCGTATTCAGCCATCTTCTCACATTCTCGTTCTTGTTCACTGGGCTTTATAAGTTCTTTGGTGAGGATTTCCTGATCGGCCGTTTTAACACTCGCATGAACAGCTGTGAGGCGGTCAATGAGGGTCACAAGCTCTTCTTCAATTATGTCATAGCGTTCCACATTCGTGTTGCTAATTTGAGAGTCTTGTGCATTTAAATGTTCCGTCGCAGCCTTTATAATTTTAGTAAGTTGTGCCCTAAAAGCACCACGAGTAACCACTTCCATTACGATTACCGCTGGTATCCCGGGTTTCGGCACCAAAATGATAAAAAAACCGCGTTAAAAAGAGGAAACACCGGTCCGAATTCAACTTCAACTTTTATTTATTATGTAGGCTTACACGACTTCATATACCGAACTATTACAAAATACTAAATACAATGCATCGTATGAACATCGGAAGTAAATTAACAAGAGATGAGAGATATAGAGAGGTTACAATTGTATATGTTGTATGTGTAAATTCATGTATTGTGGATAACTAATATAATATATTATGTATATAACTACTCTTTTTTAACACGTGGAGAAGCTGACCAGAGAGTTCGGGCGCATGGAAGGATTGTCGTAGTAAAGTGGAAAGACAATAAAACCGTTACAGTGGCATCCATTTGCTTCAGAATGAATCCAATGAATACAGTCTGTAGGTGGACCAAAGAAGAAAGAGATCGTAAAAATATACCGTGTCCCTTGGTCGTAAAGGAGTACAATAGTCACGTGGGCGGAGTGGATATTTGCGACAGCTAATGGAATGCTACCGTATATGGATAAAAACCGTCAAATGGACTTTAAAGACGGCCTTTCACTTCCTTGACTTGGGTGTTGTGAATAGCTGGTTGGAATACAAAGAGGATTGCGAATTGAACCAGATTTCAAAAAACAAAGTCTTAGATTTGCTTCACTTTCGCTTGGAAATAGCTGTAGCCCTTCTTTGCAATAACAAAAGAAAGCGAAGAGATGTTAACGATGACGAAGATGATGAAGACGAACCACGTCCAAGTTCCACTTAAAAGTGTGCAGCATTGCCAGGAGCAAGCAAAATGTTTAATGGGCTTAACCATTGGTCAGTGATAGACAATCTGAGAAAATCATCTGTAAAAGGTACTGAAATATTGTTAAGTTTATTTCATTGTTGTTTTTTATTATTTTTGTTTATTTTTTTAATAAGAATTAACGTATTAAATGAATTTACAATGAAATAAAGATTATTTGAAATTAAACTGCTTTTTACTTCTTTGAATTGTTTAAATACCAACCCTCACGTCCTTTTTAAGAATCCTGGATGTCTGACCGAAAAAAAAACTAGATTTTCCTATTTTTCTGCTTAAAGTGTCTAGCCTACGAATTCCAACTAAATCGAATGATTTTTACTTTCGTCGGTACTGAAAGTGATAGCCCACTGTACTCAATTGAGTACACGTAAACAAAACGGCATATAATTGGCGACGGAACTAAATAATATAACATTTATCACTTTAAACCTTTAAAATGGTTAGCAGTTCTACTGAAAATTACAACAAAACACTAAAAACACATATCAATATTATTTAATAAACTTACTCGATTAAAAAATGTGCAACCTTAGTACCGCGCTATAAACAATGCACAATGTCACACACGACTGGAAAAAAAAATTTCATTTAAGACTGCTACCTGGGCATGGCAGACTAAGTTTTTACGATATTTAAATTTTCTTCAGTTATGACAATTATTGTTCACGTAACGGGGCTTTAAGTGTGTGTACGCAATTGAGTACAGAGTTAATGGGTTAACACATATTGGGTGTCAACACACACCAGTACCTACAATGTTTTCAGTACGAAGAGGAAAAATGCACTGACTTATTTTCACAACCCAGGTTTTACACACTGCAGTTCGTCTCTTGTATGTTTTTGATGTCCCTTTAAAATAATCTTCCATAAGATCCATCATCTACACGTCCCGGTATATGGGCCTTAATGGGGTTCAACATTATGCGAATGAGGCGCAAATATCATCATAGAAAATAAACGCCGAAGTGGTCGACCCCGAAGCTTAATCAAGAAGATAAAAGATTATGGTACAATACCTGATAAAAAAAAATCGTTGTGAAAAAAAAAATAATTAAAAATTTGTGATCACCTGAGAATTATCTACGAAAAAGTCCGCCCAAGAAACTGTAACGCGTTACATTGCCTCAATGCAGACATTGGACACAGTTCTATAAGGAAAGTGACAACTAGAGGCACACCACAAGGAGGAGTTCTCTCCCCCCTACTGTGGCTTCTAACAGTCAACAAGATCCTCAAATGCTTTATGGAAAAAGACACAAAGATCATAGCGTACGCGGATGACTTGATTATCTTGATAAAAGGTAAATTTCTACCAACTATCAGTGAACTAGTGGAATCTGCGCTGAGTGAACTCTCCTCGTGGGCAAGACAGAACGGTCTGAGAATAAACCCCCAGAAAACCGAGCTGGTCTTGTTCACCAGGAAATGGAAAATTCCGAAAGTTAGAGGGCACTCCACTCAAACTCAAAGCGGAAGCAAAATATTTAGGCATCATTCTTGACTCAAAGCTCTCCTGGAAAAGGAACCTGGAGGAAAGGATGAAAAAAGGATTGAACGCTTTTTATGCATGCTAAAAGACATTCGGAAAAAGATAGGGCTTGCAACCGTACATCATTCATTGGATGTACACAGCAATCATCAGACCCATTTTAACTTATGGGGCCCTAGTTTGGTGGACTGCTAGCAGCACAAAAAGCTATATGAACATGCTCAACAAAGTACAAAGGTCAGCCGCTGTTTGTACAACGGGAGCCATGAGAAGCACGCCGCAAGCAGGGTTGGACATGATTCTTCATCTCCTCCCCCTGGATCTATTCATAAAAGGCTACGCTGCTCTCAGACTAAGAGAGTCCTCTCTGTGGAAGCAAGCCAACTATGGACATGCGGCCATACTTAAGATAATAGACGACCTGGGAAGGAAACATGGTTTTAGTAGCCTCGCAGCTACGACCGACTATATTCCCCCCCAAAATTACTTCTCTCTCAGTATACCTATCCTTTTCCCCGACAGAGAAGAGTGGCTATCAAACGCCGTAATCAACGACCATGAGATCACCCTCTTCACCGACGGATCGAAAATGGACACAGGCACTGGGGCCGGGTTCTACTCTGATACTCTCCACAAACAGGAATCATTCAGATTCCCTGATCTGTGCAGCGTGTTTCAAGCAGAAATCCTACCAATAGAGAAAACAGCCAAACACCTACCTGCTGGGTCCCGGGCCACAGCTCAATCGCAGGGAACGAAAGAGCAGATGAACTGGCCAGGCAAGGTTCTGAAATGGACATCAACGAAGCGGACACGTCTTTGCAACCACCGATCAGCGCATTATACCGGATCATAAACGACACAATCATCAAAGAGGCCAACTCGTCTTGGCTTACAAGAAACGACAGCTACACGACAAGATCATCGTGGCCAGAGCTCAATGTCGGCAAAACAAAGAAGCTCCTGGCGCTGGACTGTAACTCGATCCGTATGCTCGTCGGAGTGATCACAGGACACTGTCACATTGGAGCAATGCTCCGGAAATGGGACTCGAGATCCAGCGATCTCTGCCGGAGCTGCGGCGATGAGGAAGAAACTGAGACGATCCAACGACGAGATTGCGGGCGTGGCTAATGCAGACATATCGGATCTTCTAAGATTCATCAAGAGCACGGGGTGGTTTCAGCCACCACGTGATAGGACAGGTTAATTTTATGTGTACCCAAACAAACGAAGGGAATCACAATGGGTCTCTTGGCCTCCGAGTGGAAGTGATGTCTAACCGTCACATTTCCCTTTTCTAACCTAACCTAACCTAACCTACATTGCCTTTGGTTACACTAAAACACAGACTGAAGAGAATTGAGTTCAAGAATCAACCTAGTGACTTCTGGAATAAGGTAGTTTTTCTAAAGAGTCTGAATTCAATGTATTTGTGTCAAATTGTCACCTTCGTGTATAAAAAAAAGAAGGGAATTGCACTGTATCATAAGCACACCATAAAAACATTAAAGCATAGAGGTGGTAGTAACGTGATGTGTGGTTGTACACATGTCAGCTAAAGATTGAGACACCTGCATTTTATAGAGGAAATGTTGGACCAGGAAGCATATAATAATATTTTAAGAATCCTCTTAAGGGAAAGTGTAAACAAAATGGATGTTATGCAGTCGTATTATTTCAAAGAAAACAACGACCCCAAGCATTCAGGCCATAATGCAAAGATGTGAATTATTATATGTGTATAATGAATAATGCTCACATGCTTGTCATGCCTCCGCAAAGCTCGCGTTTGAGCCTCATAGGTAATACTCGGATATCTTAAAGCTGCATTAAAAGGGGGATGAGAAAATATTAGCCCGGAATATGCTAAAAAATCAGTAAATTCTATGAACAGAAGACTCCACGCAGTTCTTCGCTATAAAATATATTTCATTAAATATTAATGCTTCATTAAAAACATTAATACAAATTCATTCATTAAGTTATTAAGTAATTTTGTCATCTTTAGTTCAGCGATGCCTTATTGATAACTGTATAGGTACATTCAGCCAAGTTTACCACTTTAGTTAATCATAAAATTAAAGTCAATTAACTCACATACTCGTACACATGCAAGTGATCAATTAGTTATCTGCATTTGAGCCTGGTTTCAGGCGCTCGTCAGACAATTTTTATACACTACCTAATTGAGATACATTCAATAAAACTTACATATTTCTCCATTTTATAGGCAGTTAAGTGTACATGCGCATATTTTTAAATATACTTTTTATTGAGTTAATTTATCATGCAATATTATTAATTTACCCGAAGCGGCTTGTCGGAATAAATATTCAGATAAGCAGCTAAAAAACAAAAAAAAAAAAAAAAAAAAAACAGATAAAAAGAAAAATAACAATAAAATTAACTGATTTATAATTTAATCAGATTGGCTTTTTGTCGACGGGCAGATAAATGAATTGGAATAAAAATACAAATTAATTGAAGTGGAATGAAAAAAGTGAAAAACAGACAGTTACATACTTTTGCGCGAAAACCGTTGTGGTAACTAAAGTTAATATAAAAAGCCAACCAATAAAAGTGTAAATGTAAACGAGAAAAAAATTAATATAAAAATAAATAAATACTCAGCATAATTTCTTTTAAGAGAAAACCGTTAAACATGCGGTATGTGCCTGCAAGTTGGAAAAATGAATTTATGCTGATAAATGAATCTTTAGAGCATAAATACGTTGCTTCATTAAATCCAATTACGGAAGCAATGGACACTAATTGGCTCATTTTGCCTTGTGCTCGCGTAGACTTTTTCTTCTTCGTTCCTGTTCATTCGTTTATTCTTCTTTGCTTTTAATTATGAAGTTTCTATCCGTACAAGTATTTAAGGGTATAAGTAGCGGTAATCTAACATGCTACTTTAATATAAAAGAAATACAAACTTGGCTCTTTGGCAATATTAATGTTTTTGTTTTTTTTTTATCTTTATTAATTGTTTTCTTTTTATAAATATTGTTGATTATAATAGTATGAGACGAAATGCGCTTGAGAATATCTGCTAAAAAGTAGAGACGCGGTTTCTCTATTGGATAGTGGAAGTGTAAGTGGCAAGCCTAAGCGAGTGTTAAACTCAAAGTTCAAACAAGAATTTGGAGTAACAACACGGGCGACGCTTGACATTTCGGCGAAAAAATGATCCGTGGAATAATTCCAAAGTTGTCACTTCGATGGTGACTAAATGACTAATTGAAACTTTATGTTTGCGAATTCATTCAGTCCGTCTAGCTTCACGCTGCCTCAGTCGTTGTATTGTAGGTTAACTTTCGCAATTAATATTTCGGCCCTCCTCCCTGCGGGGTAGCGACTGAATTCTTTATGGATCTCTATCCCATGAAAAAAATGACTCGTGGAACGTGCGAAGCTTATACAGAGTGGGTGCTTTCCAAACAGTATTCCAAGAAATTAGAAAGAGTAAATTGGAGACCACAGTGGTACGAGAAATTCGAATCTCAAACGAAATAACCGTCAAGGACGGGTATACTTTCTTTTGTAGCCAGAATCCTGGAACATAATTCTTTATCATCAAAAAATTTGTGTAGGACGTAAGAACCTTAGCATTTTACAATGACCAAATGTCGATGCAAGGGTAACCGTTATAACTATGTACTCTAAAGACGAAGATGTAAATCATACTCGGGGACTCCCACTTCAAAATCGAAAAAGAGACGATATACATACCTAAGGGCTAAGTGCTAAGCAAGCAGCATTGGAAAACGCACCATCGATGAAGTGGGAAAGGCCTTATCTGAAACATGCGAGGTACATGCCACCTCTTCTTTTTAATTCGGTGTTGGAAAGCGTACAAGTTCCCTTCAGAAAAACTCTTAATGGAACATCCACTATAACTTGCGCTGATTATCTTGATCTGTTGAAAGGAAGTGAGTAAGAGAAGTGCAGAAAGTCTAAGAATGGCAGGAAAGGAAGTAGTCTTAAGAGAAAGTTAAGAGAAATCAAAAAACTCATAAGAACCGATCCAAGCCTCGCACATGATAATACATGATAAACGTTTTGACAAAGTGGATGAGTTCATATATCTGGGTAACATATTGATTGCTAAAAACGGCATAAGAATCGAAGGAGGAAAACAGATTTCTGGTCTTTGAAAAGAAAATCTTAAGGAAAATATTCGGTGGAAATAGGACAATCATCTATTCAGCCTCATAAACTATCCGAGTAATATGATCGCATTACTCAGCTGGTGCTAAAAGGCATTCCCATCCCGATATCCAAGGAAGCTAAGTACCTGGGAGTCACCCTCAATCCTCCTTTGGGCAAAGAATGTTGAGTCCAAAACCACCAAAGCGCTGTCAGCTTTTTGGCAATACAAAGGTGCCTTTGGCAAAACATGGGGCTTATCGCCGGAAAAGGTCCTTTGCATCCTCACGGCAATGATAAGACCGATAATCTCATATGCATCGGTTGTTTGGTGGAACAGGCTAACACGCAAACAGGCTGTGGCCTCACTCACCAAATTCCAAAGAACGGTCTGTCTCAGCTGCACGGGGGCCTTCCCCAGCACACCGAGAGCTGCTCTAGATGCTATGATGAATCTTCCACCCCTTGACATATATATCAGAGGGTGCGCACTGAAAGCCATTTCCCGACTAAAGAGAAATTATCTTTGGTACAACTCGCATTGGAGTGAAAGTGTACTTGCGGGAGAAATATCCTACGTCCCCTGTCTCATGGATATGCCTTCTGACGCAATGACACCTGCCATTCTACAGCGCTGTAACTTCACAGTCACATTTCCATGGCGTCAGGACTGGCTTT
Organism: Merodon equestris; assembly: GCA_958301585.1. NCBI lineage: Eukaryota > Metazoa > Arthropoda > Insecta > Diptera > Syrphidae > Merodon > Merodon equestris. The sequence continues at coordinate 73,158,109 of OY284414.1, read as the reverse complement.
GGCTAGACACTGAACCTGGAATGGAATGTCTTCGCATTTTCACAGATGGCTTCAGGACTGGGCAGGGATCCGGCGCTGGAGTTTTCTTTTAGTGCGAAAATATTGGACTGCACTTCTCGTTAGGAAAATATGGCTCTGTCTTTCAATCGGAGATTTACGCAATCCTAATGGCCATGCACTATGTTGTGAAACACAGGTGGAGGGGAAAAAACATATGGTCTGCAGTGACAGCCAAGCTGCACTCAAAGCTGTGTCCGACCCTCTATCCAACTCCAAATTAGTGCATGAACTCAAGACCTTTTTGAACAAAGTCGGAAGACTAAATTCACTTAGGCTTGTACGGGTCCCAGGTCACTCTGGATCAAAGGAGACGAGATCTCCGTGGAACTCGCTAGAAGGGGCTCAGAGGGGAGTTTCTCAGGACCTGAACCCGCCTTCGGTCTACCTGCTTCTACGGTAAAAACTGACGTAAATGACTGGGTCTTTAATGCACACAGTCGTAGATGTAGGGAATATTCAGGATGCAGGATGACGAAGTGCGTACGCCCTGATGTCTGCAAGAAGTCCGCAACATTTTTCTTATCCTTGAGGAGAAATGATTGCAGAAGGCTTACGGGCGTCATTACGGACCATTACACTCTTGCCAAGCATCTCTACGTGCTTGGCATCAGTGAGACGCCTACCTGTGCTGCATGTTGCGAGGAGGATGACACAGTAGAACCTTTCTCTGCGACTGTCCCGCTTTCGCTCGGTGGCGCACCCTTGGGGCCGACGCGGTGGGTGCCGAATCTCTTAGCTCTACATCACTGATGCCCCTCCTCACTTTTCTGCGAACAACGGGGAAAATACAATAAAGGTAAAGACAAGGTGTCTGTCTGGAAGTACAATGGACCAGTATTTGTGTCTGAATGCTCCAACAGATAGTAGAAGCCTCCAAAAAAAAAAAAAAAAAATCATCTCAGATAACAGAGATCTTATGGAATGAACACATTCATGACAGGGAGACTTGGCGAATGGTTGTCAACAAGGCTGCGAACTTCCAAGTTCCAAATGTTCGGTAACAATAATAACAGTAATAATAATTAAAATTTCGACTATTTAAACCTTACCTTATTTATAGCTTTTTGATCATAAACGATTCATTTAGGACAGAACTGATTAACATTCCGATTTGCGATATTGGTTACTATCTTAGAAGTCTTTAACTAAAACTACAAAGGACGAATGAACGCGACTATCCCGTATTGGGTACATCCTTATTCAATAAAACTCATTATATAAAGTGCAGCCAATTTGCGCACGGCTATTGAGTTAAGTTAGAGTATTATTTTGTCAAAGAGTCCGTGAATACTTTGACTGTGACAAGCACCCTGGACGCCCTAGAAAATGAACACCTGTTGAAACAGAAGCAATGGCCAACGAGGGTAGCTAGGGAATGGCTGAAAGAAGTCAATCGAAGTGAATTAAAGAACCAGGGCTACTGAAACATCGATTTAATGACATAAGGTTCAATCGTCCAAGTGGAGGTAACATATGTATGTGAAAATCATGGTCACTGGGTTCTGCGATATTAATATGCGCTGACATTCAAATCGTCACAAATTTGATGTACGGATGACCCCAGCCACATTGCGCCGACATTACTCTCGATGACGAGATAGTCCGTCGTTTCCTCGGAGCGGCTCCTATCTGTATCTTATGCTGCTAGACTCACGACTAAGACTGGCAGACATAGACGAACGGTCTACTAACTGTTTACGGACCTTCACTTATGACAGTGACCATTGTGGAATTAGTGCCACAATTACAATTCCGAACGAATTCGTGGAAATGGCGGAGTTCGTCCAAACATATCCCTATGATTACAGTAGGGTTTGCTAGCCACGCTTTACCAGATCCCTGACGAGGGCGCTCACTAAGAGCACCTCCTTCCCACCGTCCAGCAGGAATCTCGCCAACCACGAGATAGACAGGTACCTAAAAAATATGGACGAACTATGTAATTAAACAGACTATGGCCAACGGCAACACGATACCACAAACGTTTACCGAAACGCGACAATAGGCGCACTATATACATACATAGACAGAAAAGTAGACTTCTAATAAGACTCAAACTCTTGTATGGGAGGTTTACCGACAGACATGATCCTGAGATCAGGACACTGAAGTCATTGATCAAAAATCTCCAACAATTAATCAAAGAAAATTACGGAATATCGGTAAGTTTGCATTGGAACAACAGGATTCGTCCTATAAAATCCAATAGTGCAAGCATGTTCCCGCAAATAAATAAAATATTTCGGAGAAAAGATCAGAATGACATTCAAACTCTGAAACTGCCGAGGACGTCAGACAATGAACGATTACTACGAACTGTTAGCATTGATCCAGAGAACGCCGTCTTGGACGACGATTTCTTTGTGATTGAAGATCCACAGGAGAAAGTGACGACAGTGGGAGCTGTGTTCCAGGAAGTGTATAAAGTGAATGATTCCATTCGTTCAAATCATGACCTGGAAAACAGGGACCTGATCCATCACTTCCATCTGCGAAATGAAATCGAACACTGGCAATCTGAGAACCTGGGTTCAATCAGGTTCAACGTCGACCTCAAACAGTGCCGTCGCCAGTGAAAGGTCTAACAACCTGTTCATTTCGACAGAAGAGCTTCAGCTGATGTTCGAGTCATTAAAGACAAAGAGATGTGCGGGTAACGATGGCATACCCAATCAGTGGCAGGTATACCATCCTGTTCAACAATGCACTGAATAATGCATATAATCCGGTGCAGTGGGAGACAGCAGTGGTATAGCCAATCCCCAAGAAGGCAAAGACCCTTCTAACCCGGCGAATCTCCGGTCAATAAGTCTTCTCCCGAGCATTAGCATTAATTCGAGAAGGTAATACATACATAGAACTCTGGCAAAATGGGTTGAGGACAAACATATAATTCCGGATAACCAATTCGGTTTCAGGGCAGGGCATGATACCATCCATGCCGCGTCGAAACTCGTATCGGATATCCAATGGAATAAATGCAAGAACCAATGCACGGGTGCCTGTCTGATTGACTTGGAAAAAGTCTTGAACACCGTATGGTTAGACGGGCTTTACTACAAGCTCAGTCGGCTTGGCATAATAAACTACTTCTATATATAATTCATGATATGTTAACTGGTAGAAAGTTCTTTGTGAAAATTGCCAACGTGACTTCTACTCAAATATTCGAAATTAAAAACGGATTGCAACAAGGCACGGTAAATTCACCGATCCTATTCAGCATTTACCTAAGTGATCTGCTAGTATCTCTTCATCACGTTATAGCGTATGCAGATGACTTGATTGCGTACAGATCAGGCCCGTCAATTGATGTCATCGCAACTCCCTTGCAACATGACTTCGAAAAGATTCAGCAGTATTGTGATGACTGGAAGTTGAAAATCAACTTCCAGAAATCAGAATCCATTTTGTTTAGAACGCCGTTGTCTAGGGCCTCTAGGGATACTCGACAAAACTGGCGCAAGTTCTCAGTCGTTGGACCGGATGGGCATCCACTGGTGATAAAAAGTGTAGTCCGATACATTGGCATCTGGCTGGATCAGTATCTATATTTTAACAAACATATAGATGCTGCTCTGGCCCGGGCTAGGGGCGCTTTCGCCCGGACAAGTCGGTTGTTTCACAGCAGCCAACTTGACTGCAGGGTGAAGGTAGTCTGCTACATTGCCTTAATCAGGCCCATGATTGCCTATGGATGTCCCGTTTGGTTCAACGTGAGTGCGATCATGATGGAAAGGGTGTTTGAAAGACAGTGTCTGAGGAAATTACTCGGCCTGCACAAAACGCCCGAGTCTCAGTACATAAAACACAATCCCAACAAGGTCTTATACAACAAGGCCCGGGTAATTCGAGTCGATAATTTCATCATCAAGCTAATTTGAGGTCATGTTGCAAGAGCAATGACTTCATTGACTAGTCCGATCAATTGACTAGTCCGATCTTTGGGGCTTACTACCCTAATGATTTATTTCACGAGAGGGTGCGCCGTAATGGTTGCGGGCTAGTGCAAGACAGATCGACGATTCCGCTGATCTTCCACATATGTATACGAACCTGATGTCGCGCTCCGTGGGCCGGAGTATCTCAGGTTCAGTAGAGCGGTGTCGCGCCGAGACATTGAGGACGTTTCACGTCAGCACCGTCTCTTCTGGTGGCTTGAGGAAGCGTCATCTGCGAGCTCTAAAGCCCCCTTCAGGGCGTAAGGTCGGCCAACAGCCGATCTAAGTAAGATTAGGAGATTGGGTTCGGTTAGGGTAGCTTTTAAGTTGAATGAATTCCTAGGCTAAGTTTTTTTAAAATTTTCTTACCGTAAGTTATTCTGGTTGTTTAATTTAAATTATTATGGGGCCGAAAATCAATTGAATTATATTGTAGTATAGATTAGAGTGTCCGTGTGGGGCCAGTAAGTTAGTTTTAATCGTTCTGTCAATATATTTAAGTATTTTTGTCTATTTTAAGGTAGTTCTAAGAAAAGGTAAAAATAAAAATGTAATAAAAATGTAAATGTAAAATTACTCTCGATGACGTTTTGGATATAGTAATGTATTTCCATCTTTTGTGTGTCTCGGGACTACAATTGTCGTCACCGCAAAGCGTGGTCGCAGATTGGGCTAGGAAAATCCGCGAACAAAACGTGTTCTTTCGAATCGGATTTTTAAATATTTACTTTAAATTTGGTGGTAGACAATCTTGTAAGATTTCGTGAATTTGTAATCATGAGAAAAAACTGAAAGGTAGAACTGTGTTTGGAATAAACGGAGCACTTACCATACAACTTAAGTTAGGCTATCTTTTTCTGGGGATTGTGGGCCAACACTAATTGTTTTCAAGCTAAAAAGGAAGCTGTTCGAACAAATTAGTGTAATTTGCTCAGTTCGTTTGCATAATACTCGAGCGAAGTGGATTGGAGTGGAGCACATGGATTGTACTACGAGTAAGGCTGTTGGTTGTGGATTGCCTTGAGCGACAAATTGGAGCATCTGTACAAGAATATCTCACTGAGTACACGAATCCAGTTTACTTTGTCACGCCATTAATTTAAGTATTCATATTGTACATTGATGTTACGTACGAGTATATGCGAGAGATTGAGATTTAACGCGTAAAACGTGGGGTGGTCAAAGAGAGCTTTTCAGGTTTAGACAACTTGTAGCAGATACAGATACGGTAAGAGTGTATGCTGATTGATATTGAAAGAAGATATAGATATTTGCGTTGGTTCAAAATAGAGATAAGAGGTAGAAACTATAGCATAAAGCGATCTGTTTTGAGATTTTGCCACATGGTACTCAAATACTTATACTCCATAAAGTATAAGGATCTATTCAAGCCGTTAATCCACAATTCAGGTAGTTTAATTTACGTCAGATTTAAAGCTATTCCTGACGAACGATGTGGCATCGGTTCTGAAATAAACCTAAATTTTTGGATGCTAATTACGAAAATGCGAATTGTTGTTGACAGACAGGTAAAGCAACTATGGAACTGTCTGATGTTGGCCCTAAACCCGTTAAAGCACACATTTACCGGTATATATAACATACAGCTCTAGCTTATATATGTACATTGGATTTCCTTATGAATAATCTCAAATCATCAGTTTTTTTTTTTTTTTTTTTGTAATTCATTTTTATTTATAGTTTCTTAGATCTATCTTATCCTAGACAAAAATGCTTAAAACTATCTTAACTATCCTTACAAATTTAGGAATCTTACTGGCCCTAAGCGTACACTCTAAAATAAACTGTATAATTTTTACGTATGCCTTTCGACTACTATTTAAATAGCTTACAATTAACATTATTATAATTAACTTAAGCTAAGAAAAATTTTTCTTTTTTTCAAAAAACTTAGCACATGATCATTCTTTTATATATTTTTATATAATCCTTAAACCTACCTAAACGTAACTAAATACAGATATCTTATTCTAACTTAGCTAATATATATATATATATATATATGTGTATATAAATATTCATATACCGTGAGCGTCAAAAGAAAGTTTACACTTCAGTGTTTTATGTTTCTAATTCAACTACAGATTTTATTAAAGTTTTATCATATAACTAATTTAACATATTCATTCATCTATTAATTCTTAATCGAACGATGTAAAAAGTTAACAAAAAAAATCAAAAACAAACATTTTATAAACAAAAAAGGTAAAACACTTCATATTTTAGGCGTCAAAAGAAAGTTTACATTACTGACAAAATAAAAAAATGTATTAATAAACGGTTAATTCAGTACTTTGTTTGTTTTCCTTTTGCCTTAATAACGGCTTTCAACCTCCTGGGTTGAAATTTCTACCATATTTTTTGTGAAGTCGGAAGGAATTTTTTCCCACTCTTCCAGCAGGACGGCATTAGTGAGTCTTTACTTGTAATGACCCTTTTTCGAACTTGCTTGTCGAGATGTTCCCACAAATTTTCGATGGGGTTAAGGTCTGGGGATTGTGGAGGATGATTCAATAGCTTCGGCATCCTATACAATAACCATTCTTTCACAATTTTGGCCGTGTGCTTAGGGTCATTGCCATGCTGGAATACCCATGCTTGATTCAAACCCAATTTTGCAACACTAGGTTGTAAGTTTTCCCTCAAAATATTTAAATAATCCATTTTGTTCATTGTGGACTCAATGAACACCAGGTTTCCCACACCTGCCGCTGCCATGCATCCCCAGACCATAACCGAACCTCCCCCTTGCTTAACCGTGGAGGTAATGTTTTTTTTCACTGAACGCCTTGTTCTTGTATTTTGGTGGTTTTCTGGAATTGAAAACTTCAAATTTACTTTCGTCACTGAATACCACACTCTTCCAAAATGAAATATCTTTTTTTTCGTATTTTTTGCAAATTGTAGTCGCCGCTTTTGATTTGCTGCTGATATGAGCGATTTCTTCCGCGGTACTCTGCCATGTAGCCCATTATCGTGAAGTACTACGCCTTTTCAATGTCTCCGGATATTTTCACAGCACTAGCAGATGGATTTTTCTTCACTTCTCGCACAATGGATCTTGCTTCAGAATGGGAGAGTCGCTTAGGTCTACCAGTGCGTGGACGATCTTGAACTTGCTTAAAATTTTTATATTTATCAATAATTTTCTTAACACCTTGGTGGCTTCTGCCAATTATTTCCGCCATTTTTCTTAAAGATTTTCTTTCTTCATAAAATTTCAAAACGAGTTTCCTGGTTTCGATAGGCATTTGCTTACCCATTGTAATAAAACTTTGATTGTACTAAGTTGACACAACTTTCTTCACAAACAAACAAACAAAAATGAAATCGAAAGATGGCCTTTATTAGAACGATCTGAAAGAGAAACAAAGAACAGCGGGGAAATGAACAAAACGGTAGTTTCCATGCTCCGCAAATCACAATTCAAATTGTGTAAACTTTCTTTTGCTGGTCACAGTATGTATATCTTTTTTTTTTTGTTTTAATATATTTATAATTTTTTTGGTTTTTAATATTTTTTTTTGTTCTATCCTACCCTAACCTACTCTACCCTACCCTACCCTATGTAAGCCTGCCATTGGTGTTAGGCAAGCCCTGCCTTGAAGAGGCTGAAGCTATTAAAATGTCCACTGACACAGCTCCCTCCAGTCACAAAAGCGTTGATGCTGGCGGACTACGTCTCCTCGATCCCGGCGTGAGACCGATCTACAGAACCTGAGGCGCTCGGGCACACTGAGCGCGACATCGGGTCCGTAGAGGAATCGCCGTTCCACGGAATCGCGACCCAAGTGGAAGATTAGCGGCACCGCCAATCTATTGTGGATCACCCCACATCTATCTAAATAGAGGAATGCTTCTGGCGGGACAAAGCCGTTAAGGCGCACTCTCTCGTGATATAAATCATTGGGGTAGTAAGCCCCAGAGATTAGGCTATTGACCGAAGTCATTGCTCTTGCAACGTGGCTTCGAATCAGTTTGATCAGGAAGTTATCCACCCGTACAATCCTGGCCCTATTGTATAGGACCTCGTTCGGGTAAAATTTCGTGTAATCAGATTCGGGTGTCCTATGTAACCCGAGACAAGTCCTAAGACATTGTCGCTCAAACACCCGAATCCCTTCCATTAAGCTGGCTCTCACATTGAACCAGACGGGGCATCTATAGGCAATCATGGGCCTGATTAAGGCCATGTAGCAGATTACCTTCACCCTGGGATCAAGTTGGCTGCAATGAAACAGCCATCTTGTCAGAGCGAAAGCGCCTCGGGCCCTTGCCAGAGCAGCATCTACATGTTTGTCAAAATATAGATACTGGTCTAGCCAGATCCCAAGGTATCTGACTACACTTTGTTTCGCCAGTGAGCGCCCGTCCTGTCCAAGAATTGAGAGCCCGCGCCAATTTTTTCTAGTGTCTCGAGAGGCCCTTGACCAAGGCGTTCTGAACAAAATAGTTTCTGATTTCTGGCAGTTGATCTTCAACTTCCAGTCATCACAATACTGCTGAATTTTTTCGAAGTCACGCTGCAAGAGTGTGACAATGACGTCGATCGTTGGATCTGATCTGTACGCGATTATATCGTCCGCATACGCTATTGAATGGTGAAGAGAAGCTATCAAATCACTGAAGTAAATGCTGAAAAGGGTCGGCGAGTTCACCGTACCCTGTTGCAGTCCGTTGTTAATATCAAATGTTTGGGTAAAAGTCACGTTGGCAATTTTCACTACAAACTTTCTACCTGTTAACATGTCAAAAATCATATACATATAGCAGTGGTTTACTTATGCTCAGCCGATTGAGCTTGTAATAAAGACCTTCTAGCCATACGGTGTCGAAGGCTTTTTCCAAGTCAATCAGACAGGCACCCGTGCATTGGTTCTTGCATTTATTCCATTGGATATCCGACACGAGTTTCGACGCGGCATGAATTGTGTCATGCCTCGCTCTGAAACCGAATTGGTTATCCGGGATGATTTTATTGTCCTCAGCCCATTTAGACATGGCTCTATGGACCACCTTCTCGAAGACCTTGCTGACACTCGGAAGGAGACTTATCGATCGGAGATTTGCCGGGTTAGAGGTGTCCTTACCCCTCTTGGGGATTGGTTGCACCACCGCTGTCTTTCAGTGCATTGGATAATATGCATTATTCAGTGTATTGTTGAACAGGATGGTGTGCCTCTCTACAGCCACTGGCGGAAGGTGTCTAAGCACAACATTGGATATACCGTCGATACCCGCGGATTTTTTCCTTTTCAATGACTGAAAGATCATCTGGAGATCTTCCGTCGTAATGAACAGGGTATTAGCCCCTTCATTGGTGACGGCATTATTTGCCATGAAATCGTCATCGAACCTGGTAAAACCAATATTCTCGGATCGCCAAAGAACGATATCATTTCTAAGGTAGGAGTGATGAAGTAGAACTCTGTTTTCCAATTCGTGGTTTGGGCGAATGATATCATTCACATTATACACTTCCTGGAAAACAGCTCCCACTGCCAACTGTCCGTTTACTTACTTACTTACTTATCAGGCTCGCGACCCTTGGATGGTATGAGATCGAGCGAGAGCCTGTTTCCGCTCATAGCTCATTTGAGAGTCCAAATTTCCTGATCCGCGATCACTTGGTCTCCCAACCGGTCTACCTTGCCTTCCGACCGTTCAATGTGGTCGAGCCAATGTAGTCGACGGATTTTTGCCTCCCGGACTACGTCCACAGTTCATAGAGTTCGCGGTTGTGCTTTCTTGCTTATCGTCCAACATTCTGCTCTGTAAAGTAGGACTGTCAGGATCAGTGTTCTGTAGAGAGTAATTTCGGACTTCCTTGTTATGAGTTACCATTTGCCCCGTGGTAGACAAACTCCTTAACTAGCTCAAAATTATATCTGTCGATGGTTACATTATGCCCAAAGCGGTTTTCGACGAGCGGTTCTTAGTGGACTGCATATGTACTTTTTTATCCTCATTTACTTTGAAACGTCCGTTTAATATTTTTGATGTGCCATAGTTCTCACTTCATAGCATCCTGCCCTCAATTCTGCGAGCTTAACTTCTAGAAGAGGTGAAATTTATTGGCAAATGGAGCTACTTGTATATTATAATTGCTTGAATACTTTGCATTCCGTAAATGCTTTCAATTCAAAACATGTATTGTAGAAAATGTAAAGCGCGGCATCATACTCTCATATAATTTGGAAATTAAGCCTAGTTCAGGACATAATAAACGGCTTAGCTGTACTCAGTTGGAAACAAATTGAACAGTACAAGGATTATTTGAAATTCTAAAACGGCACTGTCGGTTAGAACCGACAAAGAAGTATAACTTTTTCCGACTGTGGCACAAAACTAGTTAGGGGAAGTTTAAGCCATGCGGGGTTATTTTTGATTCCCGATCCTAGATAACATTAATACCATATTTGCGGTGTACAATTTTTTCGGATTAAAGAGGCAAAAATGTTCACTGGCAGTGCAGTCATTTTGAAAGCGAAGCCAGTGGAAGGGTGTTGTTACACTTCAAAACAGAGGATATCCGATTTTTGTTAAATTTCTGATGCAGTAATCTGGAGCCGTGTCGCCAATCTAATACCACAAATAGAGTACTCACTCATCACAATTGGACATTCTAGTTTTTTCTAGCCATTTTTTTTTAATTTTAAATGGCGGTAACTGTCGGTAAAATATTTGGCTATGGGAATAAGCTGATTGTATACAATACCAAGTTTTTGTGGGTTTTCGATTGCGAGGAGAAAGGATCAGCGGACAGCTGAGCACACTGCATGTGATGAAATGCGTTATTGAGGCATATAGGAATCTAGGCATCGTTTCCTTGGCGATCATTTTTATGAGACTCATTTCACGATAGAGAAATGCAGAAGGGTACTTCGTGGTTAGGCTTTCATTTAAGGATTTGGCAAAGACCGACGGTGATTTTCGACGTACACCAGAGAAAATGTTAAGACCTATGGAGAGGCAATTGAATGGGGTAATGAAATTCGTTTCCGTATGCAGCATTCCTGTTGAAATATAAGGCTTTAGTCTATATGGTTGACTTAAATGCGGCACAAGACTTATTATTTGCTAGATAAAATCATGAGTAAAGAGGAGAGGGAAGAGAAGGAGGAGAGGAAAGGTATTTGATGCTATATGCACTTTACCTGGTGGACATTCATTGAGTTCTCAGTAGCATACTAGACCGGAAATTCATAAAGACTTGGTGACAATTTAAACTGCAGAAATAGTCAAAACGTTTAGGCAGATTTCAGGATATTCTTTGGAGAGATTCACCTGGGATCACCATTATTTTTGGCTATTAGATGTTTAATTCAGGAAGAGTTTTCAGAAGCTGCCTCTATGATAACTGATTACTGTATTAGCGAAAAATCATATTGGACCGTGGTGAGTCAGTTGTGTAGCTTTTAGAGGTAGCAGATTTCACAATTAGGAAATGTGCAACAATTCATTTGTTGGAAGAAATTCCACTTGAAAGAAGGGAACCCGCGAACGATAATCTGTAAAAACTTTGGGACCGGTACGCCATTCCTTTATTGATTGTTCTAACTTCAACGTCCATATGAGGAAGAGTTCGTGGTACATCAAAATAGTGGAGGCTGGATGCACCTTTGATTCTCCAGGAATTTTAACATCATTTCTGGTAAATTATTGGGGGTACAAATTAATTCGGTCCGTTTTCAAAAGATGGCGCCACCTGCAAGTTGTGGCTGATCTTGGAAGCGATTACCTACTTCATTGGAAAGGTGTGACATCTGTCAACAATAATTAGTGTGCATCAGCGTCTGTTTCTGACAACAACATTGTTTTTTGCCTCTTCGAAAATGTCCGAATTTGTCTTAAATAAACAGCATTTGCGGGAAGTTTTGATTTTCTTTTTTAATTGGATGAAAAGTGCAGCTGAAGCCCATCGAATGCTTGTAGAAGTTTATGGTGAATCTGCTCCGACCGATAAATCATGCAGAGATTGGTTTCGACGCTTCAAAAGTAGTGATTTTAGCGTCGAAGACAAAGAGCGTCTTGGCCACCCCAAAAAGTTTGAAGATGAGGAATTGGAGGCTTTACTGGATCAAGATCCGTGCCAAACCCAAAGTGAACTCGCAGAATCGTTGGGAGTGACTCAGCAAACAATTTCCGTTTGGTTAAAGAAATTTGGATTTATTCAAAAGCAAGGAAATTGGGTGCCGTACGAGTTGAAACCGAGAGATGTCGAAAGGCGATTTTTCACCTCGGAACTGCTTCTTGAAAGACATCATAGGAAGGGATTTTTGCACCGGATCGTGACTGGAGATGAAAAGTGGATACTATGCAAAGCCTGGTGAACCCGTTCCATCATCGTCTACATCGACGCCAAAGAAAAACATCCACGGTTCAAAGGTCATGCTCTGCATATGGTGGGACCAGACGCGTGTGGTGTACTATGAGCTGCTAAAACCAGGCGAACCATTGGTGGGAAACGTTATCGACTACAACTAATGCGTTTAACCAGTGCATTGCGTGAAAAACGGCCAGAAACGACCGAAAGGCATGACTAGGTGATTTTGCAACATGATAACGCTCGGCCCCACGTGGCTGTAGCGGTCAAAAACTACCTGGAAACGCTGAAATGGGAGGTCTTACCCCACCCGCCGTATTCTCCAGACCTTGCTCCTTCCGACTACTGGCTTTTTCGACGGATGCAAAACGATTTGGGGGGTCACCGGTTCGGATCTTTTGAAGAAATCGAAGAATGGCTCAATGATTGTATCGATGCCAGAGAGGACTCATTTTTTAGAGAAAATTACCAGAGAGATGGGAAAAGTAGTCGCTTCCGACGGACAATACTTTGAGTAATGTATTTTTTACATTTTTTCAATAAAAAAGAAATTTTTGAACACAAAAAAAACGGACCGAATCAATACAACTGCAGAATTTATTCCAGGAAGAACTATAGTGGGATAAAGAGATATCGCTGAAGCTGATTAAAAGGTAAAATGATTTTTGGCTTGATATAATTTGTAGTCACGATTGTTTCCACGATATATTTCACGTAATAAGACAACTCTGTAGCGGCATGAATCTTGTGATACGTCGGAGAAAACTGTTGTCGTTTACCTGCGAAGTGACTCAACGGAAATGTACACCAGCTCCATTGCGCCAAAACGAAGGTAGCTCCTCTTAAGACAGCTTTAATCTTATCTCGCTTGGAACTTGGGCAAAAGGTCTTTTATCGAATTTAATCTGTGAAGGAGTGGAAGAATAAGGGCTACTCCTATATTCCAGTCTAGGATGGACGGACTCTACTATAGTTATCCATGGGATTAATGGTCACCCACGGAGGTTTGCAACATTCGTTGTTAATCGACTAGCAACCCTTTTTACCTTTATTTCTAACTAACTGGCGGCCACACTTATTTCTTAAGGACTCTTCGTTGTTTTGAACCTGTTTTAACCATGTCGACAAAGTTTAGAAAAAAGCTTTCAGTAAATTAAACGATGTAGTTAGTTTGTTCCGAAAAAACATTCAAGTTTTGAGCAGCTATCAAGGATAACGACCTTATTGCTACATTTCAGATACAACTTGTAAGCTTGCAAAAATGTATGCTCAGAGTTGAGCCGTACGACGAGCCGTAATCACGTAAGATGAGCCAACTTGTAAAAGTGATCGATCTATATATGCGTCTATTGGCTGCTAAGAGCTGGCGGGCGGATTGATGCCACTTCGTGGTCACAGGAAATATAAGATTACAATGTTCTTTTATTCTCAGCCAAAATTACTATTTTCCTGTTTTCTAGTTCTAGGGATTTCTCATCTTTAATTGTATATACCTACTATAAATGCTATTAACTTTTGAGGACGTTCCCATTATTATGCTATTAAGTGTTTCACTTCTTGTTCAGTGATCGAACTAGTTTACGCTGAGTCTGGGCTAAAATTATATTTGGAGCTTACCTGGTTGAATTGTACAACAGCTGTGCACATTTGAAATTGTGAAAATCGTAATCGCTTCATAATAAGTGACCTCTCTATGTAACTTCATAAGACCATCACTACAATGAAGCACTTGGTTCAATGCACAATAAGCCATTCTCCACCACCACTCATCCGGCACATGATGTGAACAGTTCTAAATGCATTCAAAATCCCATTGAACACATACCATACATTGCACCCTCACTCCAAATTACAGTCGTAAAAGTTCATCGGAGATCCCCACCTACGTTCTGGTATTCGGGTCGTATGTCCTTCTCATCGTCCAGCCCCCAGTGACAATAGCCCACCTTCAACTAAACTTGAATTTAAATTAAACTTTCCAGCAAGAAACATTCAAAGTGCCAGTGGTTAACAGCGCACCACTTGATCCCGAATCAAAATACAATTGCAAGGGCAAAAGCATCAAAAGTGTCAAAACCATGAATGTATCCAAATGCAAAAGAGGACAAAAGCCGATTGTAGGAATAAGTATTTAAATAATGCACAGAGATGAAGTTTCATCACCAATTCGAGTCAAATCGAGTCTATGCACGAGTAAATCTATTCTTATCCAACCGGCTGAGCAGAAACCACAGATTCAATGGGCGATGATGGCATAGCCTGACAGGTTTGGAATTTGATATCCTTCGAAATCCTTGACTGGTTCAATGTAATAAAATGTGCAAATTTGAGAATGAATAATCTGAATAGGATTTCAGTTTCTAGTCACGATTGTTTGTTGATATGCTGGGAACTTAACTCTTAAAAGGACTGTAGAACAGGGGACAACACTAAGATGGTATCCAATCAAATAATGGACCTTCATTCGGTGAAAGCAATTCATTGAGACGGATCTCGGTGCATTTCTGCTTGGTCGAGTGCGTCTCGGAGCAAACAGAAGGGTTTGACGAAATCAAAAGACGCCTATGGTCTGGTCAAATACGTACAACATATAATAAAGGTATATCGTGTTTGAATTTACTCGTATATATAATATTTATTTTCATGGAAGTAGATTAGTTCATTATGGATTGTAAATGAAATAAATGTTACTTGTTTTGCATTAGCAAATAACAGATATATCCTGGCTTATTCAAATAGTATTCATTTGCTTTTTGGTTTTGAGATACATTGATACATCT
This sequence comes from Merodon equestris, assembly GCA_958301585.1. Classification (NCBI taxonomy): domain Eukaryota; kingdom Metazoa; phylum Arthropoda; class Insecta; order Diptera; family Syrphidae; genus Merodon; species Merodon equestris. The sequence continues at coordinate 73,142,981 of OY284414.1, read as the reverse complement.
TAAGCAGATAAAGTAGTTGGGTATCAGAGCAGAAAACTGCATATATTTCCCCTTGAAGCAACTGCTTTTAAATTTACTGCTCTTAAAATGAATAGAAAGTCTTATTTAAGTTTGACTTTTGAAACCGGGCTTCTTGCAACCCCAAGTCTAGATTGTTCACAATTAAAGTCAAATTAACACGTTGACACGAGTTTTTTATAATACTCTCAGAGGTCAGCGTCATGCTCTTAACAGATTTAGATTTAGATTAAGGGGGGGACAATGTCACTCGATCACTGCGGTCTCTGATGGTCCTATTGTGATGTCCCCCATTCAAAGTTCACTCAAAAATCCTGAGTTCATAACAAAACTTTGTATGATTTTGAGTGACCTAGCAGCGACAGCGATTTCTTATGCTTCAAGATAATGCCTGCCTAGGTGTTTGTGTTGTGTACTGATGAGGCAATTACAGTGGCACGGCATGTGCTCTGTTGTTTCTGTCTTCGTTACACATTCTGCAGGTGTCATCTTGTGTGATGCCCATGGTTTTAAGATGTTTGTTGACCGGGCAGTGTCCAGTGAGGAATTCTGTGACTATACGAATCTGACTCCTAGAAAGTTTAAGAAGTTTTTTCGTTCTTTTAGGGGAAGTGGTTGGTAGGAACACCTTGGCTTGTCTGCTACTTTCCGTTTGTGTCCAGTAGTGGTTGACCGTGTTCCTCAACCATTCCTTTATGTAAAATAGCATTTTATGCTACTGATAGGTATGTCGAAGAATGGTCTTGGCATCATGAATGGTGATGCAGCGCCTTTTCTTGCTAATTGGTCTGCTTTTTCGTTTCCTATATGGCCACTGTGCCCAGGTATCTATATGAGGTGAACTCTGTTTGTGTTGGCCAGCTGGCGTAATAGTTGTAAGCAGTCCCAATTTACAGGTGACCTAGTAGCTTTTGAGGGCTAAAAGTGCAGCCTTACTGTTAGAGAGTTAATATAAATGTGGGGCAGAGTTCAATTGCGAATATCTCTGCTTGAAATACGGAGTTATATCTATCTATGCTGTGATAGATGTGTGTTCCAGTGTTAACTTTGTATACTCCAGCCCCAACACCTTCGTTCGTTTTGAATCCATCTGTGTACCATACATAGGATTAACGATCGAAGGAAGGTCTATTTTGCTCCCAGGTGAGTCGAGAGGGAATTGTGACTTTAAAATTTTGGCTGAAGTTATACCAATTGTCTATGTGGCGTATTTTTAGGATTTCATGCCTGTTTAGTTCATTAAGAATATCAGGATGAAAAAGCCTAGAATCCGCGATGAGTCCATGGGCGAATATCATTGCTTCTTTTTTAAGTTGGAGGTGTACGGGTGGTAGGTCCGTGATGGCTTCTAGCGCTGCTGTGGGGGCTGTTCTCATAGCTCCTCTAATACAGATACAAGCTAGTCTTTGTAGTTTGTTGAACTTGGCTTGTACTGATGTTTGTTTTGTTATACCAGACGGGCGCAACGTATGTGAGAATTGGTCTGGAAATGGCTGTGTATAACCAGCGAAATATTTTAGGATTAACGCCTAAGTTAGAATTAAAGTGTTTTCAGTGAGACTTTTGCTGGTCCATAGGGAGATCCTGGCTTTCTCAATGGTTTTTGTAATGTTTGAGTTCCAAGTCAGCTTTTCATCTAGTGTTACATCTAGATATTTGGCTTCATTTGAGAACTCTATACCAAATAGAGTTTGTTTTTTAAGTTTTTGCCTACTTTATCTTTGGTGAAAGCGACTATGGTGCTTTTTTAAGGGTTGACATTTAGTCCAAATTTTATGCACCAGTTCGCAACAAGGTTGAGTGCCCTTTGGAGGACTTCCGAGATAGTGTCTTCGAATTTTCGCCTAATTAGGATCACAATGTCATCAGCATAGCCTTGGACATAGAAGCCATTGTTACTGAGTATGCTAAGCAGCTCATTGACGATAGACCATAGAAGGGGTGAGAGAACCCCGCCTTGAGGGCAGCCTTTCGTGGTTTTTATACTGATTTTATCAATGCCTAGTGAGGTGTTTATTTGTGTTGAATCCATCTGCATGTGGTATTATCTATCCCTGTGCTGAGGATCCAGTGTTGTATTTGAGCGTATGTCGAAAGCACCCTCAATATCAAGAAAGCAACCTATCGCAAATTTCTTTGTCACTTAGGGATTTATTGATCCGAGCTGTAAATTCCTGAAGAGCGTGCGTGGTTCATTTCCCAGGCTGGTAGGCATATTGTTTGTTGTGGAGCGGTGGCTTTTTGAGAGGACCGTCTCTTATATGTCTATCCAGTATTTTTTCCATTGTTCTTAGGAAAAGTAGGTCTAAATACCCCCATGCATAGCTGGTCCTGAAGATGTTAATTAGCATGGGGGTGATTTGTGCACTTCCTTTCTGAAGGAGAGATTTGAATGGGTCAAAAGAGTTTATGGCCAATTTTATACTTCCTTCATGAAAGATTGCCGTTCATTTCTTCCAGTCCTCTCTGTTGCCCTGATCTGCGGAGGTATACTGGAGAGAGTGGGGGGAATGATGTTGCAGTCAGGGAAGTGTGTGTTTGCTAGTATTTGTAGTGTTTCTGGACCGTTTTCCGCATATGTGCCATCTGCTTTCTTCTGCAGAACTTTTTCCATGAATTTCTTTTAGCTCTTTTAATCTCTTGGTTGTAGTTGGCGTGTTTGAACAGTTTTCTGGTCGATACTCTTAGCTGGGAGAGCTTATTATACCACCATGGAGTGGTGCGGTTGCCTACCTCAACTTTTTCTGGGCAGGCGTTGTTGTAGGCTTCCATGCAGGGACGGGTTAAGAATATCCCTGCAGTGATACCTCTCGCTTGTCGTAAAAGACGACTAAAACAAAGGTAAACAAAAATCACATCTAGGCAATTTAGAAAACACCAAAGTGAGCCTAGGGACACATATACCACCATTAAACTGCCCCACAAGTGTACATGCAAATCAGTGGGTTGACACGACTGGAGATCACCGGTGTTGTAAGAGTAAGATCAAACAAAAAAAAATTGGAGCATGCCCGTGTCACAAAAAAAAAAAAAAAGGCAGGCCGAAAAACAATTGATGCAAACAAATGCAAAAACACCAGCATTTGATTGGCCTCAGCGATGAAGTAATCCCAAACCGGGAAGCCTGCCGCTACTTTCTGAGGTCAAATCGGCGGACCCCAAAAGCGGACCAGTAGGAATGCAGTTAAGTGGAAAGGTTATGGTCCTACACTTCTGACCATAACAACGCCGGAAAAAGGAAAAGAAGAAGAAGAAGAAGAAGGCGTTGTGGTAGGCAAATATGATTGTAGCATTGAGGCTGTCACAGCTAAGCTCTAGACTGTCTATGTCTCTGATGCTATTTGGACAATTTCTGATCGATTGCTCGAGTTCTAGGCTATAGATGTCCCAGTCTGTCGCTCTCGGCTGTCTGTATGTTTTAAGTATTTTGGCTTTTGTCTGGATGTCAAAACGAATCTGTCGATGATCCGACATCGATGTTTCTGCCGAAACATGCCAGTTCTGAATGGAATTGCCTATGAATGGGGTGGTTAGGGTGAGATCCAAGACTTCTTCCCTGATTCTATTCATAAAGATAGGGCTGTTTCCATGGTTTGGAATTTCTAGATTGTTTTTAAAAATGAATTCTAAGAGGTACTCACCTCTTCTGTTGATGTCCGAGCTTCCCCATGCTGTGTGGTGGGCATTGGCGTCACAGCATATGATGATTTTTCGACCTCTTCTTCCACAGTAGTCGAGGAGTCCCTGCAGTGGTGAGAAGTTGGGGTCAGTGGAGTCGCCCGAGTTAATAAACTTCTTTACTCTAAGCAAAAAAAAAATGCTTAAAACTGGCTTAAATAACAATCAACTTAATAATAATGAAATAAAACTAAGTCGAAGAAAAATTATATAAATATGTATAAAAAAATATACGAAAATAAATACACGGTATGTATATATTTTGTATATACATATGTATAACTTTTTTTTATCTTTCTGTAATTTTTTATTTTTATTTTTTATTTAACCCTCGTCTACCCCAATCTATCCCATTGAGGTGTGGCAGGCATTGCCTGCGAGGCTAATCGATTAAATCCCACCACTGACGAAGTCCATTCCAGCCACCAAAAACGTTGATGCTATAAGACGACTTCTCTTCTCTCCGATCTTGTTCCGACACTGATCTACTAAAGCTGAGGCGCTTGGACTCACGTAGCGCAACATCGCGTTCGTAGAGGAGCCCCGGTTCACGAAATTGCGACTAATGTGTAAGATTAACGAAACCGCTAATCTATCCTGAATCCCATTGATCCAAATAGAAGAATTGCCCTTAAGACGCAATTTCGCGTGTTACAAAAAATTGGATAAAAAGCCTCGGAAGTTGTTGATTGTCAAAGTCATTACTTTTGAGATTACTCAGATCTCAAGGAATCTGACTACACATTGCATCTTTAGTGAATGCCCGTCCAGGTTGAGAACCTGCGACGATTTTTTCTAATGTCCCGAGAGGCCCTATGCGGAGGCGTTCGGATGAAAATAGATTCTGATTCCTGGAAGTTGATTTCCAGTCATCACAATACTTTGTGATGAATTTTCTCGAAGTCACGCTGTAAGAGAATCACAATGAAATCGATCGTTTCAGTTGATCTGTTGATTTGTATGCGATTAAGTTGTCCACGTAGGCTATTGCATGTTAAAGAGAAGCTATCAGATCATTGAGGTATATGCTAAAAAGGATCGCCGAGTTCACCATAGGCTGTTGTAGTCCATTCTTAATTTCTAATGTTTGAGCAGAAGTAATGTTGGCAGTTTTCACAACGAACTTTCTACCGGTTGACACGTCAAAAATCATATATAGGAGTGGCTTATTAACGCCCAGCCGACTGAGCTTGTAATAAAGACCTTCTAACCAAAGGGTTTTCATTCATTGTTTCTTGTGTTTGTTCAATTGGATAATATGCATTATTCAGTGCATTGTTGAAAGGGGTGCCAAATATTGCGGATTTTCTTCTCTTCAATGACTCCAAGATCATCTAGGCAGGGTGTTAGACCCTTCATTGACGACATCATTATATTTTCCATTTACGTATGTAGAAGTTTTCGTCGTCGAAGTCACTAAATGGCGCCTTTATTCTCGAGGGGTGGAATCAGCTGAACTTTGACCCCTTTATGTCAACCTCTGGGGTCAGACCTACCTACACCCCAAACCTCAGCTCTCTAGATCAACGGGTGTTTCCGTGAAGTGGCCGTATGTTGGGGAACGGTAGCTCTTTAGTATATTTAGATGTCTTAAAAACGTTTTGCTAGAGTATCAGCTTTGTCTTTATTGGTTCTAGCTCATGTACCGACATTTTTTTTTAGTGGTGCTTGGTGTACTATTTTCTAGTATAATTCTTTAGTAGCCTTCCACGATGAGTAGTTCGTTTCAGATATAGGGGTCATACGTGATAGATAAACTGCAATGTTTCTGTTTTGCTTCTCTTCCATTCCGAGGTTCTTAACTACTTTCTTTAGTTTTCCTTTGTCTTGAGGTGATCTTGTGGATTGACATATTTTCCGGATATTGCGTTTTTCTTAATTTTAAGGGGAATGTTGCGGTCAATTGCTTTTGATTTGTTTTTTGGGGTAGATCTAATGGCTGCTTCACTTATAACGTCGTTGAAGTGGATTAAATTTCTTTCGATTTCGATTTCAGTTTTGAGTGGTACGTTGAGCTGGTGATGGGAGTTAATGTAGTCCCGGAATGCCTCCCAGTCTGTGTTTTTATTGTATAGGTGTGTCTGTCCAGTAGCTAACATTATTTCCATTTTCCATGTCAGCTGGATTAGAAAATGATTGGAGATAGTTCAAATAGGGATTTAATTTTAAGTTTTTTTAGATTAAGATTTTTAACAATTAAAAAGTCAATCAGGTCAGGTAATTTTTTTGTATTAGTTGGCCAGTATGTGAGTTCACTTGGGCTGAAATATATCTCCTTATTGGTTCGTATTTCATCCATAAGTTTCTTTCCTTTATTGAAACCGCACATCTGCGATAACCATAATTTCGATTTGAGGTAAAAAAAATATGCTTTGCTCGCCGCAAAATCGATAGATTTGGATTTTCTTCAACACTTTCATCAACGCCGACTATATTTTCTGCCGATAATGATGCTGAAACAAAGTTAGTCTCCTCGAATTTCTCTACAGTTTTACCAATGGTAGGCCCCCACGGACAATTATGTCGAACAAATTTTAGGTGTTGTTAAATGGTCATATTCAAACGACGATAAATATTTAATCCCTTATAGTATGAAAACAGATTGTGAGTTTACATTTAATGATTCCATGTTTGCTGTTAATATGTTTCAAAAAAAAAAAAAAAAAAATGTTGTCATAACTCGTTGAATAGAATACTTGATCTAGTGTTTGTAAATAATGAATTACATGAGTATTGTACTGTTAGAGAGGTTTTATGCCCTATAATGGAAAATTCTATTCATCATATTGCTTTGTGTCTAGAACTAAAATGCAGTCTTGCTTCATCAGTAACGTCAAATTCAAATAATTATTCGTATAAAAAGATTTACAACTTTTCTAAGGCGAATTATGATGCTCTAAATAATTATTTTTCCTCGGTTGATTGGTTGAATATTCTTTCTGGTTTGCAACGTAAAGAGGTCTATAATACATTTTTAGGTACATACATATAATAAATATTGGATTTTCTCAATTCGTTCCTCTTAAGAGAAATATCCGATCGTTTAAATTACCATGGCATAATTTAAGATTAAATAATTTGAAGAATGCTAAAAACAAGGCGCTCAAATTATTTAAAAAGTCTGGATCTGAATTAGATAAAAAACGTTTCTGCCAACTACGCAGAGAATATGAATTTTTGAACAAGTTTTTATATAAACAGTATGTAATAAACATTGAGTCACAGATTTCAAAAAATCCGAAAGCCTTTGGGACATTTCTTAATGGCAAATGAAAGATAAATGGTATTCTTCAAAATATGGAATTCAAAGGGATTATGTCCCATAGTATTGATTCCACTTGTGAACTTTTCGCAAAGTTCTTTGAGTCAGTGTATGTTGATTATTCGAATGTTAGTCCGTGTTTTAACAATAATATACTTGATTGTAACACGTATTTAGGTTCATTGTACATTTCAATTGATGATATTCTGGAAGGCATATCATCTATGAACACCGGCCAAAGTGCTGGACCTGATCTAATTCCATCTGATATTATTAAGCAATGCAATTTATCGTTGTCCTTATCATTGAAAGTCATTTTTAATACATCTTTGTCTTCGGGGACATTTTTAGATGAATGGAAATTTTCATTTAATATGTAGAAAATTATGGAGCCATTTGTAAGATTTCAGCTGTTCCGAAATTGTTTGAGTCGAGTGTTACAAATAGCTGTATTTTGCGTTTAAAGAACATATATCTTTAAAACAATATGGATTTACATTAACCAACTTGACTATATTCACTAAATATCTTATTGATTCAGTGGAATCAGGATATTAAGTTTTCAGTATTGAAGATGAAAAACTGGCCTGTACCAACGCGATAAAACATGAGATTCGAACAATCGGAGGGGTTCAGCCGGTGTTCACCAAAACATACCGGTACCCCAAAGTACATGAGTCAGGAATCAAGTAGAGAAACTAAGAAAGGACGGTATCATTAAAAACAGTAGTTTTCCACGGAGCTCTCCTCTTTGGATCGTTTTAAAGAAGGCAGATGCAAGTGGCAAGAAAAAGTGGAGGATGGTTGTCGACTATCGGAAACTCAACGAGTTGACGATAGCTGATAACTATCCCCTACCAAACATCAATGAAATACGTGATCAGTTAGGGAAGGCAAGGTACTTTACAACCCTTGACCTGACCTCAGGGTTTCACCAGATTCCCGTGCATGAAAAAGATGTTGAGAAAACGGCGTTCAGCACGCCATATTGGCACTTCGAATACACGAGGATGCCATTTGGGCTAAGGAACGCTCTGGCGTGTTTCCAAAGGTTGATGAATAACGTACTGTCTGGATTGCAAGGCATCAAGTGCTTTGTGTATCATGACGATTTTGTTGTCTATGGCCAGGGTTTACAAGAGCACAATCAGAAACTAGTCGAGGGTCTGAATCAAATAAGGGTCGCAAACTTAAAACTGCAACCAGATAAATGTGAATTTCTGCGAAAAGAAGTTCAATACTTGGGACACGTAATCACTGAAAACGGAGTTAAGCCGGATCCGAATAAGATAAAAAGTATAGTCGAAATGCAGGCACCGATTAGCGTGAAGGGAATTAAATCCTTCCTAGGAATGGTAGGCTACTATAGGAAGTTTATTCAAGATTTTAGCAAGATAGCAGACCCGTTAAATAAACTTTTAAGGAAAGATGTAGAATTTCATTGGGGCACTGAGCAGCAAGTAGCCTTTGAGAAGTTAAAGAATGCAATTACGAATTATCCTATCTTAAAGTACTCAGATTACACTAAGACATTTTTAATAACAACTGACGCATCAAACACTGGGATAGGAGTAGTGCTTAGCCAAGGAATTAATGAAAGAGATATCCCGATTCAATTTGTGAATAGGACGCTTAATAAAACAGAACGGAATTATAGCACAACAGAAAAGGAGTGCTTAGCGATAGTTTGGGCAACAAAACAAGGCCATACATATATGGTAGGAAATTCATCGTACAAACTGATCATCGACCATTGACTTGGTTGTTCAATGTTAGGGACCCAGGTTCAAGATAAGTTAGGTGGAGATTGAAGCTGGAAGAATTTGAGTACGAGATTAGGTACAAGAAAGGTTGCGAAAATGTTGTCCCGGACGAACTGTCAAGGAACGTAAGGATGATGGAAGCTGAGAGAAACATAGAAGCGGAATCAATTGAAGAAGTCGACCAAATAACTGACGACATGATTAGAAGCATGGTGGAGGACGATGGTTTACTAGCTCCAGCCCCAGGAAATATTGATGAGAATACTAGTAGTGAGGAGATAAATACGACAGAAAATGAACACGAAGAACAGGAATTTAACGAAACACGTAGAGAAATTTTTGACTTAGAAGAAAGGAAACGAGTTATGTCCGAACATCATAATTGGCTCTTAGGTGGGCATAGAGGCTAGAAGGCGACGTATGCAAGCATAAAGGATAATTTTTTTTGGAATGCAAAAAGACGTTGAAAATTTTGTGAAGAATTGTGAACACTGTCAACACGAAAAAGTACTTCGAAAACCAACCCGAAACCCCATGAAATTGGTTTCAACCTCTGATAAGGCATGTGAAAAAATGTCCATGGATTTGATAGGGCCATTAACGGAAACAGAAGAAGGATACAAATTCGGGCTTACTATTCAGGATGATCTCTCGAAATTCACTAAATTCATACCCCTCAAATCAAAAGAAATGCAAGCCGTCGTGAAAACACTTACAAATGAATGGATTTTAAATTTTGGACTTCCCAAAATAATTTTAACAGACAATGGTAAAGAGTTTTGTAACGAACTATTCAATGAGTTATGCAAAATTTTTAACATGAAACATATAACGACGAGCTTAGCATACCCTCAAGCTAATGGAGCAGTGGAAAGAGTTCACTGCAGGTTAATTGAATATCTCAAAACCACAGGTAGGGAAATAGGCGATGAGGCCAACTGGAACGAAAAAATGCTTTTTGCAAGTTTTAGTTTTAGTTTTTACGACAATACACGGCACAACTGGATATACACCATACGAGCTAGTATACGGTAAACGCGCAAATCAACCAAGTGAAATTGAAGATTTAAACAAAAAAAACACTATTTCGATCAACTTAGCACCACTCTGGCAGAGATTAGTATAAAAGCAAAAGAGTAGATTTTAAGATGTAAACAAAAATCCAAAGTTAGATATGATAAAAATGTAGGGAAACAAACTGCGTATCAAGTAGGACAACAAATTCTTGTAAGGAATGTTGTAAAAGGAAAATTAGAAACCAGATTTAAAGGACCATATACAATTTTAGAAGTCAATAAGGACTACGTCATAGCTAAAGTTGGTAATAAGAAGCTAAAATATAATAAGGCTAATATTAGACCTTACTTTCCAGAATTACAAGCTGGAACACGGCAAGATGCGGAAACGTCGCAGTTACAAAGCTTGGTGATTATAATGGATTATACTTCAATTTTAAAGGTTTTAAAGGGCAAGTAAAGGAAATAAGTAGTACACTTACCTTAGTTAACAAAGTAAATGTAGCAGAATTAGGAGAAAGTTTAAGTATACTTAAAAACAGTAAATACTTTAAACGAAGCATGTTTAAACCACTTAGCCGACTGTAGACAATACCAAGGAACAACGACAAATAATTTGCTAAAATTGCAGCACAAAATTAACTTAATCTATAATATAATCTGTAAGAAACCAAGGTCACGTAGAGGTCTTGTGAACATTGTAGTTTCAGGATTTAAAACACTTTTCGGAACAATGGACGATCAGGATGCAAAGTTTTATAGAGAAGCCGTTAGCACAATAAAGTCCAATGAAGTTTGAATCAAAAATGGAATAGAAGATAATGTTAGAATAATGACTAGACTAAGCTCTCAGGTAATTGACGTAGCAAACATTCAAATTAGTACAGCAAATAAGATTAATGAGTTAGTCAACGAAATAAACCAAATAAAAATGGAAGGGAAAACGACTGAGGAAAATAGCTTAATACACTCACATTTTAATGAAGTAACCAGTAAAATAAATCACAAAATTGTATTATTGGAAATTGATATTGAACATGTGCTAGATAGCTTATTATTTATTCAAAATGGTGTACTTCACTCCAGGATAATTGAACCTTTGCAGTTGTTGGAAGAATTAAAAAACATAAACATTGATGATACTCTTATTTTTGAACCCGTAATTCTAAGATTATGAAGGAAATTGAAATTAAAGCATACATTAAGAATAAGGACATGATTGTACTTCTTTTAATCCCTATTATAAGACAAGAAAATAATGATTTATATGAGATAATATCTATACCAAAATTAGTGAAAAACGGAATTGTTCTAATTGATGTTACGAATAAGTTTTTTATAATAAGCAAAGATAAAGAGCACTATAGTTTAAGAAACCCTCGATTTTAAAAATTGGAAATAAACTTTTTTTTGAGAAATAAAGCGACAGATTGTATTTTAAAAACTGTGAACCAGGAAATCGAAATGTTACATAAAATTAAAGAAAATGTGTTTATATTTGTGGTAACGAAAGAAAGCAAATATCGTTGTAACTGTAGTAAAAATAAGAAAGATGGAATATTAATGAATACTAGAATGTTAACTTTAGAACAGAATTGTGTTTTCGAAACTCTAGAAACTAGCATTATCACATTAAGTCAAGGTAACCTAGAAGGTTGTTGCATAAATGTCAAATTAGGGGAAGTTAAGTTAGACACTAAGATATTAAATAAAATAAAGGTAAGAGATGTCTAAGAATTAAACGAGTTAGCCGTAGTCGTTCAGAATCAAAAACATTTTAAAACCTTCTGAATTTATGTATCTTGTAATTTAGTTTTATTATTATTATTTACATATATCAACATTTTTTGGAACTATTTGTATCTTAAATCTCTTAGAGTTAAGCTCGGTAGATGGATAAACTAAACTAAACTAAACTAAAAATTAAATTAAATCTGCTCGTAATTTGCAAAACATACCTTTTACAGAATTATTGTAATTGATTTTTGTAATTGAAAGACCCTATATACTATTTTATGGAACTTGTGGTAACCTATTATGTATATTGCTATTTTAAAATTATTACAAAAACAGAATTTGTGGCCAAGCAAAAAGGAAGTGCAAACACTAAGAAAAGCGACGTGTTAAAGTTTCAAAAATGATTTTTGCTGCGATCTGAAAGCCAACTCCTAACATTGAATTATCGTCATAAAGCTCTTGAAACCCTTGCACTTGCACAGTAGGATCTCTTTCAAGTCAGTTGAAAAAAAAAAACTTTTGGTTCAGACTTAGGATTATTTACAAACACTTCATTACTATTCATACTCGAACCTGCCGACAACAGGGCATGCAGTGTGACCCGAACACACACATCATCTGCATGCATATTTCATTTGCTGACACCCTTCTGGCACCGTGCATTCGGGCGATGGCAAGAAGGACGAAAGGAAGCAAGCATCATGTTACATAATACTCACACGAGGCTATGTACGAGCTTCCTGCATATGCATGTTCCTGTGAAATTATTATTTCAACAATTGGATTTGCGCCAAAAAGCAAAAACGGTTTTGCTCATCGCACCGGAACGACAGCGGCAACAACGTCAACTTTCATGATGAACACCATGCAATTCACCCTGCTGCTGTTTTATTCCTCATCATGTCGCTGCTCGGGCTGTTACTTCTGTCGATGTTGTTCACGATGATGATGATGACGATAGAAGGCATGATGTTGGTTACAATGTCCCGGTTTTAGTTGCTTCCCGCGAAGCATGTAGTCAACAAAGCAGACGAGAATCTCACCATCTGCCGGAGGGCTTGCTTCTGTAAAATAATATTATCTCGGATCCCCATGTTGTGATGTACATCATATTTCATCCAATAACGCCTTGGAAAGGTAAAAACATCAATAGATAATGTTGTCTCGAAACCATTTTTGTATAGGCAGATTTTTATGCAACACATATGCCCGGCCGAGTCGACTTCAAGGAGCAAAACTAAAAGGTTTCACGCCGTTATTACATGACTAACGAATCAGTATCTACATACATATATCGTGAAATGAAAGAGATTTGATAAACCTATTGATGAAATGAAGCGGTGTGATAACCCCGGAACTACATGCAGAGCAAATTAATACCTTTCAAGTGCTCTAACCTCGTTGTTGTGAATTGCCTGGGTTACGTACAAGCACTTATCCAGAGTACCATCATCACCATCCCATCTAAGGTAAATTAGCCTTGAACCCTGTCGAAGCTCAGCTAAGGAATCATGATGGGTTATTGTATGTATATCCTTTTTTGCCAGGCTGTCCTGTTGCCGTAAAAAATTTAACAAATCTCTCTCTTTTTCTGCGGCAATTTTCCTTTTAGTCTCATGTCGATGGTTCCATTAGAAAGTTGGAAAACAATTTGGTGGGTAGCACCAAATCGAGGTAACGCCACTTATCCTTTCCAGCACATATGAGTTAACAGCATGTACATTGTATATGTATTACTTTACTGTGGCTTATGTTACTGCACCTAGGTCTCACCAGCGCTCCCTTACAGGAGACGGCAACATTTTAGAGTAAATACAGATATATACCTTGAAAAGAAAACTTAAATTTTTGCAGCCTTGGATTGAATTAAAAGAAGTATCAAATGTAGCTTCTAAATACATAGTTTTCAATTTAACCTTTTACCGCATATTGCTTGCCACAAAAGATCCCTGACAATGGGAAACGAGAATTAAAATTAAGGAAACGGAAAATGCTAGAAAAAGGAAATACAAATTTGTCAGTTAAATTTAGACAAATACCTTGTACAGATACGTGAATGTCAATGAATGTAGGCCAAAGCCTTAATATCTCAGTGATTAATGACTCTGGCGAATGGAATGTATTATATGAAAACATTCAGTTAGGGGAGGAATCGAGGTCTGGGAATTATGAGTGTGCGGTTTGTTTACATGTTCGAGCAATACTGCCAGATTGTTCCACTTAGGGAGAAAATGGGTTACTATAGCATTTTTGCTTCATGGATAATCGATATGTAAATTAAAAGGCTTCAACATTGTTGTTGATGCTTATACTGGAGCAATACGGGCTTAGAAACGCTGCTATGTTAGGACTGGAATGTTGATATTAGTAAGGGTAGTGATAACAACAACTGGTTAAATTTCCCTCTCTAAGGATAATGAATGTTTACTAGAAGCATATTTAAATAAGCCTCAGGTGATTATTCTTATCCTACGAGTACTTGCATTTTTGTGTACATCAACAATTTTAAAAAATACCATTATGGTGATATTTTTTAACACATAGACAAGAGGTTTCACTCCGGCTGTGACTTTCTCTCACCTAGCAACTTATTTGCACAAATATCAAGTGGAGGAAAATGAACGAAGCTGAATTTACGTTTCGTACATTATGCGTAGCTTTGTTGCTATCATAGGTCTTTTATGTTATAAAGGGAAGCTCGAAATTTGTTTGTTTTCTGGCAAAGTACCATAGAAGGCTATAGTGTTACATAAAGGGTGCAAACGATTCATTTTTTGTAAAGAGCTCTTCGTACCAACTGTCCCGTCAAGTCCATTATTCTATGTCTGGTGGCCAAATTCGAGTTCAACCGGTTCAAAAAATAATCAGCCAACACCCTTTGTATTATTAACCTATTATTATCACTGGCCATTTGGGATTGAAAAGTCTCGTTGACCGAACCTCCCTGTCATGAATGGGTTTCGACTCTCTGTCCCATAACTTCTAGATTCATCATTATGTTGTCTTCCCATCTAAAGCGTGGCCTTTCTGGTCGTCGTTTTATAAGGGTTTTTCCTCGCTTGACTGTATTCGTTCTATATATTCTGCCCATCTTGGTCTTCGCTATGTAATTACTCGAACAATGCTTGGGGTTGAATAAAGTTCGTCAAATTCTTGATTGCGCAGTTTTCTCCATTCGCCTCTTTTTAAGCCCTGTTTTCCATCATAGATTCTCTTTAAGATCTTATTTTCAAAGACCAGGAATCTATTTTCCTTCTTTTTAGTCAGAGACCTACCATGTCGTTGACATTAATTTGGTTTTATAAATGGGGATTTTAACATTGCGAGACAAAACAGTTGCCTTGAATAATATCTTCATCCCTCAGAGTCATACATTACCCATATGCAGCCTTTTTTATTTTAACTTTTGTGTCGATTTTGGCAGTCAATATGGTATTCAGATATTTGAATCCGCCCATTTTCTCAAAGTTTTTATCGAGTACAGTGCGATATTTGGATCGATCCAAGTCGGTCAGTGTACATAGACGTTCTACATTTCTTTTAACTGTTTTCCACTATCTTCCAGCAAGGCCAGATCAACACGTAAGCTAAAACGGATTTGATTTAATTAATCTCTCCTTTTCTTGAATTCCTTTCATTACCAACTCCCGCACCTAATTGTGATGGTGACAAGGCATCACCTTGTTTTAATCCTTCACCTCAAATGCTTTCGATAAGACATTTCCTTCTTTAAGGGGGTAGCCTTATGTGAACGCATACATTTTACCCCTTTTTAGGGAATTGTTTTTTTATAAAATAATAAAATTCAATAATTTTAATTTTTTAATATGTTTTTATTTGTATCTTAAACTGTACAAAATGTTTTTGTCCTATTTTACATTTTTTATACATATATATTTTTTTTTTATTAAATTAAACACCAAAAAGAAAAAGCAGGTCATTGGTCATGGTAATAGTGGCTGTTCATGTTGTTTGAAAAAAAAAATCAAATGGATTATTGTTCAGTAGGTCTGTCGCTATCGGATGTACCAAAATTAATCAATTTCATTGAAAAAAAAAAAGGCGGACTATAGAAAAAAGTCTTGTTTTTTTTTTGTTAAGAATCGTTTAAAAAAAAAGAAAATATGTATTATCGAAAATAAGCAATTTTGGTACGGCCGATAACCATTAATGAGTAGAAGAACATATTTGTATAAAATTCAAAGCAATCGATTGAATAGTTTTTTTTTTTTTAGGACCGTGACAGTTTTAGAAAATGATGTTTCGAAAAAAATGCATTTAAAGTTTCAAGAGCCAAATTTTCGTGGAAAATGTATATGTACTTACACTAATCTGCTATGCCTGGACCATACAATAACCCTTCGGTGGCTTCATACGCATCATTTTCTACCAGTTTTTGTAACTTGAGGGAAGCCCTTGCCTTTTTGGATGCCTCGGACGTGGATAACTCTGCACGGGTTATTCGTCGTTCATCGTACTCCTCAGCATACAAGTAGGCGTTTCGGCCGATTTGCGTACCAAAAATCTCAATTATTTTAAGGATGGGTGAAAATCCTTCACTAAACATACACGCAGATGTCGATGAAGCAATTTCCAGCGTCTTTTTTCTAACAAAATGATGCTTTTGAGCCAAGTTCCAGATGCAACTATTAAACGACTCGTTGTTGTTCTTAGTGTTTTTTCCCAAGCACCTTTGTATCAGATCATCAGATGATAATTCTTCGTAAATTGGCTTAAAAAAACTTGCTGTTTCTTCATCAAATGCTGGAGGATGTGTGTAAATTTCCTCTGTATGCTCGTCCGTATGTTGTAAATACTTGCACCATGCAATTGAACAGTACGAATGCTGGGGGTTTTCATCGGTTGAAATGTAATGATAGGATGTAGCCCATACTGCTTTCTTCATTTCTTCTTGAGAATCTGGATTTCTCAAAATAGCCAAACCATAGTATGTACAATACTTAGTTTAACCATCATGGCATTGGTCAATGCAAGAGTCGACTTCTTTTGCAGCACTAGTGGATGATTTTTTTTTTTGATGCACATTTTGTGACAGCAACTTTACCTGCTTCATCTTTTTGATTATGTATTTTTAGCCTTCTTTTTTCAGCTTCTTCCAAGCCTTTTTTAGCTTTTAAATACTGGTTATGTGTTTTTTTGGCTTTATTCACTGGTCTATACATTCTTTTTTTGTTTTTTTGAAAACAGTATCAACTACGGACTTTACAGCAGTATAAATTCGGTCGAACATACCATACCATACCATCCATTTTTACTAATTCCATCACACAAGTCCATTAGCGAACAAAGTAAATTTATTCCAGCCAGACCGACTCCAAGTGGTCGCATAATAAGCACAAAACGTCTATTGATTTCGTAAGCATTTTTGACCATAGGAGAAGAATTTATGTCAAATTCTTGGCACGAACACTTTACACACAAATTGAATCCTAATCCTTGTGGCGATTTTTTCAAAAATTTTAAAATTTAACGTCATTATCGCACAGCTTGCAATTTAAAAATGATTGCAAAGCTGCAAGCACTAGCGAGAGACACAGAATGCTGTAATTTAATCCTTCGTCAATCGGTGCATCAAAATCACTCGTGTCTTTTAATTTTTCAGCTGATGTGCTCACAAACTCGGTATCGGTTTCAGCAGTATACTGATTCCCTCAAAAACCCCTTTTTCTTTCTTTTTGCTCTGGATATCTTGTGGAGGTTCTCGAGCCTTTTCGATCCGTTTTTTTTTTCCTGTTCGATGTTGACACACAGAGCATCAAAAGTGTACTGCTAAATGTGTACTAAAGTTGACCGTCAGAAACTCCGTACGCAGGTATAAAAGACTGGGGACAACAATAGAAAGGTAGCAGCTGCAGACCTGGCGCGCGGCAGACAAGTCGCTTACGGCGCGTCGGCGACTATGAGTTGTAACTTATTTAATGCTAGGAATTTCGGTCTGAATTTTTCACAGCATATTTTCGATAAGTTTTACTATCGAAATATGAAAAAAAATCGATTTTTCGAATTGGTCACATGAGACTTGCCCATTAACTTGCCTTTGTTTCTCTTTAGGACGTGATATATTTTGGATCGGTTTATAGAGTCATATGTCTTTAAAATCTATGAATAGTGGGTGTACCGTATCGTGGAATTCTCATTTGTTTTCTAAAAGCTGCCGTAAAATGAAAAACTTATAGTTCGTCGAGCAATTCCTCCAGGACCTTGTAACAACTTGGTAGCATTGATATTCCTCTCTAAAGGTTGCATTGTGTTCGGTCACCCTTTTAAATATAAGAATGATGACCCTGTTTTTCCATTCCCCGGGGATGATTTCATTGTTCCATATAAAGGGTTTCAATAAGGGCGGGCAGATTTTGGAATGGAGTAAAACATACTCTGTGTGAGTTATTAACAACATTCTTTTTTTTATTTAAAATGCCCATATATTTCATTATGTATGGAATATGACATCGTTCAAATACCCTCCTCGGCTTCCTATAGTGGCATGGATCCGAGTGATCCAATTTTCAATGACTCTTCCTCATATATCTGAATTTGAGAGATGGCCTGTATTATATTTCGAACATTTGCACTAACGTCCACTCGCAAAAAGAGGGGTGCTATAAGTTTAAGAGCCATCGTAGTTCCTGAACGAATGGACCGATTTTAATGCTTTTCTTTTTTTTTTTTTTGGTTTGAAGGCTAACGTGATCGAGATGGTTCTAAGCTACAGTTTATGAAGATTTGTCAGGCGTTCCAGGCATTCAGCTCTTTAAGATGGCGCAAAATGAATCATCCTATCGGAAAATGTTATGATTTTTGCAAATGATCATGATGACCTCAATCATATTTGACATTAGTGAACTAGACAGCTGCAGTATACAAACAGGTAAGCAATGGAGCGCTATACTTCTCAAGAGCGTGGAATAATTTTTTTGACCAATAATCGGTCGTAAAATTTCGTGAATTTCGGCGTCGATTTCCTATTCGTGTCGCGCCAACTACGCAAACATTCCGCTGAACTACGCGAGTTGAACAGATTGGAACCATAGGACACCATGCAAGACGTGGTCGCCACCGGACTGGTTGTTCGGCCGAGAATATCGCAGCTGTGGCTACCGATGTCGCTGCGAACGAAGAAACATCAACCAGACGACGAGCCACGCAATTAGGCACAACCAAACGGAACCTACTGCGGATTTTAGTGAAAGACTTACACATGTTGCCGTACAAAGTACAAACAGTGCATCAGTTAATGCCTGCTGACCGTCAGTCGCGTGTGAATTACCGTCAAGCCATCCTGAATCAACAACGAAGAGGACGATTTTGTGTCGAAAATCATCATGAGCGACGAGGCGCATTTACAATTAAGCGATTACGTCAATAAGTAAAATCTTCATTTCAGGGCATTAAAAATTCGCGTGTGATACACAAAGAGCCATTACATCCACTCAAAGCCACTGTGTGGTGCTCACGCGGGAGGAGTGATTGAGCCGTATTTTTGAGAACGCCATCGATAATACTGCCGGAATTGGATGAGCGGGGCTTGGTGAACATTTGGTTTTAACAAGACACACCACACAACCACACACACAGCACGAGCCACAATGGATATTGTGAAGGAAGCGTGTCCTGGTCGCGTAATCTCTCGTTTTGGCGATTTCGCATGGACAACAAGATCGCCAGATTTAACCATCCCAGACTTCTTTCTTTGGGGCTACTTGATGTCGCGGACTTATGCCAACAAGCCTCGGATGTTCGCGTTCGGGCTGCGAAGAAGAATATGCGACAGAAATACGAAAAATTTTCACCGGAAATCTTGCGAAAAGTCATGGAAAATGCGATAAAACGGGTACAAATCTGTATCAACACTGGCGGTAGTCTCTGAATGGAAATCATCTTTTCCACCAGTTACCTCTCGCAAATAGGGTCGAGAGTAATTTAAAAGAATAATATAAAAATTAAATTAAAAATGTTAACTAACCCCCGACACAAAAAAAAACTTTAAAAAGTAAAAAAATTAAATTTTTCTCTCGGCCTCTTGACTTCATTACAAGAACCTATTAATAGTAACTCGAATTAATAAAAGCACCATGCAGCACTTAATTTCCCTTCGCCCTTTGCAGTCGAGAATAGATTCTGTTGGTCTTGGTAATCTTTATAACTCAATTACATCTTGTTGTCGCACGCTAACAGCTTTGGAAATCCGCTGCTTACCACTTGAACTACGGGTTGACTATTACCGATCCGCAGAAAGAGATAACAATGCTGTAGGAACATGTGAGACTGATGAAAAAAGCTCTTCAGCTTCTGTCCAAATTGGTGACAGATATGTGAAAGACATTAATGCATTCTTTAAAAAGAGAAGTTGAGTCTTTTAGTAGCACTGAGTGAGAATAACACATGTTTATTTTGTGTATCAAATACAACATAGAACCAAGGATTGTGACAGCAAGCTGTCAATTATAGAGAAACAAGAAATTCTAAGAAAAAGTGGTCGATGTTTTCGCTGGTCAAATCGAGTACATTCTTTTAGAAAGTGCCGGAGTGCCAAATGGCTATTTTGTGCTAAATGCAAAGGTAAACATCTGACCTCGATGTGTGACCCTTCTTATATAGGCCAAAATATTTCTCCCACAACGACAGATACTCGGGATAAGTTTAGCAGTCAGAAAGCTGTCAACTTTTACGCCAGTAACTTTACTTTTCAATCCCAGAACAAGAGTTCGATTCTGTTTTGCAAAGCGCAACCAATTTATGCGCGTACAATTCTTGTTCTACAAATTCAAACGTCTTTTTTTCATAGGTTTTGTCATCGACGGCGGCAGCCAATATTCATATATTCGAGAAGATTTGGTGCAAAAATTTAATTTGTCCGTCGTAGGGCAAGTGGACTTTTCACTAATACCATTCGGATGTAAAGAAATATCTCCATTTAAGAAGTTCAAAAGAGTGAATGTTCTCATAAAAAGCCAATTTAGTAGCAGGAGCATGTACTTGGACGCCGTAGTTGTTCCGGAAATTTGTATTGATGTGTTGCATGCCCCTGATGCAACGTGTGCACTCCTTTAGAATCTACAGTTAGCGGAATCTTACCATGCAGACATCAAGTCAGAAGATGGATTAAGCCTACTCATTGGATCTGAGCACTACTGGTCGGTAGTCACGGGCAAGCAGCGAACGATTTCTCCAGGACTTAGAACAGTTGACACTATGTTTGGTTGGACGCTACAAGGAACGCATTCTGCTGGTAAGAGTTTTAAATCAAGCGAAGACTCATGCTTTCCTTCCATCCATAGCTAGACAGCAACGACCTCACGACATTTTGGTCATTAGAAGCCATAGGAATTCGTGGTGAAGAGGAGGAAAATGCGCACTTAGCTGAGGAACTTATGACCCGCTGCATCAGCAAAAAGGGTCAAAGGAATGAAGCGTCTCTGCCGTGGAAGACTCCTGACATTGAAACAATAGGGAGAACGCTTTAAGCCGTTTGAAGTCCCTTTCTACACGATTATCGAGATATCCTGAACAACTTCAGCAATACGATGCGGGTATCCAATAACTTCTTGCATACGGTATCGCTGAACCCATTCCACCATCCAACAAGAATGATTTACGTCGAATGTTTTCTTTGCCTCATCGACCAGTCTATAAGGCAGATAGTTCGACCACCAAGATGCGCATCGTGTTCGACGCTTTATCGCGCACCGAAAATACAGCATCGTTGAATGACCTTCTATACAGGGTGTCCCACGAGCAGTGTGCCAAAAAGCTAGAGCGTGTAGGTCTGGTCAAGACAAGAAAAAAATCGTATGGAAGGGGGGTCTATTCCCCCCCGTTTAGCCGGTAGGGGCAATTTTCAAAAAAATTTACTTAATTTGTAAAAAAAATTATTAAAAATCAACAGTCACATCCACAATGCCGTGATATACTTTTTTGTAAAGCCAGAAACCTCTTCTTTCATCTTGTTTTTAAACAAAGCTGTTTTAAGGAATAGTTTTTGAGAAATAAATTTTCAAACTCAAAATTTTTGCAAAAAAAATTTTAAAAAAAAATTTCGAACTATTTTTTTTCAAAATTGTATGTAATTAAGTACTAATTTTTTTTCAAAAATTCAATTCTCTTATTAGTTTTTAGTTAAAAACAGAAAACCGGATGCAAAAATGTGTTGTAGTTTTTGAGAAATTAAAAAAAAACCCGAACCTTTTTTTTGGTTTTAACGCGGCTGGACTTGTAGACAAATTAATGTATGAAACATTGACCTCGAGATCGTGAAGCCAAAAGACTCTACGCTGAAAGATATCCCAATCGGATGTGTCCCAGTCGTAGCATGTTTTCAAGAATCCACCGACGTCTGCGCGAGCACGGAGTGCTAGAACATCGAAGAAGCGAAAGATCAGTTACAGATGGATCAGGAATCTTAGATGAAAGAATTTTGGATTTGGTCCGACGTAATCCCTCCCTTAGTACAACGAGGATAGCTATTATGCTTGGAGTGCCCAAGTCTAGAGTATGGAGAGTGCTTCATACCGAAAACTTACACCCCTACCATTTTAGGCCAGTTCAGGAACTCACCTCAAACGACAAGTTTTTGAGAGCAGAATTTTGTCGATCATTACTGCTTCGAGATGAAACTGAACGAAACTATTTTGCAAGGATATTCTGGACGGATGAAGCACATTTTACCAGAGATGGGGTAACTAACTTCCACAACTTGCATCATTGGAGTAGCACCAATCCAAACAACAAAAAACAAAATAAATCACAACACCGCTTTAGCTGTAATGTTTGGCTTGGTATTGTTGGGCAAACTGTAATCGGGCCCCGGTTTTTGAATGCCGTTATTAATGGAGAGTCATACCTGCAGTTCCTACGAGACCTTTTGCCCGATTTGATGGACAACGTTCCTTTGGCCATAGCAGATAATTTAATCTACCAGCAGGATAGAGCACCACCACACTACAGCTTACGGGTTAGAAACTGGCTGGATGATCATTTTAGTGACCGTTGGATCGGGAGAAGGGGCCCCACGGAATGGCCACCTAGATCACCAGATTTAACTCCTCTAGATTTTTATGTGTGGGGATTCGTGATTCATCATGTTTACGAAGTGGAAATAGTATCTTTGGAACAACTGAAAGAACGGATTGAAGTTGCTGGAGTCAAATTTGTCAAGCATAGACTTATGTGCAGCCATTAGGAGAAGAAGGAGATATAATCTTTGCCTTCTAAAAAATGGGGATCATATTGAAAATTTATTATAATAAAACTCCGAAATTTTTAAAAATAATAAAAAAGAGGTCTATGTTTCATACATTAATTTGCCTACAAGTCCAGCCGCGTTAAAACCAAAAATAAGGTTCGGGTTTTTTTTTAATTTCTCAAAAACTACAAGACATTTTTGCATCCGGTTTTCTGTTTTTAACTAAAAACTAATAAGACAATTGAATTTTTGAAAAAAAATTAGTACTTAATTACATACAATTTTGAAAAAAAATAGTTCGAAATTTTTTTTTTTCATTTTTTTTCAAAATTTTGAGTTTGAAAATGAATTTCTCAAAAACTATTTCCTAAAACAGCTTCGTTTAAAAACAATATGAAAGAAGAGGTTTCTGGCTTTACAAAAAAGTATATCACGGCATTGTGGATGTAACTGTTGATTTTTAATAATTTTTTTCACAAATTAAGTAAATTTTTTTGAAAATTGCCCCTACCGGCTAAACGGGAGGGAATAGACCCCCCTTCCATACGATTTTTTTCTTGTCTTGACCAGACCTACACGCTCTAGCTTTTTGGCACACTGCTCGTCAGACACCCTGTAGATATATTGGAGCTAATCTTTTACCAGATGTGTTAAAGGTGCTGGTAAATGTTCGACTTGGACGTTTCGCGCTAGTAGCCGATGTAGAGAAGGCCTTTCTGCAAATCGAACTTAACGAAAAGGACCGCGACAGTCACAGATTGCTTTGGTATCCGCCACAAAAATACCGGTTGACTAGAGTTACTTTCGGTGTGAATTGCATCCTTTTTCTTTTGACTGCAACATTGCGGTGGAATTTAAGAACGAGGAAGAGAGGTTCCGGTCTACGCGGAAAAAGTAATCTTCGTAGGCTCCAAACAACAAAAAATAAATTATTAAAAATGATCCTAAATGTTCCCTGATTTTTCTCGACAGAGGTATTACATAACATAGCTGATATCGAAATGGTTTCAATTAGAATTCAGAAACTTCATAGTAAATACATATATCTTATCCTGTTTGTCTTCTGACAACGACTTGATTTTAAACCTACATATGTAGTTGCATAATGTATAATTTAAACCCTTTGTGTGCAAATTTTCTCATTTATTATCTACTTAGTGCTTATTTATTTTTATGGTAGGTAATTATTCGGAAAAAGGCCCTACTCACCGATTTTGATGAAATTTCAGTATGTCAGATTAGGATTTTTTCTAAGAATTTTGATATACATAGATACATATATGTATGTATATTTAAGGTCGGACTTATCTTGTTCCGAAGATATTAGCTTCTTATATTAAATTCTCCATACAAAACACACTCCAATTTTGCCTGTAAGTATGCAACTATGTTTTAAATAAAAGCATTATTTACATTCTATTTCCTTAACTCCTCAAAATACGCAATGAAATTAGCTCCTACAAAGTTCGTCAATTATATATACATATGTATATGTATATGCGAAACTGCCAACAAATAACCGTAAATGATGGTTTTTCATAATTGTGGAAACATTGTTGTTGCTTGTTTTTCGTGGGAAAAAAACTCAACAAAGAAAGTGCTACAATGAAACTTCATCAGTTTTTAAGTATTTGCCGTGATTTTGAATCGCTTTTAACGTGTCAAGCCAAGTTCAAGCGAACAGAACTGGCGAGCAGCACCGTGTGTAATATTACACGAACCATTTGGGGCCACTTTTGTCCCCCTCATATCTCAAAAACTATTGCATCTAAACATGTCAAATTTGGCACATACATATATTGAGACTTGCGAAACACATATGTATGTACGTATGTATGTATGTATGTGCTCCAAATTTCATAAACACACCTTAAACAGTTATTTAGATATTAACGTCCAAAAATCGTCATTTTTATCACTGACCTATACATACATATGTATATGTATGTATCAAAACTATAACCCACTTCCAGACGACCTAGAAATATGAAATTTGGCAAATAATATCGTCATATACGCTAAGTAGGTCCAAGAAATGAAAGAAATTTTTATTTGGCCATTTCTTTGATCGGATTCCTATTCGGTATAGCCCAAGTATCGAATCCAGGAGATCCACACCTCCCATGTAGTTATTGTATACATACAATCCTTAAATCTTTTTTATATACTTTGAGATAAATAGTTGTAGTTATGTTTCACAAAAAAAAATAATGAATAAAGTTAATTTTTCTTCTGTTCTTACCTAAAATATGAAATTATGCACCTATGTACGAGTTTCACTTTGACTTACTACTACTACTAACTTTTGGACATTCGATTTCGATGTACTTTTTTTCCTTTCTAGAGTATCGTCTCTTTTTTGTTTTTGGATTGCATCCTACAAAAGTTGATAGCATATTTACAACTTTGTTGTCGTACCAGGATACAAACGACATTTTTTCGCCATCGATGTAGGAACATCAATATTTGGCACTCTGTTGAGTCTAACCGTTCATAATGGAAGCAGACCCGTTTTGGTCAGATATACCTGAAGCTTTGGGCTATTGAACCAATTGTCAAAAAAAAAAATTGTGATTTTTGTGTCGTGGAACAATAGCAGACAAACGTGAAACAACATTTCCACTTACGCCAATGTCTGGAGCATCTTTTGGATATGTATTGCTTTGTTCTCCAGCGAAGAGATCAAAATCGTAGCTGAATCCGGACACGCCACTTAAAACCAGATTCTTATAACCCCATTTGTGAGGTTTCTTGGGGTTATACTGCTTAAGTTCATGCCGACATTTTGTTGGAACTGTTTGCTCGTCCACTGCAATAAATTCTTCCTTTGGAATTAAAAGAAGCCGATCTCTATTTTTGCTAAGAAGAGGCCTTACTTTAAATAGTTTATCATGTCCGGGCAAACCGCGCTTTATAAACTTGTCGTTATCCGCAAAGTGGAGATTTCGCTTTATGTCTTCCCATCTGTTGCATGTCATTGTCTCCAAAACAAAACGTTGACCAATTTCGGAGCTCCAATATGCTCTTGTTGAAGGCAATTTCACCAATGACATGAACAGGCCATACCAATAAATTCCTCCATTTCCTCTTGTGTAATATTGGCCGGTTTGTTTATGTTGTTCTGTAAAGCCTTTCGGTTTGATTCATCTACAATCATTTGAATCAAATCTTCGGTGAAAAGAAATGAAAAAAAATCAGCTGGAGTTTCAAACTGCGACATCGCTTCTGGCAGTTCACAGGTTCCTAAAAATGGAAAATCTTCTTTGTAGGTACGAAGTTTGCTATCACTCCAGATTATTTTCTGCACTTTCTTGCGATCTGTTTGCTTTCTCGACACGAAACTTGCTAAATGCCTCTCATCTTCAGAACCAAACTCGCGACCAACGAAAAGGAAATGTTGGCGATTATTTGGGGCCTTGAGTCCCTTCGCAGCTACCTGTACGAGTCTGCAAAGGTCAAAATATTCACCGACAACCAGCCGCTAACATTTGCCCTAAGTAACAAGAACAAAAACTCGAAGATGAAGAGATGGAAGGCCATTCTTGAAGAGTATGATTACGAAATGAAATACAAGCCCGGCAAAACGAATGTTGTTGCTGACGCTCTGTCCAGGTCTCCACATCTTTCACTCGTCAACGCAATGACTTCTACTCAACACAGCCACGAGAGTTCTCCTCATGACCTCATACCTGCAGTCGAGGCACCCATAAATGCTTTCAAAATTCAACTACTACTCTCATTGGGCGAAGAAACCAGCTACAATCTAGAAAGACCATTTCCAAATTACTACAGACATATACTAGTGCAACCACACTATTCAAAGGAACCTAGTGTCCATATGTAAGAATTTTTTACATCCCTTCGTCATAAATGGCCTCCTACCTCCCGAATCTCTTATGGGGCGAATACAGGAAATTTACTCAGACTACTTCCGAAGTTATGGGGTACGATTTTCCCAATTACGCGTCGAAGACCTAACAAACGAAGTAGACCAAGTGGAATTAATTCTCAAGACACAACAGGGCACACAGAAACGCATTAGAAAACAAGACCCAAATAATAGAAAAATGTTACTTTCCTAGGATGAGTGCCAAAGTTATAAACTTAGTTAAACAATGTAAAATCTGTAAACAATACAAATATGACAGACATCCCAATAACCCGGAATTAAATGAGACTCCCATACCGCAGTACATCGGCCAGATCATTAACGTGGACATTTATTCAACGGAAGGGAAACTAGCCCTTGACAAGTTTTCCAAATACGCGCAAGGGAAAATCTTGAAATCTAGGTCCATCGCTGACATTAGAGAATCTCTGAGAGAGCTGCTGTTCTCCTATGGCGTTCCAGAAGTCGTAGTGCTGGACAACGAGAAGTGACTTAACTCGGAATCGATTAAATTTATGATGCAAGACCAGCTCGGAATTAAGGTCTATACAGCTCCACCCTACGCAAGCAGCGTCAATGGGCAGGTCGAAAGATTCCACTCGACTCTCTCAGAGATAATGCGCTGTTTAAAACCAAATAAAAACCACAGATCTTTCTCAGAACTCCTACAAAACTGCATACAAGAATATAATTCCTCGATACATTCGACTATAGGGAAAAGACCGATAGACGTGTTTTTCGGGAGAAACCTTAGCAATGACCCAAATCAGTTCGAAATATTCAGGCAAGAAAATATACAAAAACTCAAAGAAAAACAAACGACCGACCTCAGGAATCATAACCAGAAACGCAAACCAATCAAAATTTATCACCCCGGCGAAAAAGTTTACGTACGAATTAACAAACGACTAGGGTCCAAACTAACACCCAGATACAAAGCAGAAATAGTTAAAGAAAACCAAGACACAACAATACTAACAGCTTCCGGTAGAATTGTCCACAAACGCAGTATCAAAAATTAAACATTTCTCCTTCAGAGTGATTGTTGCGCGGCTCTGGGCGAAGTGCAAATCTTGGATTACACCAATTCCGAAGCAATAGCGATAAAAATAGGAACTGCTAAAATACAGGCAGGACACATAAAACTGATTCACGAACTGGACTTACGAACATATCAGAGGATCGTCGACGACGTTTCAAAGATAGTACACCAAAACATAAGTAGTACCCATTCTTTGCATCCTTACCTTTATCATGAAGTTTCCAGCTCAGAACCCTCATTTCCAAACTGAGACCGCTTAGGGGAAAGAGACTCCTTAATTTCATTGGCATGGCGTGGAAATGGCTGGCTGGCAGCCTCGACCACGACGATTTTGAAATTATAAAAAAGGAAACCAATAATCTCCTAAAAAAAAGTAACCAGCAAATTGTAATCAACAGAGTATCACTAAATATGTTAAGACGAATGAGTTAAATAACGTTACTAATAAGTTACTAAAAGAACTTAGGCATTGCAACATAGCTAAGGATAATATTGTTACCGATGTTAAATATAGAATTAAACTTATTAAAGAAGAAGAAAGAAATGGGAATAGTAAACTCATACATCCTAGCAATGTCGGAAATAAACTATGCGAAGGAAATTTTAGAAAAAGAACATATTCCATTCACTAACTTAGACGAAGCTATAGAGTTCGCTGAGGTTAAAGTCGCCAGTAATTCAAGCATTCTAATGTACATTTTAAGTATCCCAGTCACAAACGTAGAAACGTGTCAACAATTATTACTGAAACCAGTAAAACGAGAGAATATTGTAAGTAGAATTCCATATAGTAAAATTCCAAAATGTCAAAACAATATACATATATGGGACTAAGTTAGATTGTAAGAAACATAACAACCTATTTCTTTGTCAATATAACAATATTATAAACATAAGCAGCTCCTCCTATATTCCTAATGTCCTCAAAAGCACGCCATCTAATTGTAACCAAACAAATAACCAACATGTCCCTACAATCGACGAAATCTCAGATGACATCTTACTACTAAATAACTACCACGGAGCCCTTTTAATCGATGGACAGGCCCTTAATCTAACCGGAACGTTTTTGATCAAGTTCGAGAACTCTACTATAACCATAGGCAACCTCATATTCACATCCAGTACGGCGTCGAGGTACATGCCACTACCCGTCAGAGCAAGACCCCTATCAACCCACGGAAATTTTGAAGAACTACTTTCACTATAAATGCTGAAGGAACTTCACATAAACAATACTAAAGAAATCAAACTAATGGATTCCAAACATCAAACCATCCACTTTACAAATCTCGGATTAACAGGCGGTAACACTACGGCTACCGCCGAGCCACCACCAATTCCTTCCGACAGAGATACCAATAGACCGAAACCATCGATAAGACCATCTCGAATCAACCAGATACCCTTCTTTTAAGATGAGGTCAAACGAAGACGTTTGGTTCAGTTCATTTATATGTAGAGTTCAATAAAGACGGACGTTAGTCCGAAAGATATTTTTAAAAAAAATTAAATCGCGAACATAAAAATAGCAGTGGGCAATGAAGTTTTGCAAAAAATTATATTTTTCTTAGAGTTGTAATATATTCATACATTTTTAGTGTATAAGGCACTTTGCTTGCCGCAGATACTGTTTGCATTTCTATTCATTAAGTAGAATTGTTATTCCTCTTATTCTTTAATGTATTTCTCTCAGAATCTCTCTCAGAACTTCGTGCCCACATTAGAATCCAGCAACCGAAAAACACTCTATACACAGAATTTGCTTCTCGCTTGAGTAACCAGAGTAAGTGTTCAGAGAACGGACGTGTTTTGTCTAAGTTTCGTGGGGTGTAAACTTCTAAACGTTTGATTCTTTGCGCATAAATTGAATTAAAATGCATTGTTTAATTTGCAATAAAAAAGTCGATCGCGGGTGCGAAATGAAAATCACTTGCGTAGACTGCAATGTCTTTTTTCATGGTTCCTGTGTTAAACTGAAACCGTCGGATATAGAGTACATGAACACCCACAATGTTCCATATCGCTGCGACAAATGCACTGTACTTCGTCGTAAATCGCTGCAACAAAGTGTATCGTCACCATCAACAGCAACAACAGTGGATGCTTCATCAATAGCAAAACAGAGGCCAAAGCGAAATCAACCGACAGCCACCAGGCCACAGAGCGTCTCTGAAACGACAGTTGAACGGCAAGCAACAGCATATGACCTACCACAACAGCCACGACCTACCACCAGCTCGACGACGGCACAGTTACAATGCAAATGCTTTATGAGGAGATCATTTGTCTAAAGAAGATCAATTGCAACTTTCTCATTTCAATTAATCAGCTGAAAGAAGAGAACGAAAAACTTAATTCTAAAATTGCATCGCTGGAGAGCAGACTAAATTGGAGAGAGCAGAAGAGTGTAGAGAATTTCATCGAAATAACCGGTGTGCCTGGAGTCAACAACGAGAATGTTGGAGAGCGCGTTCAAACAATTTTCAGCAAGGCGTTGGATGTTCCCGTGTCA
Organism: Merodon equestris; assembly: GCA_958301585.1. NCBI lineage: Eukaryota > Metazoa > Arthropoda > Insecta > Diptera > Syrphidae > Merodon > Merodon equestris. The sequence continues at coordinate 73,112,858 of OY284414.1, read as the reverse complement.
CCTACAGACATCGAAAAATGCTACGTCAAACGTGTATGGAAGAAAAACAACAACGAGCATAGTGATAGGATTTGTGTGCAATTCTCTTCCTTAGAGGCAAAAAAAAAGGTAATGGCAGCGAAAAAAACTGCAATGAAGAAATTAAACTCGTCACTATTTATCGCGAACACAAAGGTAAAAATTTTTATAAATGATTGCTTCACGAGTTACACTAAAGCTCTATTTATGGAAGCCCGGAAATTCAAAGCAGAAAAAAACTATAAATATCTATGGTTCAAAAATTCGACGATTCTAATGAGAAAAACAGACAATGGTAGGGTTGTTGCTATTAGATCGTTTCTTGATTTTTCATCACTGAAAGACTAATTGTCTTTACTTCTATCTAAATTTATCTCAGTATGTCTATTTTAAATATCAATGATAATCTCTCAAGCAACAACCCAACCCCTTATACTATTTTAAACACAAATGATGAATTATTTTGTTGTAGTTTGAATAAGGGCAACTCGTTTTTTATTGTCCATCAGAATATCCGTAGTTTGCGGCAGAATTTTGATTTGCTAGTATGCAATCTTGAAGCACTTGTGTTCTTACCCGATTTGATATTTGTAAGTGAGATATGGATCTTTAACTGCGAAAAAGAGGAGTACAATATTCCAGGCTATAATTTGTATGTTAAGACGAATGAAACGTATGCTGCAGGTGGAGTGGGCGTTTTTGTTCGTGATTACTTAGATTTTGGTAGCTTTAAAGTAAATTGTCTCAACTTTCTGAGCGCCGATGCAATTGAATTGTCTTGCAATATACGGGATGATGTTTTTAAATTTGTTTGTGTATACAGGTTACACCTTTATGATTTTTCTGTGTTTTTGAATGAATTTTCAGTGTTCTTAGGAAATGAAAAAAATGCCAATCTGGTTCTCTTGGGTGATTTTAACATAGATGTTTTAACCCCTAATACTTTATCAGATATCTATCTTGCTACAATAGCTGAGCATGGTCTATCATCTTTCATAAATGAAATGACCAGACCAATTTCAAGTACTTGTCTTGACCACGTTTTTGGTCGATTCGCAAAAATAACCATAAATGAATGCGCTGGTATTAATTTTGACCTTCGCATTACTGATCACTGTATGACAGGTATTTTGTTTAGTACCTTAAAAACCAAAAAATCTGCTAAGTCTGCTGTGATGCCCAAAGTAGAAAAAATTAACTTTTACCTGCTTAATATTGAATTACGCTCAGAAACCTGGGAGGAGATCTATATGAAAGATAATGCTTCGAAGGCGTATTATCTGTTTTTGAAATATCTTCAAAATTATATAAGTAATTTCACATATACCATTGTCCCAAAAAAATCTCAAGAAAGGTTAAAGCCTTGGATTACTTACTCTGTATTAAAAAAAATTAAGCTAAAAAATAAGTTAAGAATAAAGTGCGTCAAACATCCACTTAATAAAGCTCTGAAAACTCGTTTTCGAATATTGAGTAAGCAAGTTAAGAAGGATATACGAGTAGCTCGGGATAGATACTCCTACTCTGTAATACGAAATTCACTTGGCAATCCGAGAAAAGAATGGAAGGCTATAAATAGTATCATTACTGGCAACTGTCCCTATCCCACCAAAGAGATAGTTTTATGTAATGATGGTATAACCATTGACGATCCTACAAGGGTATCGAACATATTTAATGATTCCTTTTCTTCGGTTGGGCCGATGTTGACTTCTAGTGATTCTTTTACTTATTGTAATGACTGTGCTAGATCCCTTTTAGTCAACGATAATGTTATGAATAATAGCTTCTTTTTCGAAGAAATAACGGGCTCAGAGCTTTATAAACTTATCAGTTCACTCAACAACTCAAGCTCTCACGGTAATGATGGTATTTCCAATCCTACCCTTAAAAATATAGCGCTTAATATTACAGACATCTTAGCTTATATTTTTAATCTAAGTATCTCGACCGGGACTTTCCCTGATAAATTGAAATGTGCCAATGTGATTCCTCTTCACAAAAAAGGTAGGTAGTAAAAGTGACAAAAACAACTTCAGGCCAATTTCCTTGCTGTCACCAATTTCCAAGGTTTTTGAAAAAGCTATCAAGAGTAGAATGCTGAGATACCTAACAAAAGTAAAATTCTTTAGTCCTGTGCAATTTGGCTTTAGGGAAGGTTTTGCTACAGAAGATGCGCTCTTGGAGTTTTGCTCCTTTATTTATAAAGCGCTGGATGACAAAAAATGCTGCGCCGGTCTTTTTGTAGACATTACTAAAGCTTTCGACATGGTCGACCACAGGATTCTTCTAAACAAATTACACCATGTAGGATTCCGTGGTTTTATACACAACTGGTTTGAATCCTACTTAAAAAACAGAACTCAGAAAATTTTAGTAGGTAACTCTATTAGTGAACCTAAAACTATGAACTTGGGTGTTCCTCAGGGATCAGTTCTTGGCCCCATATTGTTTCTAATATACATTAACTCCCTATTTAACCAACCATTTATAGGGAATATTACAGCCTTCGCAGATGATCTTGGGATCGCATATCGCTCGGATAGTCCACTAAACCTAAGCGCGGACCTAAATCATGACGTACATCTTCTGAGATTGTGGTTTTCGGATCACAAACTAGTTGTTAGCGATAAGACCAAATTGATACACCTCAGTCTAAATACGCTAAAGTCCCCTGACCTTGAAATTCTCTTCCATGCAAAAAATTGTACAAGAGCTAATATATCTAATTGTTTGTGTTCTGAAGCCAAAAGATCAATGCTGAATAATCAAGGATCCTGTAACACACGCTGTTTTAAAATTGAAGTAGTCAATCAGTTTAAATACCTAGGCATTACTATTGATCGAGATATGAGTTGGTCCAACCATATTTTGACTTTGAAGCAATATTTAAGATCTGCAGTACGAAGCCTTTATCGTCTGAAAAAATACTGTGACAAAAAAACGCTTACAAAACAAAACTTGAGCCATTGATTGTTTTGCAAAAGTGCGTTATCAGAAAGATATGTGGGGTCAATCGTTCGGCCCCTTCTATGACTTTGTTCCGATCACTGAAAATTCTGCCATTAAAACATTTGTATTATTTTAAAGTTTTAAAAATCTTTTTTATGAGAGGAGGCTATTTACAGAGCCCAATTTCGAACATCCGTACTTTGCGAAGTAATTCAACTAATGTCATCGATATCCCTCCTTTTCGTACCACTCTATTCAAAAACTTTTACTCCATCGTGTCGTGCAAATTATTTAATACAATACCCGCAAATATCCGAAGCATGAGGTCCTTATCCCAATTCCTTAAATGGGTAAAAATATGGCTTTTCAATTTTGATCACGAGGAAATTAAAACTCTGCTGCCCTATGCTGTCTAAATATGTGTCTAAATATGGCCTCGCTGTTCTATGCTCAAAATATTATTCTAAATGATATCACTTAAATTTGTTTTATAATGAATTGATAATTAATTTCTGTGTAATAATGAATTGATAATTTTTTGTGTAATTGAATTATATGATCTTATGTAAATTGAACTAAACATTGTTCACCCCACAATTCAAAGAAATATGTTTTATGAAGTGACATTATCACTATTTGTTAGTATATAAATACAAATGTCACTACCTATTCTTAATTTTAATGCTGTTATGGTAGAATAAGCAAATAGAAAATTGTTAAGTTAAGAATAATGAATAAACTAAACTAAACTAAACATCACGCCAGACAACAACTAACGGTTTTATTTCGAGTCGCTTTCAGTGTCATTTTCACGGTCATCCAGGTATTGGGTTTCTTATGTGGTGGCGAAGTTTTGGGTGTTCAGTGTTCAGACGATAGTGCCTGCGTGCACAACTAACTCCTTGGGTGAAAAATTTAAATATAAGTAAAAATATCAATTTGTAATCGGAAAAATTTAAATAAAATAACAAGATCACTTTGCATCATTACAGAGTACTTATTTTTTTTAAATTCATAAAGCTCAGTCGTTAATGTACTTTGTTATTGTTAGGATAAGTGGTACAAAATTTCAATTACGCACAAAAAATTAAAAAACACGAATTGTGTCGCAATTGTAGTAAAAAATAGTGAACAAAAAAATAGCAGTGTTTGCAAAGGTTTCAATTTTTACATGTATTTACAGGAACAATGGAAGTAGAAATTAATCAAAACTTTAGTAAGTGAATAGAACTATATTAATATTTAGTAGAATTGTCAGAGTTTTTAATGTCAGCCTTACAACGTCGCGGCATCGAATCGACCAACCGTTGACAGCGTTCTTTGGGTATTGCGTACCAAGCACTTCTTACAATTTCCCAAAGTTGTAAGTTATTTGTCGGTTTTGCATTATACACAGCCTTCTTTATATCAACCCACAAATTTTCTATGGGATTTAGGTCAGGAGACTGTGCTGGCCAGTCCATGACCTGAATCCGATTAACCCGAAACCATTCCCTTGCTTTCTGACTCGTATGCTTCGGGTCATTGTCTTGCTGGAAGACCCATTTCAGTGGCATTTCCTCTTCGCTGTAAGACAGCATGACGTTTTCTAATATATCTACATAAACATGCTGGTCCATAATGCCGTCAATCTTGTGGATAGGACCAACGCCGTTGTAGGAGAAACATCCCCACACCATGATCTTCGAACCACCGCGCTTCACCGTTTTTGTGGTATATCTTGGCTGTTGTTCTGTATTGGACGGACGTCTTACATATTGGCGAGAACCTACGCCTCCATACAGAACAACTTTGGACTCATCTGTCCACAAAATGTTTCGCCATTTGCTATGAGGCCAACCCACATATTTTTTGGCAAATTCAAGTCGTTTCTTCCTATGTTTATTTGTTAGCAAAGGCTTTTTTCTCGGACTGCGGGCAACCAAATTGGCTTCAAGTAACATTCTCCGCACCGTTATGTCACTTACAGAAAGATTCATTTCCTTTCTTATTTGGACAGCTGATTTTGATGGATCCAACTTAGACATCCGAACTATTTGGCGATCATCCTGAATGCGTGTTTTCCTTTTTCGACCTCTATTTTCGGGTTTGTTGACAAATTTGATGGCATTTGATATCATTTTTTGCAGAACACGACACAATTTTCTGTATTTCTTTGTATGAGTGTCCTTCATCCCTCAGTTTTATGATCTGCTTACGTTGTTCATCACTACAATGTTTTGCCCGACCCACTTATGATCGTGGAAAAGAAAAAAAATAGTTCATATTTGTTTTATTCGCTTGCTTTTAAGTTAAACTTACTATTAGTAACACTACGAGAGTATGTGTTGATAATTTTACTATTTTTATAACGAAAAACCTACGCATTGCTATTTTTATGTTCGGTCAAATTATGACGTTGAATAACAAAATGTACCGCTATTTGTCAGAGCAGGGGTAGATCGATCACTTATCCTTCTCATTTACTCCTTGGTGTTACTTACTGTATGATTCCATCCATTTGACAAATGGGTGAGTTCAGCATTTAAAGTGAGAAGGGTTTACAATTTGTATCCTTTGGTACTGCTTTTTTTTGTTCACAGCTACAGTACATATATAAATATAGGGTCCGCCAAATAACTTTTTTTTTTTTTTTGAAAATGCTATAAAAAAAACTACTGAATATTTTCTCAAATTTCTTTTTTTATTTGAAAGTACAATCCTTCCGGTTAATAATGGAAAATAATTTCATTCAAATGGCTGCCTCGGCTGGCCATGCAGTAGCCTACACGATCGGTCCTATTTTTAAGCACATTATCGATTGTGTGCAGCTGTATTTCACCAATGGCTTCACGAATATTGTCCTTTAAAGCGTCAATTGTCGCTGGCTTGTCGGCGTAACACTTATCTTTGACGGCACCCCACAAATAATAGTCCAACGGTGTCAAATCACAGCTCCGAGGTGGCCAAACGACATCAGCTCTGCGGCTGATAATGCGATCTTCAAAAACAGGGCGCAAAACATCGAGTGTAGCTTCGGCTGTGTGGCACGTAGCGCCGTCCTGTTGAAACCAAATGTTGCCAATATCCTCCTCTTCAATTTTTGTGAACAAAAATTCGTTCAACATGGCCCGATAACGATCGCCATTGACTGCAACGGCCACTCCTTGCTCATTTTCGACGAAAAATGGCCCAATTATGCCTCTGGACCAAAATCCGCACCAAACAGCGGCTCGTTTCGAGTGCACCGGCTTTTCAATGTATGCGTGCGGGTTTTCTGTGCCCCAAATGCGACAATTTTGCTTGTTTACACACCCGCCAAGATCAAAATGAGCTTCATCTGAAAAGATGATTTTTTTGGCAAAATCGGCATCTTCTGTAAGTCGATCGCAGGCCCACTTAGCGAAGCGTTGTTCAAGCGTATACACAACCATATTCGTTCAGCGGAAGGATAAGACTAATTATCTGTCAAATCAGACATGAGCTAAGTGTTACCATTCACGAAATAAGCACTACTTGAAAAAAAAAGTTAGATGGCGGACCCTTTATTATGTAATATCATATTAATATTATATTATATTATATTATATTAAAACTAAATATCCAAAACGGCTGACAATATCAACATATTTAAGTATATAAGGAGAAATGTGTACCAACATAATAAAAAAAAAAAGTATTTAGAATGTAATTAGCTCGTCAGTTGAAAAGCTTATTTTTTGAACAAACCTCTTGTACGTATATCAATCATCTATGATTGTGGTGCTGTTGCTAATTACATTGAGGTTCTTGTTCTGAACCCCTTCTTATTGTGAAAATCGACAAAAGTACATCACATCTAGACTTTACTTAATGCGTTGCTCGGTGCAGTCGAGTTATACATATATCTTCGATAATAAAATTGGATAATCGGATTTAAGAGCCATGACTAGGTATTATTGATAAATAGAGGCAAGACTTGTCCTATTTCGCTGTCACCTTACTCGTATGGTTGGTTACGTTTTGGCATCGATTTAATCGATTTTCACTCTATTTGCAGAAGAGAAAAACACTGTTTAATGATTCTTGAAGTCGTGAAGTCTACCTTTCTCGAACAAAATGCATTGACATCGTCCTTTCAAAACAAGGTAGTCATGAACGTCAAGAATATTTCAACCTCCTGGCAACTATCTCTACTTTCAAATGTCTTGGCATCAAACTCGTTTGTTCACAATGTAGATTTTGTACTAAAAAAGCTGTTTTTCACGTTACGATCTTCGGCTATAGAACGTGGTGAAAATGATATAAGGACTGCTTTAAACACCACTTCAATGCCGCAAAAACCACACTTCAGGGCTAACCATAATAGACAGGAGCAAGCAGAAGCTTATGTCAGAACCAAACGAAATTCTCCCCTCTGTTTCAACGAACCGTCACGATACCCATGATGAACAGGTGCAAGCAGGAGCAAGCAGAAGGAAAGGAACTGTCAAATTGTTTTCATTCGATTTGATTATTTTCGGTGTGGCTTTCGCTTTTTCCTTTTTATATAAATAAAAGCCATCTACTTTATCATAGAGACACTTATTGTCCTGCACAAGTGAAATCAACTTGTTAACAAGCTCGCATTCCATATTTATTTTATCTTTTTTCTCTTTCCTAACCTCAAATGTCACTTGTCAAAAATTCCTTCCGTCATGTCTTCTTTCAAGAAGACATTCCTTCTGCTCGCATCAGTTAACGAACATTTAACGAATCGTCACATCTGCCTATTGTGGGCATATCATATGCTTTGCATGTAAGAAGACATTCCCCTCTGCTTGCTTCTGCTTGCTCCTGTCTATTATGGTTGGGCCTTTAACCCTAAGCATATCTACATATTCGAGTATGTGAGTAAGTATGTGAACAATCTTTTATTTTAGTTTTATGTAGGTATACTCCTCTGAGATCTGTACCTATACGTGTCAGTGTGTATGTGTTTTTGTGCTATTTTGCTTCCTCTACCATTAAAAAGTTGCCGGCTCCTTCATCTGCTCGTCCATAAAAACTCAATCCTAATAGCCCGGAGGGTCGGATAATAGAAAAAAAAAAAACAAGAAAACATCAGTCCTACCCGAGTCTGTTCTGTATATCAATTAATTCGTTCCAACGAGAACGGCAGCAGTAAGGACGACGACGACGGTATGGTGATGATGGCGTATACAAGCAAAAGTTAGCAACCGTTGAATGTCCTTCCCTTTAATTGTGTCAGATGTTACACCTCTTTTATCCCAGCACCTATTTATTAGAGTGCCTGAGAATTGGATCTACTTGCACTACATCCATTTTACGGACTGTAGCCTCGAGGACATGACTTAAATTTTCCGTTTCCACAGAATACTCATTAACAGATACATACATATATACGACGAGAATAAAAACAAAGACGGCATGAACTGAAACCGGATAACGCTAACAGATGTCTTGTCCTACTTTCCGTTTTATACCAAAAGGGTCAACACGAAAAAAAATTAGGAGAAACCAGCTAAACGACTCGTGGTCAGTTGGCTAAATGTATGCCACTACAAGAGCACCAGAACGAGATAAATGGGGAGCTTGTCCTTGAGCTATATTCCTAAACAATTGCTGAAACTTGTAGGGTTATGTTTGTGCAACGCGACCTCCTTTTATAGAAATGACATTCTCCATAATTGAATGGATGTAAAACGTTCGTCCCTAGGATGCCTAGGTAAACTCTTACTCTCTTATGTGACGCCCATATTGCGATGCAGCATGGGAGAAGTATGTATGTATATGCTGTTGCTGCTCCTGTCGCTGCCTTTAACATTGATGATTATTTTACACAAAATAAATAGCTTTACTTGTTATAGTTTCAAACTTAATTTTCTATTTAGCTTCCGGGCGAATCTCACTTTTTATCAACCCCTTCGCAGGGGAGAGAGACAAAAAACTTTATTACACTCGAGGCGAATAAGGTGGAGAGGAAGAAGTATAATAAAAATGAACAACATGCTCACTTTGAAAGAAGGATACGAGTTCGCTGCGCTTTCCACCTCCACATAGCTTCGGCGGTCGCACTGGCTGCTGCCGTCTGCGGGCATCAAGTTGATTGCGAGTGCTCCTACAAGTATGCTATCAGCCTTGAAAGCATTCACTTTCGACCCGAGTGGTGAGTGGTTAGGGGAAGGATTTTTCCGGACACCAATATGCATTTCACATTCTCGTTGGTATGCAAGAAGAAGTGTGAAAATAAAAATTAAAATTTATGAGTTAGAGGAATGAACTGCAAATGATGCTTAATGCGTACGTTCGTCACATAAATTGTGAATTATGTAGGAGAGTTGGATTCAGTGCAGAATTGAAGAACGTGTTTAGTTTTTTAAATGTTTAGTTTATGCCATCAAAAACATAACTTGTAAAAAAACCAAGTCTCGTAACTCAGTTCTTCTACCGTAAAAAGTTGTGAGATCTATGTAATACCAAGTCGGTTAATTTATTCAGCCCCTACTTAAGGAACCTTCTGTCTTAAGTTATTACGCAATTAGCTAACCTAACAACATCTTATAGTGACCATATTAATATTAAAAATCTTTTATGTTTTAAATAAATAGATTGACTTGTCCATCGCATGCATCTCACAAGTAATACATATTATATTAAATTAGATTGTTTAGTGCGATTGCCAGAACAGAAGTAGGGGCTGAATAAATTAACCGACTTGGTATTACATAGATCTCACAACTTTTTACGGTAGAAGAACTGAGTTACGAGACTTGGTTTTTTTACAAGTTATGTTTTTGATGGCATCTCATTTCTTTGTGTAGATAGTCCTACTTTTCTTCCTTTCCGGTACTTTCTACTTTTTGAATACCACCAACAGATTTTCTTAAAGCCCACTCTGTGGCTTATGAGCTTTTCTTATTTTTGTAGGTTGTCTTCCTCTTTTTCTTTTCCGGTACTACATCTTGAGCTTCAGCTGCAGTTTTTCTTAAAGCCCACTCCCTGTCTCTATGGGTTTTTCTAGGAGGCTTTGATGTTACAATTTTTGTCAAGTCTGGACGGTAAATGCTTCTTAATCTATTGTATTCACAAATTGAGGATTCCTGCGCTTTAATATTTCCAAAGTCGACATTAATTAGATGTAAGCCGCCCAGACTTGTAACTCTTGAAAGTGCCACGTAAGCTTGACCGGATGTGAATACTGCAGAACCGATATCCATTATTTAGACTTACATAGGCCCTGACTTTTGTGTATAGTTATAGCATAGGCTATACATATAGGAAACTGTTCGCGATGAACATAAGCTTTATTAATAATTTCAAATTTAGTTTTGACCGGCCCAAGCTCGTAAACCTGTTCTTTATCAAATTTAATGTATATTTTCTTAATTATTTTTGTATTTTCCGGATCAACCTTTACTCTTTGCACTATACCGATAGAACCATTAACTAAACCAAGACTCACGTCAATATTTCGCCTTAACATGACTCTTGCTCCTATTTTTATAATTATGTTCTCTTCTAGGCCCGCAGTCATAGAAGCATCGTCTTCATAATTTTTTATGCATTCACGAGCTTTTTTGTTAGGTATCTGTGCTATCTACAGCTGTAAGTTTTATGTCGGGATGTGGGAGAGATCTATGCATTGCAGTATTTAATTGTTGACACATGTTTTTTGTAGGTAATAAGCAAACGGTATCATCAGGAAGTTTCGAGAGGTGTTCAATTATTTCAATCAATCTGTTTTCATTTGAATTGGTTTTTAGAGTTATTAATCTAGTCGAGAGTAAGTCGCGGTCTTTTTGTGTAGTCACACCTAATCTTATTCTATTTAGCATTTCAACAAAGTTAGAATCATTGAGCAGTCGCATGTTAATAGTAAGTTTATCGTATACGAACAGTTCAATCAACAGATTCGGCATACTGAGGGAACCTAACAACTTGTTAGTTTCAGCAGTTGAGAGTTTTTCAAAAGGTGACTCTTACCGGCGGAAGCTGTAAAAGATCCCCGAAAAGTACAAGATGTTTTTTTCCAAACCACCCATTCTGATCATCGCTCTTGTCAAATATCTCAGACAAGCGTAAATGAATATATGTTAAGGTAACATTGGATATCATCGACACTTCGTCTATGATAAACAACACTACTTCTTTCAAATCTGATCTCAGAACTTGGAGCACTTCATCGGAAAGTGGCTTGTACCTCGGTGTTTGCTTGTGTTCCACAGGCAGCTGCAATAGTCTGTGTATAGTCAATCCATTCACATTGAATGCAGCTATGCCTGTTGGATCACTAACTGCCACTTTTTTGTTTAAATACATCTTAACCCAAACTTTCAGAGTTTTTATTAAAAAGCTCTTTCCAGTGCCACCAGTTCCACTCACAAAACAGCGTAAAACGTCAGCGTTTTATCAGTTGTGTCCATTTTATGTGTGATCATATCGAAGACTCTTTTTTGATCGGCATTAAGTTTTGCGATCATACTTTGAAGATCAGTCTGCTCTTCTTCTACCAGATTGATTCTGTGAAAGTCATCCATTGCGTTTGCAGCTTCCACAGCTTCAAAGTCTAAAGGGTTTTCAGGACCATCGTCATCATCAACAATTTCCCTTTCTTCGTTTATCTCAGCAACTTTAGATTCTATCATTTCACATGCTTTTTGTATCTTATATCTTGACTCTATCATTGAATTACCATAATCGACTCCTTCTTTTAAATCTTCTTTCGCCAAATTAAAGGCCTCCGTGTAAGTATCACACCCCATTTTGAGTTCATCTAAGGAACGCCATGGCTTGAATAAAAGAAGTAAAGAGAAGAAATATTTCTCTGGTACTTGTTCTCCGTCGTAGAAATAGTGATTGATCAAATATGGGTTATCTCTTCTTTTCAGGAACTTTTTACCGTCATTTATCTCGTAGCACTCGACTTTAGAGGAGACTGGGCGTGTTTTAATAATATCGTAATTTTGAGCGAAACTGTACAAGTTAGTAGTCTCCAACTCTTTAGGCCGTTTGGGATAGTGGTCATCAATCCAAGACTCGTAATAAATATCGGTGGACTCCGGTTCCAGCATCATCATATCAGATTTAGATTTAACGCGCCGGTTACGAAAGATGTTGACGTCCAGCCATCGAATTGTTGTGGTAGGATCTGTACCGTACAAATGAATACCAAGTAGAGTGTCGCTGACTTCCAAAGAGCCGCACTCTCTATTAGATAAAACTCTAAGGCCAATGTTAAACAGGCGGCTTCTTAAAGGTTTTGTAGAGTTTATGTCTTGAAAGATATCAGCAACATGAGTTTTCTCGCTTTTGGTGGTATATTTTGCAAATGTAACTTTGTAATCCTATGTACTAGAAAACCCGTGGCCGGACACCGAACATACAATTTGTTTTAAAATTGATTTAATTATAAGTTCATCAAATGGTTATTAAATATATGTACATAATAAAGATTGTAGAGCTCGGCTTTAGCTCTGTCTGGTCTCCACTCTCCCTCGGAGAAAACCCCCCTCCCTTTCTAAACACCTCACTCCTTTACCTACCGCGCGTATGCTGTCCGTAGACCGCAGTACACGATTAATAGGCAATAGAGCAAAGTGATTTCAAAAGCTATTTGCCTTTCCCTTCACCGCGCGCAGGCTGTCCGGAGACCGTCGTGCACGCTGAGTGAGCGGCTAAGCAAATGAATATATATATATATATATTTCCCTGAAGGGGAAAAAGGATCAACAAAATTGCTTTGTTAATAAAAGACAAAAATATCATTTATAAACTCTGCTTTATTTAGTCAAAAGGCTAGCTCGAGTGTGGCACTTTTTCTTGGACGCTCGTAAAACTTCGCAAGACGAAATGCCAAACCAGAGTGTCTGTTCACTGATCGGGCGTCTCCTTTTATACACCCGATCGTGGGTGTGCTCTTAACAATTTCTATATAAAGTAGTGTTACAATAGGGTTACCCTGCCTATATTATTTGAATATTTTTCTAAAAAGGGTTACCATGCCTACTCAAATATAATTTTAATATTTATAATTTAAAGTTATAAAATAACATTATGATATACATACATATATATATATATATAAATATTCGTATACTGCGTTACAAGATATTTATTTTATATTCCGTCAAATACATGAACCACATTGACCACTAAACCCAATTCCCCAACCGCCAATTGATTGTTGCATTGCATATTTTTAGGAGTTAATCGCCATCTAGATAAATTGAAAAAGGATACATACAGACACTATCCTATTAGTAATAATATTTGGTGTATCTAGAAAACTGGACCAAAATTGCAAAATATTTTAGTTTTTCCTTGATTTATACACTAAACACTAATTGTATTCTAAGTTTCAAGCTTCTATGTCTGCTAGAAGTGCCCTAGAGTTTTGATGATCGGTCAGTGAGTGAGTGAGTGAGTGAGTGAGTGACAGAATTAAGAAACTTTGACTAGTTATAATTCTTAAACTACTGGTTCAAATTTAATGAAATTTGAAATATACCGTGTCTATGCGATGCCTGCTTGGTTACTGAAAATTCAGGCTTCTAGTTCTATCCACAACGAAGTTATAGGGGGTCGAAAATGGCCCGAACTGCTTCGAGAAAAGGATGGTACGGCCGTGCCGCTTTTTTGCTCGACTTGGCGGGGGCACTGCCGTGCCCCCAGATCTTTCACTTTTCGCGTGCCTTCTGACATTCGGCAGTGCATATAGTTGGATTGTGTTCTTGTCAGAATGTTAATAACTGAAGCATTCCAAATGAATCAGCTAAATGTGTATAACAGTTTCCGATTGAATGGTTATTTATTTTTCGACATGCATATTATCATTGAGATTTGATGAAAATGTAGGATGTACTTTGTAGCGCAAATCATAACAATACCATCAAATTCGCGGATCTAATTTGTTGTATAATTTGCTGTAAGTTAGAAACGAACGGATTTAATATCCAGTTATCTCATATCTGGCTATACCTTGTTTCAAGACAACCGTTTATTTTTTATTCTTTGGATGTCGTTATAAGATTTGCCTTCAAAATTTAATTAGAAGATGATTTCCGTTCCCCGTTGATGCAGGATTTGCCCATTATTAATTATGATTAAACCAAAACAAACAAACCTAATGCAAACTACAACTAAGGATTTACAAATCTTCACAAAATTATTCAGACAAAAATAAAAATAAGAAAAATACTAGGTGTACAACTTTGCTTCCGCCGTTTCTTCCCCAACATTTGAGGCTTTAATGAAACAAATCGGTTACACATGTATCATTCAAAGTGTTTTCCATCGCTAGCCACTACTTTCTCCCATCTTTCGGGCAGTGTACGAATCCGGCGTCGAAAAATTGTTCATCTTTTGAAGCGATCCACGAATCGATTCAATTTGTGATTTCTTCATGAGATCGGAAGTGTTGGTCAGCCAGGCCATGCGCCATTGATCGAATTAGGTGATAGTCAGAGGGAGCAATGTCTGGAGAATACGGCGGGTGGGGTAGGACTTCGCATTTTAACGTTTCCAAGTATGTACGTTTTGACCTCTTTTGCAACGTGGAGTCGAGCGTTGTCGTGCTGCAAAATCACTTTATCGTGCCTCTCGCAGTATTGCGGCCGTTTGTCTTTTAATGCTCTGCTCAAACGCATTAATTGTGTTAGATAACGAGCACCTTTGATTGTTTCACTTGGTTTCAACACCTCATAGTACACGACGCCGAGCTGGTCCCACCAAATGCAGAGCATGATCTTGGAGCCGTGGATATTCGGTTTAACCGTCGACGTGCAAGCATGGACGGGATATCCCCATGCTTTTTTGCGTTTAGGGTTATCGTAATGAACCCATTTTTCGTCCCCGGGCACAAGGCGATGCAGAAATCCCTTCCGTTTTTACCTCTGAAGCAACTGTTCACAAGGACACAAACGCCGTTCAACGTCTCTTGGTTTCAACTCATACGGGACCCTAGTTCCTTCTTTCTGAATCATGCTCATGGCCTTGAGAAGTTTTGAAATGGCTTGCTGTGTCACTCCCACTGATCGTGCCAATTCTTCTTGAGTTTGACGCGAGTCTTCACTCAGGAAAGTCGAAAACTTTCTCTCTTCCACCACTATGCCGGTCTTCGACGTTAAAATCACCGTTCTTGAAGCTTTGAAACCACTCACGACACGTTCTTTCACTAATAGCGTCCTCACCATACGTATCTGAGAGCATTCGATGAGACTCAGCCGCTGATTTCTTCATATTGATACAAAACATTAACACCTCCCGCAAATGATGAGAATTTGGCTCGTAAACTCACATTTTCAATCGAGACCAACTTTATGATGCAGACACAAATCGACTAATGTTTGAATGGTGTTCTAATGACCGAGGTCCAAGCCAACTGCCTGACGTCTGCGATCTGTTTGTTTTCGACCGCTTCTTACCGTTATCGCCACATATCGGCAAACGGCAGAAGCAAAATTGTACACCTTATAATAAGAGTATCACACACGTATCTACTACTCTTAGCGTCAATAACGGCACCTGATCATTTTGGCATCCTATCGACAAGTTCTTTTATGGAAAACTGGGTCTACAAGTTCCTATTGTCGTTGTAGAGTTTCTTTGAGAGAGGCCTTTGCTGGCTAACAGCTCGATTTTTTCCAAGCTTACTCCATATATATTCAATGGGGTTGAAGACCTGCGAGCTAGCATTTAAAAGCAGCCATATTTTAACATTGTGAGCAGTAAGCTTTAGGTCCTTGTCTTGTTGCAAGACATTGGAGATTTCTTTTCAGGATGTTGATATTGGTTCATTCTATAACTAATTTGGCCAACTCCTCCCGCAGATATTACCACCGCAATGTTTTACCGTCGATTGTAGAATGGCTTCTTTCCGCTCAGCGTTTGGTTTTCGCCAACACTTTGTTTCCCGTCATTACCAGACAGGTAAGGCTGGTTTAAACGGTGTTTCAAAATCTAGAGTCTTGTTAACATACTCTTTTGGGGAATCGGAGTTTTTTTTCCTTGTCAGCTTTAGAAATAATGGTTTGCGAAGTGTAACTTTGCCGTTAAAATTATTTGACCTTAAAAAATAGGATTCCTCAATAAGTTCACTAATCTCTCGGTAGTTTTGCTTTCGCCAATTATATTGAAATGAGCTTTCGTCCTTCTTAAAATGTTCCGTTTTACCAATTTCTTGTTTCACAGCGCACAAAAGTATGAGCGGGTACTATAACACAAAATTTGAACAAGTGCAGGTAATTTTGTTTCGGCTCTTTACGACCATTTACCGACAGGCCGAATATGAACACGATGATTGCATTAGTTTGAACCATTACGATGATTATTGAATATACAGAGATATAGAGTTACATTTTAAGTTGTACATAAGAAATATTAAAGAAATTCGGCTGTAAGGTTGACCGAATAATTTTGTGAGAATGTGTTCAATTTATTCAAAAAACTTTTTATCACATCTAAGATATAGTAATTTGTCTCGAAAGCACATATTTCAATTATTATTTCTAGGTGCTGTTATATCCATGATCGCAGCAATATGTCTTCATTGGTTGGGATAACACAATGCTCAGTTGAATAGTGTGGGCTCATTGACAAAGTACAAAAATTATGAAGATACGATATACGAGTACTATGATTTTACTGTTCTAATATTCTTAGACATACCCTCTCACATGCTACGGAACTCTGTAAACAGCATTTGGCAAGTAATCTGTAAGTAACCCCAACAGTGGCCACTGTTACTTAAAACATCTATTATTTTTAGGGGTGCTACCTCCCGTCAAATTGTTCGAAGTCTAGGTAAACTAGCGACATCGAATATGTCCAACAAATCTAAGCTAAGAATTTTAGTACTTACTTCAGCCGATTGGTTACGCTGCATAGTAAATCTCAGTAACATGGATCTTACAGCTCACATGTCTAAATGTTAAGAATCACTGTTTATCAACATCTTTATTGGTCATATTAATTATATATTTCTAACATATATATGTATATATATATGTAGGGGAATGGATGATAGAAATTCAAACAAGGAAAAAGGTCACTAATTCAAAGTAAAAAAACGTTTAATTCAAAAATATATTGTTTTAAATAATAAGTTGATAATTCACTAATAATTCAATAATAGTTAACTAATAATGCACAAAACAGATAATTCAATTGTAATTTTAAAAAATAGATAATTTAATCAAACAAAGGCTTTTCACTTGACTTTAATGTTTTACTTGAATTTAATGCTTTACCGGACTTTTCTTTCGACAACACAAAGAACGCGTCTTCACACTTGGCTTACTTTTCCTTAAGTGCCCGCTAAAACAAAATCTTTGCGGTACAAAAGATATTTAGCAAAAAAAAACATAAAAAACATAAAACGTTGCACTATAGCTTGGATAGTGTGTTCTATCCTCAATTTGGCCTCCTACATATATATCTTGCAATATGATATATTATATAATATTTACATATGTTCTTACTAAACATAATATAATTTGGACTTCTACGTCTAACCTTTTATCATTGATTTTCATGATGGTTTTTTGATTAAAAAGTTTTAAATTTGGCTTTTATATCCATTAGATCAAAAGTGTACGATATTAATATGGGTTTATTGTTTTATCAGTTTGGATGTAATCTATGAACCAAATCAATTTTGCATTCCAAAGTCTGATGATAGAACCTTCATTCTTTAGCCTCTTGTTTTGATTGTGGATCCTTTTCGTTTTTTCTAAAACGCTCGAAATATTGTTGAAAAGTTGAGACCGGCAGCCATTTTCCATTCATCTATCCACAACCCAAAACTTCAGCCAAAATATTGCTCACACTGCCTAATGAAATGCCTAGTACTTCTACTATTTCTCTCTCGGTTAACCGACAGTCTTTTATAATCATATTTTGAATTTTTTTGTGTGTTGTATGGTGTTGTTGCACGTTTTAAATGTCCTTTGAATGACACTTACGTTCCACTTTTTGGTAACAATTGCTATAACGAATGCTATTCTTGCAAGACCGCACCATGGTAATTTGTATGACTTTTTTTTAAAATTATCTTGCGCTTTCACCTGCTTACTTACTCACGAAAATTAGCAATAACTTATACCCACGCTTCCTTTTCGTTACATGAACTTCATCATTCAAAGAGTGCATTAGGAATTGCCACGCTCCGAATGTTAGATCATGCTTTATGAAATCCAAAATTGTAAAAAAACTAAAGTGTTCAAGAAATAAAGTGACTTTCAGAATTCCGTGGGCTATTAAGTACATTTAATTTGCGATTTTTTTTTAATGTTGATACACATGTCCGCTAACATATGTTGTTACTGTCATTTTGGATATTTAGTTTGTCTTTCACAGATATAAAAATTTGACGTTTTCTGGTGTGCTTTCTTGCCTTTGAAAACAGCGGATGAAAACGTTGAAATGGTGAAGATTGCGTAGAGAATCGTCGAATCAATATCAGAGGATTTTGCAATTAGAATTTGACATTAAATTAAGACTAATAGACCATCGTTTTTAGTCGTTTTTTTTTTTTTTTTTATTTAACATATGTGGGACCAGTAAACATTAATTTAATATAAAGTAGCATTTTATTTTTCTATTTTTTTTAGCATATTGTTTAGATTAAGATGATTATTAAGTTGTTGGCCTTATGGGTCCTCTTATCAAGCTCTTATCAAGCTACAGCTCTGGTTCTCTTAAGTCGTCGTCTTCCATAAATTTTTTGTATTAGTAAAGAATTCACTTTATTGTTAGGGTGAGATGCGATTTTTATGTGATGCCTCCGGGTTATGTGTTGGGTCTCTTCTTCCAACATTGTTATCTTAAGGTCGCGATGGTTTTCGATGTTAGGTATGGACCAGTCTGCATTTGCTATGGTTCGTATAATTGTTGATTGTTGCATTTGTATTATGGCGATGTTTGTCTTCTTTGATGTTCCCCAGAGTTGTATCCCGTATGTCTAGATAGACTTGTACAAAAGAAGCTTGTTGGTTGTCGATTGTTTGGGGTTTTTCCCAAGAGCCACAGCAGTTCTTTATATTTTAGTTTTATTTGGTCCCTTTTCTTTTGTGTATGACATTTCTAAGCCAGTTTGCTATCCAGGTTTATACTAAGGTATTTGGCCACATTGTTGATTGGTATAATTTTTATCTTTATTTGAATTAGGGTTGGTGAGTAATTGAGTTTGCTGGTGAATATTACTTGTTGGGTTTTATCTTTATTCATTTGTATACCCCAGTCATCAGACCATTGCATTGTTCTATCTAGCAGCCATTGAGTTTGAGTAACTACGGCGTCGAGGATT
Source organism: Merodon equestris (assembly GCA_958301585.1). Classification (NCBI taxonomy): domain Eukaryota; kingdom Metazoa; phylum Arthropoda; class Insecta; order Diptera; family Syrphidae; genus Merodon; species Merodon equestris. The sequence goes on along the minus strand of OY284414.1, from coordinate 73,093,624 downwards.
TCCTCGGATATCAATAGTATCATGTCGTCAGCAAAGGTAGCGAGCATTTTTGTGGGTCCATTCGGTATTGGGATGTTAGCAGTGTAGAGGACATATACTGGTGATCCCAGTATATATCCTTGAGATATTTCAGTCTTCGCCTCCAGTAACTTTGATTGTTTATCCTTATATTTCACGAAAAAGTGTCTTTCACTCAGACAACTTTTAATTATTTGGTAATAATCCAGTGGAAGTAGGTTATAGAGTTTTTATAACAGTCATTTGTGCCAAACAATGCCTCTGATACGTCAAGAACACCTCTAGGCAGAATCTTTTCTTCCTCTAGGTCAGCTGCGATTTTGTTAATAACCCTGTGAGTTTGTTGAATTGTTCAACGTTGTCTGCGGAAGCCGAATTATATAGTTTTATAGTTTATATAGTATAGTTTTATTATTAGTCAGTATTGGTTGTAGTCGATCATAAAAGAGTTTTTCGAATATTTTTCCCAATGTGGATAGTAAGCTTATTGGTCTGTAGGACGAGGTCATTTTTACATCTTTACCAGGTTTCGGTATTGGAGTTATCTTAGAACCTTTCCAAATTATTGGAAAATTTAATTTTATTATTGCATTAAACATATTTCTTATGTATTCTGTGGCTTGCCTGGGTAGTTGGGTTAATATTTTTCCATTGAACTAGTCATCTCCTGGGGTTTTCTTGTGATCAATCCCTTTTTTGATACAATGCTCCACTTCATTTATTGTTATTTCTTTTATCCTTGTATGATTGGTAGGTGAGCCTAGTATTGGAAGTTGTGTAGTTACATTGTCCTTTATGGTAGTGACAACTTCTTTGTTGTGCTTAGCTAAGATGTCTGCTTTGTCTTAATTGGTTCTAGCCCAACTTCCGTCTGGTTTCCGTAGAGGAATTTGATGTTCTATTTTGCTTTTCCATTTTTTTTTTTGTAGCTTTCCACAGTGAATAAGTAATTGGTCTCAGAAGTTGACGTGAGGTTTTTTAGATAGTCATTAAATTAATTGTTTTGTATTAGTTTGAGTTTTGTCTTAAGATCCATGGGGGCTTTATTATATTTACCTTTGTCACTGGGTGGGCTGGTAATTTGCCATAGTTTATAAGCTATATATTGTCATATTATAATTGGTGTGGTGTAGTTGTCTTTTTCCGGCCTATTTAATGCGGTCGCCTTTATTGCTGCAGCAGTAACTACGCCGTTTTCCCATTTTAATTTAACATTATGTATTCTCGAAAAGAGTCCCTTTTCGTTATACTGTAGTGTACCCAACACCATTCATCCATTCATTGACCATCCATCAATTGACTGGTCGCTAATACGTTAAAAAGTACGACATCGCATTGTCATTCGAATCCATGAATCAAAGTTCAGTTAGTGTCACCGAAAAGAAAAGTGCCGACACTTGAGAATCGAAGACAAAAAGAACATAATGATTTCGAGAATGATAGACGACACTGCCGACTGCAATAGAATAGAGTCATGCAGGTACAATCGATATGCATTGGAAATGCGACAATGATTTTTGTATAAATAGAGAACCAATAATTAAATAAAATCAGATTCAACTTGACATCCCAACCAAGTGTTTCTCTGGCATTCTTGCCATCCACCAACCTTACTCCCAAGCAGAACCTTTATGGCATTCGTGCCCTGCTTTTCCCAAACGCAATAACTACGGTAGAACCTTTATGGCATTCGTGCCCTACCTAGTTGTTGCCTAGGTCGCTCCCCCCCTCAGTTGTTTAGGCTTCTTACATGGCGATCCTGCCACTTCAAAACCAGGAGCAGAAGAGTCCAGGAGTTTCCAAATATTTAGATTGTATTAACGCACCATCAATGTCAAAAGCTGCTGCAGAGTACGTTGTTCAACAACCCGCAGGTGTACCAATATACATACCAACACAGAAGACATCAGGACCACAGAAGCTAACAGTAGAAGACTGCAAAAGACGACAACTTCAAAACCAGGAGAGGAGAAGGACAGCCGTTCCTAGAGAAGAAACACAACAACAAAATAAGCGAGGAGGCAAAAAATACTTGCACCGCAAGAAACTAGCTTACCTCAAAGACCTATTGCGAACCCAAGGTGAGACCCCAATAGCCTGGAGTAAGGCCACCGAAATCTGGTGTGAAATCGAAACATTGGAAAAATCTGTGACCAAATACGCTAGATGAACTGGAGAACTAAAATGGGCAACAACACAACAAAAGAGAGCGTGACTGTCAACGAAAAAATCGACCCAATGTCAATCGCTGTATACACGGCAATAATTATATTAATAATAATATATGTTATATATAAAGCTAATAAACATTATAAAAACTATGTTAAGAAACAGGTATTAAGAAATATGCCAAGTAATACACCATAAAAAAAAAAAAAAAAAAAAAAAAAAAAAAAAAAAAACAAAAAACTCTGAATATGAAAAATTGTTTGTTAAAAATTGAAAAAATATTAACCAACATAAGAAAAAGTTCAATTAGAGGCTACACTGAGCAAACGTGGCGCGCAAAACTTGAAGAAATAGAGAAACTAAAAATAAAAAAAAATAAAACTGACAAAGCGGACACCCCGACAAGATTCTTTGAAATCTATAGAATAACAAAAGCAACAATACTCTCAAATTTGGAGAAAATAAACAAGATGGCTGACTTTAATATAGAAACTGCAATGAAAGTAATTCCCGTGTTCACAGGATCCTTCAAAGAACTTGACTCATTCTTAACACTGGTCGAGATCATACATAACACCCTTAAAGAAACCGAAAGAGCAACTTACATCGGATTCATCTTCCATGTAAAACTTGCACAAAACGTAAAGACTGCATTGGGATTCGTAACAACATTTACAACATTGACAGCACTAAAAGACAGTTTAAAAGAGAAATTTAAAAACACCACAACACTGTCGCAAGTACATACCAGACTGACTCAAGCAATCCAGAGAAACCAATCAGTAACATCATACAAAGACAGAGTATTATCCCTCATTGCTGATTTGAACACCCTACAAATAGAAGACTTGCCCTCCGAAGCCACTGAAGCTGAGAAAAAAGTAATTGAGAGAATCAATCAAAATTACGCCCTCACAGTCTTCAAGAATGGCATAAAGGAGACAATAAAACCAGCGATATTTGCCGCTCAACCAAAATCCCTGTCAGAAGCAGTTAATCTGGCACTAGAACTTGAAAGAGACTCAAACCAAAGTTATAGCCAAATGATGTACGTAAGAAGAAACACGTACAATCACAACCAACAAAATGGTTATACAAACAGAAGAAACGACAACCGAAGGTATACAACAAATAACAATCAACGCCCAGTACAGAGATATAATCAACAAAACCATCCAAGGCAGAGACAAAACTTTCAAACGAATCACCAACAAAATTATAACCATCGAAATTATAACAATTATAACAACCCTCGGGCAAGACAGAATACCTTCAGCTCCAATACAAACAGACCAACAAACAACAGAAGAATAAACATCATAGAGGACCAGGGAAACGTAAATTCCCCGGAGGATTTCACTCCGGGATACCAAAACTAATACTGCGTGTCACACAAAACCCAATTAATTATGTAGCAATGTACATAAACAAATTAAAAAGAAACCTAACATACCTAATAGACACTGGCGCTGATATATCGATATGCAAAGAAGACAACATAGACACCAATGACTTGTTGAACGAGAAATGCAGACTAACTGGAATAACCAATGAAGAAATACAGTCACTAGGCACAACATACATAAATCTCAAACTTGCGAACTACACCATCACACACAAATTCCACATAGTCGATACCAACTTCCCCCTAGCAACAGATGGTATTCTAGGACGAGACTTCTTTACCCAACATATGTGCAAGATAGACTACGAGACGTATACCTTAACAACAACTATAGATGGAGATGAAATAACCATTCCAATGATGTCGAATAATAGAAACACAATAAAAATTCCACCCAGAACGGAAGCAATATACCCAACTAACTTAAATGTAACCGAAGACAGCGTAATACTGAACAAAGAGGTTGAAAAAGGAGTATTTATAGCTAACGCAATAATCCCGGCGAAAGGCACATGCCACATTAGAATACTAAATGTTAACGACTATGAGGTAACACTCAAGAACATCAAACCAGAACTAGAAAAGTTGGACGAATACAATATTATGAAAACAGAAAACCCAAAATACAACAATTACAGACTACAACAATTGACGAAAGAACTAAAGATAGATCACTCTGACCCCGAAGCAAGAAAAACACTAACACGAATACTCGAAGATTATCAGGACATTTTTCATCTAGAAAACGAACCACTGTCAACCAACAACTTCTATACACAGAAACTGGAGACAATAGATAACATCCCAGTATACATTAAAAACTACAGACTCCCACAAATACAAAATTGCGAGATAAAAGAACAAGTCAAAAACCTCCTAGAAAACGACATAATAGAAAATTCAATTAGTCCATACAATTCTCCACTACTCTTAGTCCCCAAAAAAAGTGATGGAAATACAAAGAAATGGCGCTTAGTAGTAGACTTTCGCAAATTAAATAACAAAATTGTCAACGACAAATTTCCGTTAACAAGAATCGAAGACGTGCTAGACAAACTAGGAAGAGCAAAATATTTTTCTACACTGGACATGACAAATTCTTTTCATCAAATACCATTGGACAAAAAGTCAAGACCACTAACAGCATTCTCTACACAGGACGGTCATTATCAATTTAAGAGACTACCATTCGGTTTAAAAATATCTTCGAATAGCTTTCAACGAATGTTAACAATAGCATTAAGCGGGTTAGAATCCAACGCATTTCTCTACGTAGATGACATTATCATTTTCGGGTGCAGTCTACAACATCATAATGACAACCTTACTAAAGTGTTCGACAAATTAAGACACTACAATCTGAAGTTAAATGCAAGCAAGTGTCAATTCCTAAAATCTGAAGTTGTATATTTAGGACATCTAATAACAAACAAAGGCATAAAAACAGATCCCTCAAAGTATAAAACAATTGAGAACTACCCGACGCCAAAAAACGCAGACGAGGTGAGAAGATTTGTAGCATTCTGCAACTATTACAGACGATTTATACCAAATTTTGCAGATATCGCAAAAAGTCTAAATTCACTTTTGAAAAAGAATCAACCATTTATCTGGTCAAACGAATGCGCGAAAGCATTCACAGATCTAAAACAAAAACTAATCAACCCTCCGATCCTACAATATCCAAACTTCGACAAACCATTTATAGTTACAACCGATGCATCAGATTTTGCACTAGGTGCAATATTGTCACAAGGTGAAATAGGACATGATCTACCAATTTCCTATGCTAGCAAATCCTTACAAAAGCATGATATAAACAAACCAATCATAGAAAAGGAACTGTTAGCAATACATTTGGGAATAAATTTCTTTAAACCCTATCTATATGGAAGGAAATTCATAGTAGTAACAGACCACAGACCTTTAATTTCGCTATTCTCACATAAGAATCCATCCTCGAAAATGATGAGAATCCGACTAGACCTATCAGACTACGACTTTGAGATAGTTTACAAACAAGGAAAGATGAATACAAATGCCGATGCACTATCAAGAATAAAAATCAATAGTGACATTTTAAAATCCATGATGGTAGATAAAAATAATAATACAAGCCAAAATGATGTTGACTCCAAGGAGCAGATCATGGTAATAACAAGGGATATGGCACAAAAGATTGCCAATGAAGGAAATAAAAAGGAGAAATACACATCTCAACAGAAGACTGATCATCTTCACATGTGGGATTGTACATCCATAGCTGACGTCAGAAATATGAAGAAGTTAAAATTTGAAATAACGAGTGATAAAATGAAAAATAGTACCATTGAAATTAAAGAAAATGAAGTTATAGTAAGATGCAGCGATAATCTAGCGAAACACGTTTCGATCCTAGAGAAGCTCGTATCAAAATTAAAGAGGGTACCCGTAAAAGAAGTAGCGCTAAATGAAAATGATATTATATTTGAATATATAGAAAAGGAAGAATTAAAGAAAATATATAATACGTTGCAACGAAATGAAAGACACTCGACAATGAAGATATTAATATATAAACCCCCAAAACAAATAATAAAACATGAAGAAAAAATTAACATTATCAAAGAATACCACAATACACCGCATGGAGGACACTTAGGCATACGAAAAACTATGACGAAAATCAAACAAAGATATGTATGGAAAAATATGAGACAAATGGTTAAAAAGTTTGTAAACGCTTGTGAAACATGTGCTAAAAACAAGCAGACAAGACATACAAGAGAGAAAATGGTTATAACAGATACACCAAGTACAAGTTTTGAAACAATTCAAATAGACACAGTTGGACCTCTCAGAATATTCAACGGATATAGATATATTTTAACAATGCAGTGCGAATTAACTAAATATGTCATTACACACCCTATTGAAAGTAAGGACGCTAAAACAATCGCCAAAACATTAATTGAACAATTTATATTAAAGTACGGATGTTTCAAAATACTCAAATCAGATAATGGTACCGAATTCAAAAACGAACTTATGAAAAATATATGTGAATTGCTGAAAATTGATACAATCTACTCAGCCCCATACCATCATCAAAGTATAGGCTCATTAGAAAGAAACCACAGAGTTCTGAACGAATTTCTACTAAATTTCACAGAAGATTATGAATGGGATATTTGGACACCATATTATGCATTTGCTTACAACATAACACCGCACGTAGACACCGGCTATACACCGTATGAACTTATTTTTGGAAAATTACCGTATGTACCAAGCGATATAATAAACAGCAAAGTAAAAGCATATAATCTAGATAACTATGTAAATGAAGTAAAAACTAGATTTAGACATGCGATACAAAAAGCACGAGATATAATTAGCAATGTAAAATGTAAAAGAAAATTAGAATACGACAAATACACAAATGTATCAAATCTTAGAATAGGAGATTTAGTATTTGTAAAACTAGAAAGTAAGAAAAAATTACAAAGTCCATATCACGGGCCATACAAAATTGTAGCAAAAGATAATACAAATTCAATAATTGAAATAAACGGAGAACTTAAAAAGTTCCACAACAATAGTCTTAAGAAATTTAATAAATTGTAGATTAATGTAAAAATTGTAAGACCATTATAAACAAACTAGAAATTAAATAGTTTTAAACATTGTAATTAGTAAGAAAACCTCAATGTAAAGCAAATCCAAAACATATCGATTCCGAAAAATCTTGTAAAATTATTCTTCCAATAATTTTCCGCTTAAGGGTAAGGGTGTAGTGTACCCAACACCATTCATCCATTCATTGACCATCCATCAATTGACTGGTCGCTAATACGTTAAAAAGTACGACATCGCATTGTCATTCGAATCCATGAATCAAAGTTCAGTTAGTGTCACCGAAAAGAAAAGTGCCGACACTTGAGAATCGAAGACAAAAAGAACATAATGATTTCGAGAATGATAGACGACACTGCCGACTGCAATAGAATAGAGTCATGCAGGTACAATCGATATGCATTGGAAATGCGACAATGATTTTTGTATAAATAGAGAACCAATAATTAAATAAAATCAGATTCAACTTGACATCCCAACCAAGTGTTTCTCTGGCATTCTTGCCATCCACCAACCTTACTCCCAAGCAGAACCTTTATGGCATTCGTGCCCTGCTTTTCCCAAACGCAATAACTACGGTAGAACCTTTATGGCATTCGTGCCCTACCTAGTTGTTGCCTAGGTCGCTCCCCCCCTCAGTTGTTTAGGCTTCTTACAATACACTTGGAACGAACTAGTTACTGGAGGTACTTTGGTTGAATATGTGAGGTGTATGAGAGAGTGGTCCAATGAGAGTTAGGGTTTTGGTTTGATTTTATATGTCTTTGGTGGAATATTTTTAATAATGCAGGAGCCTATTAAATCAGGTGTTTTATTTGGGTCAGTACGCCAGTGCTTAGATATCTGCAATTGTTGTTGTGAATTGCCAGGTTTTCCTCTGTGGTATTGGATACTCTTGAACCCTAGTCAGTGCGTTTTACGTTAAAATCACCAGCTGCTACGAATCTATATCCTAGCGATGTTATTTTTTTTTTGTTGGACGTTGCTGCTATCTGTTGGAGCACTCAGACACAAATACTGGTCAGTACGCCAGAGGGACGCCTTAGATGGCATTACAGCTCATAAGGTGCCGAAGCCGAACTTCTTCTTATTCACTCATGTTGTGTGCGATTTGTTTTTTCACTCAAGTGAACGGAACCTAAAGCTTAATGTCAATCCCGAACGGCGAGAGCCGAGATGGTTTTTCAAGGCAAGTTTACAGCGGCGGGTTTTGACAGTACCCCGCCGAGGAGAGAAGCCGCGAAATAATCATTCGATGGCGTTGGTGTTATCGGGATCCGAACTCGCTCATCACGCGTCAGCGGCCGACACACTACCCACTGCGCCACGGCGCTCTCTTAGCGATGTTATATAGTCTTCATATTGTGGAGTTATAATAGCATGCTTATGTGGACAATATAGGGCTGAGAGGGATAATGGTCCAGTTTTATCTTCTACAGTGCGACTTCAATAAAAGCAACTAATAGAAATCTGGGCAGTTGCTTTTTTTGAGTTTGTTGCAATAATCGAGTCAAAAAATTGTAGGAAATTAATAGTAGTGGAATAGTAAAAAAACGTGTATTACATTGGTAAACAGACTAAAACTGATAATTTACTTCGTATTAAAACTAAAAAAATTAAAATTTTAATTGTTTTTAAAAAATTCAGAAATTTTGAATTGTTTTTTTTTCGACGCAGAATTTTTTTCCATAGCTAACTCTCGTAAGTTTTGTAGAGCTAAAATGTTACTGAGTGAAGCATCATTTTCTTCAGCCCAATGAAGGCAAAAGTTAAGTGCTTGAATTGCAGCCTCTGCTTTAACTTTTGGCAGTGGGGATTCTTCAGCTGCGTTTTCGGCATCACTTTCGAGTTCTTCCGCTCCCGGATTGTTGTAATTCGGTTCCAAATCGGTTTCATTTTCGGCAATCCAATCGTTTATGTCCTCGGAACGATCAATAGGGGATAGCTCTTGAAACCATTGATTAATCGAGGATATTATTTCACGGTCTTTTAGAATTTGGTCCCTTTTGACACTCAAAGGCAACCCATCATCCTTATCATAATCATTGCTCGGGTTCATCAAAGGGTTCCAGCACTTTTGTATTGCTGTAGACTGCACCTTGTCCCATGCATTAGCTAAGAGGCTTACGGCGTGCCTCAAATTAAACGCTTTTATTTTGGTCTCCAAATCTGACCCTTAGTCTCCGACCAAATGTGCCAACAGACTTTTTTTGTAATATACATACATAGTTTGGTCAAGTTGATCACATTTTGATCCATTGGTTGGAGGATAGGTTTGCAGTTTGCTGGCAAACACATCATCACTTTTCAGTTCGCCGTCCTATGGATGACCAGTTGCGTTTTTCAACAGCCACAGAACCTTCTTTATAAGATTTTTAGACCAAAGAAACTGTCTTACCTAAATAATAAACAAATAAACAAAGAAGAAAAGGTTGTAAAAGTCGATCAACTTCATTGAACATGTTACCTCTGGCACAAAGGTTGTATGAAACCATTCTTCAAAAAACGAGAATGTCGCATTTTTGTTGCCCTTATAAACGACAAGTTTCTTTTCAAAATTTTTAAATGCTCTAGGATTTAGAGCTTTCCCGTGACGAATAATTTTATTTTGTGAATCCCAGATGCATTCGTGCAAGCAAGAAACGTTATTCTCTCTTTGCTTGCCTTCCGACTTGGAGCGGTTGCTTCTTTAAGGGTTTTATTTGGCATAAGCTTAAGAAATATGCCGGACTCGTCTGCGTTGTAAATCTGATCAGGTGATAGACCGAGATCTTTGATTTTATCTTTGAATTTAACCAAAAATGGTTCAGCGAGTTTCGGCTTATCTGAGAGCTTTTCTGCACAAATTTTTAGGTTGCGAATTCCATTTCGTTTTTTAAAATTTGAAAACCAACCATTGCTGGCATTAAAGGATGCTGGTTTGTCCTTGATTTTGTTGTGCAGCTTACAAGCCTGTGCTTTTAGAACTTCGATGGTAATTGCCACATTTCAATGTTGATTTTCCAGAAAACATTTGTACAAGACTTTCACCATACGTGGAAACTCACAAGCTCTCAAAGTTACTCATTTTCCCGGTCCACATTCAGAATTTGCAACGAATTTTGTCAGGCCTCTTTCTTTCTTCTTAATTCTACTTATGCTGGACTTATTCACTTTATATTTTTCAGAAAGCGATTTAACAGTTACACCCTTATTTATTTGATTTAAAATTTCACTTTTTGCTTTACAGAACGCTTAGGAACACTTTTCACAATAGCCATAATTAATACAGTAATGCTCACGACAGTAACGCCTACAGAGGAAAATACACGACTGACTACTCCTGTTATACAAAACGCACACATCATCTATTATAAAATACAACTGTAAAAGAACATTCAACAAATAACCGTAAAATAACTACCAAGCCATAGCAAAATAAAAAAGTAGAAAAATGCATACATATGTATGTATGCACACATACAAATAGCGAACGAAATAAGAGTTCATAAAACAATAGTTGCTTTTATCGAGTCACCTTTTTTTGAGGAGTTGCAATTACTGAGTCAATAATGGTGAAATTGTATGTAGGTGTTGCTTTTATCAAGGTGTTGCACGTATCGAGTTTGCACTGTATTTGAATTGTAGTCGATTGGATGTATTTATGGTTGTAATGCCTATATTCAATGCAATTAATTTTATTGCTGACTATAATAGCTGTACCACCATGCGCGGCTCCGTCAGGGTGATTTGTGTAGTAGATGTTATATCCTGATATGTTAAACAAGTTTCTAACTGTGAAATGGGTTTCTGTTATCATTAAAAAGGCAATACGATTGTTCCTTATGAATTATTTTAGGTCTAGCCCCTGTTGTGCAGGCCATTTGCGTTTCAGATGATGATGTTAAGTTCGTTATGCATGTGGTAACGCTCAATGTTGAACAAAAAAACCGTCGCATGAAGATGACTTCGGAGCTGTTAAATGAAATGAATGACAATCCAGATATGTTGTAAAAGGTAATTACTGGTGACAAAATTTGGGTTTATGGCTACGACGATGAAATCAAAGCCCAATCAATCCAATGGAGATGAAGAGCCAAGACCGAAAAAAGCGTGCGCCAAGTTGGGTCGAATGTAGGGGTTTCGCCTACTGTTTTCTCCGATTCTAACGGCATGGCTCATCATAAGTTCTTGCCGGAAGATCGGACAGTCAATAAGAAGTCTTGAAAGGAGTTCCAAGAGTCAATCATACTCCCGATATACAAAAAAGGCAATGCGGCGGATCCTTCAAACTATCGAGAAATTTCCTTTCAAAATGCCACTTATAAAACATTTACAACTGTGCTACAAAATCGTCTCACAACATGGATCGATTCTCAAACCTATTAAAGGAGTTTCAAACTGGTTTTAAAGCTAGGTACTCGACAGTAGACAACATTTTCATTTTAAGAAGTGTAGCTGAGAACTTTATTTTACGAAGCAAAAAGCTGTACGTATTTTTTTATCGACTTCAAGGCTGCTTTTGATACGATAGAATGAAGAGCATTATTTTATAAATTATATGGTTTGGGCTTATCACGAAAGTTTGGACGAGTTCTTGAAGGGTTGTATAAAGAAACAGCTACAGTAAGGAATTGGAGCTGAACTTTCCGAATGGTTCGAAACTTTATCTGGTGTAAGACAGGGATGTTCGTTGAGCCCAACTTTGTTCGCTCTCTTCATAGATGATTTGATTGATTACCTTCCCGGTGGTGTGGACTTTGCGGGTGTGCGGATAAAGGCACTGTTCTTTGCAGATGATGTGGTCATGCAAACAAATATTCTCCCGAAACTCTGCAACTAATGATCGACAGGGTGTATGACTACTGCCGTTTATGGAACCTTATAGTCGACATCGAGAAGTCTAAAGTCATGATATTTAAAAGAGGTGGCGGAAGAACTGCTCTGAATGAAAGGGGGAATTTCAACGGACTTAATATAGAAATTGACAATGAATACAAGTATCTGGGTATTTGTTTTTCCAAGAACTTGAGTATGGTAAAGCATTTCAAAGAAAAGTTACAGAAGGCAAAAACCGCACTAAATGTTACATGGCGAAGTTGTTTTATGAACAAATGCATAGCACATAGCAGCAAATATAAGGTATTTCAAGAAGTTTCGGAGATCATTCTATTTTATGGATCACAAGTTTGGGGGTTAACATGTAGATGCTGCTCTGGCGAGGGCCCGGGGCGCTTTCGCTCTGACAAGATGGCTGTTTCATAGCAGCCAACTTGATTCCAGGGAGAAGGTAATCTGCTACATGGCCTTAATCAGGCCCATGGTTGCCTATGGATGTCCCGTCTGGTTCAATGTGAGAGCCAGCTTAATGGAAAGGATTCGGGTGTTTGAGAGACAATGTCTTAGGACTTGTCTCGGGCTACATAGGACTCCCGAATCTGAGTACACGAAATTTTATCCGAACGAGGTCCTATACAATAGGGCCAGGATTGTACGGATAGATAATGTTCTGATCAAACTGATTCGAAGCCACGTTGCAAGAGCAATGACTTCGGTCAATAGCCTGATCTTCGGGGCTTACTACCCCAATGATCTATATCATGAGAGAGTGCGCCTTAACGGCTTTGTCCCGCCAGAAGCATTCCTCTATCTACATAGCTAGATGTGGGCTGATCCAGGATAGATAGGCGTTACCGCTAATCTTCCACGTGGTTCGCAATTCCGTGGAACGGCGATTCCTCTACGGACCCGATGTCGCGCTCCGTCAGCCGAGGGATCAGGATCGAGGAGACGTAGTCCGCCAGCATCGGCGTTTTTGGTGGCTGAAGAGAACTCCGTCAATGAAACCTTCGTTAGCACCAGCCACTTCAAGGCACGGCCTGCCTAATACCAATGGGGTATTGTCGTAAAAGGCGACTAAAACAAAGGTAAACAAAAATCACATCTAGGCAATTTAGAAAACACCAAAGTGAGCCTAGGGACACATATACCACCATTAAACTGCCCCACAAGTCTACATGCAAATCAGTGGGTTGACACGACTGGAGATCACAAGTATTGTAAAAGTAAGATCAAACAAAAAAATCTGGAGCATGCCCGTGTCACAAAAAAAAAAAAAAGGCAGGCCGAAAAACAATTGGTGCAAACAAATGCAAAAACACCAGCATTTGATTGGCCTCAGCGATGAAGTAATCCTAAACCGGGAAGCCTGCCGCTACTTTCTGAGGTCAAACCGGCGGACCCCACAAGCGGACCAGTAGGAATGCAGTTAAGTGGGAAGGTTATGGTCCTACACTTCTGACCATAACAACGCCGGAAAAAGGAAAGAAGAAGAAGAAGAAGTTAAATTTAATTAGTTTTAGATAGGCTTAAGTTTTATATAAAATATATAAAAATGATCATATGCTAAGTTTTTTCTTAATAAAAACCATTTTTCTTAGTTTAAGTTAGATATTATAATGTTAATAGAATTTATGTAGTCGTCGAAAGACATATGTTTCAATCGTTCTGTTTGTTTTTGAGTGTCCGTCTAGGGCCAGTAAGATAGTTAGATTTGTTAAGATAGTTAAGCTAGTTTTAAACATTTTTGACTAGGGTAAGATAGATATAAGATAATACTGAATAAAAATGAATTTAAAAAAAAAAAAAAAAAAAAAAAATCACAAGTTTGGGGGTGTATCAAGTTTGACGCAGTTCAACAACTTTTGAGGCATTTGGTTAAAAAGATATTCCATCTACCACCAAACACTCCAAACTACGTTATCATGTTAGAGACCGCTGTTCATCAAAACGCTTAAGCTGCAAGCAGACTACCTCATAAAAATTATCAATATTCACAAGACTCGGTTAGTAAGGAAAATAGTCCTGTAAGCTATTCAAGACAAAAACAACTGGTACGGTGAATGGTTGGAACTGGCGCACGGATGCAATATGAGTTTGAACATCAACATTGAAGATGCAACCAACAGTGAAAGAAATCTCTGTTAAATAATATCAGAGGTAGGCGAACAATTTAGATCAGAATACATAGCTGAGACAACCGGTTCGCTGTACAGAACAGTACAGAAAAGTACTACTTTGAAGATGCAAACAGTGTTCAACTCATTAGTAAAATAGTAAGGCTCCGGAGTGAATTACTCAATCTAAATTATATTCCACACAGACCTGATTTGCCTTTGGAGTAGATGAAACTTAGGAGAAAGAGAATATACCTTTCACTTCATTGGAAAATTCCCAACGCTAAGAGAAACGAGATCGAGCATTTTTGGAGGCGATTTCTTAAGGTAGCCCTAAACGACGAACATCTTCGCCAGATTTGCTCCCCTATACGGCGAACACATTTGGCGAACATTCATTTCGTGTTGATTCTTCACAGGGTAAACATGTGTGGTTATTTATTTATGTGAAAGAAAAAAAAGGAAGTGGATGAAGGACTGGCTATATAAACGCAATAGTTGCTCGCATGTTAAATTATTAAAAGAGTAAACTCGCGACCAACCGTTTGCATTGTGCTTCTTCCGCGATGTTTACCCGGCGACATTCACAGCAAAAATGAGGATTGTTCGCGAACCATCCCCTACACGAGAAAAATAAAGCGAAAACGAGCAAATCTGGCGAACATGTTCGTCATCTAGGGCTACTATTATCGGAGGATCAAGTTCCTATGAAACTGAATGAGATGGATGTTTCTCGTCTTTACGAGTATTGCAAAATTGCCTTGAAATATAGAGAAAGAATACAAAACGAAGATTTTTTAAAAACTAATCATGTATTTATCTGAAATATTCAACCAGTTGAGTTATAAGTCGTTACATTACAAACAGAACTTTAAAATTTAAAGTTAGCTCTAATTAAATTACTTATTTTATGTTATTTATTATAATTGTCAATCTGGCAGATTGCCATGCTATAAAGATTTTTGTAAAATTTAATAATTGTACGATGAAATGAAAAAATTCAATAAATCTACTACTACTACTACTACTTTGAAGTTATGCGCGGTTTACGTGAAGCATTACGTAATGTAGCATAAAACAATGCATTTGCCCACTCATTGTTGTTTGCGGGTAATTTTTTTTTTGGGAAAAAAACAATTCTGAAATAATGCCGCAGCCACCGTACTTGGCCGCCTGCGATTTCTTTCTCTTTCTAAAGCTGAAAGGACATAGATATTGGAAATAAAGAGCCCATCGCTGGAAGAGTTCAAGACTATACCAAAAAACGCAAATCAGAAGCTATTCGGGGATTAGAAAAAGCACTAGCGTAATTGTATTATGTCTGACGGAGGTAACTTTGAAGGGAACAAAACAGACATTGATGAATAAATAAATATTTTTTGAAAACATAAAACCTTACCCTAGTTTATATAATACATAATATGTGTTTGGGTGTCTTAAAATATAAAAAATTACATATGTACATATATGATTATAGTTGATAAAAATGTGATATATTAAAGAGGCAGGTTAAGGATGGATTGAGGGCTACCATAAAAATGCAAAATTGGCATTTGTGAAGATTTTGATATGTAATTGAACATTCACACATTTTTTTATTAGTTACACTATGAAATCTTAACCTGAAATGTCAGATTAATTGAAAATAAAAAACACAAAACGGTCCCGTATCCAAAGCCAAAATTAAAAGCTATCTCTCAGAACATCCGTCGATCCAATCTTACATACCCCCTGCTGTCTCAACATACCTTAATCCGTCGCCTCCACTCGACCCCAAAAACAAAGTAAACAACTTTACATTTGTTCCTTAAGCTCACCCTCCTGCTTAATAGTGAGGGATTTAATTTCCTGAATTGAATTTCATATTTCATTTCAACTGACCATCATTGTGTTGTGAGTGAGCTCGAACATGCATTCCCAAGTGCTTTTGGAAACCTAAGCTGATACCCATAGTGTGGCAGTGAAGTGTTAAATTAACCTTTGGGGTGGAAAACTGAAAATGGAAGCTTGAGGAAAACCACTTGTAATAGATATTACGTACAATATATTCTAATAGAATGGTGTTTTTTTTTTTGGTTTTGCATTTCGTCGGGTGTGCGTTTAACGATACGGTGTTTCACCAGGGAGTTTTGTATTTCGTTTTTTATTTTTTTTATTTTTTAAATTGGGATCAAGACTGAATGAAATATTGAGTTTTGTTCTCTTTCATTCCTTCATTCAGTTTTCAGTACTACTTAAATAAAAAGACTTTGAGAGTACGATTTAAAGTAGATCAAACGGAATTGGAATTGAAAAACCCATATACTAGATATTATTATAAAATAGATGCCATGCAGTTAGTTAAATTAAAAAACCTACTTGAACGCATTCCATTGGCCCATTTTATATGTCTGTCTATGTTTGTCTTATGTTTATGACATAAGTTTGAGACATACCCTGTCGGTACCCTGTCCGTAACAATTTTTAAAGAGATGCATGTTGATAACTATCATTTATGCTGTTTTAAGAAGAAAAAAATTTCCGTTGAAAGCTATGAAATTATTTTCACTTTGGGTGAATATCTTGAGTCATTCAACCGTAAAAAAGACTTCATGATAAAAATTTTAATCTTGAGGACGATCCACATCCAGCTGAAGTGAAAAAAGTTAAAAAAATTTCTTAATGGGTTCACCATGAAATCCATGTCAAACTAAATTTGCAAAACAGTTGGGTGTTACTCACCAAGCAACACTTCGGTTGCTTGTATTGGAAAAGATACAGAAGGAAGGAAAATGGGTTCTTCATAAATTGATTGATGAAAACCAAAACCAATAAGTTGACATTTGGGTCGAAGCAAACATGAGTTGATTCAGGCCAGCCATGATGTATTGGGAATGGAATCATTTACAACTTCTGAACATTTCTGACATTTACCGGCTGAGAAAGGCAAAAAGTGATATTTCTTCCGAATAAAATAGAATTTGACCAAAAAGGCAGAGTTTCTATGTGCCAATTTATTGTTTATTTTTGCTCGTCCTAGAAAAGTAAACAGAATTGTATATTTACTTCAATTCAGTTTAACTGCCCACGGATCCATGAAACAATTTCATTGTTATTATAATTATGAGACTGAGAATCGTAATTTTGCCTTCAGGCCAAATAACTAATCGGGTTGACGTATTGACTTCGAATTCGAGAAATCCAATCCAGTCCATTAACTCATTGTTTTGAAAGTCATTAAGTCATTGTTTTCCTATGAGGTTTGTGTTTTTTTTTCAACTACATTGAGCAGTAACACTCGTGGGTGAAAGTGACATACGAAAAGGTGTTTAAAAAAATGATTTAGGACTGATTATAAATCTCAAATTTGAGATGTGAGCAACTGAGTTTAATTTTTTTTTCGCTCAGTAGGCTGTACTTGCACAGCAAATAATAAAAAAAATTAAAAATCAAAAGTTAAAACCATTTACTGAATTGCTACTAAAGCTGTAGTAAAATCATGCTGTAGTAAAATCATGCTGCAGTCCAATTGGCTGATCACAGACCTCTGTTGTAAATAGTAGTGCAGTGTTCTATAAAAGATAATAATAAGCAGTGCAAAGTCTCACCAATAGTGACTTTAGCAGGGCGATGACGTACTCGATTCGGTGACTGAAGATCCCGTGTGCAACCCCCCTGTGGAAGAAACTAAGTACTCTAGAAGTAGCAGGAAAAAAATGTCTCAGGACATCAGAAGAAATCCCATCAATTTAACGGATTCAGAGTTTATGATTGACGTCATGAAAAAGAAGAAGGGCTGGACCCAATGCCTAATCCTCTTAAGCGGTCCGTCTACCCAATTTCAACAGAAAAGCTGCGGGTTGTAGCCCGGGAAGGGGCTAAACAACAACAACAGTCCAACAACAACATCTAGAGCTACTCAGGAGGGAATAATTCCTTTGCGGGGGACGAACACGATGAACTTGTGAATGAGGAATGTATCCTAGGTGCAGAAGTGAAGGCCGTAGTGGATACGCTCATTGAAATGCGACAAAAACGGAGCATGCTACAGTCACTCAACTGCAGCGGCAACAATTTTAATTTAATTTTTAATTTTTTTTAATTTTTTCGTGGGGGCAAACACCCCTATTTATTGACCTTAATTCAAGCTACCTTAATATAATATTAATCTAATCTAACAGTAGAGAGGGAAGGGCGGTTAAAAAGGCGAATTTGTAGGTATGGATGCTGAGGTTGAAATCGAAGTCAGGATTCGAATTAACACTTCCCAGCATACGAGAAATGGGTTCATTGGAGCCATAGGCAGTACGGGGGGTGGGTAGATAGAAGAGACGGGGATTTCGTACATTGCGGCGGCTAGTGTTGATAGAGACAGAGTTGTAGAGGATCACGCAGTCAATGCTACCTGAAAGAAGCCGATGGATGAAAAGAATGTCAGATACAATTCTTCTTTCATCCAACGTGTTCATGTTGATTAGTTTAAAGCGGTCTTGGTAGGGTGGTAAAATCAAAGGATTGCACTAGAGGAGACCTCGAAGAGCAAAACGTAGGAACCGGCGTTGGATGCTCTCGATTCTAGAAAAGTGGGTTTGTTGGTAAGGAGACCACACTTGGGAGGCGTATTCAAGAAGGAGCCGGACAGAGGTTATGTAGAGAGATCGGGTAACGTAAGGGTTTGAGAATTCTTTAGACCATGGCTTCACGAAACCCAGTGCAGAATTATCTCATCGATATGTGCGTGAAAATGTAGCTCTTGGTCACATAATATGCCAAGATCGCGAATGACCTGAACAGTGAAGATGGGTTGATTATTGATGAAGTAGAGACGAGAAGGAGGTTTGATTCGTTTACGTGAAAGGATAGGCATTTGGAAATGTTAAGCTCCAAGCAATTTTTGGAACACCAGTTGGAAAAACTATTGAGATCAGATTGAATGAGGGAAGAGTCATGACTGAAGGAAATGTTCTTGAAAAACTTGGTGTCGTCGGCATATAGTGAGATGTGGGAATGTTTGGTCACCATTTCAAGATTGTTTTTGGTAAGAACCAAAAGAAGTGGACCTAAGTGGCTGCCTTGGGGGACCCCGGAGGAAGATAAAAAGGGGTTTAGAAAAGGCAAATTTAAAACGAACACTGTAATAGTGATTTTTAAGGTAAGAAGATATCCACTGCAACGAAATGGGATCGAAGCCAAGGGAGGACAATTTGAGTATCAGTCTGTGGGAGATTTTATCGAAAGCTTTACTGAAATCGGTTGAAATAACATCGATTTCTTTGCCGTTCTCTAAGGCTGATAGGGTAAATAACACAAATTCAACAAGGTTAGTGGTTGTATATCTGCATTTGAGGGAAACGTGTTGTCTAGGGGAGAGTAAAGACTTGCAGCGAAAACGAGTTTCGTACAAAATACGATCGAAGAGTTTGGGTATATGTGACAGTTTGGCAATGGGACGATAGTTGTTAACAACGTTCTTCGGACCTTTTTTATGTATAGGGGTGATAAATGAGGTTTTCCATAAGCGGGGGAATGCACCTAGGAATAGGGTTAGACTGAAGACTTTTCGAGTGAGGGAGAGAGAGGGTTGAGGAGCATTTTTTTTTAGAAATATGGCAGGGAGACCGTCAGGTCCAGGAGTGAATTTATCATTAAGTAGATTTAATTTGTTTTCGATGACATGAAAATCGACTGTGCATGGAAGAAATGGTCCAAGGAAAAAATTCGGTAAATAATCGAAATAAGAGAGGTCTGGAGCAAAGGAGTCGTCGGCGAAAGACTGTTTAAAAAAGGTGGCGAAAAGTTGGCGATAATATTGGGGTCATTCGAGGTTAGATCATGGAAGGAGAGAGAGGTAATAACAGCGGCCGTAACAGAAGTTCTAACCCGAGAGGCTGCGGTCGATGTTCCTAAAATGTGTGTATTCGATCACTGACCCCGAGGATATACTGTAAAAGTTCAAAGAATTTAAGACTCACGATTTGAAGTTCGTGGGAGTCAAGTTGTTCAGCACAGCGCGAGCCAAATGGGAAAAGCGAGAATTACTATTCTTTCTGGTCCAATTTACACCCAAAAGCAAGCTGAAGAGGCTAAAGTCCATTACTTCCTTGGCACCCATTCTGTAACATGGGAAACATTAAAAAGACAATTAAACATTTTACAATCTATCCGCTGTAACCAAAATGCAGCTTCGTTATATTAAGTGATTACGTTCCAAGATATTAAAAAAGCATATCTGGCTCGTAGACAGAAATTTGAGGAGAAACGTTACTCGGGTCGCTTACAAACAGTAGCAGTCACACCCCAGATGATGGCTGGTAAAAACCCATGGTTACCCCCAAAGCCCAAGTGTCTTCCAAGACAACGGAGTCCGAGGTGGACCTGTGTTCGATCATCCTCGCTATCCAAGCGCAGATCGGCCAGCTCCAACAACAAATTCATGAGCAGGCGGACCCAAGTAGACAGTATCTACTCATATCCTAAGTTTCTTGAAAAAGAGAATTTTTCTTAGCTTAACTTAATTATAATAATGTTGATTGTAAGCTATTTAATAGTAGTCGAAAGGCATACGTTAAAATTATACAGTTTGTCCGCCTAGGGCCAGTAAGATTCTAAATTTGTAAGGATAGTTAAGCTAGTTTTAAGCATTTTTGTCTAGGATAAGATTGATCTAAGAAACTATAAATAAAAATGAATTACAAAAAAAAAAAAAAGAAAAAGACAGTATCTACTCCCTTCTGCCGAGCCTAGCGCACCTACAATCATAATGGGTACGCCGGTAGAGAGTCCCTTATAATCTTGTCGGTGAATGTGAATTCACTGACAAGGATTGAGCGAAGAGCTGTACTTTACAACTTGTTGCAGCCTTCCTCTCCAAAATGGAAACAGAAATTACATTATAGCAGGCTGTGCGCTTGAAGGACCTCTTTACTAAACGGTGGGCCAAATACAAGTGTTTTTTAAAAATGCAATAAAATTAACAAAATTAAATATTTTTCATATTTTGTGGCTTTATTGGTAAGAACAAACATTCCCATTAATTATGAAATACAACGTCGCTCAAGTGGCGCCCTCACTTGGCTTCGCAGTAGCGCATTCTGTCACCCCAATTTTCCAAGACCTTGTTGATGGTTTCGGACTGTAGCTCAGGGATTGCTTGGATGATATTGGCCTTAAGTGCTTGAATCGTTTCCGGATTGTTGTCATAATATCGGCCCTTCATGGTTCCCACAAAAAAAGTCAAAAGTGGTCAAATCACAGCTCCGAGGCGGCCAGTTGACATCGCCAAGACGGCTGATAACACGATTTGGGAATTTGGTGCGCAAAAGATTGATTGTGGTATGGCGCGCCATCCTTCATGAACGAGAGCTTATCTTTGATTTCAATTAAAATGAAAAGTCGGTTAACATGGTTCTGTAACGCACATCGTCGACCGAAAGGTTGTTCCCAGCTTCGATTTCGAAGAAAAATGGTCTGCACCGAACTGTCACTCTCTGTGGATGCATTGGCTTCTCGATAATAACGTGCGGGTTTTCCGAGCCCCAGATGCGGAAATTTTGTTTGTTAACGTAGCCGCCGAGATGAAATTGCGCCTCGTCAGAAAAGATGATTTTTCATCGAAGCGGATGGTCGCGCGCCTTCAATTGCTGAGTCAATTTTATCTTGTAAACGAATAATCCAAGATCTTTGTGCATTATTCTCCTCAGGCTAGTGCGTGAAATGTTGAGCTATTGAGATCGATGGCGAGTTGATGTTCGTGAATTGGGTCTCACACTTTCGGCCACAGCAGCTACATTCTCATCTGTGCGCACCGTACGACGACGGGGACCATTAGTGTTGTCCACTATCATACCAGTCTCACCAACTTTTTGCACAAACTTGCGCCCAGCAGTCGCGGTGGGTGCTTCATTTCGGCCAAAACTTATTTTTAAAATACCCACTGTTTGGGTTACACAGCACTCACTTTGGAAATGTTTTCAATATTTCCCAACGTGGTTTAGGCGTAAAGCGACTCATTTTGTTCCGCGGAGGTGTGATACTGACTTTCTGTTAAGATGTCGAGCGGAAAACAGCTGTCAATGTCAAAATAACATATGATTAAAAAAAACTGTAGATGACCCACCCTTTATACATATGTTACATTACAACATAACAGAATTTTGATTAATAAAATAAGCACAATTTTACATTTCATGCGTATTTGCTTAACAAAGATTTTGTTACCCCGGTACAGATGGACCACCCATTTAGGACCACTAGAATTTGTCAATTTTATTGTATATACATATGTACATATAACCAAAATTTGAAGTACTATTAGCCATACCAAAAAAATAAATTTTTTTGATGTTGCGTTAATGCAACCATGGGAATTAATGGGTCAAATATTGAACTAAAACCTCCAATGAAAAGTAAAGTCTATTTTTAAACTAAACACAAACCTGAAACTGACAACAGTCCAAGATATGACCTAATAGCTGGGAAAATGTTTTAATAATTATCTGAGCAGGAATTGATTATATCAGAAATATCAGAAACATCAGAGTATATTTGAACCTACATATGTATGTACATACATATATGCATATAATATAATGTAGAACACGTCAAAAGACAAATAATTACTGAACAATGCGAGTGGTGGCAACTAAGTGATTGAAAGGGATTGTATACACTCGGCCATGATAAATAATAGATCGTTTTCACTAATTTAGGTTTAGACATCAGGATAACACGCAGGGTTCCCTACGAAATCATTAGTGATATGGAATGCATTGATTTTGTGATTTTGGCTGGCTTTATACATGAGTGCCATAAGCATGATGTCTTCTATTTATCAGAAAATGATCAAATGATTTCGTATTATTCCAGTCAGTAATATCCAAATAGACTTGTGTATTCTCTTGCATTTGAATGTTGTGGTTTTCACAATGGTTTTTTTTTTTTTTTTTTTTTGAGAAGGTGAGACTTATTGTACTCGTATGACGCTTCTTTTCCTATTTTCTCGTTTAAGTCTCTCAGTACGACTTTTACGTCTATAGATGGAAAATTGTGAATATTTCATCTGATTTGGACTGATTTAGTGATTCGACCGATTTTGTGCGACGGTTTGCCACGTGGTCGTGGGTTCAGCACTACATGCCAGAAATTAAACAGCAATCGAAACAGTTGGTGGAATCCTTTGGCTCAGCACCTGTAGGGTGCATCGCTGATAGAGAAACTGTTGAATTTGAAAAACCGTACGATTTACTCGGCCATCCTCGCCTTTATCATTTTCTGGGAGGAATAGTGATGTTGGAGAAACGCTAGACCAAGTGTATTGAAGTCAAAGCAGATTATATAGAAAAATAAAATAATTTTTAACTGAAAATTGCAATCTTTTATTGTGAGGCCGAAACTTTTCGCCTTATTCTGGTATATACATAAGTAAGTATAAATAGCTCCCAGCATGGGAAATCGTTCTCCCTTTTCCACGCGCCGACGTACTAAACCACACCTCTGCACTCTTCAACCACTCTCCCCGCGGGACTGCTGTTAGGTATTACTTCGCGGGGCTAGTTAGCGATTTATGCTGTATTTCGGGCGGTGAGCTCTTGTGCTCTTCTCTCTGCTTCGGCCTCACGTAGCTTCGTTTGTATAGGCGCAATATTCGAGCATAGCTCATTCCAGTTATCTATCGGGTCCATCATGTATGTAGGCGACCAGGTTTTCGGGGCTTGGTAAGTTTACCGCTTGCCTGTCCTGGCCGAAACGACTGCAGTCATAAACTGCGAGCTCTGCATCCTCCTCAGCATTTGGGCATTGTGGACACAGTGGAGTCCAAATTTGTACAGATACTTTATGTAGCCGACGTGTCCAGACAGAAACTGCGAAAGGTGATTACAGTCTCCTGCTGATCTTGATGTCCAAGTTTTAATAACGGGATGAGCCTATGCGTCCATCTTCCTTATGTAGAGACATCCCATCTAGCTTGCCACGCCACCATCGAGTCTGCCCGTTCTTCTTCTTTTGAGAGCCTGGCCTGTTGTCGATCAGGCGCATAATGCCTGCGGTGTATCCCCATGAGCTCGTCTGCCAGGATGTCGATGGGTAGCATTCCTGCTATGACGAACGCTGCATCATCTGAGATGGTCCTGAAACCGCTTATTGTTTTGATCGCGCAAAGTCTATAAATTGACGTCATCATCCGTTTCAGTGGTCTGCCTGCTAGTGCACCTAGCACTACCTACATTCGTTATCAATCAAAATCCCTAGGTACTTCTCAGATTTCTTAGACCTAATCGTCTGATCGCCGACTAAAAAGCTCGCATTTTCCATTCCAATTCGGCTGTTTATGGGCACAGCCTCCGTTTTGTGGGCCGCTAGTTCCAGGCCGGCACTTAGCAGTAAATCTTTCAACTTAGAGATGGCTGTGTTCGTGGCAACCTCAACTTCCTCTATATGTTTGGCTACTGTGACAATGGCATTGTCGTCAACAAGGCCAGTGATTTGTACTCCAACGGGAAGCGCTAGTGGTAGAACGCCATCACACATAGTATTCCACAGTAGGGGTCCAAGGACTGATCCCTGCGGAACTCCCACCGTTATGCTATAGAACTTGACGCCTTCATCGGTGTAGTATCAAAGCCTCCTGTTGTTGAAGTAGTCTATGACTATTTTCAGTAAATAGGGAGGGGTAACCATGGTAATTAGGGACATTTGTAAGCATCCACTTCACTGAGTTAAAAGCATTTTTAAACTCCAGCGTAACTACTGCACAATATTTTTTCTCTGCCCCTCTCTACCTCTTTCCTTGGATGGCATCTGCGGCCAGGTTTACCACGGATTCTACGGCGTCGACCGTCTTTTTCTGAAGCCGTACTGGTTGTTTGACAGTGCACTAATAGTTTCCGCTACCGCCAGTAACCTACCACATATAATTCGTTCCAGTATCTTACCTAGTATGTCTATTAGACAAATTGGGCGATACAAGGAAGAAAGTACACCAGCTTAATGCTCTGCACTCGATCATTGTTGATTGTCAAGTATAATTGATGCCTTTTTTGTGCTGTAACATTGATGAAAAATCACCTCGACACTTATCTGCTGCAGCAAGGACACGGTTTAAGGAAAGTATTGAAATATTTATCTTAATTGTTTATCATTATTGACAAAAATATATCTATTGGAGATACAATGAGTGGCCTAGGAATATTGTCTAGACTTTATTAGACTTAAGTTGTTAAGTAATAAAACTGTCATCTTTTTCCTGTAATAAAACTTATGCTTCAAAAAGGACAAAAAGGATATTGGGAATTTTTCATAAAACATCTGTAGCCCACTCCTTGTATTTTTAGTATATTTAGGCAATAGTTTTAAGATTTTTTGCTCAGTCCCTTGTAGATCTTTGTTACGACTACTTCGTGATCACCTTTCCAAGTGTTGTCATTATTAAAATAAAGTAATTGTTTAATTTAACAGATACAAACTTAGTGTCAGTAATATTTTATGCCCTAATTTCAATAGAAAGAATCTAAAGCAACATTTTTACCATATAACATATGTCGCAATCATCTTCTTTACTTCATTTAATTTTTCTTGTACCCAAAGTGAACGTTTGACCTATCGCTATGAAACTACTATGCAATGCAATATTCAAAATAAGATATTTCAGGAAGGAGTTAACCTATCTCAATTTCTTCGAACTCAAACAAATTTTCAACAAAGAATTACAATTCAAATCGTATATACACTCTCAAACGAAGCAGAGAATATTCCTGCACGATGTTTCGTAAATTCTCGTATACTGAAATTCCTTTTTCTCAAATCCTGCCAACTGGGTCAGCGACAGTTTTAAACCGAGCGAGTGCCAAATGCCAAGAATCATCATTCCACCTCAGCACACGCCATACACCCCTTGTGCTTGCAGCCAAAATCCTATTTGAAGTCATGTTTCTTCTGCTCAGAAAATTCCGGAAAACGGAAATATCTTTAACATGAACGAAATTCATAGTAACGTATCACCCACAAGTCAGCTCAAGTGCCAATGTCATCGACAATTGTACTGTTTTGTCCTTTCCTTGTCATGGCGGTTGACAGGCCATACAAAGTTTCCTTAAAAATTCCTTTCTTTCTTACTCGAGCTTTCGTTAGCAACTTCCGACTTCCGAATCGCAAGCCAAGTCCAAGTTCCATTTGGTGTGAGATAAGAAGAAGAAAACAATTTTGCAATCCCCTTCGAGATATCCTGACAACCAAGAAAGCACTTCCCTCCTGCAATCGCTAACAATAAATTCAAGCCCGAATGTTTGCCTGATTTTGTAAAGCCCCCCACTCGATATACTTGTACGATGTACGTGAACAAAAAGACATTTCGGAGCCTTTCGTACCGAGTTTATATGTAGTTCTCCCCCTATAATTGTGTAAATGAAGCAGTCCATCTAAGCCCGAGACGGCGAAATCGCTATACCTACAACGATCAGAACGATAACAAATTGAGCGAACAGAACTTAAGAGGATATCCTGAGCAAATAGACCGCTAAGCCAAATTTCATACGAATACCACAATTTCGAAGGGACACGCGATACAAGTGGATAACATGAAACCTTATTGCAAGGACACGCTCTACGCAAGCACATAAAGACGTCTACACACGTGTCCCAATCTACACATATACGTGAAAGTAAATGCAAATCTCACTGCTCTACGAGTAGAAGCAAATCGTTTCGACACATCAGAAGTGATTCTGTCGTTGAGCGTTTCCATCAGCATAAAAGAGGCTTTCGATCTATTGGTGAGCACTTAATGTCCATCCCGCCACCTACTTATGGGATGCGATGTTCGTGATGTTTGCCAAAAAAATCACTACCTCACCAGTCGTACGGTCGAGTTCGGAAAGGACCACAACTGCTTATGGACATGTAATTGAATGAAAGAAGCTTAAGAGTTTCTGCCAGTTCGAGTACCTGTTGAGAACGAGCGGATGTTGGCAATAAAAACGAAAACCTACTGCCCAGTGGATTCATCGACTTAGCCAGTTGCAGGGGAACTCGCGGAAAGCCATTTACGGTCTATAAAGTATCGAGGAATGGGTAATGCGTAACGGGTGCAAAGGAGACGCGTTTGATGCATTAGTGTGGAGGTAGAGAATATTGCCAATGAATAACGCTCTTCATCGTTATTCCTGTTATTCCTTGCTTATATCCTTTTTCCTCAACAAAGGCTTGGCTCCCCGGTCACTCCACCATGCCATACATTTTATAATAAAGCGATAAATGAGTGTTGATTTCCGTTTACGGATGGTAATAAAAGTGGAATACTTTGTATTAAACGGTCGCAGATGGAGCAATGGAGTCGAGGAGCTTATAGATAAAGTTCTTCTGAAGTAGATACCATAACGGCTGCTCGAGAAGATATTACCACTACACTATACTGACGTGCACTCTGGTTGCCGGCTTTTATCAGACTAGAGTCGTGTGGAGTCGTAAGCGGATTGGAATTTATGCGCACAATTTATAGCTCTACACGGTTGAAGGGGTTGATAAGATTCATGCTCTTAAAGACTTTTGTACTTAGGGCTATCAAGGTACTAATATTAAGTTGGAGGGTAGACACGCTTGTGTACTTATGAAGTCGCACGTGCGAACTTATGCCGTAATTGTTGAGTGGAACATCATATCATTAATTAGCTAATATGAGAAAAGGGCGGTTCTTAGAATTGGGACGACAGCTGTGGACAGTAAACAGCTATTAGTTCCAGGATTTGCTGTGTTTGGCCTTAATTAAATATAGTATTCAGCTGGAACAACGAATTATTTCAAACGAATAATGAATTAATGAGACCTGATTATCATCTGACCAAGTGACCGAAAACAACTCTGGTTCGTTACTCTTTATATCGCAAACTCTTAAAGCTTGTAAAGTTCTTTGTTTGTCCCTTAAAGACAAGCTTGTGATATAAAAAGTTTTAAATAAAACCCAAGTCCTAAAAAAGGGTTATAAACATGAATGCGTCATATCTCAAGGGCAGATTCTTTGCTAGAGTGACCATGTTGGACCGCAAAGAAAAATTCGAACATTTCACTATTTTGATGGTAATGCATAGTGCAACTGATCAATCAGAAAGCGAACTCACATCTAGCCGGACAAGTTTCTGGTCATTAGTCTTCCATCGAATGGTTTGGGAAAAAATGATTCATAAGCCTCGGTCCAAATAGGTTAAGGACAACAAAACCATCCTGGTTAACAAAAGTGTTTCAAGGCAGAGATGACATTTTAATTATTGATTTTCGATATCACAGTCGTTAAAATAAAACTGTCAGTGTGATTTAAATTTAAAGGCATTTGAATATGAAAATATACTGCAATAGAGCTCGATGAATTTATAGTTTTTATTAGAAACTACAATTAGCCATTATAGTTTCCTTAGAAATATTTTGACGTGCAATTCCGAACTATATGTATTTCCATAAGGAATAGTTGTCGATTTTTTAAAACCATAGGCCTTTACTGGTGAATCGAATTTCTGCCAGGTACCTTGGGATTTGGCTGGAACAATATCCATATTTAAGGAAAGCAATAATAATAGCCAGTTTAATGACAGTAAAAATATTTCCCTTAATGGCTTCATAACAAAGCCCGTAATTACCTACAGGGCCCCCATTTACTTAACGTCTGTCTCTTAATTGACTATAACTTAAGTTTTTACGTGTGCCGTATATGGATTGATTTACGGTGTGGGACCAGTGTCCTTTATAACGTTTGCTTAAATTACGATGCGGAGTTGGCACGGGTAGTTTTTATCCACCCGAAAATTAGAGGTTTGGTTCACACCGAGCGCCCCTAGTCGTTCATTTTTGTCACCAGATACCATACTTAAAGTATTAATTATTTCGCATGTACTCGTAGACCTACAGAGGAAAGATGATTTAAAGTGATGGTAGGAAATATGCACCACTCCACTGACACCAAAATGAAACACCAAAAATGAACTGAAAGAGAAGGTTAGGTTAGGTTAGGTTAAAGAAGGGGAGTGTGATGGTTAAGCATCACTTTTACTCGGAGGCCAAAAGGCCCATTGTGATTCCCTTCATTTATGAGGGTACACGTATAATTAACCTGTCCTATCACGTGGTGGCTGAAACCACCCCGTGCTCTTTATGAATTTTAGAAGATCCGATATATCTGCATTAGCCACATCCGCAATCTCTGTAAAGAATCTTTGGCCTAGCGACGCTAGGCGTCGATTCTGGAGAGCTGGGCAGTGGCGAAGGAGATGTTGGATCGTCTCAGTTTCTTCCTCATCGCCGCAGCTCCGGCAGAGATCGCTGGATCCCTAGTCCCATTTCCGGAGCATTGCTCCAATAGGACAGTGTCCTGTGATCTCTCCGACGAGCATACGGATCGAGTTACGGTCTAGCGCCAAGAGCTTCTTTGTTTTTCCGATATTGAGCTCTGGCCACGATGATCTTGTCGTGTAGCTGGCGTTTCTTGTAAGCCAAGACGAGTTGGCTTCTTTAATGATTGTGTCGTTTATGATCCGGTATAATGCGCTGATCGGTGGTTGCAATGACGTGTCCGCTTCGCTGATATCCAGCGAATTGCCTGGCCAATTCGTCTGCTCTTTCGTTCCCTGCGATTGGGCTGTGGCCCGGGACCCAGCAGAGTTTAACTTTATGGTGTCTGATGGACTTCAGTGAGTCGCGACATTTCATGACAGTCTTTGATCTCGTTATACAGGATTCTATTGACTTCAGTGCAGCCTACGAAGATAGTGATATCCGATGGTGGGATATCGGTTACCTGTAGGGGTTTGTCTGCTTTCTCTATTGCCAGGATTTTTGCTTGAAAAACGCAGCACAGATCAGGGAGTCTGAATGATTCCTGTTTGTGGAGGGTATCAGAGTAGAACCCGGCTCCAGTGCCTGTGTCCATTTTCGATCCGTCGGTGAAGAGAGTGATTTCGTGGTCGTTGATTACAGCGTTTGATAGCCACTCTTCTCTGTCGGGGAAAAGGATTGGTATTCTGAGAGAGAAATCATTTTGGGGGAAAATATAGTCGGTCGTAGCTGCGAGGCTACTAAAACCATGTTTCTTTCATAGGTCGTCTATTATTCTAAGTATGGCGCATGTCCATAGCTGGCTTGCTTCCACAGACAGGACTCCCTTAGTCTGAGAGCGCTCTTTGCAGCGCAGCCTTTTATGAATAGATCCAGGGGGAGGCGATGAAGTATCATGTTCAACCCTGCTTGCGGCGTGCTTCTCATGGCTCCCGTTGTACAAACAGAGGCTGACTTTTGTACTTTTTTGAGCATGTTCATATAGCTTTTCGTGCTGCTAGCAGTCAACCAGACTAGGGCCCCATAAGTTAAAATGGGTCTGATGATTGCTGTGTACATCCATTGAATGATGTACGGTTGCAAGCCCCATATTTTTCCGAAGGTCTTTTTGCATGCATAAAAAGCATTCAATCCTTTTTTCATCCTTTCCTCCAGGTTCCTTTTCCAGGAGAGTTTGGAGTCAAGAATGATGTCTAGATATTTGGCTTCCGCTTTGAGTTTGAGTGGAGTGCTCTCTAACTTTGGGGGAGCAAATATCGGAATTTTCCTTTTCCTGGTGAACAAGACCAGCTCGGTTTTCTGGGGGTTTATTCTCAGACCGTTCTGTCTTGCCCACGAGGAGAGTTCCCTCAACGCAGATTCCATTATTTTACTGATAGTTGGTAGAAATTTACCTTTTATCAAGATAACCAAATCATCCGCGTACGCTATTGTCTTTGTGTCTTTCTCCATAAAGAATTTGAGAAATTTTGTTAACTGTAAAAAGCCATAGTAGGGGGGAGAGAACTCCCCCCTGTGGCGTGCCTCTAGTTGTCACTTTTCTTATAGAGCTGTGTCTACTGTCTGCATTGATAATTCTGTTCTTCAACACATTTTCAATCCAGATTACAATGGATTTGTCTATTTTTATGTCCTCTAGAGCAGTTATTATAGCCTCTGTGTTTACATTGTTGAAGATTGATATCGAAGAAGGCTGCCATTGTAAACTCTTTCAGGTTCAGCGAGCTCTCAATTTCACGGACAACACTATGCAGAGCACTTTCCACTGATCTGCCTTTAAGGTAGGCGTGTTGCGTGTTGCATAAGTTGCGTGAGTTGATGAGTCCTCTGATGTATAGGTCAAGGAGTCTTTCCAAGGTTTTTAACAGAAACGACGAGAGACTAATTGGCCTATAGTCCTTTGCGGTAGTATGGGTTGGTTTACCT
The DNA here is from genome assembly GCA_958301585.1 of Merodon equestris. Classification (NCBI taxonomy): domain Eukaryota; kingdom Metazoa; phylum Arthropoda; class Insecta; order Diptera; family Syrphidae; genus Merodon; species Merodon equestris. The sequence continues at coordinate 73,062,265 of OY284414.1, read as the reverse complement.
GCCTTAGGTATGAAAATTACCTTTATTTCCTTCCACTGTGTTGGGATGTACCCCGCGCGCAGGCAATTGGAAAAAATGCTTACGAGGTGGGGTACGGTGTGGGTCTGTGTTTTTTGAAGCATCGCTAGCAAGATATCGTCCGGCCCCGGAAATTTAAAAGGTTTGAACGAATTTATTGTACATGATACTTTATCCGTTGTGATAATCTTGTTTATTACTTCTTCGGTTGTGTGAAGTTGGATAAGGATTACTGATGGCTTGTGGCGGTACTAACCTGTTGGCAACTAGGTTTGAGAAAAGATTCCAGTCTATCTTCTGAGGGTTTCTGATAGGTTTCGGTTTTTCTTTATTAACGTTAAGGTTGAGGTCAATTATCTCTTCCCTAACCCGGTTGCGAAAGGTTGGTGTATTACCTTTGTTGCATATGTTGAGGTTGGTGGAGATATTTTATTTTATTAATGTCGCTGCTCCCCATTAAGTGTGGTGTCCATTGGCGTCGCAGCCTATCAATAGACACAGTTCGCGTGACTTGGCGTGTCGCACAAGTGCTCGGACTGCGTCTGGAGGTGGGTCCTCCTCATCGTATGGCAAGTATGCGGACGATAGGAGCAAAATTGATTTGTCCTGTTGTTCGTACGTTACCACCGTGAGGTCTCCATTGCTGTATGTACCTAGGAGAAAAATGTTTAAGTATTTCTTGGCGACTATACAGGTTCGTAGCTTACCTTCAGTATGTGGATAGTATAAATTATATACCTTAGACCTTAATCCCTGAATTTTGTTCCTAAGGAGCCAAGGTTTTTGGATTAAGGCTATATCCACATCTAACTGCAGCATGTACATCATCAAGTCGTCGGTGGCTGCTTCGCAGTGGTGTAAATTAATTTGCACCACTAGCAGCCTCCTTTGACTTGTCACGTTCATTGGGGAGCCTTACCTTCAGGGTTCCCAGCCCGAACTTGATGCTGCCAGATCTGCTGCGGATGTGGTCGAGTGACTTTTGGTCAATGGTTACCATGAGATCCTTTCCCACTCCGTTCTTACTCTTGGCTGAAGAAATTATTTTCCAGCTGTGAGTGTCAAGTTCTTTATTCTGCTTGTCAATTAGCTTAAATATAGATTCGTCCTTTTCGGGAACCGGTGGAGGGATCCATATTGAAGCCAACGTGCGAAGCGGAAGCATCGAGCGAGGGATAACCTCGGGTTTAGCGTTCTGCCAGATTTCGCCGCAAATGTCGATTGTGCGCTTTAAGAAGTCTAGGGACCTCTGATTTTCACAACCGACGACTTTGACTCCTTTCTGCCAGCCTGCGCTAACTAAAAGAGAAAGGACAATAGGTCATAATTAAACATAATATGTTACACCGAAGCACAAAGGAAAACATTGTCATTTTGTTGAGATACGAGGGTGGTCCGATAAGTACTTAGCCTACAAAAGAAAGACTAAAATTTTGGAGAAATGGCGATTTATTTTTCAATATAGTCTCCTCTTAGCTCGATACACTCATTCGACTGAAATTTCTGCCCGGTGGATGACTTTTTCAAGTTTGGAAACAAAATCGTCTTTTCTGACGATGGAGCCATTATAAGTGATGATCAGGCGTCCCTACAACGAGCACTTGATGTGTGGGTGGACATTTTTGAGGGACACGGGTATCGTATTAGTTCAAAGAAGACAGAGTATCTGTGCTTCCCGTTCTCTGACCCTCATCAGCCTATTCCAGATATTTACTTGAATGGAAGAGTGCTTCCCAAGTGTGAATGGTTTAAATATCTGGGATCTATGATTAATAAAGAAGCAACTTGTGATGACGACATCAACCATCGCGTAAGCGTAGGGTGAATGAAGTGGCGGGAAAACTCCGCCATCTTCTGTGATCGAAAAATGCCCCCTAAGCTGAAAGGAAGGCTCTACACTTCAGTTGTACGTCCGGCGCTCACATACGGTTCACAATACTGGACAATGCACAAAAAGTATGAGAGCAAATTAACGGCAGCTGAGATGAAGATGCTTCGCATGACAGCGGGAGTAACGAAGCGTGACAGAATTAGAAGTTCAAAGATCCGAGGAAGCCTCCACGTAAAAGAAACCATCACAAGAAAGATAGAGCGCGACCGACTCAGTTGGTATTGCCATGTTCAAAGGAGAGATCCTTTGAACCCCGTCCAAAAGGCGATATCAATCAACATTCCAATTTCAACACGCAAAAAAGGCAGGCCGAAAAACAATTGGTGCAAACAAATGCAAAAACACCAGCATTTGATTGGCCTCAGCGATTAAGTAATCCCAAACCGGGAAGCCTGCCGCTACTTTCTGAGGTCAAACCGGCGGACCCCACAAGCGGACCAGTAGGAATGCAGTTAAGTGGGAAGGTTATGGTCCTACACTTCTGACCATAACGACGCCGGGATAAAAAGGATAAGAAGAAGAAGGAATACGGTGGATGGGGCAGCAGTTCGTATCCCAATTCGACCAATTTGGCCGTGGCGAGGGCGGATGTGTGAGCCGGTGAGTTATCATGGTGGAAGAGCACTTTTTTCTTCGCCAAGTGGGGCCGTTTTTTCTTCAATTCGGCGTCGAATCGGCCCAATAATTTGGCATAGTACAGCCCTGTAACCGTTTTGCCCTTCTCCAGGTAGTCGATGTGGATCACACCTTGTGAATCCCAGAAAACGGTGGCCATCACCTCTCCGGCCGATGGGACAGTCTTCGCCTTCTTCGGAGCACGTTCGGCGGGTGAAGTCCACTGTTTCGACTGTTCCTTGGTCTCTGGTGTATACCAGTGGATCCATGTTTCCCCGAATGTCACGAAACGACGCAGAAACTCCTTCGGATTGCGCTTAAACAGCGTCAAACACTGCTCTGAAGTGGTCTCACAGTTGTGCTTGTTGTCCGGAGTGAGCAAACGCGGCACCCATCGCGCCGACAGCTTTCTCATGCAGGATATGACCCACGTAATCTTTTGAAATGCCTACTGTCTCAGTAGTCTCAGTCTCAGTCTCAGCACCTTCAATCGGCGGTCTGCTAATACAAGATCGTGAATTTTTGTCACGTTATCCTCCGTGGTAGCCGTTTTCGGGGGCACCTGGACGTGGATCATCAAAAACCGACGTGCGAACTAGTTAAACCAATTTTTGATGGTCACCATCGAAAGAGAAGAGTCACTGTACACAGCATCCAAACGCTCTTTGATTTCGCTGCGCGATTTCCCTTCCAAAAACAAAAATCGAATCACCGACCGATATTGCTCTTTTTCCATTTTTTCTAAAATCCGCGGACACTCCCTCTTCCACACGCGGTCAAAACAAAACTACGAGTCCGATCTGGCTGAAATTTCGGCAGTAGCCGTCTACTAGAATGTATTACATGATAGTAGGTTGCTCTTGCGATACTGGCGCCATCTAGCGGTGATGTTAAATACTTATCGGACCACCCTCGTAGAAATGACTGACAATAATGAAAACATCTACGACATCATACACTTATTATAGTGTACGGTCTTTTTTGAACCACCACATCACAAACGAACAATATTCCAGTTCACCAATTGCCAAAGGTACCATAAGAATCTAGACTGCCAGGTGTCATCAAATGATGGAACAGTAAAATGTGCTTTTTATGCAGTGGCAGCCACGCGGCTAACTACGTTGCCTTACAAATAGAGTGCTTTCCTCCGATTCGATAAGGAGTACCCTCACTGTTGGAGAAAAGGCAAATGCTAAATGTCTTGCTAATATCAGATCAGGTACAACTTACATAGTCGGTTGCAATATTTAAAGAAAACTAAATCTGTTGCTAAATTAAAAAAAAAATGTCCTTAGTTTTGATTGTTTCTCTTTCTTTAATCCATAAGGCCTAAAGTCATAGTTTAAGTTGTTTTGCATACTTTAGAGTATCCACTCGGGGCTGGTAAAGTATTTTAAGTTTGTTAGGTTATTTAAGCTAGTTTAAAGCATTTAAGTCTAGTGTAAGATAGTTCTCATAAATATGAAATAAAAATAGGCCTCTGCAATCAGACAACCCAAAAGAAAAATTCCGTGGAACAAACACAACAGACTTCCCAATAGTAGAATAGAAGTTCTACACCAATAACCTACAACAGCAACAAAGACTACCTTGCCTAATAAAAAAACATGATGGAGAACCTAACCAGAACCAATCTTAATGGATTACATGCATAATGAACATATCATCATCATCTGGAATACGAATAGACTACATTAAAATGCGCCAGAATTAAAACCATTCAGAAGGTAGGTACAATTACATTGATGTTCTCATGATATGCACTTTACACCTAAAAGCCTTCTTAAAATATCAGGATATAATATATTCAAAACAAATAACCCCGACGGACCTCGCGTCGTAGTACAGCCATTATAATCGACAACAAAATTAGTTGAATTGAACTTGATCATTATAACTATGAACATAAGCAATCGACTGTAATTTAAAGAGAATACAAAAAAGAAACATAATCCCTCTCAGCCTTATACTGCCCACCTAAGCACATTTTAACAACTCCATAGTATGAAGACAATATCAAATCACTAGGCTTCAGATTCATAGGAGCTGGTGATTTCAGTGCAAATCATACTGACTGGGGATGGGAGGATATCCTACATTAAGGAGAAAAACCTGATGAAGGCATTTCACATCTAACCTACCTACTGGCCTGCCGAGCCAGATAAAATACCTGACTTAATCGACTACAGCATTACCAAAGCGTTGAACTGAAACCATTATAAATCAAATCAAGACTCGAACTCTCATCGAACCACTATCGTATACACCTCATATATTCAACCAAACTACATCCTATAACTAATTCGTTCCAACTCTGTAACGAAAATACTGATTGGAACTCCTTTCGATAGTATACAGCACATCAGACAAAAATAAGAGTTAAAATGCAATCGGAAAATGATATAAAACGAGCTATAGTGTATTTCTATAGCTGATGCAGCAAAGAAAACAGCGTCAAACAGACCGAAGAGAAACAACTACGTCACCCAACACACAGATAGAAGAAAATATAGATAGTTTGCTTAGAAAACGATGGCAGATTACTAGACTAGAAAGTTACAAAAAAATGTTAAGCAAAACTCAAGCTAATCAAAAACAGCCCATTTAATGGCTATCTTAAAAACTTCACCTCAACTCCTGAGACTATTCACTTTGGAAAGCTACTGAAAAACTTAAAAACAAAATAAAACACCAGACTCCTATACAGAATTCAAAGGTATCTTGGGCCAGGACTAATCAAGACAAAGCCGACATTTTTGCTTAGCATTTTAAAGAAGTATTCACCAACCAAAGAGACAATGTAGCTGTGTAACCTCAGAAGTTAGCCCCATCAACCAATAATACAATGATAAAAAAACAACAATAAATGAAGTACACAATTCTAAAGGATATGACTACATTGGCAAGCCATGAAATACATAAGACATGTGCATTTCCAAAAATTTGAAAAGTTGCGCAGATCTTCAATTCCGAAACCCGGTAAAGACGCACGAATTACCTCATCCTACCTACCAATGAACTTAATTCCCACATTGGGGAACATATTCGAAAAATTTCTTTATGAATTGTAAGTTATTTATATAGTAGTCGAAAGGCATAGGTTAAAATTATACAGTTTGTTTTAGAGTGTCCGCCTAGGGCCAGTAAGATTCCTAAATTTGTAAGGATAGTTAAGCTAGTTTTAAGCATTTTTGTCTAGGATAAGATAGATCTAAGAAACTATAAATAAAAATGAATTTACAATACAAAAATAATAGAATTATACCTAATCATCGATTTAACTTCCGCAGAGAAGACTCAACAACTCTACAAATGCATAGAGGTGTTTCTAGACATAGCAAGGGCATTCGACAAAGTCTGCCAACAAGGACTGATATATAAACCCCAAGACCTACTTCCACCGGACTACCAATTGGCTTTTATGGTAGATTATAATGAAACATTTAAATCTAGTTGAAACGAAGGCAGGAGTACCTTAAAGGACCTCTTTCGGGACTACTATTATATGTCGTCTATATTGATGACATCCCTACACCAAGATAATCCCAACCATGATGGCGACCTTTTCTGACAATACGATACTTTTAATATCCGGTTACAATCTGAAAACGATTGTACTTAATGTCTTCTAAATGGCAATACAATTATTTGACAACTAGAGCATACAATTTATGGTTTACAGAAATGGTATACAGATGGATTGAAATCTGGAAACAAGGTAGGGGCTGGTGTAATAGGACCAAAATGTAGCCGACATATATTCTCCTATGCAATGAGTGAACTATTTGCATTCAATGAAGCAGCACATATCATCAGCGACAGGAGGCTCACTAACACGGAAATAACTACAACAAACTGGCTGTAAATAACAGACTTAAGCTGATCTTAGTGCCAGGTCATGAAAACAACCAAGGCAATGAAAAGGCTGACGAACAAGCTAAGGTAGGTGCTCAGCTACGTTTTACGGGGCCATCCCCCTTTTATGGTTTTGACAATTCAGACATAAACTTACACTTACACAAATAGATCATTTAACAAAAAAAAAATAAACAATTCTAGATCAGACTGGAGGGCATTAAACACTTAAGAACGTTATTGGAATAGAATCACAATCCCAAATTTGCCAAAGAGGCTCTAGAACTAAATAAAGCTGACCTAAGAGTGTTATGTGAGGCACTAATAGGATACGGGGCATACAACTTCCACCTTTACAAAATGGGCCTCAGCACAGAAATCTGTGGGCGATCAGAGAAGGCTAAGGAAACTATGGAACACATACTGACCGTCTGCGAAAAAGGATTCAAAATGAAAAACAACACAACCATAACAGGGAAAGACTTTCAGGAAATAACATCTATAGAAGTGTCAAATTTTTGAAGGTAGCACTCATATCGTAGACTAAAGAAGGGGCTACAATAGATCTTAATGGTAGCAGTAATAGTGTAAGTGTGACGCACCCCGAGTTCTTCAATTCAATTCAAGAGGAAATTTTTGGAGGTTGGGAGCTTCGTCATGCTTGTATGAATCTGAAAACTGATTGTGTGAGCGAAATAACGAAGCCCATTCGCCCCAATATGAAACAAAACACACGAGGGTTAGCCAACCTGATTATATGCAAGACTACTATTAAGCAGCTTAGGGTATGTCGAGTTTTAAAATAAGAAAACAAAATGCGTTGCTGAATGAACGTTTTTTAAATAAAGATGTCCTAGATTTTGAATGAGCTGTCAAAAATACGGACACACCAAGAACTTCTGCACGCTGGAACCAACCTGTGTAAAGTGTGCAGGCAAACACAGGACGACGTCCGAATGCGCATTAAGGCCCGACTCATGCAGTATAAAATGCGCACTCTGCGGCGAAGCTCACACTGCAAACTATAAAGGCTGTGAAGTCTACAAAACTCTCTCTGAAAGTACAAAGATTCCCGTCGCTCAGAAAAAAGACAATAGAAGACTTAGAGATTACTACTGAAGACAAAAACCATAACGCAAATAATTCCAAGACCACCTCCACCTCAACTAATCCAGTGTTAACATTCGCTGACGTCACTAAAAACATTCCCATCCAGGAAGCGCCCAACAATATTCCGACTACAAACAACAAACAAAAAGGCTTGCCAAATTCTTCAGACGACCTATCCAAATCAAACAAATGATGAACATTTTAACCTTATTAATGACTAAACTAAACAATGGACAGTTATACATATCTAAAAATAGTCATATGGAATTCAATGGACTTATCCAACATGCACAGGAATTAGAACAATTCATCAAAAACAACTTGATCGACATCCTCCTAATATCAGAGACACACTTCACAAATAAAAGCTTCCTAAATATCCCCAAATACAAAATTGTCCACACAAACCACCCCAGCGGACGTGCTCACGGTGGTGCAGCAATCATAATCAGACAAGAAATTAAATGCTATGAAATTGAAGGATACAAAAAAGAATATTCAAATCCATGATACGCAAGGATCGCTTGTCATGTCTTCATTATATTGCCCGCCTAAACATACAATTAGCACCCTGGAGTATGGAGAATTCTTAAAGAATATAGGACCACGCTTCATCGCAGGAGGTGACTTCAACGCAAAGAATACGGTTTGGGGCTCAAGACTGACCAACAAAAAGGGAAGTAACCTTATGGAAGCATTGACTAGCTACAATTGCAAGTTTCTTAGCACTGGAGAACCTACATACTGGCCTACGGACCCCAAGAAGAAACCATACCTTATAGATTTTTGTATCACTAAGCAATTCAACTTAAACCTACTCACAATAAAATCTTGTCTTGACCTGTCCTCTGACCACTCACCTATACTAATTGGATACCACCAAAAAGCCCAATTGAACGAAACTATACCGCACGTAACAAACCACAAGACAGACTGGAATGCGTATAGCCAATTAATTGACAAACAATTTGATATTAAAATCCCACTAAAATCTACCGAGAACCTAGAGAGCGCAATAATACACTTCAACGACTTGCTCTACCTTGCTGCACTGAAATCGACACCTACACTGAAGCAATTAAGAACTATGCACCCACGCCAAACTTTATTAGACAAAAAATAAAAGATAAACGCAAACTAAGAAAAATTTGGCAAACAACCAGATCATCACTTGACAAAGCTAAACTCAATAAATCGACGAAAGAACTAAAAGCAATCCTGAAGGAAGACAAAAATCGCAAACTAAATAAATCGACGAAAGAACTAAAAGCAATCCTGAAGGAAGACAAAAATCGCAAACTAAATAAATATAAATAACCGCGAACGAAATAAAACTCTATCTAAAAGATAGACTCAACCTAAGAAAAGCCGCCGGATATGACATGATCACTGGAAAGCTACTAAAACAACTTCCTAACAAAGGCATCGTATATCTCAGACAAAATTTTTGAAAATTTGTTACTTGACCGTATTGACATAGTTGTAAGACAAAAAAATCTCATACCGAACCACCAATTTGGATTTCTGTAAAAGCACTCGACAGTTCGCTTCACAGGTTCACCGAGTTAGCAACAAAATACTAAACGATCTGGACAAAAAAAGGTTTTGTGTGGCAGTTTACCTAGACGTTGCGAAGCCTTTCGATAGTGTTTGGCACAAATGACTCTTATTTAAACTTAATAAAATGTTACAAGACTACCTAGCAATAATCAAATTTTTTTTAGAGGACAGGCACTTCTATGTGCCATACAATGACGAATGCTCCGAACTATGCAAAATAGACGCAGGTGTCCCTCAAGGAAGTATTTTAGGACCAACGCTCTATCTTCTCTACACATCCGAGGCCAACTAACTCCATGCTAGCTATGTTTCGCAGACGACACAGTTATTCTATCCTCCAACAAATGCATTAAATTTCTTACACAAGAAGCTAACTTAGCCCTAGATAGAACAGCCGCCTGGTTCCGCAAATGGGGAATCAAGATAAACGAGAACAAAGCCGTACAAGTCATATACACGACAAAAAGAAACTTTGATCCACAAAGCATCAAACTAAACAACAACGAAATTACCATCGACAATGCTGCAAAGTACCTGGGAATAATTATAGACAATAAACTGACATGGAAACCGCATATAATATTCAAACGAAACGTCATCAAAAATAAATTCAGGCAGTTATACTGGCTTCTTGGAAAAAACTCCAAGCTATCCACAGAAAACAAACTAATATAAACTAATATATAAGACAATAATAACACCCATATGGACTTACGGGATCCAAATTTGGGGCGCTACCTGCATGACAAACTTAAACATTATTCAACGACTACAAACAAAAATCCTACGAACGATTATCAATGCACCGTGGTACATTACCAACGAAGACCTGCAGCGCGATCTCAACATTCAATTCAATCAATTCAATTTCAATTTCAATTTTATTGTATTCGAAATGCAGGTTGTTTACATTCGTTTATCTGCAAAGCCGGAAGGGCTTGTCTGCAGAAGACTAGTTACAAACATAGTTCATTGATTCCAGAACCTCGGGACTTCGTAGAACAGCTGCTGTCGTCTTCTCGTGTTTACCGTCTGCTGTGTCTGTATTCTGTATGTGTTATAGTTGCCGAAGTTTGCCAGGATTTCCAAACATAACCACCGTTAAAGACGAAATCAAAAAAATAAGCAGAAAACATCAAATCTCGCTATGTTACCACTCGAACAACGAATTACGAAATCTACCAGAACAGGAAATCTACGCAAGTAGACGATTAAAAAGACGCAAGCCAGTGCACCTTCAAATTTAAAAGAAAGAAAGCCAACTACCATATGTATGTATGATAATTAATAATGTTAAACAACTCTTTCCGTTCAACCTGAATTTGTAAGGCATTGGCTACAAATATCATTGTATCCCCATCTGTATCTCAGTTAACACCATCGACCAAGGCCAGGGGCAAAGGTCGATACCCCGTACTAACGGGACTTGATGAATCAGCATTTTGTACGGTTCTTTCTACTTTGTGTGTTCCATCATTGCATCAGCCAATACACGCATGCTAACGAAGCATGCACACATTCCCGATCAGGTAACAGCACTCGAGGAATATGCACCGAATATGATCATAGGAACTATGCACCGAACATGATCATGGGAACTGCGGATTTGCGACGGGAACACCTGAGTCAGCATGGGGACGAGACTGGAGCGAGGCAATGAGCACAAGCGACGAACTGGGAAGTGGCAGTCTTGTGACGAACGTGAACATAATTGCTCGTAATAAAGTTTATAACGATTCCGAACTTAGCGTTTCATTTTGTAAGTCGAACAGTTGGGCCAGCCTCATGGCTGGCGTTCGCGGTTTTTTTTGCATTCCCCTTCAGGGAATCCTTTAACTATCTCTGATAAGAATTACTAGGTGTCATCCAGACAGATGTAATGTATATTTGGGAAATAAACCACAAAAAAAAAAAAAATATTTTGAATTATAGTTATAGTAAAACAAAATAGGTTCAAGCGAAAAGGCGTTATTAATTTAAAAATATAGTTAACTTAGGGTGGGTAAGACACATCAAATATTAAATTATTTTTAAGGTAGATTTTAACATTTTTATCTAGGAAATAAGAACAGAATTAAAACAATAAAAATAAATTTCAAAGAGCATAAAATAATAAAAATTAAAAATGCTTATAGATTCTATTTTAGTCGAAAAAATTATGTTAATTTAAGTTAAGGACTTATTAAGTCCCATTTATGATAACTAAGTTATATTTAAATACTTCAATAATAATAGAAACCAAATAGAAAACAAAAGGTATACAAAAATCACGGCCCCTCTTTTTGTGTGGATCGGGTTCGTATTATGGTTTTACCTTCACCTGCACTAATCGTAATTCGTAATTCGAATATAGCAATGTCAGAAAACCTTTCTGAAATAATTTATAGACATCAATGAAAATTCAAATCAATCTTTACTATCCTTTACTATAGTTTGGCTATTTACCACAGCACAAGGTGAGCACACAGCTCATTTTTTATCCATGACTCAAATCTGAGTTCTGCATTGTTAATGCAATTACGAAATAAACGGATTAATTCCACATCATATATTCACCAAAGCTAACTCAGATGCACTTGACTGCAACGCATTCGCCCGTACAGACTTCCCATACACGCCCGCAGCCAAAGAGAAAGGGAAAGTTATCTGTCCGCAATTATAACCCTTGTCTACCAAACTGGTAAACTTTATTCGGTTAAATGCAGAGCATGACCAACCAACTACAAATGCACACTAACCACTGCCTGACTGTGTTTGGTTGTCCTGTTGCTCTGGGTGGATACGGGAAATCCTGCAGCAGGGAAACAAGACTAAAGGATCTAACAACTTATCATTTCACTTCAATTATTTTCGTGAAGCGACTGTAAATAATTGAAATACAAGTGTTCTGCCCTCCACCTGCTGCTATACCCGTATAGAACATAACTCCTCCGGTAGCTTGGTGACCCACAAGCTAAACAGACAACCAACACCGATAACTATTTCGGTGATAACAAAGTCACCACCAGGGCCATGAACAACGCAAATATTCAACTTACAACTTTCAAGTTTTATAACAAAATTGCAACGCAGTTAAGTGGGGAATAATTCAAACCGAAGAGTGGGGATTAATTCATCGTGATTAAAGCTGCGACCGCCTCTGAGGTGATAAACTTTTTATTTCAGCCCAATATTTACTTCTGACTGTTTTCATGTTCCAACTCTCGAGATAATTTCACCCGCTTCGGAAATTTGTTGCTTGTTTTATGGTTATTTATGACATTCCAGTTTTCACTTCTCCGCAGTGTTGAACCGAAATGCTTCCCACCCATTTTGCCGCCTGCGTCGTAATAAATTATTGACCGTAATAAATGATTGTAAAGCATCAAACCGGACGGAAGGAGCGTTCGATTGGATCGAACGCAGGGATATTTGAGGATTTATCGACATCTATGCGGACACAGATACGTGCCGGTTATTAAACCGCTTTAGAAGAGCATCTAACCTGATTTGATCCCGTTCTTTTTTTTTTCGGAGCAGAAAATATTTAAAAATGTATATTCGATTGGGCAGAAAGCCAATTCGTTTCTGCCGGTAGGGATATACCGTAACAAACTGACGTTGTTTTTTGTTCACCTTCATTTCAGCGGATCCAGAGCCATTAGGGACAAATGATTAGGTTTATGGTATCGAGGTGTTTTCGAATTCCAGTCAAACAAAAGGGTCATTTGGCATTCGTGACCTCAAAATTGCGACAACAGACACTTTCCCAATCGTATCAGTTTTTATTCGTAAAGATTACTGAATGGCACTTGATTGATGGAGCGAATGCGGAAAGGACAGCTAGGAGCAGTGTACGTATCTAAATGACTATAACTGGGGGAGTCAGGTACTTAAAACTGTCTGAATATCGTTCTCTTTTTATGATTCATAAAGAATTGGTTCAAATGACAGTGAGAATGAAAATCCAAATGGCAATTCAACATTGAGCGTAGGAGCAGGCGTGCAGGTTTATTCTGCTCATCGCTGTCGATTTGACGTTGTGCTCATCTGGATTAATTCCGACGAATCAAGGGGTCGGTTAGTGAAATGTCCTGAAAACAGGGCGAAATAAATGGTTCGGAGGCAACACTATTGCCATGAAACAATTTATCAGCATTGAAGATATTTTTGTAGCAGGATTTAGCTTAGCTATTAATTACTCAACGGCATAGATTGGTGCTTTTATAATCATTATTCCGGAATGTATTTTATATGGCTAGCCTTAAAACATCTTTATTCTTCACTTTGTTATTCATTGCAGAGGAGCTTCGACACGTGATTGAATTCCGGCAACAGCAAGTTATCAACATTACTATTTCTGGTGTTTCATCCCAGTAGGGTACTGATTCCAGTGCTCCGTGCAGGGACGGGTTAAGAATATCCCTGCAGCGATACCTCTCGCTTGTCGTCAAAGGCGACTAAAACAAAGGTAAACAAAAATCACATCTAGGCAATTTAGAAAACACCAAGGTGAGCCTAGGGACACATATACCACCATTAAACTGCCCCACAAGTGTACATGCAAATCAGTGGGTTGACACGACTGGAGATCACCGGTGTTGTAAGAGTAAGATCAAACAAAAAAAAAATCTGGAGCATGCCTGTGTCACAAAAAAAAAAAAAAAAAAGCAGGCCGAAAAACAATTGGTGCAAACAAATGCAAAAACACCAGCATTTGATTGGCCTCAGCGATTAAGTAATCCCAAACCGGGAAGCCTGCCGCTACTTTCTGAGGTCAAACCGGCGGACCCCACAAGCGGACCAGTAGGAATGCAGTTAAGTGGGAAGGTTATGGTCCTACACTTCTGACCATAACAACGCCGGAAAAAAGGAAAAGAAGAAGAAGAAGAAGGGTACTGATTTCAGTAATATGCTTTATTACTTAACTATTTATATTATACACATTTAATCACCCTTCCGGGGAATCGCTGTAGGTTTTTAGGTTAGAAATGAATGTCTTTCTCCAGATAATGCTTCATTCTCATTGTAGTTTTCACAATGTCTCTAGCCTCTTAACCCTCGGACTGACAACCCTCGGTTTTCACATTCGTAACACATGAGGTCCGGTCAGAGCCCAATGCATTTGTACGTGTTTATATTGGAATAGATTTTTTTTCGTCCTAATTTTTGTGCAGATTGATAGCTGATCAAATTTTAGGAAGCTACATGAAATTCCAAGTCGCTAGCTCAATTATAAACATGTTTTAATTACAACAAAAATCAAAAGGGGTCCAGCCAGACTCATGCGTCAGTCCGAGGGTTAATATTAAAAACTTCTTCACCGTATTATGAATAAAGCCTTAGGCCCTAATGTGGTTGAAAATATTATATGAAGTTCAGGTTTCTCCAATTCTGCTTTCAAATAACTTTCCCTATCGCATCATATCCAAATATTTTTGAATACAAAAGTAGTCAGTCACCAACTGGTTAAGATAGGAATCGACACCACCATAGGGCCGACATCGACACCACCTTCTGATTAACCCTAGAAAGATAATCTACGTCTGCGAGACGTTTGGCGCGCAAAAAAAAACCGTAATATCCCTTTGGCTGCAAACCGCATCGGGTTAGTTACTTAAACTAACTCAGTCGGCAGTCTGAGCTTATCCGTTATAACTATGTCGTACGTTTGGGAGACGTATGATTATCTTTTATGTATTGTAACTTTTGCGAGATATTTGAAGAAACCGTTTTTGTATTATTTACAGATACGTTTTATTATTTTTGGTAATTGTTATCATTTTATCGCCATGACAAACCAAGAAATGTTGAGTTATAGTGAAATAGGAGATTTGTTGATAGAAAATGAAGAGGTTAAATCGTCAGAATGTGAAAGTGATTGTGAGGACTGCTTCTTAGAGGCCAACGTGCAGAGTTGCACTGAAGACGAATTTATTGACGAAGCTGAGAATGGAGAATGTACCGGACAGCTCTGGTGAAGAACAATCTGCGTTAGAAGGAAAATCCCCCCTTCTTCCAACTGGTCTCTGCGAAGTCCATTCCATTCAAATTTTCTGATTATACCCATGCTGCCATTGACTAATCCTTCCGAAACCTTCAAATTCATTCGCAACATGACTCTAGCACCGACTCCGATTTTTATAGAATTTAGTAAACCTACCGTACAGTTTGGATCTTGGGGAATGGAAGCAACATTGGGTTTTTGACCATAAGTGGAAGGTTCCTTGGATTCGTCGTGAGCATTCAACGTATAAACTTTAACTGTTTTGGCGATTAATTCCACCATTTTATCATTATAGTCATTCACTAGTTTGACTGTGGGAAAAATACGTACAGCTTCTCCATCGGCAAAATCATCAATCAACGGAATGCGACTTCTTTCAAGTAAAATCTCGTATTGCTCTATACTCAATTCACCTACCCGGAGGTCACGTTGGCCTTTAACTCACAAAGTCTAAAATAATGACATAACTGTGGCTCTTCTTGAATGGTTTTTCCATTAACAAGACGCGCTGCTACTCCTGTTGGTGCATTAACTTCAAGAAAAGTTGCATTTATTAATTGGTCTGTTGTTGGAGAATAACATCGACGAATGTTATGTACTATTGTCTTCAGCACGAAGGACTTTCCGCTGCCAGCGCATCCTGTTAAAAATAATTTTAAGGGAATGCTTGTGCCAGACTGATTTGTTATTACTTCATGTCGAATACGTTTTGTCACTTCATCAAATAATTTTCTCTGCTCAGTATTCATACTGCTGACCATGCCCTGAAACTCTTCGTCGGTGATATTGACACTCACTTCTTCCCCAACTTCTTCTACTTCGATATCAACATTGGCTATTCTAGGATCGTATCCATCCACGATGGCCCCTATGTCCTGGTTTTCTGCATTTACGTCTTGCTCATTGGCAGCCATTACATTGTGCAGGTTCGGCTAGTGCTAACACTTGGCCAATAACCTGCTGGAGCTCGCGTTCTATGTATTGAAATCGCTCAATAGAATCGCCTTGCAATGGACGTAAGCGATCTCGTTGCGCCATAAAAGCTTCTTCAAATGTTTCATAACTCGCCAGCAAACTTCTTTCATCTCTAAACGGTACGTGGGCAACAAGATAGCTATAGAAATAGCCTTCTCTATCTCCCATTTGCGAGTTCTCAAAACTGCATTCCTTCTCCGCTTTTACATGATATTACCGTTTTGCAGTCTTATTATCGTTTGTCCAGTATCAGTGCCCTCTTCCTGTTCATCGTAAGCTTCCACATCACCGTCTTCTTCTTCATAAATGGATCTAGTTGTGTGTTCATAATTAACGGCAAATTCAGCCAAACTGAAGTGCTCTAAAAAAATTATTTTTTTACTTTTTGGAGTTTTTTTTTTGTGTCGGGGGTTACTTAAAATTTTTAATTTTATTTTTTTTCAAATTATTTATAACAGATGAAATAGTAAATGAAAAAATGATATGGACAAACACAGAAATTTCTCTCAAACGAAAGCAAAAAAAAGATAAAGAAAAAGAAACTGGAAATGAGCCTACGTAGTGCTGCTTTTAGGGACACCAATGGAATTTAAATTCGTGCGTTAATTGGGATCCTAACATTAACCGCTGCTACGAAAGATAATCACCTTTCAACGTAAGAACTTTTTAATAGCTCTTTTCGGGAACGCGTTATGTAGCCGTTATGAGTCGTGACAGAAGTCATTGAACTTGCAACATGGCTTTAAATCGGTTTCATGAAAAAATGTTCACATATAAAATCCTAGCCATCTTGTATAGAACCCCGTGTGCTGTAAATAATTGGACAAAGGTTTGGCGGGTCGCGCTCAATGAAACCAAATCTGTCCAGGTTAACTTTACCTATAGAAAAATAAATAACTTACCAGTTTTTATAAACGCTTTTTTCCGTTCGCAAGCGAGGCGAAGTATCTCGGAATGACACTTGGTGCGAAATTAAACGTTAAGAAAAAACGAGTAGAGCTGGAACATAGATATCGGGAAATGTACTGGCTATTAGGAAAGTATTCCAAGCTTAGTATTTATAACAAAATGTATATCAGCAAGTGCTAAAACCTATATGGACTTATGGTATACAACTATGGGGTTGTACCAAAAAAAGTAATGCTGAGATCCTGCAAACTTATCAAAGCAAAGTATTACGGGCGATTGTTAATGCGGCGTGGTATTTGCGAAATGGCGATATCCATAGAGATCTCGGAATCGTAACAATCGATAACGCAGTTGGAGATTTTGCTCGTAGACATAAACAACGACTAGAGGAACATGTTAACAACGCTGTACTTCCAATCTTAGAAGAAGATAATTTATTACGCCGTCTACAAGGAACCAAACCATCGCTGGAAGGTGACCTGCCACATTTTAATTTATGTATATATTTTTCTGATTATGTATGTATGTCTTTTTCTGATTTGAATAAAAAACTGCTGGATGAGTGCAAGAACTCAGTTGTAGTCTATACATTAAAATACGTCTGAAGGGAGGTGTTTTTAGTGAGTAAGAATCTCAGACGCGCTGTCGATTCTCATAGTGTCTTTTGAAGATTTTCACCTACCCTCGTAAAAAAAAAACAAAAAAAAAAAATCTTTTGAAGAAGGACTTCCCATTTTAACGTTTCCAAGTACGTTTTGACCTCTTTTGCAACATGGAGTCGAGCGTTATCGTGCTGCAAAATCACTTTATCGTGCCTCTCGCTATATTGCGGCCGTTTGTCTTTTAATGCTCTGCTCAGACGCATTAATTGCGTTCGATAACGAGCACCTGTGATTGTTTCACTTGATTTTAGCACCTCATAGTACACGACGCCGAGCAGGTCCCACCAAATGCAGAGTATGATCTCGGAGCCATTTATATTCGGTTTTGCCGTCGACGAGGAAGCATGGCCGGGATATCCTCATGCTTTTTTTGCGTTTAGCATTATCGTAATGAACCCATTTTTTGCCTCTGAAGCAACTGTTCACAAACACACAAACGCCGTTCAACGTCTCTTGGTTTCAAATCATACGGGACCCAAGTTCCTTTTTTCTGAATCATGCCCATGGCCTTGAGACGTTCCGAAATGGCTTACTGTGTCACTTCTTGAGTTGCAATGTCTCCAATTCTGCATCTTCGAAAACTTTCTCTCTTCCACCACTATGCCGGTCTTCGACGTTAAAATCATTGTTCTTGAAGCGTTGAAACCACTCACGACACGTTCTTTCATTAATAGCGTCCTCTCCATACGTATCTGAGAGCATTCGATGAGACTCAGCCGTTGTTTTCTTCATATTGAAACCAAACTGTAACACCCCCCGCAAATGACGAGAATTTGGCTCGTAAACTGACATTTTCAATCGAGAACAACTTTATGATGCAGACACAAATCGACTAATGTTTGAATGGTGTTCTGTTGACCGAGGTCCAAGCCAACTGCCTGACGTCTGCGATCTGTTTTTTTTCGACCGCTACTTACCGTTATCGCCACATATCGGCAAACGGCGGAAGCAAAGTTGTACACCTTATATGATACGAATATTAAGTGAACGGAAAAAAAAAGTTTTCGATCACGATTTAACTGACTTCAATCCAAAAGCAAATTTTTCGTTAATTCCTATCGAGCACGTTTCCAATTACGCGTAGTATGATAACCAAATTTATAAATAAACGTTTTATTTTAAAAATTTAGCTTCAACTTTGTATCCACAATTTACCCTGAATTCGAAACCACATGACGATAGGCAACATCATAATAAACCTACATGCATGTGTAAAAGCGTTTCACCTAAAAAATGTTGTTCTATGAAATAAGATAAAATACAGTGCTTGATCAAGTGAGTGTTAATCGCAAATCCTCCCATTTCGATGAAGAGTTACTCGTTATTATAATTACAAATTGGTGTAGCGTGAACTTTTTATCTTAAAGTACATATCTAATAAAAGATACCCTAAAACGTACAACCCTGCGAGCAAACATACATAGATAGAAATAAGTTTGCTTAGGAAGTGAGCACGTCCTTTTTGGCAGTTAATTTATCATTATTAAGCGGCAAATTACCCAAAATCTAGTTCATTTCCATCGTCATTGAAGTCGAAAAATAATTCCTGGAAAATCCCCAAATCATTGCACGCAAATCAGTTCCGTTGGTATTGTTCCTCTACACAATACAAACAAAACAAGGCTCATTCCCTCTCAATTGTTATGATTATTTCCCGTCTTCATTCCTAAACCGCTAAACATTGTCTGACGGCTAATAGCAATCATTCATCTAAGAACTCTAAGCTCCTGAGCTCCCTTCGACGAAAACCCAGCATCAGCATTACGTCTAATAGCACCGCATTTAGGAAAGTATTTTCTCAATTTGTTTCCACGTGCTTAGAAAATCCTTCAAGCAAACCACCGAATCAGCCCAGCCCACCAGCTCTTTAGATGGTTCCCTCAGCGTTGCGAGGCTAACAACGACGACAGAGAACATTCAAGAAACACAAATTAAATAACCGAAAATATTCAATTGAAATATAACGTTCTGTTTACTTACCCACAAAAATTACATGTTACTTAGTTGTTGGAGGAAGTCCATAATCATCTCCTTCTGTCAGTCGTACCATCCATCCCACGTCATTCTGGCATCGACATAGCGTTAGAGCACGTTGTACGTTGATGTCAACATTCAGCCGTTTCTCACTCATTCAAAATTCATGCTCATGAAATCAGAATGCCCCTGCCTCCTTGTTGGATGATGATAGATTTCGCATCCTCTCATCTTTGAGTTCCTCCTTTTTCCTCCACATTTCTTGATATTCCTCAGTCTGTCATCATTAGGAATGATAACGCATGAGCTGTATCGTAGTTGAAAAGCATTTTTCTGTTTCCCGAAAGATGAATTGTATCCTCTTAAGATATTGCTGGCCTTCGCAGGAATACCAGGGAAAGGATTTTTGTTAGTTATTTTCTTGTCTTAATGGCGCACTGGACACTAGAAAGCCGTCGTTGTTAGAGGCTCAAGAGTTCATCAGTTTGGTATTCTCTCTTTAAATATTTAAGGCGGTTTAAGTCACATGAAGTTATGGAGATGGAAGTCTAATTCCAAAAACAAATTTGAACACAGATAATACTGTGCAGAGTTCCAGGACATGCCATGCCAGGACAGGACATTTTTATCCTTGTACTTATATTCATTATACAGACTGGCATATCCCGTTTTCGTGTAATTCATGAAAAGGTAAATTAGCCGTAAAGATAGATACATGACCGTATCGTGCTGTTCTCATGCTCATTTATGGAATAAATAGGATAATAGAGCACATGACAGACACATGTAACTTCACATGCATATGTGTTTGTGTGGGGTCCTTGGAGCTGTGCGGCTAAGTGCCACGTTCCAATCCACTCCATTCATCATTGAAAGCGTGCTTACCTGTTCGCTGCTTGCTGTGCTGTTTTGTACGGAAGAAAAATGATCTAGCTACGTGAGGAGATTTTATCCTGCTTTTCTCCTTTCATTTTTTTCGATTTTCCCATTTTCCTTTCATCTTTTACTGGCAATTAATATACACACAGTACTCGAAAAAAAAAGTTTGTATAAAGATTTATGCACATACAGGATTTTGGAGTGCGGTTGGTGTAGCGCTGGCAAACTATGTGGTCTTTAAAGTGTTGATAAGGGAGCTATTAAAGCTACAGGTGCAGTTGTATAGATAGAGACGACCGTGAAGTGTTCTCTCCATCGTTCGTGTTTTATGAACTTTACTTAATTTTACTTTAGCTTGTTTTGTAGTTCCTGCTGAGCTGTCTACGTATGATATATTGAGCTAGAATTGTTTCCAAACCTTTATGCTTGACAGCGTGTTTTAGTGCTGCCACAAGAAGAGGTTATTTGTCTTCTTTTTATCGATCACCCTAAGTCCTCTAAGAGAACTTTTTTACATGTGAAGAAAGACACTTAAAAGTTCGTTTATTGGATTAAGAAAGTGTAGTGTTGCTTAATTTTCCCTTGATTAAGACGCAATATAACATACTCGTATGGATCTATTTGCGATTTAATTTTATACTTTTGACTTGGGCAAATCTATACAAAGGACCGAAGGGGCTAGGAACTTTTTATCAAGCCTCTGCCAATCTATTTTTGCCACAACATTAACGAAAGTTTCACTGAAAGCTTACCTCGTGTAATGCTATCTCTGGAAACATTTATCTCCATTTGAAGAATACCAGATTTCTTCAAACCCAAGAGTAACTCTTATCCGTTTGATATGTTTCATCAACGATTTGTGCTCATTGTCACGACAGAGTTTCGTGGTGGTGAGATCCATAAATTGCATTCTAGTGCTCTGAAAATGTACATATGATTTTAAAAAGTAAAACAAATGCACTTGTTGAAGGATCGTTGAAATATTTATACAGTCTCTTTAAATACGTTCGGACTTATATCGAGGTAGAATATTGTAATAGCCTTTCACTTAATATTGCGGTTTTCTTAGGACCTTAATCAGTATTGTTCGATTCCTTCCATCTTCCAAAATAAATTCGATCGTTTTTAAAAGAAACCTTAAAAAGGACTTTAATGAGGGCCACTTTTTGGTATTATGATATTTTGCAATGATCGAACCCCGATTATAAATAAAAAGTGTATAAACCTATAATATATGTATAGTGTACACCATAACATTAATTAAACGATGAATTGCAGAAGATCCGTGGTCCATGCTATACCTAAACGGAATAAGCCCTGCTAATCTCCGATCGATAAGTTTGCCTCCGAATCTTAGCACTTGGAAAGAGTACAGAACAGAACTCATCAAATGGGTTGAGAAAAAGAGAATAATACCGGGCAGCAATTTTGTTTTTAAGGCAGTGAAATAAGACAAAAAATCAATGTAGAGGTGCTTGTCAACTTTGAAATGGCCTTCGACACCATATGGTTAAGCTCACCAGGCTTGCCTTCTCTATATAATTTATGTAATGACTATGGGAAAGAAGTTTGTTTTTAAAAGTGACAACGTTACTTTAAAAATGGTTAACAACATTCGTCAATAATATTTTAGGTCATGATTCTTGGATGTATTCCAAGAAAAATCGTTCTACAGTAAAGGTTTATCTCCAACTTTCATATCATTTATCGGAAATTTAAGAAAAGGGTTGAATTGAATTGAAGAACTCGGGGTGTGTCACCTGAAGACACTAATACTGCGACCGTAAAAATCTATTGTATCCCCTTTAAAAAAATTATTCTTCTCTCGATGGAATTTCTTGGAAGTCTTTCCCTGTTATTGTTGTGTCACTTTTCATTTTGAATCTTTCTCGGGCAAGGTTTGGGCAGGTATGTATGTTCCATAGTTTCCTTGGCCTAGGAGGTGGTATTTGCATACGTGTCCGTGTCCTGTTAGTACCTCCCATAGTACCATTAGGTCGACTTTATTTAGGTCTAGAGCTTCTTTGGCCCGTTTGGGATTGTGGTTCGCTTCCATGAACGTTTTTGAGTATTTAATACCCTGCTGTCTGTTCCAGAATTGTTTTTTTTTTTTTTATGATCCATTTGTGTAAGTATAGGTTTATGTCTGAATTGCCAAACCATAAAGGGAGAATGGCCCCGTAAAAGGTATTTGAGCACCTTTCTTGGCTTGCATTCCAGCCTTTTCATTGCCTTCATGGCTTAGCACACAGATCCACTTTAATCTGGTGTTTACAACCAGTTTGTTTAGTGTAGTCGTATAATGACATTCCCACACGGCTTTGGTGCTGAAGGTGTACCTGAAGGTGTACTGAAGGTGCGCTTTAAGAACCGCTTGGCTGTCTGAGAATATAGTTATCCTTGTGTTAGTGCGTCTCCTGTCGCTGATGCTATGTACTGCTTGATTGATTGCAAATAGTCGTTGTCGGGTGAAAACGCTTCCCCAAGCGGTGCGCTACTGCGGTGAGATCCTCCTCACTCCTTAGTTTGTAAGTTAGATTAGACTTAACTAGGGAATCTTTTGATGGCTGGCCGCGTCATCATGCTTAGAGGTGCCTGAGAGCTGAATGTCTTGGTGAGGTGTCGAGCATGAAGAGTGAGCGAGATGACGAAGCCCAGTTGCTGTAAAACGCAATCAGAAAATTGACTAGAATTAAGCAGCTTAGAGTAGGTTAAGCTTTAGGATAAGGAAAATGAAATGTTTTTTAAAATGAAACTTTTAATAGAAAATAAAGTTTTCAAATGTAGTCCTACGAAAACAATAGATAGGCTTAAGCTGAAAGGCAATAGCAATTAAGGAATACAGTTTTGCTTAGAACGCCCAGGCAGGACCAGTGTGACACATTAAATATTGAGATATTCTTATGGTAGACTTAAAGATTTTTGTGTAGTAAATAAGAATTGAATACGAAGAATAAAAATGAATTAAAAGCTGAAAATCGGTGGTACAACAAAACATCTTAGCCAGGCTTACTCATCCTACAGTTTGGCAACGAACTAGCAATAAACGGCGATCTCTTTATGGACTAATTTGCATCTCTTAGGTTCTATTTACACAATTTGATTTTGTCAAAATGCCAAAAAAAAAAAACAAACGGCGACATTTTTCTTAGTGACGTGAAGATGGGCATGGCTCCTTTCGACGGCATTTTTCTGTATAGCTTTCATCGGTTTAGCATTCGTCACAGCCACTGGCGGCCAGACGGCAATCGACAACTTAGTGGTGTTCGTGACCAAATTCACGCTTTCTAACCTCGAGCCTCGGTTATTTCAGTTTGGTTAAGTGAGATGATTTCAGGCATATACGTGTAATAAATTATAAAAAAGATGTTCATTTTATATCCTCATATAAGTCATAAAATAGACCGAATTTCTGTCTCTTCTTGTAGTGTGAACCAACTGACAATACAACACGGATTTTCCCTTTACGGTTTTCTGCCGTCCAGTCAAAATCGATTAATGAGAAAACATCTATTCGTTAAACTATCTTTTGGAAAAACCTACCAAATATGTATGTATGCTCCTAAAATTATTATTAATTTTTGGAGCTGACAATCAGATAATTTTTTCCACATTTTTGGCAAATGTCAAATTTTGTTTCTTATGCATCTGGGAGGATCACGTATTCAGTGAAATACAACTAGTTATATGTTGCAACCTCCTAGCCTGGTAGATTGAAATTTCGTAAAAAAATCTTAGAATGTATCAGAATTGAACAATTGAAAATCATTTTATATTTTTTATTGTCTTTCATGTGTTCGATTTGTGGTATGAAAAAGGAATAAACACAACACCTAATTCCAGGGAAGAAACTAGGAATATGAAGCTATAGGCAAAGTATAAGTGCGGTCCCTCTAATTCAGAAATATGTAATCTGCAAAAAATCGCCTGAATTTACATACTTACTTTACTTACATTGGACATTTTAAATTTACATCAAATTTTAGCTCGAACTTTCACATAAATAATGTTGTTTCTAAAGTCTACGATGCGCTCCATGGACTTAGCCGCACAGAACAATTTCGTCCAATAAATGTTAAACCTGGACTTGTAAAGACATACATATACGAAATTCGTTCAAAAAATAAAGGGTTAATTTATTTTTCTAGAAAAATATTTATTTATTCATCAATATTTATTTTTCCATCTTGAAAAGATAAAATACACTTGGGCGGTTTTTCAACCCTGAAAGCACTTCTTCATGCGCTTTCTGCTTTTCCAGCGATGTGGCATGTGTTGGTGTGTAATACTGGCATTTGGGGAAGAGAAAAAAGTCTCGAAATGAGTCCAATTTGATGAATATGGTAGTTGGGGCATGATTACGGTATTATTTTTGGCCAAAAAATTACCCACAAGCAACGATGAATGAACAGGTGCATCACCGTGTTGCAATAGCCATGATTTTTTTTCCACAAATCTGGACCTTTCCTTCATATTGCTCCACGTAAATATGGCATAACTACAAGGTTATATTCCTTATTACGATCTTCCGCTAACAACTCATGATAAACCACGTTGTGAACAAAACTTTTAATTACGACCGAACTTCTCGTCACCTCCATTGGGACGATTATACTTTGGTTTCGACATTGGGAGAATATATCCATGTTTTGCTATCAGGGATGATCCTTTTAAGGAAATCTTGATCGTTATTCACGTTCTGCGACGGTTCTTTTGATCAAAATTTAGTAATTTCCAAACCAACTTCGCTTACACATGTTTTATGCCATTTATGAAAAATGTTCATGTTCATGAGCCTACCGATATGTCGATTTCCTCAGCATTTTCTCTGACAGTGATCAAGGTTTTCATCTCTGCTAGGGAGTCCATGGCTGGCAGCTCGGGCTTCTCTGAAGAGCTTATACCATTTATAAATATTCAGAATAGATTCGCCAAATGCTAAATTTAACAGTTCAAGTACGATGGAGCACTTTATTTTATTTTTCACACAAAATTTAGGAAGGAAAGAAAGAATGAAAAAAATAACAAAAAGTTTCACCAGCCCGTGAAAACCTGGATACAGGCATAAGAGAATATGCAAGGCTTCTAGAATATCATCGTGTGGAGTAAGGCAAGTTAATCATTTTCTGATAGAGAAAATACATCATAAAAAGATACCAAAACATACAAGGGAACCGATTGCGTGTAATTTCGAAATTTCAGAGTCAAATGCTAATTCACAGAAGAGGAACACAATAATGTAGAAAAAATCAACGTTAAAGTTAAAGGACCTTGGTTTTGGGGGTCAATACCAGGGCAAACGAAAAGAAAAGAAAAGAAAGGCGGAAAAAATAAGCTGTTGCAATGCTACCAAAGATAAGCGAGGAAAAATTAAAAGACCGTAATGTTCTTAGACATCAAGCTTTGGAAAATACTTTAGAGATCATGCTTACAAGTTATTAGACCCTACGGAAGAAAGTCAGACAATAGCAAAGAAAATATTTGCTGAAATTCGGGAAGAATGTAGACCGAAAGAGACGAGAGCAATGTATTTAATTATAAACGCCGTATGAAAAGCATACCAGGCCAGATCAGGATTTATACGAACAATAAAGGGCTGCTCTTTTTAGGCAAAGAAAGAGTAGCTGCCCAATGGAGGAGATATTTCGATAAACTGCTTAATTCACATAAAGAGCAAGCAGAATTAAAATTGCCCAATATTATCGGCATTTATAAAATATGCAGGAGAAAAATTAACAAAGAAGTTACATGAGCTCATCATCACTGTACATACTCGTTTGTAACAATCAAACTGTATCCATGGAATGGAAAAACTCGGTTATCATTTCCGGATTTAAAAAGGGCAACCGAACACAGTTCGACAATTGCCGAGAAATAGTATTGCTATCATGTGTTTACAAGGTGTTGTCATATTTTCTTTTAAAGAGGAAATAGAGTGACCAGATTTCCACTTTTATTTTTAAGAAAAGAAACAGTTTAGCACCGATTCAAGTACTGATACAAGTATGCCTAGTATGGAAACAGAGGAGCAGTAATATTAGGAAATGCTTATCTGAAACATTCTACGTTGGATGGATTACAACAAGGAGACGCCTTGCCACCACTTTTCCTTAATTTGGTGCCGGACTACTCGTATCTAATGAGATCCTTTCAGGAACATGATAGGGGAATAGCTCTTAATGGAATCACACCCACTCTAGCTTACGCTGAGTATCTGGACCTTCTGGGAGATAGTGGGGAAATAGTTAAGAGAAACGATGAAAGTCTGATAATTGTAGGAAAGGACCGATTTGGATAAAAGTTTCGATAAAGTGGATGGGTTCAAATATCTTGGAATCGTATTGAGTGCCAAAAACGAGATAAAGGTCAAAATAAATAATAGACTGCATATGGGCAACGCGTGCTGCTTTGTAATGAAAGTATTATTTATAACAACTCTTTGCCCTGCAGTGACAAAGTCTTTGTTTATAAAACTATAATAATACAAGTGACAGATTTAAAAAAAAAAAGGATCTTAAAAAAAACTCATGATGGAAAACAGGATCGAGAAACAGGCAAATGCAGAAAATTGCACAATCCAGAACTCGAGGAACTTTATTCATCCCCAAGCATTGTCAGAGTAATAAAACGCGAGGACTAAAATGGGCAGGACATATAGAACGAATGGGCAGTGGACGAACAGTCAAGAGAGTAATGAGTGGAAAACCCGAGGGAAAAATACCTCGTTGAGCAGCAATGTTTGATGTCCTATATTCATTGTGTATAACTTAATACATTTTAGTTATATTATACCTTTAGCGAATAAATAACTCCCTATACTCGTGACTTCCTGATTTTTCAGAGCAAATGTTTCGGATCGCTACTAACAGAAAGAGCATTTTCATAATTTTTTTAATGATACTATTAATTTATAATCCTTTCCATCCTTTACACCATTACACCAAATAATAAATAACTACTGAACCCAATATGTATTCACAAGTAAATATACATAAATAGCATCTAGATAGAGCTAAACTTAGTTATTCAACGCGAAGCAATACGTTCACAGATCCCACTTATAATTTCGCCTTTTTCAGTCGCCAGTTTCGTCGCTTCTCTTCCCACGACTGCGTCTTTGGTTTTATCTTCTCGGTTTTCTTGAGCGGCGGTCTCCACTTATTTATAAAAGCATTCACCAACTCACTCGTTTCTTGGGGATTATTCAAGTGCACATGATGCGTGCCCTTTAGGATATGGAACTCAAAATACGGATTGTTTTCTCTTAACACTTTAATGGTAGGATCGCTCAAATCGATATAGTCCGATTCAGATCCCTTGATTACCAGATGTGGCACCTTGATGCGCATCGCCATTTTGGCCGATGTTTCTGGCAAACCATATATAGTGTTATACTGTTTCAAACGCGGATCCCGAGAGAAATAATACTTGTCGGGATATTGGGTTGATTTCTCCGAATTGGTTGCCAGGATATGATGACAGTTGTCTATGTCGACCGAACGCATCGACCCGATGTACATTCGTCTGATTAGTTCGTCGTAGGTATATGTTGGCGGTCCATTTAAATCTTGCATATTGATGCGTTCTTCTTCTATCAGAAAATGTTCAACATTTTGTCGAATCTGGTTAATGCAGTCATCCGGCTCAAGGTATTTTAGGCGAATCAAATCGATTTGAATTAGCATATCGACCTTATCCGGGAACAGAACGGTGAAAGTGAATGAGTTTGTGGAGGACATTGAATGCGACAATATCGAAATTTTATCCCACTTGTATTGCTGCATTATTCGCAGGACGACGGTCACGTAGTGTAAAGCGTGGTAGCATATTCCTGGTGGCAACCGCGTTGATTTTCCGTGTCCAGGGAAATCAATAGATAGAACACCGATATGGGGAGGCATCCATGGAATGAGAGCGGCCCAAGTACCGGAATTGTCCAACCAGCCGTGCAGTGCCAGGATTGGTCGCACGTTCCTCTCGCCATACCATCGGCCTGCTATGTAACCCCACGGAACTGAGATGTGAATTTCCTCGAACTGCAATGGAAAGAGATAAAGACTTTAAAATCCGCATTTTGAGAATTGAAGATCTTATTGATATATGTATTGTATATGTAACATATATGTATTATAGTGAGTTTTCGAGTTATTTGGTCGTTATAACTTGATTGTTTGATTTAGCTAGTTGTAAGTGGAAGCTTTATGCGAGTTCTTAGAGTTGTGTTGGATTGCAATAAATTGAAACAAGTAGTATAGAATTGTCTCAGCTCAGCCACCCATTAGGTGAGCGATAAAATACACGAAGCGATATATATACACGCTGCTAATACGGATATTAATTACGAGAAAAAAAGCTGCACTCTACAATTCGTAAAAAACTAGAAACGAAAGCAGGTGAACAATTCATTTTGGCAAACGAGGTACAAAGTAATTGATGAAAGGGGTCATTAAAACAAAAAGATTGTAATGAATTTGTTAAACCAATACACATAGTATGTCGAGAAATACTTAATATTTAAAAATAAAGTAAAATTATTGCACTTTTTTGTTGGAAAATGGATTCATTTAGAAAACATTTTATAGAATAAGGTAGCTTATTAAAGAATCTTGAGGCACTTACAGAAAATAATTGGGAATATGCATATCTACACACCTATTCTGTTCATTTATAGTTCTAGTTGATAGCTAAAAGAACTTCTCTTTAATAAATAACCAGATCTCGCGGAAAATATTATTTAGTAAGAGCACAAGCTATATCGTCTGTAAAAGTTGTTTCTTTGCTACAGTATTTTTGTGGAAAGGGTAAATTAATAAATATTAAGAAAAATAGTGCGCGATGAACAGAACCCTGAGTAACACTTGTCTGTCCAAAAGTATTTTGTGATCCACCGTATCAAAGGCTTTGCTAATGTCAATAAACACTGCTGCGGTATGCATGCAAGCCATTATATACATATGTACGTATGTACATATATTTGAGCAAAAATTCAGAAGGGCATTTTCAGTAGAACAGCCTGAGCGAGAACCAAATTGACAATAATAAACAGGCTCATAATTATTAACACCAGATTTACCAGACCAGTCATTTTGACTGGTCGGGCAATTTCAATTCAAAATTCCTATTACATATAACATTTGCTTTCCGAAATGTTATGACTTTTGTAGCTATAAGTAGAGAATTCATTTTACGAACTTACTTTATTTATACTCTATATTATATACAATATATATTAGTAACAAATATATTTTTTGTTATTGTCATTTATACCAGTATGTACAAGCCAAAATGACTGGTGCATGTTTCTATGAAGAAATGTAAAGGATCCGCCATCTAACGTTTTTTTTTTCAAGTAGTGCTTATTTCGTGAATGGTAACACTTAGCTCATGTCTGATTTGACAGATAATTAGTTTTATCCTTCCGCTGAACGAATATGGTTGTGTATACGCTTGAACAACGCTTCGCTAAGTGGGCCTGCGATCGACTTACAGAAGATGCCGATTTTGCCAAAAAAATCATCTTTTCAGATGAAACTTATTTTGATCTTGGCGGGTATGTAAACAAGCAAAATTGTCGCATTTGGGGCACAGAAAACCCGCACGCATACATTGAAAAGCCGGTGCACTCAAAACGAGCCACTGTTTGGTGCGGATTTTGGTCCAGAGGCATAATTGGGCTATTTTTCTTCGAAAATGAGCAAGGAGTGGCCGTTACAGTCAATGGCGATCGTTATCGGGCCATGTTGAACGAATTTTTGTTCACAAAAATTGAAGAGGAGGATATTGGCAACATTTGGTTTCAACAGGACGGCGCTACGTGCCACACAGCCGAAGCTACACTCGATGTTTTGCGCCCCGTTTTTGAAGATCGCATTATCAGCCGCAGAGCTGATGTCGTTTGGCCACCTCGGAGCTGCGATTTGACACCGTTGGACTATTACTTGTGAGGTGCCGTCAAAGATAAGTGTTACGCCGACAAGCCAGAGACAATTGACGCTTTAAAGGACAATATTCGTGAAGCCATTGGTGAAATACAGCTGCACACAATCGATAATGTGCTTAAAAATTGGACCGATCGTGTAGGCTACTGCATGGCCAGCCGAGGCAGCCATTTGAATGAAATTATTTTCCATTATTAACCGGAAGGATTGTACTTTCAAATAAAAAAAGAAATTTGAGAAAATATTCAGTAGTTTTTTTTATAGCATTTTAAAAAAAAAAAAAATTATTTGGCGGACCCTTTATGATTTCGGGAGAATCATGGGACCGATACAGTACATGCGTCTTTCGTTCGTTCTGATATCGGCGATTACGGCATTTTTACGAGATTTTTACGAGCATTTCGTTAATGCACGAGGCACGAACAGTCTTTCTTCGAGCTTCGTTCAACACACGAAATAAAATCTTAGTCCAAGCGATCTCCAAGCCTATTCATCTAGACACGCGGTAGCGTGTCAAGCCAAGTTCAAGCGAACAGAACTGGCGAGCAGCACCGTGTGTCATATTACACATAATATATAATATTACACCATTTGAAACCACTTTTGACCCCCTCATATCTCAAAAACGATTGCATCTAAACATGTCAAATTTGGCACATATATTGAGACTTGCGAAATACATATGTGCTCCAAATTTCATAAACACACCTTAAACGGTTATTTAGATATTAACGTCAAAAATCGTAATTTTTATCACTGACCTACATATCAAAACTATAACCCACTTCCAGATGACCTAGAACTATGAAATTTGGCAAGTAATATCGTCATATACTCTAAGTATAGGAAAAAATCTGAAAACTATACATTTGCAATTAAATCATAAGAAAAATAGTCTTTATTTAAAACTGATTTTATGGGAGAGGGAGGTGAAGTATGAAACGGAGTAACACATACACAACTCTCGGATGAAAGAAAAAAAAAATAAACAATGAATGAGATTGGTGGGAAAGTGCGAAAGGTCAGTGGAGGGGAAATGTCTTATCTAAAATACCAAATTAAGGACGGACTTGATTACGGAGGAATGCAGACAGAATTCTTGAATAACATATAGAGAGCGTTTGAAGTGATTGAAGAAAAAGTAGCGGAAATTGAAAGAGATCGATGATCACGAAGATGATGGTCTGGAGAATCCACTGGAACTGTTACCTGTTGAAGCTGTGAATGCAATGGAAGATTTCAGAAATACAAAAGATTTGGTATCTGAAGATGAACTCGAACAATTGATAAAAGGTTTAAATGTAGACCAAAAACGTACAAGATATGTATGTTAGACTTTATTAGATGAATTTACAACTTTGAGAATATTTGTTAGTGGGATAGGCGGCACGGGAAAAAAATATTTAATCAATATAATTAAAAACTGGGTTAAGAAGCGAATGAATAAGTTATTTGCAGTAGCTGCACCCAGTGCTACTGCCGCTTTTAATGTAAACGGTCTTACAATACATAGGCTCCTACAGCTGCCTGTAGAGCACGGAAATTGTCCCAAGTACACTTCCTTATCAGACCAAGTACTAAAAGTTTTAAGAAGTGACTTGGAAGATGTAGTACTTTTAATAATTGATGAAGTGTCTATGATTTCCAATATAACATTAATGTTATATAGCCAAGTCAGAACCTAGGCTTCAATATATTATCCTAAGTTCTAAGAAGAAATGCTTTTTTAAGTTGTTATAAAATATTTTATGTTGTTATAAATAAATTTCAGGACTGGCCATTGAACTTGGCACCCATTTAGATCTCACTTCTTTTGTCGTTGAAGTCAATAACCAAGATATGTATATATCATAATATTGAACTTGGCTCCCATTTCACATTAATGTTTTTAATTGGATTCATCTTTACCCGCACAGTGACACAGGTAAGAAACATTTATGTGGATATGGAAATATTCAAAAATATATTCCTCAGTAAGAAGCTTAAATACGAAGAAAGTGTCTTAGTTTCAACTTATTTTTATAGCGATCGTCAGTCCCTGAAAATAGTAATAGAAAAAACGAATAAAAGTTTCTACATATTTAGAAAATGCAACCAGCATACCTCTGGAATGTTCAGATGTAGAAAGTGAATTATATGATAGCGACGATGAATTTTTAGATAGACAAATTGATCCACAAGGCAGTGATGATAACAGTGCTATTATCGAGAGTAGTGATGAGGAAATTACTGATGAAGACAATATAGATCAGTCAAGTGACAGTGATTGCCAAAATATTCCAAACAAAGACGATGCATGCGATTCCCTTCCAGTGCTGAAGACGAAGGTGGAAGTATGGTATCAAATCAGCAAACTGAAATTGCTTCAGACGGAACTATTTGGACAAGAATTGAAGGAGGTGTTGCTGGTAAATTACCAATTCAGAGTGCTTTCAAAGATGTACACGGGCCATGCTAACAGCACATTATGAACGGAATCTAAGTAGTGCGTTCCTATTACTGATTGACAATCATACTTTGGAACATATATGAATTTGTACAGAGTTGGAAGCCTCTCGAGTTTTGGGGAAAAACTGGATAATTACGCAAGCAAAATTGAAGGCATATGTGTCTTGCAATATTGTACGCACGTGGGGCGTACGAAGGAAATACTTTGAGGCTTCAAAATTTGTGGAACAACGAGTGGGGACCATCATTTTTGTCTATTACTATGTGTTGCAGCGCAACATGAGCGCATCAACCAACAGAATTGCCGTCGGCAAAACCAACCAACACAATTGCGGTCGGCAAAACCACCTCTCGGCAAATGATCAGAATCGCCGAGGAGCTGGGAGCTCAGAAACTTAACACGTGCACACCAAGGTGATGATGCCGGCGTGCAATGAAGGCACTGGCTCCACCCACCCACGTGAGTGTGTATATGTAGTTTTCGAAAACTCAGAAATTTCGAATTCACCCAACACACACAGGCATGCACCAGATCCAAACGGAGATTGTGGGTCAACGACCTGGTAAACGAAAAAACGGACCAAAATCAGCTGTTACGAGACTTCGTCACGATGATTTCTCCAACGGAAGAAACAATTTTCAGCTAACCACCGTGGACGACGGTATAAAATAAAGAAAATTATACAAATCCGATCTTTTGTGTTTTCTTCGCTTTTTTTTATATTTTTGCAAAGTATCCCCGGCGATACACTATAAGCAGACGTGATTTTACTGAGATTCTGCGACACAATCGTTTCGACAAAAGAAATCAGAGGAGTCAACGTTTGCAAACAGACAAATTCTAAGTAGTTTGGCACAAATTTATTGAAAACAGTCAAAATTGCTTCAAACCGGGAGCTTATATTTCCGTGGATGAGCAACTTTTTCCAACGAAGGCCAGATACAGATTTACCCAGTATATGTCAAACAAACCCCATAAATTTGGCATAAAATTTTGGCTAGCGTCTGATGTAGAGACGAAATATGTGATAAATGGCTTTCCGTATTTAGGAAAAGACTAGGCTCGAGATGCATCAACCCCCCTAAGCGAATTTGTCGTAACGAAACTTTTGAACCATATACCATGAAGGGTAGAACTGTGACAACTGATCATTTTTTTACAAGTATTCCTTTGGCGTTAAAATTAAGATCTAAAAATACTTCGTAGTTTGGAACAATACGCGCAAACAAGGGGGAACTGCCGAAAACTTGCAAACTGAAAAAAGACAGCATGGAACGTTTCTCAACGTTGTTGTACCAATCCAATGAATGCACACTTACCGTATATACGAGCAAACCAAATAAAAAAGTACTTATACTAAGTACAAAACATAAAAACATTAAAATTGATAAAGCTGCTAAGAAGTTACCTGAAACTGTTTCGTTTTATAATAGAACTAAATTTGGCGCCGATGTCACGAAAATGAAATCAGGTACCAGAAGGTAGCCACTTCAAGTGTTTTTCAATATTTTAGATTTAGGCGGAATAAATAGCTGAATATTGTACAAAAACACAACAGGAGGAAATATCTCACGGAAAGATTTTCTGTTTCGATTAGCAGAACAACTTGCTTCAGATTTCAAGGCCACGAAGCTGATATACCAACTACAAGTGGCATGGTTTCCGTACGCAAATGGTGTCATATAGGATATTGCAATAACAATAGACTACAAATATTTGCAATACATGCAAAAAAAAGTGTATGCGGAAAGTGTACACACAATAATTAATAAAATAAAGTTTATTATTATTAAAACTTAAAATACCAAGGTATTAAGTTTTAGAATTCAAATTTTTAAAAGATCGAATAATCACATACACTTCAAAAGACGTTATGCGTTCAAAGAAGAAACTCCGAGGACCTGACGGTTCACTTGATAAACAGATACAATCACAAATAGAATCTCAACTATTGGAAACAGCCTTAGACCCTATAGATGAAAAAGGGTTATTGAATGTATCCTCTACAACTTTGGTGTTTCTGATAAAAAATGAAATCAGGCTTATATAAAAATGAGCTTAATAAGTATATTAATTATGTACCTACTACCACATAATAAATAGTATACAGAAGTCGCATCTCGGCCTGCGATGATTTTTCACTTTATGGTGCGGGCGGAACAACTGAAGGGAAGATCAAGCAACGAGAGAGCAAGCATGATCAGAGAGTAACAACCAGAGAGCAGCCACGATCAGAGAGAATCAACGAGAGAGCAATCTTAAAATGTTTATGTGTGTGTGTGTATTGTGTTGCTATCCAACGTCGTGAATGCACGTGGTGTTAACAAAATTTTGTTTCAAGTTTTAGATTTCTATATTTAGTTTTCTTCAGTTGAAAGTTGCGCTTGGTATTCGTACGCGTACTTTTTCGATGTAAACTAAAAGGGCCGGGTAACACCAATTAACGTTATTCCATTATTTGGGATTTTTGTGCAAATTTCAATCTGATATACATATGTATGTAGGGAAGAATAACCCAACAACTTTAGTGCGACAGGATTTTAAGTTTGCGGGCTTTAGTAAATTTTTTTTTCTCTGAAGCCCACGAGCAATGCTTCCTCAAGAGTACTAAGATCATGAAGTCCAATATTATTTCCTTATGATCAAAACATGTGGAAAACCATTGCGGTGTGGCATTTTTGCATTTGGATTTTATCAAGTTTTTTATACCAACAGTTTGTGGTTGTGTGTCAAAAATATTGCTAAACACTGTAATAAGTTCCTTGCTAATTTCCAAGAAAATTTGTGAAGGAGCAACGAGGTTACCAAAATCTTTAAGAGAATTGTAATTTTTATGAAATATGAAAAGTTCACTAGGAACTGTTAATACTTCGTCTTCTTTTCTCAATATAGAAACACAAATATCGCAGTTAATTTTCGGTATCATTTTGTAGACGATATAACCTATAAAGTATCTTAAAGACGCCAAATGGATACTAAATTCCGAACAATTCTGAAAGTCATCATTTAATACGAAATCATCAATGATTTCTATGTTAATATCTATTTCAGAGTTTTCGTTTCGACTGAGTTCTTCATTATTTGTATCAGCTAAGTCCATATTTGACAAAATATTTGAAACCGTTTCAAATGTGGTATCACTCAGCTCTTCACAGTTAGTATAAGAACTCAACTGCACTATATTTGCAGACATTAAGCGTGCTAATAAAGTGTTTATATCAGCAACAGAGGGGTTAATATTATTTCCACCCTTTTGTCTTAGAACCGATAACATATTTTCGAGCTTATCTTGGTTTAATGCTCTTGTCATTAAAAAAAATATTTGGGATTTTTTTTTAAATAGCTCCTCTACTAATTGTAATACAGCGTTTAAGGTAAATTTCATTCCATCTAAAAAAAATACTTTTTTCTTTTTGTCAACAAATGAGATTTCATTGAGGTATTCAAGGAAGAATTTTATATATTCGTGTGATGGACTGTTAAGTTGAACTGCAGACTTATAACAATTCTTTGAAGATAGCGAACCACTTTAGGCAGTCAAATATTTTGTCAATATTTCCTATGAAGCATGCCGTAGATAAACAAACTTCTTTTGAGCAACTTTTAAAGCCTACTGTCTCAATAACAGTTTTAATTGCTGCTGGAACAGTCCTACTAAAAATTTGGGTGGCTAGTTTTACTTTCATTTTTTCGAAAGAGTTCGGAAATATGTGCTGGCTTGTAAGTTTAAGACACATTTTTGTATTAGATTTGCACTCCATTTCCCATAGTTCCTTAAATACTTTAAAACTAGCAACTCCATTTGGTATTGTAAGGTCACATTGAAGCCAACCATTTCTTAATGATTTGATTAGATGTGGAAAATCATATACACGGAAAGTTTTACTACCATTATATATAAAATAGGGTTTTTCTAAAGTAGCTCCCAATTCCAAGAAACACTTCCTGTTAGAGGACCCTTGGTCACAAATTACAACTTAAACTATGATGCCAAAATTGTTCAAAATTGCTAAATTTCGTAATATTATCTTTTTTAGTAAATCGGCAGAAAGTCCATTTTTTGAAACAAAGTAATTAAATGTAAGCGCCCAGTTGGAAAACATTGATTTAATCATAAAAACGCACAATTGTTTACCAATCTGGTTCGTTCTTTCAACCCCATTTTCCTCAAATCCATCCACTAAATGTAATTTGGAATTGTATCGCAATTCCCTTCTAATCGCCATTTCATCCATCAGCAGAATCATATTATTGTTTTCGTACTGGTTCAAATCTAAGCACTTCTTTTTTATTAACTCTAAACCGTTATTTTTAAAACCTGGTTGTAGGGAATTTACAGGGGCCCATCGATAAACAGTAGAGATATGTGGCAAATTTAGATGCAATTTATTCTTCAAAAATTGGTGCGTTGACTGTGAGACATAATAAATGTTTTGAACCAAATCTTTTACATCTTGCTTATATTCTTTAGGTCGTGGACTAAGAAGAAGTTTGCAAAATGTTTTTGACTCCTTGCTTATTTGAAAAGAGTCGATGGTTTGAAATACGCTTGATTTTGTTGCTATTTGTTTGCGGCTTTGGAGATTTTTATATTTTGCTACCATGTCGTAATATTTTTTTCTGTAAAAATTAGCTGATTTCAGATATGTTTCACAGTCATTACAATATATAGCTAATATATAGCTATAGCTGAGTCATAGGGAGGAAACTTAAACATTCTTATCTTTTCACCATATCGCCTAGATTTACCGCATGTTTTTATGCAGCATCGAATGCCGGACTTTTGGAAAATTTTACCAACAGCCGGTACAGAATCCATTTTTCCTATTCAAAATCGTATGACAACCCCTCAACAATCAATATAGGTATAATAATAAGTCCAAAGAATAATCCAAATCGTATGCAAAGTTGTCAACAATTATAAAAGCAACAATTCAAAATCAAAAATAGAGTTAAATATCAAAATACAAAGTAAAAATGGAGTCGATATATAAGCGCAGGAAAACACAACCATTCGCATGAAAGTACAATTACCAACACCAAGTGATTTCGAATCCAATCCACACAATCGAAAACAAGAGAAGCAATACAACACCATGCAAGCTTACGATAGAAGAAGCTATCAATGCATACACACGCACACACACTTGCATACACATCGTAAGCTGCTTTGCTCTCGTAAAAACAAAACCACCGAAAACGCACATGCTACTCTCTTTCGCTCGCACCAGCTTCTCAATTTTTTGTATACTCTCTTGCATGTTCTCATGCTTGTACTCTCTGTTCAATATTTTTTTTTTTTTTTTTTTATTTTATTTTCGATCTACAAGTCGCTAAGACTAACAGACGTAAAAGTACATAAATAGATATATCGATATTCTTATACAAACGTAAATAGGGTTACAAGTAATGATTTGAATTCGTTTCGATTTAAATGCATATCAAAAATATTACTAACTTCGTTGAAAGCTTTGGCTGTACGTGTTAAAGGTTCATTTGTACCGTAATTAGTTCTGTGATGATCAATGTAAAGAAGATGCCGTAATCTCAATGGTCTTATAGGAACATATAACCTTATTTTACATAAAAGAGAAGGGCATCTAATGTGATAGGATAACAAATCCCTTGTAAACATAATGTCATGTATAGTGCGTCTGGCTTTTAATGAATTTAATCCAAGAAATAAACATCTTGCTTTATAATCAGGGCAGTAATTCCAATGCATTTTATGAAATAAGAATCTTGTGAAACGTCTTTGGACGCGTTCGATTCTATCTGAATCGGTACAGAGATTGGTGTTCCAAATGACAACAGCATATTCAAGATGAGGCCTAACTAGAGAAGTGTATAGTGAAAGGAGTGAAAACGGATCGGAAAACTCTTTACTATTCCTCTTTATAAAACCCATTGCAGAATTGGCTTTGGCCAGAACACGGTTTATGTGGGATTTAAATGAGAAAGTGGTATCCAGTACCACACCTAAATCTTTAACTTCAGTGACACGGGACAAGGATGATGAAGAAATTGAATATTCAAAATCAATTTTGGAGGAGGACTTGGAAAATGAAATAAAGTTACATTTATTTATATTTAACCTCAAAGCGTTAGCGTTGCACCATTCCGAAATGCTATCTAAGTCCAATTGAAGCAATTGGCAATCATTCCTATTTTTAACGGTCATGAATAATTTGAGGTCGTCGGCAAACAATAAACATTTTCCGTTCTTTACCACTTGAACAATATCACGGATGAAAATAACGAAAAGAAGTGGACCCAAGTGACTCCCCTGTGGAACACCGGAACTGCACGAAATCTTTTTGGAAACTGATTTCCCGATTTTAACCCTTTGGGTTCTACCCAGAAGAAAAGAGGACAACCAGCGAAGAAATGCGGAGTGAAATCCAAAAGATTCAAGTTTGGAAATTAGCCGCGTGTGGTTTACTGAGTCAAAAGCTTTACTAAAATCAGTATAAATGGCATCAATTTGGTTCCTAATTTCCATCTGATTTAAGACGAATGATGAGAATAATGCCAAGTTAGTGGTAGTAGATCGACCAGAAACGAAGCCATGTTGTTCATCCGGTAGATATTCTTTAACAAGGAATTCGATTTTGGTTTTAATAATGCTTTCAAATAATTTCGGAATGGCAGAGAGCTTACTAATTCCTCTGTAATTTTCAACATCGTTTTTATTTCCAGACTTATGAATGGGAACTAAAAATGATTTTTTCCAAACATCAAGAAATATACCTTCAGAGAGGGAACGGTTAAAAATATATAGCAGTGGAACGGATAGCGGACCACTACATTTATTGAGCAAAATGGGAGGAATACCATCTGGACCACTGCTAGATGTTGGTTTTAATGTTTGGAGAGCGAAGAAGATGTCATTGTGAGTTAGGCTTAAGGATCCAATGTTTACTAAATTTGAAGAGCAGCCGGAAAATGGACTTGTTTGTTCATGGCTGGTGTACACAGATTGAAAGAAGTTAGCAAAGAGTTCAAGAGTAGAATCAATAGCGTTAGATTCCTCATTTCTAAGATGCATTGAGATTGGAATACCCGTCGATTTCCTTTTTGAATTAATAAAGTGCCAGAACGCCTTACTATCAGATTTAATATTTCGTTCAACGGACATGATATAATTATTGTAAAGAAATTTGTTTAAAATGATACATTTTTTACGTAATAAACTGAAAGTTAAGTAATCAGATTG
The DNA here is from genome assembly GCA_958301585.1 of Merodon equestris. Classification (NCBI taxonomy): domain Eukaryota; kingdom Metazoa; phylum Arthropoda; class Insecta; order Diptera; family Syrphidae; genus Merodon; species Merodon equestris. The sequence continues at coordinate 73,022,225 of OY284414.1, read as the reverse complement.
GGAGTTCGATTTTTTATATGTTTTGAAAGCTTTGCTTTTTAAGTTTTTCAGATTACCCAGGTGTCTGTTATGCCAGCAAGGCTTATTTATATTTCTATAGCGAGAAATTGGTATAAATCTGGTAAACCCGATAGAGAGTATTTCAACGAAGCGTTCATACATACGTACTAAATTTAAGTTAGACATTTCATTACTCCAGTTTATAGTATTAAAAAAATTATTAAGGTAGACGCAGTTAGCTTTAGAAAAATTCAAATATTTTAAATTAGAATTATCATTAGCCTTTAAATAATAGAATAAAGATAACTCAATGAAAATTTCTTTGTGATTAATTGAGTCATTTAAAATCGATAAAGGAACTTGCGTTACATTTGAGGATACTTCATCACAGCATATGAAAATTAAATCTAGAATTTTAGAAAGCGAGTTTACAACAGGATTAATTTGATGTAAATTTAAAGAGTTTAAGAAATCAAGTAATAAATATTCATGAGCTTGGGAAATATTATCTGGAGACAGATAATTTAAGTTATTGGATTTGCGCCAAATAATATTACTTAGATTAAAATCACCTAAAATTGCTAATTTATCGAATTCATTACAAAGGTTATTAATATGTTCAATGTTAAGAGTATGCAGTTCAAAAGTTTCAAATACACTTCTAGGTGGGACATAACTAATTAGTAAAAATAAATGCTCGTTGTTAGCTAAATTAAGATTTAAAGATACACAAATTTGTTCGATACCAGCAAATGGAAGGACGACATCTTTAGCGTTGAAACAGGAACGAACAGCAACAATTATTCCACCACCACGTTCATCGGAAGACTTGCATCATAGAGTGCCAATATTGGAACCCTAGAACAAAATTTGCTTTGTATGAGATGCAACTTCTGTATACTATTTATTCTGTGTCATTACGTAGTGTCATGATCACAGTACCAGAAACCACCAATGAGACGTCCCACTCAAAATGGCCGCCGACGTTTGTCTACAAGCTCGGGCGAGCACGTGGGTACCTCAAGTGCTGTCAAAATTTTGTAAGCAATCACGCACATTGTTATAATTCCAAGAGTGTGTGTGGGGAGTACACTGCGGTACAATGAAATGAACTCACACGTATTCACGATTAGAGTTTGTTTGTAACGGGTTTTGTCGCTATGCACCTGAACCTCTGTCAAAATCTCGTCAAAATTTCAGGGTGTCACGGGGGAAGACGTACGAAAGACGCACGTCTCATTCTGGTTTCTGCACAGTAATAGACGAGTTCACGGAGATGGCAGAGTATGTCCAAACGGGAACACACGATTATAAAGAGTGTTTTTTATAGAGGTATAGAACTTTAAGTTGGCAACACTATTTTAACTGGCGGCCATTTTATCAGCTGTCAAGTGATTTATTTTTACTTTGATTTGACATTTCAACATGAATAGACTGACGTCTGAACAACGCTTCCAAATGTTGCAAATTTATTTTGAATATCATGGTTCTGTTCGAAATACGTATCGCGCACTACGTCCATTTTACGGTTAACATAATCGTCCATCAGAACAATTAATTTGATTAACTATGGAACGTTTTCGCATCACGTTTACTCTAAATGATAATATGCATCCACAGAGACGTCGTACAGTGCGTACAGAAGAAGTCATCGCTGCTGTAGAGCGTAGCGTAGAGTCAGTCTATCCGGATATGTGCCCATCCACTTGATGGAAGATTTTGCGGAAAAATCTTGGTTTGCGTGCTTACAAAATCCAACTCGTGCAAGAATTGAAGCCACAGGATCACCTAGCAAGGCTAGATTCGGTGAATGGGCCCAAAACAAGATTGCCGTTGATCCCAATTTTCATAAGCGAATTTTGTTTAGCGATGAAGTTCACTTTTGGTTGAATTGATACGTCAATAAACAAAACTGCCGTATTTGGAGTGATGATAATCCTCAAGTGTATGTTGAGGCAGCGTTACATCCACAACTGACTGTTTGGTGTGCTTTATGGGTTGGTGGAATAATTGGTCCGTACTTCTTTAAAAACGATGCTGGCCAGAACGTTACAGTCAATGGTGACCGCTATAGAGCCATGATTACTGACTTTTTCGTTCGTCAATTGAACAACCATGATGTGCAGGAGCTGTGGTTTCAACAAGACCGCGCAACATGTCACACAGCTCGTGCCACAATTGATTTATTGAAGGAAACGTTTGGTAACCGCATAATTTCACGTTACGGACCCGTGAATTGGCCTCCAAGATCGTGCGATTTAACGCCGCTTGTCTATTTTCTGTGGGGATATGTGAAGTCGCTAGTCTACGCCGATAAACCCGAAACGATTGACCACTTGGAGGACAACATTTGCCGCATTGTTGCCACCTCCAGATGTCCGAACCAGCCGTGGCGGTCATATGCCAGAAATTATATTTAAGTAATACTCGTAATGTCAGACGATTATCTTTCGAATAAAGTGCCCTTTAGTAGGGCGCGTTGGCAACGCTTTGCCAGTAATCTTACGAGATCGCTCACTTCGAGTGGGTCCTGCACACCGTCCGATAGGAAGCTGTCAAACGAAAAGATTGAATTCAAACAAATGGATGATAACATTAAGCCGACGATGGACAGTACGATACCACGCAAGAAACATCACGATACCAATAACAAAACATGATACTCGATGCGTTGCACAAATAGATAATTAGACTCTTGTCAAGACTCAAAATCTTGAACAGGCGATTTACCGTCACTGATTAAAAATATCGAATAGTTTATCAAAGAAAATTACAGAATATCTGTAAGCTTGCATTGGAACAACAGTATTCGTGCTGTAAATTCCAAACGCGCGATTATGTTCCCGCAAATAAATAAATTACTTCAGAGAAACAATCAAAATTATATTCTTATATTCTGAAGCTACGAGAACGTCAGATAATGAACGCCTTTTACAAACAGTCAGCATTGATCCGGTGTGCGCCGTCTTAGATGACGTTTTCTTTGTGATGGAGGATCCTCAGGAGAAGGCGACAGTAGCGAGCTGTCTTCCAGGAAGTGTATAAGGTGAAGATAGCATTCGCCCAAGACCTGGGAAAACAGAGCTCTGCTTCATCACTTCTACCTTCGAAATGATATCGATCTTCTTCCCCAACTACGAGTACATATATGTACCACGAGAAAGTGCATCTTAGTGGCTCTGTCCCCAAGAGTCTGATACAGGATGAAACATTCTAAAATTGGAAATTGCGAAGAAACACGAGAAACGGTTGCGAAAAACAGGCATCAACTTCTACACTATCTAACCCTTTCACGCCCGAATTTTTTTAGGGCGAAGCAAAAATTTTTTTGCCGACATATTTGTGTCAATATACACTTAAATGTGAACTGATATAATTTTCGAAGTCCTATCTATCATGGTTCCGGAATTATAGAATGTTGCCTATAGGCAACATTGGGGAATAGTGGTAAATTTGAAGCTCATATGGAAATATATTTTTTTTTTTATTTAGATACTTTTATTGAATTTAAATATGATACGATACAAAACAATTTTTCTGCGTATTGCAACACAAATATACTTTGCATTTGCTGCACTTTAAGCGTGGAAAGCCAGTTTGACATATCCTGCATCGTCCCTTCGAACCCCATTGCACCCAATGGCTAGTTTGGTCAAACCTTTTATTTTTTTCAGGTTCTGCACAATAAGCTCTTTTATGAGAGCTTGTAGAAGCTAGAGCTGGTGATGTATACGTGATGATGATGGAGCTGGTGATGATGAATTCGATAGCAAAGCGTTCTTCATTTCCAGTTGTAGTAAGTTTGGGCGGCCCCTTTTCCGTGGTATGATAGTTAAATTCGTTGCATTCAGTAATTCATTGGCAATGATCAGTTGAAAATCAAATGATGACATATGCTATTTCTCTGCGCTCAAATGTTTTAAGTCTCTGGTCTCTGCGGTACAAAAGCCAGCTGTTGACTACTGCAGAGGCTATGCTCCAGTAAACAATACGCATATACCATTTATTTGATCGGTGGTTGATTTTCTACAGCTCTAGTAACATGTCTGCAGGGTCAACTCCTTCCATACGTCTATTATAACATACAACTACGAGTCTACCTGGATGAGGGATCGACACATACTTTTTCTCTTTTCGGCACCATCGCTTACATTCACTCATCGGGTTCACACATTAAAAAAATTACCTTTATAAGAACTAATTTGCTCATCGGCACTTTGCTATTCTTCTTGGGGTATTCGATTATATTTTTCCTTCAATTTTGTTAGCAATGGACGAACTTTGTGCAATTTGTCATAATTAGCATATCCTTTTTGGGGTTGTTCAGCATTATCATTTATACTGCCTTATTTTGTCTAACCGATTTCTTGAAAATGATTGTGCTATCGCTGGAAGTCTGAATTTTTGCGCCCATGCCATTTTTATGTGTGGTATTTTCACTGCACCCAAGCACAGTAATACAATGATGAATCTCTACATATCATAAGGTTAACATTTTAATTCTACGCCATTCGTTTGCAACGCGTATTTGTCCGTTTCATCACTTATCTTTTTAATAATTTCATCATCGAAAAACTGGACAGAAAAAGCTAATGGTTCCTTGGACTTACTACAGATGACTTCGTTTTTCCAAACAGTATCGCCCTCATTCATCCCAGTACTCCTATATCTCAAACTATATAAATAAATTTTTTTAACTACCTCCTGCACTGTTTCCTCATTTTGCGTTTCATAGCTAGGTTCTGTGACATCCCCAGCAACCTCCTCAACCGAACCAATTAGAGATTGGTCACTTTCACCCACATTATGTAAAGTTTCCTCTATTAGATTTTCCGACAACTCATCTTCTTCCTCATTTTCACCTTCACTTTCATTAGCAGAATCATCCCAGTCATAATTGAGCAATTCAAACCGTGTCAAACCTTTAGATTCCATTTCGAACAAAAAAAATATACTTATATGAAATTGGAACATTATGGACCAATGTTGACCATAGGCAACATTTTGTTTGAAAAAATACTGATGTCAAACTTGCAACTTTTTTTTCACTTTTATTATTTTATTTCATTGACTTACCTGTTTCAAGTATTACAGTTCTTTTTAATTAAAAAATCCTTTTAGCTATTTTATTTTATTAATTTTTTTCCGAACAGACTTTTTGCAATTTTTTTTTATCACGTGTGGACACTTCGAAGACAAGCACGCAAATGAACAATAGCAATATCTGATTCACGAAACTTGGCATACTGCATGCGTAAGACACTTAGTTGTTGCCCAAAAAAATCCGTTTTCAAAAATAATAAGAACAACGTGAACTATGAACACATCGGTACAATGTTGCCTATAGGCAACATTGGGTATGAAAGGCTAAATAAACCTCTTGGTTAAAAGACTAGCCTGTCGACTAGGTTGTCGGTTGTTTTGGTGGTTAATAATTCATTTCTAAGGAACGTTCGACAAAATTAAGTAATTGTCTTTAATTTATTTAATAATTTCAAAACTGTCTTAATTAAAATGATTTCTTTATACTCGTAGCTTTATAATTTATTGTTTCTCATCCCACCAAATACTCAATCAAATTTAAGCAAAAAATTGTCTTGTAGTAGAATGTAGTATTGGTGTGATGTAGTATAGGTATCAAATCAGAGCCGGAGACATTTAACATAAATTTTTTTAAGCCCTTATTGAAGGTTAATATAGGTTACAAGACCCCTATTTGCGGTTCAAATAATTTCGTTGTGGGCACTTAGACACTTTATATTCAAGCCCGTCTCTCTGTATGTCTCTGCTACTTTGGAGCTATGTTAAGTATTTCTCACTAGCATTCTTATTTTCCATGTATTATGTAGACGTCGTTCAATTAGTAAAATTTTCAAACTAGGGTATGTGGTCAAAATTTGACACCGATGATGAAAATAGAATTATGCATTTGGATATAACGATGTGGTCCTGTTCCTATTATTCAAACTTTTAAAGCCTATTTCGTGGTGTTTCTCTTCAGTAGGATACTGATCAAACCCCTTGAAGACCTGTAGTCTCAAAAAAGTTAGTCGAAATGAGTATTAACAATAGGTCCCTTTCACGTATGGGAAAACATTAACAGCACATAAAGGTAATGGAGAGAGAAGCTTCGGTTCCAAAACGGACCGTCTTACCAGCTATGTATATACGAACACATCTATACATGTATGTATGTAGAATGCGGTTGTGACATCACTTAATTCGCCTTGATTGCAAAGGGATTTGAATGAATCGTAGGTTCCAGACCGGTTTTGCAATGGAGCACAAAAAGTGGTGCATGGGTGGTGCAAAGGACCAGGTTCATTACTGGTGACGAAACATGGGTATATGGCTATTACGTCGATATGGAATAACCAAGAGCGAAAAAAGATTGCTTGAATGTGAAAGTATTGCTCACGGTTTTCCTCCACTACAATTGTGTGATTTATTATGGGAGCTCGCCGGAACGTCGTATAGTCAATAAGGAATAATATCCTGAAGTTATGCGCCGTTTGCGTGTACGAAGCAATGCGAAGAATACATCCGGATTTGTGGGAAAAAAAATAAATGGCTGTTTTAATATCATGATCACGCACCTGATCCCTCATTATTGCTTGTGCTTGATTTTTTTGGCCGAAAACAATGAGATATGCGTATCATGCCTCAGCCACCGAATTTGGTACTCTGCAACTATTTTTATTTCCAACACTGAAAGGAGCCATAAAAGGACGGATAGAGAAGGTAAAGATGCATCGCTGGAAGAACTTAAAGCTATACCTAAAGCAGATATTATAAATGCTTCGAAAATTTAAAAAAACCCTGGCGCAAGATTAGTATATCTAAGGGGGATTCCTTTGAGGGGGCAAAAAATAGATATTGATGAATAAATAAATATTTTTCGAGAAAAATACTAAAGCCCAGTGGACAGTGGAAGAATAGTCGGAAAAATAATAGGTAGAAGATCCACAGGAAGGCCGCGCCGTAGATGGGACGACAAAATAAGGACGTACCTGGAACGAAACAGAACAGCAAAACACAGAAGGAACATCCTCATAGCAGAGAGACTTCGTAAAGGATTCTTAATGAGGCTCTTCCGAGATCCAAATGGCCGGCAATAATAATAATATGCCTCTATCGTATTTCTTTGATATTGATACACTCTCCTAATTTTACTTTAATTTTTTTCTTCTGTAGCTAGCTGTCAAACCTGATAATACCTTATCGCTTGCGCTTATGATTTTTAGGTTTTTTATCATGTTCTTGTGGTTCAAGTTATTAAAAGCTTACTAAAAAATAAGCTTAATATAGCTTTTGTCAAGGTATATACACTATTTGCAGAGTCTCTAATTAGTTTATTAATACTTTAATTTTTTTCAGAAGCCAAACGGCTGTCTCACTGAAAGATTTTGCTTTTCTGCAGAATTGTAGAACCTTTCAGTAACCACTTCTTTTAGGACTTTATCCACCATCGATAAAATTGAGATTGGTCTATTATCGTTGATCCCTTTCCTGTTACCGGTTTTGAAAACAGGACGGACTATTGATGTCTTAAGCATATGTGGAACACATGCTTGGTCCAAACTCATGTTTATTAGCGAATCTACACGTACCGATGAGGTTTTATTGAGATCCTTTGGCCTTATTACCTGTATTAGTGCTCATTTGTCTATTTTTAATGAATTAAGGATACTCGTATTTGCATCTCCAGGACTATCGCACTTTCCACTTTTGTAGGCTGAACGGACTACAGTATTTCTTGGGTATACATATGTATGTATGTATGTTCGACGATAGTAGTCATGTATTGTGTTCCTAACTTCAGATGAGGCTTTTTCCCAAAATTGGTTGGAAGATTTTGTAAATTTAATTTACTTTTCCAAGGCTTGTCTTAAGCGTACCAACTAAATTGCCGCTTTTTTTCCCAATATCGTTTGTTTTTTGGGCTGATCACGCAACTCTGAAATTGTGTCAAATAGTATAGGTAGATCCTTTTGAATGTAAGATATTTTTATTGAGCTCATTTCTAAATTCCTTGAATTCATATCTTGGCTCCGCATGTTATTCTTAAAACGTATATAGATTCTGTTACAAAATCCCTTCATTTCAGCATTTAACCAATTATGTTCATTGTTTTTTCGTTTTATTGATGCCATTGATTCCGCTAATGTTTTATTCAGTGCATCTATGAAATGCATGTAAAATTCGTTTATATCCGTACATCGATAAAGATGTTCCCGTTTAAATTTCTGCACTTTCCCAGACACAATGTGGTCTAGATTGGGGACACTTCCCAATACGAGTATATATTCTCTTTACTTGTTCTTAATTCGCAGAATAGATCGTAGATGTTTAGTTAAACCTTCTGTCAATGGATGTTATAAAACCTTCCCATCAATAATCAATAATCAATAGGTCTGGCTGGACCTTAATACATTTTGTATGAAAATTTATCGAACTCAAGGAAATAATTGAAGTTTTTTTGATATTTGGACATGATATTATTTCTATTTTTAATTTAAAGTTTTTTTTTTCGTCACATTGATATTACGAAGTACGAGGATGATCTGCAAAGTTTCCGACATCAACGTGAAAATTGTAGCACTCGTCAATGAAAGCTAGTGAATGTAGTTGTGCATCCTTTGGCAATTACTCACCAAAATTTCAGCCATTTTGGACGCGTAGTTTTTATTTGACAGTCGTCCTCGACAGAGACGATGAACGTTCAGGACGTGAAAAAACTGCAAAAAGTGACGATAACAGCGCTAAAGTTCACCAAATGGTGCTAGGCTACCGCAGAATTAAAGTGAGATGAAGATGAAGAATATTAACACATTGATTGCAACGGGGATCACCGGTGGCCGGGGACGCAACAAAGAATAAAAGTACAATACATACATAATTATAGTAAATATGGATACTGATAAATTGTTCAATAATACTGTTGATATTAATGGTTTGAAGAAATTAATGCAATATAGAACATATAAAACAGATTTTATAACTCATTTTATTTGCTGCAAATATTATTTCAGCATAATATGCATCGCGTAATGAAAAGTTCACATCGGCGCCTAGAGCAAACCATGGAAACTGCGACTGGCAGAAACGTGTCAAATTCAGATTTAGGCATGAGAAAGTTGTCCGCGCGTTGGTGCCACATTTGCAGAAAAAGAAAATCCTGTTTCAGCAAGACAACGCGCCGTCTCACACCTCAACGGTTGTCATGGCGAAAATCCACCTGCTTGACCATCCGCCTTACTCACCAGATCTAGCTCCAAGCGACTTCTTTCTGTTCCCTTTTATTCTAAAAATTGCGCTCGAGGACAGAGACTTTCTTCAAATGAAGAGGCAATCATCTTCGCGAACAGTTATTTTGCAGAGAAAAACGCCAAGTACTATTTGGACGGGTTGGGGAGATGGGAGCATCGCTGGGAGTAGTGTGTAGAGTTACAAGGAGACTATGTAGAAAAATAAAAATAAATTTTAAGAAAAAATGTCTTGTTAGGCCGGAAACTTTTCAGACCACCCTCGCATTTGCTTGATCTACACATTTATGGCATTTATGTAACTTAATACTGGGTTGTAAACAGACAGGCTCATCGCAAGTAAGACAAGCAAATCTGGTTTTTCTTTGTATTTTATCGGTTATTTTGCAAATTCTACACGTCTTTTTCTGGCCCATTGATGTCTGGCTACCGCTGGGCTGTAGTCTATTTTACGATGGTGCTCGATAGCATTTTAAACAGAAAGCACTCCTATTAGCATATGTAGATCGTTCATCCTTGCTTCGATCTGAGGGATCACTAACTGTTCAATCAACCACATTCGATGGTATGTATTGTGTAAATCGGGTGTTTCCTCTGTATGGGAACAGTCGGTGTACTCGTATAGGTTTTCCAAAAAGGACTTGACTACTTTTTTTTTTAAATAAAACGCAAACCATTTGAGATATTTCCAAAACTTTATTATCGGCTGGAAGTACAATCAACCCATTTATGAATGGAACTCGACTTCGTTCATATGGCCACCGCGAGCACGTTTGCAGTGGTCGATTCGTTGGACCCAATTTTTGATGACTCGGCCACACATTTCGGCCGAATCGGCCGCTATTTCGCGTTCAATGTTGGCTCTGAGCTCTTCCAACGTCGTCGGCTTGTTGGCATAAACCAATGCCTTAACGTAGCCCCAAAAAAAATAGTCTAGAGGCGTTAAATCGCACGAACGAGGCGGCCAATCGACTGGCCCTTTTTTTGAGATAACACGCTCATCAAACTTACTCTTCAATAAATCGATTGTAACGTGTGCTGTGTGGCTTGTGGCACCATCCTGTTGAAACCACATGTCGTCCAACTCCATATCTTCCAATTCGGGCCAAAAATAATCGGTAATCATGGCGCGATAACGCTGGCCATTCACAGTAACGTGACGATCGTTATCGTCGACGAAAAAATATGGCCCAATAACGCCGCCGGCATGCAAACCGCACCAAACAGTTATTTTTTGTGGATGAAGTGTGGATTCATGAAGCACATGTGGATTTTCACCCGACCAATAACGCATATTTTGCTTATCGACGAACCCATCGAGCCAAAAAATGAGCTTCGTCACTGAAGATGATTTTGCGATGAAATTCATCATCTTGGCGCATCTTCTCCAGAGCCCAATCGGTGAACGTATGTCGCTTCAAATGGTCCATCGGCTTCAATTCTTGAGTCAGCTTGATCTTGTATGGGTGCAAACCAACATCCTTACGCAAAATACGCCATAATGTGGTCTGAGCGATGCCTAATTCTTGAGAACGCCGTGGAATTGACTGATTTGGATCGCTTGCTACGGACACCTGAACGGCAGCGATATTTTCGACATTTCGACCAACCCGTTGTCTCACTGACACGGCAACATCACACAACGAATATGTAGACTCAAATTTTTGCACTAAGCTTGTTATTGCCTGTCTACTAGGGCGAGAATTACGACCGAAAATTGGAGTTAACGCTCTTAAAGTTGCGGTCACCGACTCCGAAATTCGGTAGAAACTTTTTATAATTTGCAGACGTTACTCGTTCGTGTACTTTATCATGATGAAAACGTTGATTTTACTGAATAAATTGACAGTGACAGTTCGATGATTAGTGAAAGAGTGCGTTCACAAATTAAATTCAAAGCTGTCAAGTCCCAATGGGAAAACCCTTTATATGCAGTTCCCAATTGCCGATTTAGCATTGTTTACTTGTCCCGAATGGGAGCTGTTTTATCTGCACTTTGCCATTTGACATGAGTCCTTTGATCGTCAATTTTATAAACTGTATTGTAGTACATTCTAGTAGACGGCTACTGTCGATCGGATCTCAGAAAAATGATTTCAGAAAAATGGAAAAAGAGCAATATCGGTCGGTGATTCGATTCTTGTTTTTGGAAGGGAAATCGCGCAGCGAAATCCAAGAGTGTTTGGATGCTGCGTACGGTGACTCTTCGCCTTCGATGGCGACCATCAAAAATTGGTTTAACGAGTTTCAACGTAGTCGCACGTCGGTTTTTGATGAGCCACGTCCAGGTGCCCCCGAAAACGGCTACCACGGAGGATAACGTGACAAAAATCCACGATCTCGTATTGGCAGACCGCCGATTGAGCTGAGATAGTAGGCATTTCAAAATATCGCGTGGATGATATCCTGCATGAAACTTTGGGCATGAGAAAGCTCAACAAGCTCCGGACAACAAGCGCAACCATGACACCACTTCAGAGCAGTGTTTGACGCTGTTTAAGCGCAATCCGAAGGAGTTTCTGCGTCGTTTTGTGACAGTCGACGAAACATGGATCCACTGGTACACACCAGAGAAACAGTGGACTTCACCCGGCGAACGTGCTCCAAAAAGGCGAAGACTGTCCCATCGCCCGGAAAGATGATGGCCACCGTTTTCTGGGATTCACAAGGTGTGATCCACACCGACTACCTGGAGAAGAGTAAAACGGGCTGTACTATGCCAAATTATTGGGCCGATTCGACGCCGAATTGAAGAAAAAACGGCCTCACTTGGCGAAGAAAAAAGTGCTCTTCCACCATGATAACGCACCGGCTCACACCCCCGCCCTCGCCACGGCCAAATTGGTAGAATCGGGCTACGAAATGCTGCCCCATCCACCATATTCTCCAGATTTGGCCCCGTTCGACTTCTTTTTGTTTCCAAACTTGAAAAACTCACTCGCCGGGCAGAAATTTCAGTCGAATGAGGAGGTCATCGCCGCCACGGAGGCCTACTTTGCAGACCTCGAGAAAGAAGTTGGAGCATCGCTGGGTCAAGTGTATCGAGCTAAAAGGAGACTATATTGGAAAATAAATACTTATCGGACCACCCTTGTATATGTAGTTCCTCTTCTCTCAAATACATAAACTGAACAAAACTAATAACTGTAATAAATTCACTAACGATCTAATTACCCGCAAATCGTAGGTAATAAACGCTTAACAATCAAATACGAAATGTTTAAGTGACCCAATGTTCTACATATGTCATAAACATAAGTAATTAGTGGAAAACTCCAGGTAGTGGCATACTTTTGCAAAATACCGTAATATATTATTTTGTTTATATATAATCCACCAAACAAAACTTATAATGACGGACATAGCTAAAAAGGTTTTTTTTCGGATGATACATATGTGAAATAAGTACGTTTCTCCATACAATATATAGCAAGGTCTGGTCAGACCTATTCCATTGACTCTAGGGGTTGTTGTAGAAAAACTTTTTTTTTTCTCACCCGTTTAGATGTTCAATTTATTGTCCACACATTAAAAATTAAGTGAAACAGTAGTTTAAACTACTCTCACCCTTACTTCTGTGTCTTTTATTTGAACAAAGCTACAGTCAGTCAGCATTTTAGTATTTTGAATGGGTCGACTCTCATGTATCCGATATATTGCATTTTGGAAGCCTTTTGAAGCAATCATCGCCGAAGCGAGTCAATAAAATAGTAAAGACTTATTGGAATCTACCTTGCTCTTGAGAACGATTTGATGTGCCTTCGCAATTTTATGGTATAGTCTTAAAATATTGCGTGTAGAAAAAGGTATCCACCGTTTTCCAATATTTGGCAGCACCGGTACATGCTGGTCACAAATATCAGATAAGAAATGCCAAATGCAGTACAAGCTTATCGTACTCTCGTCAACAACTCTTTATCAATGCATTTGCGAATTTTCATTGGAGTCAGATATTTGTTTATGCATCAAAACTTCTACTCTACGGATAGTTTTGCTTTTCCCCTCAATTAAAAAAAATTGAGCTAAGATACGTCGAATTATAGAAATATACGGTGGGGCTTCTATTAGTAAAGAACGTGCCTCGAATGGTTTCAAACCTATAAATGTGGTAATTTCGACATCCAACGCAGGATCTGTCAAAAAGTTACTTGTTCATGTCAAATGCAACACAACAACAACTTGCATACTGATTGGCCGTAGCTCAACAAACCATTTCGGACCGTTCGAAAGCCTAATGACATTCACTAGTTTTTTTTCAAAAACGAACTACTGCTCAAGTGCCAATTGAGAAAGAGTTCTTTGCATGGGATTGTGACGGACGATGAAAAGTGGTTAATCTAATCTACCTTATTAGCTAGGGAGAACGGGAGAGAGGGGAGGGTGGATTTTTAGGCATGGAGTGCTGAGGTTGAAATCGAAGTAAGGATTCGAATTAACACTTCCTAGCATACGAGAAATGGGTTCATTGGAGCCATAGGCAGTACAGGGGTGGGTAGTTAGTAGAGACCGGGATTTCGTACATTGCGGAGGTTAGTGTTGATAGAGACAGATTTGTAGAGGGTCGCGCAGTCAATGGTATCTGAAATGAGCCGATGGATGAAAGAATGTCAGATACAATTCTTCTTTCTTCCAACGTGTTCATGTTGATTAGTTTAAGGCGGTCTTGGTAGGTGGGTAAAATCAAAGGATTGCACCAGGGGAGACCTCGAAGAGCAAAACGTAGGAATCGGCGTTGGATGCTCTCGATTCTAGAAATGTGGGTTTGTTGGAAAGGAGACCACACTTGAGAGGCGTATTCAAGACCATCGCTTCACGAAACCGAGTGAAGAATCAGCTTTAAGGATTATCTCATCGATGTGTGCGCGAAAATTTAGCTCCTGGTCACATAATATGCCAAGATCGCGAATGACCTGAACAGTGGAGATGGGTCGATTATTGAGGAAGTAGAGACGAGGAGGAGGTTTGATTCGTTTACGTGAAAAGGTAATTGATTGGCATTTGGAAATATTAAGCTCTAAGCAATTTTTGGTACACTAGATGGAAAAACTATTGAGATCAGATTAAATAAGGGAAGAGTCATGACTGGAGGAAATGGTCTTGAAGAACTTGATGTCGTCGGCATATAGTGAGATGTGGCAATGTTTGATCACCATTTCAAGATCGTTTATGGTAAGAACGCAAAGAAGTGGACGTAAGTGGCTGCCTTGGGGGACGCCGGAGGAAGCTAAAAAGGGGTTAGGGTAGGCAGATGTAAAACGAACACTGTAATAGCGATTTTCCAGGTAAGAAGAAATCCACTTCAAAGAAATGGGGTCGAAGCCAAGGGGGGACAATTCGAAGAGTATCAATCTGTGGGAGATTTCTTTGCCGTTCTCTAGAGCTGATAGGGTAAAGGACACAAATTCAACAAGGTTAGTGATTGTGGATCTGCATTTGAGGAAACCGTGATGTTTAGGGGAGATTAAAGACTTACAGCGAAAACGAGTTTCGTACAAAATACGATCGAAGAGTTTGGGTATATGTGACAGTTTGGCAATGGGACGATAGTTGTTAACAACGTTCTTCGGACCTTTTTTATGTATAGGGGTGATAAATGAGGTTTTCCATAAGCGGGGGAATTCACCTAGGGATTGGGATAGACTGAAGATGTTCGAGACAGGGAGAGAGAGGGTTGAGGAGCATTTTTTTTAGAAATATGGCAGGGAGACCGTCAGGACCAGGAGTGAATTCATCATTAAGTAGATTTAATTTGTTTTCGATGACATGAGAATCGACTGTGCGTGGAAGAAATGGTCCAAGGGAACAATTCGGTCGATAATCGAAGTATAAGAGGTCTGGAGCAAAGGACTGTTTAAAAAAGGTGGCGAAAAAGTTGGCGATAATATTGGGGTCATTCGAGGTTTGATCATGGAAGGACAGACAGGTAGGATAGCCATCAGATTCTCTTTTGTAGTTAACAAACTTAAAGAAGGACTTAGGATCGTTTATAAAATTGGCTTGCGTTTCAGTTAAATAGCGTTGATAGAGGGAGTTGTGAAAGGCGTTAAAGTGGAGATAGTTAGAGTAGTCATTAGGGGATTTAGTACGAAGGAAGAAAGGGGAAGAATGGTTGAAAGGGAAAGGGGACAAAGTGAAACAGAAGAGTTGAGGGGATCAGTTTTGAATATGAGGTCGAGTTGTCTACCCATGTATTTAGGATGCCACTAACTTGGCTAAGGTTTGAATCTGCTAGGCAATCCAAGAAAAGACATTCTTTGGCAGTAGTGGGATTGGTGGTTGGAAGGGAAAGAGGACAAAGTGAAACAGAAGAGTTGAGGGGATCGGTTGTGAATATGAGGTCGAATTGTCTGCCCATGTAGTTTAGGACGCCACTAACTAGGCTAAGGTTTGAATCTGCTAGGCGATCCAAGAAAAGACATTCTTTGGCAGTAGTGGAATTAGTGGCAGTATGAAACGATTGATCGTCTGATTGGGTCCATTTAAGATGAGGAAGGTTGAAGTCACCGAAAAGAAGGATTTCATAATGAGGGTTTCTTCAATCGGTTATTTTGTCAATTGTGTTAATGGCGAGTTGATAGAATTTAATAGGTTGTGAAGGCAAGATGTAGAAACAAATGATGTATAGTGTCTTCTGGGGTAGAGCAATCTTAATTGAAACAAAGTCGAGAAGTGGGGAATAACACATTGCAATAAGGGAAGAGTCAATTGTATTAAGGACGGCTAGTAGAACGCCTCCACAAGGGCAACCATCAGTGGGTCGGCTGAGTTCGTCATCGCGATAAACATTAAAATTTGATGTAAACATTTCGAGGTTATTTATGCTGGGGATCAGATTAATTTCGGTCAGAGCAAATATTTCAAAGGGTAGAGCATGTGACTGTTGGAAGACAGCTTAGGTTTTTGAACGAAGACCTTTTACATTCTGATAATAGAGAGTAAGAGGCGCTGTATATTTAGCTACCAGCTCGGCGTAGTATATATTGCGACCGGTTGAAACCATCACAGGAGCTCACCACCGAACACAAATAGTGCATTTGACATGCGTATTGACGGAAAACGGCCATAGTGACTTCGCAGTACGATAATGGTCCGGTCATTGCTTAGGCCGTTAAAATCAACCTCAAAACCCTGAACTACACGACGCATTCCCTAGACATCACCCCTTACGACTACTAAATCCTTCAACAGATGACGTACATATGGACTGGCTGAGCATCATCTCTGATCTTTCTAAGAGCTAAAAATTGGGTTCCCTCGTTTCTCGGATGGGAAATATGTGCATATGCTGCCAAAACCATGGGCTAGCGATAGAAAATACTTCCCATTGTATGTATACATTTTTCCTTATTAAAATTAAAAATTCCAAAAAAAGATGAACCATACGGCTGATAGTAAGCTAGATCGACCTTTGATCTTGAAATAATCAATGGTACCCGACATAGTAGCATGAATTGTGGCTCATTTTCCTTAACAACAAAACTTGATCCTACATGAAAGCAAAGCCAAAGAATAGTGTTTTAGAAAAACCTAAATTCCAAAAGAAATGACAGAGTAAAACATAATGTTTAAAAAGAAATGATTCGGTTTAAAGTTTAAATGAACCAAAAATCTTAACTTTTACTCAGAACAAAGCGTACGTCATGATTATCAAAAAGGCATACACTTTGCGTACATCTATGCACATACATATGTATATAATATCAATCAAAATCACGCGATTTATGGTGATAAAAGCGATTACATATCTTCAGACGAGATTAAAAACACATTAAACTTGCATCGTAGACTTTGTTGCACAAAAGGAAAATCCGGCTTCCCATAAACATTTATAATTTATAGACATTTTTACGCGCGTTCCTCCGATTACATAGACAAAATAACAGCAATCACACCACTTTGCCTTGGTGTGGTGTCCAAAGTTCGATCATCTGCTCGTTCAATGTCAAGTCTAACTAGACGGAAAAGCTCGAAGATACTCATGTGTCATGAACCACACAAACACACAACTCAGCTGATTAATACAAACACTTTATCTGGTAGTATACGTACGAATTGTTTAAATGTTTAATCCAATGTACAACAAAGAAGAGGTTTATACTCACTTCACGAAATGGGTTCGCTTCCATTATTCCAATTGTAAATTTGCTGAGCGTAAGTTAATTACTGCTCCATCAATTGGTCAGAAATAATATATGGCTCTATATCGGAAACTGTCACCAAGTATCCCAGGTGCGGAACGACAGTAAACTGAGGCAGACACCTCAGGGTAACCTGTGAACATAGGCATTGTGAAGAGAGATAGAAAGAACTTTAAATGATAAGGCAAGAAAGCTTGAACATACCATGAGTATGCGGGTGGAAACGCTGTGAGCAGTGGCGTCGGTGCGTGACTGTATAGTACTTTACAAAATTCTTAATGTATCGTATAATTTAAGCTTATTTGCATGTCGGTACGTATGTTTATGTACGTAAGGTGCCGACAGTTGCCTTGCACCGTTTTAATATTTAACACTCATATGTAAATTATGAAATCTTTCTGGGATTTTTCTTAAAAAAATAACCTTATTATTACATGTTGGACGTGACAATGCAAATTCGGATGTGGGGTGTCGGGTTGTCTCCTGGTACAGATGGTACGAGTATGGTATTCTGAGTACATGCGGGTGGATCGTTCGTATTCCTGTGACTATTGCATGCAAGGGTCAGGTGATCGGATGGAGAATACTGCGGGTGCACTCTTGCGGGACGTGTGCATATATTTTGTACAATTTGTTAATGTGTCGTTAACTTGTATACTTTTTCGAATAAATTTGAGAAATATAAAAGAGTGTACCTGGATGATGTGTGACCTTTGAAGCCAGACGGTGAATGCACTTTTTCGTTAAGTTCTCGACACTAATACCATTTAATGTTGAGATACAGATTCATTCAGTTTTCAGTAATAACATGCGTAACATTCGCAGATTAATTTGTTAAAGCTGCAAAAGGAGGTCGAAGTGTACGTTTTAGGTTCAATCCACGTCTTCATAAATTGAAACTATAATAGTTGTTAAATAGAAGGACAACATCCTGCAGAGTATTTTGCTGTTCGAGCCAAGTCAGGTCATCTTGTAAACTTCTTATTTTTGAATTGAGGGGAGACTATCAAATACATTTTATTATCATTATTATTACCGGCTATTTGGAACTTGGAACTTCAGAACCTCGTTGACAACTCTTCGACCAGCTAGTTTTCCATCCATTCTTCCATTCCATATCTTCGAACCTTTACCGTCCTTCCATCTACGACGCGGCTTCCTCATTATTCCTCGGGGTTTCCAATCATTATTCGTTTGACTGTTCATCCACTATCCATGCGTTCTTAACACGCTATAACAGAAATAATGTGTTGCATAAAAATGAGTAGCACGCAGGCACGGCTGTTCAACAATCCCCACACATTGTCCCTGGCGCCGATGACCTGGATTCGAATCCCGTAACAGTGAAATCACCGAAATCGTATTTTCCTATTCAGGATGGCTGAAAAAGCACACTGTATTATACTTGTCTGGTTTTTCGGCGACAAAAAATTCAAAATTCAACCGATCTTCATTTCATATAACGGATACAAAAAAAAAACGTTAAAAATTAGTATTTATAATGGCTTTGTTAGCTTTGAACGCTAAAAAAAATCAGTTCTTACAAAAACAAACCTCTACGGCTTTTTCCATTGTACCAAATCAACTTCTTATATTTTTGTTTTGGAAATCTACGCAAAAAAAAAGAAACAAATAAAAAAAAGTATTTTTTTTTGATATCTTATTACTACGAACATCATTTTTCTTTGCAGTAAAAGCTAAAAAACTATTTCAAATCCGTGATTGAGATTGTTTCAATATTTTTTATATGAAATCCGCAGTGAAAACGAGCATTTAAAAAAAAAGTCATGTAGATCGGTTGAATTTTGAATTTTATATCGTCGAAAAACCAGGTGACCGCGAAAGTGTATAATTACCCTTGTCTGAATAGAGCTTCTCAAGTCGGTATTAAAATACAACATAAGTCAAATTTGGTGGGGTAATACGCCATTCATTCGGTTCAAGTAGTATAATGTAAGGGTAATTTTTTTATATATATTATTTTTAACAGCACACGCATGATTCCTGACATGTGTCAAAGTCAAACATGCTAGGTTGGCATTGCCATCGTAGAAAGACTTATATTCGAACAACTCTACAGATGATTAGACTTTTTTTATCAAAAAAATTATTTTTTTTTAGTTTTCAACGCATTTTTATTAATTTCTACATAGAATTATCTTACACTAGACAAAAATGTTTAAACTTTGTTTAAATATCTTAACGACCTTCAAATACCACACTGGCCCCGTGCGGACATACATATACTTATGGCCTGACTTAATTTAATTAAGGCTAAGAAAATATATGTATGTGGTCAAAACTACTATATTATCCAAATTCATACTCTGTAATAAATGTTTTTCAAGCACAACATCCATTTTGAAGTCTTCACTCACAACGGACCTACTGAGCAAGCAGTTCAAGACAAAGTGATAAAATTTCCCACTAGAGTCACGCTGTAGGCTATGCCACCCAGCCGTTTGTTATCGTTCAAAGATTTCGACCTCTTCTTGCCCCAAAATGCATGCCAGGTTCAGAGCTGACATGCCGATGCTACATACCACACAGCCCGCGAATCGATAGAGAACTCATAAGTGAATTGAATGAGCGCTTTATGTCTCGTTTTCCACCGGTGGATTGGCTGAATACGAGTAGGTCGTGCCAATCGACGCTTTTAGATTATTCTTATGGGGATACCTAAAACCGTCCATACCAAGAAGCCAGTTTCAATTATAGCCTAGGATAACAATATAACATGTGTTACAGTGAGATACTCGCTAATATGCTCGAAAAAGTAACTCAAAATTTAAAACTCTATATATCTAGATCGCTCAAAGAAATGGCTATTATTGATTTGTCAACTTAAATAAAAAATGTATACACTTTTTAAATATTCGTGTCCTTTTTCTTGACACTAAATACTAAAAGCTTATAAATTCACTGATTATAACAAAGTTAATACTACTATTCGACAAATGAGAAATCATGTAACGTGTCTTATTCGTAGAAGCAAGAGTCAGTACTAAAGCCAAATTTGACTCCAATAAATCAAGTGCTGCATTCTGGAAATCTATAAGGCAAATTGGCTTAACCAAAACTGAGCCGGTCAATTCTGCTGTCGACGTTAATGAGCTCAATAAAAAGTTTGTGAGCAGCGCACATGCAAATAAAGATCCTATCGATTTTTCCTTCTTTGGGGGTGAAACTATAAATACCGAAACTTCTCGATCCTTCTCTTTTCAGTGTGTTGAGGAAATTACAGTTAGTGACGCCATCCTCGCCGTTAAATCCAATTCTGTAGGACTTGACGAAATCCATCCTAAATTCGTGAAAATATTGTTACCTGTTATACTTAAACACCTTACGCATATATTCAACACTATAATAACAACAGGTATTTTCCCTGTGAAATGGAAACAAGCAAAAATTTTACCTATACCAAAGTCGCACTCTCAGGGTAACTATGATTTCCGACCTATTGCCGTTCTTCCCTTTCTAAGTAAAGCTTTTGAAAAAGTGATCTGCAATCAAATTGAACCTTTCCTTGATAAAACCAATTTGATTGACAGTAACCAATCAGGTTTTAGACAAAAGCATAACTGCATCACAGCATTGCTTAAGGTTTCTGATGACGTAAGAGCTGGTATAGATGAAGATATGATTTCTCTAATAATATTTTTAGATTTTTCGAAAGCTTTTGATTCAGTAAGCCACCCAATCCTTTTGTATAAATTAAAGAATCAATTCGCCTTTGATCGTTATGCGTGCCAACTTGTGGGATCATATCTTCAAGGTAGGAATCAAATTGTCCACTATGACGACAAAATTTCCACATGTCTACCCGTTACGTCAGGTGTCCCCCAAGGATCCGTTGTAGGACCTCTCTTATTCACCCTCTTCATGAATGACATCCACAAACAGATACGTAATTGTGACTATCATATTTATGCTGATGATGTTCAGCTATATAAAAAGTTCACTAAGTCTGACTTTTCATCAAATGTTAGTGTCATTAATTCGGACTTAAACCACATCTATCTATGGTCACAAAAAAACCGCTTGAGTCTTAATCCATCTAAAACCAAAGCCCTTAGAATATATAAAACCCATTTGGAGATACCTCCCGTGAATGTTGTACTTAATAATTAAACAATCCAGTTTGTCGATAAAATAAAAAACCTGGGAGTGTACTTCAACCATAAACTGGACTGGAATGATCATATAAACTTTATTGTTTCAAAAATATATGGCATCCTAAGGGGATTAAGCCCCACAAAATTGTATCTACCCCCTGCTGTAAAACTCAAACTGATTAAATCGTTTGTTCTACCTATCGTGCTATATGGTAGTGAAATTTTTGCATGTTTGGACTCAGTCTCGTTGCGGAAACTTAATGTTGCGTTAAATAACTGTGCTAGATACGTCTTCAATCTGAAAAGGTATGATCATATTTCCAGATTTACCAAAAAAATCGCTGGCTGTACCTTAGATGCACTTTTAAAATACAGAACAGTCCTCTTACTGCACAAGATTGTTCACAATAAAGCCCCTTCTTACTTGACAAGCAAAATAAAATTTGCTCGGTCGCAAAGAACCCTCAAAATCATCCCTTCGAGGTACAGATACTTGATTAGTAGACGTCAATTCTTCATAAATGCAGTTAGTCTCTGGAATAATCTTCCCATAAATCTAAGGGGTATGAGCGCGGAGAAACAATTTAAAAAAGGGCTCTTCCAATACTACGCCAGTGGTTATTAACAACACATCGGCTTCAAATTATTATCAACCAATTCTATGTATGTCTATTTATCTATCTCCTTTTTCTTCATTCTATTGTAAATACTTTTTTACTTAGTTTTATTTATTTTTTCTCTTTGTTACTTAACTTTTATACACTAATAATTTAAAAATATGCCTGTGAACTTAAATATGTAATTTCCTGTACACTACCAAAAGTTCTATAACTTATATATGTAAAGAGTTGAATAAATCAAATAAATAAAAATAAAAAAAAATAAATAGAAAAAAAAAAGCTTTTTTGGTTAAGGATCAAAGGTTGTAATCGAATTAGTAAATTTTGGAAATAACACTTCACAGCATACGGTTGTTCATTGGAGTCATAAGGTTGGGCGGAGATAAAGTTGTAAGGCCCATAAATGATACCTTGAAGTAGTCAGTGAATAAAGATGATGTCGGATATCGGACTAACTAAACGGTGTGAATGAGTTGTTTGTGAAAAAATAGAGACGAGAAGAAGATTTGAAGCGTTTATTTGAAAAAGTGATTGATTGGTACTCGGAAATGTTTCTAGGGCATCAGATAGAAAAACTGTTGATTTTTAACTGAATAAGAGAACAGTCATGTCCCAAGGAAATGGTAACGAAAAATTTGGTGTTATCAGCGCACAATGTGATATAGAAATGTTTAATAATTATTTCAATATCGATAATGGTAAGAAGGAAAAATGTGGAAAGCTGAGAAGATCACACTCTGGTCCTAAACGGGATGTAACGCAAATAATCATAACACCAATATAATAATAACTAGGCAGATCAGTATGCGCGGGCTTAACTCCGCTACTGAAAATTTTTGATCGAGCGAGCAAATTTGTTGTTTTATCAACCTTGCTCTCGCTCCGCATGGCACTTTTCTAAACTTTACTTCGTCATTTCTCACTATTTTTCAATCAAACAATTTCATTTGATAATTTATGGCTCATCTACAGACCTAGATCTATCGAATGACATGCTGCACACATGTGTGGTTATAGCCGATATCTACATTAGTGCGTACAAGATTAGTCCGAAATCGTTTTCGGACCACTATATTCCCCGTACATGCACGCGCTAGGCCAAAAAGTGGGTGATTGCTATAATAATAATAATGAAATATAATAATAATGAAACAAATTGAAAATCAAAGTCTGACTTTTTGAACGGCAAAATTATTGAAAATGCGGTTAGCTTATCCATATGACGCACGTGTCATAATTGAAATATATTTCGAGTTGAATCCGTTAAAAACCTCACGTAAAGGTCAGCCAAAATACCTTGTGTTTTGAAAACCACAAAAAAAAATTTTAAATTATTTCTATTTTTAATTACTTCGCCGATTTTAATTTGTAAAATATGATAGGATTAGGTATTTAAAAAAAAACTTCAATGCAACGCTTTGCACCTGTTGCCGAAACATCTTAAATCAAGGCTATAGGTAATTGAAATAGTCCCGCTAATATGGCCATCTGTATAACAGGTTTGTTAAAAAAATGGGGCCATTTTCAAATTTCTTCAAAAAGTATTGATTTATTTATGAATATCTATTTTGTTCCCTTCAAAGTAATCCCCCTCAGATATGAATGCAGCACTTGCACCAGCCCTTTTTGCAATCCTAGAAGTACTCCTCAAAGCTATATGACATAATCTTGAGTTCTTCCAGCAATGTGGCCTTTATCTTTTCAATCATGGCAAATCTCCGTCTTTTCATGGGTCTTTTCAGTTTTGGGAAGGGAAAAAGGCACAGGGAGTCCAGTCCAGTGAATACAATAGCTAAGGAATCATTACGATATTGTAAGCAAGTGAATAATCTGATGTAACAGCCATAATTCTTTTCCACAAATCCTGACATTTTTTTCATATTGCTTCGCCCAAACGTCGTTTGACTTGAAGGTAGTATTCCTTATTGACCGTACGATCTTGCGGCTAGAACCCATCGAAATCGAAGAAAACGGTGAGCTACTATTTCCCATTTGACCGGATTTGGCGGGCTTTTTTCAGTCTTGACTCTTCTGGTCACTTCCATGGTCATTATTGGCTTAGACGCCGAAACTATATACTCATGTTTAGTCACCAGTCATAGCTCCTGAGCGATACTTATGCGACTATTCTTTGAATTAAACATACGTTTCTTGCCTAAAATATCTGGAAAAAATGTCATGGCATGAGCTTACTGACATGTCAATAACCTCACCAACCATTTTCCTCACTGCTTCAAAGTTTTTATCCCGTCCAGGGCGGGCATCGTTTTTAGGTCTTCAGTGTTTCAAGTATTTGGAACGCTTAATTTTATTCTTCACACAAAATTTAATACAGATTCTTCGATGAATTCCTTTTAACCCTTACCTATCCAGTATGCTTTTGAAACGTAACTGACCAACAGTGTCCAGCGGACTCATTAAACAAATCAAGATCATATAAAAGAAAAGAGAGACAATTGTGAATTGAAAAAAAGTTTAATTAGTTTCATTTTACATATATGTATTATACATACTTTAATTTAATATTTTAACTTCTATTATGTACTTTTTTAGAACAGATATTACATATAATATTTGTTACAGAGTGTTCAGCACAGACATTGCGATTGCATATGTCGCAACATTGTTCAGATGTTCTGGGTATTTTTGAAGGAAAAATATGAGAACACTTCTTTGTTTTCGCAGTAGGTTCAGATTGAGCAGCTCGTTGGTCTATGGTAGAATCAGATGATCTTGTCTTGGATGGCTGCTAAGTGATAACTCGTCAGCCCATTTTTGTTTCGTGTCCGTATATAAGGCGCCACCAACTCAGTTGCGACTTCTCGTAAAAAAAGTTTTCTTCGCATATTCTTTTTATGTTGGTTTAAAATAGGATACAATGTTTTTCATATAATTAGAGATGCGATCCCAACATCGTCTGTCATATTTTGAAAAAAATGCAATAGGCCATCTGTTTGTTTTATGCCGAACTGTATATTCATGAACCATCGGGTCAAGTGTAACTAAATAGAGAGTAACTGGTTTTGATCCACCATATTTTCTTATCATCAGGTTTTCTAGGCAGATATTGTTTGAATGATACCCTTCCTCGATACCAACCAGCTCATCATCAATCGTAAGATTCTCTCCAGACAAATAAACGTTTCCAGATTTAGGTTCATATACTCCCATAACTCTCTAATTGGTGCAAGTTTATCTCCAGACTTTCTAGGATTTCTTGTATTTTCATCATCAAATCTCTGTAAAGAAGCAAATCTTTTTTTTCCTATTGTAGTACGAAATATCGGGACCGTGCAGGGACGGGTTAAAAATATCCCTGCAGCGATACCTCTCGCTTGTCGTAAAAGGTGACTAAAACAAAGGTAAACAAAAATCACATCTAGGCAATTTAGAAAACACCAAGGTGAGCCTAGGGACACATATACCACCATTAAACTGCCCCACAAGTGTACATGCAAATCAGTAGGTTGACACGACTGGAGATCACCGGTGTTGCGGTGTTGTAAGAGTAAGATCAAACAAAAAAAATCTGGAGCATGCCCGTGTCACAAAAAAAAAAAAAAAAAAAAAGCAGGCCGAAAAACAATTGGTGCAAACAAATGCAAAAACACCAGCATTTGATTGGCATCAGCGATGAAGTAATCCCAAACCGGGAAGCCTGCCGCTACTTTCTGAGGTCAAACCGGCGGACCCCACAAGCGGACCAGTAGGAATGCAGTTAAGTGGGAAGGTTATGGTCCTACACTTCTGACCATAACAACGCCGGAAAAAGGAAAACAAGTAGAAGAAGAAGTAGCACGAAATATCGGATTTCCAAATATCAGATCCCAGTATTATCTAAAATCGACGCATCCCTGTCGCCTATAGTCAATAAAAGACCTATAAATGCTTGCATTTCGATTGTATCTGTTGGTTTCCATCCATTTTGTAGCACTGTATACGCTTCAGAATTGGTATGTTTGACAATAATTTCTAACACATGTTGGTTGAAAAATAAGTTGAAACTGTCCAACGGATCCAATATATGCTGCCTCGGAGGAAAAACCACTTTATGAGTACCGCCGCGAATTATGTTGTGTCGAGGAGTTCGTCTTTGCTGCTCAGGTTCGGTTTTCCATATTGTTCCATCTCTGCCTTCATACATATGTTTGAATTGACGCGTATTCTTGTAGCGGGACGTCATCATCCTCACTCCATAATTGCTCATCGTCAGCTTCAGACGGCTCTGTCGCGTTGCTTTCATTTTCAGAACAGCTTTCCACAGAAAAATTTCCATTGTCGCTCACTCACTTAAATGTCTTCACTGTCACTTACATCAAGGGCACGTTGAATATCGTCTTGTGTTCATTTTTTTTTAGCCATTTCTTTGTAGAAAAATGAGCACAGCCGCCTTATAACAATTATGTATGTACATATACAGGGTGTCCCACGAGCAGTGTGCCAAAAAGCTAGAGCGTGTAGGTCTGGTCAAGACAAGAAAAAAATCGTATGGGAGGGAGGGGTCTATTCCCCCCCGTTTAGCCGGGAGGGGGAATTTTCTAAAAAATTGACTTAACCCTTAAATGCATGATTTTTTATTTTTTTGATTTCACTCTATTTCACAATTGTTGGCTATAGATCAACGAAATCAAAGAAACTACTGACAACGGGTCCATCATCCATTTTTTTTACTTTGATTTGGTTAAGGAAATATTGTTCTATCGTATAATAAATACGGATTGTTGTTAATCAAAACAAAAACACTTTTAGAGCTAATAAAAAGTATTGTATCATTTTTGATACAAGATGCATTTAAGGGTTAATTTGGAAAAAAAATTATTAAAAATCAACAGTTACATCCACAATGCCGTGATATACTTTTTTGTAAAGCCAGAAACCTCTTCTTTCATCTTGTTTCTAAACGAAGCTGTTTTAAGGAATAGTTTTTGAGAAATTAATTTTCAAACTCAAAATTTTGAAACAAAAATGAAAAAAAAAAATTTCGAACTATTTTTTTTCAAAATTGTATGTAATTAAGTACTAATTTTTTGTCAAAAATTCAATTCTCTTATTAGTTTTTAGTTAAAAACAGAAAACCGGATGCAAACATGTTTTGTAGTTTTTGAGAAATTAAAAAAAAAACCCGAACCATATTTTTCTAAGAAAAATCTTTTTTTTGGTTTTAACGCGGCTGGACTTGTAGGCAAATTAATGTATGAAACATTGACATCTTTTTTATTATTTTTAGAAAATTTGGAGTTTTATGAGGATTCAATAAACTGACACAGTATTGGAGTAACCCTGGATTAATCCTTTTTTTTCATTGATAACGCCTGAAAACTGACCTGCTAATTTCGTCTGGGTCCGCCCGCCGCCAATGGGTTCAACCGGCTAGGACCTTAAGACAATAAAACCGCAATTTTTGGATTTGGTCTGACGTAGTCCCTCCCTTAGTACAAGGAGGATAGCTATTATGCTTGGAGTGCCCAAATCTAGAGTACGGAGAGTGCTTCATACCGAAAACTTACACCCGTACAATTTTAGGACAGTTCAGGAACTCACCTCAAACGACAAGTTTTTGAGAGCAGAATTTTGTCGATCATTACTGCTTCGAAATGAAACTGAACGAAACAATTTTGGAAGGATATTCTGGACGGATGAAGCACATTTTACCAGAGATGGGGTAACTAACTTCCACAATTTGCATCATTGGAGTAGCACCAATCTACACAACAAAAAACAAAATAAATCACAACACCGCTTTAGCTGAAATGTTTGGCTTGGTATTGTTGGACAAACTGTAATCGGGCCCCGGTTTTTGAATGCCGTTATTAATGGAGAATCATACTTGCAGTTCCTACGAGACCTGTTCAGTACGACTGTTACTGAACACTGCCCTGCGTGTCTTTGAGCTTATTTACTCCTGTATTTTTTGATTTTGATAGAAAGTTATAACCGCAAGACATTTTTTCTTTTCTTTAATAGTAAGCTTATGCACTAAATATTCCTAAATTATCAACCTATTTAACCTAGTGGCTTTCTGTTTTCTAAAATTCATCAAATAAAATTAAAAAAAAAAATCCGAAATGATTATCACAACATTGTATTTCGTTTTCCGATCTTGCACCGTTTATTCTTGTGATTACTTTACTTTCAAAGGTTCTTAGATTCATTTCATCAGCGGTATTCAGTGATCAAACTTCGCATCCGTAGGTACGTAACTATAGGATGAATAATTATCGTTTTGTAGAATGTAGTTTTTAGTGATTGGGACAGAAGTTTTGATTGTAGTATAAACTTTTTATGTTTAAAGTAACAGGCGTTGCCTATTTGTATTCTGTCTTGATTACAGTGGTGCATACTATTATTGCTTCTTAATAGTACCTATCCCAAAGTATTTAAATTGGTTAACTCCTTCGAAATTGTAGTCGACGATGTACACACATACATACAAATTATAGATAGGGTCAGAAATATTTGCCGATTTCTCATCAAATATTGATTTAAAAGAACATGTCTGAATATCAGTTGTACAAATGGGAATCCATCCTTCTCTTAAAATTGTCTTGCTGCGAAATAACTTATTGTTAGTCGTATTGAACTCGTTTTTCTTTCAATGCTTAGCTCAACCATTGTTGGGTTCCCAACAATCAACGAACATAACAAATAGAGCCGCAAAGTACATCAGCTATCCCATTCGCACGTATAGCATTCCCCTCCATGAAGAAAGACTGGAACAACGCAAAATGCACCCTAAGAATATGCAACACGTTGTGCATTCAAGTAAAGTTTAACACGTTGGCTGCCAATATATCACCGGTGATCACAATAAAAATCATTTTCCAGGGGCCAGTGTATCACCGGTAACCACAACAAAAATCTTTCCCCAGCTGCCAAGCAGGAATATACATGTTAGTATGAATTAACGGCTGAGATCTTTTCTACCAGTAGGCATGTTAGAACATGTTTAAACATGTTGTTTCATAGTGAACACCGGTGATACATTTCCGCTTTAAATTAAAAAATTTAAATTTTTTTGCATGTGTATCACCCGTGATCTAAAGACGGCAGAAGTTATTCAGACCAAAGTTAATGTTCGGAGTGGACGTGCTTTTGTATTTTGTGGTTTATATTAAGAATTAGTTAAGAAATGGATCCCGAGGAAATTGCTGAAGTGCTGAAAGCGTCAGAAAGTGATAGTAGTGATAGATCGGTTGATTTTAGTGCGGATGGGGACGACCTTCACATCCCGGATTACGATAGTGATACCAGTGAAAACATTTCTGAAGAAAATTGGCAAGGAAATCGAGAAGTCTAACAGCAGAATTTAATATTACAACAGAAGGAATTTGGGGAGAAATTCCGGCCATTTGGGATTCTCCTGCACCTGGAAATAGTTTAAAGCAGTTCTCAAAAACGTTTACTGCACATCAAATTATGCCACATCAAGGAATAGAAAAGGCTTGCCTAAATTGACTCAAAATTTGAAAAAAAGTAAAGGAATGTATTTCTTATAAAATGTCTGGTTTTTTTGAAAATGCTATAAAAAAAACTACTGAATATTTTCTCAAATTTCTTTTTTTATTTGAAAGTACAATCCTTCCGGTTAATAATGAAAAATAATTTCATTCAAATGGCTGCCTCGGCTGGCCATGCAGTAGCCTACACGATCGGTCCAATTTTTAAGCACATTATCGATTGTGTGCAGCTGTATTTCACCAATGGCTTCACGAATATTGTCCTTTAAAGCGTCAATTGTCTCTGGCTTGTCGGCGTAACACTTATCTTTGACGGCACCCCACAAATAATAGTCCAACGGTGTCAAATCGCAGCTCCGAGGTGGCCAAACGACATCAGCTCTGCGGCTGATAATGCGATCTTCAAAAACAGGGCGCAAAACATCGAGTGTAGCTTCGGCTGTGTGGCACGTAGCGCCGTCCTGTTGAAACCAAATGTTGCCAATATCCTCCTCTTCAATTTTTGTGAACAAAAATTCGTTCAACATGGCCCGATAACGATCGCCATTGACTGTAACGGCCACTCCTTTCTCATTTTCGAAGAAAAATGGCCCAATTATGCCTCTGGACCAAAATCCGCACCAAACAGTGGCTCGTTTTGAGTGCACCGGCTTTTCAATGTATGCGTGCGGGTTTTCTGTGCCCCAAATGCGATAATTTTGCTTGTTTACATACCCGCCAAGATCAAAATGAGCTTCATCTGAAAAGATGATTTTTTTGGCAAAATCGGCATCTTCTGTAAGTCGATCGCAGGCCCACTTCCCAGCGTTGTTCAAGCGTATACACAACCATATTCGTTCAGCGGAAGGATAAAACTAATTATCTGTCAAATCAGACATGAGCTAAGTATTACCATTCACGAAATAAGCACTACTTGAAAAAAAAAAAACGTTAGATGGCGGACCCTTTAGTACTGGAGAGATAAAAGAAAAGTACGCTTTTTATACACAACACATACTGGTGCACTTGTGCCCTCACGAAAAAAAAAACAAGATTGGTGAAGAAACCGGACATAATTTTGGAATACGATAAATGCAAGCAAGATACATTTTTCATAAGTTTTGTTAATTGTTGTAAACAATTTTTTAAACTTTTTTTTAAATGTAGGTACAGACTTAGCTGATCAATTGGCAAGTTACTTTAGTCGTCTCCGTAAGATTATCCGTTGGTTTCACAAAGTTGCTTTTGACTTTCTTTTAAATACGGCGCTTATAAATGCTTATATGTTATACAACCAAAACAATCCGAAAATGAAAATAGCTGATTTTCGTGAAAATATAATTGTGTATTTGAGTGGTCAAGATGATTTATTTATTACCCGAAGATCTCAAGAAACATATTTTAATAACATCAACGGCATTCACAAAAGACGGAAGGCGAAAGAGACAACGATGCGAAAAAGCTATGCTGTGATAAAGGTTATAACGTCGACAGAAATAGCGAGGAAGAAGGCTAAGCTTGTAGATACATTATGTTCAGAATGTCCTCATAATCCATTTCTATGTCTCAATCATTTTTAAGACATCCATTGAGGCTCACTAGGCCAGATTTTTTATTAAAATACTATCAATAATTGCATTATTTTTTGTTATTTTTATTCTAATAGCGTGAAGTACAACGTTTCTCTTTTTAAGCAATAAAATATGTTTACTGTTGAAATAAGTTTATACATTTATTTAATTTGTTTTCGCTTTTGTGGTAGAACCAAAAATCTAGAGGTCTATGAGTGTATCACCCGTGATACATTGGCCTCTGAGGAATGAATTTTGTTGTGATCACCAGTGATACACTGGCAGCCAACGTGTTAATGACCAAAATATTCAACATGCTTCACGTAAATGTACATATGTACATGATGATATGTATGTAACATGCACAGTTTTTCGTTACATAGTCGAAACCGAGATTAGCTAAGAGTGCGGTTGAAATCAACACTTCTATTTGTATTAATAGTTTTATTCTTTTAATAGTCATTTACTGCGAACACCCCTTCACAGTTAACACAAAGAAGGCTCACCTAGCCCACCAACGGCATTGCCTCGGGACTCATCTGGCCCGGAAAAAGCATGTTGATGCATGGATGTTAAACTTGGACGTCGACGTTGGTATATGACAATAATGCAGAAAACTCTTCCTCTTTTGCAACTGGAACAGCATTTTCCCCGTGAAAACGAACTACTCAACGTCTTCGTCTTGCCTTGGATCATTCCTATGACTTTCAAACAACATTTTTGACCAGCGTTTACTGTTTACTGCGTTTACTGTTTTTGCCAAAACTGTGGGTTCCAAATTTCTGATTTAATTTGTTCCATAAGCTTACCTCTGTTTTTTTACAAATAAAGTACCTGTTACTATGCTTACTATACATTTGAGTATATGCCAAACCGTGATTTAGTAGAGCTCTTGGAGTAGGAACTAATTATGATAGTGCACCTATTCATGAACCATTTGTTGGGTACCAGTATTTAAATTCGTTCTAGAAAGGTTAACTGAAGCATTCGCATAAATAGCTTGTAAATCTTATTCCTTTCAACTGCAGGAAATTGGATTCCATTTCCGGTGGCAATATAAAACAAGTAAAATCATATTTTCTGGTACAGCAATAAAATCACATCAACCAAATGAAATCATTGTTACCCACCTACCTCGATTCCTCGTCAGGCAGAAAGCTCTGCGCTACTTGAATCATGTGTAGCAATCACTGTCTAATGCTCCTTTTGCGGTCATGTCTGCCGCAAAACTTTTCTACGTAAGACAAATTATTGTTAGCATAATATCTTTAGGCACCCCCATTTCACCTCGAAGTCCGACCATAATACTTGCGAAATTTCTACTGACGTGCTACAGTCGTGCATGCGGTTAAGAGGTTAACCACTTTGTGTGGCGAAACAAGGGCGGGGAAGAGAACCTTCTGAGTTAGAAAAATCCAATTGTAATTCACAATAAGGAGACGGCAATTTAAAAACATTTCAAAGTTTCCTCCAATGCTCCGGCCTGTAGCCCATTTCGGAGGTAGATGAAAGACCTATATACATAGGTACTTTCACCTAGCGTCGTGGGTTGTGCGTTCTTTACTATAGTCGCTTATTAAATAAGCAACAGCAACTGAGAACTTGTTTTGTTCATAGGCTTACTTTTTATGTAATTACACTTTGCGAGAAAAAAAATCGTCCAACGAGCACCCAGAGCGATGGACTGAGAGTCGCGAATAGAAACAGGTGTAGCTGTTCTTGAATATTTAATCAACTTTCTTAGTGATTGGATCAGGCAGCCTCGTCAACTGCTGCCGATTGTCATCCGCTGCGCCTCTCCTTATTGTCATTTGTTTTTTACGCGTTCTTTTATCAGATTGTTACCTTCCAAGGTACCTAATCAAAGTTTACAAACGTTCAATAGATGTTCGGATGCTTTGATTAGACGAATGTGCGTACTGACGCAGTTGGGAGCCTCGAATAGCAAATTAGATTTTTGTTGAAATTGAGCGAGCTCGACAGATGGGATCGAGCCAGGAGGAAGTATATATGTATGTAGTTCAAAGTGAATGTAATTTATTTTATAACCTAAAGAAGCGAGTTTCGTTTTGTTCTTATTCGATGTCAGGTCGATTCGATTGGAATAATTTGTAAAACTAATAAAATGCAGATGTTAGATCTGCGGTTGCGAACTAAATGCCGTGCGAAGGCGAAAAATGTGAACAAGATGCGGGCTGGGCATTTTGCTGAATCTGAGTAAAAATTAGTATCATTCCTTTTTGAGAGGGAACTTTGAGGATTTGTTTGTTTGAAATTTTTCATTGCCAAAGTTCGTTATATGGAATGATGGGATGATGAGTGGATATGATTACAATTCAGCCTTAATTAACATAATATGAGGACAGTTAGTGATATTTACATAGAGGACAGTTGGTCGAGGACAGGTGCATATATTTAATAATAAATTGATGTTAATAGTTAATAAAAAATAAAGAGATTACAACCTTAGTGCTACAAAATTTAGATTTGATTGTGGTTAATATTTAAAAGCTAAGATTTTGCTTTACACAAAAATTATTTAAAGGTTCTGATTATTCAAATGTCTTCTGTGTAAAATAATTTGCAAGCCAAAATCTATAAGAGAACCGATATTTCTACGAAAATTATAGTTTCGTTGTAGGGACTCTTTAATTTTCTAATAAAGACTGAACAAGTATCAGACTGGCAGAATAATTTATTAAATAACTTAAGGAGCTGGCTCGGCGCAAAGAGAGACATATTTTCTGAAATACCTACTTTGGTGAAAAAGCTCATTGTAAAATTTCAATAAAGCACCAGGTTTACCTTAGAAAAAAATGTTGTCTTGACCCTCCCAAAATGCCTGAACAGCCATAACTTCGTTATCGTCTTTAAATTTCTCATTTCGGATGAGTTTTTTGAGCTGAAGAAAATGGTATAAGTCACTGGCTAGAATTTGCAAATAGAGTGGGTATTCGAGCAGTTCGAGTTCCGTTTCTTGAATGGCAGCCAGCGCAACTGCCAATGCGTGTCTTTATGTATGATATGTTGTTTTGGTAAAACAGCATTCCAGCTTGCGTTCTGTCGCGTCGTTTTTCTTTAACATTTGAATTTCGATTAAACTGAACTACAAAGTATGAAGCAAAATGTATCGTACTGTCTTTAAGTGTCATTCTGTTTTATTTTTATATATTTGTTTTCCGGATCGTAAAGTCAAGCCATCTTGGGTTTGTTCTGCTAGAAGCATAACTTTAGTTGCTTGCCCATTGTTAGTAGCAGACTTATTCTCGATTACAACTCTATTATTACGGCGATATTGTTTTCCTTTTTCATGCTCGACTATAAATGACCTTGGCATATCTGTAACCTCCAGCACATTCCCTTTTTCCCAATTATCCTGTGGATGTTTTTTAAAAGAATACCTACTGGAACATTTTGCTTAATTTCTTTTCGTTAATTTTGGTCTGATATTCTCGGACTTGTTGCTTACATGTATATCTCTACGTCTACGACTGCTGGTTTCAGATCGATTTTTGTAATAAGAAGTCGTGATCTCAATTTTCGTGACATTAAGTGAATAAGAATAAGTGAATTGTGCTGTTGTTCGAAGGTTAAGAAATCCTAGGTAAGGTTTCGTGTTTGTCCCACTACTTTTTGTGAGCATCTTCTTAACTGTCTGGATAGCTTTTTTCACTAAACCATTCGATTTAGGATAATATGGACTGCTTGTAATATGATCGAATTTCCAGTCGGTTACAAATTGTCTGAATTCGACAGAACTGAATGGTGGACCATTATCGGATATAAGTTCCGATGGTTTCCCATGTGATTTGAGATGTACTATGTATAATCTTGCTAGCTTTAGATGACCTCAATTTTGCAATTATAATCCACCAATAGGAAATATATTTCTTTTTTCATTCAAAAAGCTCAAGACCAATTTTCTTGAACGGGAGATCTGGCAACTCATGCGGCATCAATGGTTCTTTACACTTATTGTTAAGGTATTTATTGCAAGTGTAACAATTCTGCACGAACTTTTCAATGTCGGCATTCATATTTGGCCAAATCACTAGACCTCTTACTCTTTTCAACGCCTGAATGACCTTCATGATTGTATTCTAGAATAGTACTATATCGGTAATTCCAAAAAACCTGTAGCTCAGGATCTAATTTTTTTTTGCTTTGCTTTATGCATTTGCATCCATTATTTTTGCTAACATCGACTGAGATACAGCTAAGTTTGATTTGAATTTTTATTTCACCATCTAAACGACTTTCTTCCTTTTCCTTGTTACATAATGGTTCTCGTGACTAAGGACATGAGATTTGTGAACACGTTTTCTAAATACTCATATATATATATTTTTCGATATTTTTCTTTAGTAATTGTCTTAACGGTTCGGTCTCATTTGAAAAAAATTGAACATGCCTAGGAACCTATGAACTTCTTTCCCCGAAGTTGGTGATGGCTGACATGTTAATAATTGCTTC
This sequence comes from Merodon equestris, assembly GCA_958301585.1. Lineage (NCBI taxonomy): Eukaryota > Metazoa > Arthropoda > Insecta > Diptera > Syrphidae > Merodon > Merodon equestris. Next base: position 72,986,606 of record OY284414.1, on the reverse strand, counting down.
CACCTTCTGAGGATCAGTATGAACACCGATTTCATTGAACACTTCACCAAAGTACTTAAAAAAATTTACATTTGTCCCTATTTAGGTTGAGACCTACACTTTCCATTCAGGTCAAAACTTCATTTAATTTTGTATTGTGCTCTTGAATGCTTTTACCGTAGACAAGGATGTCATCAATATACTCGTAGATAATTACTCCCATATCAACATCTCTGCCATTACACGGTGAAAAATTTCTTGTGTTACTTTTACTCCATACGGCATTCTCAAGAATTTGTATCTACCGAAAGGCGTGTTAAAAGTGCACAAATCAGAGCTTTTGTCGTCCAACTTTAACATCCAATAAACTTTACTGGCGTCGAGAGTCGAGAAGTACTTCGATCCAGACAGCTTTGATTTGATGAATTCCATGTTAGGAATTGGGTAGTGCTCACGTTGTAGAGCCTTATTTAGGTTTCGCGGATCTAGACAAATTCGTAGTGATCCATCTGATTTTTCTACGAGGACTATTGAACTCACCCACGGAGTCGGATTATTTACCCAAGCTATAACCTGATTACGTTCCATTTTATTTTATTCTTGTATAAGTCTTGCATGCAATTTAAAATGAATCTGTCTAGGTGGATCAATTACAGGATTTATGCGAGGATCTATTTTCATGCTAAATAACCCTTACAGACAACCTAAATCTTGAAATAAACCATTAAATTTAGTGGGTACACTTCTAATTAAAGTACTAAGTTCATTTTTTACTTCATTTATAGTTCCTGAATTTCGCACTATTAAACCGAGTCTAAAACAATCAAATTTACTCAGAACTGTGTTGACATTTTCAACCACGATTAAGAAGTTAATGTGTACTTTTCTTTCCAATTTCTGACCGAAATATGCATTTACCGAACACTGACCCAATATGTCTACTTTCGACCCCCCGAATGCTGTTAAAGTTCCAATACATTTCTTGAGATGCACATTAATTTCAGAATTTATTTTGTTAAATGTACTTAAAGACATGAAGTTTGCATCTGCTCCCGTATCTAATTCAACTTTGACAAAAATATTCTTTAAACATTTCAGTAAAAATATTTCAGATATTTCAAAATTATTATTAAATGTAATAAACTGGTTTTAAATGTTCCAATAAAAAATCAAAATCCTCATTATCAACTTTATTATTAGCTTCTTTATGATTGTTATTTGAAATAGACTTAATTTTATTGGACTTACAGTACTTAGCAAAGTGGTTTAACTTGTTACACACGTGACATTTTTGACCTTGGGCAGGACATTTGTTTCGATGATATCGGTTTCTACATCGTTCACATCTATTGGTTGATTCCCTCGGCTTGGTGTAGCTGTCTGTGTTGGTGCTTTTTATGTTACTCCTCGATTTTTGTTTTGCTGATTATTCTGAACTTTGTAGCCACCTGTTGATATCTGTGCCCTCGGGCTAATGTTGCTGTTAAACTTCTGTACGTGATCGATTCTGTTTTCCATATTTACTGAGACCGTTGACATTTCTTGAGACTGTGATTGACTCAATTCATATGTTTTCGCGTGTTTTTCTGCTGCTTCTAAGGTGAGATCATCAATATCCAACAACAAGCGCCTCAATTTATCATCCGTTATCCCAATGATGAACACATCTCTTATCTTGCTGTTTTGTAATGAGCCATATTCACAAGCTTGAACTATAGGGTCCGCCAAATAACTTCTTTTTTTTTTTGAAAATGCTATAAAAAAAACTACTGAATATTTTCTCAAATTTCTTTTTTTATTTGAAAGTACAATCCTTCCGGTTAATAATGGAAAATAATTTCATTCAAATGGCGGCCTCGGCTGGCCATGCAGTAGCCTACACGATCGGTCCAATTTTTAAGCACATTATCGCTTGTGTGCAGCTGTATTTCACCAATGGCTTCACGAATATTGTCCTTTAAAGCGTCAATTGTCTCTGGCTTGTCGGCGTAACACTTATCTTTGACGGCACCCCACAAATAATAGTCCAACGGTGTCAAATCGCAGCTCCGAGGTGGGCAAACGACATCAGCTCTGCGGCTGATAATGCGATCTTCAAAAACAGGGCGCAAAACATCGAGTGTAGCTTCGGCTGTGTGGCACCTAGCGCCTTCCTGTTGCAACCAAATGTTGCCAATATCCTCCTCTTCAATTTTTGTGAACAAAAATTCGTTCAACATGGCCCGATAACGATCGCCATTGACTGCAACGGCCACTCCTTGCTCATTTTCGAAGAAAAATGGCCCAATTATGCCTCTGGACCAAAATCCGCACCAAACAGTGGCTCGTTTTGGGTGCACCGGCTTTTCAATGTATGCGTGCGGGTTTTCTGTGCCCCAAATGCGACAATTTTGCTTGTTTACATACCCGCCAAGATCAAAATGAGCTTCATCTGAAAAGATGATTTTTTTGGCAAAATCGGCATCTTCTGTAAGCCGATCGCAGGCCCACTTAGCGAAGCGTTGTTCAAGCGTATACACAACCATATTCGTTCAGCGGAAGGATAAAACTAATTATCTGTCAAATCAGACATGAGCTATGTGTTACCATTCACGAAATAAGCACTACTTGAAAAAAAAAACGTTAGATGGCGGACCCTGTAGTACCTTCAATTGTGTAAGAAATTGGACTATCGTTTCGGCAGTTTTTTGCTTTGTCGACAGAAACTTATACCGTTCAAACACGATGTTGGTTCTTGGCTCACAGTGGTCCTCAAATTTCTTCATGACTTCATCAAATTTTAGGTTTGGAGGAAATGTGTTATAGATGCGTAATCCGTCATCTCCGACGTATGATAAAACTGCGTTTATCTTTCTTCATCCTCTGTTATATCCACGAAGTCCATGAAAACTGTCAGCTTTTGTGTCCAAAATTTCCATTCCGCACTTAGGTTAGGTTGATTGAAGTTCATTTCGCTTTAGGGTTTAGTACCAAATGAGACATCCATTCTGTGCTTTTTTGCGTCCGTTATTTGACTAAGATCTTGTGATGATAATGATGTTTTCTCTTCTTTTTTGTCTGAATCCTTTAAATACGAACTAGCGTTTGGATCCAGTTTAATTGAACACGCGGTCTGCACAATTTATTTGAAGGTTTTATACAATATTATACTTTTTTTTCAATTGTTGAAATGCACTTTAGACAAATTATAACATCTGCCACCATGTTCTGTTTGTTAACTAAAAGACCTGTCCGCACTGTTCAACATGAGTTTATTAACTGAGCTTGTAATTCATATTTGGTACAGCTCCTACTCTCGTATAAGTATAAAAATGGGTGTGTATGTGAGTCTTACAGAGAGAGACATAACTACTTATGACATCTTATACTAGATAAAATGACTAAAACTAGTTTAAATATCTTAATTAACTGAAATATATTACTGGCCCTATACGGATACTCTAAAATAAACAACTTAAACCTATGTCTTTCGGATCCTATATATAAACTTAAAATTTACCTTTCGATATAATATCTAAGGCTTAAGATCCCAAAAAACGGATGCTTTCCCGATGAACCTTTGATTTTCTTTGGCGTCAGTGAAGAGACTCGCTTTTTGTTTCAGGATCAAAATAATGAATCCAGGTCACGTTTATGGTCACGAAACGTAACAAAAACATTTCCTGATCTGCTTGGAACTTCTCGAAATTCACTCTCGCATTATCGACTCGTCTTTTCTTTTGCTTTTCGATTAACGTTCTTGGCACCCAATGCGCAGAGATCTTCTTCATATGCAAGTGGCTCGCAAGGATTCTTTGAACGCTGCCATATGAGATTTCTGTGACATCAGCCATATGCCTGATGGTCACTCTCCGATCTGCCAACACAACATTTCCGACTTGTATTAACGTTATCTGCAATAAGGGCGTCCAACGCGATGTCAATCTACAATGGATGTTCTGTCCAGCTTAAACTACTTAGCCCAGCATGCTACTTTGGAATATGGAGGAGCAGACTCTCCCAATGTTATCACTGTGTATGTCTTTCGTAGACAGTTTCTTTTAAGCAGAGGTACTTGATCACAGCTCGTCCTATCCCTTCGACGGGTCATATTCAAATGAACGTACCTCGTGGTCTGTTTATATGATACTTTTAAGCTAACCTAATAGGTATATAAGCAAGCAAAAAATAAATAGAAAGATCCCAAAGTGGTCAATAAATATTGTCTCAAAAATTTTCAAAAAGACTTTAACTTAACTTCTTACTATTTCAGTCGAAAAACAGTTGGCGTCAAAGCGAAAATTCCAATTGTCCCGAACGAAGCGCAGCATGAGCTTAATTTTATTGCTTACTCTTAACTTATGCTCCGCGAACCAAAACTGAACAAAAAATTATTGTTGAAAAACAATAATGGCCCAATATGGACCCTTGGGGAACCTCGAGGTTGGAACCTTAGATCCATCAAGAGTGTCATCAATCTCTACTTTTTGCCTATTTCCCAAGTAAAAAGTAAACCAATCGAAGACAAAGTCTCAACGCGACGCAAAATATCCAAAGAATTTTGTGATTTACCATTGGATATATCTCTCTGTTTTGTTAAAAACTTCCTACATTTCACGGCTATTTCAAAATGTTTGACAAAACGAAAATTAAGGAAATTGTCCTGTAGTTCGTCTTATTATTTTGCTATCCTTTTTGAAAATGGGAATCACTTTGCCTGTCTTAATATTTCAGGGATTATCCTTAAATTGAGAAGATGAGCTAAAATATCGATAACACTTAAAGCAATCATCTTAAGGATGAAACTGGAAATAGTTGAATACTCGTACAAGTTATAAAGCAGCCAATTGTCTAAGCCGATAACTGTTATTCTCGAGAAAGCAATGTGACGTCTTGGCTGTGCACTTGCTTGTAGAAATAGCAGCGTTAATAAACGTTTGGCGTTCTGGTCTAGTGATGGGCTAGTGATAAGATTAATATTACGCGCATGGTGCTAGCACTCGTACGCATTAAGGTACTAAACAATGATTTTTGCGTGAAATTGGTCACACAGCTGACGAAGAATTGGTTGTATTGCTTGACAAATTTCCTGGACGCGTGATTTATACAAATGGAAAATTCAATTGACCGCAGTTTTCTCAAACTGCTGCCGATGAATTCACTTCTGATTCCGACTTGTATTTTAATTCTGATAATTCGACTATAGGTTGCATCACAAAAGTTTATCTCGTGATATGGAAAACATTTCAAATTTAGGACACACTCAACGGTATATCTGACAAATCGTATTAATATATTCCAAAGGCTTTAGTAGGTCAAAGGCTCAGAGTTGTCAAAAAATTAACCTCGAAATTTATATTAAGGTAAGAGTTGATCCTACGATTCCGCCTTGCATGGCATAGCCACTTCCTGTTGACAACTAATTTGGTTCATAATCGTTGATATCCAACTGGTCATAAGGAATTTTATTGTCAAGTTTATACATTTTTTTTACTATAAGATAGCTTAAAAAAAGAAATGGAAATCTACCGAAACCGTCTAACAAATATTAGCAGATATTAAAAAAGCCTATGACTATAAGCCTGGGGATCTCAAAAAAGTTGGTGAAACTGATACAAGCATGGCTAAAGGGAAACAAAGCAGAAATTAAAGTAGGAAGCGATTTATCTAAAGCATTCGAGAAACGGGTTTTGAGAAACGTGGGGGTTCAAAACAAAGGGACTCCTTGTCACCACTTCGTTTTAATTTGGTGCTGGAATAGTCAATTATATGCATTCGAAAAAAATGAGAAGAGAATAACCTTTAACATGAACACATTAAGGAAAATCTTTAACTGGAAAGCAGGGCGAAAAAACAGTCGAAAGGAAGAACAACAACAATTAAAAACAAGAACAACCAAGTCCCAAGCATTATTCATTTAATAAAATTGCGAAAACTAAGATGAGTAGGACACATAGAACGAATGGACAGTGGACAAACAGTCAAAAGCAAAATGAGTGGGAAACCAGCAGGAAAAATACTCCCAAGAATTCAGCGCCGTAAATGGGAGAACATTTTAAAGATGTAGAAGAGATAGAACAGAATACTGAAACATGGAAGGAACACACTTGTGGCAAAGGTTTGTCAACCATGCTCTGTACTTCCGAATTCCAAGTAGCCGGTGATAAAAATAATAATAATAAGTTTATTAATCCTAGGAACTAAATAATAAGGAGCATCATCTCTACTATAGAATATGTAAATATTCCAGTTATTCTATTCTTTTACTGATCGTTCAATTGGCTAATGACGTCACTGTGATCAAATAAACATTGCACCTTTCCGGTTTTACTTTCGTCAGCAAACATTTTCCCTTAGCTGGCCTTAACTTAACAGTTCAAATTAGCATCAGCCGCTACATCTATTAGCTCCTGCGCCGACTGATGTATCCTCGTCATCATTACCATGGTCTTATCATCAATATCATCATCGTCTACTACAGTTTTTGCTCTGCGCGTTCCTCTCATTCTTAAGCTCCTCGCCCAATATCCCAATCTCCACAAGTAGACCACCATTCGTCAACCGTTTTCGACGTAGCAGTGTCTGGAAGCAAGTTGACTTAAAAAATAAAAAAACGAGATGAACTTTCTGCCAAAATGCATGGAACAATTTCTGAAGAATCAGCCGGTTTAATATTGATTACTGTTCCGAAGCTTAAATTTCTCCATATTGTTCGTCTGAGTAACGATGTCACTGAGAGAAATGTTGTCTCATCTGTATCACATAGACTGAAGTAAGGAACTTATCAAAAAAGACGAGGCTCCTAATCTCTCCACTTTATGAATTTTCAACCCCGCATTCCTACTTATGCTTACAAAAATGCACTCGACGTCTCTACTGGCCTCTGGTAGTGCAAATCAAAACCTTTATACTACTCTCAAGCGAAAAAACGACAGATCAGTCGCCGAAGGAACATTTCCGCATGCTATCAAGTTAAACAATAGGGGGCTCACGATTCAGTAATTGCTTATCACGCTCATCAGATGCTTCTCGGATCATTCAGACAAATTTTTAGTCACACATAGTTTCGCTAAAGATCTACGACCACAATGCAAGTGGGATTCGAACCAACACTCTCTGTGTCACCAGTAATGAATTCTACGGCGTCATTGTAATAGTCGAATCAGGACTATATCCTGGAATTTCGTCTTCAGAAATGTTGAATAGACAACCCTACACTCCCTTTAAAATCGATAGGTAATGACTTCGAACATGGCGATGGTACGCGATGGTCGCGATTTATTCGTGTGTAAATGGTAATGAAGTTGATCTACCGTTCCCAGCCACCGGTCTAGTTTGTATTTATATCTTTGACACTGATCACATCAAAAATTAATATTTATTTTCAGTCATAGGCTATGTCCCGCCTAAAAGTATGCTTGAGAAGTACGAGTATGAAAAGCACTCCCTCAATACGAGATTCATTAATAATTTCTATTGAATCCGATGATATAATAATTCTAGGAGCTTTTAATACAGATAACATACATTTCCTATCTCTTTATAATTTTCTCATGCCCACGAATCTCTTTTGGTTAACTTCATGAGTTCTTTCAATTGAAGGCAGATCAATCCAGTACTCAATTCACTGTCTAAAATACTGAATATGATATTTGAATTCGATTCGAATGTCACTCAAGCTCCTTTGTCGTTGGGACTATTCATAAATACATTTTAATTGAATTCCACTAACCTAACTATAATACGAGTAAACTTAATATTATTTTCAACAGTGGAATACCCAATTGGAACTTAATGTCTACGAGTATGTACAGAATGTCAGTTTTCCTTAACGAATATCGATCTCTTCGTAATGAGGTAGTGTCTAAAATCAGAAATGCAAAACGCGAGTTTTACTGCAGCAAACTTGGCAGTTGCTCGTCGGGAAAAGAAATATGGCAACAATTAGGGAGCCTTGGTATTGGAAAACAAAAGCCGAAAATTCCTGACAACGTTGACTGTGAGCAATTGAACCGGAACTTCTTAGAGTCATGTAGCGGAAGTTTAGTATCGAATAACGCACCTGCCTTCGACCTATCTCCGGAAGGAAATCAAAATTTTCAATTTGAATTTTGTGGACTGCGTGAGCGTGATATTGTGGAAGCATTACTATCTATCAAATCCAATGCTATGGGACTCGATGATGTTCATCCTAAATTTGTCTAATTACTACTGCCATATATATTGCCATTCATAACTTATGTCTTTAATAACATCCTAACAACGTCGGTTTTTCCCATGCAATGGAAGCAGGCAAAGGTTATCCCTATCCCTAAGAAGTCATTAGGCTCCGGAGTGGAATTCAGACCTCTATCAATTCTACCATACCTTTCAAAAGTGTTTGAAAAAACAATCTCAGTGCAAATTCAAAAATATCTTTCTTGTAACAAACTTTTATGCGAAAGTCAATCGGGCTTCCGTCCTAAACGAAGCTGTAAAACTGCCTTATTACTTGTCGTTGATGACATCAGGAAAGCTACTGATGAAAACCATGCAACTTTCTTAACTTTACTGGACTTCTCCAAAGCATTCGACACTGTCAACCATACCACCCTATGCTCAAAACTTAGAGATGAGTTTAATTTTTCAACCTCCGCTACGAGGCTTTTAAGTTCCTACTTACATGGGAGACTTCAACGTGTTGTAACTGGCGAACGATACACTTCCCTCTTGCCCGTAAAGTGCGGTGTCCCGCAAGGATCAATTCTAGGCCCCCTACTCTTCTCCATGTATGTCAATGAACTCCCTCGACTGATCAAGTACTGCTCAATACATATGTTTGCTGACGACACACAAATTTACGTGAGTCGTCCTCTTGATCGTGTTAACGAAGCCGTGACACTCATGAATGAAGACCTCCAGCTTATTTTTAATTGGTGCACAAAACACGATCTACGATTAAACGCCCATAAATCAAAAGCGCTGGTAATACACAAAAGAAACTTGGATCTTAGTAATTTTCCCCTAATTACCTTAGCTGATATCCCTATAGAGTATGTTGAAACCGCTAGGAACCTTGGCCTGATATTTAATCGAAAACTTGAGTGGAGCTCACACATAAATGCAACAGTTGGTAAGATTTATGGAGGTCTTCGAGCTGTCTGGACCACCCAACACTTCATCCCCACTCGGACAAAACTCTTATTGGCGAAAACTCTTCTTACAACTGTTTTGTTATATTGCTGTGAGGTATTCTGCTGTCCGGATTATGCTTCAAGACGGAAGCTAAATGTCGCATTCAATAACATCGCCCGATTCGTTTTTAACTTAAGAAGATACGACCACGTCTCCTCGTACTCGAAACAGTTATACGGACACTCCTTTGACAATCTAATAAAATATAGGACACTATGCCTATTGCATAACATCATGCAAACCAAAGAACCTAACTACCTGTTCAAGAAGTTACGCTTTTTGCAGTCAGACAGATTACGTATGCTCATACAAACAACTGCTTAAACTCCGAGCGTCAGTTTTTTGTTGTATACTGTCGATTGTGGAATTCCCTCCCCATTAATATCAGGAGAATTAGAAGTACTAACAATTTTAAACGTTCCCTCTCTCACTATCTGGCCGTTGAAACTACCACTAATGACTAATTGGTATGTATAAATACTATAATCAATATGACTTTTCCATTTGTCTCTAAAAAATTTAATTTAACTTTGACATCTTACACACATCAAACTAATTGCTATTTTGAAGGCTTGCACAATTATAAGATGTATCATATCTTGTTACTGTAAGCAATATTTACACTAATAAATGTTAAATGTTAAATGTTAGATGTTATGTAGTAACGTTTTGTTGAAATACTAACGAATCGGCTCTCGAGATTCATAACTTTTTCGCCCTATCGAAATTGGCATATGCCCTGTTCACAATACACATTTAACTTATAAAAATAAAACTTTTAAAACATTTAAGATATCTTATTCTGGCACAGATTATGCAACTTTTAGTAAACTCCGTAGAGAATGTTTTCAACACATTCAAAACCCAAAATTAGAAGGTAATATTAAAGTTAGAAATTCTGGTACTTTATCATTTCAAAACGAAATAAGATTTCCAAATTCAATGCATTTTAGAAATCTTAAATCTTACAATATCGAATCCACTCTTCAACTTTTGGCCATTTTTTTTTCCAGTCGGTATGAACCAATCACGACCAGAACAGTAACTCTCCTCCAATTGTGTCGACATCGGATCTTTGGCTCTAGCTCGTAATGATGTTCATCGCTATTAAATCACTGAAGCCTTACTTAAATAGCCTGTCGGATGGTATTAATCTTTCTACAGTTCCTAAATTATTTGAAAGCATTATAAAGTATAAGAACTAAAATCTAATTTCTTATTAAACAATATTGGCGGAATGAGTAGCATAGCTTTCTCTCAGGTGGTTCCTTAATCTCTAATTCGCCACTTTCTTCACCTTTTTTGTTAAAACATATGGAGACTATGAATCAAATTGACACTATTTATACTGATTTTAGCAAAGCATTTGATTCAGTCAACTATGATTAGCTAATCCATAATCTTCGATTGTTATTTCCAGTTTTTTCGTTGGTTGTCCTCCTTCCGCCTCAGCCGAATTCAACAAGTAAAAATCTGTAGGTCCAAAGAGACAAATTGTAGTTTGGTGCCCCACAGTGGAAATATATGGGCCCACTTCTCTTCATTATTTTTATTCGTGATATCTTCGAAGTGGTAGAACAAGGACGGTGTTTATTTTTTGCCGACGATCTTAAACTATTATATAAGTGTTGCCCATTGCTACAATTAGACATAAATAGCATCTCGGAATTACACCATTCCTAATGCTTTAAAGTTAAATATAAATGCAACTTCATATCGTTTTCCAAATCCATTTTCATAATTGACTTTGAATATTCTATTGGTTCTCAATTTTAACCCGTATTACCGAAGTTAAAGATTTAGTAGGTTTTGTGTCAGACACCACGTTCTCATTTAAAACAGATATAAACCATACCATAGCAAAAGCCTACTTGATTATAGATTTCATCAAGAGGAATAGAAAAAAGCACTCTAATCTGTCTGCTCTCCTTTCACTATACGCATCTTTTTTTAGAACTATTGTATTTTTATTTTCTTTTATTTCATTTTTCTTAGAACTATCTTAAGCTAGACAAAAAAGCTTAACTAACTTAAAATAACTTACCCTATGCGGGCATTTTAAATAACGAAAAAGGAAATTTATGCCTTTCGACCTTAAGATTAGTTAAATATTAGTTTAACATGTGCGAACGATTTCTGCCGAAAAACCTTTTTTAAAGAAAATTTTGCATCAAACTTTTGTTTCTGAAAAAACACTTACTTATTAATTTTGATTTATTTTTTGTTTTTTTAAATTGACTAAACCTTAACTAATACTACTCAACACCCTGGCCTGCCTTAACCTATTCTTACCTAGCCTAACCCACCCTTAACAGAATAAGCCTATCATTGGCACTTTGACAGGCTTTGTCTTAAAGGAGCTTAACTGACAAAGTTGATCCGCCCAAGCCACCAAAAGCGTTGATATTGTCGGACGACATCTCCTCGATATCGGTGTGAAACCGACTTACGGAACCGGTGGCACTCGGGCTCGCGGAGCGTAATATAATGCCCACAGAGCAACCCCCCTTTCACGGAATTGGGGACTACCGAAACCGCTAACTTATCCTGGATCAGCCCATATTGATCCAAATAAAGAAATGCTAGTAAGTCATTGCTCGTGCACCGTGATTGTTTTATTAGGAAATTGTCCACCCTTAAGGTCCTAGCTCTATTACAAAGGACCTTATTAAATATTCATGTACGAGTATTCATATTTGGGTGTTTTATGCAATCTGAGACTTGACCTGAGAAATTGTCTCACAAACCCCCGAATCCTTTCCATTAAGCTGGGAGAAACCAACGTCTGAACCAGACGAAACATCCATAGGCAGTCATGTATGAATAAGGCCATATACGAGTATTGTGGAAGATTACCTTCGCCCTGGAATCAAGTTGATGCTCAATTTCCGATCAATACAATACTGCTGTAGTTTTTCGAAGTTTCGCTGCAAGAGGTTGTCAATAGACCGCGTAAAATAATGAATGGTGAAGTAAAGCCATCGGGTCAGTGAAGTAAATGCTGAATATGAAAAGCTAAGAGTACTATCATCAGGCAGGAAGGAGTGTATTGGATTAGAAGTAGCAGTTAAGAGATCATTTATAAAAATGAGGAAGAGTGTCGGTGGCAGAACAGAGCCCTGGGGAACACCTTCAACTTTAGAAAGAATGGACGTTAGTGCTAGGGGTGGGTAGGGTGGATCGAAGATTCGCCTTATTTAGGGATATCCTGGTCAAATGCTGTGGTTTTGCCACCAGTGTGGAAGATTCCACACTCTCAAGTACACCCGGAGACAAAGTGCAATCTGGGAGCGTTGAGTTGGCTGCAAAAAATGCGGCTAGCAAATTGGCTTTGTGTCAAGAGCTGACAGTTTGGATGTCATTGTATATGAACGTAGGGATTGAGGACGGGGCAGAATTCTTTATACTTTTCACCAATGACCAAAAGTTTTTACTATCTTTTGGATAATTTAGCATTTTTTGCCTCAATTTTTGGTCATGAGAGAATTTCACACGTCGAATCAATGCATTAAAGTAATTTCTGGCTCGTTTAAACTTAATCCGGTTTTCCTCAGAGGGGTTGCTTTGTAAGTCCGGAAACTCCGTTCTCTGAATTTGATAGCCTTTACAGTTCGAGTAATACCACGCATTTGCTTTAAGTTTGATATTCTTCACTCTATGTGGAATAAAGGATCTCATAGCCAGCAGAAGTATGTTCGTGATCGCAACAGCAGCGGTACCCACGTCGATTATATGTATAGCGGTCAATTAAAATTCCTAAAGGAGTTGTTGAATCCGCTCCAATTGACTTTCACGTAGAGCCATACTGTACTTTTAGGAATTCGTTCTCTAACTATGTGGTTTGCGTACGAGAAATTAGCTGAAACGACATAGTGATCTGACGAGGTGGTGAGGAACAAATCCAGGGTGTTGGCGAAATGATCTGTAATGTCAGGTATTCGTGTTCGATCGCTTATTCCGGTTAGATTGTTTACCGCAGCAAAGTTGGTGCAGTACGTCGATTGTCGCATTTCGGTATACGTTCTTGGTATTGTGATGATATCGTTCTTTCCAGTATCTGCTTAATTATATCGTCCATTTGTTTAAGCGACTGAACCTCGTCCCTTATCTCGTCAATCTCGTATTTTGACTGGTTCCTATTGGACGGTGTAAAGGAGGCAATGAGGCCCTCGAAGTGAGCGCTCTCGTCATCGTATGGGCACGTTTGGACATACCCTGCCATCTCTACGTCTTGTACTCTAATCTCGGCATTAAGTCCGCAATGGTCACTTTCGTATACGAAGGTTCGCAAGCAATTAGTAGACCCTCCGATCGTGTCAGCTAGTCTCAGTCGAAGGTCAAGCAGCATGAGATTCAGATAGGAGCCGTTCCTAGGATTCGGCGTTTATTTCGCCCGCCAGAATATATTTGTTTTCTGCCGAAAAAGCCTTTTGAGTTCTGCAATTAAAATTGAGGTGTTTTAGAGGCGTAGGCTACTCTACATTATAACATTCTTAAAATTGTTTCTAATGAAGATCGCAACTCCCTGCCTCGCGCAATTCGCAACTGTGCATAAATGTTAGAGCTCATCTTGAATACGTTCAAAATCTATTGTGTTGACAAAGGAGCAGATTTTAGCTCTTCAGATCATAAAATAAATACAATGCCCAAGAGAACATTAAGCATTTTTATTACACAATTGGAGACGAGTGTGTTATAGTTCATTTTAAAGAATTTAAATGGAATAAGAGTAATGCGAGTATACGATATTTTGAACACGCAGTTTACCATAAATGTTTCCACACGGTTAAGCGGATGACAATGGCAAACAAGAGCAAAATGGATTAAGTCAACCCAGCATTGTAGTCTCCACGAAATGAAGGCTTTTAATTCGAGAACAATCCAAACGTGATTTATTTGTACGAATGTTTTTTTTTTTGGAATGTTGAACAAGTGTTTTGCTCCATCACAGCCATTGTCGGGCCAATGGACATGTTTTTTCCCGTGTCATCTGTCAGGAACAATATTTCTGCACTCGATCGTTCTCCACACGCATCACAGCACAACTGAACCAGCGCGGATGAACATTCGCATATCCAATTAGGAGTTAATGGTTTCTCTGCAGCCAAAGCATTGCAGCACGAAAACCGTTTTCCATTCTCAACCTAAACCGGATCTCAACACATGAGTTAAACGACACAAAGCCTACTGAAAGGCATAATCGGTTTCGTAATTGCAATTTCGGAATGTTATTGCAAAAAGGAAGAATCAGACAAGGGTCTGTTACTGTCGACTAAAGCAATTCTTTCTATTTACATGAGATGCGATGCAGATGCAACATACATGGTCATCTGATTTCATGGAATGAGGCAACTTGAATGGTGTGTTTTCGTACTTCCCTGTGGGGCATATGCTGACGTATGAAATGCACTCCTTGTTCAAATACTCGTAGTACCATCAAGTTTCTTTTTGTTGCCTCTACTGTTGCTAATACTATATGAAGTTCAAAAATCGTTATCTTAATGCGTTTGATAGAAATAAAAAAAGGTTGCCACTTTGAAAACAAATTTGCTTCTAAAAAGACGTATTTTTGCGCCTTATTAAGGTATTTACTGCACAAAGTACAAATAAGTAGTAAATTTCCACCGAGTTATTCTGTTCTGTGTTGCTTATAAGTTCGCCCACGAGCTTATGTGGGTCGTTGGGGCACGAAGACCGATGAACGTGTGCGAATCTGGGATTAGACCTTTGCATTCTGGTGTTTCCGTACGGCATCGTAATTATTTGTTAATGCCCAAAGTTTTGCTATTACGTTGGAGTGTGTTCCATGTGCTGAATTTATGGAACGTTCGCAATCAAGTTAATCGACTTTGTAAGTCATTTGAATAATCTATATTTAAAAATGAATTATAAACGAGCACCATCCTAGGATGTAATCCGTCACTGTTCTAAATACCCATTTTATGGTCATCTATCTTGCTTATTCCTTTCACAATATTATTGATTAGGTGTGGTATGGACACATATCAAGTATTTTCAATCTTTTAAGCATGGCTGATGCATACTTTCGACAGGACCCTAATTTATGTTTTATGTTTATTAAAAAATAAACTTTTCGAAGCATGTTGAAGTTATTTCTTTCAAAAGCATGTGAAAACTCTAGATTGACCCATGAAGATAACATAAAACTTAAATGGCTAGGTGGATTTCCTCAGATCCCTTTGATTGATTGATAGGCGGCAAGGTCAAACAGAATATTTTAGTTTTTTCCCCTGAAACCCAACCTACCGGCGCGGCGTCAGCGATGCCGATGCCCATCATACAGTGGTCTTAGATTAAGACATGATACTAGCAATTGGAGAGATTTTGTTTTGTAACCAATTAATTAAAATTAAATAAACGAATGCATCATCCTTTACTTTAAATATCTCATACGATGTCTTTCACATACCATAATATAGGATTTAAGCAGATAAGGGGCTTAGCGGGTTGATTTTTGCGGCCTATGGCGTCATATTGGTCGAACATCTCTGAATTGAAATGGTTCTCAGAGAGCCAAGTTTCAGTAAGTGCAATAATATCAAATTGTTGTGAAGATGAAAAGGGAAGAATGTCATTAGTTTTAGTACGTAATCCACGTAATATAAGAAATTGAAAGTTTTTATTAGTCGGTGGATAAGGAGAGAGACGTGCTGGTTTACAAGAGTTTATGTCATTATTATTCAAGTTTGAAACAAATGAAACAGTTTGTTATTTTAAAATATTTCCAATTTATTATTTCAAGTCCGACTCAACTTCTAAACCGATCTTCCCGTGGCTACTGAATAAGGTAGGCGGTAGTGTACCTCCGTACCTCTGTAGCACTTCCGATCGATTCAGAACAGAAACCACCAATGAGACGTACCACTTAAAATGGCCGCCGACGTTTGCCTACAAGCTCGGGCCAGCACGTGGGTACCTCTAGTGCTGTCAAAATTTTGTAAACAATCACGCACATTGTTATAAT
The DNA here is from genome assembly GCA_958301585.1 of Merodon equestris. Lineage (NCBI taxonomy): Eukaryota > Metazoa > Arthropoda > Insecta > Diptera > Syrphidae > Merodon > Merodon equestris. The sequence goes on along the minus strand of OY284414.1, from coordinate 72,970,489 downwards.
TCCAAGAGTGTGTGTGGCGGGAGTACACTGCGGTACAATAAAATGAGCTCACACGTATTCACGATTAGAGTTTGTTTGTAACGGGTTTTGTCGCTACGAACCTGAACTTCTTTCAAAATTTCAGGGTGTCACGGGGGAAGACGTACGAAAGACGCACCTGGTTTCTGATTCAGAAGTAGAATACGGAAGTGGTTCTACATCAATTGTGGTGTTGCTTATATGTATACTCGTAAGGAGCTTTTGTTAATACTTAGGTTTACCGTTACAAAAATGATCTTGGCTTAGAAAAGCTTTTGTGAAAGTTTTATTAAAGCTTTCCTATTCACAGTGACTGACAAAATTAATTTTCTTTAAAGCCTTGCAGTGGCTGACAAAATTCTTTAACTATGGTATTGATAAAATTAGAGGGCAAAACAATTCAAAATAAAAGAAAAATAAACAATAATTCAAAATAAGGAAAACAATTCAAAAATGGTAAAAATGCAAATATGCAGTTGTTACAAGTTGTTGTTATTGCCTCTTGGTGTTTTAAGTTTTTTGTGGATAGGAAACACAACTTCACACGAACAAATTTAGTAGGCCATGAAATTTGTCATTAATGGGGTCGTAACGAGGATTTTTATTATTCTTTTGTTCTAATTTAAGAAGGTTTTACATATTCACTTTGGGTATTATATATGAACTCTCAAATCAGTTACAAAAAATAGAAAAGTTTATAAGAGAACAAGTGTCACATTGCAAATTAAAATTAAATTTTGGTAAAATATTTGATTTTTCTGAGAAAATTCCAACACAGTCCTTATGAAAATAGTGGCCACAAAACAGTCGATACACATTCATTGTAGATCACTTTAGTTTATCATGCACTCGGCACAAATTTTCGACATTTGTAAAATGATGGGATTTAAAATATGCTAACTTTTTTCAAGCAAAACTAATTTTTCTTAGCTTAAGTTAGTTATAATAATGTTAATTTTAAGTTTATATTATATATAGTAGTCGAAAGACATAGATAGTTGTAGTGTTTGTTTTAGAGTGTCCGCCTAGAGCCAGTAAGATATTTAAATTTGTAAGGATAATTAAGCTAGTGGTAAGCATTTTTGTCTAGCTGTAAGCAAAATTTGGATAAAAATTAATTTTAAATTAAAAAAAAATTGGTCTTAGAATTCGAGAAAAAATAGATAAAATCGATTAGATAACAAAATGTAGGTGTTGTTCTTTCTTTCTTTCTTTTCTTTCAATTCTTCCTGGTGTTGACGCTGGAATCGAAGGTCCTTTCAATTTTCAATGTTATTTTTTTTTATATATCTCGTATCTGTGAATTTGGATTCGGCCCTTAATTTTGGCGATGATTAGGATATGTTCGGAATTACCTTCGCCTCTGTATGCTTTGTCCATATCTATCAGAAAATGGTCAATTGGTTACGCCTTACTCCATCTGTTGATATCCAAGTAGACTTGGGTCTAGAATATGTGAAACTTCTGTTCTGAGACCATTAGGCATGGAAACTTTCTGTCTTATTATTGACATATATCTTCTTCTTTTCTTCTTTCCTATTTTCGCGTTGAAGTATTCGAGTACGATTTTCACGTCGAAGAATGAGAAATTTTCGAATGTTTTATCTGCTTTGTTGTAAAACGTAACCTTTACCACTTCGTCTTTATCTTGCGTGTGACAGTGTACATTCAGAAGTGCAAACGAAAGTTTAACCGCCCTTAACGGTTGTTCCCTGTTAATATCCCATTTTATACTTACCAAACTTCTTTCCACGAGCCTGTCTTTAATTTGTGCATTCTTCTTCATGAATGCTCTTGTATAGTTCCAACCCGGAGATCCGATCTTGAAACTAGTTTACCCCCGTTTTACCAGTTACATTTAACATTAAGGTGTGTCAACTAGTTCTAATGTTGTTTTGAGTGTGATGTTTTAATGCGCCTACCTCTGCCATTTGTTTTCATAGAGCAGAGATCAATTAGGAATTTAGGCGCTTCTTACGCCTGGCATTCCGAGTCGCGAGTATATCCTAACCCCTATCCCGTATGGCGGCCATTCGACTTAAACGATATCAAAGTATCAATAACTGAAGTGTCTTTAAAAAGAAAGCCATAAATGATCTAGTTAAAAGAAACATATTTATCTATAAAACGATGTCGGTTGAAAGGATGCAAGATGAATAGAACCACAATATCATTGTGATTTAAAATCAAATATCCACACAACATTGCATTCTATAGATGTCGATACTCGTACTTTAAATATCTATCTGACAGTACATAGGAAGAGTTTTACAAAGTTGCTAGTTGCTTCTTCAATAGGCCATGATTATTAAGTTATAGCCATAAAGTATATGTTTATCTGCAACTCGAAACTCCAACTGCAATACAATTCGCAGTCACTTAAAGGAAACCTCAAAAAGAAATACAAGCACAACTAAGGAAATTAGAAAAAGCCGCACAGCAGGGTGGAAGAATTCTTCTTCAGGAAGTGCGCAAGGAGAAGAGGTTTCATTGTGTTTCCACGAATTCCCACTTTGGATGTAATAGACATAATTTCATGGAAATGCCACGATTATGATCAGGAGGGGAGTCTGGGATGGAACTTAGTGAAGTGATTTGTGAAAGGTGACTATCATATTTTCGTGTTTTCCTTTAGCCAATGTGATGTACTCAATATGATTGTCACATGTTTGTGACAGTTTTTTAGATAGCAGCTATTTACGTGACACCCTAATGCATCTTATTCGTGATGATTTATATGTTTCATTCGCAATATAGGTACTATACAGGGTGTCCCACGAGCAGTGTGCCAAAAAGCTAGAGCGTGTAGGTCTGGTCAAGACAAGAAAAAAATCGTACGGGAGGGGGGGGGGTCTATTCCCCCCCATTTAGCCGGGAGGGCAATTTTCTAAAAAAATTTACTTAATTTGGAAAAAAAATTATTAAAAATCAACAGTTACAGCCACAATGCCGTGATATACTTTTTTGAAAAGCCAGAAACCTCTTCTTTCGTCCTGTTTTTAAATGAAGCTGTTTTAGGGAATAGTTTTTGAGAGATTAATTTTCAAACTCAAAATTTTGGAAAAAAAATGAAAAAAAAAAATTTCGAACTATTTTTTTTCAAAATTATATGTAATTAAGTACTAATTTTTTTTCAAAAATTCAATTCTCTTATTAGTTTTTAGTTAAAAACAGAAAACCGGATGCAAAAATGTTCTGTAGTTTTTGAGAAATTAAAAAAAAACCCGAACCATTTTTTTCTAAGAAAAACCTTTTTTTTTTGGTTTTAACGCGGCTGGACTTGTAGGCAAATTAATGTATGAAACATTGACCTCCTTTTTATTATTTTTGAAAAATTCGGAGTTTTATGAGGATACAATAAAGTGACATAGTATTGGAATAACCCTGGATTAATCCTTTTTTTTCATTGATAACCCCTGAAAACTGACCTGACAATTTCGTCTGGGTCCACCCGCCGCCAATGGGTTCTACCCGCTAGGACCTTAAGACAATAAAACCGCAATTTTTCTTTATTGAAAAACAAAATATTTGCAACCCAAATGTAAATAAAAGGCATCGCATTTTTAATAAAAAACCATTTCCAAATTGGACGTTAACTCATCAACACATTACGATGTCAAACTCATACTCTCGAGAAGAATTAACGGACATGCACTTCTGCTACGGTTTAGCTAATGGTCGAGATCGTGAAGTCGAAAGACTCTACGCTGAAAGATATCCCAATCGGAGGTGTCCCAGTCTCATGTCAGCATGTTTTCAAGAATCCACCGACGTCTGCGAGAGCACGGAGTGCTAGAGCATCGAAGAAGCGAAAGATCAGTTACAGATGGATCAGGAATCTTAGATGAAAGAATTTTGGATTTGGTCCGACGTAATCCCTCCCTTAGTACAAGGAGGATAGCTATTATGCTTGGAGTGTCCAAATCTAGAGTATGGAGAGTGCTTCATATCGAAAACTTACACCCGTGCCATTTTAGGCCAGTCCAGGAACTCACCTCAAACGACAAGTTTTTGAGAGCAGAATTTTGTCGATCATTACTGCTTCGAGATGAAACTGAACGAAACTATTTTGCAAGGATATTCTGGACGGATGAAGCACAGTTTACCAGAGATGGGGTTACTAACTTCCACAATTTGCATCATTGGAGTAGCACCAATCCACATAACAAAATACAAAATAAATCACAACACCGCTTTAGCTGTAATGTTTGGCTTGGTATTGTTGGACAAACTGTAATCGGGCCCCGGTTTTTGAATGCCGTTATTAATGGAGAATCGTACCTGCAGTTCCTACGAGACCTTTTGCCCGATTTGATGGACAACGTTCCTTTGGCCATAGCAGATAATTTAATCTACCAGCAAGATGGAGCACCAGCACACTACAGCTTACGGGTTAGAAACTGGCTGGATGATCATTTTAGTGACCGTTAGATCGGAAGAAAGGGCCCCAGGGAATGGCCACCTAGATCACCAGATTTAACTCCTCTAGATTTTTAAGATTTAGATTTAGATTTATTATTATTATTAACAACTCCTGTTCATATAAGATACAAATCTTTTAAATTTGAACAAGCTTAACATAATATATTATACATTTTACATATTTATAAGAATTAAGTTTAAGATATAATTTTAAAAATCATAGGTAAGAGGAAACGGATAGTGGAAGAAAGGATATAAATAGGAAAGAATAGATAGACACTGAAGGAAGAAGCATCCATTTTCACTTTTAAACTCTAGAAAAATATTCAAAAATGATTTTATTAAAGCTATTTGTGTTCGTTCTGCTTAGTCGCTTGATGGCAAGGGGTAAACGATTCCATAATTGAATGGCATGTACGAAAAATTGCCTGGACGTTGCTCTATATTTACACCTAGGTGGAATAAGTGTAAAAGTCCTATTATTTACTGAAAAACGTATATTTTCGAACAGGTATTCTGGTTCTCTATTATTTATAATTTTTCGTAACAGCAACAACGTTCTATAGCTGAGTAAGTCTGGTACCAAAACACCGGTTATTTGCTTTGTATAGCTAGAGACATGTTTTTGTCTGCTTATGTTAAAGACATATCTTGCACAGCTATTTAGCGCGACGGTTAGTTTCCTTTTTGAATCATAGTCCAAATTAGAGAATATTTCACATCCATAAAGTACAATGGGCAAAATGTACGACTTTACAATTTTTAATTTCACATTGACTGGCAAATAGTCGGCAGTGGGGCTTAGAGCACGAAGCACACCATATATTTTTGAAATTGTCTTATTAATGTGAAGACCCCAAGTGAAATTGTCTGTGAAATAAATACCTAGATTTTTGAAATTATCGACGTACTCCACGGTCGTTTGGCTTAAATTGATGGCTGGAAAGGTGTCAATGCTCGTACCACAGTTTAATATTAATGCTTTAGTTTTCGCAGGATATAAGTTAAGCTTATTATTAACAGACCAGTCATGCACAGCCTGCAATTGTCTGTTCATGTCATCTACTGCTTCTTTTATATGTGTCTTCGGAAATGTCAAATAGAGTTGAACATCATCGGCGTAGATATGATGACGACATATTGTCAAGCATTCAGAGATATCGTTTATAAAACAGGTAAATAACAATGGACCAAGCACAGAACCTTGTGGAACACCCAATATGACTGGAAGGTGAGAAGAACATTCATTATTATGACAAACATACTGTGAACGATAAGAAAGATAGGACATAATCAAGCGACATAAGCTGCCATCAAATAGAAATTGTCTCTCAAGCTTGCTGAGCAAAATATTATGACAAACGCAATCAAATGCTTTCGAGAAATCTAGAAATACCATTAGGCCTAAATTATTGGTATCCAAACCTCGCCGTAAGTCTTCAGTAACTTTCAGTAGAGCCGTTATGCAACTATGTTTAGCACGAAACCCTGATTGATATTTATTGATAAACTTGTTGTCATTTAAATGGATTTTAATTTGTTGACTTACGATTGTTTCAAAAACTTTGCATAGAAAAGGAAGGATTGCTATTGGTCGATATTCACAATTAGGAGTTGAAGCTTTAGGTAGTGGTAATATTTTCGCTATTTTCCAGGGGTTGGGAAAAACAGACGTGGTTAAAATCGTATTTATAATGTGTGTAATTTGGTGAATAATAACTGGTAGTAGAATTTTTATAAACCTTGGGCTTATATTGTCCGAACCTACTGCATTTGATCTAATACCGAAAATAGTGTTAAAGACTTTGGTTTCATCAACACAATGAAGTGAAAATGCATTATCATTATAATTATTGGAATTAAATGAATACGACATTGAAGACGAGTTACAGTTTTGACCAAGTGAAACGGAATTACTATTAAGCTTATTTAAATCGATGTCGATTGGGGGTGCTTCTCTTGATTTTATTTGAATTTGGCGCATTTTACTCCAAAACTGATTACTTGAACTAGCACTAAAATATTTTGTATAATATACTCTCTTGTTTTTACGAATAACCTGGGTAACAGCATTGCGAGCTTTCTTAAAATCTTCGCGCATAGAAGAACATCGATATCTTCTCCACCTCGCGTATAATAAATTACGAGTCTTTATCATATCACAAACTTCACGCGTTATCCAAGGTGTATTATTTTTTTCCGTCTTCACTGTTTTCAACGGAACATGTTTTTCGAACAGATATCTCAACATGTTATTGAAATATTCAACCTGGGATGACGAACTACTTGTGTTGTATATTGGAAGCCAATTAGTGGCAAGACAATCAACAAAAAGTGCATTTATGTTTATGTTCTCATACTGATACTGTTTGAAAGTGATTCCTCCCATAATTGGTAATGCCACATTTATTTTAATCAGGATCATATCATGGTACGAAAAACCGGGAGCAAGGATCTGATCGTAATGCGTTAACAATTCAGAGTTTGAAACTAATGCAATGTCTAACAGGGAAGGCGCACCATTTGGAGGAAAGTGTGTAGGTTGTATTAGATTTACAAATGTAAAACCAAAACATTCTATCATTTGTTTTAGTGCTCGATTGTTACCTGGTAACATGTTAAGGTTCATATCACCGCAGATTACGATATTTGCGTAAGATGGGGCAAGTTCTTCCAAAATTTCCCTCAACAGATTTGCGTTGGCGACATCAGGAGCCATATAAACACAACCAACGACGAACTTTTCACAACTACCAAACATCTCAACAAAAATAAATTCACCCAAATCAGTTGGTAGGGACTTTTTTATTACATTGAAGTTGTACCCGTTTTTAATATACATAGCAGCACCTCCCCCTGCTTTACGAACCCTATCGGCCCTTATAAGTCTCATATTATTGATTTTAAGCAAATCAGAACACATTTCTGGTTTTAACCAGGATTCTGAGAGGCACAGGACATCAACCAAGCTATCATCAAAAATTGACTTTAATTCATCGATCTTCCTTATCATGCATTGTGTGTTGAGATGGCAAATATTGAGACCTTTCTTTTGTTTACAAATAATATCTACCAGCAATTTCGACTCAATCATGGAACGACCCCTTGTGATGTTACGAGTATTTATTTTGGGTGTAAGATACATGATGGCGATTAAAGCGACAACCAAAACGAACAAATTCTAAATAAATTATCTGGGGGCACGGCAGTGCCCCCGCCAAGTCGAGCAAAAAAGCGGCACGGCCGTACCATCCTTTTCTCGAAGCAGTTCGGGCCATTTTCAACCCCCTATAACTTCGTTGTGGATAAAGCTAGAAACCTGAATTTTCAGCAACCAAGCAGGCATCGCATAGACACGGTATATTTCAAATTTCATTAAATTTGAACCAGTAGTTTAAGAATTATAACTAGTCAAAGTTTCTTAATTCTGTCACTCACTCACTCACTCACTCACTTACTGACCGATCATCAAAACTCTAGGGCACTTCTGGCAGACATAGAAGCTTGAAATTTAGAATACAATTAGTGTTTAGTGTATAAATCAAGGAAAAACTAAAATATTTTGCAATTTTGGTCCAGTTTTCTAGATACACCAAATATTATTACTAATAGGATAGTGTCTGCATGTATCCTTTTTCTAGATGGCGATTAACTCCTAAAAATATGCAATGCAACAATCAATTTGCGGTTGGGGAATTGGGTTTAGTGGTCAATGTGGTTCATGTATTTGACGGAATATAAAATAAATATCTTTATTATGTACATATATTTAATAACCATTTGATGAACTTATAATTAAATCAATTTTAAAACAAATTGTATGTCCGGTGTCAGAGTTGGAGACTACTAACTTGTACAGTTTCGCTCAAAATTACGATATTGTTAAAACACGCCCAGTCTCCTCTAAAGTCTAGTGCTACGAGATAAATGACGGTAAAAAGTTCCTGAAAAGAAGAGATAACCCATATTTGATCAATCACTATTTCTACGACGGAGAACAAGTACCAGAGAAATATTTCTTCTCTTTACTTCTTTTATTCAAGCCATGGCGTTCCTTAGATGAACTCAAAATGGGGAGTGATACTTACACGGAGGCCTTTAATTTGGCGAAAGAAGATTTAAAAGAAGGAGTCGATTATGGTAATTCAATGATAGAGTCAAGATATAAGATACAAAAAGCATGTGAAATGATAGAATCTAAAGTTGCTGAGATAAACGAAGAAAGGGAAATTGTTGATGATGACGATGGTCCTGAAAACCCTTTAGACTTTGAAGCTGCAAACGCAATGGATGACTTTCACAGAATCAATCTGGTAGAAGAAGAGCAGACTGATCTTCAAAGTATGATCGCTAAACTTAATGCCGATCAAAAAAGAGTCTTCGATATGATCAACTGATAATAACGCTGACGTTTTACGCTGTTTTGTGAGTGGAACTGGTGGCACTGAAAGAGCTTTTTAATAAAAACTCTGAAAGTTTGGGTTAAGATGTATTTAAACAAAAAAGTGGCAGTTAGGGATCCAACAGGCATAGCTGCATTCAATGTGAATGGATTGACTATACACAGACTATTGCAGCTGCCGGTGGAACACAAGCAAACACCGAGGTACAAGCCACTTTCCGATGAAGTGCTCCAAGTTCTGAGATCAGATTTGAAAGAAGTAGTGTTGTTTATCATAGACGAAGTGTCGATGATATCCAATGTTACTTTAACATATATTCATTTACGCTTGTCTGAGATATTTGACACAAGCGATGATCAGAATTGGTGGTTTGGAAAAAAAAACATCTTGTACTTTTCGGGGATCTTTTACAGCTTCCGCCGGTAATAGAAAAGTCACCTTTTGAAAAACTCTCAACTGCTGAAACTAACAAGTTGTTAGGTTCCCTCAGTATGCCGAATCTGTGGATTGAACTCTTCGTATGCGATGAACTTACTATTAACATGCGACAGCTCAATGATTCTAACTTTGTTGAAATGCTAAATAGAATAAGATTAGGTGTGACTACACAAAAAGACCGCGACCTACTCTCGACTAGATTAATAACTCTAAAAACCAATTCAAATGAAAACAGATTGATTGAAATAATTGAACACCTCTCGAAACTTCCTGATGATACCGTTTGCTTATTACCTACAAAAAACATGTGTCAACAATTAAATACTGCAATGCTTAGATCTCTCCCACATCCCGAAATAAAACTTACAGCATAGATTGCCCCAGATACCTAACAAAAAGAGCTCGTGAATGCATAAAAAATTATGAAGACGATGCTTCTATGACTGCGGGCCTAGAAGAGAACATAATTATAAAAATAGGAGCAAGAGTCATGTTAAGGCGAAATATTGACGTGAGTCTTGGTTTAGTTAATGGTTCTATCGGTATAGTGCAAATCTTTTCTGTTTTAAATAAATAGATTGACTTGGCAATCGCACTAAACAATCTAATTTAATATAATATGTATTACTTGTGAGATGCATGCGATGGACAAGTCAATCTATTTATTTAAAACATAAAAGATTTTTAATATTAATATGGTCACTATAAGATGTTGTTAGGTTAGCTAATTACGTAATAACTTAAGACAGAAGGTCCCTTAAGTAGGGGCTGAATAAATTAACCGACTTGGTATTACATAGATCTCACAACTTTTTACGGTAGAAGAACTGAGTTGCGAGAATTGGTTTTTTTTACAAGTTATGTTTTTGATGGCTCACACTTTCACCAATAGACTCCTACCTTAGAAGTGATATTGATCATTGGCGATCCGAGAATCTTGGTTTTACCAGGTTCGATGACGATTTCATGGCAAATAATGCCGTCACCAATGAAGAGGCTAATACCCTGTCCATTTCGACGGAAGATCTCCAGATGATCTTTCAGTCATTCTTCTTCTTCTTCTTTTCCTTTTTATCCCGGCGTCGTTATGGTCAGAAGTGTAGGACCATAACCTTCCCACTTAACTGCATTCCTACTGGTCCGCTTGTGGGGTCCGCCGGTTTGACGTCAGAAAGTAGCGGCAGGCTTCCCGGTTTGGGATTACTTCATCGCTGAGGCCAATCAAATGCTGGTGTTTTTGCATTTGTTTGCACCAATTGTTTTTCGGCCTGCCTTTTTTGCGTGTTGAAATTGGAATGTTGATTGATAACGCCTTTTGGACGGGATTCAAAGGATCTCTCCTTTGAACATGGCAATACCAACTGAGTCGGTCGCGCTCTATATTTCTTGTGATGGTTTCTTTTACGTGGAGGCTTCCTCGGATCTTTGAACTTCTAATTCTGTCACGCTTTGTTACTCCCGCTGTCATGCGAAGCATCTTCATCTCAGTTGCCGTTAATTTGCTCTCATACTTTTTGTGCATTGTCCAGCATTGTGAACCGTATGTGAGCGCCGGACGTACAACTGAAGTGTAGAGCCTTCCTTTCAGCTTAGGGGGCATTTTTCGATCACAGAAGATGGCGGAGTTTTCCCGCCATTTCATCCACCCTACGCTTACGCGATGTTTGATGTCGTCATCACAAGTTGCTTCTCTATTAATCATAGATCCCAGATATTTAAGCTTTTCATACTTGGGAAGCACTCTTCCATTCAAGTAAATGTCTGGAATAGGCTGATGAGGGTCAGAGAACGGGCAGCACAGATACTCTGTCTTCTTTGAACTAATACGATACACGTGTCCCTCAAAAATGTCCACCCACACATCAAGTGCTCGTTGTAGGGACGCCTGATCATCACTTATAATGGCCCCATCGTCAGCAAAGAATAGCTGGTGCACATTGGGGTCCGTCACTTTTTCTTCAAGCAAGCAATAAAGGACTGCTATAAAAAGCAGTGGGCTGAGGACGCTCCCTTGGTGTACACCGACTTTGATTGCGAACTCTTCGGTGACTCCTGCGGTGCATCTTACTCTTGTCGTTGCTCTCTCGTACATGTCCATAATCACTCGCACGTAGGTTTCTGGAACTCCTTTTTGTCTTAGCGCTACCCATAAAAGATCTCTTGGTTGCCCGTCAAAGGCCTTCTCGAAATCAACCAACACCATATGCGAGTCCTTTGAAGAATCACGATGCTTTTCCATCATGACCCTTATACTTTGGATTGCATCTGTTGTTGATTTACCCGGGACAAACCCGCACTGGTCATCAGATAGTCGTATTATTTTCCGCAGTCGGCTATCTAATATCCGTTCAACGATCTTCATGGTGTGCGACATCAGCTTGACAGAACGGTAGTTATCACAATTTCGCGTATCACCCTTTCCTTTGTGCAATGGAAGAAGATAGCTTTCCCTCCATTGATTAGGCATAGTGTCGCCTCTCATAAGTTTGGAGATAAGAACCATGAGCCATCTAGACCCGATGTCTCCCATCTTTTTCCAGAACTCAGAGGGTATCCCGTCCGGCCCAACAGCTTTTCTTTTCTTGGAGTTTTTAACCGCGTACCGAACTTCTTCGACTGTGATGTCGGATATTTCGGCATGATTCGGGGCGGCTCTTGGAAAGTACACTCGGGGAAACTGTTCGTTCAGAAGTTCCTCGCAATACTGTCGCCATCTGTGGAGAATTTTTTCGTCTTCCACAAGGAGTTGGCCTTCAGCATTGTTAATAAACTTTGGGAAACGAATCTCCTGAGCATTTCTTCTTCTCTGGGCGGCTATCTTAAAGATATTTGCTCCTTTGTTCAAATTGTTTTGTCGAAGCTCCTGGGTAGCCTGGTTCCTGTCAGACGCGGAAGACGATATTTCTTCCAACTCCTGATAGAGGCCTTCCATGCTTTTCGCTTTGAATTCGGCGCATTTTTTCTTCGCGATACCTTTGCAACATCTATATACCTTTTCACGGCGAGCTTTTTCCTCTCTATTAGTAGAAGAGCACTTTGACCAAGCTTGGAAAGCCATTTTCTTTTCGTGTATCACTGCTTTGGCTTCGTCTGTCCACCACCAGGTTTCTTTTGCGTGTTGGCAGGGGCCTTTAGATGTTCCGAGCAGTGATTTGGCTTTCTCCAGGCCAGATTGTTGTAGGGAATCCCACATGTCTTGTGCTCTGCACTCCTCATTACCGACCTCATCGATAATGGAAGAGAGGTAGTTTTCCATGATGGTAATAAAAGCTTCGCCTTTTCCTTTATCCAGCTTATACCACTTGATTCTCTCAGACACCTTCGTTTGCTGCTTTGACTTCTTTCTCGCATCCATAAAAAATTCAGTCAGGAGGAGACGGTGTTGAGGGGCGATCGCGTCTCCCAGGATCACTTTGCAATCTTTAGCTCGTGGCTTCATGAAACTGGATACCAAATGATAGTTTCATTTCCGCCGCTGCTATAAGTGATCAGGTGCCGGCTTTGTTTGACGAACATGGTATTTAGCACTATAAGACCGTACGATTTGCACATGTTTAGGATATCTTCACCTGAAGAGTTCCTGGTGCCGTATCCCAGCCCTCCGTGGTAGCCTTCATAGTCTTCGCTTGTCTTCCCGACATGTCCGTTTAAATCTCCCCCAACAAACAAAAGCTCTTCCTTTGGGATGATTTTGACAAGGTTGTGGAAATCTAGCCAGAATGCATCTTTTTCTTTTTGTTCGCATCCTACTTGAGGGGCATATGCGCTTACGATGTTCCACACCTCACCATGCATCACCAATTTGAGAGCCATCAAACGGTCACTGGACTTTGAAATGGTTAAGACGTTGCCAAGTAACTCTGCCGCAAGGATGATGTCGATTCCGTTTTTTCCATAGTAAAACATCTTGTAGGCTTTTGTTTTAACGTCCAAGAAACGTGCCCGATTACCGGTGTTTCGCCATTTCGTCTCTTGTACGCACAGGATGTCTACTCGCCTTCTAACCATCATTTCTTCAAGCTCATAGCTGCGCCCACTCATGCTTCCAACGTTCCAACTCGCGACTCTTAAATGTGGCTTACGCCGTTGCATTACCTTGCTATCCCCCGGAAATCCTATAGCTCTGACCCGAGCATTGCTGCTCGTCCCAGGATCACGACCATTAGTAGTGCCTGGCGGGATAGTGCTTTTCCTTTTAGCGTTCTTTTCCCTAATGCTACGGTTTGACCGTTTTTTTTCTTCCCTTCCTTTTTGACACGGGCATGCTCCAGATTTTTTATTTTTTATTTTTTGATTGATCTTACTCTTACAACACCGGTGATCTCCAGTCGTGTCAACCCACTGATTTGCATGCACACTTGTGGGGCAGTTTAATGGTGGTATATGTAGTATATGGTAGAGAGGTACACCATCCTGTTCAACAGTGCACTGAATAATGCATATTGTCCAGTGCATTGGAAGACAGCGTGGTGCAACCAATCCCCAAGAGAGGTAAGGACACCTCTAACACGGCAAATCTCCGGTCGATAAATCTCCTTCCGAGTATCAGCAAGGTCTTCGAGAAGGTGGTCCATAGGCCCTGTCTAAATGGGTTGAGGACAATAAAATCATCCCGGATAACCAATTCGGTTTCGGAGCGGGGCATGACACTATTTATGCCGCGTCGAAACTCGTATCGGATATCCAATGGAATAAATGCAAGAACCAATGCACGGGTGCCTGTCTGATGGACTTGGAAAAAGCCTTCGACACCGTATTGCTAGAAGGTCTTTATTACAAGCTCAGTCGGCTGGGCATAAATAAACCACTGCTATATATGACTTATGACATGTTAACAAGTAGAAAGATCGTAGTGAAAATTGCCAACGTGACTTCTACCCAAACATTTGATATTAACAACGGACTGCAACAGGGTACGGTGAACTCACCGATCCTTTTCAGCATTTACTTTAGTGATTTGATAGCTTCTCTTCACCATTCAATAGCGTTTGCGGACGATTTAATCGCGTACAGATCAGGTCCAACGATCGGCGTCATTATCACTCTCTTGCAGCGTGACTTCGAAAAAATTCAGCAGTATTGTGATGACTGGAAGTTGAAAATCAATTGCCAGAAATCAGAAACTATTTTGTTCAACGCCTTTGTCTAGGGTCTCTCGACACTAGGAAAAATTGGCGCGGGTTCTCAATTCTTAGACAGGACGGGCGCCCACTAGCGAGACAAAATGTAGTCAGATACCTTGGGATCTGGCTAGACCAGTATCTATATTTTGAGGAACATGTAGATGCTGCTCTGGCAAGGGCCCGAGGCGCTTTCGCTCTGACAAGATGGCTGTTTCATTGCAGCCAACTTGATTCCAGGGTGAAGGTAATCTGCTACATGGCCTTAATCAGGCCCATGGTTGCCTATGGATGTCCCGTCTGGTTCAATTTGAGAGCCAGCTTAATGGAAAGGATTCGGGTGTTTGAGAGACAATGTCTCAGGACTTGCCTCGGGTTACATAGGACACCCGAATCTGATTACACGAAATTTTACCCGAACGAGGTCCTATACAATAGGGCCAGGATTGTACGGGTGGATAACTGCCTGATCAAACTGATTCGAAGCCACGTTGCGAGAGCAATGGCTTAGTAATCGTTAGTAATTCTGAATGCGAACCGAGAAAGCGCATAGCTCTAAAAACCTGTGAGTATCCAAGGATGGAAAAAGCCTTGTACAATTGGTTCCAGAGGCAACGCAGGCAAAACGTACCCATTTCCACGCAAATCCTTAAGTCAAAAGCATGTATGCTTCACAATAAAATCAAAGAAAAAACTAGGAGCTTTTAATGCCAGTAATGGCTGATTTGCAAATTTTAAAAAACGGAATGGAATCCGAATGCTTAAAATTTGCGGAGAAAAACTGTCAAGTAAGCCAAAACTGGTGGAACCATTTTTGATAAAATTCAAAAATAAAATTAAAGAGCTTGACTGGGGTGGTAGTGGTGCAATGGTAATCATCACCGACTGTTAAGCGGAAGGTCTGTAGTTCAAGTCTGACCATAGCCAAGAAAAATTCCTATACGGAAAAAACCCATGCAACAACACCAGTTGTGAATGAGAGATGATCAAAAAATGCTGACGAAGGCATAACACTCGCAGTATAAGATCACTTCAAAATTCATACTCTGCGTGTGCATTTCCAATATAACATCTTAATGGCATGGAATAAAGTTACTGTAAAACTACAATCAACGCGACAAATTCAGTCGAATCTCTCGAATCCCAAGACAACCACCCCCGGAGAGTAGTGAACGAACATCTTCGACACAAACCATCTGCACCCCGTCCAGGTTGTGTGACAAACATCAAAAGAGCGTAACTCTTGAACCTGCACGAATTATAAAAAAAAAAAACTTGTTACCAGATCAAATTTATAATGCAGACGAGTCTGGTCTATTTTTTAAGCTTATGCCAAGCAGAACATTTGTGGGTTCTAAAGAAGCTCCTGGTAGGAAAGTAAGCAAGGAGAGAATCACTTTTCTTGCTTGCACTAATGCGTCTGGTACGCACAAAGTCTAATTGTTCGTTATAGGAAAAGCCTTTAGGCATATCGAAATCAAGCCTGTCGTTTACAAGGCAAACAAAAATGCGTGGATGACACACGATTTTGTTAAAGATTGGTTTCATTCAACATTCGTGCCAGAGGTAAGATTATTTTCAACTTGATTTGATCGAATTAAACTTTTTTTTTTATTTTTTTTCCTTGGTTTAGGTAAGACAGTTTCTGGAATCGAAAAATTTGCCAAAAAAGGCCCTACTGTTGTTGGACAACGCGACGTGTCATCCAAAAGACGGGGAGATGATAAGCGATGATGGAAAGATTGTTATCATGTGTTTGCCAGCAAACTGCACCGCTATTCTCCAACCAATGGACCAAAATGTCATCAACTTGACAAAACTGTACTACAAAAAAGGACTTTTGACACTTTTAGTGGGAAGTCCAGGTTCAGATTTGGAGAGTAAAATAAAGATTTTCAATTTAAGGCATACCATATGCCTCCTGGCTACTGCATGGGACAAGGTTAAGTCTTCGGCTATACAAAAGTGCTGGAAGCCTTTGATGTCTCCTGAGAGTGAGTGGGATGAGGAGGATGAGCTACAGTTGAGGGTCATAAGCGACAAAATCATTGGTGACCGCGAAATGATGACATCCATTAATGACTTGCTTCAAGAGTTATTTTCCACTGAAACTTTCGTCACCGAGGAATTAAGCAATTGGATTGCCGAAAACGATATCGAACAGGTGCCTGTTTGCAACAATCTAGAAGCCGAAGAGATCGAGAGTGAAGAAGAAAGCGCAGGTGCAAGTGTAAGTCCTCCACGGCCAAAAATCAAAACGGAGCATGTTATCCATGCATTTAGCATTTGTCTTCAATGGGCTGAAGAAAACTCGGTTCCATTAGAAGATACCTTGACTCTTCAAAAACTGAGAGAGTTGGCTGTCGACAAAAATGTATCCTTCAAGAAAAAGCAAACGAACATTTCCCAATTTTTTAAATCAATTTAACCAAAAACTGGTTTAACATTATGAAAATATGTTTTTTTAAATGAATTAAATATATTACTTTTCTTTTCTTTCACGACGAAACATACTCTTTTATTTTTCATAGTCTTGTTTTCACATTAAAGTCTAAATCAAGGCTCAACTTTTTTGTGACTCGGTTATTACAACAACCTCAATTAACGCAACTGTTCAAATTTTCATCGGTTGCTTTTATCCAGGGCGTACTGTATATACATATTGTATATATGTATATATGTATACATATGTATATACAATATATATAAAGTATATATTTATATACATATATATATTAGTTAAGTTAGAATAAGATATGTTTAATTAGGTAAGTTTAAGGCTTACATAAATACATATACATAAAAAATGATCATATGCTAAGTTTTTTTGGGGAAAAAAAATTTTTCTTAACTTAAGTTAATTATAATAATGTTAATTGTAAGTTATTTATACAGTAGTCGAAAGGCATATGTTAAATTATTCAGTTTGTTTTAGAGTGTCCGCCTAGGGCCAGTAAGATTCCTAAATTTGTAAGGATAGTTAAGCTAGTTTTAAGCAGTTTTGTCTAGGATAAGATAGATCTAAGAAACTATAAATAAAAATTAATTGAAAACAAAAAAAAAAAAAAAAATGCTCTTGTATAGTTCCCACTCGGAGATCCGATCCTGAAATTACTTTACCCCCGTTTTACCAGGCACATTTAACATTAAGGTGTGTCAACTAGTTCTAATGTTGTTTTGAGTGTGATGTCTTTAATACCTCTGCCATTTGTTTTCATAGAGCATAGATCCATTAGGAATTTAAGCGCTTCTTACGCCTGGCATTCCGAGTCGCGGGTATATCCTAACCCCTATCCCGCATGGGGGCCATTCGACTTAAACGATATCAAATAACTGAAGAAAGCCATAAATTATCCAGTTAGAAGAAACATACTTATCTATAAAATGATGTCGGTTGAAAGGATGCAAGATGAATAGAACCACAATATCATTGTGATTTAAAATCAAATATCCACACAACATTGCATTCTATAGATGTCGATTGCATACTTTAAATATCTATCTGACAGTACATAGGAAGATCTTTACAAAGTTGCTAGTTGCTTCTTCAATAGGCCATGACTATGAAGTTATAGCCATAAAGTATATGTTTATCTGCAACTCGAAACTCCAACTGCAATACAATTCACAGTCACTTAAAAGAAACCTCAAAAAGAAATACAAGTACAACTAAGGAAATTAGAAAAAGTCGCACAGCAGGGTGGAAGAATTCTTCTTCAGGAAGTGCGCAAGGAGAAGAGGTTTCATTGTGTTTCCACGAATCTGTGGATGAAATAGACATCATTTCATGGAAATGCCACGATTATGATCAGGAGGGGAGTCTGGGATGGAACTTAGTGAAGTGATTTGTGATAGGTGACTATCATATTTTGGTGTTTTCCTTTAGCCAATGTGATGTACTCAATATGATTGTCACATGTTTGTGACAGTTTTTTAGATAGCAGCTATTTACGTGACACCTTAATGCATCTTATTCGTGATGATTTATATGTTTCATTCGCAATATACTATATGTATACATGTAAATCTGTATGTACATATATCCTTTTCTTGCAGATTCTTTTAGTGATAATCGGGATATAAAAATAGCGTGATTTCTCAATAAAAACCATAGAGCATGGCAAAATATCGCGATGTAAGTGGCAGTACCTGCCAACAATAATTGACTGTGCAGAAGCATGGCACAAACTGCTGCAGTTCAGGCAACCATTAAAAATATGAAAACTGCTTTTGTCACACCCCATGGCTTCTGTCAACCACACCTGGGTGAACATTTCGATTTTGCGCGGCATTTTATATTGTGTGCTTGGAGGAACGATTCCTCTTGTATATTGAGTTGTTACAACTGATTGAAGGCATTACAGACATACGCTCCTGAACACAGTTTATACGTTTGAGCCGAGGCTTGAAACAAAATCGGCCACAATGCAAGCGAAGGAGAAGTGAGTTTGCACCATAAGAATGCTCGGCTACATATGGCGACCTGTAAATCACCGTTTTTTTTCTAGACATATTTCCTTCCTGTTCTGACTGAGCAAGACTTCCGATATTTCAAAGGAGTCAACAATTATGTAGGTCTACTCGTAGATTGCTCAAAAGATATGCAATTTTTCCAACACGGAATCTGTATGCTACTAGAAAGATGAACAGAAAGTGAATACTTTCAACAATAAATACAATGTGGGCCAAAATGATATCCCCAGTTCCAAATGCGCTTAAAATGAAGACTATTGAAGATAGAGAAATGAAACAAACGCAAAAATATTGCAAAAAGTACGGCATTTATTCGAATATATCAGTTTTGAGCAAAACTCCATACAGATAGTCGCCATTCTGACGCCAACATTCTTTCAATCTTTTTTCAAAATTATCAATTACTTTTTTAGATTGTAACTCTTTTGATGGCTGCAATTTCTCTCCGGATCGCCGATTATAATTCCTCTGTGTTGGCAGGCTTGTCTGCATACACCTTACTCTTCAGGAATCCCCATAAACAAAAAATCCGGCGGCGTTAAATCGGGACTACGCGGCGGTCAAATGAACGATGTGTTGCGCGAAATCCAAATCGGTCGATTCTGGAACTTCTGTTTCAACAGATTCAAAACATCCGTAGAAATATGCGATGTGGCGCCATCTTGTTGAAACCGACGTGTTTTCTTCTCAGTTCGGGGGAAAAAAATCATTCAACATCATTAGATAGCGCTCACTGTTAACCGTAGCGTTCGCTCCCTGTTCTTGCACAAAAGTACGGACCAATCTTCGCCGACACTGCGCACCACACAGTAACACGGGCGGAAAGTAACGGCCTAGCGTGTATCAGCTGAGGGCTTTCGGTGGCATAATATCGCATGTTTCGTTTATTTACGTGGCCGTGCAAGTCTAACTGAGTCTCGTCGCTAAACAACACGTTATCCAAATATACTTCTTCCTCTTCAATCATGTCTATAAATTTGTTGCAAAATCTCAACTTGTTTGGCTTATCAACTGGCTTCAGTTCTTGTGTGAGCTGTATCTTATACGAATGCATGTTTAAATCATTTCGGATTATTCTTCTGAGCGATGTACGGGGAATTTTCAAGGCGAAACTTTGGCGGCGCACAAATCTACGCGGACTTTTGGTGACAGCTACACGCACTTTCTCAATGTTTTGCGGGGTCCGTGACAACCGACGACGACCGGATATTTTACCGACCATACAACCGAATTGCCGCAAGTTTTTAACCGATTTCAGGATACTTTTATGGTCGGGAGGGTCTTCATGACGCTTTAATGCGAACTTCTTATTAAAAGCACGTTGCGTAGTTATCACCATTAGTCAAAAAGCACTCTACCGCGTAAGAACGTTGTTGCCTCATCCACAACATCTTGACTACTAACTAGGATGCCGCAGTCGCTTGTCGTACCGCTGCGCTGCAGCATGTGTTTGAGCGAAGCGACGTAAAACTTAAAGGTAAAGTTGATCTCAATTTAACGAAAACAAATGAAATGAACACATTTTGGCACTAAAATATTTCAATAAACTTTTGATACTACGTGTTGATTTGCCATGAGTCATATTGATGTTTTTCAAAATCTGTCCGATTACAAATGCTTTTCTTGAATGTTTTTTATCAATCTGCCCTCAGATGTTGAAATTTGAGACTAATGATTTAAATCTGTTCACAGGTTTAGAAAAACGTTCCATGTGGACTTTCATGCTGCAAATTTGATCTATGCTGCTTGTGGTATAAGATAATCTGATAACATAAGTCAAATGTAAAAACTAATATTAATTAACATAAATCGATTCGCGCAATGATATATGTATGCAGACTCATGAGTTTAATGTGATAGAAAACATTACGCGTATTGTTATTGTGCGCTTCAGATGTATCATCTCTGTCTGACTCCGGGTGAAGTGAGCGGCTTCGAATGTTTGCATTGTATATTACTGCCTGACGTCCAATGCTTGCAACTGGCCTCTGAGATAGTCCAGGCCGTCTCGCCGGTCGGCCGCGCGGTCTTGCACCTGAGGTTCTTCGATATGGTCAGACATAACATCTTATTTTTATTCATAAGAACGAACTTAAGCTGAATGAAGAGTTGAAAGTATTCAATTAGTTTCAAATAGAGGAATTCAGATAGAAATTCAACTTACTGTTTCTCTGTTATTATATTTGAGACTTAAATGTAGAAATCCACATTTAATCAAGAATAACTGCTAAAATTGATTCTAATGTAATTAATTTTGCAGTAGATAATATGGTTTTGCTGTTAAAAAGGACCGGAATGAACAACAATACACAAAGCTTCAATATTTTGAACTCGTGATTTCTTCATTTAAACACGGATTATGTTTGCTTTTTTTTGGCTAAAAATGTCCGAAAAGAAAGAATCTTCGAAAAAGACAAAAAATAGCGCGTGCGAAAATTTTGCACTTTCAATTTATTTTTTTTTATCAATTTCGACAATAACCTAGATATTTTAAAATACTTTCTGAGGGTCCAAAAATTTTAACGATCGGTTGAAAAATGGCTGAGAAACAATTTATCTTATATGGCAATTGAAGTCATCTCATGGGAGCTCCGCTTCGCTTCGCTCAACCAAGTATTTGTAGGTTAAATGGCGTACTTTTTGACATTAGAGTGGGTTGAAGTCGTCGTGCTAACGTAAAGTGTACGGTTTTGTCGCGCATTTAAACAGGGGATATTATTTTGGCCCACCGTGTATATAACAATTTTTATCCGTAATAAAAAACGGTGAACTCCCATTCGTATACCAGACATCTTAGTAAAAGTATCTTCTGTACATATTTATTACCAGACGCTTACTTATTATGTCAAGCTCGCATTTCCGGACCTTATGATGATAGGTTCAATGTAATGTTTGAAGGCAAAATTAACACTAATGTGCTCTTTGATACTACAAGTTGCTTGTAAGGATATTCTGAAAAGACAGAGTGCAATATAAGTAAGTTGTTTTAAGATAGCTAACATAATTAAGCTAGTCTTAAGCCTTTTCGTTTAGCGTAAGGTAGTTCTAAGTAGAACTTTATTAAAATTAATTAAAATCGTAAAAAAAAATAAACTATAACTTGGCGGCTTCTATCTAGTTTTTAATCAGCATACAATTTGTGTATATTCGTTGTTGGTCATCATCTTTAGGTCTTAGTACTTAGATTAATTTTATTTAACTTTATTTTATATGACTAGTGCAACATTTATGATTTATCTTCAGCCGCACTATCCCACAATAAATACATTCGCGGTGTAACGTATAGCACAACAATATTATGTTTTCATGCGCTTAATAGTTAATTAAAATCTTTTTACACTTAATGGTATTTTAATGTAGTGTTTTAGGTTCGCCTATGTTTTCCAAAAAAAACGTGATATTTATTATTGACAGGTGTCTACCTACTTTGCTGTGTTACTAATATGAGGAACTCGAATTGGAAGTAAAATAAATCTGAAGTTTTCGCTTAAAAATAATCTTCCCTATGAAAGAAGGCTTCGTTACACGTCCTTGATTACCGATTGGATTCTTTTTGGCCAGTTAACCAAGCATTTCCTTAAGTCATCGCATTATCCTGTGTTTCGCTTCTCTTGTAGGAATTCTTGTGAGAATTTTTGTCGGACAGTTAAAATTTATTATTTTGTTCATTCTTTGAAAGACAAAACCATTGATAAGATTGCGCACCCGCACGACCATTTTGTATAATTCACTTATCAGCAGCAGCATTTACCTGTGAACGAAGAGTTTTTCTTCTGGAGCGCAATAAAAATGCAAAGCCAATAAAGAATTTGGTGCATAATATGCGCCAGTGCTCTTGAATTCGTGGTAAATATAATGAGAGCGTTAATTCTATGTTAGTAAAAGAAAGATATGCCCAAATCACCTGTACCTGTCATAATTGGGAATAGACATTTAAGGCCTATTTGACTAAAGGTTTGCATTTATATTTCCTACATATTTGAAATAATTTATTTACATTTTTAGCAAATAACTGACATCCATAAATTGCGTAATGAAGTTAGCTAAAAAGATCCATTCTATCCTTTTTCTTGAATATAGATGCTTCAGGTAACTTCAAAATTCGAATTAATACAATTTGCTTCATTTATTGCATTAAGTCTAATTTTTATTATTATCATTATAATTATCGGCCATTTGGAACTCAGAAGTTCAGAACGTTCAGTGTTCACTAGTTGACCAATTTTTGCCAGGCCTCCCTGTCATGAGTGTGTTTCTTTCATGTTTTGTCCCATCATTTCTAAATCCATCCTTATATCGTTAGGGTTTCCCGCTTGAGCTCGTCCCATGTCTATTCGTTCTACATGTCCTGCCCATCTCAGTATTCGCGATGTAACTACTCGGACAAAGCTTAGGCCTTGCGTTCTTGATTGTGTAGTTTTCTCCAATCGCCTATTTGTTCGTTCTGTTTTTCCTCATCGATTCTCACTAAGATCCTGTTTTCAAGAACGCGAAATCTTATTTCCTCCTTCTTAGTCAGAGACTCCGTTTCACATCTGTAAAGTAGCATTATTATGGTTTTATAAATGAGGATTTTAACATTGCAAGACAAAAGAGTTCTTTTGAATAATTCCTTCATCGCACAGAAACATGGGTTGCTCATGAACTGCCTTCTTTTTATTTCGATCATTACGTCCTTTTTTGCCAGTCAATATGGTACCCAAATATTTCGTCCACTTTCTCAAAGCGTTGAACGAGTACCTGACTGTACTCTGAAGTTTGCCTCGATCCAAGTCGGCCAGTACCCATATACATATTTGGTTTTCTCTTCATTCACTTCTGAGCCTACTTCCTTTCTTGCCATTAGTATACTTCCTACGTAATTATTACCCTTATATTTCCCAGCAGATCCAGATCGTCAGCGTAAGCTACAATAAGAACGGATATTCTGCGGATCCCCTCCCGTTTTCTTGAAAGGTTCTCATTACAATTTCCAACATCAAATTAAAAAGAAGTGGGGACAAGGCATTTCCTTGTTTCATCCTTCACGTATTTTGAATGTTTTAGGTAAGACACTTTAACTTGTACACCAACTTTCAATCGGCTTATATGTCATTTGCCTTTCTAAAATCTATCAACAGTTAGTGCTCCGTTTCGTGGAATTCTCATTACATTTTTAAGAGCTGCCATATAGTAGTCGAGCGATTCCTCCTTAAGCCACATTGGTAGTTTCTGATTTCGTTCTGCATTGTGTTCGATTATCCATTTTAAAAACGGGAAGGATGACCGAGTCGTGTATTCCTCGAGGATGTTTTCATTGTTTCATATTGTTTTGATGTGCCCAAAATACTCTCAACTGCCTCTGTAGGATAACACTCGAAAGATTAAAATGACTGAGCCGATGTTTGTAACGATGTAATGTGTTATGTAATACCGTCTATTTTCATAATTAAATGTCGGGTCATCGACTGTTTTTATTCTCCATAATGCACAAACCATCCCTGTTGTATGCAAGTCTGTAAGATTCGCATTCTTGTTAATAAAACACGTTATCCTCGAGATTTTAAAAATTGTGATACCCATGCCTCAATTTGCCACAGATATAAGGCAACTGACCTGACCATAAGCACTATTTATGTCAAGATAATCCTGCATAAAGATCACGGATTATTTGCTTGGACAGTCTAATGTTATCTACCTAGCTATCAATTCTCTGATTGGGCCGTATGTCGGCAAGCATACGGCAGTTTTATTTCCCAGAAAATAGAGTGGAACACAGCTTATTTGACCCACACCTCATTTACAAATTCAAACGAATATGGGTTCTTAACGAAACGAAATGATATACGAAAATGATATCTGTCACCCTCCGTCTTTTTCAATGGGAATGTACACACTCAGTACTAAAAAGCATGCTAGCTAATATAAAGCTTCGAAACACTTTGGCAATCTTTTATCATCATTTTTTTATATGGCGAAATCAGAAAGTATTTTGTAAGGAAAATAGCCAATTTCCGGTAGATTGATAAAAGAGAAATATAATATTTTATTTAATGATACTGATCCAAGAAAAAATCATTACGTTATGATTTTTTTTATTTGCCGTCGAGCATGTACCGCGGAGTATATGCTTCAGGCTTCAATTCATCCCGTGTCTTGCAATATTATCTTCTTATAATAAACATCAGGTCTTTCATGGTCTTTAATGATGTTTTTTATTTGTGTTTCTATACATTCTATATTCCCTTATAGCTTGAAAGGTATTGATTTCGTATATTCCGAAAATATCTTACTTTGTGTTTCATTTTGATCCAAAGAGATATAAGCAATTTGCAATAAGAGCGGGAAGAACGGCACCATCTGATCAGAAGTTTATCAAAGCGATTTATTGTGCTTACCTCGGAGCTCATTTCTGGTTCATCCTTATCTACTCACCTTAATCCCTTTGTGGGTATTGAATTAGTTTCTGAGCGACAGCTTACATAATTTAATTCATAAGCCCTTCCGTTCCTCTGCAAAAGTCGAAATGAATCATTAATGGGAAGCCACGTTTCCACGAACTGCTACAAATGAAATAAAATTCAGAGACACTCGTGGTGGATACACGTAAAAAGTAATGTTGTTTGTTTACATATTGTGCATACCGATAAAGCAACGCAAAGAATCGCATCAATAAGCTGAAAGTATTCGTATCCAAATTGATGGTATAAGCCGTGCGAACGTGTCAAAGGGATATTTAATAATGCATGTCCTTCTCCATTCGTTATTGTTAATTTCGTCATTCTCGCTAGATATTTCCCCCTTTGAATACGAATATGTATCCTTTACCTGCATTGCACCCTCTTTATACAGTTCCCTTTACATTGCACGGAATTGATATGTATACGTATAAAACTGAATAGATTGGCCAATCAAGTTTAACACACATCTCAGTGAAAAGCTCTAGGAAAAGGGAGGATGGCTTTTGTTTTCTTTTAATTAGCAAATTCAAATTAATTTAAGCCGGCACTGGTAAAGCTTAGTTTGACCACAATTGTTTTAACTGAATTTAATCAGTGCGACTACAAATACGACCAAGTAACATTGAGCGGACACTTAAAGTGACACGTTATTGTGCTGGTAGTAGATTAAATTTCAGGCTTTCTCAAAATGAGATACAAAGGTAAAGATATCAAATATAATGGAATCAAACTTTGGGTAAACATTAATTTGGGTTGCTTTGTAATTGATATGTCTATCATTTTACAAGTGGGTAAAGTATATCAGACAGTTAAATGCAATGGATCGCCATTCTGCAAGCTGTATTTGCTTCTCAAAAGCACTTGCAATGACTAAAAGTGATATATGTATGTACTAAAGAGGGTAGAAAGGACTTTATTGAAATTAATAAGAATTACAAATTGTTTCCTTTTCTAACTACGGTTTAAGGAAAGGAACGATCAAAATAAGGGAAGGTATCAATAAGATGTTGCATAGGATCCATTGCGTCAGTTATGGCATGGTATCCTTAAAAAGCCTAGTTAAAGGAAGTTAAAACTTAACTAAGAACTTAACTAGTTCTGCAGAGCAGAACTCGAAATAAATATTTGGTGCCAACTTCATTATTGCCAACTTCAACTCGGGCTAAAACTATTGAATGTTTTCGAACCCTATGGAGTTTATCTGATTATTAGTGGATAGTTCATAAGCCGTATAAGGGAAGTGCGATAAAATGCGAATCACAAACATCAGGTTAATAAGCACAATTCTAATAGTAATAGCTCTAAGTCTAATATCACCAAACTACTAAACTCTTTACATCCAGTCACCCGCCTTCAACTTACCCCCCTTTTCAATCCAGGCCATAACTGACAGTTAAAATTAAGAAATGTTTTTATTTTTCTCGACCTAACCCACTTCTTCTCTCAAAAATTCCTGACCACCTCAATTCTCCCCCACCCCCATCGCTAAAATATCCAATACCAAACGTTGTCATATTAATCCAACAGAGCGCAGTCGCATATCCTTCAACCCATGCCCGTCTCCCGGGCCGCATATCACTTCCTCCCTCAAGAACCGCAAGACAATCGCTTAAACTCTAACTTTATGCGCTCTGACACTCTTAAGCTTACCCCTTCTACTTCATCTACTTCGCTCAGCACATCTTGCCGTAATTAACGTTGGAGCCGGATATGTTATGTCACGCTTAAGAAACAAAAGAATACGTACGTCTTATCTTGCCTATCTTCATCGAACAACTGACTCCACCTGTATTGACGGCAAAACCCAAACAAAGTCAAGGCATCGACCCACCAAAAAGGCCTCCCAATTGACCGTCGCATACTTAAGTAAACCTTATTCGGTTTCATGAGAGCCGAGTGCACAGAACCCGTTCTTACTTGAAAATCTATAGAATTGTGACCTGGTCTACGAAAAAGGGGCTTAGGTATGAAAAATTCATTTTTCACTTTTTTGGCGATTGGGATGGAGTAAAATATGCCCTTTCGAATGGCGCAAACCGGAAGTTTCTAACTGGTAGGGAAGTTTGCTAAAAATGTACAAAAAGAAGAGCAGAAATGATTGAAAATGAAAAAAAGTCCAAACCATTATCAATATCGGATCTATCACTATCTTCATCGTTTTCACCGAAATATTGTCTGTAAACAACACTGAACTCTTCATCAACACTCATTTTTAATTTCTTTCGGAAGCAATAGACCATAAAAATGATTCAGTAAACGTGATAAGAGGAATGTACACATTGATAATAATATTTACGAACTTCACCTCTTCAATGTTGGTCGTTAAAGGAACAAAACTAAGCAAAACCACGAAATTACGCGATCAAATACGATACTATTATTCGAAACAGAAACAACACTGTATGTCCTTGAGCAGAGTAGGATGCGGTGGGATGCAGGGAGAAGCGAACAACTAAAGCGAAACTGATAAAATGACGTTTTTATCTTTAACAGCTGTTTTCTCAAAAACTTGTTTACACACCTAGGCCCCATTTTCGTAGACCAGGTCACAGATAGTCCTAATCTAAGCATCGTATTATCTTTCAGCCAACCGCAGAGTTCACCAAATGCATTTGCATCATCACCAGAATATAAGGGGTTTGGGCAGCAGTTTCCAAAAACTGCCTGACAACTTTCTTACTCTATGAAATGTACCTTTGTTTCAATTACAAGATTAGACAATAAGTAATTACCTCAGATTTTATTCTATTTCGTGGTACTGGCCACAACAATTCTGTCGATTTGGACGGTCGCGAGATTTTCTTATCAAATCACCATTGTGATCCTTCATATACTCAAATTCTAGTGGTTCCCGCGCAAGGTCTATGGGAGCAAAACTTTAGAGCCCCATTTTAATGAAATTTAATTTAATCAGTAGAGCGAACATACATACATACATATATTGTTAACGAAATAAATCATATTTTTTAGATATTGCATTTAGTAAGTAAATTGCAGATTTTTTATTATAAAAAAGGGAATTTCCCATCATAATTACATGTTCCAAAAGAAAATAAGTCTTGCAATTTGCAATAAATAACACAATTATATCGTGCCCTTCGGGTTTTTGGACGAACATTAACTACAGCGACTAATTTCACTTACATATCTCATACGATCGTTATTAGCCCGTTTCCTCAAATGTGCGTTTATGAGATCATATGATAAAGCTTCCAAAAATGCTCTGCGGGTGACTTTATTATTCTGATTGTTGAGATCATATGTACATATATGACGTACCAATTTATACCCGCTGCGTTCATTAAACTATAAAAATTTAACAGCGGCCATCTGTTGGTACCCCTTGTAACATGGTATTATCATCTCAGGCTTTCCAGTCTCTTCACTGATTTCTTGATCATCATGCATACGAGGGTGGTCCGTTAAGTACTTAGCCTCACCGCCAGATGGCGCCAGTATCACAAGAGCAACTTACTATCGTGTAGTACATTCTAATAGACGGCTACTGCCGGATCGGACTCGTAGTTTTGTTTTGACCGCGTGTGGAAGCGGGAGTGTCCGCGGGTTTTAGAAAAATGGAAAAAGAGCAATATCGGTCGGTGATTCTTGTTTTTGGAAGGGAAATCGCGCAGCGAAATCAAAGAGCGTCGGTTTTTGATGAGCCACGTCCAGGTGCCCCGAAAATCGCTACCACGGAGGATAACGTGACAAAAATCCACGATCTCGAATTGCCAGACCGCCGATTAAAGGTGCGCGGGATAGCTGAGGCAGGCAGCTGTCGGCGCGATGGGTGCCGCGTTTGCTCACTCCGGACAACAGGCACAACCGTGAGACGACTTCAGAGCAGTGTTTGACGCTGTTTAAGGGGAAGGAGTTTCTGCGTCGTTTCGTGACAATCGATGAAACATGGATCTACTGGTACACACCAGAGACCAAGGAGCAGTCGAAACAGTGGACTTCACCCGGCGAAAGAAGGTGAAGACTGTCCCATCGGCCGGAAAGGTGATGGCCACCGTTTTCTGGGATTCACAAGGTGTGATCCACATCGACTACCTGGAAAAGGGCAAAACGGTCACAAGGCTGTACTATGCCAAATTATTGGGCCGATTCGACGCCGAATTGAAGAAAAAACGCCCCCACTTGTCGAAGAAAATAGTGCTCTTCCACCATGATAACGCACCGGCTCACACCTCCGCCCTCGCCACGGCCAGATTGGTCGAATTGGGCTACGAACTGCTGCCCCATCCACCGTATTCTTTCGATTTGGCCCCGTGCGACTTCTTTTTGTTTCCAAACTTGAAAAAGTCACTCGCCGGGCAGAAATTTCAGTCGAATGAGGAGGTCATCGCCGCCACGGAGGCCTACTTTGCAGACCTCGAGAAAACGTATTTTTCAGACGGGTTAAAGAAATTGGAGCATCGCTGGGTCAAGTGTATCGAGCTAAAAGGAAACTATATTGGAAAATAAATCGCCATTTCTCCAAAATTTTTGTTTTTCTTTTGTAGGCTAAGTACTTATCGGACCACCCTCGTAATTCTTGCAACATTCTTGTTTATTTTGGCACACAGGAATTCTATTCTATGCCCGAATAAGCGGGATTTTTCTTCTCAGCGTTTTTTGTCGGTGAAGTTTTTATGCAGTTCTCTCTTTTTGCCATCCCCGAGTTATCCACTCCACAATATAGGGACCTTCAACTTGTTTTCCCAAATAAACTTTCATGTCGTCTTACCTTCTTACCTTCATTGATGGCGGATATTACTACCATTTTGAACGGTGATCTTTGTCAATATAATAGCCAATTTCTGCCTCCTTTCGTTCAACAAGGTCGCTCTCATTTTCGTCTTCTTATTTGGAATCCGATTTATTTTCTTCAAAAATCAACCTTATCGTCTAGAAATCCATTTCAAATATTCAATATAATATATAGCTACATATCACAATAATTATATGACATACAATCGCATAAATATATGCATAAAAAAATACCTCTTCAAATTTGCCACGTGTACAACCGCGGCGGTCTCACAGACCGAATGATGCCTGAAACCACTACACGTGCTCACCGCACAAAAACTTAAACTACACTTAAATAAGGGATAATCAGGAAGCTATCATAATTGCACCGTTACTAAAGTTTTTGCGAAAAAGTAATTTGACGTCTAACCAATGCTCGAGTATAGGAAGGTTAAGGTCACAAGACGACTACACCTGAATTTCTCATCTGATGCCGAAAACTTCGTTATCACCGCAAGTGATATTCTTTATCCATTTGCTTGGGTCCACTTTATCTATCTATCCTTATCAGGAACACTTCCGCTTGATAATCACTTCACTATTCTCCACTACAATACATATTGCCTCAATTTCCAAAACCAAATAACATGCTCAGCAGTATGAACTTTAATTTTATCCTAAACTCTAACACGCACATGCTCTTAGGGGTACTCATGCCCTATTATATTCCAAAGTCCTTACCGACCGTTTCTTATTAATCCCATAGCTACATATTAAAAACCTCCAGATGTATCCAATTTCAGATGATACTAACTATATAATTCCAGACTACTCGTCCGGTCATGACTCGCCGTCATAGTTTTAAAAAATTTCACTAATCTACCCCTGCGATCTTATTTCACCTCAACTTGTGCAAAATGCTTACATCATCCCAGTCCAGAAAAAAAGTGTCTATATACTGTCGCCCATTACTGAATTCCTATTCCCACAAATTCTTTGAGAGCATCGTCTACGATGACGGTGGAGAAGGATATCATGCGAGGACCAACAACTGGTTTTCCCCACTGACCTCGGATGATGAGGATAAGAAAACTGAATCCCTACAGCGAGATGAAGGAAATTGAAAAGAAAATGTTAGCGGTCAAGGCCAATCATATCGCCAGAAGAGAGGGGGAACATCTCCTACAATGCGACAATGAGAGCAGCAGCAGCAGCATAGGCAGTACAAAGAGAGGTAATAACAACAGCAGCTTAAGGGCAAACAAGACAAACCGAGGGTCTTGGTTCTACACGAATCTCGGCAGCAGACTGAACCCATATAGTTAGTATGGGTTCAACAGTAGTTCAACGGAGCAAGCCAGACCAGGAACAGGGGGAGCATATATCTCAACCCCAACCAAGTCAATGTATGTACATCGAAATCAATATTGGATATTGGTTAAAATTTCCATGTTAAAAGATAGACATGCCATACAATACGAGTAGCACTATACACCAAAGAGACTGAAATTCCAATCCATGATAATGATATAAAACCCTTGTACGAATCGGAGGAACCGGGCTAAAAGGAAACAAATTGCCGCTTTCCTGGTCCGCCCAACAACCAATAAAATGGTTAATCTAAAGTTAAAGTCCTAGATAGATTGTAAGATGCCGTCTGGGAAGAAGTAAGAGGCGTGAAAACAGTGAGATTGAAGAATGCAATTTAGGTAGGAAAGGAATGACGGTTAAGAGCAAATTCTTATGTGTACTATTGAAGAACACGGGCTACTGTTTATCGGAGGTGCCCTAAAAAAACCTGACACTACAGAAGAATTGTGTGGTGAACTTTTCTCCGGTTTCAGTTTGTCCCCAACTAGCTTACGCCTTAACGGCAGGAGACAAAGGAAATACAGGAAATTATTCGAAGCCGAAAGTTGCTGACTAAGACCCTTGAACCAGATATTGATTTCCTGGTTGTTTTGCTCACTATTCGATTTTGGATACTGGTATTTTTGCTCACTAACCTCAGTGAAAAGGGTGGACCAATTCTTCGTTCTTCTGCCGAACACAGCTAGAGTCTTAATGGCTACAATGGTGGAGAATCCCTTTAAGATCATAGTTGTGAATATAAATTCATTAATTTAAAAAGATCGAGCGTAGGAACAAACTCTTCAAATTGTTAGATAACAATTGGATAACAAAAGCCTGATTTTAAAGTTAACCTTGAAACACAAGTTTGAGCAAAAGAAAATAAAAAAACAATGTAAAAAGTATAGGGACCGATCCAACTCCACTCAAGGGGGAAGAGTCACTATCTCCATTCGAAAAACTTAAAAACATAAGGCTGCCTTCAATAGTGAAGTGCAATGGATCCCAGAGCTGGAAGTTTGCATAGTGTATATTCATCTTCAAAGTGGAGGGAGAATGTACGTGATTGCAGTTTACGCTTCTAAAGCTACTTTAAATTCCGCATTCATATAAGTTCGAAACATTTTTCAGATGTTTTAACGTGGATTTCGAGAAAGCTAACTTCTTATAGCCGCTGATTTTAATGAAAGACCCTGTTATTAGGGAAATAGCACACCCAATCCCAGAGGAAACCAGGTTTGTTGACCTCTACAAAATTTTGGATGGGGGATAGATTTAAAAGCTACAAACAACGCAGCTTATCCGGCAGCTAGTTCATTCTGATTTTGACTGACTGACACCGATAGAGAGACGGCGAACTGCCTTCGCACCTTCGCGTATGATACCGCCAATTGCGGCTTCAGATGCGAAATAATGATTCTCGACGACATGTAATTCCATAAAAATGGAATTACAAAAGAAAAGGAGACTCACTGAACAATATTTAAAGTCTCTAAAGAGGAACATTTTCTTAACTTGATCCACTGATCAATAGAGATTTGTCAAATGAGGAGATTGGCAAATGAACGCCAAAGTTACAATGGACACTACCTATCGAACAACATAAACATATGGTACTTCGCTATGCGACTATAAATAAACTTCACAGACACACAAGCAGACTACTGACGAGACTAAAAACCCTGATGGGGCACGGTAACAGCTTGTATAAAATTAACTAATGCGGTGATGGATGAGATGGATGATTTTCGTAACTGAAGATCTGCAGGAAAACTGAAATAATAGGTCCTACTTTCCAGGACGTATACGAAGTTAGTGAAAATATTAACCTACATAACATATGACGAAATATTTCTTCTGTTCAATGGCAACAACGAAAGATTGGAAAAAAGCGATGGTTTCCAAAAGGATGCTAATTCTGATCTTGCAAATCTCCGGTCAATAAGCTTTCTTCTGAAAATCAGCAGGGTATTCGAGATAGTGATTAATAAAGCTCTGATCTAGTCAGTCGAGGCCAAAAATATAGTTTAGGATTACCAATATCCACGCCTGCTTGGCTGATTGATTTGGAAAAAGTCTTTGACACCATATTGCTATAGGGGCTTTTCTATAAGTCCATTAGGTTAAGTATAACCCGACCACTGTAATACTCGCTTTATGACATATTGCCTGGTAGATGATTCATTGTCAAAATCTACAATGTAACTTTTTCCCATGTATTTGATATTAAAAACGGCTTGCAATAAGGAGAAGTGAATTCGCCAATTTTACTTAATGTATTCACAAGTGATCTAGTAGGCTCTCCGTGTCATGTAATTACGTACGCAGATTAATTGGTTATGCACAGATCAGGTCCAAGCATTGTAAGTGAACTACATCGTGCATTGAACACGATTCAGCGGAATTGCGATGACATACGAGTAAATATAATTAATTTCAGCGATGACATTAAACATAACTTTTCAGAAGTCGAAAACCATTCTTTTTAGAACACCGTTGTCTTTAAGGACCAGACAAAAATTAGCGAAAATTCCAAGTTATTGGATAACACTGATAGCCATTAGTATGCAAAAGTACAGCTAGAAATGTGGGCATCTGGTTGGATCAGTTTCTAAATTTAAATAAAAATGTGGATGCTACTCTATCCCGGGCTATAACTGCTTTTGCCCTTGCAAAGAATCTGTTTTACAACAGTTAGTTAGTTGCAAAGCTAGAGATAAAGGTTACCTACTATACGGCACTCATACGACCTTTTCTTATTTGTGGTGTCCCGGTGTGGCTGAGCGTGGGTGCATTCTGGAAGAGAAGTTTCAGATGTTTGAGAGGTCTTGCTTCAAGATCATACCGCCTCAGTTTGTATAGAACTCCCGAATCCGAGTACATAGAATTCTATAGCAAAAAGTTTTTATACAACGTAGCAAATTTAAATAGAGAGGACAATTTCCTGTTGAAGTTAATTCGGGGCCCCATTGCGAGGGCAATAACTTCGGAAAAAAAAACAGAATTGTTGTTGCATTTTCTTCCAATTCTCAATATCATCAGAACGCAGGTCCTCGCGGGCATTCCTACATTTATATTGAATCGCTTTGTTTGAAGATAGACATGTCCACTAATTTACCACATTACCTACTCCTGTAGTGACAGGCGCCTAAATTACGACCAAGACATCGTATATACTCATAGCATAACGGAACGTTTTCATTTTAATAGAACAATAACTACTCTATTTTAGATAACTGGTATTTTAGATAACCAGCGTAAATACCATATCTTATGGTGGTTAGCGAACGTGGTACCGTCATAGTACTCTTTTGACTCGTGGACGAGTTAGCTTAAGATATATTTAAGATTTAATGTATAATTTACATATTTTTTATTTGATTATATTTAAAGCTAAAAATTGCTGTTACTATCCCTCAAAAAATTATACTTTTTTTAATTCACTGCTTTGGCTTTTCTAGTTTAAGGGAGCTTCGTAATAAAGATCGGTGGAAAGGTGCAAAGAAAGACCGAATATTACCCTTTATATTTTATTTTGTAACCTTTAGTTCTTTAAAAGGTGCGATTTTGCTGCATATAACAAAAAGGGGTTGCATAAAGGATTGTAGATTGAAAGATAACCTTATACTCGTAAATGATAACAGCTATCTATTATATATAATTCTCTTGTCACGTTGTTGCTCACGATGAACTCCGAAACTATCTAACCGATTTTCACGTTTTTTTTTATGTGTGTTTTGCTGGTGTGCTTAATCCATTAAGAGCCAAGGGTATTTAAAATAAAAAAAAAAAATTTTGTAGCATTTTATGTTTAATAAGAATAAAGTTAGGATATTTTTCAAAACAAAACATTTAAAAAAAAATTTGATAGGGGGATATAGAGGTGTACTTTTTTTAATACAATGGCCTCATGCATACCAATTTTTTTTTTATGTGAAAATTTTTAAAGCATAAGTACAAAGTGTAACATTACACATTTCACAGCACCATTTCGATCTAGAATGACGCTCGCGACATCTGAGTTGGTTTGTTCGATTTTTGGGAAAGTGGTATCAGATGCTCACGCAATGCTTCGTTGTACACTCAGTCTAGGATATTCTTCCTTCAGTGTATGTATTCTTAGATAATGGAGAGTTACTGCCTTTGTGAATTCAAGTAAATCACCTCTGTAGTGGTTTACTAGCTTGTGGAGCTTGCAAGCATTGAACAAAGTAGGTGATATCATAGATGAAGAAAGGTTCTACCACCATTTTTTTTTTGATTTGAATAGAGTTCATTTGAATGAACTGGTCATGTAGGTCGACGCCGCCTATGTTCATGTTGTATTTTTTGAAAAGTGGGGGCTGAGGAATGTTTACCTTTTTCTGCTGCTCTTTGGACCATCTCTTGATGCCTTCACATGGTTCGATCTGGTCGTAGTTCGT
This sequence comes from Merodon equestris, assembly GCA_958301585.1. Taxonomy (NCBI): domain Eukaryota; kingdom Metazoa; phylum Arthropoda; class Insecta; order Diptera; family Syrphidae; genus Merodon; species Merodon equestris. The sequence continues at coordinate 72,934,667 of OY284414.1, read as the reverse complement.
GGCCATCGTAACAATGCTGTTGTCCTTCCACTTCACAAGAAGTAATTTGTTCGTCTCAACAAATTGGTAGTCAAAAGTTCCTCTACTCTGCATTTGAAATTCTTTATTGTGTGGCAAAGGACATTTTTTTAACCGATTATCACGAGCTGTTCCAGATGCTCTGAATCCCTTTTTTTCAAGATCTTCATAAGCCCATAACTAGTAAAAAAGATGTCAAAATAAATGGAATGATCGCTTGGGTAGTCAAATTTTTCAAAAGATCGATAACCACTCTTGATCCAAGCGGAAGGGCTTTCAGAGATGACTTAACGTTTTTAGCACCGCAATATGTGTCAAATTGGTACATATAACCATCATTGCTCCAAAGCATCCAATTTTTGTAGCCAAATCTCACAGGTTTATATCTTATAAATTGTTTCGAAGAATGGTGACCAAAGTTTTTACTATTGATTCATCAATGGATAAATGCTCGTGCATACTCGTATATCCCCAAGTTTGAAACTTTTGGCATAAAAGTTTACTGAGCGGTCGAAGTTTTGCCATTTTATTGTTCAAGTCAAGGTTATTGTTGTCAGCAAAATGTAAGAATCTTATAATTTCCCAACAAAAGGAACATGTGTGTCAGCTGCTTGTTTCCAATACATAAATTCTCTTGCATCAGAATGGTACTCAGAAAATAGTAGTATTGCTATGAAATTTTTTAGACCTTCTTCATTGAAAACAAGGCTGTGGTAGTTCTTTTGACCTGCATACAACATTGTTTGGTTCACAATAAGTTCTCTTACCAAACAATTTTTCAAAAACTTTAACTTCGTTGAGTCCTATCAATTCTGCAGCACAGTTTTGGATTCTCGACATGTAATTTTATGTTCGCTTGATTCATTCCTTGACGTAATAGACTTTGTCCATAACGGAAGAGCTATTGACTTTTTCAACTCAGATAGTGGAACATCATCCTCACTATCGAAATCATCGTTGTCTGTTGCGAAGCAAGAATCCTCGAAAATATCCACCTCACCTGGAGCTGTCTTCATGTCGTCTTCATCCATATCCTCTTCGTCTGTTACATAATCCGCCGGCGGCGGTTTCATAACCATGTTAGCATTGACTATCTCCGGATTAGTTGACACTTCCTCCAGAGCGGAAACGAGGTTATAAAACCGTTTAGTAGAAATCGTTTTAAAATCCATTCCGATTACTAAAAAAAAAGGTACGTATGAGCCCACTATACTATTTAAAGTACATTCAGCTTTGGCTCTATTTACTTCTATCTATGCATAAACAAATATGTGTGATCGACGCATGAGGTTCGTGCGTCCTCATTCCTAGACATTCCTACATACTTTAGAGTGTCCGCCTAGATTAATATATTTAGGCTAGTTTTAATAATTTTTTTCTGGGGTAAGATAGTTCTGAGAAATTATGAAATAAAAATGAATTTTAAACTAGAATCGCTCTGATTTAAGAGAGGTATTCAATTCCGTTAATTAACCACATTATCCACTCCGCAAGTGACAGGCGCCTAAATTACAACCAATATTTCGTACAAACTCGAGGCATCGCGGAACGCTTTTGGTTTAATAGAGCAGTAGCTACTCTTAATATTTTAGATCACCAACGTAATGCAATATAATAATATTTTTGGTGGTGTCGTCATCGCACCTTTTTAACTCGTGGCCGAAATAGCTTCAGATAGATTTAAAATTTAGTGTATAATTTAAAAAAAATTTATTTGATAATTTATAAAGATAAAAATGATTGCCACTTAGCAGTTTTATTATTTTTTTCCTTAGTATATATATTATAATATAACCGGGGCTAATAGTAGTTGAAAAACATATAAAGTCATTAGTAGTTAAATGTTGGTTATAGTGCCCGTCAAGATCCAGTAGGGTACTTAGACTACATAAGTTAACTAAGATAGTTGTAATTTAAAATAATTAAACATTTAAAAGATGTAACATTGTTGCTATAGATTTCAGCAACGACTTCGAGCATATCCCACAAAAAAATTATACTTTTTTTTATTTCACTGCTTTGGATTTTCTAATTTAAGGGAGCTTCGTAACAAAGGTCGGTGGAAAGGTGCCAAGAAAGATCAAATATTAACCTTAATATTTTATTTTGTAACCTTTGGGTCTTTAAAAGATGCTATTTTGCTGCATGAATAAATGTCCTTAATTGTGCCTTTTAACTCAAGAACGTTATTAAATTGTGCCCCCAGCATATACCATTCCTCCTAATATGCCCCATACGTTTTCGATTGAGTTTAAGTCTGGCGAAAGTGCTGGCCTTCTTTGTCGGAAAACCACTTTTTAGAAGAAGCCACCACGTAAATTGAAGCATTAACCTGTTGAAACATCATGAAATGTTGGTCCAGCTTTTTCGAGAAATGGTATAACGGTTTCCTCCAACATGTCTTGGTACTTCTCCGCATTCATCCTGTAAGGAACAATTGCTAAACGGGATGTTCCATACCAACTAAACTAAAGGCGCACCATACCATTACACTATCCACTCCATGCTGACATTTGGAGAACGAAATTTCTTCTTATTTTAAATCATGCCAGTAGCGTGCCCTTTGGTCCGGTCCGTTGAATTGTTGAAATTTTTTTCGTCACTCCATACAACTTTTTTCCATTCTTCATCAAAGGTCATGTACTTTCGAACCCAGTCCAATCCTCGTCGTCCTTTGTCTTATAGTAAGAGCTAGGGTCTGCCTCATCATATCGAACACGCTATCGGCAACCAAACTTGGTCAATTCTGTGGTCAAGATCTGGTGGCTGCGGAAGTTAGCTACAAAGCGCACGGAGAAATTGAACACTTCGTCGTGGCGTCTGCTTACTTCTCCTACGACTCGGTACTACCCCCGGCACCTAAGGCGGTTTCCGAACTCGTAGAGTACTGTGAAGCTAGAAGGATTACTGTTTGGGGCAGCAGCAAATGCAACCGGAGAGGAGACCATTTTTAAACTTCACTCTTTCGTCTGACCTTACCATCAACAATCTTGGCTCTCAACCAACCTTTCTGACGACGAGACGACAAGAAGAACCCTGTCTAATAGGCATGTGAAGGCCATTACTGGAGAGTTTTACCAGATGTTACGCTGTCAGGCCATAGGTACATCAAATTCCAATTGAAGTGGGGGATCTCCCCCTCGCAGCCCAAGCGGAATCCGAGAAAAACGGACTGGGTGTGATTTAGGGAGGAGCTTGAGAAATCCACTCAAGCCACGCATAAACTCAAAACAAATCAATTGGTGGAGGATGCCGTTCATAACCTGAACAGCGCAATTACCAACTGTTTAGAACTCGCATGTCCTGTCAAAAAACCTCTCAGCGGGAAGCCGGTTCCCTGGTGGAACGCTGAGCTCGCATATCTTCGCAGGGAAGCCAGAAGTCTCCTGAACAGATTGCTTAAATCGAACTCGGAAGATGACTGGAATAAATATCGATCGAAGCAGAAGGAATATAAGAAGCTTATTCGTAAATCGAAGAATGATTCCTATAAGTCCTTCAACGAAGAGATCAAATCCCTGAGCGCGACCAGCAAGTTGGTTAACGTCCTCAAACGAGGAAAATCGACATAGCTGGATGTACTCAAAAAGTATGATGGTACCTTCACCGAGTCTAAAGCAGAAACTCTCAGTTTATTGTTTCAGACCCATTTTCCGGGAAATCAGGCTGTCATCGACTCGTTGCTCACTCCGTCATTGGAAACTGCAACTGAAACGATGAAAACAACTCGGCGTAGCTGGTATGTTGCATCACGCGTGGCAACTACTGAGGCCTTTGAATTTGCTGTGGCCTCCTTAGATGGCTTTAAGTCGGCGGGCACTGATGGGATATACCCCGTTATGCTGCAAAAAGGTATAAGACAGCTGTTTCCTACTCTGAAAAGAATTTTCACTGCAAGCCTGGCACTTGCCTACATACCTATTCCCTGGCGCGCGGTGAAAGTGGTCTTTATTCCCAAAATAGGGAAAGAAGATTACTCACTAGCCAAGAGTTTTAGACCAATAAGTCTAACATCCTTCTTGCTGAAAAGCATGGAAAGATTAGTAGAGTTGCACGTGCGCAAAGTTGCCCTTAGTTGTCCTTCGAATGCATCCTCTCTCGGATTTGCAACATGCTTATCAGCGCGAAAAATCCTGCGAGACTGCGCTTCAAAACCTCGTTGGGAGAATTGAATGCGCTCTCGAAAGGAAAGAGTACGTACTAGGCATTTTCGTCGACATTGAGGGAGCTTTTGATAACGCTACTTTCGAGAGCATGTGCAACGCTGCTAGACGGTATGGCGTAGATGAAGCACTGGTTTTGTGGATCAAAGCAATGCTTGTGCACAGGTCATTGATCGCTGATGCAGGCCTCGAACAATGTGTCAATTCTGGAGTAAACAGGGGCTGCCGGCAACGCGGCGTCTTGTCTCCGCTGTTATGGTGCATGGTGGTCGACTCTCTGCTAGATGCTCTCAATGCCTCTGGAATCTATGCCCAGGCCTATGCGGATGATGTTGTTGTTCTCTCTGTCGGCTCATGATTAGCGAATGTCTGTCTCAAAGCACAGGCGGCGCTAGACGTGATCCTCTTAAGACTGATGTCGTTCTCTTCACGAGAAGGAGGAAAACAACTGGCATTACTCAGCTGGTGCTAAAAGGCATTTCCATCCCGATATCCAAGGAAGGTAAGTATCTGGGAGTCATCCTAGATAGCAAACTGCTTTGGTCAAAACATGTTGAGTCCAAAACCACCAAAGCGCTGTCAGCTTTATGGCAATGCAAAGGTACCTTTGGCAAAACATGGGGCTTATCGCCGAAAAAGGTCCTTTGGATCTACACAGCAATGGTAAGACCGATAATCTCATAAGCATCGGTTGTTTGGTGGAGCAGGCTAACACGCAAACACGCTGTGGCCAAAACGCTGACACCAAACTCCAAAGAGCGGTCTGTCTCAGCTGCACGGGGGCTTTCCCCAGCATACCGGGAGCTGCTCTAGATGCTATGATGAATCTTCCACCCCTTGACATATATATCAGAGGGTGTGCACTGAAAACTATTTCTCTCCTAAAGAGGAATGGTCTTTGGTACAACTTGCATTGGAGTGAAAGTGTACTTGCGGGAGAAATATCCTACGACCCCTGCTCTCAAAGCTGTGTCCAATCCTCTATCGAACTCCAAATTAGTGCATGAACTCAATACCTTTTTGAACAAAGTCGAAAGACTAAATTCACTTAGGCTTGTATGGGTCCCAGGTCACTCTGGAATCCCAGGAAACGAGATCTCCGATGAACTCGCTAGAAGAGGCTCAGAGGAGGGTTTCTCAGGACCTAAACCCGCCTTAGGTCTACCTGCTTCCAGGGTCAAATCTGACATCAATGACTGGGTCTTTAACGTACACAGTCGCAGATGGAGAGAATATCCAGGGTGCAGGATGACTAAGCGCGTACGCCCTGACGTCTGCAAAAGTCCGCAACATTTTTCTTATCCTTAAGGAGAAATGATTGCAGAAGGCTAACGGGTGTCATTACGGGCCATTACACTTTTGCCAAGCATCTCTACGTGCTTGGCATCAGTGAGACGCCTACCTGTGCTGCAAGTTGCGAGCAGGAGGATGACACAGCAGAACACTTTCTCTGCGACTATCCCGCCTTCGCTCGCGCACGGTGGCGCACCCTTGGGGCCGACGTGGTGGGTGCCGAATCTCTTAGCTCCACATCACTGAAGCCCCTCCTCACTTTTCTCCGGACAACGGGGAAAATACAATAAAGACAGTGTCTGTCTGGTAGTACAATGGACCAGTATTTGTGTCTGAGTGCTCCAACAGATAGTAGAAGCCTCCAACAAAAAAAAAAAAAACAAAAAAAGAGTTAGCTGCGACTTCATTCTTTTCGATTGCAGCCGACCGGACGCTTTCGCAAATCTGTGAATGGTGGATTGAGCAGCTTCTATTTCAGGATATGCTGCAACACGTCGAATACTGCTAATGAAATTAGACAATTCTCTTAAAATGTGCGTTTTCTGGTGATTAGTTAATGCCGCCGGACGGCCTGATGACCTTTTTGTGCCATAAAGAGTCCCCAATTTTTTAAAATTTTGAATAAGGTGATGGGAACGATTTATCTTCCTTCCAAATCACACATTGTAAAACATACTAAAATGTTCCCGTTAGAGAAAGAAAACAGCTGCAGTTGGAGATTGGCTCTATCTTTAGGGGACACAAAATTTGTGTGTGTTTGCCCAAATGACTCCAAATAACTTTTAGTACTCCGAAATAGTTGGAATTTTGATTTGATTTGATTTATCAGTTGGAGCATTGTCGCAAGCATTCGATGCGCTGCACTTTTAATTCAATTAAAGCAATACAAAAGTTGACATATTCAACAGAATAAAAAAACAAGTTTTTATATTAAAATCAAAGTTTCTCTCTAAAACCACCAAGATCAGCTGTCACTATGAAATATTTATAACTGCCATAGCTACATACATTTTTAAAACGGAGCCAACTAATTTGAAATCCCAATGTTGTGGTGTTTTATGAGTATTATTGTAGACAGTGATAATTTACTATTGATAAATCGGTAAAGGATCTTTGTTGATAAATTTACTTTATTGAAAGATTATGATGATATGATTCTAAAATGTCCGTTTGCCGTCAAGATAAATGCCCATTTATTTCACTGAAATCTGAAAGTCTACCCTAGTTCTACTCATGTTTAAACTAAATGCGAAAACAAGCTTTTCTTTTACGGGTGAAAAAAATTGCTTTGTATTTTTATTTTAATTCAGTTTAACTTGCCATTTATTGTAATAGACATGGAGGAGGCATTTTTTGAATTCGTCTCAGTATTGAGAGCAATTTCATGAGCAGTGTCATCAGCAAAATTGCTGGTTCCTTTCCTTCTGGAAAATTGCAATATGATCGCCATGGAAGGCGAGGAATGAGTACGGTAGTGTTCATGTGGTATTTACTGGTCGTTTCGTAGTCACGTATGACTAAAGACAAACAGTGAAAGGATTCAACTCTGCTCACCTTATATCCTATGTATGGACATTAAGATTCATAACCGGCATTATATTACGAGAGTGTGAACACTGATGGGTAGGGAAGCGGAACAGATTATCCAATAGTTTATTTTCCCTTAAACAAAAATAAGTGAAATGCATTTTTTTACAATCAGACCTATCAGATTTTATAGAGTTACTTATATAATTAGAGATATAGAGTTGATTTTCTCCCCAGACGGCGGATGTAGCGATATTTACACCCTAATTAATGGCTACCCTCTAAGTCTATGATAAAGAATCTTTTTTTCCTCTGACAGTCTACGGCAAAGTTATGTGAGTAACTTAATTTCACCAAAACATACTTCAACATCGTATAGTCGATGTATTACCGAAATTGCATTGGAATATCTTAATTTTATGTTCAATATTTGCGATACTTACGAGAAGAATGAGTTATTCGTCCTATGCGTATGCACTGGGTGTCATTCAAAAATTCTCTGGCTCCGAAGTTAAGTGTTCTGCTGACCTATGTATGTATATGAGTTGTGCTGGCATAAATGTAAGTATTCGTTGTAAACTAACTTATATTTTGTAATAGTTGGACCACGTCGTAACCCTTTTCCGTTTTTGTAGTATTTAAATTCAATTAGGTTTAGTTATAGTTTTAAAAAAAATATGTTTGAAAAAGTTATTTTGAAATGCAATAAAAAAATATTTACTCAAGCTGCAATCCAACCCACTTCGGAATAAATGTTGGAAACTATAGTCAAAAGTCAACATGACAAATAGTAATAATGAGCTTGAAAACCCAGCAACATTCACACTGATCCTAGAACGGCACAACGAAGAAGTGGCAACTTCTATCGTTTACGTTAGTTAAAGTGGTCATCAACAGTATTTTAATTACGTAACGAATCTTCAAACTGGAAGATATACTAACATCGTCGCCCTTAAAATTGCATTCATTCATAATGTACATAGTAGCACAAGGAGATACCAGAGGCGTAACATAGAAATGTTGGCACATCGGACATTCGACCATCTGGACTGTGTGCATTCCTTCCTAATGAAAGGAATTTAATTTCGTTACTTTAACAACCGGCAGCAGAGTGTGGGTAATTCTATTTTATAATTGAATTTGCATTTATTTTTGACTACGGACAACATGCAAAAGGCTGTCCTTTTTTTAAGTAATAGTCATGCTTTCTAATGGCATTTACCTTCATATGAAATGTACTATGTTCATACAATACATGCTCTGTGAGTTCTGAGTGCATGATGACATTAGAGGCCACTTTAAAATATTGTCAACATAAAGTGCCACAGTAGTTGAATACTGTCCAGTTTGACGAAACACATTTCACCTAATTATTAATTAAAACAAAGTTCCTTATTATCGTGCCTAAGGTCCAACTTTTATACGGCATTCTGAGAGTGGTATCTTTCTTTCTTTTAAGATGACACTGCAGCGCATGAGATATAGGTCTGAATTGACCCACCCTTCCAGCTGGCACGATCTTGCTCTTGCCATAACCAATGACATACTCACGGTTAGTTAAAGTTATCTTTCGCCTATAAAGGACGAGGTTTATAATCGCCCTTTTGGAACATGCTATGACAGGCAAGTCATCGAGTGCAGTACTCCTTAAGATCGCGGAATACTTCTGATACTCATAGCTGACATAGACGAATTCGAAGTAAGCAAATATCGGATGGGCATCAGTCTGGCATTCATGGTTTTCTTCCCACGTAGTGTGAATGTTTATTCGATGGCTTCGACGACTTGATTCAAAAGTTGACTTTTTTTGACAGTTTTTGGGAGTTGACTTGTCAATGGCGGTAAAAGGTATTAAAGATATGGGAATGATTTATAAGCAAGAAAACTGGGTAGACGTAAGACGTTTATTGTCAAGGCATATTGTCGCTGGCGATCGACTCATAACGACAAGGCCAAGAACCGTCAGCCATTGGTTGAGCCCGGCCAACCATCAACATCAACGGCGAAAACAAAAAATCCGTTGGTCCAAGCTCATGCACTGAATTTGGTGGTGTGGTTTACTATAAACTTCTCAAACTGAATGAAACCATCACCCCAACTTATTTTCGGTTAGAATAAATACGCTTGAGCCGGCGAGAGCGCCGTGGCGCAGTGGGTAGTGTGTCGGCCGCTGACGCGCGAAGAGCGAGATAACACCAACGCCATCGAATGTTAATTTCGCGGCTGCTCTCCTCGGCCGGGTACTGGCAAAACCCCCCGCAGTACACTTGCTCGAAAAAGTTTCTCGGCTCGCCGTTCGGAATCGGTATCAAAACTGTTGGTCCCTTTTACATGTGTGGATAAACAAATCGTGAAGTGAATGAGAGAAGCTTAACTCTGGCTTGTCCTGAGCTGTATCGCCATCTAAGAGAAAAGTCGGCAAAGCAAAATTGGCCGAAATTCTCCGAAGGATACTTCGAAGTGATTTGGCAGCACAACAATTCTTGTCCGGACGTTTTAAAACCGGCCAAAGGGTCAAAACATACTCCTCCGACGGCGTATTCGCCAAATATTGCTCCCTCTAATTATTATCACTTGTTCTAATCGATGATTCAATTTCAATTCAATTCAATTATTATTTTACCATTATGCTCCTTGATAAATCCGTAAAATATCTGCAAATCATCAGGGTCTGCACAAAACTGAATAACAAACGTGTATTGTATATTGACATTGACATGATGGAAGCATTGACGTAGTTAAAAAACGTACAAGTGATATATTTCTTTTACTCGTACATTAGTTTTGATTGGGCTTAGGACATACTGCTAAAGTTTTTTGGCAATTCCTTGAAAATACTGGGAAACACAATTTCGCATCCTCCTGCCATAATCGTTGTCGTCGTCGTTTGGTGAAAGCTTCCTGACTGTTTAATGTTTAATAGTATAACTGGTGGCAATGACCACATATTCGAGGTCGCCACGAAGGCTGCGAAAAGTCTAGGGTGTCATCTAATCTGGTACTCCTAAGATAACTCTGCATCTGCTAGATAGAATTCAAAAGTGGGCGACTAAACTTTTAAGCGACATTGATATGACATAGTCATTTGACTTTCTTGAATACGAATGTTCTGAAACCGCAATGTTTTCTTTTATTATTGTTTAATAGCTATTTCAACAAATAAGTGAGCTATCCAATTCTATTCTTTCCCTTCAAGAATTCAACCACAATGCCTGTTTCGCTGGAAGGCCTATCGGTTTAGCCCTAAGCCTGTCTAATACTCGTATTTTAGCCGAATCAGCCCAATATTACCCATACATTAGAACTAATAAACATTTAAAACCAATGTGCACTGGTATCAAAATGACAAAAATTCGTTAAGGGTTTCGCTATAAACCCCTTCAGCAACTAGTTATTAAAAAAAAAAAAAAACAAATTAGTGCCTCTCGTTCCAAAATGTAGAGATTAACACAAGTTTTTTGTAGGTTCCTTAAACTAAGCTTTTTTTTGTACTTACCTGTCGGCAGCTGTTGATAAAGGGCCACCTCATATGCTTTTTGTAATACCCACAAAAAAATTATCGTATGCTAAGGTTTTGATTAAAATAATATTCTTAGTTTAAGATGTAATAGCTGTAGTGATGTCAATCGTAAGTTCATAGACGTACATATACATATAACCGTAGAAAGACATAGATTTAAATTGTTACGTTTATTTTATAGTGTCCGTCTAGGGCCGGTAAGATATTTAGATTTAAGCATTTTTGTCTCGCGTAACAGAATTATAAGAATTATGAAATAAAAATGAATTTAAAAACTAAAACAATGCCTTTGAATAGACTTTTCTGTTAAGTAAAGTTTCCCTTTGTTTTCCCAATGCCATGCTCCATACGAGGATAGACTGAAAAGTTTTCGACCTAACAAAGATACATTTTTTTAAAGTTTTTTTTTATTTTTCTACATAGTCTCCTTGTAACTCTACACACTTCTCCCAGCGATATTCCCATCTCTCTAACCCGTCCAAAGAGTATTTGGTGTTTTTTTCTGCAAAATAACTATTCACGAAGGTGATTGCCTCCTCATTTGACGAAAATCTCTATGCTCCGGGCACAATTTTTAGATTAGGGAATAAAACGAGTTCGCTAGGGGCTAGATCTGGTGAGTAAGGCGGATGGTCAAGTAGTTCAAACTGTACATGGATTCTCGCCATGGCAACCACTTAGATGTGGGACGGCGCGCGTTGGCTTGGTGAAACAGGATTTTCTTTCTCTGCAATTGTGGCCGTTTTTCTGTAATTTCTGCCTTCAGTTGGTCAAATAAAGATGCGTAGTACTATGCTCCTGAAATGTTTTTTTTTTCCTTTTTGAAGATAATCGATTAAGATAACTCCATGACTATTCCAAAAAAAAATTGCCATCACTTTCCCAACCGAAAAAAACAGTATTTTTTCCAGCTTCAACACAGCTATTGGCTGGTTTGACTGTAAACTGCGCCAAAAGAGCGTTGGAAATGTTCATTCGAACATGTTTTTGGTCTTACGTGAGCAAACGCGGCACCCAACGCGTGGACAGCTTTCTCATACCTACATAAGTCTTTATTATGTGACAAGCAAGTTCTCTGGACATTTTCATAGCCTATGCTATCTCTCTCACTTTGATGAACTTTAGAGATGTTATCGTCAGTTGTTGCAGTTTTTTGACATCCTAATGTTCATCATCACCCCCATCTCTCACGGCCACGTTTAAATTCAACTGCCCAAAATTGCACTGTGGTAAATGATGGTGCAGAGTCCCCATACACAGAGTCTAACTCATATGTTTGCATATGCCTATTGTCTTTCAAAACAAAAACACAGACAGTTCAAAGTTCAAACTTCATTCTTGAAGCCTTCATAGCACGGCCCAGTCTTACTTTCTTATGTTGTTTCCCATTCTATTCCATCATATGTATATCGCATAATGATCCGAGATGTTCCTTTCAATTATTGGTGACACTATCCTATATGGCATATTTTCGTCCGTGATTCCTATTAGGCAATTATCGATCAGGGACATTCGGTTTCGGGCAACAACTACTCATGTGTAAGATGTTCGATAATATCATCGCAGGTATTTATTTGTTAAGCTCTTGTTTATATTGTATAAGGTGGTGAAAAATTAATCACCCTATCGAAAGATGTTTTAATTTTTGCAAATGGCTTCGTTCGTCAATCATATTTGACATTTGTGATCTAGATAGCTGCAGTATAAATGAAATAAATTCTACTGAGCTCAGAAGAGTTGTTCTTTATTATGCGAGAGTTCCTTAAAAACTAAACTTAAATCTAACTTAGAACTAACGTACGGGCTGCAATGCGTTGTATCTTGCAACTCGTGCAAGATATCGCATTTCCCGTCGACGATGGCTGACACTCTATCTCCACTTCGTTGATAGAAGCAGCTGTGTCAGCGTGGGCTGTAGTTGTTGACGACGACGATGAGGCAGACGCGCCAGCGGATTGTGTCGCGTCAGCAGATCATGTTAACTAACGGCAACGACGAGGCAGACGCGCCAGCGGACTGTGTCGCGTCAGCAAATCGTGTTAACTTATACAAGCAGCCATACAGTGGAACGCTGTACTTCGCAAGAGCGTGGAATAATTGTGTCGATTTTTTTTTACCAATAACCAATAAAAACGTGAATTTCGATGTACACTTCCTAATCTTATCGCGCCAACTAGGCAAACATGCCGGCCCTTAGCTACTCGATTCGGATAGACTGGAACCACAATTGACCATGCGGGACGTGACCGCTACCGGACTAATAATTTGGCTGTGGTTTTTTTTATTTATTTAGTAAAAAAGTAATTCAAAAACAAAATTGGGAGATTAATTTTGTGCCACTTTGTATCAACGTCCCCTAAAACGATCAGATATCTTAGTCTGTGAAACTAATCAATGCGGTTATTTGGTTCATTAGTGAATTGATGCACATTTTTTTAATGTGGTCTGTATACCTCAATGATTGAAGTATTGAATTCGTTTAGGAGATTACTGACTGATACGAGAACTTAGTTTGCCATTTCACACGTTTTCCTTTAAATACGTGTACATATGTACAAAGCTCTGCTACCACCCTGTCTATTGTTTCTAATTAAAAAAATTTCAATTGAATTGTTGTACATTGTAAAATACGAGTATATTTTCATATTCAGAAATATGTAGAATATTTATCTCAAAACATATAGACAGGGAATAAGACGTGATCATTATTGTTGGTGTTGGCATAGGCAGAGCTATTGAGTCTTTGCTTTTTATAATTCAGACAATTTGATATTAGTCTTCCATTTAGCTTTTTCTAAAGATTTATGCATTTTATGTGTTTTCGTTTGAAGCGTATAACGACCGTTCTCATAATGAGCTTATTTTTTCTTTGTCCCTTTCACGTACATACCATATAGCGGTACCATCCTCTTCGCCTATAGCAGACCCAATATCGAACACGGTATCAATGGCTGTCAGCGGAATGTTTTCTTTTTTAATGTTTTTATGAATTTGCTTTTGATTCAGTATGTTATTTTGTATTTGCAAATATGAAATCATAGAATCTTTTGCGTCTGTTTGTGTACTGAACTCGTTAATTCCTTTCATTAGTGTTTTGTAATTGCCATAGAACAGGAAGATAGTCCAGCAGCCTCGTGCGTTAAACGTTCGAAGAGGACCATTAGGTCAACTCTGGAAAAGTTTAATTTTACTCCTATTGATGTTGTAGCAAATGAAATCATATTCGAATAGGATACTTTGACTGAGGAGTACTATTCAATGATATTGAAATAGATATAAACGATGCGTCCCAATTTTTGTAATCCTTTTAAGCCTCTCTCTGTGAATGCTATAGGATAAAATCATGGCCTAATCACTTTCAATTGAAGGTTGCATCCAGGACTTAACACTTACAGCTGTACATTAACTACTGATACCTTCTGCAATCCATTTACATATATTGTATATATTCCTGTCGTACAATCCCTAATTTGAAAAAAACGCAGCACATGCTTCAAGATATTTACTTATGCTTTCAACTGATTCTACTTGTGGTATTATTCCTTTTCCTATTCTTGAAAATAAAAGCTTTATTTTATCCTTAATGCCATCAACCATTCCTAGGGGTTCAGAATTTATTAGCTTTGATCTTCAATGACGCTGGCGGTTGACTGCAAGCAGGCGGAAGTCCCTGTCCAACGTGTTTTCATTGCTTCATTCATTCTTCACAAACAAAAAAACAGTTACAAGGTTAAGTTAATTTAAATTCATAGAAACCGGGAAATGCCTGAAACTTTCCACTTCAATAAGTCCAATTTCGGAGTAGGGACGACGATATGGTGGTAACCTGTTGCTCTGCTCCAAAGGGGTTCTTTTCTGCCTCTCTAGTTCCTCCGGCTCTTTCATTAATGCGGTTGCTGCTACGGCGAAGACTCAAACTCGCATCTCTGTCATTATACTCCCAGCTCCAACGTCATTGGCATTGAAACAAACCCGCATAATGTTTGCCTCGTTTTTAATTATAGAGTCACTCGAGCATTGATTAAAAATGCAAATGAGATTTGGCAATTTTTTTGCGCTGTTCTTTTGCTTCTAGCTGGTCTGTAATTTCCTTACTTGGCGATGAAATGGGAGGTTCCTGTTTCTTTGAACTTTGTTTTGTTTCCGAAGCAATCAGGAAATATCGGATGGCAATTTGGATTAAAACTGGACGAAACCATCAACAGAGACATTGAGAAATCTGAGCTGTCATAGAGCTTAAGGGTCATACCTGTATAAGTCATTCTAAAGTATAGTTAATGTACCATTTATGTGGTTGTTTCATAGGCTACTTATTATAGGCTACTGAAATAAAATATTTCAATAAATTATTGTTGTTTTCCAAATTGTTTTAATTTCCTTGATATCAAGATCATTTACCATAGAGCTCCTTCCATATCAATGGATGACATTCGAAATTTATATTTTAGATTCGGGGTGAATAAATATACTTTAGAGAATTATTCACATTTTATTATTATTAACATTTTGGTGAGCAAATTGTATTTTTGAATTTTAACACAAACATCACTGAGTAGGTAGTTTAGTATCCTTTACTTTTTTAAAGTTTTATTAACAGTTTACAAAAGTTTATAAAAGTCTACGGAAGTCATATACCTTTGAATGTGAAGGGTTACATTTTTTATGAAGCTTTTGCGGAAGTTTAACTGAATTACATGTATTTAAAGACAACAGTTATTTTCAAGATCTAATTCAAGTTCGGCAAAACCATGTATTGTATTGTTCTTTATATAGAAAACGTTATAAATAAATATGTTACCTGCGAAGCTTAAGGCGGCTTATCTGCAGGTGATTGTGTTTCATATACATGTATTTTTAATGCTTGGAAGAAATACAAAAATTCCAGTTAAAACTTTTTATAAGGGTTTTAAAAATAATTCAAGATTTATGTTCAAATTTTAACAGAAGGCATTTAAATTAAGGAAATGTGCTTTCAAATATTTTTACGTTTTTTAAAATTAACTATATTTTTAAGGTTGGTAGGTAGTGAATTCATTAATGTTGGAATACTGTAGGCTAATTCTTTACGTCCATAATTGTTAAATACTGCAGGTATTTCAAAATATTGTAGTGCTCGTCTTCGGGTATTCTGATTGTGACGTATCCGTTGTAGGAAACGGGAGTCATTATAGTATTCCAGTACTCCTGTCATTTGGAATATGCTCTTGGCTTCTAAAAATGGAGATGTGTCATTATTATTATAAATAATTTTTACCAGACGTCGTTGAAGATTATGTATTCTGCCCAGGTGAGTTTTAGATGCATTGCCCCATGCCAAAATGCCGTATCGAATTCTTGATTCAGCAAGTGAATAGTACAATTTCCTCTGGACATCCGTTGTAGTGTATTTCTTCAGGTAGATCATCGCAGAAGTGACACTTTTTAAATTTACCCGCAGACGGTAGATGTGTTCGTGCCAAGTAAAATGCTCGTCGATGATTATTCCTAGATACTCAATACATTTGACGACCTCAGTTGCTTTGCTTCTTAGTGTATGTGGACAGCTTTCATTTTGATGGAAGATTTTCATAACTGTTGTCGTTTGAGTAGGTGTTCGAATGTGCATCATCTTTGTCTTTTTCGAGTTTATCACCAGGCTGTGATCGTGGCACCATCTTGATACTTTATCGAAATCTTTCTGCATTATTTCTGCCACCGTTTCGAACTTTTGGTGTTTGACCCCTATGACAATGTCGTCTGCGACTCCAATCTGGAAAAGGCATTCTAGCAGTTTCTTGTGCATTAGCGTATCGAATGCTTTACTGAAGTCCACGTATATGTACGTTCGACATCTCTCCCAGTAATCTTCCCGTACTTTTTCCTTTTTGAAATGCATATTGATTTGGTTGTGTTTACTTATAAATTTCATTAACCGATCGACAAGGCGGCAGACGACAACTGTTGGTTTCCCTTAGAATTAATAACCTTCAAATGTGCAGTAAATGTATGCTTTAGTGGCTTCTCATCATTGTACGTTAAACGGAATTCGATGAAGCTGTGTTCCTTGTTGGTCACCCACGTATGGTATGTAGACCGAAATTATCCATAAGTATGTATGTCTCGGAAGTAAAGAAATTTGATAGAAAAAATTAAATAATTTAACGTTTAGTACACGAAAGGAGAAAACTAAAAACAACATTTGTCTCGGATTACATAAAACACCCGAATCTGAATACCCGAGGAATTTACGGGTGGATTATTTTCTGACAGAACTGATTAGGGGTCATGTTGTGCGAGCAATGAATGTAGTCAATAACTTGCTTGTTATTTCTATACTTTATATCATGAAAAGCAAGCTCCCAAACCTGGTTAGCATAGGTTAAAGTTGATTGGGGTAGATAAGATCGAGATCAGATAGTCCAAGTTCCATATAAGCTGAAAAATAAAACTCTCCTTTCTATCCTGTTTTGTTATCATAATAAATCAGTTTAGTTTAAGTTCGAAAACATAGTTTTAAAAGTTTTCGCTTAACATAGAGTGTTCTCATCAGATCAGATTTTGTTGGTAAAGTAAGTTTAGGTAAGTTTCCTGCCTATGAGATGAGGGTTGTACTCGGAATACCGTTCGTAACAGGAGGCTAAATTGCTAGTGGATCTCTGACCCTTGAAAAAAATGGCATAAGGGCGCAGAGCTAATGTCGGAATGTAAACGACGTAGTATTTTATAACGACCAAATGTCGATGGCGGAAATCCGAGTTCCCCACTTTAATTTTTGTATATATTTCTGTTCGTATACTGCCCACCATTGGATAAAATTCGAAACGTAAAGGACGCGATTTACGAAACAATGGATGAATTATTCGATAATTTCTCATCTTCCGACGTGAAAATCGCACTCGGGGAAACAGGAAAAGAAGCAATATACCATACATGCCAACAAAAGTCTCTATGAATCGGCAAATGATAATGGTCCTAGGGAAATAAGTTTCATCAGCTCAAAAACTATGATCGTGAAAACCACAACATTCAAATACAAGATAATGCGCAAGGTTACTTGGATATCACGAGATGGTTATGCAAAAATGTGCAACTAAATTTGTCATTATCTGATAGACAGAAGACATATACCAACGTATTACAGAAATATACAGAGTAGCGGTTTAGTAGAATTGCGATTCTGACCAATTTCTAATTATCGACAAAATCAGAAGTCGAATTCAAAATCACCACAAAACTGTAGCAAGACAGGTAGAAACAAAATGGTTAACCCTGCAGTGCACACGTGGGGCCTGACAGGCCCAAGTGAAAATTAAAATACGTATAAAATTGAAATTATCCTTGGAAATTAAATAATGTTTCATCTACCTTCCTACATCGTCGAAATGTATCCTCGAACATAAAAATAACTGTAATAATTTCAGTAAATTTTCGCTAAATAGAGCTTCGGGCCTAATAGGCCCAAAGTATACATCTACGTTACAATTATTTTTTCATTCTCAGATACATAATGGCATATCTTTATTTTAATTTCGGATTATTTTTCGTGGGTTCTATTTAGTATTTTAGGGATTTTAGTGAAAGAAAATTATTTTCTTGTCGGTACGTTTCATATATTTCGTGAAATTTGATTTGCAAAGTCGTGAAAATTTTATTTATCAGGTAAATATTGTGTATTTTGATGTTACTTGTATTTGAAATAAGAGTTTTTTCGTAAATTTGGAGTGCAAACAAGTCTGGGCAAATGGGTGACTTCGAAAGGGATTTCTTGAATGTATTGGAGGATGGAGATTTTGATGAAGATTCTGAAGACGATTTTGATGAAGATGACTCATTTGCTGACCCAGACTTTTTGGATGTAAGTAATTTTGAGCAAGAAATAGTTGAAGATGATGACGAAATACAAGGGGATGGAGCAGTTTTCGAAGAACGTACTCAATTTTTTTATGGAAAAGATGGCACAAGATGGAGAAAGGATTGCAGGGCACCAAACGTTCGCACAAGAAGACGTAACATTGTTACTCATTTACCTGGGGTGACACAATACGCGCGAGGAGTTCAATCACCAATGGAAAGTTGGCTAAAGCTGATTGATTAAAATATGTTGAACTCAATAGTAACAGACACGAATATCTTCATACGGAATTTGACACAAAATGAAGAACCGAATTACAAGCGAAAGGAGACCAGCTTGGTGGAACTAAAAGGTCTTATTGGTTCGCTGTATATCGCAGGAGTCAAACACGGAAATAGAATGAATACTTCTGAATTCTGGGCAACTGACGGCAATGGATTGCCTATTTTTCCCGCTACAATGGGACAAAATAGATTCCGCTTTTTACTAAAATGTATAAGATTTGACAACATCAATACAAGACAGGAAAGACGTGAACTCGATAAAATTGCACCTATAAGAAATGCCTTTGAAAAATTCGTTGAAAACTCCAAATCAGCGTATACCGTAAGTGAGTATACAACCCTTGATGAGATGCTTTGGGCTTTCAGAGGACGTTGCAGTTTCCTCATGTATATTGCTAACAAACCGGCAAAATACGGCTTGAAAGTGTTTGCTTTAGTTGACGCCAAGACCTTCTATACCACCAATATGGACATTTACGCTGGTTCTCAGTCTGATGGGCCATATAAACTAAGCAATAAGACGGATGATATTGTGGAGAGAATGTCTATAACACCTGTCTATAACACGGGAAGAAACGTGACAATGGACAACTGGTTCACTGGATATGAAATCATGAAAAAGATGGTGGCAAATTATTAACTCATCATAGTTGGTACAATGAGAAAAAATAAACGAGTACTTCCACTGATTTTCACAAATCCGAAGAATAGACAACTTTGTTCTACTATATTTGGTTTTCAAGAGGACATTACCATATTGTCTTATATCCCGAAGAAGAATAAATGTGTCCTCCTTGCGCCCACAATGCATCATGATGACAAGTTGGATGAAGCTACAGGTGAACAAAGAAAATCCGAAATCATAACATTTTACAATGCTTCAAAGGGTGGTGTGGACACAGTAGATCAACTATGTGGACAATACAGTGTTGCAAGGAATACTAGACGGTGGCCAATGATAGTTTTCTACGGAATTCTAAATGTTGCTGGAGTAAATGCAACGGTTATTTTTAGCTCTCAACAACCCCAGCCAGCCAAAAGAAGGTTATTTTTGAAAGAACTAGGGATGCAACTTCTAAAAGACCATTTGAAGGATCGTGCTTCCAACAATCATTTGCCACCCGAAACTCGTGCAAATGCAAGAAAATTTGCCGGATTGTTGCCGGTTGATGAAGATATAGCGGTTTCCAATAATGCAGGTACAAGGAGAGATTGTGCATTCTGCAAAAAAAGAAGGAAGAGTCGATACTTCTGCGACAAATGCAGCAAATGCATTTGCCTTCAACATGCGCACTGTTATTGCCCAACTCGCTCCAATTATTAATAATAATTGTTTTATTCTTTGTTTTTATAAGTCTATTGTTTTCGAATAAATATGTAAATAAATAAAATGTAATTTTCATTGAATTGTGTTTACGGGCCTCTCAGGCCCCACGTATACAATGGTGTGATTTTTTCTTAGGTGTGCACTGGAGGGTTACACGATAAAAAGTGTTATAAAGGAGAAACAAACTAGGCAATTGCAAAGCCAGGAACGTGTTGATTCGACGAAGAATGCGAACATTTTCTAAAACTAGTAGCGCAGTGAAGCGTAGTGAAGACTTACAAGACATCAGACCTATCGAAACGAATTCAGCCATGGTCTTCGGGATAGATAACGACAATGGGAAAGGAAAATATTCCCTAAAATTCAGAAAAAAATGTGCGGCTAAAACTCGAACAGTATATCAGCCCCGATCAGGAATGCAACGATAATGGGGAGCTCGGTTTCGACAACCAAATGGTTGCAGCGCAACGGCGGAGATCTTTCGGTCAACTGTTTAATGTACCAAGTTTACTTAAAAAATAACGTTACAAAAAAGTGACTCTTTGAATTTCGCGGCTTAAATACTGTCAGTTTTCGATATTTTTAACATATGTAGACGTCGTCAGCAATTTACAAGAAATAACATTTTAAGACATTTTTTTCTTAAGAACGTATAAAAAACACACATGCAAAAGTCTACGTACAAGTTCTTTGCAGCTGCGAACACCGGTAACTGTGCACGTATGTCTAGACTTTAGATGTTTATTTCATAATTTTCTGATATTTTGGAGAGATAGGTTGATGTAAATAAGGCTATGGTAAATAAAGAAAAAGAAATTTGAACTGATGAGAAGAAAATTATTTTCAAGCTACATATATGTTAAGGGTAAAACCTATAGAGAAATTGGACAGATAATTTGAAGAGCTCACTCATTTATCCAAAGAGTAATAAATAATTATGTTTTAACGGGTTCCATCTTGCCAAAGTCCAGAGGTGGTCGTCCATCTTTATTAATAAAGCGGGAACAGAAACGCATTGCTGAGTTTGTGCAGCTTAACCCCAGGATGACAGCCCACCAACTGAAATTTGAGACAGAGGAAAATTTAAGCAAAACAAAAACCGATGACACTGTCCGGAGAACTTTACAAAAAGTTGGGTATCATAGCCATTATGGTTTGGGGATGTATGGCAGCTGACAATGCAGGCAAATTTATGTTTATTGAATCCATAATGTACCAAATAGGTTATATACAGATTCTACAAGATAATTTACTGCAAAGTGCTCAGTAGTTCGGGTTGGAAAAAGATTTCTGGTTTCAATAAGATAATGACCCCAAAGCATACTGCGCGAAATGTAGAGCTCTGGATGTTGTATACTATTAAAAGTCAATTGTGCAGATCTTCCCAATCTCCAGAGCTGAATCCCATAGAAAATTTGTGGGATTTGCTTAAGCGCAGAATTTGGAAATACTCGTATACCATTAATAATATCCAAAAATATGCTTAAGAATATAATAGTGGAGGAATGGGGGGAAATTACAGCCGAAGACACAAAAAATATTCCATTCCTAGAAGGTATTAAAGAGAAGAGATTATCCAACAAGCTATGATGTCATAAAAAATAGTTTCGTTTGCTCCAAAGAAGTTGTAAAGTTGTACGTAGACTTTTGCGTGTGTGTTTTTTATACGTTCTTAAGAAAAAAATGTCTTAAAATGTTATTTCTTGGAAATTATATTGTTAAAGATTACTTATTAATGGCAAAACTTAAATTACTTTTACTTCCTCCTACCGCCATTTTGTAGTTAGCCACCATATTTTATATTTTCACTTCCTTTTCAACCATTCAATAAAGCTGTCGTGTGCTATTGCTCCTCGTGTTTTATTTAAAACTTCAATAGGTTATGGGCCCAGCTGGTGTACATTTTATATAAAATTAAAAGTAATAAGTGCAAAATGTCTAGTGCCACAGCGTACGGCAGAATCACGCTTCTTTGTGGAGAAAATTATAGCACATGGCGTGCGCAGATGGAGGGGATCCTCCACAAGCAAAGATTTCTCAAAATCGTCGAAGGAAAGGAAGATCGACCAGCAGGTAACACACCGGAGGCAGAAAAATGGGAAGAAAAGGACTTCGATGCTCGAGCCGAGCTTCTTCTTGCAATGGAGCCCCACGTAGTTGCATTAGTGCGACACCTGCGAACGTCGAAGGAGGTATGGGAGTTCGTCGAGAATACATACAGCAGAAAAGGTGTGCGACAGAAAGCGGAGGAATTCAGAAAACTTCTCAACATGAAAATGGACCCCGCTCAATGCATGGATGACCATTTGAGGGAATTTAATGCAGTCATCAACCGCTTAAGAGAACTGGAGGCTAAATTAGACAACGATCTGATAGCTATTATTCTGCTTGACAGCCTTGACGAGTCATATAGAAGTGTACAGGCAGCTTTTGATGCTCAGCAGAAATTCCCGTCGTTGGACACAATCCGCAGTCGATTGATGGAAATTGGTGACAAAAAAAGAGAAATCGTAAGTAGTAACGCAATGAGAGCTTCTTCTTTCCGTAATAAAAAGCAAAACAATTTTCGCCAAGCATCATCTCAATCAAACAAGTTCTTCAACTACAACTGTCGGTGATGCGGAAAAAGGGGGCACAAGGCGAGAAATTGTCAATCGCAAACAGAGACTGTGAGACAAACAAGCGACAACTGTGGATTCATCATGCAGGAGCTTCTCAATGCTTCTTGTGCCGTAATCAGTACTGCTGGAGAAGCACGTAGGTGTGTTGACAGCGGTGCTACGTCCTACATGTGTCAAAATAAAAAATTATTTTCTGAGCTAAATGAAGGTCACTTTGGTCTAGTTAAATTAGCAAATAATAAACAAATCGAAATTATGGGTATCGGAACTGCAACCCTAAAAAGCAGAGTAAATGGAAAGTTTGTATATTGTTCGTTATTTAATACTCTTTATGTTCCAGATTTGAAGGAAAATTTAATATCAATAACCAAAGCCACATCAAATGGCATTAAAGTTATCTTCGAAAACAACTACGCAAAACTGTTTAACAAGGACGGGTCACTAGTCATCAAAGCAAGACAACAGGATGGACTATACTTCATAAAAACAATAGAAAACACGGCTTATACGAGTAACAACACAGAAATCAACACGGCTCTTTACAATACGGAAATCCACCAGCAGAATCACAATAAACATAAACCCGGCAAGGACAACATTTTTGAAATATGGCACAGACGACTTGGACATTTAAACAGTGCCGCTTTACAACAATTGCAACGTGAAAACCTAGTGAACGGATTACCTCAATTCAAAAATAGCAACCTAAAGTGTACAACGTGCATACAAGGAAAACAGACAAGATTGCCTTTTACCCTGAAGTTGGAAAAATCGACATCTCATTGTTTGGAATTGGTTCACTCAGATATCTGTGGGCCTATGAGAACGGAATCACGTAATTTCACATTAGTGCTTATGGTCGATCCGGTTTGTCGGCTTCAGAGCTACTTTCTTGACCGTATTTTGAGTTAAGCAGTTGGCGCGACTTCAGTTCTAGCCTATAAAGTCAAATCTTGTGTGGTTCCTCCATGGTAACATAGCTGCCCGAGGCCGCAAAGTTAGGAAGTACAAGAAATTTGAAAATTGTACGTAATTGCACGGTAGTGCTTATGGTCGATGCCGTTTCTCGGCTTCAGAGCTACTTTCTTGACTGTATTTTGAGTTAAGCAGTTGGCGCGACTTCAGTTCTAGAATATTAAGTCAAATCTTCTGTGGTTCCTCCATGGTAACATAGCTGCCCGAGGCCGCAAAATTAGCAAGTACAAGAAATTTGAAAATTGTACGTAATTTCACATTAGTGCTTAGGGTCGATGCCGTTTCTCGGCTTCAGAGCTACTTTCTTGACTGTATTTTGAGTTAAGCAGTTGGCGCGACTTCAGTTCTAGACTATAAAGTCAAATGTTGTGTGGTTCCTCCATGGTAACATAGCTGCCCGAGGTCGCAAAATTAGCAAGTACAAGAAATTTGAAAATTGTACGTAATTGCACGGTAGTGCTTATGGTCGATGCCGTTTCTCGGCTTCAGAGCAACTTTCTTGACTGTATTTTGAGTTAAGCAGTTGGCGCGACTTCAGTTCTAGCCTATAAAGTCAAATCTTCTGTGGTTCCTCCATGGTAACATAGCTGCCCGAGGCCGCAAAATTAGCAAGTACAAGAAATTTGAAAATTGTACGTAATTTCACATTAGTGCTTATGGTCGATCCCGTTTCTCGGCTTCAGAGCTACTTTCGTGACTGTATTTTGAGTTAAGCAGTTGGCGCGACTTCAGTTCTAGCCTTAAAAGTCAAATCTTGTGTGGTTCCTCCATGGTAACATAGCTGCCCGAGGTCGCAAAGTTGGCAAGTACAAGAAATTTGAAAATTGTACGTAATTTCACGGTAGTGCTTATGGTCGATTACGTTTCTCGGCTTCAGAGCTACTTTCTTGACTGTATTTTGAGTTAAGCAGTTGGCGCGACTTCAGTTCTAGCCTATAAAGTCAAATGTTGTGTGGTTCCTCCATGGTAACATAGCTGCCCGAGGTCGCAAAGTTAGCAAGTACAAGAAATTTGAAAATTGTACGTAATTTCACGGTAGTGCTTATGGTCGATGACGTTTCTCGGCTTCAGAGCTGCTTTCTTGACTGTATTTTGAGTTAAGCAGTTGGCGCGATTTCAGTTCTAGCCTATAAAGTCAAATCTTGTGTGGTTCCTCCATGGTAACATAGCTGCCCGAGGTAGCAAAGTTAGCAAGTACGAGAAATTTGAAAATTGTACGTAATTTCACATTAGTGCTTATGGTCGATTACGTTTCTCGGCTTCAGAGCTACTTTCTTGACTGTATTTTGAGTTAAGCAGTTGGCGCGACTTCAGTTCTAGCCTTAAAAGTAAAATCTTGTGTGATTCCTCCATGGTAACATAGCTGCCCGATGTCGCAAAGTTAGCAAGTACAAGAAATTTGAAAATTGTACGTAATTGCACAGCAGTGCTTATGGTCGATCCCGTTTCTCAGCTTCAGAGCTGCTTTCTTGACTGTATTTTGAGTTAAGCAGTTGGCGCGATTTCAGTTCTAGCCTATAAAGTCAAATCTTGTGTGGTTCCTCCATGGTAACATAGCTGCCCGAGGCCGCAAAGTTAGCAAGTACAGAAATTTGAAAATGTACGTAATTTCACGGTAGTGCTTATGGTCGATCTCGTTTGTCGGCTTCAAAGCTACTTTCTTGACCGTATTTTGAGTTAAGCAGTTGGCGCGACTTCAGTTCTAGCCTATAAAGTCAAATCTTGTGTGGTTCCTCGATGGTAACATAGCTGCCCGAGGCCGCAAAGTTAGCAAGTACAGAAATTTGAAAATTGTACGTAATTTCACGGTAGTGCTT
Organism: Merodon equestris; assembly: GCA_958301585.1. NCBI lineage: Eukaryota > Metazoa > Arthropoda > Insecta > Diptera > Syrphidae > Merodon > Merodon equestris. The sequence goes on along the minus strand of OY284414.1, from coordinate 72,909,291 downwards.
ATGGTCGATGCCGTTTCTCGGCTTCAGAGCTACTTTCTTGACTGTATTTTGAGTTAGGCAGTTGGCGCGACTTCAGTTCTAGCCTATAAAGTCAAATCTTGTGTAGTTCCTCCATGGTAACATAGCTGCCCGAGGTCGCAAAGTTAGCAAGTACAAGAAATTTGAAAATTGTACGTAATTTCACATTAGTGCTTATGGTCGAAGCCGTTTCTCGGCTTCAGAGCTACTTTCTTGACTGTATTTTGAGTTAAGCAGTTGGCGCGACTTCAGTTCTAGCCTATAAAGTCAAATGTTGTGTGGTTCCCCCATGGTAACATAGCTGCCCGAGGTCGCAAAGTGAGCAAGTACAAGAAATTTGAAAATTGTACGTAATTTCACAGTAGTGCTTATGGTCGATGCCGTTTCTCGGCTTCAGAACTACTTTCTTGACTGTATTTTGAGTTAAACTGTTGGCGCGACTTCAGTTCTAGCCTATAAAGTCAAATGTTGTGTGGTTCCTCCATGGTAACATAGCTGCCCGAGGTCGCAAAGTTAGCAAGTACAAGAAATTTGAAAATTGTACGTAATTTCACATTAGTGCTTATGGTCGATCCCGTTTCTCGGCTTCAGAGCTACTTTCGTTACTGTATTTTGAGTTAAGCAGTTGGCGCGACTTCAGTTCTAGCCTATAAAGTCAAATCTTGTGTGGTTCCTCCATGGTAACATAGCTACCCGAGGTCGCAAATTTAGCAAGTACAAGAAATTTGAAAATTGTACGTAATTGCACAGTAGTGCTTATGGTCGATCCCGTTTCTCAGCTTCAGAGCTACTTTCTTGACTGTATTTTGAGTTATGCAGTTGACGCGACTTCAGTTCTAGCCTTAAAAGTCAAATCTTGTGTGATTCCTCCATGGTAACAAAGCTGCCCGAGGTCGCAAAGTTAGCAAGTACAAGAAATTTGAAAATTGTACGTAATTTCACGGTAGTGCTTATGGTCGAAGCCGTTTATCGGCTTCAGAACTACTTTCTTGACTGTATTTTGAGTTAAGCAGTTGGCGCGACTTCAGTTCTAGACTATAAAGTCAAATGTTGTGTGGTTCCTCCATGGTAACATAGCTGCCCGAGGTCGCAAATTGAGCAAGTACAAGAAATTTGAAAATTGTACGTAATTTCACAGTAGTGCTTATGGTCGCTGCCGTTTCTCGGCTTCAGAGCTACTTTCTTGACTGTATTTTGAGTTAAACTGTTGGCGCGACTTCAGTTCTAGCTTATAAAGTCAAATGTTGTGTGGTTCCTCCATGGTAACATAGCTGCCCGAGGTCGCAAAGTTAGCAAGTACAAGAAATTTGAAAATTGTACGTAATTTCACATTACTGCTTATGGTCGATCCCGTTTCTCGGCTTCAGAGCTACTTTCGTGACTGTATTTTGAGTTAAGCAGTTGGCGCGACTTCAGTTCTAGCCTATAAAGTCAAATGTTGTGTGGTTCCTCCATGGTAACATAGCTGCCCGAGGTCGCAAATTTAGCAAGTACAAGAAATTTGAAAATTGTACGTAATTGCACAGTAGTGCTTATGGTCGATCCCGTTTCTCAGCTTCAGAGCTACTTTCTTGACTGTATTTTGAGTTAAGCAGTTGGCGCGACTTCAGTTCTAGCCTATAAAGTCAAATCTTGTGTGGTTCCTCCATGGTAACATAGCTGCCCGAGGTCGCAAAGTTAGCAAGTACAAGAAATTTGAAAATTGTACGTAATTTCGCGGTAGTGCTTATGGTCGATGCCGTTTCTCGGCTTCAGAGCTACTTTCTTGACTGTATTTTGAGTTAAGCAGTTGGCGCGACTTCAGTTCTAGCCTACAAAGTAAATCTTGTGTGGTTCCTCCATGGTAACATAGCTGCCCGATGTCGCAAAGTTAGCAAGTACAAAAAATTTGAAAATTGTACGTAATTTCACGGTAGTGCTTATGGTCGAAGCCGTTTCTCGGCTTCAGAGCTACTTTCTTGACTGTCTGGTGAGTTAAGCAGTTGGCGCGACTTCAGTTCTAGCCTATAATGTCAAATCTTGTGTGGTTCCTCCATGGTAACATAGCTGCCCGAGGTCGCAAAATTAGCAAGTACAAGAAATTTGAAAATTGTACGTAATTGCACAGTAGTGCTTATGGTCGATCCCGTTTCTCAGCTTCAGAGCTACTTTCTTGACTGTATTTTGAGTTAAGCAATTGGAGCGACTTCAGTTCTAGCCTATAAAGTCAAATGTTGTGTGGTTCCTCCATGGTAACATAGCTGCCCGAGGTCGCAAATTTAGCAAGTACAAGAAATTTGAAAATTGTAAGTAATTGCACAGTAGTGCTTATGGTCGATGCCGTTTCTCGGCTTCAGAGCTACTTTCTTGACTGTATTTTGAGTTAAGCAATTGGCGCGACCTCAGTTCTAGCCTATAAAGTCAAATGTTGTGTGGTTCCTCCATGGTAACATAGCTGCCCGAGGTCGCAAATTTGGCAAGTACAAGAAATTTGAAAATTGTAAGTAATTGCACAGTAGTGCTTATGGTCGATGCCGTTTCTCGGCTTCAGAGCTACTTTCTTGACTCTATTTTGAGTTAAGCAATTGGCGCGACTTCAGTTCTAGCCTATAAAGTCAAATGTTGTGTGGTTCCTCCATGGTAACATAGCTGCCCGAGGTCGCAAAGTTAGCAAGTACAAGAAATTTGAAAATTGTACGTAATTGCACAGCAGTGCTTATGGTCGATGCCGTTTCTCAACTTCAGAGCTACTTTCTTGACTGTATTTTGAGTTAAGCAGTTGGCGCGACTTCAGTTCTAGCCTAAAAAGTCAAATCTTGTGTGGTTCCTCCATGGTAACATAGCTGCCCGAGGTCGCAAAGTTAGCAAGTACAAGAAATTTGAAAATAGTACGTCATTTCACGGTAGTGCTTATGGTCGAAGCCGTTTTTCGGCTTCAGAGCTACTTTGTTGACTGTATTTTGAGTTAGGCAGTTGGCGCGACTTCAGTTCTAGACTATAAAGTCAAATGTTGTGTGGTTCCTCCATGGTAACATAGCTGCCCGAGGTTGCAAAATTAGCAAGTACAAGAAATTTAAAAATTGTACGTAATTTCACATTAGTGCTTATGGTCGATCCCGTTTCTCGGCATCAGAGCTACTTTCGTGACTGTATTTTGAGTTAAGCAGTTGGCGCGACTTCAGTTCTAGCCTTAAAAGTCAAATCTTGTGTGGTTCCTCCATGGTAACATAGCTGCCCGAGGTCGCAAAGTTGGCAAGTACAAGAAATTTGAAAATTGTACGTAATTTCACATTAGTGCTTATGGTCGATGCCGTTTCTCGGCTTCAGAGCTACTTCTTGACTGTATTTTGAGTTAAGCAGTTGGCGCGACTTCAGTTCTAGCCTATAAAGTCAAATGTTGTGTGGTTCCTCCATGGTAACATAGCTGCCCGAGGTCGCAAAGTTAGCAAGTACAAGAAATTTGAAAATTGTACGTAATTTCACGGTAGTGCTTATGGTCGATGACGTTTCTCGGCTTCAGAGCTGCTTTCTTGACTGTATTTTGAGTTAAGCAGTTGGCGCGATTTCAGGTCTAGCCTATAAAGTCAAATCTTGTGTGGTTCCTCCATGGTAACATAGCTGCCCGAGGTCGCAAAGTTAGCAAGTACAAGAAATTTGAAAATTGTACGTAATTTCACATTAGTGCTTATGGTCGATTACGTTTCTCGGCTTCAGAGCTACTTTCTTGAGCTACTTTTTGAGTTAAGCAGTTGGCGCGACTTCAGTTCTAGCCTTAAAAATAAAATCTTGTGTGATTCCTCCATGGTAACATAGCTGCCCGATGTCGCAAAGTTAGCAAAGTACAAGAAATTTGAAAATTGTACGTAATTACACAGCAGTGCTTATGGTCGATCCCGTTTCCCAGCTTCAGAGCTGCTTTCTTGACTGTATTTTGAGTTAAGCAGTTGGCGCGATTTCAGTTCTAGCCTATAAAGTCAAATCTTGTGTGGTTCCTCCATGGTAACATAGCTGCCCGAGGTCGCAGAGTTAGCAAGTACAAGAAATTTGAAAATTGTACGTAATTTCACATTAGTGCTTATGGTCGATTACGTTTCTCGGCTTCAGAGCTACTTTCTTGACTGTATTTTGAGTTAAGCAGTTGGCGCGACTTCAGTTCTAGCCTTAAAAGTAAAATCTTGTGTGAGTCTTCCATGGTAACATAGCTGCCCGATGTCGCAAAGTTAGCAAGTACAAGAAATTTGAAAATTGTACGTAATTGCACAGCAGTGCTTATGGTCGATCCCGTTTCTCAGCTTCAGAGCTACTTTCTTGACTGTATTTTGAGTTAAGCAGTTGGCGCGACTTCAATTCTAGCCTATAAAGTCAAGTCTTGTGTGGTTCCTCCATGGTAACATAGCTGCCCGAGGTCGCAAAGTTAGCAAGTACAAGACATTTGAAAATTGTACGTAATTTCACATTAGTGCTTATGGTCGATCTCGTTTGTCGGCTTCAGAGCTACTTTCTTGACCGTATTTTGAGTTAAGCAGTTGGCGCGACTTCAGTTCTAGCCTATAAAGTCAAATCTTGTGTGGTTCCTCGATGGTAACATAGCTGCCCGAGGCCGCAAAGTTAGCAAGTACAGAAATTTGAAAATTGTACGTAATTTCACGGTAGTGCTTATGGTCGATGCCGTTTCTCGGCTTCAGAGCTACTTTCTTGACTGTATTTTGAGTTAGGCAGTTGGCGCGACTTCAGTTCTAGCCTATAAAGTCAAATCTTGTGTAGTTCCTCCATGGTAAGATAGCTGCCCGAGGTCGCAAAGTTAGCAAGTATAAGAAATTTGAAAATTGTACGTAATTTCACATTAGTGCTTATGGTCGAAGCCGTTTCTCGGCTTCAGAGCTACTTTCTTGACTGTATTTTGAGTTAAGCAGTTGGCGCGACTTCAGTTCTAGCCTATAAAGTCAAATGTTGTGTGGTTCCTCCATGGTAACATAGCTGCCCGAGGTCGCAAATTTAGCAAGTACAAGAAATTTGAAAATTGTAAGTAATTGCACAGTAGTGCTTATGGTCGATGCCGTTTCTCGGCTTCAGAGCTACTTTCTTGACTGTATTTTGAGTTAAGCAATTGGCGCGACTTCAGTTCTAGCCTATAAAGTCAAATGTTGTGTGGTTCCTCCATGGTAACATAGCTGCCCGAGGTCGCAAATTTAGCAAGTACAAGAAATTTGAAAATTGTAAGTAATTGCACAGTAGTGCTTATGGTCGATGCCGTTTCTCGGCTTCAGAGCTACTTTCTTGACTCTATTTTGAGTTAAGCAATTGGCGCGACTTCAGTTCTAGCCTATAAAGTCAAATGTTGTGTGGTTCCTCCATGGTAACATAGCTGCCCGAGGTCGCAAAGTTAGCAAGTACAAGAAATTTGAAAATTGTACGTAATTGCACAGCAGTGCTTATGGTCGATGCCGTTTCTCGGCTTCAGAGCTACTTTCTTGACTGTATTTTGAGTTAAGCAGTTGGCGCGACTTCAGTTCTAGCCTAAAAAGTCAAATCTTGTGTGGTTCCTCCATGGTAACATAGCTGCCCGAGGTCGCAAAGTTAGCAAGTACAAGAAATTTGAAAATTGTACGTAATTTCACGGTAGTGCTTATGGTCGAAGCCGTTTTTCGGCTTCAGAGCTACTTTGTTGACTGTATTTTGAGTTAGGCAGTTGGCGCGACTTCAGTTCTAGACTATAAAGTCAAATGTTGTGTGGTTCCTCCATGGTAACATAGCTGCCCGAGGTCGCAAAGTTAGCAAGTACAAGAAATTTGAAAATTGTACGTAATTGCACGGTAGTGCTTATGGTCGATGCCGTTTCTCGGCTTCAGAGCTACTTTCTTGACTGTATTTTGAGTTAAGCAGTTGGCGCGACTTCAGTTCTAGCCTATAAAGTCAAATCTTGTGTGGTTCCTCCATGGTAACATAGCTGCCGAGGTCGCAAAGTTAGCAAGTACAAGAAATTTGAAAATTGTACGTAATTGCACGGTAGTGCTTATGGTCGATGCCGTTTCTCGGGTTCAGAGCTCTTTTCTAGACTGTATTTTGAGTTAAGCAGTTGGCGCGACTTCAGTTCTAGCCTATAAAGTCAAATCTTGTGTGGTTCCTCCATGGTAACATAGCTGCCCGAGGTTGCAAAATTAGCAAGTACAAGAAATTTAAAAATTGTACGTAATTTCACATTAGTGCTTATGGTCGATCCCGTTTCTCGGCTTCAGAGCTACTTTCGTGACTGTATTTTGAGTTAAGCAGTTGGCCTGACTTCAGTTCTAGCCTTAAAAGTCAAATCTTGTGTGGTTCCTCCATGGTAACATAGCTGCCCGAGGTCGCAAAGTTGGCAAGTACAAGAAATTTGAAAATTGTACGTAATTTCACATTAGTGCTTATGGTCGATGCCGTTTCTCGGCTTCAGAGCTACTTCTTGACTGTATTTTGAGTTAAGCAGTTGGCGCGACTTCAGTTCTAGCCTATAAAGTCAAATGTTGTGTGGTTCCTCCATGGTAACATAGCTGCCCGAGGTCGCAAAGTTAGCAAGTACAAGAAATTTGAAAATTGCACGTAATTTCACGGTAGTGCTTATGGTCGATGACGTTTCTCGGCTTCAGAGCTACTTTCTTGACTGTATTTTGAGTTAAGCAGTTGGCGCGATTTCAGGTCTAGCCTATAAAGTCAAATCTTGTGTGGTTCCTCCATGGTAACATAGCTGCCCGAGGTCGCAAATTTAGCAAGTACAAGAAATTTGAAAATTGTACGTAATTTCACATTAGTGCTTATGGTCGATGACGTTTCTCGGCTTCAGAGCTGCTTTCTTGACTGTATTTTGAGTTAAGCAGTTGGCGCGATTTCAGATCTAGCCTATAAAGTCAAATCTTGTGTGGTTCCTCCATGGTAACATAGCTGCCCGAGGTCGCAAAGTTAGCAAGTACAAGAAATTTGAAAATTGTACGTAATTTCACATTAGTGCTTATGGTCAATGCCGTTTCTCGGCTTCAGAGCTACTTCTTGACTGTATTTTGAGTTAAGCAGTTGGCGCGACTTCAGTTCTAGCCTTAAAAGTCAAATCTTGTGTGGTTCCTCCATGGTAACATAGCTGCCCGAGGTCGCAAAGTTGGGAAGTACAAGAAATTTGAAAATTGTACGTAATTTCACATTAGTGCTTATGGTCGATGCCGTTTCTCGGCTTCAGAGCTACTTCTTGACTGTATTTTGAGTTAAGCAGTTGGCGCGATTTCAGGTCTAGCCTATAAAGTCAAATCTTGTGTGGTTCCTCCATGGTAACATAGCTGCCCGAGGTCGCAAAGTTAGCAAGTACAAGAAATTTGAAAATTGTACGTAATTTCACGGTAGTGCTTATGGTCGATGACGTTTCTCGGCTTCAGAGCTGCTTTCTTGACTGTATTTTGAGTTAAGCAGTTGGCGCGATTTCAGGTCTAGCCTATAAAGTCAAATCTTGTGTGGTTCCTCCATGGTAACATAGCTGCCCGAGGTCGCAAAGTTAGCAAGTACAAGAAATTTGAAAATTGTACGTAATTGCACAGCAGTGCTTATGGTCGATGCCGTTTCTCGGCTTCAGAGCTACTTTCTTGACTGTATTTTGAGTTAAGCAGTTGGCGCGACTTCAGTTCTAGCCTAAAAAGTCAAATCTTGTGTGGTTCCTCCATGGTAACATAGCTGCCCGAGGTCGCAAAGTTAGCAAGTACAAGAAATTTGAAAATTGTACGTAATTTCACGGTAGTGCTTATGGTCGAAGCCGTTTTTCGGCTTCAGAGCTACTTTGTTGACTGTATTTTGAGTTAGGCAGTTGGCGCGACTTCAGTTCTAGACTATAAAGTCAAATGTTGTGTGGTTCCTCCATGGTAACATAGCTGCCCGAGGTCGCAAAGTTAGCAAGTACAAGAAATTTGAAAATTGTACGTAATTGCACGGTAGTGCTTATGGTCGATGCCGTTTCTCGGCTTCAGAGCTACTTTCTTGACTGTATTTTGAGTTAAGCAGTTGGCGCGACTTCAGTTCTAGCCTATAAAGTCAAATCTTGTGTGGTTCCTCCATGGTAACATAGCTGCCGAGGTCGCAAAGTTAGCAAGTACAAGAAATTTGAAAATTGTACGTAATTGCACGGTAGTGCTTATGGTCGATGCCGTTTCTCGGGTTCAGAGCTACTTTCTAGACTGTATTTTGAGTTAAGCAGTTGGCGCGACTTCAGTTCTAGCCTATAAAGTCAAATCTTGTGTGGTTCCTCCATGGTAACATAGCTGCCCCAGGTCGCAAAATTAGCAAGTACAAGAAATTTGAAAATTGTACGTAATTTCACATTAGTGCTTATGGTCGATGCCGTTTCTCGGCTTCAGAGCTACTTCTTGACTGTATTTTGAGTTAAGCAGTTGGCGCGACTTCAGTTCTAGCCTATAAAGTCAAATGTTGTGTGGTTCCTCCATGGTAACATAGCTGCCCGAGGTCGCAAAGTTAGCAAGTACAAGAAATTTGAAAATTGTACGTAATTTCACATTAGTGCTTATGGTCGATGCCGTTTCTCGGCTTCAGAGCTACTTCTTGACTGTATTTTGAGTTAAGCAGTTGGCGCGACTTCAGTTCTAGCCTATAAAGTCAAATGTTGTGTGGTTCCTCCATGGTAACATAGCTGCCCGAGGTCGCAAAGTTAGCAAGTACAAGAAATTTGAAAATTGTACGTAATTTCACGGTAGTGCTTATGGTCGATGACGTTTCTCGGCTTCAGAGCTGCTTTCTTGACTGTATTTTGAGTTAAGCAGTTGGCGCGATTTCAGGTCTAGCCTATAAAGTCAAATCTTGTGTGGTTCCTCCATGGTAACATAGCTGCCCGAGGTCGCAAAGTTAGCAAGTACAAGAAATTTGAAAATTGTACGTAATTTCACATTAGTGCTTATGGTCGATTACGTTTCTCGGCTTCAGAGCTACTTTCTTGAGCTACTTTTTGAGTTAAGCAGTTGGCGCGACTTCAGTTCTAGCCTTAAAAATAAAATCTTGTGTGATTCCTCCATGGTAACATAGCTGCCCGATGTCGCAAAGTTAGCAAAGTACAAGAAATTTGAAAATTGTACGTAATTACACAGCAGTGCTTATGGTCGATCCCGGTTCCCAGCTTCAGAGCTGCTTTCTTGACTGTATTTTGAGTTAAGCAGTTGGCGCGATTTCAGTTCTAGCCTTAAAAGTCAAATCTTGTGTGGTTCCTCCATGGTAACATAGCTGCCCGAGGTCGCAAAGTTGGCAAGTACAAGAAATTTGAAAATTGTACGTAATTTCACATTAGTGCTTATGGTCGATGCCGTTTCTCGGCTTCAGAGCTACTTCTTGACTGTATTTTGAGTTAAGCAGTTGGCGCGATTTCAGGTCTAGCCTATAAAGTCAAATCTTGTGTGGTTCCTCCATGGTAACATAGCTGCCCGAGGTCGCAAAGTTAGCAAATACAAGAAATTTGAAAATTGTACGTAATTTCACATTAGTGCTTATGGTCGATGCCGTTTCTCGGCTTCAGAGCTCTTTCTTGACTGTATTTTGAGTTAAGCAGTTGGCGCGACTTCAGTTCTAGCCTATAAAGTCAAATGTTGTGTGGTTCCTCCATGGTAACATAGCTGCCCGAGGTCGCAAAGTTAGCAAGTACAAGAAATTTGAAAATTGTACGTAATTTCACGGTAGTGCTTATGGTCGATGACGTTTCTCGGCTTCAGAGCTACTTTCGTGACTGTATTTTGAGTTAAGCGGTTGGCGCGACTTCAGTTCTAGCCTATAAAGTCAAATCTTGTGTGGTTCCTCCATGGTAACATAGCTGCCCGAGGCCGCAAAGTTAGCAAGTACAGAAATTTGAAAATTGTACGTAATTTCACGGTAGTGCTTATGGTCGATGCCGTTTGTCGGCTTCAGAGCTACTTTCTTGACTGTATTTTGAGTTAGGCAGTTGGCGCGACTTCAGTTCTAGCCTATAAAGTCAAATCTTGTGTAGTTCCTCCATGGTAAGATAGCTGCCCGAGGTCGCAAAGTTAGCAAGTACAAGAAATTTGAAAATTGTACGTAATTTCACATTAGTGCTTATGGTCGAAGCCGTTTCTCGGCTTCAGAGCTACTTTCTTGACTGTATTTTGAGTTAAACTGTTGGCGCGACTTCAGTTCTAGCCTATAAAGTCAAATGTTGTGTGGTTCCTCCATGGTAACATAGCTGCCCGAGGTCGCAAAGTTAGCAAGTACAAGAAATTTGAAAATTGTACGTAATTTCACATTAGTGCTTATGGTCGATCCCGTTTCTCGGCTTCAGAGCTACTTTCGTGACTGTATTTTGAGTTAAGCGGTTGGCGCGACTTCAGTTCTAGCCTATAAAGTCAAATCTTGTGTGGTTCCTATATGGTAACATAGCTGCCCGAGGTCGCAAATTTAGCAAGTACAAGAAATTTGAAAATTGTACGTAATTGCACAGTAGTGCTTATGGTCGATCCCGTTTCTCAGCTTCAGAGCTACTTTCTTGACTGTATTTTGAGTTATGCAGTTGGCGCGATTTCAGTTCTTGCCTAAAAAGTCAAATGTTGTGTGGTTCCTCCATGGTAACATAGCTGCCCGAGGTCGCAAAGTTAGCAAGTACAAGAAATTTGAAAATTGTACGTAATTTCACGGTAGTGCTTATGGTCGATGCTGTTTCTCGGCTTCAGAGCTACTTTCTTGACTGTATTTTGAGCTAAGCAGTTGCCGCGACTTCAGTTCTAGCCTATAAAGTCAAATGTTGTGTGGTTCCTCCATGGTAACTTAGCTGCCCGAGGTCGCAAAGTTAGCAAGTACAAGAAATTTGAAAATTGTACGTAATTGCACAGTAGTGCTTAGGGTCGATCCCGTTTCTCGGCTTCAGAGCTACTTTTTTGACTGTATTTTGAGCAAAACAGTTGGCGCGACTTCAGTTCTAGCCTATAAAGTCAAATGTTGTGTGGTTCCTCCATGGTAACATAGCTGCCCGAGGTCGCAAAGTGAGCAAGTACAAGAAATTTGAAAATTGTACGTAATTGCACGGTAGTGCTTATGGTCGATGCCGTTTCTCGGCTTCAGAGCTACTTTCTAGACTTCATTTTGAGTTAAGCAGTTGGCGCGACTTCAGTTCTAGCCTATAAAGTCAAATCTTGTGTGGTTCCTCCATGGTAACTTAGCTGCCCGAGGTCGCAAAATTAGCAAGTACAAGAAATTTGAAAATTGTACGTAATTTCACATTAGTGCTTATGGTCGATGCCGTTTCTCGGCTTCAGAGCTACTTTCTTGACTGTATTTTGAGTTAAGCAGTTTGCGCGACTTCAGTTCTAGCCTATAAAGTCAAATGTTGTGTGGTTCCTCCATGGTAACATAGCTGCCCGAGGTCGCAAATTTAGCAAGTACAAGAAATTTGAAAATTGTACGTAATTGCACGGTAGTGCTTATGGTCGATGCCGTTTCTCGGCTTCAGAGCTACTTTCTAGACTGCATTTTGAGTTAAGCAGTTGGCGCGACTTCAGTTCTAGCCTATAAAGTCAAATCTTGTGTGGTTCCTCCATGGTAACATAGCTGCCCGAGGTCGCAAAGTTAGCAAGTACAAGAAATTTGAAAATTGTACGTAATTTCACATTAGTGCTTATGGTCAATGCCGTTTCTCGGCTTCAGAGCTACTTCTTGACTGTATTTTGAGTTAAGCAGTTGGCGCGACTTCAGTTCTAGCCTTAAAAGTCAAATCTTGTGTGGTTCCTCCATGGTAACATAGCTGCCCGAGGTCGCAAAGTTGGGAAGTACAAGAAATTTGAAAATTGTACGTAATTTCACATTAGTGCTTATGGTCGATGCCGTTTCTCGGCTTCAGAGCTACTTCTTGACTGTATTTTGAGTTAAGCAGTTGGCGCGATTTCAGGTCTAGCCTATAAAGTCAAATCTTGTGTGGTTCCTCCATGGTAACATAGCTGCCCGAGGTCGCAAAGTTAGCAAGTACAAGAAATTTGAAAATTGTACGTAATTGCACGGTAGTGCTTATGGTCGATGCCGTTTCTCGGCTTCAGAGCTACTTTCTAGACTGCATTTTGAGTTAAGCAGTTGGCGCGACTTCAGTTCTAGCCTATAAAGTCAAATCTTGTGTGGTTCCTCCATGGTAACATAGCTGCCCGAGGTCGCAAAGTTAGCAAGTACAAGAAATTTGAAAATTGTACGTAATTTCACATTAGTGCTTATGGTCAATGCCGTTTCTCGGCTTCAGAGCTACTTCTTGACTGTATTTTGAGTTAAGCAGTTGGCGCGACTTCAGTTCTAGCCTTAAAAGTCAAATCTTGTGTGGTTCCTCCATGGTAACATAGCTGCCCGAGGTCGCAAAGTTGGGAAGTACAAGAAATTTGAAAATTGTACGTAATTTCACATTAGTGCTTATGGTCGATGCCGTTTCTCGGCTTCAGAGCTACTTCTTGACTGTATTTTGAGTTAAGCAGTTGGCGCGATTTCAGGTCTAGCCTATAAAGTCAAATCTTGTGTGGTTCCTCCATGGTAACATAGCTGCCCGAGGTCGCAAAGTTAGCAAGTACAAGAAATTTGAAAATTGTACGTAATTTCACGGTAGTGCTTATGGTCGATGACGTTTCTCGGCTTCAGAGCTGCTTTCTTGACTGTATTTTGAGTTAAGCAGTTGGCGCGATTTCAGGTCTAGCCTATAAAGTCAAATCTTGTGTGGTTCCTCCATGGTAACATAGCTGCCCGAGGTCGCAAAGTTAGCAAGTACAAGAAATTTGAAAATTGTACGTAATTGCACAGCAGTGCTTATGGTCGATGCCGTTTCTCGGCTTCAGAGCTACTTTCTTGACTGTATTTTGAGTTAAGCAGTTGGCGCGACTTCAGTTCTAGCCTAAAAAGTCAAATCTTGTGTGGTTCCTCCATGGTAACATAGCTGCCCGAGGTCGCAAAGTTAGCAAGTACAAGAAATTTGAAAATTGTACGTAATTTCACGGTAGTGCTTATGGTCGAAGCCGTTTTTCGGCTTCAGAGCTACTTTGTTGACTGTATTTTGAGTTAGGCAGTTGGCGCGACTTCAGTTCTAGACTATAAAGTCAAATGTTGTGTGGTTCCTCCATGGTAACATAGCTGCCCGAGGTCGCAAAGTTAGCAAGTACAAGAAATTTGAAAATTGTACGTAATTGCACGGTAGTGCTTATGGTCGATGCCGTTTCTCGGCTTCAGAGCTACTTTCTTGACTGTATTTTGAGTTAAGCAGTTGGCGCGACTTCAGTTCTAGCCTATAAAGTCAAATCTTGTGTGGTTCCTCCATGGTAACATAGCTGCCGAGGTCGCAAAGTTAGCAAGTACAAGAAATTTGAAAATTGTACGTAATTGCACGGTAGTGCTTATGGTCGATGCCGTTTCTCGGGTTCAGAGCTACTTTCTAGACTGTATTTTGAGTTAAGCAGTTGGCGCGACTTCAGTTCTAGCCTATAAAGTCAAATCTTGTGTGGTTCCTCCATGGTAACATAGCTGCCCCAGGTCGCAAAATTAGCAAGTACAAGAAATTTGAAAATTGTACGTAATTTCACATTAGTGCTTATGGTCGATGCCGTTTCTCGGCTTCAGAGCTACTTCTTGACTGTATTTTGAGTTAAGCAGTTGGCGCGACTTCAGTTCTAGCCTATAAAGTCAAATGTTGTGTGGTTCCTCCATGGTAACATAGCTGCCCGAGGTCGCAAAGTTAGCAAGTACAAGAAATTTGAAAATTGTACGTAATTTCACATTAGTGCTTATGGTCGATGCCGTTTCTCGGCTTCAGAGCTACTTCTTGACTGTATTTTGAGTTAAGCAGTTGGCGCGACTTCAGTTCTAGCCTATAAAGTCAAATGTTGTGTGGTTCCTCCATGGTAACATAGCTGCCCGAGGTCGCAAAGTTAGCAAGTACAAGAAATTTGAAAATTGTACGTAATTTCACGGTAGTGCTTATGGTCGATGACGTTTCTCGGCTTCAGAGCTGCTTTCTTGACTGTATTTTGAGTTAAGCAGTTGGCGCGATTTCAGGTCTAGCCTATAAAGTCAAATCTTGTGTGGTTCCTCCATGGTAACATAGCTGCCCGAGGTCGCAAAGTTAGCAAGTACAAGAAATTTGAAAATTGTACGTAATTTCACATTAGTGCTTATGGTCGATTACGTTTCTCGGCTTCAGAGCTACTTTCTTGAGCTACTTTTTGAGTTAAGCAGTTGGCGCGACTTCAGTTCTAGCCTTAAAAATAAAATCTTGTGTGATTCCTCCATGGTAACATAGCTGCCCGATGTCGCAAAGTTAGCAAAGTACAAGAAATTTGAAAATTGTACGTAATTACACAGCAGTGCTTATGGTCGATCCCGGTTCCCAGCTTCAGAGCTGCTTTCTTGACTGTATTTTGAGTTAAGCAGTTGGCGCGATTTCAGTTCTAGCCTTAAAAGTCAAATCTTGTGTGGTTCCTCCATGGTAACATAGCTGCCCGAGGTCGCAAAGTTGGCAAGTACAAGAAATTTGAAAATTGTACGTAATTTCACATTAGTGCTTATGGTCGATGCCGTTTCTCGGCTTCAGAGCTACTTCTTGACTGTATTTTGAGTTAAGCAGTTGGCGCGATTTCAGGTCTAGCCTATAAAGTCAAATCTTGTGTGGTTCCTCCATGGTAACATAGCTGCCCGAGGTCGCAAAGTTAGCAAATACAAGAAATTTGAAAATTGTACGTAATTTCACATTAGTGCTTATGGTCGATGCCGTTTCTCGGCTTCAGAGCTCTTTCTTGACTGTATTTTGAGTTAAGCAGTTGGCGCGACTTCAGTTCTAGCCTATAAAGTCAAATGTTGTGTGGTTCCTCCATGGTAACATAGCTGCCCGAGGTCGCAAAGTTAGCAAGTACAAGAAATTTGAAAATTGTACGTAATTTCACGGTAGTGCTTATGGTCGATGACGTTTCTCGGCTTCAGAGCTACTTTCGTGACTGTATTTTGAGTTAAGCGGTTGGCGCGACTTCAGTTCTAGCCTATAAAGTCAAATCTTGTGTGGTTCCTCCATGGTAACATAGCTGCCCGAGGCCGCAAAGTTAGCAAGTACAGAAATTTGAAAATTGTACGTAATTTCACGGTAGTGCTTATGGTCGATGCCGTTTGTCGGCTTCAGAGCTACTTTCTTGACTGTATTTTGAGTTAGGCAGTTGGCGCGACTTCAGTTCTAGCCTATAAAGTCAAATCTTGTGTAGTTCCTCCATGGTAAGATAGCTGCCCGAGGTCGCAAAGTTAGCAAGTACAAGAAATTTGAAAATTGTACGTAATTTCACATTAGTGCTTATGGTCGAAGCCGTTTCTCGGCTTCAGAGCTACTTTCTTGACTGTATTTTGAGTTAAACTGTTGGCGCGACTTCAGTTCTAGCCTATAAAGTCAAATGTTGTGTGGTTCCTCCATGGTAACATAGCTGCCCGAGGTCGCAAAGTTAGCAAGTACAAGAAATTTGAAAATTGTACGTAATTTCACATTAGTGCTTATGGTCGATCCCGTTTCTCGGCTTCAGAGCTACTTTCGTGACTGTATTTTGAGTTAAGCGGTTGGCGCGACTTCAGTTCTAGCCTATAAAGTCAAATCTTGTGTGGTTCCTATATGGTAACATAGCTGCCCGAGGTCGCAAATTTAGCAAGTACAAGAAATTTGAAAATTGTACGTAATTGCACAGTAGTGCTTATGGTCGATCCCGTTTCTCAGCTTCAGAGCTACTTTCTTGACTGTATTTTGAGTTATGCAGTTGGCGCGATTTCAGTTCTTGCCTAAAAAGTCAAATGTTGTGTGGTTCCTCCATGGTAACATAGCTGCCCGAGGTCGCAAAGTTAGCAAGTACAAGAAATTTGAAAATTGTACGTAATTTCACGGTAGTGCTTATGGTCGATGCTGTTTCTCGGCTTCAGAGCTACTTTCTTGACTGTATTTTGAGCTAAGCAGTTGCCGCGACTTCAGTTCTAGCCTATAAAGTCAAATGTTGTGTGGTTCCTCCATGGTAACTTAGCTGCCCGAGGTCGCAAAGTTAGCAAGTACAAGAAATTTGAAAATTGTACGTAATTGCACAGTAGTGCTTAGGGTCGATCCCGTTTCTCGGCTTCAGAGCTACTTTTTTGACTGTATTTTGAGCAAAACAGTTGGCGCGACTTCAGTTCTAGCCTATAAAGTCAAATGTTGTGTGGTTCCTCCATGGTAACATAGCTGCCCGAGGTCGCAAAGTGAGCAAGTACAAGAAATTTGAAAATTGTACGTAATTGCACGGTAGTGCTTATGGTCGATGCCGTTTCTCGGCTTCAGAGCTACTTTCTAGACTGCATTTTGAGTTAAGCAGTTGGCGCGACTTCAGTTCTAGCCTATAAAGTCAAATCTTGTGTGGTTCCTCCATGGTAACTTAGCTGCCCGAGGTCGCAAAATTAGCAAGTACAAGAAATTTGAAAATTGTACGTAATTTCACATTAGTGCTTATGGTCGATGCCGTTTCTCGGCTTCAGAGCTACTTTCTTGACTGTATTTTGAGTTAAGCAGTTTGCGCGACTTCAGTTCTAGCCTATAAAGTCAAATGTTGTGTGGTTCCTCCATGGTAACATAGCTGCCCGAGGTCGCAAATTTAGCAAGTACAAGAAATTTGAAAATTGTACGTAATTGCACGGTAGTGCTTATGGTCGATGCCGTTTCTCGGCTTCAGAGCTACTTTCTAGACTGCATTTTGAGTTAAGCAGTTGGCGCGACTTCAGTTCTAGCCTATAAAGTCAAATCTTGTGTGGTTCCTCCATGGTAACATAGCTACCCGAGGTCGCAAAATTAGCAAGTACAAAAAATTTGAAAATTGTACGTAATTTCACATTAGTGCTTATGGTCGATGCCGTTTCTCGGCTTCAGAGCTACTTTCTTGACTGTATTTTGAGTTAAGCAGTTTGCGCGACTTCAGTTCTAGCCTATAAAGTCAAATGTTGTGTGGTTCCTCCATGGTAACATAGCTGCCCGAGGTTGCAAAATTAGCAAGTACAAGACATTTGAAAATTGTACGTAATTTCACATTAGTGCTTATGGTCGATCCCGTTTCTCGGCTTCAGAGCTACTTTCTTGACTGTATTTTGAGTTGAGCAGTTGGCGCGACTTCAGTTCTAGCCTATAAAGTCAAATGTTGTGTGGTTCCTCCATGGTAACATAGCTGCCCGAGGTCGCAAAATCAGGAAGTACAAGACATTTGAAAATTGTACGTAATTTCACATTAGTGCTTATGGTCGATCCCGTTTCTCGGCTTCAGAGCTACTTTCTTGACTGTATTTTGAGTTAAGCAGTTGGCGCGACTTCAGTTCTAGCCTTAAAAGTCAAATCTTGTGTGGTTCCTCCATGGTAACATAGCTGCCCGAGGTCGCAAAGTTGGCAAGTACAAGAAATTTGAAAATTGTACGCAATTGCACGGTAGTGCTTATGGTCGATGCCGTTTCTCGGCTTCAGAGCTACTTTCTTGACAGTATTTTGAGTTAAGCAGTTGGCGCGACTTCAGTTCTAGCCTTAAAAGTCAAATCTTGTGTGGTTCCTCCATGGTAACATAGCTGCCCGAGGTCGCAAAGTTGGCAAGTACAAGAAATTTGAAAATTGTACGTAATTTCACATTAGTGCTTATGGTCGATGCCGTTTCTCGTCTTCAGAGCTACTTTCTTGACTGTATTTTGAGTTAAGCAGTTGGCGCGACTTCAGTTCTAGCCTATAAAGTCAAATGTTGTGTGGTTCCTCCATGGTAACATAGCTGCCCGAGGTCGCAAAATTAGCAAGTACAAGACATTTGAAAATTGTACCTAATTTCACATTAGTGCTTATGGTCGATCCCGTTTCTCGGCTTCAGAGCTACTTTCTTGACTGTATTTTGAGTTAAGCAGTTGGCGCGATTTCAGGTCTAGCCTATAAAGTCAAATCTTGTGTGGTTCCTCCATGGTAACATAGCTGCCCGAGGTCGCAAAGTTAGCAAGTACAAGAAATTTGAAAATTGTACGTAATTTCACATTAGTGCTTATGGTCGATGCCGTTTCTCGGCTTCAGAGCTACTTCTTGACTGTATTTTGAGTTAAGCAGTTGGCGCGACTTCAGTTCTAGCCTATAAAGTCAAATGTTGTGTGGTTCCTCCATGGTAACATAGCTGCCCGAGGTCGCAAAGTTAGCAAGTACAAGAAATTTGAAAATTGTACGTAATTTCACGGTAGTGCTTATGGTCGATGACGTTTCTCGGCTTCAGAGCTACTTTCGTGACTGTATTTTGAGTTAAGCGGTTGGCGCGACTTCAGTTCTAGCCTATAAAGTCAAATCTTGTGTGGTTCCTCCATGGTAACATAGCTGCCCGAGGCCGCAAAGTTAGCAAGTACAGAAATTTGAAAATTGTACGTAATTTCACGGTAGTGCTTATGGTCGATGCCGTTTCTCGGCTTCAGAGCTACTTTCTTGACTGTATTTTGAGTTAGGCAGTTGGCGCGACTTCAGTTCTAGCCTATAAAGTCAAATCTTGTGTAGTTCCTCCATGGTAAGATAGCTGCCCGAGGTCGCAAAGTTAGCAAGTACAAGAAATTTGAAAATTGTACGTAATTTCACATTAGTGCTTATGGTCGAAGCCGTTTCTCGGCTTCAGAGCTACTTTCTTGACTGTATTTTGAGTTAAGCAGTTGGCGCGACTTCAGTTCTAGCCTATAAAGTCAAATGTTGTGTGGTTCCTCCATGGTAACATAGCTGCCCGAGGTCGCAAAGTGAGCAAGTACAAGAAATTTGAAAATTGTACGTAATTTCATAGTAGTGCTTATGGTCGATGCCGTTTCTCGGCTTCAGAGCTACTTTCTTGACTGTATTTTGAGTTAAACTGTTGGCGCGACTTCAGTTCTAGCCTATAAAGTCAAATGTTGTGTGGTTCCTCCATGGTAACATAGCTGCCCGAGGTCGCAAAGTTAGCAAGTACAAGAAATTTGAAAATTGTACGTAATTTCACATTAGTGCTTATGGTCGATCCCGTTTCTCGGCTTCAGAGCTACTTTCGTGACTGTATTTTGAGTTAAGCGGTTGGCGCGACTTCAGTTCTAGCCTATAAAGTCAAATCTTGTGTGGTTCCTCCATGGTAACATAGCTGCCCGAGGTCGCAAATTTAGCAAGTACAAGAAATTTGAAAATTGTACGTAATTGCACAGTAGTGCTTATGGTCGATCCCGTTTCTCAGCTTCAGAGCTACTTTCTTGACTGTATTTTGAGTTATGCAGTTGACGCGACTTCAGTTCTAGCCTCAAAAGTCAAATCTTGTGTGATTCCTCCATGGTAACATAGCTGCCCGAGGTCGCAAAGTTAGCAAGTACAAGAAATTTGAAAATTGTACGTAATTTCACATTAGTGCTTATGGTCGATCCCGTTTCTCGGCTTCAGAGCTACTTTCGTGACTGTATTTTGAGTTAAGCAGTTGGCGCGACTTCAGTTCTAGCCTTAAAAGTCAAATCTTGTGTGGTTCCTCCATGGTAACATAGCTGCCCGAGGTCGCAAAGTTGGCAAGTAGAAGAAATTTGAAAATTGTGCGTAATTTCACATTAGTGCTTATGGTCGATGACGTTTCTCGGCTTCAGAGCTACTTTCTTGACTGTATTTTGAGTTAAGCAGTTGGCGCGACTTCAGTTCTAGCCTATAAAGTCAAATGTTGTGTGGTTCCTCCATGGTAACATAGCTGCCCGAGGTCGCAAATTTAGCAAGTACAAGAAATTTGAAAATTGTACGTAATTGCACAGTAGTGCTTATGGTCGATCCCGTTTCTCAGCTTCAGAGCTACTTTCTTGACTGTATTTTGAGTTATGCAGTTGACGCGACTTCAGTTCTAGCCTATAAAGTCAAATGTTGTGTGGTTCCTCCATGGTAACATAGCTGCCCGAGGTCGCAAAGTTAGCAAGTACAAGAAATTTGAAAATTGTACGTAATTTCGCGGTAGTGCTTATGGTCGATGCCGTTTCTCGGCTTCAGAGCTACTTTCTTGACTGTATTTTGAGTTAAGCAGTTGGCGCGATTTCAGTTCTTGCCTAAAAAGTCAAATGTTGTGTGGTTCCTCCATGGTAACATAGCTGCCCGAGGTCGCAAAGTTAGCAAGTACAAGAAATTTGAAAATTGTACGTAATTTCACGGTAGTGCTTATGGTCGATGCTGTTTCTCGGCTTCAGAGCTACTTTCTTGACTGTATTTTGAGCTAAGCAGTTGCCGCAACTTCAGTTCTAGCCTATAAAGTCAAATGTTGTGTGGTTCCTCCATGGTAACTTAGCTGCCCGAGGTCGCAAAGTTAGCAAGTACAAGAAATTTGAAAATTGTACGTAATTGCACAGTAGTGCTTAGGGTCGATCCCGTTTCTCGGCTTCAGAGCTACTTTTTTGACTGTATTTTGAGCAAAACAGTTGGCGCGACTTCAGTTCTAGCCTATAAAGTCAAATGTTGTGTGGTTCCTCCATGGTAACATAGCTGCCCGAGGTCGCAAAGTGAGCAAGTACAAGAAATTTGAAAATTGTACGTAATTGCACGGTAGTGCTTATGGTCGATGCCGTTTCTCGGCTTCAGAGCTACTTTCTAGACTGCATTTTGAGTTAAGCAGTTGGCGCGACTTCAGTTCTAGCCTATAAAGTCAAATCTTGTGTGGTTCCTCCATGGTAACTTAGCTGCCCGAGGTCGCAAAATTAGCAAGTACAAGAAATTTGAAAATTGTACGTAATTTCACATTAGTGCTTATGGTCGATGCCGTTTCTCGGCTTCAGAGCTACTTTCTTGACTGTATTTTGAGTTAAGCAGTTTGCGCGACTTCAGTTCTAGCCTATAAAGTCAAATGTTGTGTGGTTCCTCCATGGTAACATAGCTGCCCGAGGTCGCAAATTTAGCAAGTACAAGAAATTTGAAAATAGTACGTAATTGCACGGTAGTGCTTATGGTCGATGCCGTTTCTCGGCTTCAGAGCTACTTTCTAGACTGCATTTTGAGTTAAGCAGTTGGCGCGACTTCAGTTCTAGCCTATAAAGTCAAATCTTGTGTGGTTCCTCCATGGTAACATAGCTACCCGAGGTCGCAAAATTAGCAAGTACAAAAAATTTGAAAATTGTACGTAATTTCACATTAGTGCTTATGGTCGATGCCGTTTCTCGGCTTCAGAGCTACTTTCTTGACTGTATTTTGAGTTAAGCAGTTTGCGCGACTTCAGTTCTAGCCTATAAAGTCAAATGTTGTGTGGTTCCTCCATGGTAACATAGCTGCCCGAGGTTGCAAAATTAGCAAGTACAAGACATTTGAAAATTGTACGTAATTTCACATTAGTGCTTATGGTCGATCCCGTTTCTCGGCTTCAGAGCTACTTTCTTGACTGTATTTTGAGTTGAGCAGTTGGCGCGACTTCAGTTCTAGCCTATAAAGTCAAATGTTGTGTGGTTCCTCCATGGTAACATAGCTGCCCGAGGTCGCAAAATCAGGAAGTACAAGACATTTGAAAATTGTACGTAATTTAACATTAGTGCTTATGGTCGATCCCGTTTCTCGGCATCAGAGCTACTTTCTTGACTGTATTTTGAGTTAAGCAGTTGGCGCGACTTCAGTTCTAGCCTTAAAAGTCAAATCTTGTGTGGTTCCTCCATGGTAACATAGCTGCCCGAGGTCGCAAAGTTGGCAAGTACAAGAAATTTGAAAATTGTACGTAATTGCACGGTAGTGCTTATGGTCGATGCCGTTTCTCGGCTTCAGAGCTACTTTCGTGACTGTATTTTGAGTTAAGCGGTTGGCGCGACTTCAGTTCTAGCCTATAAAGTCAAATCTTGTGTGGTTCCTCCATGGTAACATAGCTGCCCGAGGTCGCAAATTTAGCAAGTACAAGAAATTTGAAAATTGTACGTAATTGCACAGTAGTGCTTATGGTCGATCCCGTTTCTCAGCTTCAGAGCTACTTTCTTGACTGTATTTTGAGTTATGCAGTTGACGCGACTTCAGTTCTAGCCTCAAAAGTCAAATCTTGTGTGATTCCTCCATGGTAACATAGCTGCCCGAGGTCGCAAAGTTAGCAAGTACAAGAAATTTGAAAATTGTACGTAATTTCACATTAGTGCTTATGGTCGATCCCGTTTCTCGGCTTCAGAGCTACTTTCGTGACTGTATTTTGAGTTAAGCAGTTGGCGCGACTTCAGTTCTAGCCTTAAAAGTCAAATCTTGTGTGGTTCCTCCATGGTAACATAGCTGCCCGAGGTCGCAAAGTTGGCAAGTAGAAGAAATTTGAAAATTGTGCGTAATTTCACATTAGTGCTTATGGTCGATGACGTTTCTCGGCTTCAGAGCTACTTTCTTGACTGTATTTTGAGTTAAGCAGTTGGCGCGACTTCAGTTCTAGCCTATAAAGTCAAATGTTGTGTGGTTCCTCCATGGTAACATAGCTGCCCGAGGTCGCAAATTTAGCAAGTACAAGAAATTTGAAAATTGTACGTAATTGCACAGTAGTGCTTATGGTCGATCCCGTTTCTCAGCTTCAGAGCTACTTTCTTGACTGTATTTTGAGTTATGCAGTTGACGCGACTTCAGTTCTAGCCTATAAAGTCAAATGTTGTGTGGTTCCTCCATGGTAACATAGCTGCCCGAGGTCGCAAAGTTAGCAAGTACAAGAAATTTGAAAATTGTACGTAATTTCGCGGTAGTGCTTATGGTCGATGCCGTTTCTCGGCTTCAGAGCTACTTTCTTGACTGTATTTTGAGTTAAGCAGTTGGCGCGATTTCAGTTCTTGCCTAAAAAGTCAAATGTTGTGTGGTTCCTCCATGGTAACATAGCTGCCCGAGGTCGCAAAGTTAGCAAGTACAAGAAATTTGAAAATTGTACGTAATTTCACGGTAGTGCTTATGGTCGATGCTGTTTCTCGGCTTCAGAGCTACTTTCTTGACTGTATTTTGAGCTAAGCAGTTGCCGCGACTTCAGTTCTAGCCTATAAAGTCAAATGTTGTGTGGTTCCTCCATGGTAACTTAGCTGTCCGAGGTCGCAAAGTTAGCAAGTACAAGAAATTTGAAAATTGTACGTAATTGCACAGTAGTGCTTAGGGTCGATCCCGTTTCTCGGCTTCAGAGCTACTTTTTTGACTGTATTTTGAGCAAAACAGTTGGCGCGACTTCAGTTCTAGCCTATAAAGTCAAATGTTGTGTGGTTCCTCCATGGTAACATAGCTGCCCGAGGTCGCAAAGTGATCAAGTACAAGAAATTTGAAAATTGTACGTAATTGCACGGTAGTGCTTATGGTCGATGCCGTTTCTCGGCTTCAGAGCTACTTTCTAGACTGCATTTTGAGTTAAGCAGTTGGCGCGACTTCAGTTCTAGCCTATAAAGTCAAATCTTGTGTGGTTCCTCCATGGTAACTTAGCTGCCCGAGGTCGCAAAATTAGCAAGTACAAGAAATTTGAAAATTGTACGTAATTTCACATTAGTGCTTATGGTCGATGCCGTTTCTCGGCTTCAGAGCTACTTTCTTGACTGTATTTTGAGTTAAGCAGTTTGCGCGACTTCAGTTCTAGCCTATAAAGTCAAATGTTGTGTGGTTCCTCCATGGTAACATAGCTGCCCGAGGTCGCAAATTTAGCAAGTACAAGAAATTTGAAAATTGTACGTAATTGCACGGTAGTGCTTATGGTCGATGCCGTTTCTCGGCTTCAGAGCTACTTTCTAGACTGCATTTTGAGTTAAGCAGTTGGCGCGACTTCAGTTCTAGCCTATAAAGTCAAATCTTGTGTGGTTCCTCCATGGTAACATAGCTACCCGAGGTCGCAAAATTAGCAAGTACAAAAAATTTGAAAATTGTACGTAATTTCACATTAGTGCTTATGGTCGATGCCGTTTCTCGGCTTCAGAGCTACTTTCTTGACTGTATTTTGAGTTAAGCAGTTTGCGCGACTTCAGTTCTAGCCTATAAAGTCAAATGTTGTGTGGTTCCTCCATGGTAACATAGCTGCCCGAGGTTGCAAAATTAGCAAGTACAAGACATTTGAAAATTGTACGTAATTTCACATTAGTGCTTATGGTCGATCCCGTTTCTCGGCTTCAGAGCTACTTTCTTGACTGTATTTTGAGTTGAGCAGTTGGCGCGACTTCAGTTCTAGCCTATAAAGTCAAATGTTGTGTGGTTCCTCCATGGTAACATAGCTGCCCGAGGTCGCAAAATCAGGAAGTACAAGACATTTGAAAATTGTACGTAATTTCACATTAGTGCTTATGGTCGATCCCGTTTCTCGGCTTCAGAGCTACTTTCTTGACTGTATTTTGAGTTAAGCAGTTGGCGCGACTTCAGTTCTAGCCTTAAAAGTCAAATCTTGTGTGGTTCCTCCATGGTAACATAGCTGCCCGAGGTCGCAAAGTTGGCAAGTACAAGAAATTTGAAAATTGTACGTAATTGCACGGTAGTGCTTATGGTCGATGCCGTTTCTCGGCTTCAGAGCTACTTTCGTGACTGTATTTTGAGTTAAGCGGTTGGCGCGACTTCAGTTCTAGCCTATAAAGTCAAATCTTGTGTGGTTCCTCCATGGTAACATAGCTGCCCGAGGTCGCAAATTTAGCAAGTACAAGAAATTTGAAAATTGTACGTAATTGCACAGTAGTGCTTATGGTCGATCCCGTTTCTCAGCTTCAGAGCTACTTTCTTGACTGTATTTTGAGTTATGCAGTTGACGCGACTTCAGTTCTAGCCTCAAAAGTCAAATCTTGTGTGATTCCTCCATGGTAACATAGCTGCCCGAGGTCGCAAAGTTAGCAAGTACAAGAAATTTGAAAATTGTACGTAATTTCACATTAGTGCTTATGGTCGATCCCGTTTCTCGGCTTCAGAGCTACTTTCGTGACTGTATTTTGAGTTAAGCAGTTGGCGCGACTTCAGTTCTAGCCTTAAAAGTCAAATCTTGTGTGGTTCCTCCATGGTAACATAGCTGCCCGAGGTCGCAAAGTTGGCAAGTAGAAGAAATTTGAAAATTGTGCGTAATTTCACATTAGTGCTTATGGTCGATGACGTTTCTCGGCTTCAGAGCTACTTTCTTGACTGTATTTTGAGTTAAGCAGTTGGCGCGACTTCAGTTCTAGCCTATAAAGTCAAATGTTGTGTGGTTCCTCCATGGTAACATAGCTGCCCGAGGTCGCAAATTTAGCAAGTACAAGAAATTTGAAAATTGTACGTAATTGCACAGTAGTGCTTATGGTCGATCCCGTTTCTCAGCTTCAGAGCTACTTTCTTGACTGTATTTTGAGTTATGCAGTTGACGCGACTTCAGTTCTAGCCTATAAAGTCAAATGTTGTGTGGTTCCTCCATGGTAACATAGCTGCCCGAGGTCGCAAAGTTAGCAAGTACAAGAAATTTGAAAATTGTACGTAATTTCGCGGTAGTGCTTATGGTCGATGCCGTTTCTCGGCTTCAGAGCTACTTTCTTGACTGTATTTTGAGTTAAGCAGTTGGCGCGATTTCAGTTCTTGCCTAAAAAGTCAAATGTTGTGTGGTTCCTCCATGGTAACATAGCTGCCCGAGGTCGCAAATTTAGCAAGTACAAGAAATTTGAAAATTGTACGTAATTGCACAGTAGTGCTTATGGTCGATCCCGTTTCTCAGCTTCAGAGCTACTTTCTTGACTGTATTTTGAGTTATGCAGTTGACGCGACTTCAGTTCTAGCCTATAAAGTCAAATGTTGTGTGGTTCCTCCATGGTAACATAGCTGCCCGAGGTCGCAAAGTTAGCAAGTACAAGAAATTTGAAAATTGTACGTAATTTCGCGGTAGTGCTTATGGTCGATGCCGTTTCTCGGCTTCAGAGCTACTTTCTTGACTGTATTTTGAGTTAAGCAGTTGGCGCGACTTCAGTTCTAGCCTTAAAAGTCAAATCTTGTGTGGTTCCTCCATGGTAACATAGCTGCCCGAGGTCGCAAAGTTAGCAAGTACAAGAAATTTGAAAATTGTACGTAATTTCACGGTAGTGCTTATGGTCGATGCTGTTTCTCGGCTTCAGAGCTACTTTCTTGACTGTATTTTGAGCTAAGCAGTTGCCGCGACTTCAGTTCTAGCCTATAAAGTCAAATGTTGTGTGGTTCCTCCATGGTAACTTAGCTGCCCGAGGTCGCAAAGTTAGCAAGTACAAGAAATTTGAAAATTGTACGTAATTGCACAGTAGTGCTTAGGGTCGATCCCGTTTCTCGGCTTCAGAGCTACTTTTTTGACTGTATTTTGAGCAAAACAGTTGGCGCGACTTCAGTTCTAGCCTATAAAGTCAAATGTTGTGTGGTTCCTCCATGGTAACATAGCTGCCCGAGGTCGCAAAGTGAGCAAGTACAAGAAATTTGAAAATTGTACGTAATTGCACGGTAGTGCTTATGGTCGATGCCGTTTCTCGGCTTCAGAGCTACTTTCTAGACTGCATTTTGAGTTAAGCAGTTGGCGCGACTTCAGTTCTAGCCTATAAAGTCAAATCTTGTGTGGTTCCTCCATGGTAACTTAGCTGCCCGAGGTCGCAAAATTAGCAAGTACAAGAAATTTGAAAATTGTACGTAATTTCACATTAGTGCTTATGGTCGATGCCGTTTCTCGGCTTCAGAGCTACTTTCTTGACTGTATTTTGAGTTAAGCAGTTTGCGCGACTTCAGTTCTAGCCTATAAAGTCAAATGTTGTGTGGTTCCTCCATGGTAACATAGCTGCCCGAGGTCGCAAATTTAGCAAGTACAAGAAATTTGAAAATTGTACGTAATTGCACGGTAGTGCTTATGGTCGATGCCGTTTCTCGGCTTCAGAGCTACTTTCTAGACTGCATTTTGAGTTAAGCAGTTGGCGCGACTTCAGTTCTAGCCTATAAAGTCAAATCTTGTGTGGTTCCTCCATGGTAACATAGCTACCCGAGGTCGCAAAATTAGCAAGTACAAAAAATTTGAAAATTGTACGTAATTTCACATTAGTGCTTATGGTCGATGCCGTTTCTCGGCTTCAGAGCTACTTTCTTGACTGTATTTTGAGTTAAGCAGTTTGCGCGACTTCAGTTCTAGCCTATAAAGTCAAATGTTGTGTGGTTCCTCCATGGTAACATAGCTGCCCGAGGTTGCAAAATTAGCAAGTACAAGACATTTGAAAATTGTACGTAATTTCACATTAGTGCTTATGGTCGATCCCGTTTCTCGGCTTCAGAGCTACTTTCTTGACTGTATTTTGAGTTGAGCAGTTGGCGCGACTTCAGTTCTAGCCTATAAAGTCAAATGTTGTGTGGTTCCTCCATGGTAACATAGCTGCCCGAGGTCGCAAAATCAGGAAGTACAAGACATTTGAAAATTGTACGTAATTTCACATTAGTGCTTATGGTCGATCCCGTTTCTCGGCTTCAGAGCTACTTTCTTGACTGTATTTTGAGTTAAGCAGTTGGCGCGACTTCAGTTCTAGCCTTAAAAGTCAAATCTTGTGTGGTTCCTCCATGGTAACATAGCTGCCCGAGGTCGCAAAGTTGGCAAGTACAAGAAATTTGAAAATTGTACGTAATTGCACGGTAGTGCTTATGGTCGATGCCGTTTCTCGGCTTCAGAGCTACTTTCTTGACTGTATTTTGAGTTAAGCAGTTGGCGCGACTTCAGTTCTAGCCTTAAAAGTCAAATCTTGTGTGGTTCCTCCATGGTAACATAGCTGCCCGAGGTCGCAAAGTTGGCAAGTACAAGAAATTTGAAAATTGTACGTAATTTCACATTAGTGCTTATGGTCGATGCCGTTTCTCGTCTTCAGAGCTACTTTCTTGACTGTATTTTGAGTTAAGCAGTTGGCGCGACTTCAGTTCTAGCCTATAAAGTCAAATGTTGTGTGGTTCCTCCATGGTAACATAGCTGCCCGAGGTCGCAAAATTAGCAAGTACAAGACATTTGAAAATTGTACCTAATTTCACATTAGTGCTTAAGGTCGATCCCGTTTCTCGGCTTCAGAGCTACTTTCTTGACTGTGTTTTGAGTTAAGCAGTTGGCGCGATTTCAGGTCTAGCCTATAAAGTCAAATCTTGTGTGGTTCCTCCATGGTAACATAGCTGCCCGAGGTCGCAAAGTTAGCAAGTACAAGAAATTTGAAAATTGTACGTAATTTCACATTAGTGCTTATGGTCGATGCCGTTTCTCGGCTTCAGAGCTACTTCTTGACTGTATTTTGAGTTAAGCAGTTGGCGCGACTTCAGTTCTAGCCTATAAAGTCAAATGTTGTGTGGTTCCTCCATGGTAACATAGCTGCCCGAGGTCGCAAAGTTAGCAGGTACAAGAAATTTGAAAATTGTACGTAATTTCACGGTAGTGCTTATGGTCGATGACGTTTCTCGGCTTCAGAGCTACTTTCGTGACTGTATTTTGAGTTAAGCGGTTGGCGCGACTTCAGTTCTAGCCTATAAAGTCAAATCTTGTGTGGTTCCTCCATGGTAACATAGCTGCCCGAGGCCGCAAAGTTAGCAAGTACAGAAATTTGAAAATTGTACGTAATTTCACGGTAGTGCTTATGGTCGATGCCGTTTCTCGGCTTCAGAGCTACTTTCTTGACTGTATTTTGAGTTAGGCAGTTGGCGCGACTTCAGTTCTAGCCTATAAAGTCAAATCTTGTGTAGTTCCTCCATGGTAAGATAGCTGCCCGAGGTCGCAAAGTTAGCAAGTACAAGAAATTTGAAAATTGTACGTAATTTCACATTAGTGCTTATGGTCGAAGCCGTTTCTCGGCTTCAGAGCTACTTTCTTGACTGTATTTTGAGTTAAGCAGTTGGCGCGACTTCAATTCTAGCCTATAAAGTCAAATTTTGTGTGGTTCCTCCGTGGTAACATAGCTGCCCGAGGTCGCAAAATTAGCAAGTACAAGAAATTTGAAAATTGTACGTAATTTCACATTAGTGCTTATGGTCGATGCCGTTTCTCGTCTTCAGAGCTACTTTCTTGACTGTATTTTGAGTTAAGCAGTTGGCGCGACTTCAATTCTAGCCTATAAAGTCAAATTTTGTGTGGTTCCTCCGTGGTAACATAGCTGCCCGAGGTCGCAAAATTAGCAAGTACAAGAAATTTGAAAATTGTACGTAATTTCACATTAGTGCTTATGGTCGATGCCGTTTCTCGTCTTCAGAGCTACTTTCTTGACTGTATTTTGAGTTAAGCAGTTGGCGCGACTTCAGTTCTAGCCTATAAAGTCAAATGTTGTGTGGTTCCTCCATGGTAACATAGCTGCCCGAGGTCGCAAAGTTGGCAAGTACAAGAAATTTGAAAATTGTACGTAATTTCACATTAGTGCTTATGGTCGATGCCGTTTCTCGTCTTCAGAGCTACTTTCTTGACTGTATTTTGAGTTAAGCAGTTGGCGCGACTTCAGTTCTAGCCTATAAAGTCAAATGTTGTGTGGTTCCTCCATGGTAACATAGCTGCCCGAGGTCGCAAAATCAGCAAGTACAAGACATTTGAAAATTGTACGTAATTTCACATTAGTGCTTATGGTCGATCCCGTTTCTCGGCTTCAGAGCTACTTTCTTGACTGTATTTTGAGTTAAGCAGTTGGCGCGACTTCAGTTCTAGCCTTAAAAGTCAAATCTTGTGTGGTTCCTCCATGGTAACATAGCTGCCCGAGGTCGCAAAGTTGGCAAGTACAAGAAATTTGAAAATTGTACGTAATTTCACATTAGTGCTTATGGTCGATGCCGTTTCTCGTCTTCAGAGCTACTTTCTTGACTGTATTTTGAGTTAAGCAGTTGGCGCGACTTCAGTTCTAGCCTATAAAGTCAAATGTTGTGTGGTTCCTCCATGGTAACATAGCTGCCCGAGGTCGCAAAATCAGCAAGTACAAGACATTTGAAAATTGTACGTAATTTCACATTAGTGCTTATGGTCGATCCCGTTTCTCGACTTCAGAGCTACTTTCTTGACTGTATTTTGAGTTAAGCAGTTGGCGCGACTTCAGTTCTAGCCTATAAAGTCAAATGTTGTGTGGTCCCTCCATGGTAACATAGCTGCCCGAGGCCGCAAAGTTAGCAAGTACAAGAAATTTGAAAATTGTACGTAATTTCACGGTAGTGCTTATGGTCGAAGCTGTTTCACGGCCTCAGAGCTTCTTTCTTGACTGTATTTTGAGTTAAGCAGTTGGCGCGACTTCAGTTCTAGCCTTAAAAGTCAAATCTTGTGTGGTTCCTCCATGGTAACATAGCTGCCCGAGGTCGCAAAGTTGGCAAGTACAAGAAATTTGAAAATTGTACGTAATTGCACGGTAGTGCTTATGGTCGATGCCGTTTCTCGGCTTCAGAGCTACTTTCTTGACTGTATTTTGAGTTAAGCAGTTGGCGCGACTTCAGTTCTAGCCTATTAAGTCAAATCTTGTGTGATTCCTCCATGGTAACATAGCTGCCCGAGGTCGCAAAGTTAGCAAGAACAAGAAATTTGAAAATTGTACCTAATTTCACATTAGTGCTTATGGTCGATCCCGTTTCTCGGCTTCAGAGCTACTTTCTTGACTGTATTTTGAGTTAAGCAGTTGGCGCGATTTCAGGTCTAGCCTATAAAGTCAAATCTTGTGTGGTTCCTCCATGGTAACATAGCTACCCGAGGTCGCAAAATTAGCAAGTACAAAAAATTTGAAAATTGTACGTAATTTCACATTAGTGCGTATGGTCGATGCCGTTTCTCGGCTTCAGAGCTACTTTCTTGACTGTATTTTGAGTTAAGCAGTTTGCGCGACTTCGGTTCTAGCCTATAAAGTCAAATGTTGTGTGGTTCCTCCATGGTAACATAGCTGCCCGAGGTTGCAAAATTAGCAAGTACAAGACATTTGAAAATTGTACGTAATTTCACATTAGTGCTTATGGTCGATCCCGTTTCTCGGCTTCAGAGCTACTTTCTTGACTGTATTTTGAGTTGAGCAGTTGGCGCGACTTCAGTTCTAGCCTATAAAGTCAAATGTTGTGTGGTTCCTCCATGGTAACATAGCTGCCCGAGGTCGCAAAATCAGGAAGTACAAGACATTTGAAAATTGTACGTAATTTCACATTAGTGCTTATGGTCGATCCCGTTTCTCGGCTTCAGAGCTACTTTCTTGACTGTATTTTGAGTTAAGCAGTTGGCGCGACTTCAGTTCTAGCCTTAAAAGTCAAATCTTGTGTGGTTCCTCCATGGTAACATAGCTGCCCGAGGTCGCAAAGTTGGCAAGTACAAGAAATTTGAAAATTGTACGTAATTGCACGGTAGTGCTTATGGTCGATGCCGTTTCTCGGCTTCAGAGCTACTTTCTTGACTGTATTTTGAGTTAAGCAGTTGGCGCGACTTCAGTTCTAGCCTTAAAAGTCAAATCTTGTGTGGTTCCTCCATGGTAACATAGCTGCCCGAGGTCGCAAAGTTGGCAAGTACAAGAAATTTGAAAATTGTACGTAATTTCACATTAGTGCTTATGGTCGATGCCGTTTCTCGTCTTCAGAGCTACTTTCTTGACTGTATTTTGAGTTAAGCAGTTGGCGCGACTTCAGTTCTAGCCTATAAAGTCAAATGTTGTGTGGTTCCTCCATGGTAACATAGCTGCCCGAGGTCGCAAAATTAGCAAGTACAAGACATTTGAAAATTGTACCTAATTTCACATTAGTGCTTATGGTCGATCCCGTTTCTCGGCTTCAGAGCTACTTTCTTGACTGTATTTTGAGTTAAGCAGTTGGCGCGACTTCAGTTCTAGCCTTAAAAGTCAAATCTTGTGTGGTTCCTCCATGGTAACATAGCTGCCCGAGGTCGCAAAGTTGGCAAGTACAAGAAATTTGAAAATTGTACGTAATTGCACGGTAGTGCTTATGGTCGATGCCGTTTCTCGGCTTCAGAGCTACTTTCTTGACTATATTTTGAGTTAAGCAGTTGGCGCGACTTCAGTTCTAGCCTATTAAGTCAAATCTTGTGTGATTCCTCCATGGTAACATAGCTGCCCGAGGTCGCAAAGTTAGCAAGAACAAGAAATTTGAAAATTGTACGTAATTGCACGGTAGTGCTTATGGTCGATGCCGTTTCTCGGCTTCGGAGCTACTTTCTTGACTGTATTTTGAGTTAAGCAGTTGGCGCGACTTCAATTCTAGCCTATAAAGTCAAATTTTGTGTGGTTCCTCCGTGGTAACATAGCTGCCCGAGGTCGCAAAATTAGCAAGTACAAGAAATTTGAAAATTGTACGTAATTTCACATTAGTGCTTATGGTCGATGCCGTTTCTCGTCTTCAGAGCTACTTTCTTGACTGTATTTTGAGTTAAGCAGTTGGCGCGACTTCAGTTCTAGCCTATAAAGTCAAATGTTGTGTGGTTCCTCCATGGTAACATAGCTGCCCGAGGTCGCAAAGTTGGCAAGTACAAGAAATTTGAAAATTGTACGTAATTTCACATTAGTGCTTATGGTCGATGCCGTTTCTCGTCTTCAGAGCTACTTTCTTGACTGTATTTTGAGTTAAGCAGTTGGCGCGACTTCAGTTCTAGCCTATAAAGTCAAATGTTGTGTGGTTCCTCCATGGTAACATAGCTGCCCGAGGTCGCAAAATCAGCAAGTACAAGACATTTGAAAATTGTACGTAATTTCACATTAGTGCTTATGGTCGATCCCGTTTCTCGGCTTCAGAGCTACTTTCTTGACTGTATTTTGAGTTAAGCAGTTGGCGCGACTTCAGTTCTAGCCTTAAAAGTCAAATCTTGTGTGGTTCCTCCATGGTAACATAGCTGCCCGAGGTCGCAAAGTTGGCAAGTACAAGAAATTTGAAAATTGTACGTAATTTCACATTAGTGCTTATGGTCGATGCCGTTTCTCGTCTTCAGAGCTACTTTCTTGACTGTATTTTGAGTTAAGCAGTTGGCGCGACTTCAGTTCTAGCCTATAAAGTCAAATGTTGTGTGGTTCCTCCATGGTAACATAGCTGCCCGAGGTCGCAAAATCAGCAAGTACAAGACATTTGAAAATTGTACGTAATTTCACATTAGTGCTTATGGTCGATCCCGTTTCTCGACTTCAGAGCTACTTTCTTGACTGTATTTTGAGTTAAGCAGTTGGCGCGACTTCAGTTCTAGCCTATAAAGTCAAATGTTGTGTGGTCCCTCCATGGTAACATAGCTGCCCGAGGCCGCAAAGTTAGCAAGTACAAGAAATTTGAAAATTGTACGTAATTTCACGGTAGTGCTTATGGTCGAAGCTGTTTCACGGCCTCAGAGCTTCTTTCTTGACTGTATTTTGAGTTAAGCAGTTGGCGCGACTTCAGTTCTAGCCTTAAAAGTCAAATCTTGTGTGGTTCCTCCATGGTAACATAGCTGCCCGAGGTCGCAAAGTTGGCAAGTACAAGAAATTTGAAAATTGTACGTAATTGCACGGTAGTGCTTATGGTCGATGCCGTTTCTCGGCTTCAGAGCTACTTTCTTGACTGTATTTTGAGTTAAGCAGTTGGCGCGACTTCAGTTCTAGCCTATTAAGTCAAATCTTGTGTGATTCCTCCATGGTAACATAGCTGCCCGAGGTCGCAAAGTTAGCAAGAACAAGAAATTTGAAAATTGTACCTAATTTCACATTAGTGCTTATGGTCGATCCCGTTTCTCGGCTTCAGAGCTACTTTCTTGACTGTATTTTGAGTTAAGCAGTTGGCGCGATTTCAGGTCTAGCCTATAAAGTCAAATCTTGTGTGGTTCCTCCATGGTAACATAGCTGCCCGAGGTCGCAAAGTTAGCAAGTACAAGAAATTTGAAAATTGTACGTAATTTCACATTAGTGCTTATGGTCGATGCCGTTTCTCGGCTTCAGAGCTACTTCTTGACTGTATTTTGAGTTAAGCAGTTGGCGCGACTTCAGTTCTAGCCTATAAAGTCAAATGTTGTGTGGTTCCTCCATGGTAACATAGCTGCCCGAGGTCGCAAAGTTAGCAAGTACAAGAAATTTGAAAATTGTACGTAATTTCACGGTAGTGCTTATGGTCGATGACGTTTCTCGGCTTCAGAGCTACTTTCGTGACTGTATTTTGAGTTAAGCGGTTGGCGCGACTTCAGTTCTAGCCTATAAAGTCAAATCTTGTGTGGTTCCTCCATGGTAACATAGCTGCCCGAGGCCGCAAAGTTAGCAAGTACAGAAATTTGAAAATTGTACGTAATTTCACGGTAGTGCTTATGGTCGATGCCGTTTCTCGGCTTCAGAGCTACTTTCTTGACTGTATTTTGAGTTAGGCAGTTGGCGCGACTTCAGTTCTAGCCTATAAAGTCAAATCTTGTGTAGTTCCTCCATGGTAAGATAGCTGCCCGAGGTCGCAAAGTTAGCAAGTACAAGAAATTTGAAAATTGTACGTAATTTCACATTAGTGCTTATGGTCGAAGCCGTTTCTCGGCTTCAGAGCTACTTTCTTGACTGTATTTTGAGTTAAGCAGTTGGCGCGACTTCAGTTCTAGCCTATAAAGTCAAATGTTGTGTGGTTCCTCCATGGTAACATAGCTGCCCGAGGTCGCAAAGTGAGCAAGTACAAGAAATTTGAAAATTGTACGTAATTTCATAGTAGTGCTTATGGTCGATGCCGTTTCTCGGCTTCAGAGCTACTTTCTTGACTGTATTTTGAGTTAAACTGTTGGCGCGACTTCAGTTCTAGCCTATAAAGTCAAATTTTGTGTGGTTCCTCCATGGTAACATAGCTGCCCGAGGTCGCAAAGTTAGCAAGTACAAGAAATTTGAAAATTGTACGTAATTTCACATTAGTGCTTATGGTCGATCCCGTTTCTCGGCTTCAGAGCTACTTTCGTGACTGTATTTTGAGTTAAGCGGTTGGCGCGACTTCAGTTCTAGCCTATAAAGTCAAATCTTGTGTGGTTCCTCCATGGTAACATAGCTGCCCGAGGTCGCAAATTTAGCAAGTACAAGAAATTTGAAAATTGTACGTAATTGCACAGTAGTGCTTATGGTCGATCCCGTTTCTCAGCTTCAGAGCTACTTTCTTGACTGTATTTTGAGTTATGTAGTTGACGCGACTTCAGTTCTAGCCTCAAAAGTCAAATCTTGTGTGATTCCTCCATGGTAACATAGCTGCCCGAGGTCGCAAAGTTAGCAAGTACAAGAAATTTGAAAATTGTACGTAATTTCACATTAGTGCTTATGGTCGATCCCGTTTCTCGGCTTCAGAGCTACTTTCGTGACTGTATTTTGAGTTAAGCAGTTGGCGCGACTTCAGTTCTAGCCTTAAAAGTCAAATCTTGTGTGGTTCCTCCATGGTAACATAGCTGCCCGAGGTCGCAAAGTTGGCAAGTAGAAGAAATTTGAAAATTGTGCGTAATTTCACATTAGTGCTTATGGTCGATGACGTTTCTCGGCTTCAGAGCTACTTTCTTGACTGTATTTTGAGTTAAGCAGTTGGCGCGACTTCAGTTCTAGCCTATAAAGTCAAATGTTGTGTGGTTCCTCCATGGTAACATAGCTGCCCGAGGTCGCAAATTTAGCAAGTACAAGAAATTTGAAAATTGTACGTAATTGCACAGTAGTGCTTATGGTCGATCCCGTTTCTCAGCTTCAGAGCTACTTTCTTGACTGTATTTTGAGTTATGCAGTTGACGCGACTTCAGTTCTAGCCTATAAAGTCAAATGTTGTGTGGTTCCTCCATGGTAACATAGCTGCCCGAGGTCGCAAAGTTAGCAAGTACAAGAAATTTGAAAATTGTACGTAATTTCGCGGTAGTGCTTATGGTCGATGCCGTTTCTCGGCTTCAGAGCTACTTTCTTGACTGTATTTTGAGTTAAGCAGTTGGCGCGATTTCAGTTCTTGCCTAAAAAGTCAAATGTTGTGTGGTTCCTCCATGGTAACATAGCTGCCCGAGGTCGCAAAGTTAGCAAGTACAAGAAATTTGAAAATTGTACGTAATTTCACGGTAGTGCTTATGGTCGATGCTGTTTCTCGGCTTCAGAGCTACTTTCTTGACTGTATTTTGAGCTAAGCAGTTGCCGCGACTTCAGTTCTAGCCTATAAAGTCAAATGTTGTGTGGTTCCTCCATGGTAACTTAGCTGCCCGAGGTCGCAAAGTTAGCAAGTACAAGAAATTTGAAAATTGTACGTAATTGCACAGTAGTGCTTAGGGTCGATCCCGTTTCTCGGCTTCAGAGCTACTTTTTTGACTGTATTTTGAGCAAAACAGTTGGCGCGACTTCAGTTCTAGCCTATAAAGTCAAATGTTGTGTGGTTCCTCCATGGTAACATAGCTGCCCGAGGTCGCAAAGTGAGCAAGTACAAGAAATTTGAAAATTGTACGTAATTGCACGGTAGTGCTTATGGTCGATGCCGTTTCTCGGCTTCAGAGCTACTTTCTAGACTGCATTTTGAGTTAAGCAGTTGGCGCGACTTCAGTTCTAGCCTATAAAGTCAAATCTTGTGTGGTTCCTCCATGGTAACTTAGCTGCCCGAGGTCGCAAAATTAGCAAGTACAAGAAATTTGAAAATTGTACGTAATTTCACACTAGTGCTTATGGTCGATGCCGTTTCTCGGCTTCAGAGCTACTTTCTTGACTGTATTTTGAGTTAAGCAGTTTGCGCGACTTCAGTTCTAGCCTATAAAGTCAAATGTTGTGTGGTTCCTCCATGGTAACATAGCTGCCCGAGGTCGCAAATTTAGCAAGTACAAGAAATTTGAAAATTGTACGTAATTGCACGGTAGTGCTTATGGTCGATGCCGTTTCTCGGCTTCAGAGCTACTTTCTTGACTGTATTTTGAGTTAAGCAGTTTGCGCGACTTCAGTTCTAGCCTATAAAGTCAAATGTTGTGTGGTTCCTCCATGGTAACATAGCTGCCCGAGGTTGCAAAATTAGCAAGTACAAGACATTTGAAAATTGTACGTAATTTCACATTAGTGCTTATGGTCGATCCCGTTTCTCGGCTTCAGAGCTACTTTCTTGACTGTATTTTGAGTTGAGCAGTTGGCGCGACTTCAGTTCTAGCCTATAAAGTCAAATTTTGTGTGGTTCCTCCATGGTAACATAGCTGCCCGAGGTCGCAAAATTAGCAAGTACAAGAAATTTGAAAATTGTACGTAATTTCACATTAGTGCTTATGGTCGATGCCGTTTCTCGTCTTCAGAGCTACTTTCTTGACTGTATTTTGAGTTAAGCAGTTGGCGCGACTTCAGTTCTAGCCTATAAAGTCAAATGTTGTGTGGTTCCTCCATGGTAAATTAGCTGCCCGAGGTCGCAAAATTCGCAAGTACAAGACATTTGAAAATTGTACCTAATTTCACATTAGTGCTTATGGTCGATCCCGTTTCTCGGCTTCAGAGCTACTTTCTTGACTGTATTTTGAGTTAAGCAGTTGGCGCGACTTCAGTTCTAGCCTATAAAGTCAAATGTTGTGTGGTTCCTCCATGGTAACATAGCTGCCCGAGGTCGCAAAATTAGCAAGTACAAGACATTTGAAAATTGTACGTAATTTCACATTAGTGCTTATGGTCGATCCCGTTTCTCGGCTTCAGAGCTGCTTTCTTGACTGTATTTTGAGTTAAGCAGTTGGCGCGACTTCAGTTCTAGCCTATAAAGTCAAATGTTGTGTGGTCCCTCCATGGTAACATAGCTGCCCGAGGCCGCAAAATTAGCAAGTACAAGAAATTTGAAAATTGTACGTAATTTCACGGTACTGCTTATGGTCGAAGCTGTTTCACGGCTTCAGAGCTTCTTTCTTGACTGTATTTTGAGTTAAGCAGTTGGCGCGACTTCAGTTCTAGCCTTAAAAGTCAAATCTTGTGTGGTTCCTCCATGGTAACATAGCTGCCCGAGGTCGCAAAGTTGGCAAGTACAAGAAATTTGAAAATTGTACGTAATTTCACGGTAGTGCTTATGGTCGATGCCGTTTCTCGGCTTCAGAGCTACTTTCTTGACTTTAT
Organism: Merodon equestris; assembly: GCA_958301585.1. NCBI lineage: Eukaryota > Metazoa > Arthropoda > Insecta > Diptera > Syrphidae > Merodon > Merodon equestris. The sequence continues at coordinate 72,871,437 of OY284414.1, read as the reverse complement.
TTTGAGTTAAGCAGTTGGCGCGACTTCAGTTCTAGCCTGTAAAGTCAAATCTTGTGTGGTTCCTCCATGGTAACATAGCTGCCCGAGGTCGCAAAGTTAGCAAGTACAAGAAATTTGAAAATTGTACGTAATTGCACGGTAGTGCTTATGGTCGATGCCGTTTCTCGGGTTCAGAGCTACTTTCTAGACTGTATTTTGAGTTAAGCAGTTGGCGCGACTTCAGTTCTAGCCTATAAAGTCAAATCTTGTGTGGTTCCTCCATGGTAACATAGCTGCCCGAGGTCGCAAAATTAGCAAGTACAAGAAGTTTGAAAATTGTACGTAATTTCACATTAGTGCTTATGGTCGATGCCGTTTCTCGGCTTCAGAGCTACTTTCTTGACTGTATTTTGAGTTAGGCAGTTGGCGCGACTTCAGTTCTAGCCTATAAAGTCAAATGTTGTGTGGTTCCTCCATGGTAACATAGCTGCCCGAGGTCGCAAAATTAGCAAGTACAAGAAATTTGAAAATTGTACGTAATTGCACGGTAGTGCTTATGGTCGATGCCGTTTCTCGGCTTCAGAGCTACTTTCTTGACTGTATTTTGAGTTAAGCAGTTGGCGCGACTACAGTTCTAGCCTATAAAGTCAAATGTTGTGTGGTTCATCCATGGTAACATAGCTGCCCGAGGTCGCAAAGTTAGCAAGTACAAGAAATTTGAAAATTGTACGTAATTGCACGGTAGTGCTTATGGTCGATGCCGTTTCTCGGGTTCAGAGCTACTTTCTAGACTGTATTTTGAGTTAAGCAGTTGGCGCGACTTCAGTTCTAGCCTATAAAGTCAAATCTTGTGTGGTTCCTCCATGGTAACATAGCTGCCCGAGGTCGCAAAGTTAGCAAGTACAAGAAATTTGAAAATTGTACGTAATTTCACGGAAGTGCTTATGGTCGATCCCGTTTCTCGGCTTCAGAGCTACTTTTTTGACTGTATTTTGAGTTAAGCGGTTGGCGCGACTTCAGTTCTAGCCTATAAAGTCAAATCTTGTGTGATTCCTCCATGGTAACATAGCTGCCCGAGGTCGCAAAGTTAGCAAGTACAAGAAATTTGAAAATTGTACGTAATTGCACGGTAGTGCTTATGGTCGATGCCGTTTCTCGGCTTCAGAGCTACTTTCTTGACTGTATTTTGAGTTAAGCAGTTGGCGCGAGTTCAGTTCTAGCCTATAAAGTCAAATGTTGTGTGGTTCCTCCATGGTAACATAGCTGCCCGAGGTCGCAAAATTAGCAAGTACAAGACATTTGAAAATTGTACGTAATTTCACATTAGTGCTTATGGTCGATGCCGTTTCTCGTCTTCAGAGCTACTTTCTTGACTGTATTTTGAGTTAAGCAGTTGGCGCGAGTTCAGTTCTAGCCTTAAAAGTCAAATCTTGTGTGGTTCCTCCATGGTAACATAGCTGCCCGAGGTCGCAAAATGAGCAAGTACAAGAAATTTGAAAATTGTACGTAATTTCACATTAGTGCTTATGGTCGATGCCGTTTCTCGGCTTCAGAGCTACTTTCTTGACTGTATTTTGAGTTAAGCAGTTTGCGCGACTTCAGTTCTAGCCTATAAAGTCAAATGTTGTGTCGTTCCTCCATGGTAACATAGCTGCCCGAGGTTGCAAAATTAGCAAGTACAAGACATTTGAAAATTGTACGTAATTTCACATTAGTGCTTATGGTCGATCCCGTTTCTCGGCTTCAGAGCTACTTTCTTGACTGTATTTTGAGTTAAGCAGTTGGCGCGACTTCAGTTCTAGCCTATAAAGTCAAATGTTGTGTGGTTCCTCCATGGTAACATAGCTGCCCGAGGTCGCAAAATCAGCAAGTACAAGACATTTGAAAATTGTACGTAATTTCACATTAGTGCTTATGGTCGATCCCGTTTCTCGGCTTCAGAGCTACTTTCTTGACTGTATTTTGAGTTAAGCGGTTGGCGCGGCTTCAGTTCTAGCCTATAAAGTCAAATGTTGTGTGGTCCCTCCATGGTAACATAGCTGCCCGAGGCCGCAAAGTTAGCAAGTACAAGAAATTTGAAAATTGTACGTAATTTCACGGTAGTGCTTATGGTCGAAGCTGTTTCACGGCCTCAGAGCTTCTTTCTTGACTGTATTTTGAGTTAAGCAGTTGGCGCGACTTCAGTTCTAGCCTTAAAAGTCAAATCTTGTGTGGTTCCTCCATGGTAACATAGCTGCCCGAGGTCGCAAAGTTGGCAAGTACAAGAAATTTGAAAATTGTACGTAATTGCACGGTAGTGCTTATGGTCGATGCCGTTTCTCGGCTTCAGAGCTACTTTCTTGACTGTATTTTGAGTTAAGCAGTTGGCGCGACTTCAGTTCTAGCCTATTAAGTCAAATCTTGTGTGATTCCTCCATGGTAACATAGCTGCCCGAGGTCGCAAAGTTAGCAAGAACAAGAAATTTGAAAATTGTACGTAATTGCACGGTAGTGCTTATGGTCGATGCCGCTTCTCGGCTTCAGAGCTACTTTCTTGACTGTATTTTGAGTTAAGCAGTTGGCGCGACTTCAGTTCTAGCCTATAAAGTCAAATTTTGTGTGGTTCCTCCATGGTAACATAGCTGCCCGAGGTCGCAAAATTAGCAAGTACAAGAAATTTGAAAATTGTACGTAATTTCACATTAGTGCTTATGGTCGATGCCGTTTCTCGTCTTCAGAGCTACTTTCTTGACTGTATTTTGAGTTAAGCAGTTGGCGCGACTTCAGTTCTAGCCTATAAAGTCAAATGTTGTGTGGTTCGTCCATGGTAACATAGCTGCCCGAGGTCGCAAATTTAGCAAGTTCAAGAAATTTGAAAATTGTACGTAATTTCACGGTAGTGCTTATGGTCGAAGCCGTTTCTCGGCTTCAGAGCTACTTTCTTGACTTTATTTTGAGTTAAGCAGTTGGCGCGACTTCAGTTCTAGCCTATAAAGTCAAATGTTGTGTGGTCCCTCCATGGTAACATAGCTGCCCGAGGCCGCAAAGTTAGCAAGTACAAGAAATTTGAAAATTGTACGTAAATTCACATTAGTGCTTATGGTCGATTACGTTTCTCGGCTTCAGAGCTACTTTTTTGACTGTATTTTGAGTTAAGCAGTTGGCGCGACTTCAGCTCTAGCCTTAAAAGTCAAATGTTGTGTGGTTCCTCCATGGTAACATAGCTGCCCGAGGTCGCAAAGTTAGCAAGTACAAGAAATTTGAAAATTGTACGTAATTTCACGATAGTGCTTATGATCGAAGCCGTTTCTCGGCTTCAGAGCTACTTTCTTGACTGTATTTTGAGTTAAGCAGTTGGCACGACTTCAGTTCTAGCCTTGAAAGTCAAATCTTGTGTGGTTCCTCCATGGTAACATGGCTGCCCGAGGGCGCAAAGTTAGCAAGTACAAGAAAATTGAAAATTGTACGTAATTTCATGGTAGTGGTTATGGTCGAAGCCGTTTCTCGGCTTCAGAGCTACTTTCTTGACTGTATTTTGACTTAAGCAGTTGGCGCGACTTCAGTTCTAGCCTATAAAGTCAAATGTTGTGTGGTTCCTCCATGGTAACATAGCTGCCCGAGGTCGCAAAATCAGCAAGTACAAGACATTTGAAAATTGTACGTAATTTCACATTAGTGCTTATGGTCGATCCCGTTTCTCGGCTTCAGAGCTACTTTCTTGACTGTATTTTGAGTTAAGCGGTTGGCGCGGCTTCAGTTCTAGCCTATAAAGTCAAATGTTGTGTGGTCCCTCCATGGTAACATAGCTGCCCGAGGCCGCAAAGTTAGCAAGTACAAGAAATTTGAAAATTGTACGTAATTTCACGGTAGTGCTTATGGTCGAAGTTGTTTCACGGCCTCAGAGCTTCTTTCTTGACTGTATTTTGAGTTAAGCAGTTGGCGCGACTTCAGTTCTAGCCTTAAAAGTCAAATCTTGTGTGGTTCCTCCATGGTAACATAGCTGCCCGAGGTCGCAAAGTTGGCAAGTACAAGAAATTTGAAAATCGTACGTAATTGCACGGTAGTGCTTATGGTCGATGCCGTTTCTCGGCTTCAGAGCTACTTTCTTGACTGTATTTTGAGTTAAGCAGTTGGCGCGACTTCAGTTCTAGCCTATTAAGTCAAATCTTGTGTGATTCCTCCATGGTAACATAGCTGCCCGAGGTCGCAAAGTTAGCAAGAACAAGAAATTTGAAAATTGTACGTAATTGCACGGTAGTGCTTATGGTCGATGCCGTTTCTCGGCTTCAGAGCCACTTTCTTGACTGTATTTTGAGTTAAGCAGTTGGCGCGACTTCAGTTCTAGCCTATAAAGTCAAATTTTGTGTGGTTCCTCCATGGTAACATAGCTGCCCGAGGTCGCAAAATTAGCAAGTACAAGAAATTTGAAAATTGTACGTAATTTCACATTAGTGCTTATGGTCGATGCCGTTTCTCGTCTTCAGAGCTACTTTCTTGACTGTATTTTGAGTTAAGCAGTTGGCGCGACTTCAGTTCTAGCCTATAAAGTCAAATGTTGTGTGGTTCCTCCATGGTAACATAGCTGCCCGGGGTCGCAAAATTCGCAAGTACAAGACATTTGAAAATTGTACCTAATTTCACATTAGTGCTTATGGTCGATCCCGTTTCTCGGCTTCAGAGCTACTTTCTTGACTGTATTTTGAGTTAAGCGGTTGGCGCGACTTCAGTTCTAGCCTATAAAGTCAAATGTTGTGTGGTTCCTCCATGGTAACATAGCTGCCCGAGGTCGCAAAATTAGCAAGTACAAGACATTTGAAAATTGTACGTAATTTCACATTAGTGCTTATGGTCGATCCCGTTTCTCGGCTTCAGAGCTGCTTTCTTGACTGTATTTTGAGTTCAGCAGTTGGCGCGACTTCAGTTCTAGCCTATAAAGTCAAATGTTGTGTGGTCCCTCCATGGTAACATAGCTGCCCGAGGCCGCAAAGTTAGCAAGTACAAGAAATTTGAAAATTGTACGTAATTTCACGGTACTGCTTATGGTCGAAGCTGTTTCACGGCTTCAGAGCTTCTTTCTTGACTGTATTTTGAGTTAAGCAGTTGGCGCGACTTCAGTTCTAGCCTTAAAAGTCAAATCTTGTGTGGTTCCTCCATGGTAACATAGCTGCCCGAGGTCGCAAAGTTGGCAAGTACAAGAAATTTGAAAATTGTACGTAATTGCACGGTAGTGCTTATGGTCGATGCCGTTTCTCGGCTTCAGAGCTACTTTCTTGACTTTATTTTGAGTTAAGCAGTTGGCGCGACTTCAGTTCTAGCCTATAAAGTCAAATCTTGTGTGGTTCCTCCATGGTAACATAGCTGCCCGAGGTCGCAAAGTTAGCAAGTACAAGAAATTTGAAAATTGTACGTAATTGCACGGTAGTGCTTATGGTCGATGCCGTTTCTCGGGTTCAGAGCTACTTTCTAGACTGTATTTTGAGTTAAGCAGTTGGCGCGACTTCAGTTCTAGCCTATAAAGTCAAATCTTGTGTGGTTCCTCCATGGTAACATAGCTGCCCGCGGTCGCAAAATTAGCAAGTACAAGAAGTTTGAAAATTGTACGTAATTTCACATTAGTGCTTATGGTCGATGCCGTTTCTCGGCTTCAGAGCTACTTTCTTGACTGTATTTTGAGTTAGGCAGTTGGCGCGACTTCAGTTCTAGCCTATAAAGTCAAATGTTGTGTGGTTCCTCCATGGTAACATAGCTGCCCGAGGTCGCAAAATTAGCAAGTACAAGAAATTTGAAAATTGTACGTAATTGCACGGTAGTGCTTATGGTCGATGCCGTTTCTCGGCTTCAGAGCTACTTTCTTGACTGTATTTTGAGTTAAGCAGTTGGCGCGACTACAGTTCTAGCCTATAAAGTCAAATGTTGTGTGGTTCATCCATGGTAACATAGCTGCCCGAGGTCGCAAAGTTAGCAAGTACAAGAAATTTGAAAATTGTACGTAATTGCACGGTAGTGCTTACGGTCGATGCCGTTTCTCGGGTTCAGAGCTACTTTCTAGACTGTATTTTGAGTTAAGCAGTTGGCGCGACTTCAGTTCTAGCCTATAAAGTCAAATCTTGTGTGGTTCCTCCATGGTAACATAGCTGCCCGAGGTCGCAAAGTTAGCAAGTACAAGAAATTTGAAAATTGTACGTAATTTCACGGTAGTGCTTATGGTCGATCCCGTTTCTCGGCTTCAGAGCTACTTTTTTGACTGTATTTTGAGTTAAGCGGTTGGCGCGACTTCAGTTCTAGCCTATAAAGTCAAATCTTGTGTGATTCCTCCATGGTAACATAGCTGCCCGAGGTCGCAAAGTTAGCAAGTACAAGAAATTTGAAAATTGTACGTAATTGCACGGTAGTGCTTATGGTCGATGCCGTTTCTCGGCTTCAGAGCTACTTTCTTGACTGTATTTTGAGTTAAGCAAATGGCGCGAGTTCAGTTCTAGCCTATAAAGTCAAATGTTGTGTGGTTCCTCCATGGTAACATAGCTGCCCGAGGTCGCAAAATTAGCAAGTACAAGACATTTGAAAATTGTACGTAATTTCACATTAGTGCTTATGGTCGATGCCGTTTCTCGTCTTCAGAGCTACTTTCTTGACTGTATTTTGAGTTAAGCAGTTGGCGCGACTTCAGTTCTAGCCTTAAAAGTCAAATCTTGTGTGGTTCCTCCATGGTAACATAGCTGCCCGAGGTCGCAAAATGAGCAAGTACAAGACATTTGAAAATTGTACCTAATTTCACATTAGTGCTTATGGTCGATCCCGTTTCTCGGCTTCAGAGCTACTTTCTTGACTGTATTTTGAGTTAAGCAGTTGGCGCGACTTCAGTTCTAGCCTATAAAGTCAAATGTTGTGTGGTTCCTCCATGGTAACATAGCTGCCCGAGGTCGCAAAGTGAGCAAGTACAAGAAATTTGAAAATTGTACGTAATTTCACATTAGTGCTTATGGTCGATCCCGTTTCTCGGCTTCAGAGCTACTTTCTTGACTGTATTTTGAGTTAAGCAGTTGGCGCGACTTCAGTTCTAGCCTATAAAGTCAAATGTTGTGTGGTCCCTCCATGGTAACATAGCTGCCCGAGGCCGCAAAGTTAGCAAGTACAAGAAATTTGAAAATTGTACGTAATTTCACGGTAGTGCTTATGGTCGAAGCTGTTTCACGGCTTCAGAGCTTCTTTCTTGACTGTATTTTGAGTTAAGCAGTTGGCGCGACTTCAATTCTAGCCTATAAAGTCAAATCTTGTGTGGTTCCTCCATGGTAACATAGCTGCCCGAGGTCGCAAAATTAGCAAGTACAAGACATTTGAAAATTGTACGTAATTTCACATTAGTGCTTATGGTCGATCCTCCATGGTAACATAGCTGCCCGAGGTCGCAAAATTAGCAAGTACAAGACATTTGAAAATTGTACGTAATTTCACATTAGTGCTTATGGTCGATCCCGTTTCTCGGCTTCAGAGCTACTTTCTTGACTGTATTTTGAGTTAAGCAGTTGGCGCGACTTCAGTTCTAGCCTATAAAGTCAAATGTTTCGTGGTCCCTCCATGGTAACATAGCTGCCCGAGGCCGCAAAGTTAGCAAGTACAAGAAATTTGAAAATTGTACGTAATTTCACGGTAGTGCTTATGGTCGAAGCTGTTTCACGGCTTCAGAGCTTCTTTCTTGACTGTATTTTGAGTTAAGCAGTTGGCGCGACTTCAGTTCTAGCCTTAAAAGTCAAATCTTGTGTGGTTCCTCCACGGTAACATAGCTGCCCGAGGTCGCAAAGTTAGCAAGTACAAGAAATTTGAAAATTGTACGTAATTGCACGGTAGTGCTTATGGTCGATGCCGTTTCTCGGGTTCAGAGCTACTTTCTAGACTGTATTTTGAGTTAAGCAGTTGGCGCGACTTCAGTTCTAGCCTATAAATTCAAATCTTGTGTGGTTCCTCCATGGTAACATAGCTGCCCGATGTCGCAAAGTTAGCAAGTACAAGAAATTTGAAAATCGTACGTAATTGCACGGTAGTGCTTATGGTCGATGCCGTTTCTCGGCTTCAGAGCTACTTTCTTGACTTTATTTTGAGTTAAGCAGTTGGCGCGACTTCAGTTCTAGCCTATAAAGTCAAATGTTGTGTGGTTCGTCCATGGTAACATAGCTGCCCGAGGTCGCAAATTTAGCAAGTTCAAGAAATTTGAAAATTGTACGTAATTTCACGGTAATGCTTATGGTCGAAGCCGTTTCTCGGCTTCAGAGCTACTTTCTTGACTTTATTTTGAGTTAAGCAGTTGGCGCGACTTCAGTTCTAGCCTATAGAGTCAAATGTTGTGTGGTCCCTCCATGGTAACATAGCTGCCCGAGGCCGCAAAGTTAGCAAGTACAAGAAATTTGAAAATTGTACGTAAATTCACATTAGTGCTTATGGTCGATTACGTTTCTCGGCTTCAGAGCTACTTTTTTGACTGTATTTTGAGTTAAGCAGTTGGCGCGACTTCAGCTCTAGCCTTAAAAGTCAAATCTTGTGTGGTTCCTCCATGGTAACATAGCTGCCCGAGGTCGCAAAGTTAGCAAGTACAAGAAATTTGAAAATTGTACGTAATTTCACGATAGTGCTTATGATCGAAGCCGTTTCTCGGCTTCAGAGCTACTTTCTTGACTGTATTTTGAGTTAAGCAGTTGGCACGACTTCAGTTCTAGCCTTGAAAGTCAAATCTTGTGTGGTTCCTCTATGGTAACATGGCTGCCCGAGGGCGCAAAGTTAGCAAGTACAAGAAAATTGAAAATTGTACGTAATTTCATGGTAGTGGTTATGGTCGAAGCCGTTTCTCGGCTTCAGAGCTACTTTCTTGACTGTATTTTGAGTTAAGCAGTTGGCGCGACTTCAGTTCTAGCCTTAAAAGTCAAATCTTGTGTGGTTCCTCCCTGGTAACATAGCTGCCCGAGGTCGCAAAGTGAGCAAGTACAAGAAATTTGAAAATTGTACGTAATTTCACAGTAGTGCTTATGGTCGATGCCGTTTCTCGGCTTCAGAGCTACTTTCTTGACTGTATTTTGAGTTAAACTGTTGGCGCGACTTCAGTTCTAGCCTTAAAAGTCAAATCTTGTGTGGTTCCTCCATGGTAACATAGCTGCCCGAGGTCGCAAAGTTGGCAAGTACAAGAAATTTGAAAATTGTACGTAATTTCACATTAGTGCTTAGGGTCGATTACGTTTCTCGGCTTCAGAACTACTTTCTTGAATTTATTTTGAGTTAAGCAGTTGGCGCGACTTCAGTTCTAGCCTATAAAGTCAAATCTTGTGTGGTTCCTCCATGGTAACATAGCTGCTCGAGGTCGCAAAGTTAGCAAGTACAAGAAATTTGAAAATTGTACGTAAATTCACATTAGTGCTTATGGTCGATTACGTTTCTCGGCTTCAGAGCTACTTTTTTGACTGTATTTTGAGTTAAGCAGTTGGCGCGACTTCAGCTCTAGCCTTAAAAGTCAAATCTTGTGTGGTTCCTCCATGGTAACATAGCTGCCCGAGGTCGCAAAGTTAGCAAGTACAAGAAATTTGAAAATTGTACGTAATTTCACGGTAGTGCTTATGATCGAAGCCGTTTCTCGGCTTCAGAGCTACTTTCTTGACTTAATTTGGAGTTAAGCAGTTGGCACGACTTCAGTTCTAGCCTTGAAAGTCAAATCTTGTAAGGTTCCTCCATGGTAACATGGCTGCCCGAGGGCGCAAAGTTAGCAAGTACAAGAAATTTGAAAATTGTACGTAAATTCACATTAGTGCTTATGGTCGATTACGTTTCTCGGCTTCAGAGCTACTTTTTTGACTGTATTTTGAGTTAAGCAGTTGGCGCGACTTCAGCTCTAGCCTTAAAAGTCAAATCTTGTGTGGTTCCTCCATGGTAACATAGCTGCCCGAGGTCGCAAAGTTAGCAAGTACAAGAAATTTGAAAATTGTACGTAATTTCACGGTAGTGCTTATGATCGAAGCCGTTTCTCGGCTTCAGAGCTACTTTCTTGACTGTATTTTGAGTTAAGCAGTTGGCACGACTTCAGTTCTAGCCTTGAAAGTCAAATCTTGTGTGGTTCCTCCATGGTAACATGGCTTTCAAAGCACTTGAGTTAAGCAGTTGGCGCGACTTCAGTTCTAGCCTATAAAGTCAAATGTTGTGTGGTTCATCCATGGTAACATAGCTGCCCGAGGTCGCAAATTTAGCAAGTACAAGAAATTTGAAAATTGTAAGTAATTGCACAGTAGTGCTTATGGTCGATGCCGTTTCTCGGCTTCAGAGCTACTTTCTTGACTGTATTTTGAGTTAAGCAGTTGGCGCGACTTCAGTTCTAGCCTAAAAAGTGAAATCTTGTGTGGTTCCTCCATGGTAACATAGCTGCCCGAGGTCGCAAAGTTAGCAAGTACAAGAAATTTGAAAATTGTACGTAATTTCACGGTAGTGCTTATGGTCGAAGCCGTTTTTCGGCTTCAGAGCTCCTTTGTTGACCGTATTTTGAGTTAAGCAGTTGGCGCAACTTCAGTTCAAGTCTATAAAGTCAAATCTTCTGTGGTTCCTCCATGGTAACATAGCTGCCCGAGGTCGCAAAGTTAGCAAGTACAAGAAATTTGAAAATTGTTCGTAATTTCACGGTAGTGTTTATGGTCGATGCCGTTTCTCGGCTTCAGAGCTACTTTCTTGACTGTATTTTGAGTTAAGCAGTTGGCGCGACTTCAGTTCTAGCCTATAAAGTCAAATCTTGTGTGGTTCCTCCATGGTAACATAGCTGCTCGAGGTCGCAAAGTTAGCAAGTACAAGAAATTTGAAAATTGTACGTAAATTCACATTAGTGCTTAGGGTCGATTACGTTTCTCGGCTTCAGAACTACTTTCTTGAATTTATTTTGAGTTAAGCAGTTGGCGCGACTTCAGTTCTAGCCTATAAAGTCAAATCTTGTGTGGTTCCTCCATGGTAACATAGCTGCTCGAGGTCGCAAAGTTAGCAAGTACAAGAAATTTGAAAATTGTACGTAAATTCACATTAGTGCTTATGGTCGATTACGTTTCTCGGCTTCAGAGCTACTTTTTTGACTGTATTTTGAGTTAAGCAGTTGGCGCGACTTCAGCTCTAGCCTTAAAAGTCAAATCTTGTGTGGTTCCTCCATGGTAACATAGCTGCCCGAGGTCGCAAAGTTAGCAAGTACAAGAAATTTGAAAATTGTACGTAATTTCACGGTAGTGCTTATGATCGAAGCCGTTTCTCGGCTTCAGAGCTACTTTCTTGACTGTATTTTGAGTTAAGCAGTTGGCACGACTTCAGTTCTAGCCTTGAAAGTCAAATCTTGTAAGGTTCCTCCATGGTAACATGGCTGCCCGAGGGCGCAAAGTTAGCAAGTACAAGAAAATTGAAAATTGTACGTAATTTCACGGTAGTGCTTATGGTCGAAGCCGTTTCTCGGCTTCAGAGCTACTTTCTTGACTGTATTTTGAGTTAAGCAGTTGGCGCGACTTCAGTTCTAGCCTTAAAAGTCAAATCTTGTGTGGTTCCTCCCTGGTAACATAGCTGCCCGAGGTCGCAAAGTGAGCAAGTACAAGAAATTTGAAAATTGTACGTAATTTCACAGTAGTGCTTATGGTCGATGCCGTTTCTCGGCTTCAGAGCTACTTTCTTGACTGTATTTTGAGTTAAACTGTTGGCGCGACTTCAGTTCTAGCCTTAAAAGTCAAATCTTGTGTGGTTCCTCCATGGTAACATAGCTGCCCGAGGTCGCAAAGTTGGCAAGTACAAGAAATTTGAAAATTGTACGTAATTTCACATTAGTGCTTAGGGTCGATTACGTTTCTCGGCTTCAGAACTACTTTCTTGAATTTATTTTGAGTTAAGCAGTTGGCGCGACTTCAGTTCTAGCCTATAAAGTCAAATCTTGTGTGGTTCCTCCATGGTAACATAGCTGCTCGAGGTCGCAAAGTTAGCAAGTACAAGAAATTTGAAAATTGTACGTAAATTCACATTAGTGCTTATGGTCGATTACGTTTCTCGGCTTCAGAGCTACTTTTTTGACTGTATTTTGAGTTAAGCAGTTGGCGCGACTTCAGCTCTAGCCTTAAAAGTCAAATCTTGTGTGGTTCCTCCATGGTAACATAGCTGCCCGAGGTCGCAAAGTTAGCAAGTACAAGAAATTTGAAAATTGTACGTAATTTCACGGTAGTGCTTATGATCGAAGCCGTTTCTCGGCTTCAGAGCTACTTTCTTGACTGTATTTTGAGTTAAGCAGTTGGCACGACTTCAGTTCTAGCCTTGAAAGTCAAATCTTGTGTGGTTCCTCCATGGTAACATGGCTTTCAAAGCACTTGAGTTAAGCAGTTGGCGCGACTTCAGTTCTAGCCTATAAAGTCAAATGTTGTGTGGTTCATCCATGGTAACATAGCTGCCCGAGGTCGCAAATTTAGCAAGTACAAGAAATTTGAAAATTGTAAGTAATTGCACAGTAGTGCTTATGGTCGATGCCGTTTCTCGGCTTCAGAGCTACTTTCTTGACTGTATTTTGAGTTAAGCAGTTGGCGCGACTTCAGTTCTAGCCTAAAAAGTGAAATCTTGTGTGGTTCCTCCATGGTAACATAGCTGCCCGAGGTCGCAAAGTTAGCAAGTACAAGAAATTTGAAAATTGTACGTAATTTCACGGTAGTGCTTATGGTCGAAACCGTTTTTCGGCTTCAGAGCTCCTTTGTTGACCGTATTTTGAGTTAAGCAGTTGGCGCAACTTCAGTTCAAGTCTATAAAGTCAAATCTTCTGTGGTTCCTCCATGGTAACATAGCTGCCCGTGGTCGCAAAGTTAGCAAGTACAAGAAATTTGAAAATTGTTCGTAATTTCACGGTAGTGTTTATGGTCGATCCCGTTTCTCGGCTTCAGAGCTACTTTCGTGACTGTATTTTGAGTTAAGCAGTTGGCGCGACTTCAGTTCTAGCCTTAAAAGTCAAATCTTGTGTGGTTCCTCCATGGTAACATAGCTGCCCGAGGTCGCAAAGTTGGCAAGTACAAGAAATTTGAAAATTGTGCGTAATTTCACATTAGTGCTTATGGTCGATGACGTTTCTCGGCTTCAGAGCTACTTTCTTGACTGTATTTTGAGTTAAGCAGTTGGCGCGACTTCAGTTCTAGCCTATAAAGTCAAATGTTGTGTGGTTCCTCCATGGTAACATAGCTGCCCGAGGTCGCAAATTTAGCAAGTACAAGAAATTTGAAAATTGTACGTAATTGCACAGTAGTGCTTATGGTCGATCCCGTTTCTCAGCTTCAGAGCTACTTTCTTGACTGTATTTTGAGTTATGCAGTTGACGCGACTTCAGTTCTAGCCTATAAAGTCAAATGTTGTGTGGTTCCTCCATGGTAACATAGCTGCCCGATGTCGCAAAATTAGCAAGTACAAGAAATTTGAAAATTGTACGTAATTGCACGGTAGTGCTTATGGTCGATGCCGTTTCTCGGCTTCAGAGCTACTTTCTTGACTGTATTTTGAGTTAAGCAGTTGGCGCGACTTCAGTTCTAGCCTATAAAGTCAAATCTTGTGTGGTTCCTCCATGGTAACATAGCTGCCCGAGGTCGCAAAGTTAGCAAGTACAAGACATTTGAAAATTGTAAGTAATTTCACATTAGTGCTTATGGTCGATCCCGTTTCTCGGCTTCAGAGCTACTTTCTTGACTGTATTTTGAGTTAAGCAGTTGGCGCGACTTCAGTTCTAGCCTATAAATTCAAATCTTGTGTGGTTCCTCCATGGTAACATAGCTGCCCGATGTCGCAAAGTTAGCAAGTACAAGAAATTTGAAAATTGTACGTAATTGCACGGTAGTGCTTATGCTCGATGCCGTTTCTCGGCTTCAGAGCTACTTCCTTGACTTTATTTTGAGTTAAGCAGTTGGCCCGACTTCAGTTTTAGCTTATAAAGTCAAATGTTGTGTGGTTCGTCCATGGTAACATAGCTGCCCGAGGTCGCAAATTTAGCAAGTTCAAGAAATTTGAAAATTGTACGTAATTTCACGGTAGTGCTTATGGTCGAAGCCGTTTCTCGGCTTCAGAGCTACTTTCTTGACTGTATTTTGAGTTAGGCAGTTGGCGCGACTTCAGTTCTAGCCTATAAAGTCAAATGTTGTGTGGTTCCTCCATGGTAACATAGCTGCCCGATGTCGCAAAGTTAGCAAGTACAAGAAATTTGAAAATTGTACGTAATTGCACGGTAGTGCTTATGGTCGATGCCGTTTCTCTGCTTCAGAGCTACTTTCTTGACTGTATTTTGAGTTAAGCAGTTGGCGCGACTTCAGTTCTAGCCTATAAAGTCAAATCTTGTGTGGTTCCTCCATGGTAACATAGCTGCCCGAGGTCGCAAAGTTAGCAAGTACAAGGCATTTGAAAATTGTACGTAATTTCACATTAGTGCTTATGGTCGATCCCGTTTCTCGGCTTCAGAGCTACTTTCTTGACTGTATTTTGAGTTAAGCAGTTGGCGCGACTTCAGTTCTAGCCTATAAATTCAAATCTTGTGTGGTTCCTCCATGGTAACATAGCTGCCCGATGTCGCAAAGTTAGCAAGTACAAGAAATTTGAAAATTGTACGTAATTGCACGGTAGTGCTTATGGTCGATGCCGTTTCTCGGCTTCAGAGCTACTTCCTTGACTTTATTTTGAGATAAGCAGTTGGCGCGACTTCAGTTCTAGCCTATAAAGTCAAATGTTGTGTGGTTCGTCCATGGTAACATAGCTGCCCGAGGTCGCAAATTTAGCAAGTTCAAGAAATTTGAAAATTGTACGTAATTTCACGGTAGTGCTTATGGTCGAAGCCGTTTCTCGGCTTCAGAGCTACTTTCTTGACTGTATTTTGAGTTAAGCAGTTGGCGCGACTTCAGTTCTAGCCTATAAAGTCAAATCTTGTGTGGTTCCTCCATGGTAACATAGCTGCCCGAGGTCGCAAAGTTAGCAAGTACAAGAAATTTGAAAATTGTACGTAAATTCACATTAGTGCTTATGGTCGATTACGTTTCTCGGCTTCAGAGCTACTTTTTTGACTGTATTTTGAGTTAAGCAGTTGGCGCGACTTCAGCTCTAGCCTTAAAAGTCAAATCTTGTGTGGTTCCTCCATGGTAACATAGCTGCCCGAGGTCGCAAAGTTAGCAAGTACAAGAAATTTGAAAATTGTACGTAATTTCACGGTAGTGCTTATGATCGAAGCCGTTTCTCGGCTTCAGAGGTACTTTCTTGACTGTATTTCGAGTTAACCAGTTGGCGCGACTTCAGTTCTAGCCTTAAAAGTCAAATCTTGTGTGGTTCCTCCATGGTAACATAGCTGCCCGAGGTCGCAAAGTTAGCAAGTACAAGAAATTTGAAAATTGTACGTAATTTCACATTAGTGCTTATGGTCGATTACGTTTCCGGCTTCAGAGCTATTTCCTTGACTGTATTTTGAGTTAAGCAGTTGGCGCGACTTCAGTTCTAGCCTTTAAAGTCAAATCTTGTGTGGTTCCTCCATGGTAACATAGCTGCCCGAGGTCGCAAAGTGAGCAAGTACAAGAAATTTGAAAATTGTACGTAATTTCACAGTAGTGCTTATGGTCGATGCCGTTTCTCGGCTTCAGAGCTACTTTCTTGACTGTATTTTGAGTTAAACTGTTGGCGCGACTTCAGTTCTAGCCTTAAAAGTCAAATCTTGTGTGGTTCCTCCATGGTAACATAGCTGCCCGAGGTCGCAAAGTTGGCAAGTACAAGAAATTTGAAAATTGTACGTAATTGCACGGTAGTGCTTATGGTCGATGCCGTTTCTCGGCTTCAGAGCTACTTTCTTGACTGTATTTTGAGTTAAGCAGTTGGCGCGACTTCAGTTCTAGCCTATAAAGTCAAATCTTGTGTGGTTCCTCCATGGTAACATAGCTGCCCGAGGTCACAAAGTTAGCAAGTACAAGACATTTGAAAATTGTAAGTAATTTCACATTAGTGCTTATGGTCGATCCCGTTTCTCGGCTTCAGAGCTACTTTCTTGACTGTATTTTGAGTTAAGCAGTTGGCGCGACTTCAGTTCTAGCCTATAAATTCAAATCTTGTGTGGTTCCTCCATGGTAACATAGCTGCCCGATGTCGCAAAGTTAGCAAGTACAAGAAATTTGAAAATTGTACGTAATTGCACGGTAGTGCTTATGCTCGATGCCGTTTCTCGGCTTCAGAGCTACTTCCTTGACTTTATTTTGAGTTAAGCAGTTGGCCCGACTTCAGTTTTAGCTTATAAAGTCAAATGTTGTGTGGTTCGTCCATGGTAACATAGCTGCCCGAGGTCGCAAATTTAGCAAGTTCAAGAAATTTGAAAATTGTACGTAATTTCACGGTAGTGCTTATGGTCGAAGCCGTTTCTCGGCTTCAGAGCTACTTTCTTGACTGTATTTTGAGTTAGGCAGTTGGCGCGACTTCAGTTCTAGCCTATAAAGTCAAATGTTGTGTGGTTCCTCCATGGTAACATAGCTGCCCGATGTCGCAAAGTTAGCAAGTACAAGAAATTTGAAAATTGTACGTAATTGCACGGTAGTGCTTATGGTCGATGCCGTTTCTCTGCTTCAGAGCTACTTTCTTGACTGTATTTTGAGTTAAGCAGTTGGCGCGACTTCAGTTCTAGCCTATAAAGTCAAATCTTGTGTGGTTCCTCCATGGTAACATAGCTGCCCGAGGTCGCAAAGTTAGCAAGTACAAGGCATTTGAAAATTGTACGTAATTTCACATTAGTGCTTATGGTCGATCCCGTTTCTCGGCTTCAGAGCTACTTTCTTGACTGTATTTTGAGTTAAGCAGTTGGCGCGACTTCAGTTCTAGCCTATAAATTCAAATCTTGTGTGGTTCCTCCATGGTAACATAGCTGCCCGATGTCGCAAAGTTAGCAAGTACAAGAAATTTGAAAATTGTACGTAATTGCACGGTAGTGCTTATGGTCGATGCCGTTTCTCGGCTTCAGAGCTACTTCCTTGACTTTATTTTGAGATAAGCAGTTGGCGCGACTTCAGTTCTAGCCTATAAAGTCAAATGTTGTGTGGTTCGTCCATGGTAACATAGCTGCCCGAGGTCGCAAATTTAGCAAGTTCAAGAAATTTGAAAATTGTACGTAATTTCACGGTAGTGCTTATGGTCGAAGCCGTTTCTCGGCTTCAGAGCTACTTTCTTGACTGTATTTTGAGTTAAGCAGTTGGCGCGACTTCAGTTCTAGCCTATAAAGTCAAATCTTGTGTGGTTCCTCCATGGTAACATAGCTGCCCGAGGTCGCAAAGTTAGCAAGTACAAGAAATTTGAAAATTGTACGTAAATTCACATTAGTGCTTATGGTCGATTACGTTTCTCGGCTTCAGAGCTACTTTTTTGACTGTATTTTGAGTTAAGCAGTTGGCGCGACTTCAGCTCTAGCCTTAAAATTCAAATCTTGTGTGGTTCCTCCATGGTAACATAGCTGCCCGAGGTCGCAAAGTTAGCAAGTACAAGAAATTTGAAAATTGTACGTAATTTCACGGTAGTGCTTATGATCGAAGCCGTTTCTCGGCTTCAGAGGTACTTTCTTGACTGTATTTCGAGTTAACCAGTTGGCGCGACTTCAGTTCTAGCCTTAAAAGTCAAATCTTGTGTGGTTCCTCCATGGTAACATAGCTGCCCGAGGTCGCAAAGTTAGCAAGTACAAGAAATTTGAAAATTGTACGTAATTTCACATTAGTGCTTATGGTCGATTACGTTTCCGGCTTCAGAGCTATTTCTTTGACTGTATTTTGAGTTAAGCAGTTGGCGCGACTTCAGTTCTAGCCTTTAAAGTCAAATCTTGTGTGGTTCCTCCATGGTAACATAGCTGCCCGAGGTCGCAAAGTGAGCAAGTACAAGAAATTTGAAAATTGTACGTAATTTCACAGTAGTGCTTATGGTCGATGCCGTTTCTCGGCTTCAGAGCTACTTTCTTGACTGTATTTTGAGTTAAACTGTTGGCGCGACTTCAGTTCTAGCCTTAAAAGTCAAATCTTGTGTGGTTCCTCCATGGTAACATAGCTGCCCGAGGTCGCAAAGTTGGCAAGTACAAGAAATTTGAAAATTGTACGTAATTTCACATTAGTGCTTAGGGTCGATTACGTTTCTCGGCTTCAGAACTACTTTCTTGAATTTATTTTGAGTTAAGCAGTTGGCGCGACTTCAGTTCTAGCCTATAAAGTCAAATGTTGTGTGGTTCCTCCATGGTAACATACCTGCCCGAGGTCGCAAATTTAGCAAGTACAAGAAATTTGAAAATTGTAAGTAATTGCACAGTAGTGCTTAAGGTCGATGCCGTTTCTCGGCTTCAGAGCTACTTTCTTGACTGTATTTTGAGTTAAGCAATGGGCGCGACTTCAGTTCTAGCCTATAAAGTCAAATGTTGTGTGGTTCCTCCATGGTGACATAGCTGCCCGAGGTCGCAAAGTTAGCAAGTACAAGAAATTTGAAAATTGTACGTAATTGCACGGTAGTGCTTATGGTCGATGCCGTTTCTCGGCTTCAGAGCTACTTTCTTGACTGTATTTTGAGTTAAGCAGTTGGCGCGACTTCCGTTCTAGCCTATAAAGTCAAATGTTGTGTGGTTCCTCCATGGTAACATAGCTGCCCGAGGTCGCAAAGTTAGCAAGTACAAGAAATTTGAAAATTGTTCGTAATTTCACGGTAGTGCTTATGGTCGATGCCGTTTCTCGGCTTCAGAGCTACTTTCTTGACTGTATTTTGAGTTAAGCAGTAGGCGCGACTTCAGTTCTAGCCTATAAAGTCAAATGTTGTGTGGTTCCTCCATGGTAACATAGCTGCCCGAGGTCGCAAAGTGAGCAGGTACAAGAAATTTGAAAATTGTACGTAATTGCACGGTAGTGCTTATGGTCGATGCCGTTTCTCGGCTTCAGAACTACTTTCTTGACTGTATTTTGAGTTAAGCAGTTGGCGCGACTTCAGTTCTAGCCTTAAAAGTCAAATCTTGTGTGGTTCCTCCATGGTAACATAGCTGCCCGAGGTCGCAAAGTTAACAAGTACAAGAAATTTGAAAATTGTTCGTAATTTCACGGTAGTGCTTATGGTCGATGCCGTTTCTCGGCTTCAGAGCTACTTTCTTGACTGTATTTTGAGTTAAACTGTTGGCGCGACTTCCGTTCTAGCCTATAAAGTCAAATGTTGTGTGGTTCCTCCATGGTAACATAGCTGCCCGAGGTCGCAAAATTAGCAAGTACAAGACATTTGAAAATTGTACGTTATTTCACATTAGTGCTTATGGTCGATCCCGTTTCTCGGCTTCAGAGCTACTTTCTTGACTGTATTTTGAGTTAAGCAGTTGGCGCGACTTCAGTTCTAGCCTATAAAGTCAAATGTTGTGTGGTTCATCCATGGTAACATAGCTGCCCGAGGTCGCAAAGTTAGCAAGTACAAGAAATTTGAAAATTGTACGTAATTTCACGGTAGTGCTTATGGTCGATCCCGTTTCTCGGCTTCAGAGCTACTTTCTTGACTGTATTTTGAGTTAAGCAGTTTGCGCGACTTCAGTTCTAGCCTATAAAGTCAAATCTTGTGTGGTTCCTCCATGGTAACATAGCTGCCCGAGGACGCAAATTTAGCAAGTACAAGAAATTTGAAAATTGTAAGTAATTGCACAGTAGTGCTTAAGGTCGATGCCGTTTCTCGGCTTCAGAGCTACTTTCTTGACTGTATTTTGAGTTAAGCAATGGGCGCGACTTCAGTTCTAGCCTATAAAGTCAAATGTTGTGTGGTTCCTCCATGGTGACATAGCTGCCCGAGGTCGCAAAGTTAGCAAGTACAAGAAATTTGAAAATTGTACGTAATTTCACGGTAGTGCTTATGGTCGATGCCGTTTCTCGGCTTCAGAGCTACTTTCTAGACTGTATTTTGAGTTAAGTAGTTGGCGCGACTTCAGTTCTAGCCTATAAAGTCAAATCTTGTGTGGTTCCTCCATGGTAACATAGCTGCCCGAGGTCGCAAAATTAGCAAGTACAAGAAATTTAAAAATTGTACGTAATTTCACATTAGTGCTTATGGTCGATGCCGTTTCTCGGCTTCAGAGCTACTTTCTTGACTGTATTTTGAGTTAAGCAGTTGGCGCGACTTCCGTTCTAGCCTATAAAGTCAAATGTTGTGTGGTTCCTCCATGGTAACATAGCTGCCCGAGGTCGCAAAGTTAGCAAGTACAAGAAATTTGAAAATTGTTCGTAATTTCACTTTAGTGCTTATGGTCGATGCCGTTTCTCGGCTTCAGAGCTACTTTCTTGACTGTATTTTGAGTTAAGCAGTAGGCGCGACTTCAGTTCTAGCCTATAAAGTCAAATGTTGTGTGGTTCCTCCATGGTAACATAGCTGCCCGAGGTCGCAAAGTGAGCAGGTACAAGAAATTTGAAAATTGTACGTAATTGCACGGTAGTGCTTATGGTCGATGCCGTTTTTCCGTAAATTCACATTAGTGCTTATGGTCGATTACGTTTCTCGGCTTCAGAGCTACTTTTTTGACTGTATTTTGAGTTAAGCAGTTGGCGCGAGTTCAGCTCTAGCCTTAAAAGTCAAATCTTGTGTGGTTCCTCCATGGTAACATAGCTGCCCGAGGTCGCAAAGTTAGCAAGTACAAGAAATTTGAAAATTGTACGTAATTTCACGGTAGTGCTTATGATCGAAGCCGTTTCTCGGCTTCAGAGCTACTTTCTTGACTGTATTTCGAGTTAACCAGTTGGCGCGACTTCAGTTCTAGCCTTAAAAGTCAAATCTTGTGTGGTTCCTCCATGGTAACATAGCTGCCCGAGGTCGCAAAGTTAGCAAGTACAAGAAATTTGAAAATTGTACGTAATTTCACATTAGTGCTTATGTTCGATTACGTTTCCGGCTTCAGAGCTATTTTCTTGACTGTATTTTGAGTTAAGCAGTTGGCGCGACTTCAGTTCTAGCCTTTAAAGTCAAATCTTGTGTGGTTCCTCCATGGTAACATAGCTGCCCGAGGTCGCAAAGTGAGCAAGTACAAGAAATTTGAAAATTGTACGTAATTTCACAGTAGTGCTTATGGTCGATGCCGTTTCTCGGCTTCAGAGCTACTTTCTTGACTGTATTTTGAGTTAAACTGTTGGCGGGACTTCAGTTCTAGCCTTAAAAGTCAAATCTTGTGTGGTTCCTCCATGGTAACATAGCTGCCCGAGGTCGCAAAGTTGGCAAGTACAAGAAATTTGAAAATTGTACGTAATTTCACATTAGTGCCTAGGGTCGATTACGTTTCTCGGCTTCAGAACTACTTTCTTGAATTTATTTTGAGTTAAGCAGTTGGCGCGACTTCAGTTCTAGCCTATAAAGTCAAATGTTGTGTGGTTCCTCCATGGTAACATACCTGCCCGAGGTCGCAAATTTAGCAAGTACAAGAAATTTGAAAATTGTAAGTAATTGCACAGTAGTGCTTAAGGTCGATGCCGTTTCTCGGCTTCAGAGCTACTTTCTTGACTGTATTTTGAGTTAAGCAATGGGCGCGACTTCAGTTCTAGCCTATAAAGTCAAATGTTGTGTGGTTCCTCCATGGTGACATAGCTGCCCGAGGTCGCAAAGTTAGCAAGTACAAGAAATTTGAAAATTGTACGTAATTGCACGGTAGTGCTTATGGTCGATGCCGTTTCTCGGCTTCAGAGCTACTTTCTTGACTGTATTTTGAGTTAAGCAGTAGGCGCGACTTCAGTTCTAGCCTATAAAGTCAAATGTTGTGTGGTTCCTCCATGGTAACATAGCTGCCCGAGGTCGCAAAGTGAGCAGGTACAAGAAATTTGAAAATTGTACGTAATTGCACGGTAGTGCTTATGGTCGATGCCGTTTCTCGGCTTCAGAACTACTTTCTTGACTGTATTTTGAGTTAAGCAGTTGGCGCGACTTCAGTTCTAGCCTTAAAAGTCAAATCTTGTGTGGTTCCTCCATGGTAACATAGCTGCCCGAGGTCGCAAAGTTAACAAGTACAAGAAATTTGAAAATTGTTCGTAATTTCACGGTAGTGCTTATGGTCGATGCCGTTTCTCGGCTTCAGAGCTACTTTCTTGACTGTATTTTGAGTTAAACTGTTGGCGCGACTTCCGTTCTAGCCTATAAAGTCAAATGTTGTGTGGTTCCTCCATGGTAACATAGCTGCCCGAGGTCGCAAAATTAGCAAGTACAAGACATTTGAAAATTGTACGTTATTTCACATTAGTGCTTATGGTCGATCCCGTTTCTCGGCTTCAGAGCTACTTTCTTGACTGTATTTTGAGTTTAGCAGTTGGCGCGACTTCAGTTCTAGCCTATAAAGTCAAATGTTGTGTGGTTCATCCATGGTAACATAGCTGCCCGAGGTCGCAAAGTTAGCAAGTACAAGAAATTTGAAAATTGTACGTAATTTCACGGTAGTGCTTATGGTCGATCCCGTTTCTCGGCTTCAGAGCTACTTTCTTGACTGTATTTTGAGTTAAGCAGTTGGCGCGACTTCAGTTCTAGCCTATAAAGTCAAATCTTGTGTGGTTCCTCCATGGTAACATAGCTGCTCGAGGTCGCAAAGTTAGCAAGTACAAGAAATTTGAAAATTGTACGTAAATTCACATTAGTGCTTAGGGTCGATTACGTTTCTCGGCTTCAGAACTACTTTCTTGAATTTATTTTGAGTTAAGCAGTTGGCGCGACTTCAGTTCTAGCCTATAAAGTCAAATCTTGTGTGGTTCCTCCATGGTAACATAGCTGCTCGAGGTCGCAAAGTTAGCAAGTACAAGAAATTTGAAAATTGTACGTAAATTCACATTAGTGCTTATGGTCGATTACGTTTCTCGGCTTCAGAGCTACTTTTTTGACTGTATTTTGAGTTAAGCAGTTGGCGCGACTTCAGCTCTAGCCTTAAATGTCAAATCTTGTGTGGTTCCTCCATGGTAACATAGCTGCCCGAGGTCGCAAAGTTAGCAAGTACAAGAAATTTGAAAATTGTACGTAATTTCACGGTAGTGCTTATGATCGAAGCCGTTTCTCGGCTTCAGAGCTACTTTCTTGACTGTATTTTGAGTTAAGCAGTTGGCACGACTTCAGTTCTAGCCTTGAAAGTCAAATCTTGTAAGGTTCCTCCATGGTAACATGGCTGCCCGAGGGCGCAAAGTTAGCAAGTACAAGAAAATTGAAAATTGTACGTAATTTCACGGTAGTGCTTATGGTCGAAGCCGTTTCTCGGCTTCAGAGCTACTTTCTTGACTGTATTTTGAGTTAAGCAGTTGGCGCGACTTCAGTTCTAGCCTTAAAAGTCAAATCTTGTGTGGTTCCTCCCTGGTAACATAGCTGCCCGAGGTCGCAAAGTGAGCAAGTACAAGAAATTTGAAAATTGTACGTAATTTCACAGTAGTGCTTATGGTCGATGCCGTTTCTCGGCTTCAGAGCTACTTTCTTGACTGTATTTTGAGTTAAACTGTTGGCGCGACTTCAGTTCTAGCCTTAAAAGTCAAATCTTGTGTGGTTCCTCCATGGTAACATAGCTGCCCGAGGTCGCAAAGTTGGCAAGTACAAGAAATTTGAAAATTGTACGTAATTTCACATTAGTGCTTAGGGTCGATTACGTTTCTCGGCTTCAGAACTACTTTCTTGAATTTATTTTGAGTTAAGCAGTTGGCGCGACTTCAGTTCTAGCCTATAAAGTCAAATCTTGTGTGGTTCCTCCATGGTAACATAGCTGCTCGAGGTCGCAAAGTTAGCAAGTACAAGAAATTTGAAAATTGTACGTAAATTCACATTAGTGCTTATGGTCGATTACGTTTCTCGGCTTCAGAGCTACTTTTTTGACTGTATTTTGAGTTAAGCAGTTGGCGCGACTTCAGCTCTAGCCTTAAAAGTCAAATCTTGTGTGGTTCCTCCATGGTAACATAGCTGCCCGAGGTCGCAAAGTTAGCAAGTACAAGAAATTTGAAAATTGTACGTAATTTCACGGTAGTGCTTATGATCGAAGCCGTTTCTCGGCTTCAGAGCTACTTTCTTGACTGTATTTTGAGTTAAGCAGTTGGCACGACTTCAGTTCTAGCCTTGAAAGTCAAATCTTGTGTGGTTCCTCCATGGTAACATGGCTTTCAAAGCACTTGAGTTAAGCAGTTGGCGCGACTTCAGTTCTAGCCTATAAAGTCAAATGTTGTGTGGTTCATCCATGGTAACATAGCTGCCCGAGGTCGCAAATTTAGCAAGTACAAGAAATTTGAAAATTGTAAGTAATTGCACAGTAGTGCTTATGGTCGATGCCGTTTCTCGGCTTCAGAGCTACTTTCTTGACTGTATTTTGAGTTAAGCAGTTGGCGCGACTTCAGTTCTAGCCTAAAAAGTGAAATCTTGTGTGGTTCCTCCATGGTAACATAGCTGCCCGAGGTCGCAAAGTTAGCAAGTACAAGAAATTTGAAAATTGTACGTAATTTCACGGTAGTGCTTATGGTCGAAACCGTTTTTCGGCTTCAGAGCTCCTTTGTTGACCGTATTTTGAGTTAAGCAGTTGGCGCAACTTCAGTTCAAGTCTATAAAGTCAAATCTTCTGTGGTTCCTCCATGGTAACATAGCTGCCCGTGGTCGCAAAGTTAGCAAGTACAAGAAATTTGAAAATTGTTCGTAATTTCACGGTAGTGTTTATGGTCGATCCCGTTTCTCGGCTTCAGAGCTACTTTCGTGACTGTATTTTGAGTTAAGCAGTTGGCGCGACTTCAGTTCTAGCCTTAAAAGTCAAATCTTGTGTGGTTCCTCCATGGTAACATAGCTGCCCGAGGTCGCAAAGTTGGCAAGTACAAGAAATTTGAAAATTGTGCGTAATTTCACATTAGTGCTTATGGTCGATGACGTTTCTCGGCTTCAGAGCTACTTTCTTGACTGTATTTTGAGTTAAGCAGTTGGCGCGACTTCAGTTCTAGCCTATAAAGTCAAATGTTGTGTGGTTCCTCCATGGTAACATAGCTGCCCGAGGTCGCAAATTTAGCAAGTACAAGAAATTTGAAAATTGTACGTAATTGCACAGTAGTGCTTATGGTCGATCCCGTTTCTCAGCTTCAGAGCTACTTTCTTGACTGTATTTTGAGTTATGCAGTTGACGCGACTTCAGTTCTAGCCTATAAAGTCAAATGTTGTGTGGTTCCTCCATGGTAACATAGCTGCCCGATGTCGCAAAATTAGCAAGTACAAGAAATTTGAAAATTGTACGTAATTGCACGGTAGTGCTTATGGTCGATGCCGTTTCTCGGCTTCAGAGCTACTTTCTTGACTGTATTTTGAGTTAAGCAGTTGGCGCGACTTCAGTTCTAGCCTATAAAGTCAAATCTTGTGTGGTTCCTCCATGGTAACATAGCTGCCCGAGGTCGCAAAGTTAGCAAGTACAAGACATTTGAAAATTGTAAGTAATTTCACATTAGTGCTTATGGTCGATCCCGTTTCTCGGCTTCAGAGCTACTTTCTTGACTGTATTTTGAGTTAAGCAGTTGGCGCGACTTCAGTTCTAGCCTATAAATTCAAATCTTGTGTGGTTCCTCCATGGTAACATAGCTGCCCGATGTCGCAAAGTTAGCAAGTACAAGAAATTTGAAAATTGTACGTAATTGCACGGTAGTGCTTATGCTCGATGCCGTTTCTCGGCTTCAGAGCTACTTCCTTGACTTTATTTTGAGTTAAGCAGTTGGCCCGACTTCAGTTTTAGCTTATAAAGTCAAATGTTGTGTGGTTCGTCCATGGTAACATAGCTGCCCGAGGTCGCAAATTTAGCAAGTTCAAGAAATTTGAAAATTGTACGTAATTTCACGGTAGTGCTTATGGTCGAAGCCGTTTCTCGGCTTCAGAGCTACTTTCTTGACTGTATTTTGAGTTAGGCAGTTGGCGCGACTTCAGTTCTAGCCTATAAAGTCAAATGTTGTGTGGTTCCTCCATGGTAACATAGCTGCCCGATGTCGCAAAGTTAGCAAGTACAAGAAATTTGAAAATTGTACGTAATTGCACGGTAGTGCTTATGGTCGATGCCGTTTCTCTGCTTCAGAGCTACTTTCTTGACTGTATTTTGAGTTAAGCAGTTGGCGCGACTTCAGTTCTAGCCTATAAAGTCAAATCTTGTGTGGTTCCTCCATGGTAACATAGCTGCCCGAGGTCGCAAAGTTAGCAAGTACAAGGCATTTGAAAATTGTACGTAATTTCACATTAGTGCTTATGGTCGATCCCGTTTCTCGGCTTCAGAGCTACTTTCTTGACTGTATTTTGAGTTAAGCAGTTGGCGCGACTTCAGTTCTAGCCTATAAATTCAAATCTTGTGTGGTTCCTCCATGGTAACATAGCTGCCCGATGTCGCAAAGTTAGCAAGTACAAGAAATTTGAAAATTGTACGTAATTGCACGGTAGTGCTTATGGTCGATGCCGTTTCTCGGCTTCAGAGCTACTTCCTTGACTTTATTTTGAGATAAGCAGTTGGCGCGACTTCAGTTCTAGCCTATAAAGTCAAATGTTGTGCGGTTCGTCCATGGTAACATAGCTGCCCGAGGTCGCAAATTTAGCAAGTTCAAGAAATTTGAAAATTGTACGTAATTTCACGGTAGTGCTTATGGTCGAAGCCGTTTCTCGGCTTCAGAGCTACTTTCTTGACTGTATTTTGAGTTAAGCAGTTGGCGCGACTTCAGTTCTAGCCTATAAAGTCAAATCTTGTGTGGTTCCTCCATGGTAACATAGCTGCCCGAGGTCGCAAAGTTAGCAAGTACAAGAAATTTGAAAATTGTACGTAAATTCACATTAGTGCTTATGGTCGATTACGTTTCTCGGCTTCAGAGCTACTTTTTTGACTGTATTTTGAGTTAAGCAGTTGGCGCGACTTCAGCTCTAGCCTTAAAAGTCAAATCTTGTGTGGTTCCTCCATGGTAACATAGCTGCCCGAGGTCGCAAAGTTAGCAAGTACAAGAAATTTGAAAATTGTACGTAATTTCACGGTAGTGCTTATGATCGAAGCCGTTTCTCGGCTTCAGAGCTACTTTCTTGACTGTATTTCGAGTTAACCAGTTGGCGCGACTTCAGTTCTAGCCTTAAAAGTCAAATCTTGTGTGGTTCCTCCATGGTAACATAGCTGCCCGAGGTCGCAAAGTTAGCAAGTACAAGAAATTTGAAAATTGTACGTAATTTCACATTAGTGCTTATGGTCGATTACGTTTCCGGCTTCAGAGCTATTTCCTTGACTGTATTTTGAGTTAAGCAGTTGGCGCGACTTCAGTTCTAGCCTTTAAAGTCAAATCTTGTGTGGTTCCTCCATGGTAACATAGCTGCCCGAGGTCGCAAAGTGAGCAAGTACAAGAAATTTGAAAATTGTACGTAATTTCACAGTAGTGCTTATGGTCGATGCCGTTTCTCGGCTTCAGAGCTACTTTCTTGACTGTATTTTGAGTTAAACTGTTGGCGCGACTTCAGTTCTAGCCTTAAAAGTCAAATCTTGTGTGGTTCCTCCATGGTAACATAGCTGCCCGAGGTCGCAAAGTTGGCAAGTACAAGAAATTTGAAAATTGTACGTAATTTCACATTAGTGCTTAGGGTCGATTACGTTTCTCGGCTTCAGAACTACTTTCTTGAATTTATTTTGAGTTAAGCAGTTGGCGCGACTTCAGTTCTAGCCTATAAAGTCAAATGTTGTGTGGTTCCTCCATGGTAACATACCTGCCCGAGGTCGCAAATTTAGCAAGTACAAGAAATTTGAAAATTGT
The DNA here is from genome assembly GCA_958301585.1 of Merodon equestris. Classification (NCBI taxonomy): domain Eukaryota; kingdom Metazoa; phylum Arthropoda; class Insecta; order Diptera; family Syrphidae; genus Merodon; species Merodon equestris. Next base: position 72,843,754 of record OY284414.1, on the reverse strand, counting down.
AAGTAATTGCACAGTAGTGCTTAAGGTCGATGCCGTTTCTCGGCTTCAGAGCTACTTTCTTGACTGTATTTTGAGTTAAGCAATGGGCGCGACTTCAGTTCTAGCCTATAAAGTCAAATGTTGTGTGGTTCCTCCATGGTGACATAGCTGCCCGAGGTCGCAAAGTTAGCAAGTACAAGAAATTTGAAAATTGTACGTAATTGCACGGTAGTGCTTATGGTCGATGCCGTTTCTCGGCTTCAGAGCTACTTTCTTGACTGTATTTTGAGTTAAGCAGTTGGCGCGACTTCCGTTCTAGCCTATAAAGTCAAATGTTGTGTGGTTCCTCCATGGTAACATAGCTGCCCGAGGTCGCAAAGTTAGCAAGTACAAGAAATTTGAAAATTGTTCGTAATTTCACGGTAGTGCTTATGGTCGATGCCGTTTCTCGGCTTCAGAGCTACTTTCTTGACTGTATTTTGAGTTAAGCAGTAGGCGCGACTTCAGTTCTAGCCTATAAAGTCAAATGTTGTGTGGTTCCTCCATGGTAACATAGCTGCCCGAGGTCGCAAAGTGAGCAGGTACAAGAAATTTGAAAATTGTACGTAATTGCACGGTAGTGCTTATGGTCGATGCCGTTTCTCGGCTTCAGAACTACTTTCTTGACTGTATTTTGAGTTAAGCAGTTGGCGCGACTTCAGTTCTAGCCTTAAAAGTCAAATCTTGTGTGGTTCCTCCATGGTAACATAGCTGCCCGAGGTCGCAAAGTTAACAAGTACAAGAAATTTGAAAATTGTACGTAATTGCACAGTAGTGCTTATGGTCGATCCCGTTTCTCAGCTTCAGAGCTACTTTCTTGACTGTATTTTGAGTTATGCAGTTGACGCGACTTCAGTTCTAGCCTATAAAGTCAAATGTTGTGTGGTTCCTCCATGGTAACATAGCTGCCCGATGTCGCAAAATTAGCAAGTACAAGAAATTTGAAAATTGTACGTAATTGCACGGTAGTGCTTATGGTCGATGCCGTTTCTCGGCTTCAGAGCTACTTTCTTGACTGTATTTTGAGTTAAGCAGTTGGCGCGACTTCAGTTCTAGCCTATAAAGTCAAATCTTGTGTGGTTCCTCCATGGTAACATAGCTGCCCGAGGTCGCAAAGTTAGCAAGTACAAGACATTTGAAAATTGTAAGTAATTTCACATTAGTGCTTATGGTCGATCCCGTTTCTCGGCTTCAGAGCTACTTTCTTGACTGTATTTTGAGTTAAGCAGTTGGCGCGACTTCAGTTCTAGCCTATAAATTCAAATCTTGTGTGGTTCCTCCATGGTAACATAGCTGCCCGATGTCGCAAAGTTAGCAAGTACAAGAAATTTGAAAATTGTACGTAATTGCACGGTAGTGCTTATGCTCGATGCCGTTTCTCGGCTTCAGAGCTACTTCCTTGACTTTATTTTGAGTTAAGCAGTTGGCCCGACTTCAGTTTTAGCTTATAAAGTCAAATGTTGTGTGGTTCGTCCATGGTAACATAGCTGCCCGAGGTCGCAAATTTAGCAAGTTCAAGAAATTTGAAAATTGTACGTAATTTCACGGTAGTGCTTATGGTCGAAGCCGTTTCTCGGCTTCAGAGCTACTTTCTTGACTGTATTTTGAGTTAGGCAGTTGGCGCGACTTCAGTTCTAGCCTATAAAGTCAAATGTTGTGTGGTTCCTCCATGGTAACATAGCTGCCCGATGTCGCAAAGTTAGCAAGTACAAGAAATTTGAAAATTGTACGTAATTGCACGGTAGTGCTTATGGTCGATGCCGTTTCTCTGCTTCAGAGCTACTTTCTTGACTGTATTTTGAGTTAAGCAGTTGGCGCGACTTCAGTTCTAGCCTATAAAGTCAAATCTTGTGTGGTTCCTCCATGGTAACATAGCTGCCCGAGGTCGCAAAGTTAGCAAGTACAAGGCATTTGAAAATTGTACGTAATTTCACATTAGTGCTTATGGTCGATCCCGTTTCTCGGCTTCAGAGCTACTTTCTTGACTGTATTTTGAGTTAAGCAGTTGGCGCGACTTCAGTTCTAGCCTATAAATTCAAATCTTGTGTGGTTCCTCCATGGTAACATAGCTGCCCGATGTCGCAAAGTTAGCAAGTACAAGAAATTTGAAAATTGTACGTAATTGCACGGTAGTGCTTATGGTCGATGCCGTTTCTCGGCTTCAGAGCTACTTCCTTGACTTTATTTTGAGATAAGCAGTTGGCGCGACTTCAGTTCTAGCCTATAAAGTCAAATGTTGTGTGGTTCGTCCATGGTAACATAGCTGCCCGAGGTCGCAAATTTAGCAAGTTCAAGAAATTTGAAAATTGTACGTAATTTCACGGTAGTGCTTATGGTCGAAGCCGTTTCTCGGCTTCAGAGCTACTTTCTTGACTGTATTTTGAGTTAAGCAGTTGGCGCGACTTCAGTTCTAGCCTATAAAGTCAAATCTTGTGTGGTTCCTCCATGGTAACATAGCTGCCCGAGGTCGCAAAGTTAGCAAGTACAAGAAATTTGAAAATTGTACGTAAATTCACATTAGTGCTTATGGTCGATTACGTTTCTCGGCTTCAGAGCTACTTTTTTGACTGTATTTTGAGTTAAGCAGTTGGCGCGACTTCAGCTCTAGCCTTAAAAGTCAAATCTTGTGTGGTTCCTCCATGGTAACATAGCTGCCCGAGGTCGCAAAGTTAGCAAGTACAAGAAATTTGAAAATTGTACGTAATTTCACGGTAGTGCTTATGATCGAAGCCGTTTCTCGGCTTCAGAGCTACTTTCTTGACTGTATTTCGAGTTAACCAGTTGGCGCGACTTCAGTTCTAGCCTTAAAAGTCAAATCTTGTGTGGTTCCTCCATGGTAACATAGCTGCCCGAGGTCGCAAAGTTAGCAAGTACAAGAAATTTGAAAATTGTACGTAATTTCACATTAGTGCTTATGGTCGATTACGTTTCCGGCTTCAGAGCTATTTCCTTGACTGTATTTTGAGTTAAGCAGTTGGCGCGACTTCAGTTCTAGCCTTTAAAGTCAAATCTTGTGTGGTTCCTCCATGGTAACATAGCTGCCCGAGGTCGCAAAGTGAGCAAGTACAAGAAATTTGAAAATTGTACGTAATTTCACAGTAGTGCTTATGGTCGATGCCGTTTCTCGGCTTCAGAGCTACTTTCTTGACTGTATTTTGAGTTAAACTGTTGGCGCAACTTCAGTTCTAGCCTTAAAAGTCAAATCTTGTGTGGTTCCTCCATGGTAACATAGCTGCCCGAGGTCGCAAAGTTGGCAAGTACAAGAAATTTGAAAATTGTACGTAATTTCACATTAGTGCTTAGGGTCGATTACGTTTCTCGGCTTCAGAACTACTTTCTTGAATTTATTTTGAGTTAAGCAGTTGGCGCGACTTCAGTTCTAGCCTATAAAGTCAAATGTTGTGTGGTTCCTCCATGGTAACATACCTGCCCGAGGTCGCAAATTTAGCAAGTACAAGAAATTTGAAAATTGTAAGTAATTGCACAGTAGTGCTTAAGGTCGATGCCGTTTCTCGGCTTCAGAGCTACTTTCTTGACTGTATTTTGAGTTAAGCAATGGGCGCGACTTCAGTTCTAGCCTATAAAGTCAAATGTTGTGTGGTTCCTCCATGGTGACATAGCTGCCCGAGGTCGCAAAGTTAGCAAGTACAAGAAATTTGAAAATTGTACGTAATTGCACGGTAGTGCTTATGGTCGATGCCGTTTCTCGGCTTCAGAGCTACTTTCTTGACTGTATTTTGAGTTAAGCAGTTGGCGCGACTTCCGTTCTAGCCTATAAAGTCAAATGTTGTGTGGTTCCTCCATGGTAACATAGCTGCCCGAGGTCGCAAAGTTAGCAAGTACAAGAAATTTGAAAATTGTTCGTAATTTCACGGTAGTGCTTATGGTCGATGCCGTTTCTCGGCTTCAGAGCTACTTTCTTGACTGTATTTTGAGTTAAGCAGTAGGCGCGACTTCAGTTCTAGCCTATAAAGTCAAATGTTGTGTGGTTCCTCCATGGTAACATAGCTGCCCGAGGTCGCAAAGTGAGCAGGTACAAGAAATTTGAAAATTGTACGTAATTGCACGGTAGTGCTTATGGTCGATGCCGTTTCTCGGCTTCAGAACTACTTTCTTGACTGTATTTTGAGTTAAGCAGTTGGCGCGACTTCAGTTCTAGCCTTAAAAGTCAAATCTTGTGTGGTTCCTCCATGGTAACATAGCTGCCCGAGGTCGCAAAGTTAACAAGTACAAGAAATTTGAAAATTGTTCGTAATTTCACGGTAGTGCTTATGGTCGATGCCGTTTCTCGGCTTCAGAGCTACTTTCTTGACTGTATTTTGAGTTAAACTGTTGGCGCGACTTCCGTTCTAGCCTATAAAGTCAAATGTTGTGTGGTTCCTCCATGGTAACATAGCTGCCCGAGGTCGCAAAGTTAGCAAGTACAAGAAATTTGAAAATTGTTCGTAATTTCACGGTAGTGCTTATGGTCGATGCCGTTTCTCGGCTTCAGAGCTACTTTCTAGACTGTATTTTGAGTTAAGTAGTTGGCGCGACTTCAGTTCTAGCCTATAAAGTCAAATCTTGTGTGGTTCCTCCATGGTAACATAGCTGCCCGAGGTCGCAAAATTAGCAAGTACAAGAAATTTAAAAATTGTACGTAATTTCACATTAGTGCTTATGGTCGATGCCGTTTCTCGGCTTCAGAGCTACTTTCTTGACTGTATTTTGAGTTAAGCAGTTGGCGCGACTTCCGTTCTAGCCTATAAAGTCAAATGTTGTGTGGTTCCTCCATGGTAACATAGCTGCCCGAGGTCGCAAAGTTAGCAAGTACAAGAAATTTGAAAATTGTTCGTAATTTCACGGTAGTGCTTATGGTCGATGCCGTTTCTCGGCTTCAGAGCTACTTTCTTGACTGTATTTTGAGTTAAGCAGTAGGCGCGACTTCAGTTCTAGCCTATAAAGTCAAATGTTGTGTGGTTCCTCCATGGTAACATAGCTGCCCGAGGTCGCAAAGTGAGCAGGTACAAGAAATTTGAAAATTGTACGTAATTGCACGGTAGTGCTTATGGTCGATGCCGTTTTTCCGTAAATTCACATTAGTGCTTATGGTCGATTACGTTTCTCGGCTTCAGAGCTACTTTTTTGACTGTATTTTGAGTTAAGCAGTTGGCGCGACTTCAGCTCTAGCCTTAAAAGTCAAATCTTGTGTGGTTCCTCCATGGTAACATAGCTGCCCGAGGTCGCAAAGTTAGCAAGTACAAGAAATTTGAAAATTGTCCGTAATTTCACGGTAGTGCTTATGATCGAAGCCGTTTCTCGGCTTCAGAGCTACTTTCTTGACTGTATTTCGAGTTAACCAGTTGGCGCGACTTCAGTTCTAGCCTTAAAAGTCAAATCTTGTGTGGTTCCTCCATGGTAACATAGCTGCCCGAGGTCGCAAAGTTAGCAAGTACAAGAAATTTGAAAATTGTACGTAATTTCACATTAGTGCTTATGTTCGATTACGTTTCCGGCTTCAGAGCTATTTTCTTGACTGTATTTTGAGTTAAGCAGTTGGCGCGACTTCAGTTCTAGCCTTTAAAGTCAAATCTTGTGTGGTTCCTCCATGGTAACATAGCTGCCCGAGGTCGCAAAGTGAGCAAGTACAAGAAATTTGAAAATTGTACGTAATTTCACAGTAGTGCTTATGGTCGATGCCGTTTCTCGGCTTCAGAGCTACTTTCTTGACTGTATTTTGAGTTAAACTGTTGGCGCGACTTCAGTTCTAGCCTTAAAAGTCAAATCTTGTGTGGTTCCTCCATGGTAACATAGCTGCCCGAGGTCGCAAAGTTGGCAAGTACAAGAAATTTGAAAATTGTACGTAATTTCACATTAGTGCCTAGGGTCGATTACGTTTCTCGGCTTCAGAACTACTTTCTTGAATTTATTTTGAGTTAAGCAGTTGGCGCGACTTCAGTTCTAGCCTATAAAGTCAAATGTTGTGTGGTTCCTCCATGGTAACATACCTGCCCGAGGTCGCAAATTTAGCAAGTACAAGAAATTTGAAAATTGTAAGTAATTGCACAGTAGTGCTTAAGGTCGATGCCGTTTCTCGGCTTCAGAGCTACTTTCTTGACTGTATTTTGAGTTAAGCAATGGGCGCGACTTCAGTTCTAGCCTATAAAGTCAAATGTTGTGTGGTTTCTCCATGGTGACATAGCTGCCCGAGGTCGCAAAGTTAGCAAGTACAAGAAATTTGAAAATTGTACGTAATTGCACGGTAGTGCTTATGGTCGATGCCGTTTCTCGGCTTCAGAGCTACTTTCTTGACTGTATTTTGAGTTAAGCAGTAGGCGCGACTTCAGTTCTAGCCTATAAAGTCAAATGTTGTGTGGTTCCTCCATGGTAACATAGCTGCCCGAGGTCGCAAAGTGAGCAGGTACAAGAAATTTGAAAATTGTACGTAATTGCACGGTAGTGCTTATGGTCGATGCCGTTTCTCGGCTTCAGAACTACTTTCTTGACTGTATTTTGAGTTAAGCAGTTGGCGCGACTTCAGTTCTAGCCTTAAAAGTCAAATCTTGTGTGGTTCCTCCATGGTAACATAGCTGCCCGAGGTCGCAAAGTTAACAAGTACAAGAAATTTGAAAATTGTTCGTAATTTCACGGTAGTGCTTATGGTCGATGCCGTTTCTCGGCTTCAGAGCTACTTTCTTGACTGTATTTTGAGTTAAACTGTTGGCGCGACTTCCGTTCTAGCCTATAAAGTCAAATGTTGTGTGGTTCCTCCATGGTAACATAGCTGCCCGAGGTCGCAAAATTAGCAAGTACAAGACATTTGAAAATTGTACGTTATTTCACATTAGTGCTTATGGTCGATCCCGTTTCTCGGCTTCAGAGCTACTTTCTTGACTGTATTTTGAGTTTAGCAGTTGGCGCGACTTCAGTTCTAGCCTATAAAGTCAAATGTTGTGTGGTTCATCCATGGTAACATAGCTGCCCGAGGTCGCAAAGTTAGCAAGTACAAGAAATTTGAAAATTGTACGTAATTTCACGGTAGTGCTTATGGTCGATCCCGTTTCTCGGCTTCAGAGCTACTTTCTTGACTGTATTTTGAGTTAAGCAGTTTGCGCGACTTCAGTTCTAGCCTATAAAGTCAAATCTTGTGTGGTTCCTCCATGGTAACATAGCTGCCCGAGGACGCAAATTTAGCAAGTACAAGAAATTTGAAAATTGTAAGTAATTGCACAGTAGTGCTTAAGGTCGATGCCGTTTCTCGGCTTCAGAGCTACTTTCTTGACTGTATTTTGAGTTAAGCAATGGGCGCGACTTCAGTTCTAGCCTATAAAGTCAAATGTTGTGTGGTTCCTCCATGGTGACATAGCTGCCCGAGGTCGCAAAGTTAGCAAGTACAAGAAATTTGAAAATTGTACGTAATTTCACGGTAGTGCTTATGGTCGATGCCGTTTCTCGGCTTCAGAGCTACTTTCTAGACTGTATTTTGAGTTAAGTAGTTGGCGCGACTTCAGTTCTAGCCTATAAAGTCAAATCTTGTGTGGTTCCTCCATGGTAACATAGCTGCCCGAGGTCGCAAAATTAGCAAGTACAAGAAATTTAAAAATTGTACGTAATTTCACATTAGTGCTTATGGTCGATGCCGTTTCTCGGCTTCAGAGCTACTTTCTTGACTGTATTTTGAGTTAAGCAGTTGGCGCGACTTCCGTTCTAGCCTATAAAGTCAAATGTTGTGTGGTTCCTCCATGGTAACATAGCTGCCCGAGGTCGCAAAGTTAGCAAGTACAAGAAATTTGAAAATTGTTCGTAATTTCACGGTAGTGCTTATGGTCGATGCCGTTTCTCGGCTTCAGAGCTACTTTCTTGACTGTATTTTGAGTTAAGCAGTAGGCGCGACTTCAGTTCTAGCCTATAAAGTCAAATGTTGTGTGGTTCCTCCATGGTAACATAGCTGCCCGAGGTCGCAAAGTGAGCAGGTACAAGAAATTTGAAAATTGTACGTAATTGCACGGTAGTGCTTATGGTCGATGCCGTTTCTCGGCTTCAGAACTACTTTCTTGACTGTATTTTGAGTTAAGCAGTTGGCGCGACTTCAGTTCTAGCCTTAAAAGTCAAATCTTGTGTGGTTCCTCCATGGTAACATAGCTGCCCGAGGTCGCAAAGTTAACAAGTACAAGAAATTTGAAAATTGTTCGTAATTTCACGGTAGTGCTTATGGTCGATGCCGTTTCTCGGCTTCAGAGCTACTTTCTTGACTGTATTTTGAGTTAAACTGTTGGCGCGACTTCAGTTCTAGCCTATAAAGTCAAATGTTGTGTGGTTCCTCCATGGTAACATAGCTGCCCGAGGTCGCAAAGTTAGCAAGTACAAGAAATTTGAAAATTGTACGTAATTTCACATTAGTGCTTATGGTCGATCCCGTTTCTCGGCTTCAGAGCTACTTTCGTGACTGTATTTTGAGTTAAGCAGTTGGCGCGACTTCAGTTCTAGCCTTAAAAGTCAAATCTTGTGTGGTTCCTCCATGGTAACATAGCTGCCCGAGGTCGCAAAGTTAGCAAGTACAAGAAATTTGAAAATTGTACGTAATTGCACGGTAGTGCTTATGGTCGATGCCGTTTCTCGGCTTCAGAGCTACTTTCTTGACTGTATTTTGAGTTAAGCAGTTGGCGCGACTTCAGTTCTAGCCTATAAAGTCAAATGTTGTGTGGTTCATCCATGGTAACATAGCTGCCCGAGGTCGCAAAGTTAGCAAGCACAAGAAATTTGAAAATTGTACGTAATTTCACGGTAGTGCTTATGGTCGATCCCGTTTCTCGGCTTCAGAGCTACTTTCTTGACTGTATTTTGAGTTAAACAGTTGGCGCGACTTCAGTTCTAGCCTATAAAGTCAAATCTTGTGTGGTTCCTCCATGGTAACATAGCTGCCCGAGGTCGCAAAATTAGCAAGTACAAGAAATTTGAAAATTGTACGTAATTTCACATTAGTGCTTATGGTCGATGCCGTTTCTCGGCTTCAGAGCTACTTCCTTGACTGTATTTTGAGTTAAGCAGTTGGCGCGACTTCAGTTCTAGCCTATAAAGTCAAATATTGTGTGGTTCCTCCATGGTAACATAGCTGCCCGAGGTCGCAAAATTAGCAAGTACAAGACATTTGAAAATTGTACGTTATTTCACATTAGTGCTTATGGTCGATCCCGTTTCTCGGCTTCAGAGCTACTTTCTTGACTGTATTTTGAGTTAAGCAGTTGGCGCGACTTCAGTTCTAGCCTATAAAGTCAAATGTTGTGTGGTTCATCCATGGTAACATAGCTGCCCGAGGTCGCAAAGTTAGCAAGTACAAGAAATTTGAAAATTGTACGTAATTTCACGGTAGTGCTTATGGTCGATCCCGTTTCTCGGCTTCAGAGCTACTTTCTTGACTGTATTTTGAGTTAAGCAGTTTGCGCGACTTCAGTTCTAGCCTATAAAGTCAAATCTTGTGTGGTTCCTCCATGGTAACATAGCTGCCCGAGGACGCAAATTTAGCAAGTACAAGAAATTTAAAAATTGTACGTAATTTCACATTAGTGCTTATGGTCGATGCCGTTTCTCGGCTTCAGAGCTACTTTCTTGACTGTATTTTGAGTTAGGCAGTTGGCGCGACTTCAGTTCTAGCCTATAAAGTCAAATGTTGTGTGGTTCCTCCATGGTAACATAGCTGCCCGAGGTCGCAAAGTTAGCAAGTACAAGAAATTTGAAAATTGTACGTAATTGCACGGTAGTGCTTAGGGTCGATGCCGTTTCTCGGCTTCAGAGCTACTTTCTTGACTGTATTTTGAGTTAAGCAGTTGGCGCGACTTCAGTTCTAGCCTATAAAGTCAAATGTTGTGAGGTTCATCCATGGTAACATAGCTGCCCGAGGTCGCAAAGTTAGCAAGTACAAGAAATTTGAAAATTGTACGTAATTTCACGGTAGTGCTTATGGTCGATCCCGTTTCTCGGCTTCAGAGCTACTTTCTTGACTGTATTTTGAGTTAAGCAGTTGGCGCGACTTCAGTTCTAGAATATAAAGTCAAATCTTGTGTGATTCCTCCATGGTAACATAGCTGCCCGAGATCGCAAAGTTAGCAAGTACAAGAAATTTGAAAATTGTACGTAAGTTCACGGTAGTGCTTATGGTCGATGCCGTTTCTCGGCTTCAGAGCTACTTTCTAGACTGTATTTTGAGTTAAGTAGTTGGCGCGACTTCAGTTCTAGCCTATAAAGTCAAATCTTGTGTGGTTCCTCCATGGTAACATAGCTGCCCGAGGTCGCAAAATTAGCAAGTACAAGAAATTTAAAAATTGTACGTAATTTCACATTAGTGCTTATGGTCGATGCCGTTTCTCGGCTTCAGAGCTACTTTCTTGACTGTATTTTGAGTTAAGCAGTTGGCGCGACTTCAGTTCTAGCCTTAAAAGTCAAATCTTGTGTGGTTCCTCCATGGTAACATAGCTTCCCGAGGTCGCAAAGTTAACAAGTACAAGAAATTTGAAAATTGTTCGTAATTTCACGGTAGTGCTTATGGTCGATGCCGTTTCTCGGCTTCAGAGCTACTTTCTTGACTGTATTTTGAGTTAAACTGTTGGCGCGACTTCAGTTCTAGCCTTAAAAGTCAAATCTTGTGTGGTTCCTCCATGGTAACATAGCTGCCCGAGGTCGCAAAGTTGGCAAGTACAAGAAATTTGAAAATTGTACGTAATTTCACATTAGTGCTTAGGGTCGATTACGTTTCTCGGCTTCAGAACTACTTTCTTGAATTTATTTTGAGTTAAGCAGTTGGCGCGACTTCAGTTCTAGCCTATAAAGTCAAATGTTGTGTGGTTCCTCCATGGTAACATACCTGCCCGAGGTCGCAAATTTAGCAAGTACAAGAAATTTGAAAATTGTAAGTAATTGCACAGTAGTGCTTAAGGTCGATGCCGTTTCTCGGCTTCAGAGCTACTTTCTTGACTGTATTTTGAGTTAAGCAATGGGCGCGACTTCAGTTCTAGCCTATAAAGTCAAATGTTGTGTGGTTCCTCCATGTTGACATAGCTGCCCGAGGTCGCAAAGTTAGCAAGTACAAGAAATTTGAAAATTGTACGTAATTGCACGGTAGTGCTTATGGTCGATGCCGTTTCTCGGCTTCAGAGCTACTTTCTTGACTGTATTTTGAGTTAAGCAGTTGGCGCGACTTCCGTTCTAGCCTATAAAGTCAAATGTTGTGTGGTTCCTCCATGGTAACATAGCTGCCCGAGGTCGCAAAGTTAGCAAGTACAAGAAATTTGAAAATTGTTCGTAATTTCACGGTAGTGCTTATGGTCGATGCCGTTTCTCGGCTTCAGAGCTACTTTCTTGACTGTATTTTGAGTTAAGCAGTAGGCGCGACTTCAGTTCTAGCCTATAAAGTCAAATGTTGTGTGGTTCCTCCATGGTAACATAGCTGCCCGAGGTCGCAAAGTGAGCAGGTACAAGAAATTTGAAAATTGTACGTAATTGCACGGTAGTGCTTATGGTCGATGCCGTTTCTCGGCTTCAGAACTACTTTCTTGACTGTATTTTGAGTTAAGCAGTTGGCGCGACTTCAGTTCTAGCCTTAAAAGTCAAATCTTGTGTGGTTCCTCCATGGTAACATAGCTGCCCGAGGTCGCAAAGTTAACAAGTACAAGAAATTTGAAAATTGTTCGTAATTTCACGGTAGTGCTTATGGTCGATGCCGTTTCTCGGCTTCAGAGCTACTTTCTTGACTGTATTTTGAGTTAAACTGTTGGCGCGACTTCAGTTCTAGCCTATAAAGTCAAATGTTGTGTGGTTCCTCCATGGTAACATAGCTGCCCGAGGTCGCAAAGTTAGCAAGTACAAGAAATTTGAAAATTGTACGTAATTTCACATTAGTGCTTATGGTCGATCCCGTTTCTCGGCTTCAGAGCTACTTTCGTGACTGTATTTTGAGTTAAGCAGTTGGCGCGACTTCAGTTCTAGCCTTAAAAGTCAAATCTTGTGTGGTTCCTCCATGGTAACATAGCTGCCCGAGGTCGCAAAGTTAGCAAGTACAAGAAATTTGAAAATTGTACGTAATTGCACGGTAGTGCTTATGGTCGATGCCGTTTCTCGGCTTCAGAGCTACTTTCTTGACTGTATTTTGAGTTAAGCAGTTGGCGCGACTTCAGTTCTAGCCTATAAAGTCAAATGTTGTGTGGTTCATCCATGGTAACATAGCTGCCCGAGGTCGCAAAGTTAGCAAGCACAAGAAATTTGAAAATTGTACGTAATTTCACGGTAGTGCTTATGGTCGATCCCGTTTCTCGGCTTCAGAGCTACTTTCTTGACTGTATTTTGAGTTAAACAGTTGGCGCGACTTCAGTTCTAGCCTATAAAGTCAAATCTTGTGTGGTTCCTCCATGGTAACATAGCTGCCCGAGGTCGCAAAATTAGCAAGTACAAGAAATTTGAAAATTGTACGTAATTTCACATTAGTGCTTATGGTCGATGCCGTTTCTCGGCTTCAGAGCTACTTCCTTGACTGTATTTTGAGTTAAGCAGTTGGCGCGACTTCAGTTCTAGCCTATAAAGTCAAATGTTGTGTGGTTCCTCCATGGTAACATAGCTGCCCGAGGTCGCAAAATTAGCAAGTACAAGACATTTGAAAATTGTACGTTATTTCACATTAGTGCTTATGGTCGATCCCGTTTCTCGGCTTCAGAGCTACTTTCTTGACTGTATTTTGAGTTAAGCAGTTGGCGCGACTTCAGTTCTAGCCTATAAAGTCAAATGTTGTGTGGTTCATCCATGGTAACATAGCTGCCCGAGGTCGCAAAGTTAGCAAGTACAAGAAATTTGAAAATTGTACGTAATTTCACGGTAGTGCTTATGGTCGATCCCGTTTCTCGGCTTCAGAGCTACTTTCTTGACTGTATTTTGAGTTAAGCAGTTTGCGCGACTTCAGTTCTAGCCTATAAAGTCAAATCTTGTGTGGTTCCTCCATGGTAACATAGCTGCCCGAGGACGCAAAATTAGCAAGTACAAGAAATTTAAAAATTGTACGTAATTTCACATTAGTGCTTATGGTCGATGCCGTTTCTCGGCTTCAGAGCTACTTTCTTGACTGTATTTTGAGTTAGGCAGTTGGCGCGACTTCAGTTCTAGCCTATAAAGTCAAATGTTGTGTGGTTCCTCCATGGTAACATAGCTGCCCGAGGTCGCAAAGTTAGCAAGTACAAGAAATTTGAAAATTGTACGTAATTGCACGGTAGTGCTTATGGTCGATGCCGTTTCTCGGCTTCAGAGCTACTTTCTTGACTGTATTTTGAGTTAAGCAGTTGGCGCGACTTCAGTTCTAGCCTATAAAGTCAAATGTTGTGAGGTTCATCCATGGTAACATAGCTGCCCGAGGTCGCAAAGTTAGCAAGTACAAGAAATTTGAAAATTGTACGTAATTTCACGGTAGTGCTTATGGTCGATCCCGTTTCTCGGCTTCAGAGCTACTTTCTTGACTGTATTTTGAGTTAAGCAGTTGGCGCGACTTCAGTTCTAGCCTATAAAGTCAAATCTTGTGTGATTCCTTTATGGTAACATAGCTGCCCGAGGTCGCAAAGTTAGCAAGTACAAGAAATTTGAAAATTGTACGTAATTTCACGGTAGTGCTTATGGTCGATGCCGTTTCTCGGCTTCAGAGCTACTTTCTAGACTGTATTTTGAGTTAAGTAGTTGGCGCGACTTCAGTTCTAGCCTATAAAGTCAAATCTTGTGTGGTTCCTCCATGGTAACATAGCTGCCCGAGGTCGCAAAATTAGCAAGTACAAGAAATTTAAAAATTGTACGTAATTTCACATTAGTGCTTATGGTCGATGCCGTTTCTCGGCTTCAGAGCTACTTTCTTGACTGTATTTTGAGTTAAGCAGTTGGCGCGACTTCAGTTCTAGCCTTAAAAGTCAAATCTTGTGTGGTTCCTCCATGGTAACATAGCTGCCCGAGGTCGCAAAGTTAACAAGTACAAGAAATTTGAAAATTGTTCGTAATTCCACGGTAGTGCTTATGGTCGATGCCGTTTCTCGGCTTCAGAGCTACTTTCTTGACTGTATTTTGAGTTAAACTGTTGGCGCGACTTCAGTTCTAGCCTTAAAAGTCAAATCTTGTGTGGTTCCTCCATGGTAACATAGCTGCCCGAGGTCGCAAAGTTGGCAAGTACAAGAAATTTGAAAATTGTACGTAATTTCACATTAGTGCTTAGGGTCGATTACGTTTCTCGGCTTCAGAACTACTTTCTTGAATTTATTTTGAGTTAAGCAGTTGGCGCGACTTCAGTTCTAGCCTATAAAGTCAAATGTTGTGTGGTTCCTCCATGGTAACATACCTGCCCGAGGTCGCAAATTTAGCAAGTACAAGAAATTTGAAAATTGTAAGTAATTGCACAGTAGTGCTTAAGGTCGATGCCGTTCTCGGCTTCAGAGCTACTTTTTTGACTGTATTTTGAGTTAAGCAGTTGGCGCGACTTCAGTTCTAGCCTATAAAGGCAAATGTTGTGTGGTTCCTCCATGGTAACATAGCTGCCCGAGGTCGCAAAGTTAGCAAGTACAAGAAATTTGAAAATTGTACGTAATTTCACGGTAGTGCTTATGGTCGATGCTGTTTCTCGGCTTCAGAGCTACTTTCTTGACTGTATTTTGAGTTAAGCAGTTGGCGCGACTTCAGTTCTAGCCTATAAAGTCAAATGTTGTGTGGTTCCTCCATGGTAACATAGCTGCCCGAGGTCGCAAAGTTGGCAAGTACAAGAAATTTGAAAATTGTACGTAATTTCACATTAGTGCTTAGGGTCGATTACGTTTCTCGGCTTCAGAACTACTTTCTTGAATTTATTTTGAGTTAAGCAGTTGGCGCGACTTCAGTTCTAGCCTATAAAGTCAAATGTTGTGTGGTTCCTCCATGGTAACATAGCTGCCCGAGGTCGCAAATTTAGCAAGTACAAGAAATTTGAAAATTGTAAGTAATTGCACAGTAGTGCTTAAGGTCGATGCCGTTTCTCGGCTTCAGAGCTACTTTCTTGACTGTATTTTGAGTTAAGCAATGGGCGCGACTTCAGTTCTAGCCTATAAAGTCAAATGTTGTGTGGTTCCTCCATGGTGACTTAGCTGCCCGAGGTCGCAAAGTTAGCAAGTACAAGAAATTTGAAAATTGTACGTAATTGCACGGTAGTGCTTATGGTCGATACCGTTTCTCGGCTTCAGAGCTACTTTCTTGACTGTATTTTGAGTTAAGCAGTTGGCGCGACTTCAGTTCTAGCCTATAAAGTCAAATGTTGTGTGGTTCCTCCATGGTAACATAGCTGCCCGAGGTCGCAAAGCTAGCAAGTACAAGAAATTTGAAAATTGTTCGTAATTTCACGGTAGTGCTTATGGTCGATGCCGTTTCTCGGCTTCAGAGCTACTTTCTTGACTGTATTTTGAGTTAAGCAGTTGGCGCGACTTCAGTTCTAGCCTATAAAGTCAAATGTTGTGTGGTTCCTCCATGGTAACATAGCTGCCCGAGGTCGCAAAGTGAGCAAGTACAAGAAATTTGAAAATTGTACGTAATTGCACGGTAGTGCTTATGGTCGATCCCGTTTCTCAGCTTCAGAGCTACTTTCTTGACTGTATTTTGAGTTATGCAGTTGACGCGACTTCAGTTCTAGCCTATAAAGTCAAATGTTGTGTGGTTCCTCCATGGTAACATAGCTGCCCGAGGTCGCAAAGTTAGCAAGTACAAGAAATTTGAAAATTGTACGTAATTTCACGGTAGTGCTTATGGTCGATGCCGTTCTCGGCTTCAGAGCTACTTTTTTGACTGTATTTTGAGTTAAGCAGTTGGCGCGACTTCAGTTCTAGCCTATAAAGTCAAATGTTGTGTGGTTCCTCCATGGTAACATAGCTGCCCGAGGTCGCAAAGTTAGCAAGTACAAGAAATTTGAAAATTGTACGTAATTTCACGGTAGTGCTTATGGTCGATGCTGTTTCTCGGCTTCAGAGCTACTTTCTTGACTGAATTGTGAGTTAAGCAGTTGGCGCGACTTCAGTTCTAGCCTATAAAGTCAAATGTTGTGTGGTTCCTCCATGGTAACATAGCTGCCCGAGGTCGCAAAGTTGGCAAGTACAAGAAATTTGAAAATTGTACGTAATTTCACATTAGTGCTTAGGGTCGATTACGTTTCTCGGCTTCAGAACTACTTTCTTGAATTTATTTTGAGTTAAGCAGTTGGCGCGACTTCAGTTCTAGCCTATAAAGTCAAATGTTGTGTGGTTCCTCCATGGTAACATAGCTGCCCGAGGTCGCAAATTTAGCAAGTACAAGAAATTTGAAAATTGTAAGTAATTGCACAGTAGTGCTTAAGGTCGATGCCGTTTCTCGGCTTCAGAGCTACTTTCTTGACTGTATTTTGAGTTAAGCAATGGGCGCGACTTCAGTTCTAGCCTATAAAGTCAAATGTTGTGTGGTTCCTCCATGGTGACTTAGCTGCCCGAGGTCGCAAAGTTAGCAAGTACAAGAAATTTGAAAATTGTACGTAATTGCACGGTAGTGCTTATGGTCGATACCGTTTCTCGGCTTCAGAGCTACTTTCTTGACTGTATTTTGAGTTAAGCAGTTGGCGCGACTTCAGTTCTAGCCTATAAAGTCAAATGTTGTGTGGTTCCTCCATGGTAACATAGCTGCCCGAGGTCGCAAAGCTAGCAAGTACAAGAAATTTGAAAATTGTTCGTAATTTCACGGTAGTGCTTATGGTCGATGCCGTTTCTCGGCTTCAGAGCTACTTTCTTGACTGTATTTTGAGTTAAGCAGTTGGCGCGACTTCAGTTCTAGCCTATAAAGTCAAATGTTGTGTGGTTCCTCCATGGTAACATAGCTGCCCGAGGTCGCAAAGTGAGCAAGTACAAGAAATTTGAAAATTGTACGTAATTGCACGGTAGTGCTTATGGTCGATCCCGTTTCTCAGCTTCAGAGCTACTTTCTTGACTGTATTTTGAGTTATGCAGTTGACGCGACTTCAGTTCTAGCCTATAAAGTCAAATGTTGTGTGGTTCCTCCATGGTAACATAGCTGCCCGAGGTCGCAAAGTTAGCAAGTACAAGAAATTTGAAAATTGTACGTAATTTCACGGTAGTGCTTATGGTCGATGCCGTTCTCGGCTTCAGAGCTACTTTTTTGACTGTATTTTGAGTTAAGCAGTTGGCGCGACTTCAGTTCTAGCCTATAAAGTCAAATGTTGTGTGGTTCCTCCATGGTAACATAGCTGCCCGAGGTCGCAAAGTTAGCAAGTACAAGAAATTTGAAAATTGTACGTAATTTCACGGTAGTGCTTATGGTCGATGCTGTTTCTCGGCTTCAGAGCTACTTTCTTGACTGAATTGTGAGTTAAGCAGTTGGCGCGACTTCAGTTCTAGCCTATAAAGTCAAATGTTGTGTGGTTCCTCCATGGTAACATAGCTGCCCGAGGTCGCAAAGTTGGCAAGTACAAGAAATTTGAAAATTGTACGTAATTTCACATTAGTGCTTAGGGTCGATTACGTTTCTCGGCTTCAGAACTACTTTCTTGAATTTATTTTGAGTTAAGCAGTTGGCGCGACTTCAGTTCTAGCCTATAAAGTCAAATGTTGTGTGGTTCCTCCATGGTAACATAGCTGCCCGAGGTCGCAAATTTAGCAAGTACAAGAAATTTGAAAATTGTAAGTAATTGCACAGTAGTGCTTAAGGTCGATGCCGTTTCTCGGCTTCAGAGCTACTTTCTTGACTGTATTTTGAGTTAAGCAATGGGCGCGACTTCAGTTCTAGCCTATAAAGTCAAATGTTGTGTGGTTCCTCCATGGTGACATAGCTGCCCGAGGTCGCAAAGTTAGCAAGTACAAGAAATTTGAAAATTGTACGTAATTGCACGGTAGTGCTTATGGTCGATACCGTTTCTCGGCTTCAGAGCTACTTTCTTGACTGTATTTTGAGTTAAGCAGTAGGCGCGACTTCAGTTCTAGCCTATAAAGTCAAATGTTGTGTGGTTCCTCCATGGTAACATAGCTGCCCGAGGTCGCAAAGTGAGCAAGTACAAGAAATTTGAAAATTGTACGTAATTGCACGGTAGTGCTTATGGTCGATGCCGTTTCTCGGCTTCAGAGCTACTTTCTTGACTGTATTTTGAGTTAAGCAGTTGGCGCGACTTCAGTTCTAGCCTATAAAGTCAATTGTTGTATGGTTCCTCCGTGGTAACATAGCTGCCCGAGGTCGCAAAATTAGCAAGTACAAGACATTTGAAAATTGTACGTAATTTCACATTAGTGCTTATGGTCGATGCCGTTTCTCGGCTTCGGAGCTACTTTCTTGACTGTATTTTGAGCTAAACAGTTGGCGCGACTTAAGTTCTAGCCTATAAAGTCAAATGTTGTGTGGTTCCTCGATGGTAACATAGCTGCCCGAGGTCGCAAAATTAGCAAGTACAAGAAATTTGAAAATTGTACGTAATTTCACATTAGTGCTTATGGTCGATGCCGTTTCTCGGCTTCAGCGCTACTTTCTTGACTGTATTTTGAGTTAAGCAGTTGGCGCGACTTCAGTTCTAGCCTATACAGTCAATTGTTGTATGGTTCCTCCATGGTAACATAGCTGCCCGAGGTCGCAAAATTAGCAAGTACAAGACATTTGAAAATTGTACGTAATTTCACATTAGTGCTTATGGTCGATCCCGTTTCTCGGCTTCAGAGCTACTTTCTTGACTGTATTTTGAGTTAAGCAGTTGGCGCGACTTCAGTTCTAGCCTATAAAGTCAAATGTTGTGTGGTTCCTCCATGGTAACATAGCTGCCCGAGGTCGCAAAATTAGCAAGTACAAGACATTTGAAAATTGTACGTAATTTCACATTAGTGCTTATGGTCGATCCCGTTTCTCAGCTTCAGAGCTACTTTCTTGACTGTATTTTGAGTTAAGCAGTTGGCGCGACTTCAGTTCTAGCCTATAAAGTCAAATGTTGTGTGGTCCTTCCATGGTAACATAGCTGCCCGAGGCCGCAAAGTTAGCAAGTACAAGAAATTTGAAAAGTGTACGTAATTTCACGGTAGTGCTTATGGTCGATGCCGTTTCTCGGCTTCAGAGCTACTTTCTTGACTGTATTTTGAGCTAAACAGTTGGCGCGACTTCAGTTCTAGCCTATAAAGTCAAATGTTGTGTGGTTCCTCCATGGTAACATAGCTGCCCGAGGTCGCAAAATTAGCAAGTACAAGAAATTTGAAAATTGTACGTAATTTCACAGTAGTGCTTATGGTCGATCCCGTTTCTCGGCCTCAGAGCTACTTTCTTGACTGTATTTTGAGCTAAACAGTTGGCGCGACTTCAGTTCTAGCCTATAAAGTCAAATGTCGTGTGGTTCCTCCATGGTAACATAGCTGCCCGAGGTCGCAAAATTAGCAAGTACAAGAAATTTGAAAATTGTACGTAATTTCACATTAGTGCTTATGGTCGATGCCGTTTCTCGGCTTCAGCGCTACTTTCTTGACTGTATTTTGAGTTAAGCAGTTGGCGCGACTTCAGTTCTAGCCTATAAAGTCAATTGTTGTATGGTTCCTCCATGGTAACATAGCTGCCCGAGGTCGCAAAATTAGCAAGTACAAGACATTTGAAAATTGTACGTAATTTCACATTAGTGCTTATGGTCGATCCCGTTTCTCGGCTTCAGAGCTACTTTCTTGACTGTATTTTGAGTTAAGCAGTTGGCGCGACTTCAGTTCTAGCCTATAAAGTCAAATGTTGTGTGGTTCCTCCATGGTAACATAGCTGCCCGAGGTCGCAAAATTAGCAAGTACAAGACATTTGAAAATTGTACGTAATTTCACATTAGTGCTTATGGTCGATCCCGTTTCTCGGCTTCAGAGCTACTTTCTTGACTGTATTTTGAGTTAAGCAGTTGGCGCGACTTCAGTTCTAGCCTATAAAGTCAAATGTTGTGTGGTCCTTCCATGGTAACATAGCTGCCCGAGGCCGCGAAGTTAGCAAGTACAAGAAATTTGAAAAGTGTACGTAATTTCACGGTAGTGCTTATGGTCGAAGCTGTTTCACGGCTTCAGAGCTTCTTTCTTGACTGTATTTTGAGTTAAGCAGTTGGCGCGACTTCAGTTCTAGTCTTAAAAGTCAAATCTTGTGTGGTTCCTCCATGGTAACATAGCTGCCCGAGGTCGCAAAGTTGGCAAGTACAAGAAATTTGAAAATTGTACGTAATTGCACGGTAGTGCTTATGGTCGATGCCGTTTCTCGGCTTCAGAGCTACTTTCTTGACTGTATTTTGAGTTAAGCAGTAGGCGCGACTTCAGTTCTAGCCTATAAAGTCAAATCTTGTGTGGTTCCTCCATGGTAACATAGCTGCCCGAGGTCGCAAAATTAGCAAGTACAAGACATTTGAAAATTGTACGTAATTTCACATTAGTGCTTATGGTCGATCCCGTTTCTCGGCTTCAGAGATACTTTTTTGACTGTATTTTGAGTTAAGCAGTTGGCGCGACTTCAGTTCTAGCCTATAAAGTCAAATCTTGTGTGATTCCTCCATGGTAACATAGCTGCCCGAGGTCGCAAAGTTAGCAAGTACAAGAAATTTGAAAATTGTACGTAATTGCACGGTAGTGCTTATGGTCGATGCCGTTTCTCGGCTTCAGAGCTACTTTCTTGACTGTATTTTGAGTTAAGCAGTTGGCGCGACTTCAGTTCTAGCCTATAAAGTCAAATCTTATGTGGTTCCTCCATGGTAACATAGCTGCCCGAGGTCGCAAAATTAGCAAGTACAAGAAATTTGAAAATTGTACGTAATTTCACATTAGTGCTTATGGTCGATGCCGTTTCTCGGCTTCAGAGCTACTTTCTTGACTGTATTTTGAGTTAAGCAGTTGGCGCGACTTCAGTTCTAGCCTATAAAGTCAAATGTTGTGTGGTTCCTCCATGGTAACATAGCTGCCCGAGGTCGCAAAATTAGCAAGTACAAGACATTTGAAAATTGTACGTAATTTCACATTAGTGCTTATGGTCGATCCCGTTTCTCGGCTTCAGAGCTACTTTCTTGACTGTATTTTGAGTAAAGCAGTTGGCGCGACTTCAGTTCTAGCCTATAAAGTCAAATCTTGTGTGGTTCCTCCATGGTAACATAGCTGCCCGAGGTCGCAAAATTAGCAAGTACAAGACATTTGAAAATTGTACGTAATTTCACATTAGTGCTTATGGTCGATCCCGTTTCTCGGCTTCAGAGCTACTTTCTTGACTGTATTTTGAGTTAAGCAGTTGGCGCGACTTCAGTTCTAGCCTATAAAGTCAAATGTTGTGTGGTTCCTCCATGGTAACATAGCTGCCCGAGGTCGCAAAGTTGGCAAGTACAAGAAATTTGAAAATTGTACGTAATTGCACGGTAGTGCTTATGGTCGATGCCGTTTCTCGGCTTCAGAGCTACTTTCTTGACTGTATTTTGAGTTAAGCAGTTGGCGCGACTTCAGTTCTAGCCTATAAAGTCAAATGTTGTGTGGTTCATCCATGGTAACATAGCTGCCCGAGGTCGCAAAGTTAGCAAGTACAAGAAATTTGAAAATTGTACGTAATTTCACGGTAGTGCTTATGGTCGATCCCGTTTCTCGGCTTCAGAACTACTTTCTTGACTGTATTTTGAGTTAAGCAGTTGGCGCGACTTCAGTTCTAGCCTATAAAGTCAAATGTTGTGTTGTTCCTCCATGGTAACATAGCTGCCCGAGGTCGCAAAGTTAGCAAGTACAAGAAATTTGAAAATTGTACGTAATTTCACGGTAGTGCTTATGGTCGATGCTGTTTCTCGGCTTCAGAGCTACTTTCTTGACTGTATTTTGAGTTAAGCAGTTGGCGCGACTTCAGTTCTAGCCTATAAAGTCAAATGTTGTGTGGTTCCTCCATGGTAACTTAGCTGCCCGAGGTCGCAAAGTTAGCAAGTACAAGAAATTTGAAAATTGTACGTAATTGCACAGTAGTGCTTATGGTCGATCCCGTTTCTCGGCCTCAGAGCTACTTTCTTGACTGTATTTTGAGCTAAACAGTTGGCGCGACTTCAGTTCTAGCCTATAAAGTCAAATGTTGTGTGGTTCCTCCATGGTAACATAGCTGCCCGAGGTCGCAAATTTAGCAAGTACAAGAAATTTGAAAATTGTAAGTAATTGCACAGTAGTGCTTAAGGTCGATGCCGTTTCTCGGCTTCAGAGCTACTTTCTTGACTGTATTTTGAGTTAAGCAATGGGCGCGACTTCAGTTCTAGCCTATAAAGTCAAATGTTGTGTGGTTCCTCCATGGTGACATAGCTGCCCGAGGTCGCAAAGTTAGCAAGTACAAGAAATTTGAAAATTGTACGTAATTGCACGGTAGTGCTTATGGTCGATGCCGTTTCTCGGCTTCAGAGCTACTTTCTTGACTGTATTTTGAGTTAAGCAGTTGGCGCGACTTCAGTTCTAGCCTATAAAGTCAAGTGTTGTGTGGTTCCTCCATGGTAACATAGCTGCCCGAGGTCGCAAAGTTAGCAAGTACAAGAAATTTGAAAATTGTTCGTAATTTCACGGTAGTGCTTATGGTCGATGCCGTTTCTCGGCTTCAGAGCTACTTTCTTGACTGTATTTTGAGTTAAGCAGTAGGCGCGACTTCAGTTCTAGCCTATAAAGTCAAATGTTGTGTGGTTCCTCCATGGTAACATAGCTGCCCGAGGTCGCAAAGTGAGCAAGTACAAGAAATTTGAAAATTGTACGTAATTGCACGGTAGTGCTTATGGTCGATCCCGTTTCTCAGCTTCAGAGCTACTTTCTTGACTGTATTTTGAGTTATGCAGTTGACGCGACTTCAGTTCTAGCCTATAAAGTCAAATGTTGTGTGGTTCCTCCATGGTAACATAGCTGCCCGAGGTCGCAAAGTTAGCAAGTACAAGAAATTTGAAAATTGTACGTAATTTCACGGTAGTGCTTATGGTCGATGCCGTTTCTCGGCTTCAGAGCTACTTTTTTGACTGTATTTTGAGTTAAGCAGTTGGCGCGACTTCAGTTCTAGCCTATAAAGTCAAATGTTGTGTGGTTCCTCCATGGTAACATAGCTGCCCGAGGTCGCAAATTTAGCAAGTACAAGAAATTTGAAAATTGTAAGTAATTGCACAGTAGTGCTTAAGGTCGATGCCGTTTCTCGGCTTCAGAGCTACTTTCTTGACTGTATTTTGAGTTAAGCAATGGGCGCGACTTCAGTTCTAGCCTATAAAGTCAAATGTTGTGTGGTTCCTCCATGGTGACATAGCTGCCCGAGGTCGCAAAGTTAGCAAGTACAAGAAATTTGAAAATTGTACGTAATTGCACGGTAGTGCTTATGGTCGATACCGTTTCTCGGCTTCAGAGCTACTTTCTTGACTGTATTTTGAGTTAAGCAGTTGGCGCGACTTCAGTTCTAGCCTATAAAGTCAAATGTTGTGTGGTTCCTCCATGGTAACATAGCTGCCCGAGGTCGCAAAGTTAGCAAGTACAAGAAATTTGAAAATTGTACGTAATTTCACGGTAGTGCTTATGGTCGATGCCGTTTCTCGGCTTCAGAGCTACTTTTTTGACTGTATTTTGAGTTAAGCAGTTGGCGCGACTTCAGTTCTAGCCTATAAAGGCAAATGTTGTGTGGTTCCTCCATGGTAACATAGCTGCCCGAGGTCGCAAAGTTAGCAAGTACAAGAAATTTGAAAATTGTACGTAATTTCACATTAGTGCTTAGGGTCGATTACGTTTCTCGGCTTCAGAACTACTTTCTTGAATTTATTTTGAGTTAAGCAGTTGGCGCGACTTCAGTTCTAGCCTATAAAGTCAAATGTTGTGTGGTTCCTCCATGGTAACATAGCTGCCCGAGGTCGCAAATTTAGCAAGTACAAGAAATTTGAAAATTGTAAGTAATTGCACAGTAGTGCTTAAGGTCGATGCCGTTTCTCGGCTTCAGAGCTACTTTCTTGACTGTATTTTGAGTTAAGCAATGGGCGCGACTTCAGTTCTAGCCTATAAAGTCAAATGTTGTGTGGTTCCTCCATGGTGACATAGCTGCCCGAGGTCGCAAAGTTAGCAAGTACAAGAAATTTGAAAATTGTACGTAATTGCACGGTAGTGCTTATGGTCGATACCGTTTCTCGGCTTCAGAGCTACTTTCTTGACTGTATTTTGAGTTAAGCAGTTGGCGCGACTTCAGTTCTAGCCTATAAAGTCAAATGTTGTGTGGTTCCTCCATGGTAACATAGCTGCCCGAGGTCGCAAAGTTAGCAAGTACAAGAAATTTGAAAATTGTTCGTAATTTCACGGTAGTGCTTATGGTCGATGCCGTTTCTCGGCTTCAGAGCTACTTTCTTGACTGTATTTTGAGTTAAGCAGTAGGCGCGACTTCAGTTCTAGCCTATAAAGTCAAATGTTGTGTGGTTCCTCCATGGTAACATAGCTGCCCGAGGTCGCAAAGTGAGCAAGTACAAGAAATTTGAAAATTGTACGTAATTGCACGGTAGTGCTTATGGTCGATGCCGTTTCTCGGCTTCAGAGCTACTTTCTTGACTGTATTTTGAGTTAAGCAGTTGGCGCGACTTCAGTTCTAGCCTTAAAAGTCAAATCTTGTGTGGTTCCTCCATGGTAACATAGCTGCCCGAGGTCGCAAAGTTAGCAAGTACAAGAAATTTGAAAATTGTTCGTAATTTCACGGTAGTGCTTATGGTCGATGCCGTTTCTCGGCTTCAGAGCTACTTTCTTGACTGTATTTTGAGTTAAACTGTTGGCGCGACTTCAGTTCTAGCCTATAAAGTCAAATGTTGTGTGGTTCCTCCATGGTAACATAGCTGCCCGAGGTCGCAAAGTTAGCAAGTACAAGAAATTTGAAAATTGTACGTAATTTCACATTAGTGCTTATGGTCGATCCCGTTTCTCGGCTTCAGAGCTACTTTCGTGACTGTATTTTGAGTTAAGCAGTTGGCGCGACTTCAGTTCTAGCCTTAAAAGTCAAATCTTGTGTGGTTCCTCCATGGTAACATAGCTGCCCGAGGTCGCAAAGTTAGCAAGTACAAGAAATTTGAAAATTGTACGTAATTGCTCGGTAGTGCTTATGGTCGATGCCGTTTCTCGGCTTCAGAGCTACTTTCTTGACTGTATTTTGAGTTAAGCAGTTGGCGCGACTTCAGTTCTAGCCTATAAAGTCAAATGTTGTGTGGTTCATCCATGGTAACATAGCTGCCCGAGGTCGCAAAGTTAGCAAGTACAAGAAATTTGAAAATTGTACGTAATTTCACGGTAGTGCTTATGGTCGATCCCGTTTCTCGGCTTCAGAGCTACTTTCTTGACTGTATTTTGAGTTAAGCAGTTGGCGCGACTTCAGTTCTAGCCTATAAAGTCAAATATTGTGTGGTTCCTCCATGGTAACATAGCTGCCCGAGGTCGCAAAATTAGCAAGTACAAGAAATTTGAAAATTGTACGTAATTTCACATTAGTGCTTATGGTCGATGCCGTTTCTCGGCTTCAGCGCTACTTTCTTGACTGTATTTTGAGTTAAGCAGTTGGCGCGACTTCAGTTCTAGCCTATAAAGTCAATTGTTGTATGGTTCCTCCATGGTAACATAGCTGCCCGAGGTCGCAAAATTAGCAAGTACAAGACATTTGAAAATTGTACGTAATTTCACATTAGTGCTTATGGTCGATGCCGTTTCTCGGCTTCAGCGCTACTTTCTTGACTGTATTTTGAGTTAAGCAGTTGGCGCGACTTCAGTTCTAGCCTATAAAGTCAATTGTTGTATGGTTCCTCCATGGTAACATAGCTGCCCGAGGTCGCAAAATTAGCAAGTACAAGACATTTGAAAATTGTACGTAATTTCACATTAGTGCTTATGGTCGATGCCGTTTCTCGGCTTCAGAGCTACTTTCTTGACTGTATTTTGAGCTAAACAGTTGGCGCGACTTAAGTTCTAGCCTATAAAGTCAAATGTTGTGTGGTTCCTCGATGGTAACATAGCTGCCCGAGGTCGCAAAATTAGCAAGTACAAGAAATTTGAAAATTGTACGTAATTTCACATTAGTGCTTATGGTCGATGCCGTTTCTCGGCTTCAGCGCTACTTTCTTGACTGTATTTTGAGTTAAGCAGTTGGCGCGACTTCAGTTCTAGCCTATACAGTCAATTGTTGTATGGTTCCTCCATGGTAACATAGCTGCCCGAGGTCGCAAAATTAGCAAGTACAAGACATTTGAAAATTGTACGTAATTTCACATTAGTGCTTATGGTCGATCCCGTTTCTCGGCTTCAGAGCTACTTTCTTGACTGTATTTTGAGTTAAGCAGTTGGCGCGACTTCAGTTCTAGCCTATAAAGTCAAATGTTGTGTGGTCCTTCCATGGTAACATAGCTGCCCGAGGCCGCAAAGTTAGCAAGTACAAGAAATTTGAAAAGTGTACGTAATTTCACGGTAGTGCTTATGGTCGATGCCGTTTCTCGGCTTCAGAGCTACTTTCTTGACTGTATTTTGAGTTAAGCAGTTGGCGCGACTTCAGTTCTAGCCTATAAAGTCAAATGTTGTGTGGTTCCTCCATGGTAACATAGCTGCCCGAGGTCGCAAAATTAGCAAGTACAAGACATTTGAAAATTGTACGTAATTTCACATTAGTGCTTATGGTCGATCCCGTTTCTCGGCTTCAGAGCTACTTTCTTGACTGTATTTTGAGTTAAGCAGTTGGCGCGACTTCAGTTCTAGCCTATAAAGTCAAATGTTGTGTGGTCCTTCCATGGTAACATAGCTGCCCGAGGCCGCAAAGTTAGCAAGTACAAGAAATTTGAAAAGTGTACGTAATTTCACGGTAGTGCTTATGGTCGATGCCGTTTCTCGGCTTCAGAGCTACTTTCTTGACTGTATTTTGAGCTAAACAGTTGGCGCGACTTCAGTTCTAGCCTATAAAGTCAAATGTTGTGTGGTTCCTCCATGGTAACATAGCTGCCCGAGGTCGCAAAATTAGCAAGTACAAGAAATTTGAAAATTGTACGTAATTTCACAGTAGTGCTTATGGTCGATCCCGTTTCTCGGCCTCAGAGCTACTTTCTTGACTGTATTTTGAGCTAAACAGTTGGCGCGACTTCAGTTCTAGCCTATAAAGTCAAATGTCGTGTGGTTCCTCCATGGTAACATAGCTGCCCGAGGTCGCAAAATTAGCAAGTGCAAGAAATTTGAAAATTGTACGTAATTTCACATTAGTGCTTATGGTCGATGCCGTTTCTCGGCTTCAGCGCTACTTTCTTGACTGTATTTTGAGTTAAGCAGTTGGCGCGACTTCAGTTCTAGCCTATTAAGTCAATTGTTGTATGGTTCCTCCATGGTAACATAGCTGCCCGAGGTCGCAAAATTAGCAAGTACAAGACATTTGAAAATTGTACGTAATTTCACATTAGTGCTTATGGTCGATGCCGTTTCTCGGCTTCAGCGCTACTTTCTTGACTGTATTTTGAGTTAAGCAGTTGGCGCGACTTCAGTTCTAGCCTATAAAGTCAATTGTTGTATGGTTCCTCCATGGTAACATAGCTGCCCGAGGTCGCAAAATTAGCAAGTACAAGACATTTGAAAATTGTACGTAATTTCACATTAGTGCTTATGGTCGATCCCGTTTCTCGGCTTCAGAGCTACTTTCTTGACTGTATTTTGAGTTAAGCAGTTGGCGCGACTTCAGTTCTAGCCTATAAAGTCAAATGTTGTGTGGTTCCTCCATGGTAACATAGCTGCCCGAGGTCGCAAAATTAGCAAGTACAAGACATTTGAAAATTGTACGTAATTTCACATTAGTGCTTATGGTCGATCCCGTTTCTCGGCTTCAGAGCTACTTTCTTGACTGTATTTTGAGTTAAGCAGTTGGCGCGACTTCAGTTCTAGCCTATAAAGTCAAATGTTGTGTGGTCCTTCCATGGTAACATAGCTGCCCGAGGCCGCGAAGTTAGCAAGTACAAGAAATTTGAAAAGTGTACGTAATTTCACGGTAGTGCTTATGGTCGAAGCTGTTTCACGGCTTCAGAGCTTCTTTCTTGACTGTATTTTGAGTTAAGCAGTTGGCGCGACTTCAGTTCTAGCCTTAAAAGTCAAATCTTGTGTGGTTCCTCCATGGTAACATAGCTGCCCGAGGTCGCAAAGTTGGCAAGTACAAGAAATTTGAAAATTGTACGTAATTGCACGGTAGTGC
This sequence comes from Merodon equestris, assembly GCA_958301585.1. Lineage (NCBI taxonomy): Eukaryota > Metazoa > Arthropoda > Insecta > Diptera > Syrphidae > Merodon > Merodon equestris. Next base: position 72,815,569 of record OY284414.1, on the reverse strand, counting down.
TTATGGTCGATGCCGTTTCTCGGCTTCAGAGCTACTTTCTTGACTGTATTTTGAGTTAAGCAGTAGGCGCGACTTCAGTTCTAGCCTATAAAGTCAAATCTTGTGTGGTTCCTCCATGGTAACATAGCTGCCCGAGGTCGCAAAATTAGCAAGTACAAGACATTTGAAAATTGTACGTAATTTCACATTAGTGCTTATGGTCGATCCCGTTTCTCGGCTTCAGAGCTACTTTCTTGACTGTATTTTGAGTTAAGCAGTTGGCGCGACTTCAGTTCTAGCCTATAAAGTCAAATCTTGTGTGGTTCCTCCATGGTAACATAGCTGCCCGAGGTCGCAAAATTAGCAAGTACAAGAAATTTGAAAATTGTACGTAATTTCACATTAGTGCTTATGGTCGATGCCGTTTCTCGGCTTCAGAGCTACTTTCTTGACTGTATTTTGAGTTAAGCAGTTGGCGCGACTTCAGTTCTAGCCTATAAAGTCAAATGTTGTGTATTTCCTCCATGGTAACATAGCTGCCCGAGGTCGCAAAATTAGCAAGTACAAGACATTTGAAAATTGTACGTAATTTCACATTAGTGCTTATGGTCGATCCCGTTTCTCGGCTTCAGAGCTACTTTCTTGACTGTATTTTGAGTAAAGCAGTTGGCGCGACTTCAGTTCTAGCCTATAAAGTCAAATCTTGTGTGGTTCCTCCATGGTAACATAGCTGCCCGAGGTCGCAAAATTAGCAAGTACAAGACATTTGAAAATTGTACGTAATTTCACATTAGTGCTTATGGTCGATCCCGTTTCTCGGCTTCAGAGCTACTTTCTTGACTGTATTTTGAGTTAAGCAGTTGGCGCGACTTCAGTTCTAGCCTATAAAGTCAAATGTTGTGTGGTTCCTCCATGGTAACATAGCTGCCCGAGGTCGCAAAGTTGGCAAGTACAAGAAATTTGAAAATTGTACGTAATTGCACGGTAGTGCTTATGGTCGATGCCGTTTCTCGGCTTCAGAGCTACTTTCTTGACTGTATTTTGAGTTAAGCAGTTGGCGCGACTTCAGTTCTAGCCTATAAAGTCAAATGTTGTGTGGTTCATCCATGGTAACATAGCTGCCCGAGGTCGCAAAGTTAGCAAGTACAAGAAATTTGAAAATTGTACGTAATTTCACGGTAGTGCTTATGGTCGATCCCGTTTCTCGGCTTCAGAACTAATTTCTTGACTGTATTTTGAGTTAAGCAGTTGGCGCGACTTCAGTTCTAGCCTATAAAGTCAAATGTTGTGTGGTTCCTCCATGGTAACATAGCTGCCCGAGGTCGCAAAGTTAGCAAGTACAAGAAATTTGAAAATTGTACGTAATTGCACGGTAGTGCTTATGGTCGATGCCGTTTCTCGGGTTCAGAGCTACTTTCTAGACTGTATTTTGAGTTAAGCAGTTGGCGCGACTTCAGTTCTAGCCTATAAAGTCAAATCTTGTGTGGTTCCTCCATGGTAACATAGCTGCCCGAGGTCGCAAAATTAGCAAGTACAAGAAATTTGAAAATTGTACGTAATTTCACATTAGTTCTTATGGTCGAAGCCGTTTCTCGGCTTCAGAGCTACTTTCTTGACTATATTTTGAGTTAGGCAGTTGGCGCGACTTCAGTTCTAGCCTATAAAGTCAAATGTTGTGTGGTTCATCCATGGTAACATAGCTGCCCGAGGTCGCAAAGTTAGCAAGTACAAGAAATTTGAAAATTGTACGTAATTGCACGGTAGTGCTTATGGTCGATGCCGTTTCTCGGCTTCAGAGCTACTTTCTTGACTGTATTTTGAGTTAAGCAGTTGGCGCGACTTCAGTTCTAGCCTATAAAGTCAAATGTTGTGTGGTTCATCCATGGTAACATAGCTGCCCGAGGTCGCAAAGTTAGCAAGTACAAGAAATTTGAAAATTGTACGTAATTTCACGGTAGTGCTTATGGTCGATCCCGTTTCTCGGCTTCAGAGCTACTTTCTTGACTGTATTTTGAGTTAAGCAGTTGGCGCGACTTCAGTTCTAGCCTATAAAGTCAAATCTTGTGTGGTTCCTCCATGGTAACATAGCTGCCCGAGGTCGCAAAATTAGCAAGTACAAGACATTTGAAAATTGTACGTAATTTCACATTAGTGCTTATGGTCGATCCCGTTTCTCGGCTTCAGAGCTACTTTCTTGACTGTATTTTGAGTTAAGCAGTTGGCGCGACTTCAGTTCTAGCCTATAAAGTCAAATGTTGTGTGGTTCCTCCATGGTAACATAGCTGCCCGAGGTCGCAAAGTTGGCAAGTACAAGAAATGTGAAAATTGTAGGTAATTGCACGGTAGTGCTTATGGTCGATGCCGTTTCTCGGCTTCAGAGCTACTTTCTTGACTGTATTTTGAGTTAAGCAGTTGGCGCGACTTCAGTTCTAGCGTATAAAGTCAAATGTTGTGTGGTTCATCCATGGTAACATAGCTGCCCGAGGTCGCAAAGTTAGCAAGTACTAGAAATTTGAAAATTGTACGTAATTTCACGGTAGTGCTTATGGTCGATCCCGTTTCTCGGCTTCAGAACTACTTTCTTGACTGTATTTTGAGTTAAGCAGTTGGCGCGACTTCAGTTCTAGCCTATAAAGTCAAATGTTGTGTGGTTCCTCCATGGTAACATAGCTGCCCGAGGTCGCAAAGTTAGCAAGTACAAGAAATTTGAAAATTGTACGTAATTGCACGGCAGTGCTTATGGTCGATGCCGTTTCTCGGCTTCAGAGCTACTTTCTTGACTGTATTTTGAGTTAAGCAGTTGGCGCGACTTCAGTTCTAGCCTATAAAGTCAAATCTTGTGTGGTTCCTCCATGGTAACATAGCTGCCCGAGGTCGCAAAGTTAGCAAGTACAAGAAATTTGAAAATTGTACGTAAATTCACATTAGTGCTTATGGTCGATTACGTTTCTCGGCTTCAGAGCTACTTTCTAGACTGTATTTTGAGTTAAGCAGTTGGCGCGACTTCAGTTCTAGCCTTAAAAGTCAAATCTTGTGTGGTTCCTCCCTGGTAACATAGCTGCCCGAGGTCGCAAAGTTGGCAAGTACAAGAAATTTGAAAATTGTACGTAATTTCACATTAGTGCTTAGGGTCGATTACGTTTCTCGGCTTCAGAACTACTTTTTTGACTGTATTTTAAGTTAAGCAGTTGGCGCGACTTCAGCTCTAGCCTTAAAAGTCAAATCTTGTGTGGTTCCTCCATGGTAACATAGCTGCCCGAGGTCGCAAAGTTAGCAAGTACAAGAAATTTGAAAATTGTAAGTAATTGCACAGTAGTGCTTATGGTCGGTGCCGTTTCTCGGCTTCAGAGCTACTTTCTTGATGTATTTTGAGTTAAGCAATGTTTTGAGTTGGCGCGACTTCAGTTCTAGCCTATAAAGTCAAATCTTGTGTGGTTCCTCCATGGTAACATAGCTGCCCGAGGTCGCAAAGTTAGCAAGTACAAGAAATTTGAAAATTGTACGTAAATTCACATTAGTGCTTATGGTCGATTACGTTTCTCGGCTTCAGAGCTACTTTTTTGACTGTATTTTAAGTTAAGCAGTTGGCGCGACTTCAGCTCTAGCCTTAAAAGTCAAATCTTGTGTGGTTCCTCCATGGTAACATAGCTGCCCGAGGTCGCAAAGTTAGCAAGTACAAGAAATTTGAAAATTGTACGTAATTGCACGGTAGTGCTTATGGTCGATCCCGTTTCTCGGGTTCAGAGCTACTTTCTAGACTGTATTTTGAGTTAAGCAGTTGGCGCGACTTCAGTTCTAGCCTATAAAGTCAAATCTTGTGTGGTTCCTCCATGGTAACATAGCTGCCCGAGGTCGCAAAATTAGCAAGTACAAGAAATTTAAAAATTGTACGTAATTTCACATTAGTGCTCATGGTCGATGCCGTTTCTCGGCTTCAGAGCTACTTTCTTGACTGTATTTTGAGTTAGGCAGTTGGCGCGACTTCAGTTCTAGCCTATAAAGTCAAATGTTGTGTGGTTTTTCCATGGTAACATAGCTGCCCGATGTCACAAAATTAGCAAGTACAAGAAATTTGAAAATTGTACGTAATTGCACGGTAGTGCTTATGGTCGATGCCGTTTCTCGGCTTCAGAGCTACTTTCTTGACTGTATTTTGAGTTAAGCAGTTGGCGCGACTTCAGTTCTAGCCTATAAAGTCAAATCTTGTGTGGTTCCTCCATGGTAACATAGCTGCCCGAGGTCGCAAAGTTAGCAAGTACAAGACATTTGAAAATTGTACGTAATTTCACATTAGTGCTTATGGTCGATCCCGTTTCTCGGCTTCAGAGCTACTTTCTTGACTGTATTTTGAGTTAAGCAGTTGGCGCGACTTCAGTTCTAGCCTATAAATTCAAATCTTGTGTGGTTCCTCCATGGTAACATAGCTGCCCGATGTCGCAAAGTTAGCAAGTACAAGAAATTTGAAAATTGTACGTAATTGCACGGTAGTGCTTATGGTCGATGCCGTTTCTCGGCTTCAGAGCTAATTCCTTGACTTTATTTTGAGTTAAGCAGTTGGCCCGACTTCAGTTCTAGCTTATAAAGTCAAATGTTGTGTGGTTCGTCCATGGTAACATAGCTGCCCGAGGTCGCAAATTTAGCAAGTTCAAGAAATTTGAAAATTGTACGTAATTTCACGGTAGTGCTTATGGTCGAAGCCGTTTCTCGGCTTCAGAGCTACTTTCTTGACTGTATTTTGAGTTAGGCAGTTGGCGCGACTTCAGTTCTAGCCTATAAAGTCAAATCTTGTGTGGTTCCTCCATGGTAACATAGCTGCCCGAGGTCGCAAAGTTAGCAAGTACAAGAAATTTGGAAATTGTACGTAAATTCACATTAGTGCTTATGGTCGATTACGTTTCTCGGCTTCAGAGCTACTTTTTTGACTGTATTTTGAGTTAAGCAGTAGGCGCGACTTCAGCTCTAGCCTTAAAAGTCAAATCTTGTGTGGTTCCTCCATGGTAACATAGCTGCCCGAGGTCGCAAAGTTAGCAAGTACAAGAAATTTGAAAATTGTACGTAATTGCACGATAGTGCTTATGGTCGATGCCGTTTCTCGGCTTCAGAGGTACTTTCTTGACTGTATTTTGAGTTAAGCAGTTGGCGCGACTTCAGTTCTAGCCTATAAAGTCAAATGTTGTGTGGTTCCTCCATGGTAACATAGCTGCCCGAGGTCGCAAAGTTGGCAAGTACAAGAAATTTGAAAATTGTACGTAATTGCACGGTAGTGCTTATGGTCGATGCCGTTTCTCGGCTTCAGAGCTACTTTCTTGACTGTATTTTGAGTTAAGCAGTTGGTGCGACTTCAGTTCTAGCCTATAAAGTCAAATGTTGTGTGGTTCATCCATGGTAACATAGCTGCCCGAGGTCGCAAAGTTAGCAAGTACAAGAAATTTGAAAATTGTACGTAATTTCACGGTAGTGCTTATGGTCGATCCCGTTTCTCGGCTTCAGAGCTACTTTCTTGACTGTATTTTGAGTTAAGCAGTTGGCGCGACTTCAGTTCTAGCCTATAAAGTCAAATGTTGTGTGGTTCCTCCATGGTAACATAGCTGCCCGAGGTCGCAAAATTAGCAAGTACAAGAAATTTGAAAATTGTACGTAATTTCACGGTAGTGCTTATGGTCGATCCCGTTTCTCGGCTTCAGAGCTACTTTCTTGACTGTATTTTGAGTTAAGCAGTTGGCGCGACTTCAGTTCTAGCCTATAAAGTCAAATTTTGTGTGGTTCCTCCAAGGTAACATAGCTGCCCGAGGTCGCAAAATTAGCAAGTACAAGAAATTTGAAAATTGTACGTAATTTCACATTAGTGCTTATGGTCGATGCCGTTTCTCGTCTTCAGAGCTACTTTCTTGACTGTATTTTGAGTTATGCAGTTGGCGCGACTTCAGTTCTAGCCTATTGTTGAATGAAATAACCACACTGTGTTGTCACTGTCGAACCACTTGACTCTTTATTTTTGTACTCTAGCTTATATACTAAAATTATGCTTATTCTACACAAAAAAAATGATATTTTGGTGGGAACTCAAATTAATCGTAAATTGCTGCGTGTGTGACATTTGATGCTATTGTTTACTCGACAGGTAGACTGCGCGAATGTCACTTGAAGCCGTTGTTTATTTTGCAATTCATGGGAATGTCTCAAATTGTTGGTCACAACATGCTGGGCCTCCTCACATAGACGAGATACAGAAATCGTTATCTTCAAATGTTTGATTATTGGTTTTCTCCCTTTTCCTTGGTGCAGGTACTGGTATTGTTACGCTTAACGTACGGCTTCTCCACCATTTCAATAGGATAACGACAAGGAGTGCGATCAGTAATAAACCCCCTGTGGATCCCAATATTGAGTACTGATATGTTCTGTGCGTCTTGATATCGTTCAATATGTGCTCCTGACTCTTTTGAATCTGAATCGAATGTTCCAGCCTTGAGATTTCCAATGACATGTCAGGTTGTATTATCGGTGTTGGTTGCCGCTTATATTGTAGAGTTGTTAACTGCTCCGAAAGGTTGTGTGATGGAAGAAATGATGAGTTTATCGTGCTAGTTATTATCTGTTTCCCCATAACTATCATCATTTGATCTTTAATGATGCAGTTTGATGATAAATGTATTATTCCACTACCCTTTAGCAATTTTGGTATTGGATTAAAATTGCAAATAATATTCACAGTTGTTTGCTTCGCAACGCTGTAGATCCAAGAGTTTGGTTGATGCATTTCTATCCAGTATGTTATCGGTGGCATAGAGTGAGTTAAACATGTCTCTGACAACTGCTGATTGTAACGCAGAATGCTCATCTCACAAGAGCTCGCTGCAGCGCCGGATATGTAAATCGGGTGCTCAATGTTGCACCAAAATCGATCTGGAGATCGAATCTGACAGGCTTCAAATTCGTTCTTATTTATAGGATAATGGTTATTCCCCTCAACATTCACCAATAAGTAGTCAGATGAGGGTATGGTATAGGTAAAGTTTCCATTGTGCCAAGTAGGTACTGGCAAGACCCTGTATACCTTAAATTCTTCGTTGTATAACAGAGGAAGGGCAATTTCGATAATAATGTTGCGTCCAGTAACTCGTCCTCTTGACTGGAGACTCTTATAAAGTTGTAGAATAGAGTCGAGCTGCCTCTCACCAGGTAACATCAATGAACGCGGAAGGTGGTCGTGTATCCGATTTAATTCTTCCTTAAACTGTTGTACAGTCAATATAAGCGGATGTATTGTTCCACCGTGTGTTGACAACACAATATTGAGTAAGATGTTCTGAGTGTTTTGATAATTTATCATCATCAATAGTGTATTTAAACCCGCGGACGACAGCTGTTCATACGCATCGTACTTGTCCATCTTCTCACAGACTTGATTTAATACGCCATTCAGTTGGTCAAGTTGCCTTTTAGTGAATGACTGTTCTTCCTTAAATACATTTAACGTTGAATCAATGATTGTAGTTTGATTTTTCATTAAAAGAATCATATGATCTTCATTTTGTTTCACGTGATCTATTGTTTCTTCATATCGTTGGGCAAATCTTTGGTCTAATATTCCAAATAGTTCATTTGCAACCGTACCGACTACGTCGAATGGAGAACGTTTTGATCTATGGATCGGGTTATCGTTTGCGTGTAACAGGATGTCGTTGTTTAGATCAATCTGCTGAAGTTGTCGATCAAATTGATTTAACGTGTCTTCGCATAAAATGGTTTTCACCTTTGGTACCCTTGTGGACGAACAGATTTCCTTCATGTGCTTGATACATGGCTTGAACGTATAATATTCTGACCAATAGTTGCTCATATTGAAGAAGATAATAGTTTTCCATGAACTAGATATCAGGTTTGCTCTTCCAACATCTTCGAAATAAATACCGGGCTGACTATCGAATTGCATTATCTCATACTGTTCGTTAACTGGCATGGCAGTGATTGTGCTTATCAAAACTGTTATTGCCCAAACCCATAATGGTAGGCTGACTCTCTTATTGCCCTTTTGTCGTAAAGGCTTGCTTGGAACGTATGCTGCGCTTGTGGTATCCTCTATTGATGTTTCCGTAACTGCAACATTGATTTGAACTTGAGCTTCAGGTTTTGTAGAAGGTTGTTTCATCTCTGGTTGTATTTCATTCTTTTCAATAGGAATGAGGCACAGTTTGGTAATGGGCCTTTTGAAGTATTTTTGGTTACTGAATACTGTAGCAGCGCGAATTTCGTTATCCTTTCCGGGATGTACTTCCGTTATGATGCCCATCGGCCAAGTAGTTGGTGGTAATCGATCTTCTTTAATTAATACAATATCGCCAAGTTTAATATTGGGCTCCCTTTTTTTCCATTTGGTTCGTTGTTGGAGTTGTGAGAGGTATTCTGATGACCAAACCTTCCAAAAATCCTGAGTCATCTTTTGTATTAATAGCCAACGGGAACGGTAACCGTTTAAATCCTCTATGATCTGTTGGGGGACAGCGTTAAGTGCACATCCAATGAGAAAATGTCCGGGAGTAAGTATTACGGTTTCGTCGACGTCATTGTTGACCGCTATGAGTGGTCGGGAATTCAAACAAGCTTCTATTTGCGTTAGTAAAGTTGAAAGTTCTTCGAAGGTTAAGGACGTATTTCCGATTATTCGTTTTAAGTGGTATTTCGTAGACTTTACCGCGGCTTCCCACAGCCCGCCGAAGTGTGGTGACGCAGGAGGTATAAAATGCCACTGAATTCCATCCAAAACAAGTTTCCTTGATGCATCTTCTGCAGATTGTCTTATAGCATTCTTTATTTGGTGCTGAATTTCTTTGTTGGCGCCAATAAACGTAGTTCCGTTGTCGCTATAGAAGTGTGAACACATTCCTCTTCTTGATATAAACCTTCTTACCGCTGCTATGAAAGCTGCAGAGCTGAGATCACTCACTACTTCTATGTGAACGGCCTTGGTTGATAAACAGACAAATATAGCGATGTAGGCCTTCGTTGTTCTATTTCCTCGTCCTTTAGAAATTAATAACTGGATTGGTCCAGCATAATCGACTCCCGTGTTTGTAAAGGGTCTAGACGGAGTTACTCGTGCAGAAGGTAGCATTCCCATTAATTGGGTTTTAGTTTGTGCGTTGAATCGATGACATCTTACACAATTGTGGACAACCTGTCGTATTATCCGCTTTGCTTGAATGACCCAATAAGATTGCCGCAAGGTTGATAACATTAGTCGGATGCCTCCATGTAAGGTTCGTCTGTGTATGTTCTCAATTAATAATTTTGTAAACCTCTCGTTGTGCGGCAAAATGCACGGATGTTTTTCAGCATCTGATATCATTGCATGTTCCAAACGTCCTCCCACAACCAGAAGATTGTCTTTATCTAAGTAGGGGTTCAATGACAGAAGTTTACTTTTCCGGTTAATAGGTTTTCCATTTCTTATGCATGACAGCTCTTCGGGAAACACTCTTGCTTGGATGGAGCGTATAAGCATCTTTCGGGCATCCTCCATCTCGTCCACGCTCAAATCTCCAATTTTCCTTGATTTTTCCTTTTTGCAATTCCTTGCAAACCTTATGCAGCACGCAATTACCTTTAACAGTTTGGTATAGCACGAGAATCTTTCAGTTATATCGTCAATTGTGTGCACTGCTATGTTCAAAACTTGTCTTTCTTCCGGAATCTTTACAGCATGTACTTCCTGCTTTGGCCACTTACTTGAATCGAACTGCAGCCACTGGGGACCATGCCACCACAATTGGTTGTTTTTCATTTGTTCTGGTAAACAACCTCTAGAGGCAGAATCCGCTGGGTTGTCGAATGAAGGGATATGCCTCCATGAAGTTTGTTTAGTCACTTCTTGTATTTCCGACACTCTATTCGCAACAAAGGTCTTCCAGGTTGATGGACATTTCTGGATCCAAGCAAGAGCGATTGTAGAGTCACTCCACGCGAATACTTCAATTACTTGAGTGCCAAATATCTTTAGTATTTCTGCCAATACCCTTGATAGTAAATGTGCTCCACAAAGTTCTAATTTGGGAAGAGGAAGTTTTCTCCGGATTGGAGCCACCTTTGTTTTTGCTGTCAGCAACGTTGTAGTGTAAGATCCATTTCCTTGTGCAACTCTTGAGTATACTACTGCCGCATATGCTGCTTCTGAGGCGTCGCAGAATCCATGAAGTTCAAATTTCTGATTTTTTCTTTACTTTCATCCATCTAGGGATCTTAATGTCCTCCAGAGTCACAAGATTGTCCTTAATTTTTTTTCCACTGACCTTTCAATTCAGGTAAAAGCAGTTCATCCCATTCCACATCCGACTTCCAAATTTGTTGCATTAAAATTTTTGCACTAACTGTCACTGGTGCTAGCCATCCAAGTGGGTCATATAATTTGGCTATTTCAGACAACGTTTTCCGCTTCGTCAAGATGTTTTCCTGTCTTAAACATTTATCGTTGTGAACCTTGAATTGAAAGGTGTCGCGTACAGGATTCCAATGGATCCCTAAGGTCTTAATGGTTTCTTCTTCAAAAATCCTTATTTGATTTTGAGTCTCGGTAGATTCGGATGGAATGTCTTTAAGCAACCTGCGATCATTAGCTGCCCACTTTCGAAGATGGAAACCTGCTCCTCTTAGCATTGCAATGAGTTGTACCTGAGCCTCTTTACATTCTGACAAGGTGTCTCGTCCGGACAATACGTCATCAACATAAAAATCATGTTTTACAATTTCTGCTGCGACTGGATACCTCTCCTTCTCATCTAAAGCTAATTGCTGCAGTGTCTTTACTGCTAAGTATGGTGCAGACGCAGTTCCATATGTGACTGTTGTCAATTTATATTCTTTTAGTGGTTGGTCGCTGGAGCTTCGCCACATAATCCGCTGATAATCTTGGTGATCCTCATGTAGCATGATTTGCCGGTACATCTTTTCAATATCTGCCGTAAAAACATACTTATGGCTTCGCCATCGTATCAACATCGATGTAATGCCTTCTTGAAGTTTGGGGCCAACTAGCATCAACTGATTCAAACTAACGCCAGTCGAAGTTTTCGCAGATCCATCGAACACTATACGTAACTTTGTAGTAGTGCTCTCAGGTTTTAGAACAGCATGATGGGGCATGTAGTACCTGGAATGCTGTAGACGATTATCTGAAGTTGCCTCGATCATGTGCCCAAGCTCCTGAAATTCGTTAATGACCTTTGTATATTCTTTTTTTAGCTGCAAATTGGTGTTGAGCTTTGCTTCCAGCTGACGAAATCTTGCGATGGCCTTGTTCTTCGAGTCTCCTAATGTAGATATTTGTTTGTTGAATGGAATCTTCACTACGTATCTTCCGTCGGGTCGTCGATAATGTGTTTTCATATATATATCCTCACATTCCTTATCACTTGGCTTCAAGTATTTCGGTGCCGCAACTTCTTCCAGTTCCCAAAATTTTTCTAACTGTCGATCAAGTGATGTTTGCACTACCAATCCGACAATTCCAATCCCATCAAGCCTTTTAGAGGATGTCCGTCCTGAGATGAGCCATCCTAATTGCGACCTTTGAGCTATCAGAGAAGATTCTCTATCTCTTTGTAGTCCCTTAAGAATAATGTCACCATATGAGTCAGCTCCTATAATCATGTCTACGGAACCTGGGCAGTTGAATGTAGGATCAGCTAATTCAAGGTTTTTGAATTGATTAGGTTTTATATTTTTATCCACTTCGGATGGCAGTTGCCTTGTTAATTTTGGTAGTACTAGGGCTTCTAAATGTAGTACAAATTCAGATGGGAATCGTGGTCTCAATTGTACTTCCACCTTGTACTTAGCAGTTCCCGCATTCGTGCCGCCTAATCCATTTACCTTTACAAGGACCCTTTGCTTCTTGAGTCTCAATAGCTGCACGACAGATTCCGTGATCAAGGAGGCTTGAGAGCCGGGATCGATGAGCGCTCGTACATTAACACAGTGGCTAAAACAATCATTGTTCCTTATGTTTACTATTGCAGTCGTAAGTAATACATTTTGGTTCTGCTCGCCGTGGATCACTTGTTTCGTGGAATTCGAACAGCTTGGTTGTTCCATTTGCTTAAGCTGTGGAACTCTTTCTTGCCATTCCATGTGAAGTAATGAATGGTGGTTTTTATTGCAAGTTTTGCATTTCCGCTTGCTATAGCATTGGGTACCATTACCATGTCGTAGACAATTTTTACACAGTTTGGCGTGCTTGACAACTTCAAGCCGTTCCTTTGGTGTGCTATTCGTGAATTTTGGGCATGTGTATACTGCGTGATCGCCTTTACAAATTACGCACTCCATTGATTTTGATGTAACAAGGAAGTTGCGCACTGGACGTTTCGGATCGTCCACCCATTTATTTTCCTTTTTCTTTGCAGGTAATAGCACTTCTAGGGCTTGATATCTTCTTTCTAAGAAGTCTAACAATGATTTTAAGGTTGGCATCTTATTTGGTTCTGTGAGACCTTGCTCAAACAGGTTTCGGCTTTCTTGATCTAGTGATTTCGTCGTTAAATGCACTATGATAGGACCCCAAGAAGATGTATCGAAGCCCAGATTTTTTAAAGCTGACAAACCTTCCTTGATAGCATCCAACACTGATTTGATTGCAGATGCAGATGATTGGTTTGCATAGGATCTTAACATCTTGTCCATGTACATCGAGACGATTTTACGCTCGTTACCGTACCTCGATTTAAGAGTTTCCCATGCACAGTTGTAATTGGCACTTGAAATCGTTAAATGTTGAATTAATTGTAGTGGTTCCCCTTCCAAATGGGTCTTCAAATATTCCATTTTCTCTGTTGTACTTATGGAGTCTTTCCCATGAATTATTGTAGAAAATACATCATAGAAAGAACTCCACTCGAGATAATTTCCCCGAAATGTTGGTAACTTCAAGGGAGGTAGTTTTGCGCTAGATTCCATCCCAGTATTTAATTTATTTTCCTTGGCGAGAGCCGACGCCATCCGATGGAGACATTGATTTATGTCTCTTTTAATGTCCATGTATTTCGACTGTTTGACATATGCTGATTGCAGGTCTTCTTCCACCGCATTGGCCATAAACTCTTCATGAAGCTCATTCAGGTTCCGAAGTTGCTCTAACAAAATTTTCTGTTGATAATCGTATACTTCCTTAGAATATCCAGCGACAGTTTCTTCGAACTCCTCCATGTTACCGAGTATAGCTTCAATTTTCACGTAAAGTTTTCTGAGTCTTTGCGATTGGAGGCAGATGTCCTTAGACGTAGTTGCTTTGGCCGATCCTATTTCTCCTACTTCATGAGGAACTATGCTTTCTAATAAACCTTTTAGTTTTTTATACATCTCCTCGACTCTGCCATATGTATTTCTCCCCATATATGGCGTGTCTGGTTTGACTGAGTCCTTTATTTTTTCATGGTTGTTTTGAAATTCGGCCCATAGTGCATTTATTCTCTCCAAACGCTCCTGTTTATAACTCGGAGTCTTTCTAGAAGCACTATCTTTTTTGAAGTTTATAGTTGCCTTCTCTAGCTCTTCTGCTAGCGTTTTTTGTCTCGCAATTATGACAAATAGATCTGTCTCATCCTCCATATTGAAATTGTCACCTTCACTTATCAGTTAATTTACCAATGTCAGTAGCCTTGGTAACGCTATAATATACCAATGTCAGTAGCCTTGGTAACGCTATAAATGTTTTGTAATATACCAATGTCAGTAGCCTTGGTAACGCTATAAATGTCGATGGTTGATTCACTTTCGAAGGACCAAATTGTTGAATGAAATAACCACACTGTGTTGTCACTGTCGAACCACTTGACTCTTTATTTTTGTACTTTAGCTTATATACTAAAATTATGCTTATTCTACACAAAAAAAATGATATTTTGGTGGGAACTCAAATTAATCGTAAATTGCTGCGTGTGTGACATTTGATGCTATTGTTTACTCGACAGGTAGACTGCGCGAATGTCACTTGAAGCCGTTGTTTATTTTGCAATTCATGGGAATGTCTCAAATTGTTGGTCACAACACCTATAAAGTCAAATGTTGTGTGGTTCCTCCATGGTAACATAGCTGCCCGAGGTCGCAAAATTAGCAAGTACAAGACATTTGAAAATTGTACCTAATTTCACATTAGTGCTTATGGTCGATCCCGTTTCTCGGCTTCAGAGCTACTTTCTTGACTGTATTTTGAGTTAAGCAGTTGGCGCGACTTCAGTTCTAGCCTATAAAGTCAAATGTTGTGTGGTTCCTCCATGGTAACATAGCTGCCCGAGGTCGCAACGTTGCCAAGTACAAGAAATTTGAAAATTGTACGTAATTGCACGGTAGTGCTTATGGTCGATGCCGTTTCTCGGCTTCAGAGCTACTTTCTTGTCCGTATTTTGAGTTAAGCAGTTGGCGCGACTTCAGTTCTAGCCTATAAAGTCAAATCTTGTGTGGTTCCTCTATGGTAACATAGCTGCCCGAGGTCGCAAAGTTAGCAAGTACAAGAAATTTGAAAATTGTACGTAATTGCACGGTAGTGCTTATGGTCGATGCCGTTTCTCGGGTTCAGAGCTACTTTCTAGACTGTATTTTGAGTTAAGCAGTTGGCGCGACTTCAGTTCTAGCCTATAAAGTCAAATCTTGTGTGGTTCCTCCATGGTAACATAGCTGCCCGAGGTCGCAAAATTAGCAAGTACAAGAAATTTGAAAATTGTACGTAATTGCACGGTAGTGCTTATGGTCGAAGCTGTTTCACGGCTTCAGAGCTTCTTTCTTGACTGTATTTTGAGTTAAGCAGTTGGCGCGACTTCAGTTCTAGCCTTAAAAGTCAAATCTTGTGTGGTTCCTCCATGGTAACATAGCTGCCCGAGGTCGCAACGTTGCCAAGTACAAGAAATTTGAAAATTGTACGTAATTGCACGGTAGTGCTTATGGTCGATGCCGTTTCTCGGCTTCAGAGCTACTTTCTTGTCCGTATTTTGAGTTAAGCAGTTGGCGCGACTTCAGTTCTAGCCTATAAAGTCAAATGTTGTGTGGTTCCTCTATGGTAACATAGCTGCCCGAGGTCGCAAAGTTAGCAAGTACAAGAAATTTGAAAATTGTACGTAATTGCACGGTAGTGCTTATGGTCGATGCCGTTTCTCGGGTTCAGAGCTACTTTCTAGACTGTATTTTGAGTTAAGCAGTTGGCGCGACTTCAGTTCTAGCCTATAAAGTCAAATCTTGTGTGGTTCCTCCATGGTAACATAGCTGCCCGAGGTCGCAAAATTAGCAAGTACAAGAAATTTAAAAATTGTACGTAATTTCACATTAGTGCTTATGGTCGATGCCGTTTCTCGGCTTCAGAGCTACTTTCTTGACTGTATTTTGAGTTAGGCAGTTGGCGCGACTTCAGTTCTAGCCTATAAAGTCAAATGTTGTGTGGTTCCTCCATGGTAACATAGCTGCCCGAGGTCGCAAAGTTAGCAAGTACAAGAAATTTGAAAATTGTACGTAATTGCATGGTAGTGCTTATGGTCGATGCCGTTTCTCGGCTTCAGAGCTACTTTCTTGACTGTATTTTGAGTTAAGCAGTTGGCGCGACTTCAGTTCTAGCCTATAAAGTCAAATGTTGTGTCGTTCATCCATGGTAACATAGCTGCCCGAGGTCGCAAACTTAGCAAGTACAAGAAATTTGAAAATTGTACGTAATTTCACGGTAGTGCTTATGGTCGATCCCGTTTCTCGGCTTCAGAGCTACTTTCTTGACTGTATTTTGAGTTAAGCAGTTGGCGCGACTTCAGTTCTAGCCTATAAAGTCAAATCTTGTGTGATTCCTCCATGGTAACATAGCTGCCCGAGGTCGCAAAGTTAGCAAGTGCAAGAAATTTGAAAATTGTACGTAATTGCACGGTAGTGCTTATGGTCGATGCCGTTTCTCGGCTTCAGAGCTACTTTCTAGACTGTATTTTGAGTTAAGCAGTTGGCGCGACTTCAGTTCTAGCCTATAAAGTCAAATCTTGTGTGGTTCCTCCATGGTAACATAGCTGCCCGAGGTCGCAAAATTAGCAAGTACAAGAAATTTAAAAATTGTACGTAATTTCACATTAGTGCTTATGGTCGATGCCGTTTCTCGGCTTCAGAGCTACTTTCTTGACTGTATTTTGAGTTAAGCAGTTGGCGCGACTTCAGTTCTAGCCTATAAAGTCAAATGTTGTGTGGTTCCTCCATGGTAACATAGCTGCCCGAGGTCGCAAATTTAGCAAGTACAAAAATTGGAAAATTGTACGTAATTGCACAGTAGTGCTTATGGTCGATCCCGTTTCTCAGCTTCAGAGCTACTTTCTTGACTGTATTTTGAGTTATGCAGTTGACGCGACTTCAGTTCTAGCCTATAAAGTCAAATGTTGTGTGGTTCCTCCATGGTAACATAGCTGCCCGAGGTCGCAAAGTTAGCAAGTACAAGAAATTTGAAAATTGTACGTAATTTCACGGTAGTGCTTATGGTCGATGCCGTTTCTCGGCTTCAGAGCTACTTTCTTGACTGTATTTTGAGTTAAGCAGTTGGCGCGACTTCAGTTCTAGCCTATAAAGTCAAATCTTGTGTGGTTCCTCCATGGTAACATAGCTGCCCGAGGTCGCAAAGTTAGCAAGTACAAGAAATTTGAAAATTGTACGTAATTTCACGGTAGTGCTTATGGTCGATGCCGTTTCTCGGCTTCAGAGCTACTTTCTAGACTGTATTTTGAGTTAGGCAGTTGGCGCGACTTCAGTTCTAGCCTATAAAGTCAAATGTTGTGTGGTTCCTCCATGGTAACATAGCTGCCCGAGGTCGCAAAATTAGCAAGTACAAGACATTTGAAAATTGTACGTAATTTCACATTAGTGCTTATGGTCGATGCCGTTTCTCGGCTTCAGCGCTACTTTCTTGACTGTGTTTTGAGTTAAGCAGTTGGCGCGACTTCAGTTCTAGCCTATAAAGTCAAATGTTGTGTGGTTCCTCCATGGTAACATAGCTGCCCGAGGTCGCAAAATTAGCAAGTACAAGACATTTGAAAATTGTACGTAATTTCACATTAGTGCTTATGGTCGATCCCGTTTCTCGGCTTCAGAGCTACTTTCTTGACTGTATTTTGAGTTAAGCAGTTGGCGCGACTTCAGTTCTAGCCTATAAAGTCAAATGTTGTGTGGTCCCTCCATGGTAACATAGCTGCCCGAGGCCGCAAAGTTAGCAAGTACAAGAAATTTGAAAATTGTACGTAATTTCACGGTAGTGCTTATGGTCGAAGCTGTTTCACGGCTTCAGAGCTTCTTTCTTGACTGTATTTTGAGTTAAGCAGTTGTCGCGACTTCAGTTCTAGCCTTAAAAGTCAAATCTTGTGTGGTTCCTCCATGGTAACATAGCTGCCCGAGGTCGCAAAGTTGGCAAGTACAAGAAATTTGAAAATTGTACGTAATTGCACGGTAGTGCTTATGGTCGATGCCGTTTCTCGGCTTCAGAGCTACTTTCTTGACTGTATTTTGAGTTAAGCAGTTGGCGCGACTTCAGTTCTAGTCTGTAAAGTCAAATGTTGTGTGGTTCATCCATGGTAACATAGCTGCCCGAGGTCGCAAAGTTAGCAAGTACAAGAAATTTGAAAATTGTACGTAATTTCACGGTAGTGCTTATGGTCGATCCCGTTTCTCGGCTTCAGAGCTACTTTCTTGACTGTATTTTGATTTAAGCAGTTGGCGCGACTTCAGTTCTAGCCTATAAAGTCAAATCTTGTGTGGTTCCTCCATGGTAACATAGCTGCCCGAGGTCGCAAAGTTAGCAAGTACAAGAAATTTGAAAATTGTACGTAATTGCACGGTAGTGCTTATGGTCGATGCCGTTTCTCGGGTTCAGAGCTACTTTCTAGACTGTATTTTGAGTTAAGCAGTTGGCGCGACTTCAGTTCTAGCCTATAAAGTCAAATCTTGTGTGGTTCCTCCATGGTAACATAGCTGCCCGAGGTCGCAAAATTAGCAAGTACAAGAAATTTAAAAATTGTACGTAATTTCACATTAGTGCTTATGGTCGATGCCGTTTCTCGGCTTCAGAGCTACTTTCTTGACTGTATTTTGAGTTAGGCAGTTGGCGCGACTTCAGTTCTAGCCTATAAAGTCAAATGTTGTGTCGTTCATCCATGGTAACATAGCTGCCCGATGTCGCAAAATTAGCAAGTACAAGAAATTTGAAAATTGTACGTAATTGCACGGTAGTGCTTATGGTCGAAGCCGTTTCTCGGCTTCAGAGCTACTTTCTTGACTGTATTTTGAGTTAAGCAGTTGGCGCGACTTCAGTTCTAGCCTATAAAGTCAAATCTTGTGTGGTTCCTCCATGGTAACATAGCTGCCCGAGGTCGCAAAGTTAGCAAGTACAAGAAATTTGGAAATTGTACGTAAATTCACATTAGTGCTTATGGTCGATTACGTTTCTCGGCTTCAGAGCTACTTTTTTGACTGTATTTTGAGTTAAGCAGTAGGCGCGACTTCAGCTCTAGCCTTAAAAGTCAAATCTTGTGTGGTTCCTCCATGGTAACATAGCTGCCCGAGGTCGCAAAGTTAGCAAGTACAAGAAATTTGAAAATTGTACGTAATTTCACGGTAGTGCTTATGATCGAAGCCGTTTCTCGGCTTCAGAGCTACTTTTTTGACTGTATTTTGAGTTAAGCAGTAGGCGCGACTTCAGCTCTAGCCTTAAAAGTCAAATCTTGTGTGGTTCCTCCATGGTAACATAGCTGCCCGATGTCGCAAAATTAGCAAGTACAAGAAATTTGAAAATTGTACGTAATTGCACGGTAGTGCTTATGGTCGAAGCCGTTTCTCGGCTTCAGAGCTACTTTCTTGACTGTATTTTGAGTTAAGCAGTTGGCGCGACTTCAGTTCTAGCCTATAAAGTCAAATCTTGTGTGGTTCCTCCATGGTAACATAGCTGCCCGAGGTCGCAAAGTTAGCAAGTACAAGAAATTTGGAAATTGTACGTAAATTCACATTAGTGCTTATGGTCGATTACGTTTCTCGGCTTCAGAGCTACTTTTTTGACTGTATTTTGAGTTAAGCAGTAGGCGCGACTTCAGCTCTAGCCTTAAAAGTCAAATCTTGTGTGGTTCCTCCATGGTAACATAGCTGCCCGAGGTCGCAAAGTTAGCAAGTACAAGACATTTGAAAATTGTACGTAATTTCACATTAGTGCTTATGGTCGATCCCGTTTCTCGGCTTCAGAGCTACTTTCTTGACTGTATTTTGAGTTAAGCAGTTGGCGCGACTTCAGTTCTAGCCTATAAATTCAAATCTTGTGTGGTTCCTCCATGGTAACATAGCTGCCCGATGTCGCAAAGTTAGCAAGTACAAGAAATTTGAAAATTGTACGTAATTGCACGGTAGTGCTTATGGTCGATGCCGTTTCTCGGCTTCAGAGCTACTTCCTTGACTTTATTTTGAGTTAAGCAGTTGGCCCGACTTCAGTTCTAGCCTATAAAGTCAAATGTTGTGTGGTTCGTCCATGGTAACATAGCTGCCCGAGGTCGCAAATTTAGCTAGTTCAAGAAATTTGAAAATTGTACGTAATTTCACGGTAGTGCTTATGGTCGAAGCCGTTTCTCGGCTTCAGAGCTACTTTCTTGACTGTATTTTGAGTTAAGCAGTTGGCGCGACTTCAGTTCTAGCCTATAAAGTCAAATCTTGTGTGGTTCCTCCATGGTAACATAGCTGCCCGAGGTCGCAAAGTTAGCAAGTACAAGAAATTTGGAAATTGTACGTAAATTCACATTAGTGCTTATGGTCGATTACGTTTCTCGGCTTCAGAGCTACTTTTTTGACTGTATTTTGAATTAAGCAGTAGGCGCGACTTCAGCTCTAGCCTTAAAAGTCAAATCTTGTGTGGTTCCTCCATGGTAACATAGCTGCCCGAGGTCGCAAAGTTAGCAAGTACAAGAAATTTGAAAATTGTACGTAATTTCACGGTAGTGCTTATGATCGAAGCCGTTTCTCGGCTTCAGAGCTACTTTCTTGACTGTATTTTGAGTTAAGCAGTTGGCGCGACTTCAGTTCTAGCCTTGAAAGTCAAATCTTGTGTGGTTCCTCCATGGTAACATAGCTGCCCGAGGGCGCAAAGTTAGCAAGTACAAGAAATTTGAAAATTGTACGTAATTTCACGGTAGTGCTTATGGTCGAAGCCGTTTCTCGGCTTCAGAGCTACTTTCTTGACTGTATTTTGAGTTAAGCAGTTGGCGCGACTTCAGTTTTAGCCTTAAAAGTCAAATCTTGTGTGGTTCCTCCATGGTAACATAGCTGCCCGAGGTCGCAAAGTTAGCAAGTACAAGAAATTTGAAAATTGTACGTAATTTCACATTAGTGCTTATGGTCGATTACGTTTCTCGGCTTCAGAGCTACTTTCTTGACTGTATTTTGAGTTAAGCAGTTGGCGCGACTTCAGTTCTAGCCTTTAAAGTCAAATCTTGTGTGGTTCATCCATGGTAACATAGCTGCCCGAGGTCGCAAAGTGAGCAAGTACAAGAAATTTGAAAATTGTACGTAATTTCACAGTAGTGCTTATGGTCGATGCCGTTTCTCGGCTTCAGAGCTACTTTCTTGACTGTATTTTGAGTTAAACTGTTGGCGCGACTTCAGTTCTAGCCTTAAAAGTCAAATCTTGTGTGGTTCCTCCATGGTAAGATAGCTGCCCGAGGTCGCAAAGTTGGCAAGTACAAGAAATTTGAAAATTGTACGTAATTTCACAGTAGTGCTTATGGTCGATGCCGTTTCTCGGCTTCAGAACTACTTTCTTGAATTTATTTTGAGTTAAGCAGTTGGCGCGACTTCAGTTCTAGCCTATAAAGTCAAATGTTGTGTGGTTCCTCCATGGTAACATATCTGCCCGAGGTCGCAAATTTAGCAAGTACAAGAAATTTGAAAATTGTAAGTAATTGCACAGTAGTGCTTATGGTCGATGCCGTTTCTCGGCTTCAGAACTACTTTCTTGACTGTATTTTGAGTTAAGCAATGGGCGCGACTTCAGTTCTAGCCTATAAAGTCAAATGTTGTGTGGTTCCTCCATGGTGACATAGCTGGCCGAGGTCGCAAAGTTAGCAAGTACAAGAAAGTTGAAAATTGTACGTAATTGCACGGTAGTGCTTATGGTCGATGCCGTTTTTCGGGTTCAGAGCTACTTTCTAGACTGTATTTTGAGTTAAGCAGTTGGCGCGACTTCAGTTCTAGCCTATAAAGTCAAATCTTGTGTGGTTCCTCCATGGTAACATAGCTGCCCGAGGTCGCAAAATTAGCAAGTACAAGAAATTTAAAAATTGTACGTAATTTCACATTAGTGCTTATGGTCGATGCCGTTTCTCGGCTTCAGAGCTACTTTCTTGACTGTATTTTGAGTTAGGCAGTTGGCGCGACTTCAGTTCTAGCCTATAAAGTCAAATGTTGTGTGGTTCCTCCATGGTAACATAGCTGCCCGATGTAGCAAAGTTAGCAAGTACAAGAAATTTGAAAATTGTACGTAATTGCACGGTAGTGCTTATGGTCGATGCCGTTTCTCGGCTTCAGAGCTACTTTCTTGACTGTATTTTGAGTTAAGCAGTTGGCGCGACTTCAGTTCTAGCCTATAAAGTCAAATGTTGTGTGGTTCCTCCATGGTAACATAGCTGCCCGAGGTCGCAAAATTAGCAAGTACAAGACATTTGAAAATTGTACGTAATTTCACATTAGTGCTTATGGTCGATCCCGTTTCTCGGCTTCAGAGCTACTTTCTTGACTGTATTTTGAGTTAAGCAGTTGGCGCGACTTCAGTTCTAGCCTATAAAGTCAAATGTTGTGTGGTCCCTCCATGGTAACATAGCTGCCCGAGGCCGCAAAGTTAGCAAGTACAAGAAATTTGAAAATTGTACGTAATTTCACGGTAGTGCATATGGTCGAAGCTGTTTCGCGGCTTCAGAGCTTTTTTCTTGACTGTATTTTGAGTTAAGCAGTTGGCGCGACTTCAGTTCTAGCCTTAAAAGTCAAATCTTGTGTGGTTCCTCCATGGTAACATAGCTGCCCGAGGTCGCAAAGTTGCCAAGTACAAGAAATTTGAAAATTGTACGTAATTGCACGGTAGTGCTTATGGTCGATGCCGTTTCTCGGCTTCAGAGCTACTTTCTTGACCGTATTTTGAGTTAAGCAGTTGGCGCGACTTCAGTTCTAGCCTATAAAGTCAAATGTTGTGTGGTTCATCCATGGTAACATAGCTGCCCGAGGTCGCAAAGTTAGCAAGTACAAGAAATTTGAAAATTGTACGTAATTTCACGGTAGTGCTTATGGTCAATCCCGTTTCTCGGCTTCAGAGCTACTTTCTTGACTGTATTTTGAGTTAAGCAGTTGGCGCGACTTCAGTTCTAGCCTATAAAGTCAAATCTTGTGTGGTTCCTCCATGGTAACATAGCTGCCCGAGGTCGCAAAGTTAGCAAGTACAAGAAATTTGAAAATTGTACGTAATTGCACGGTAGTGCTTATGGTCGATGCCGTTTCTCGGGTTCAGAGCTACTTTCTAGACTGTATTTTGAGTTAAGCAGTTGGCGCGACTTCAGTTCTAGCCTATAAAGTCAAATCTTGTGTGGTTCCTCCATGGTAACATAGCTGCCCGAGGTCGCAAAATTAGCAAGTACAAGAAATTTAAAAATTGTACGTAATTTCACATTAGTGCTTATGGTCGATGCCGTTTCTCGGCTTCAGAGCTACTTTCTTGACTGTATTTTGAGTTAGGCAGTTGGCGCGACTTCAGTTCTAGCCTATAAAGTCAAATGTTGTGTGGTTCCTCCATGGTAACATAGCTGCCCGAGGTCGCAAAGTTAGCAAGTACAAGAAATTTGAAAATTGTACGTAATTGCACGATAGTGCTTATGGTCGATGCCGTTTCTCGGCTTCAGAGCTACTTTCTTGACTGTATTTTGAGTTAAGCAGTTGGCGCGACTTCAGTTCTAGCCTATAAAGTCAAATGTTGTGTCGTTCATCCATGGTAACATAGCTGCCCGAGGTCGCAAACTTAGCAAGTACAAGAAATTTGAAAATTGTACGTAATAACACGGTAGTGCTTATGGTGGATCCCGTTTCTCGGCTTCAGAGCTACTTTCTTGACTGTATTTTGAGTTAAGCAGTTGGCGCGACTTCAGTTCTAGCCTATAAAGTCAAATCTTGTGTGATTCCTCCATGGTAACATAGCTGCCCGAGGTCGCAAAGTTAGCAAGTGCAAGAAATTTGAAAATTGTACGTAATTGCACGGTATTGCTTATGGTCGATGCCGTTTCTCGGCTTCAGAGCTACTTTCTAGACTGTATTTTGAGTTAAGCAGTTGGCGCGACTTCAGTTCTAGCCTATAAAGTCAAATCTTGTGTGGTTCCTCCATGGTAACATAGCTGCCCGAGGTCGCAAAATTAGCAAGTACAAGAAATTTAAAAATTGTACGTAATTTCACATTAGTGCTTATGGTCGATGCCGTTTCTCGGCTTCAGAGCTACTTTCTTGACTGTATTTTGAGTTAAGCAGTTGGCGCGACTTCAGTTCTAGCCTATAAAGTCAAATGTTGTGTGGTTCCTCCATGGTAACATAGCTGCCCGAGGTCGCAAAGTTAGCAAGTACAAGAAATTTGAAAATTGTACGTAATTTCACGGTAGTGCTTATGGTCGATGCTGTTTCTCGGCTTCGGAGCTACTTTCTTGAATTTATTTTGAGTTAAGCAGTTGGCGCGACTTCAGTTCTAGCCTATAAAGTCAAATGTTGTGTGGTTCCTCCATGGTAACTTAGCTGCCCGAGGTCGCAAAGTTAGCAAGTACAAGAAATTTGAAAATTGTACGTAATTGCACAGTAGTGCTTATGGTCGATCCCGTTTCTCGGCTTCAGAGCTACTTTTTTGACTGTATTTTGAGCTAAACAGTTGGCGCGACTTCAGTTCTAGCCTATAAAGTCAAATGTTGTGTGGTTCCTCCATGGTAACATAGCTGCCCGAGGTCGCAAAGTTAGCAAGTACAAGAAATTTGAAAATTGTACGTAATTGCACGGTAGTGCTTATGGTCGATGCCGTTTCTCGGCTTCAGAGCTACTTTCTAGACTGTATTTTGAGTTAAGCAGTTGGCGCGACTTCAGTTCTAGCCTATAAAGTCAAATGTTGTGTGGTTCCTCCATGGTAACATAGCTGCCCGAGGTCGCAAAATTAGCAAGTACAAGACATTTGAAAATTGTACGTAATTTCACATTAGTGCTTATGGTCGATGCCGTTTCTCGGCTTCAGCGCTACTTTCTTGACTGTATTTTGAGTTACGCAGTTGGCGCGACTTCAGTTCTAGCCTATAAAGTCAAATGTTGTGTTTTTCCTCCATGGTAACATAGCTGCCCGAGGTCGCAAAATTAGCAAGTACAAGACATTTGAAAATTGTACGTAATTTCACATTAGTGCTTATGGTCGATCCCGTTTCTCGGCTTCAGAGCTACTTTCTTGACTGTATTTTGAGTTAAGCAGTTGGCGCGACTTCAGTTCTAGCCAATAAAGTCAAATGTTGTGTCGTTCCTCCATGGTAACATAGCTGCCCGAGGTCGCAAAATTAGCAAGTACAAGACATTTGAAAATTGTACGTAATTTCACATTAGTGCTTATGGTCGATCCCGTTTCTCGGCTTCAGAGCTACTTTCTTGACTGTATTTTGAGTTAAGCAGTTGGCGCGACTTCAGTTCTAGCCTATAAAGTCAAATGTTGTGTGGTCCCTCCATGGTAACATAGCTGCCCGAGGCCGCAAAGTTAGCAACTACAAGAAATTTGAAAATTGTACGTAATTTCACGGTAGTGCTTATGGTCGAAGCTGTTTCACGGCTTCAGAGCTTCTTTCTTGACTGTATTTTGAGTTAAGCAGTTGGCGCGACTTCAGTTCTAGCCTTAAAAGTCAAATCTTGTGTGGTTCCTCCATGGTAACATAGCTGCCCGAGGTCGCAAAGTTAGCAAGTACAAGAAATTTGAAAATTGTACGTAATTTCACGGTAGTGCTTATGGTCGATCCCGTTTCTTGGCTTCAGAGCTACTTTCTTGACTGTATTTTGATTTAAGCAGTTGGCGCGACTTCAGTTCTAGCCTATAAAGTCAAATCTTGTGTGGTTCCTCCATGGTAACATAGCTGCCCGAGGTCGCAAAGTTAGCAAGTACAAGAAATTTGAAAATTGTACGTAATTGCACGGTAGTGCTTATGGTCGATGCCGTTTCTCGGGTTCAGAGCTACTTTCTAGACTGTATTTTGAGTTAAGCAGTTGGCGCGACTTCAGTTCTAGCCTATAAAGTCAAATCTTGTGTGGTTCCTCCATGGTAACATAGCTGCCCGAGGTCGCAAAATTAGCAAGTACAAGAAATTTAAAAATTGTACGTAATTTCACATTAGTGCTTATGGTCGATGCCGTTTCTCGGCTTCAGAGCTACTTTCTTGACTGTATTTTGAGTAAGGCAGTTGGCGCGACTTCAGTTCTAGCCTATAAAGTCAAATGTTGTGTGGTCCCTCCATGGTAACATAGCTGCCCGAGGCCGCAAAGTTAGCAAGTACAAGAAATTTGAAAATTGTACGTAATTTCACGGTAGTGCTTATGGTCGATCCCGTTTCTCGGCTTCAGAGCTACTTTCTTGACTGTATTTTGATTTAAGCAGTTGGCGCGACTTCAGTTCTAGCCTATAAAGTCAAATCTTGTGTGGTTCCTCCATGGTAACATAGCTGCCCGAGGTCGCAAAGTTAGCAAGTACAAGAAATTTGAAAATTGTACGTAATTGCACGGTAGTGCTTATGGTCGATGCCGTTTCTCGGGTTCAGAGCTACTTTCTAGACTGTATTTTGAGTTAAGCAGTTGGCGCGACTTCAGTTCTAGCCTATAAAGTCAAATCTTGTGTGGTTCCTCCATGGTAACATAGCTGCCCGAGGTCGCAAAATTAGCAAGTACAAGAAATTTAAAAATTGTACGTAATTTCACATTAGTGCTTATGGTCGATGCCGTTTCTCGGCTTCAGAGCTACTTTCTTGACTGTATTTTGAGTAAGGCAGTTGGCGCGACTTCAGTTCTAGCCTATAAAGTCAAATGTTGTGTGGTTCCTCCATGGTAACATAGCTGCCCGATGTCGCAAAATTAGCAAGTACAAGAAATTTGAAAATTGTACGTAATTGCACGGTAGTGCTTATGGTCGAAGCCGTTTCTTGGCTTCAGAGCTACTTTCTTGACTGTATTTTGAGTTAAGCAGTTGGCGCGACTTCAGTTCTAGCCTATAAAGTCAAATCTTGTGTGGTTCCTCCATGGTAACATAGCTGCCCGAGGTCGCAAAGTTGCCAAGTACAAGAAATTTGAAAATTGTACGTAATTGCACGGTAGTGCTTATGGTCGATGCCGTTTCTCGGCTTCAGAGCTACTTTCTTGACCGTATTTTGAGTTAAGCAGTTGGCGCGACTTCAGTTCTAGCCTATAAAGTCAAATGTTGTGTGGTTCATCCATGGTAACATAGCTGCCCGAGGTCGCAAAGTTAGCAAGTACAAGAAATTTGAAAATTGTACGTAATTTCACGGTAGTGCTTATGGTCAATCCCGTTTCTCGGCTTCAGAGCTACTTTCTTGACTGTATTTTGAGTTAAGCAGTTGGCGCGACTTCAGTTCTAGCCTATAAAGTCAAATCTTGTGTGGTTCCTCCATGGTAACATAGCTGCCCGAGGTCGCAAAGTTAGCAAGTACAAGAAATTTGAAAATTGTACGTAATTGCACGGTAGTGCTTATGGTCGATGCCGTTTCTCGGGTTCAGAGCTACTTTCTAGACTGTATTTTGAGTTAAGCAGTTGGCGCGACTTCAGTTCTAGCCTATAAAGTCAAATCTTGTGTGGTTCCTCCATGGTAACATAGCTGCCCGAGGTCGCAAAATTAGCAAGTACAAGAAATTTAAAAATTGTACGTAATTTCACATTAGTGCTTATGGTCGATGCCGTTTCTCGGCTTCAGAGCTACTTTCTTGACTGTATTTTGAGTTAGGCAGTTGGCGCGACTTCAGTTCTAGCCTACAAAGTCAAATGTTGTGTGGTTCCTCCATGGTAACATAGCTGCCCGAGGTCGCAAAGTTAGCAAGTACAAGAAATTTGAAAATTGTACGTAATTGCACGATAGTGCTTATGGTCGATGCCGTTTCTCGGCTTCAGAGCTACTTTCTTGACTGTATTTTGAGTTAAGCAGTTGGCGCGACTTCAGTTCTAGCCTATAAAGTCAAATGTTGTGTCGTTCATCCATGGTAACATAGCTGCCCGAGGTCGCAAACTTAGCAAGTACAAGAAATTTGAAAATTGTACGTAATAACACGGTAGTGCTTATGGTGGATCCCGTTTCTCGGCTTCAGAGCTACTTTCTTGACTGTATTTTGAGTTAAGCAGTTGGCGCGACTTCAGTTCTAGCCTATAAAGTCAAATCTTGTGTGATTCCTCCATGGTAACATAGCTGCCCGAGGTCGCAAAGTTAGCAAGTGCAAGAAATTTGAAAATTGTACGTAATTGCACGGTATTGCTTATGGTCGATGCCGTTTCTCGGCTTCAGAGCTACTTTCTAGACTGTATTTTGAGTTAAGCAGTTGGCGCGACTTCAGTTCTAGCCTATAAAGTCAAATCTTGTGTGGTTCCTCCATGGTAACATAGCTGCCCGAGGTCGCAAAATTAGCAAGTACAAGAAATTTAAAAATTGTACGTAATTTCACATTAGTGCTTATGGTCGATGCCGTTTCTCGGCTTCAGAGCTACTTTCTTGACTGTATTTTGAGTTAAGCAGTTGGCGCGACTTCAGTTCTAGCCTATAAAGTCAAATGTTGTGTGGTTCCTCCATGGTAACATAGCTGCCCGAGGTCGCAAAGTTAGCAAGTACAAGAAATTTGAAAATTGTACGTAATTTCACGGTAGTGCTTATGGTCGATGCTGTTTCTCGGCTTCGGAGCTACTTTCTTGAATTTATTTTGAGTTAAGCAGTTGGCGCGACTTCAGTTCTAGCCTATAAAGTCAAATGTTGTGTGGTTCCTCCATGGTAACTTAGCTGCCCGAGGTCGCAAAGTTAGCAAGTACAAGAAATTTGAAAATTGTACGTAATTGCACAGTAGTGCTTATGGTCGATCCCGTTTCTCGGCTTCAGAGCTACTTTTTTGACTGTATTTTGAGCTAAACAGTTGGCGCGACTTCAGTTCTAGCCTATAAAGTCAAATGTTGTGTGGTTCCTCCATGGTAACATAGCTGCCCGAGGTCGCAAAGTTAGCAAGTACAAGAAATTTGAAAATTGTACGTAATTGCACGGTAGTGCTTATGGTCGATGCCGTTTCTCGGCTTCAGAGCTACTTTCTAGACTGTATTTTGAGTTAAGCAGTTGGCGCGACTTCAGTTCTAGCCTATAAAGTCAAATGTTGTGTGGTTCCTCCATGGTAACATAGCTGCCCGAGGTCGCAAAATTAGCAAGTACAAGACATTTGAAAATTGTACGTAATTTCACATTAGTGCTTATGGTCGATGCCGTTTCTCGGCTTCAGCGCTACTTTCTTGACTGTATTTTGAGTTAAGCAGTTGGCGCGACTTCAGTTCTAGCCTATAAAGTCAAATGTTGTGTTTTTCCTCCATGGTAACATAGCTGCCCGAGGTCGCAAAATTAGCAAGTACAAGACATTTGAAAATTGTACGTAATTTCACATTAGTGCTTATGGTCGATCCCGTTTCTCGGCTTCAGAGCTACTTTCTTGACTGTATTTTGAGTTAAGCAGTTGGCGCGACTTCAGTTCTAGCCAATAAAGTCAAATGTTGTGTCGTTCCTCCATGGTAACATAGCTGCCCGAGGTCGCAAAATTAGCAAGTACAAGACATTTGAAAATTGTACGTAATTTCACATTAGTGCTTATGGTCGATCCCGTTTCTCGGCTTCAGAGCTACTTTCTTGACTGTATTTTGAGTTAAGCAGTTGGCGCGACTTCAGTTCTAGCCTATAAAGTCAAATGTTGTGTGGTCCCTCCATGGTAACATAGCTGCCCGAGGCCGCAAAGTTAGCAACTACAAGAAATTTGAAAATTGTACGTAATTTCACGGTAGTGCTTATGGTCGAAGCTGTTTTACGGCTTCAGAGCTTCTTTCTTGACTGTATTTTGAGTTAAGCAGTTGGCGCGACTTCAGTTCTAGCCTTAAAAGTCAAATCTTGTGTGGTTCCTCCATGGTAACATAGCTGCCCGAGGTCGCAAAGTTAGCAAGTACAAGAAATTTGAAAATTGTACGTAATTTCACGGTAGTGCTTATGGTCGATCTCGTTTCTCGGCTTCAGAGCTACTTTCTAGACTGTATTTTGATTTAAGCAGTTGGCGCGACTTCAGTTCTAGCCTATAAAGTCAAATCTTGTGTGGTTCCTCCATGGTAACATAGCTGCCCGAGGTCGCAAAGTTAGCAAGTACAAGAAATTTGAAAATTGTACGTAATTGCACGGTAGTGCTTATGGTCGATGCCGTTTCTCGGCTTCAGAGCTACTTTCTTGACTGTATTTTGAGTAAGGCAGTTGGCGCGACTTCAGTTCTAGCCTATAAAGTCAAATGTTGTGTGGTTCCTCCATGGTAACATAGCTGCCCGATGTCGCAAAATTAGCAAGTACAAGAAATTTGAAAATTGTACGTAATTGCACGGTAGTGCTTATGGTCGAAGCCGTTTCTTGGCTTCAGAGCTACTTTCTTGACTGTATTTTGAGTTAAGCAGTTGGCGCGACTTCAGTTCTAGCATATAAAGTCAAATCTTGTGTGGTTCCTCCATGGTAACATAGCTGCCCGAGGTCGCAAAGTTAGCAAGTACAAGAAATTTGGAAATTGTACGTAAATTCACATTAGTGCTTATGGTCGATTACGTTTCTCGGCTTCAGAGCTACTTTTTTGACTGTATTTTGAGTTAAGCAGTAGGCGCGACTTCAGCTCTAGCCTTAAAAGTCAAATCTTGTGTGGTTCCTCCATGGTAACATAGCTGCCCGAGGTCGCAAAGTTAGCAAGTACAAGAAATTTGAAAATTGTACGTAATTTCACGGTAGTGCTTATGATCGAAGCCGTTTCTCGGCTTCAGAGCTACTTTTTTGACTGTATTTTGAGCTAAGCAGTAGGCGCGACTTCAGCTCTAGCCTTAAAAGTCAAATCTTGTGTGGTTCCTCCATGGTAACATAGCTGCCCGATGTCGCAAAATTAGCAAGTACAAGAAATTTGAAAATTGTACGTAATTGCACGGTAGTGCTTATGGTCGAAGCCGTTTCTCGGCTTCAGAGCTACTTTCTTGACTGTATTTTGAGTTAAGCAGTTGGCGCGACTTCAGTTCTAGCCTATAAAGTCAAATCTTGTGTGGTTCCTCCATGGTAACATAGCTGCCCGAGGTCGCAAAGTTAGCAAGTACAAGAAATTTGGAAATTGTACGTAAATTCACATTAGTGCTTATGGTCGATTACGTTTAGCGGCTTCAGAGCTACTTTTTTGACTTTATTTTGAGTTAAGCAGTAGGCGCGACTTCAGCTCTAGCCTTAAAAGTCAAATCTTGTATGGTTCCTCCATGGTAACATAGCTGCCCGAGGTCGCAAAGTTAGCAAGTACAAGACATTTGAAAATTGTACGTAATTTCACATTAGTGCTTATGATCGAAGCCGTTTCTCGGCTTCAGAGCTACTTTCTTGACTGTATTTTGAGTTAAGCAGTTGGCGCGACTTCAGTTCTAGCCTATAAAGTCAAATCTTGTGTGGTTCCTCCATGGTAACATAGCTGCCCGAGGTCGCAAAGTTAGCAAGTACAAGAAATTTGAAAATTGTACGTAATTTCACGGTAGTGCTTATGATCGAAGCCGTTTCTCGGCTTCAGAGCTACTTTCTTGACTGTATTTTGAGTTAAGCAGTTGGCGCGACTTCAGTTCTAGCCTATAAAGTCAAATCTTGTGTGGTTCCTCCATGGTAACATAGCTGCCCGAGGTCGCAAAGTTAGCAAGTACAAGAAATTTGGAAATTGTACGTAAATTCACATTAGTGCTTATGGTCGATTACGTTTCTCGGCTTCAGAGCTACTTTTTTGACTGTATTTTGAGTTAAGCAGTTGGCGCGACTTCAGTTCTAGCCTATAAATTCAAATCTTGTGTGGTTCCTCCATGGTAACATAGCTGCCCGATGTCGCAAAGTTAGCAAGTACAAGAAATTTGAAAATTGTACGTAATTGCACGGTAGTGCTTATGGTCGATGCCGTTTCTCGGCTTCAGAGCTACTTTCTTGACTGTATTTTGAGTTAGGCAGTTGGCGCGACTTCAGTTCTAGCCTATAAAGTCAAATGTTGTGTGGTTCCTCCATGGTAACATAGCTGCCCGATGTCGCAAAATTAGCAAGTACAAGAAATTTGAAAATTGTACGTAATTGCACGGTAGTGCTTATGGTCGAAGCCGTTTCTCGGCTTCAGAGCTACTTTCTTGACTGTATTTTGAGTTAAGCAGTTGGCGCGACTTCAGTTCTAGCCTATAAAGTCAAATCTTGTGTGGTTCCTCCATGGTAACATAGCTGCCCGAGGTCGCAAAGTTAGCAAGTACAAGAAATTTGGAAATTGTACGTAAATTCACATTAGTGCTTATGGTCGATTACGTTTCTCGGCTTCAGAGCTACTTTTTTGACTGTATTTTGAGTTAAGCAGTAGGCGCGACTTCAGCTCTAGCCTTAAAAGTCAAATCTTGTGTGGTTCCTCCATGGTAACATAGCTGCCCGAGGTCGCAAAGGTAGCAAGTACAAG
This sequence comes from Merodon equestris, assembly GCA_958301585.1. NCBI lineage: Eukaryota > Metazoa > Arthropoda > Insecta > Diptera > Syrphidae > Merodon > Merodon equestris. Next base: position 72,783,820 of record OY284414.1, on the reverse strand, counting down.
AAATTTGAAAATTGTACGTAATTTCACGGTAGTGCTTATGGTCGATCCCGTTTCTCGGCTTCAGAGCTACTTTCTTGACTGTATTTTGAGTTAGGCAGTTGGCGCGACTTCAGTTCTAGCCTATAAAGTCAAATGTTGTGTGGTTCCTCCATGGTAACATAGCTGCCCGAGGTCGCAAAATTAGCAAGTACAAGAAATTTAAAAATTGTACGTAATTTCACATTAGTGCTTATGGTCGATGCCGTTTCTCGGCTTCAGAGCTACTTTCTTGACTGTATTTTGAGTTAGGCAGTTGGCGCGACTTCAGTTCTAGCCTATAAAGTCAAATGTTGTGTGGTTCCTCCATGGTAACATAGCTGCCCGAGGTCGCAAAGTTAGCAAGTACAAGAAATTTGAAAATTGTACGTAATTGCACGATAGTGCTTATGGTCGATGCCGTTTCTCGGCTTCAGAGCTACTTTCTTGACTGTATTTTGAGTTAAGCAGTTGGCGCGACTTCAGTTCTAGCCTATAAAGTCAAATGTTGTGTCGTTCATCCATGGTAACATAGCTGCCCGAGGTCGCAAACTTAGCAAGTACAAGAAATTTGAAAATTGTACGTAATAACACGGTAGTGCTTATGGTGGATCCCGTTTCTCGGCTTCAGAGCTACTTTCTTGACTGTATTTTGAGTTAAGCAGTTGGCGCGACTTCAGTTCTAGCCTATAAAGTCAAATCTTGTGTGATTCCTCCATGGTAACATAGCTGCCCGAGGTCGCAAAGTTAGCAAGTGCAAGAAATTTGAAAATTGTACGTAATTGCACGGTATTGCTTATGGTCGATGCCGTTTCTCGGCTTCAGAGCTACTTTCTAGACTGTATTTTGAGTTAAGCAGTTGGCGCGACTTCAGTTCTAGCCTATAAAGTCAAATCTTGTGTGGTTCCTCCATGGTAACATAGCTGCCCGAGGTCGCAAAATTAGCAAGTACAAGAAATTTAAAAATTGTACGTAATTTCACATTAGTGCTTATGGTCGATGCCGTTTCTCGGCTTCAGAGCTACTTTCTTGACTGTATTTTGAGTTAAGCAGTTGGCGCGACTTCAGTTCTAGCCTATAAAGTCAAATGTTGTGTGGTTCCTCCATGGTAACATAGCTGCCCGAGGTCGCAAAGTTAGCAAGTACAAGAAATTTGAAAATTGTACGTAATTTCACGGTAGTGCTTATGGTCGATGCTGTTTCTCGGCTTCGGAGCTACTTTCTTGAATTTATTTTGAGTTAAGCAGTTGGCGCGACTTCAGTTCTAGCCTATAAAGTCAAATGTTGTGTGGTTCCTCCATGGTAACTTAGCTGCCCGAGGTCGCAAAGTTAGCAAGTACAAGAAATTTGAAAATTGTACGTAATTGCACAGTAGTGCTTATGGTCGATCCCGTTTCTCGGCTTCAGAGCTACTTTTTTGACTGTATTTTGAGCTAAACAGTTGGCGCGACTTCAGTTCTAGCCTATAAAGTCAAATGTTGTGTGGTTCCTCCATGGTAACATAGCTGCCCGAGGTCGCAAAGTTAGCAAGTACAAGAAATTTGAAAATTGTACGTAATTGCACGGTAGTGCTTATGGTCGATGCCGTTTCTCGGCTTCAGAGCTACTTTCTAGACTGTATTTTGAGTTAAGCAGTTGGCGCGACTTCAGTTCTAGCCTATAAAGTCAAATGTTGTGTGGTTCCTCCATGGTAACATAGCTGCCCGAGGTCGCAAAATTAGCAAGTACAAGACATTTGAAAATTGTACGTAATTTCACATTAGTGCTTATGGTCGATGCCGTTTCTCGGCTTCAGCGCTACTTTCTTGACTGTATTTTGAGTTAAGCAGTTGGCGCGACTTCAGTTCTAGCCTATAAAGTCAAATGTTGTGTTTTTCCTCCATGGTAACATAGCTGCCCGAGGTCGCAAAATTAGCAAGTACAAGACATTTGAAAATTGTACGTAATTTCACATTAGTGCTTATGGTCGATCCCGTTTCTCGGCTTCAGAGCTACTTTCTTGACTGTATTTTGAGTTAAGCAGTTGGCGCGACTTCAGTTCTAGCCAATAAAGTCAAATGTTGTGTCGTTCCTCCATGGTAACATAGCTGCCCGAGGTCGCAAAATTAGCAAGTACAAGACATTTGAAAATTGTACGTAATTTCACATTAGTGCTTATGGTCGATCCCGTTTCTCGGCTTCAGAGCTACTTTCTTGACTGTATTTTGAGTTAAGCAGTTGGCGCGACTTCAGTTCTAGCCTATAAAGTCAAATGTTGTGTGGTCCCTCCATGGTAACATAGCTGCCCGAGGCCGCAAAGTTAGCAACTACAAGAAATTTGAAAATTGTACGTAATTTCACGGTAGTGCTTATGGTCGAAGCTGTTTCACGGCTTCAGAGCTTCTTTCTTGACTGTATTTTGAGTTAAGCAGTTGGCGCGACTTCAGTTCTAGCCTTAAAAGTCAAATCTTGTGTGGTTCCTCCATGGTAACATAGCTGCCCGAGGTCGCAAAGTTAGCAAGTACAAGAAATTTGAAAATTGTACGTAATTTCACGGTAGTGCTTATGGTCGATCTCGTTTCTCGGCTTCAGAGCTACTTTCTAGACTGTATTTTGATTTAAGCAGTTGGCGCGACTTCAGTTCTAGCCTATAAAGTCAAATCTTGTGTGGTTCCTCCATGGTAACATAGCTGCCCGAGGTCGCAAAGTTAGCAAGTACAAGAAATTTGAAAATTGTACGTAATTGCACGGTAGTGCTTATGGTCGATGCCGTTTCTCGGCTTCAGAGCTACTTTCTTGACTGTATTTTGAGTAAGGCAGTTGGCGCGACTTCAGTTCTAGCCTATAAAGTCAAATGTTGTGTGGTTCCTCCATGGTAACATAGCTGCCCGATGTCGCAAAATTAGCAAGTACAAGAAATTTGAAAATTGTACGTAATTGCACGGTAGTGCTTATGGTCGAAGCCGTTTCTTGGCTTCAGAGCTACTTTCTTGACTGTATTTTGAGTTAAGCAGTTGGCGCGACTTCAGTTCTAGCATATAAAGTCAAATCTTGTGTGGTTCCTCCATGGTAACATAGCTGCCCGAGGTCGCAAAGTTAGCAAGTACAAGAAATTTGGAAATTGTACGTAAATTCACATTAGTGCTTATGGTCGATTACGTTTCTCGGCTTCAGAGCTACTTTTTTGACTGTATTTTGAGTTAAGCAGTAGGCGCGACTTCAGCTCTAGCCTTAAAAGTCAAATCTTGTGTGGTTCCTCCATGGTAACATAGCTGCCCGAGGTCGCAAAGTTAGCAAGTACAAGAAATTTGAAAATTGTACGTAATTTCACGGTAGTGCTTATGATCGAAGCCGTTTCTCGGCTTCAGAGCTACTTTTTTGACTGTATTTTGAGCTAAGCAGTAGGCGCGACTTCAGCTCTAGCCTTAAAAGTCAAATCTTGTGTGGTTCCTCCATGGTAACATAGCTGCCCGATGTCGCAAAATTAGCAAGTACAAGAAATTTGAAAATTGTACGTAATTGCACGGTAGTGCTTATGGTCGAAGCCGTTTCTCGGCTTCAGAGCTACTTTCTTGACTGTATTTTGAGTTAAGCAGTTGGCGCGACTTCAGTTCTAGCCTATAAAGTCAAATCTTGTGTGGTTCCTCCATGGTAACATAGCTGCCCGAGGTCGCAAAGTTAGCAAGTACAAGAAATTTGGAAATTGTACGTAAATTCACATTAGTGCTTATGGTCGATTACGTTTCTCGGCTTCAGAGCTACTTTTTTGACTGTATTTTGAGTTAAGCAGTAGGCGCGACTTCAGCTCTAGCCTTAAAAGTCAAATCTTGTATGGTTCCTCCATGGTAACATAGCTGCCCGAGGTCGCAAAGTTAGCAAGTACAAGACATTTGAAAATTGTACGTAATTTCACATTAGTGCTTATGATCGAAGCCGTTTCTCGGCTTCAGAGCTACTTTCTTGACTGTATTTTGAGTTAAGCAGTTGGCGCGACTTCAGTTCTAGCCTATAAAGTCAAATCTTGTGTGGTTCCTCCATGGTAACATAGCTGCCCGAGGTCGCAAAGTTAGCAAGTACAAGAAATTTGAAAATTGTACGTAATTTCACGGTAGTGCTTATGATCGAAGCCGTTTCTCGGCTTCAGAGCTACTTTCTTGACTGTATTTTGAGTTAAGCAGTTGGCGCGACTTCAGTTCTAGCCTATAAAGTCAAATCTTGTGTGGTTCCTCCATGGTAACATAGCTGCCCGAGGTCGCAAAGTTAGCAAGTACAAGAAATTTGGAAATTGTACGTAAATTCACATTAGTGCTTATGGTCGATTACGTTTCTCGGCTTCAGAGCTACTTTTTTGACTGTATTTTGAGTTAAGCAGTTGGCGCGACTTCAGTTCTAGCCTATAAATTCAAATCTTGTGTGGTTCCTCCATGGTAACATAGCTGCCCGATGTCGCAAAGTTAGCAAGTACAAGAAATTTGAAAATTGTACGTAATTGCACGGTAGTGCTTATGGTCGATGCCGTTTCTCGGCTTCAGAGCTACTTTCTTGACTGTATTTTGAGTTAGGCAGTTGGCGCGACTTCAGTTCTAGCCTATAAAGTCAAATGTTGTGTGGTTCCTCCATGGTAACATAGCTGCCCGATGTCGCAAAATTAGCAAGTACAAGAAATTTGAAAATTGTACGTAATTGCACGGTAGTGCTTATGGTCGAAGCCGTTTCTCGGCTTCAGAGCTACTTTCTTGACTGTATTTTGAGTTAAGCAGTTGGCGCGACTTCAGTTCTAGCCTATAAAGTCAAATCTTGTGTGGTTCCTCCATGGTAACATAGCTGCCCGAGGTCGCAAAGTTAGCAAGTACAAGAAATTTGGAAATTGTACGTAAATTCACATTAGTGCTTATGGTCGATTACGTTTCTCGGCTTCAGAGCTACTTTTTTGACTGTATTTTGAGTTAAGCAGTAGGCGCGACTTCAGCTCTAGCCTTAAAAGTCAAATCTTGTGTGGTTCCTCCATGGTAACATAGCTGCCCGAGGTCGCAAAGGTAGCAAGTACAAGAAATTTGAAAATTGTACGTAATTTCACGGTAGTGCTTATGGTCGATCCCGTTTCTCGGCTTCAGAGCTACTTTCTTGACTGTATTTTGATTTAAGCAGTTGGCGCGACTTCAGTTCTAATCTATAAAGTCAAATCTTGTGTGGTTCCTCCATGGTAACATAGCTGCCCGAGGTCGCAAAGTTAGCAAGTACAAGAAATTTGAAAATTGTACGTAATTGCACGGTAGTGCTTATGGTCGATGCCGTTTCTCGGGTTCAGAGCTACTTTCTAGACTGTATTTTGAGTTAAGCAGTTGGCGCGACTTCAGTTCTAGCCTATAAAGTCAAATCTTGTGTGGTTCCTCCATGGTAACATAGCTGCCCGAGGTCGCAAAATTAGCAAGTACAAGAAATTTAAAAATTGTACGTAATTTCACATTAGTGCTTATGGTCGATGCCGTTTCTCGGCTTCAGAGCTACTTTCTTGACTGTATTTTGAGTTAGGCAGTTGGCGCGACTTCAGTTCTAGCCTATAAAGTCAAATGTTGTGTGGTTCCTCCATGGTAACATAGCTGCCCGATGTCGCAAAATTAGCAAGTACAAGAAATTTGAAAATTGTACGTCATTGCACGGTAGTGCTTATGGTCGAAGCCGTTTCTCGGCTTCAGAGCTACTTTCTTGACTGTATTTTGAGTTAAGCAGTTGGCGCGACTTCAGTTCTAGCCTATAAAGTCAAATCTTGTGTGGTTCCTCCATGGTAACATAGCTGCCCGAGGTCGCAAAGTTAGCAAGTACAAGAAATTTGGAAATTGTACGTAAATTCACATTAGTGCTTATGGTCGATTACGTTTCTCGGCTTCAGAGCTACTTTTTTGACTGTATTTTGAGTTAAGCAGTAGGCGCGACTTCAGCTCTAGCCTTAAAAGTCAAATCTTGTGTGGTTCCTCCATGGTAACATAGCTGCCCGAGGTCGCAAAGTTAGCAAGTACAAGAAATTTGAAAATTGTACGTAATTTCACGGTAGTGCTTATGATCGAAGCCGTTTCTCGGCTTCAGAGCTACTTTTTTGACTGTATTTTGAGCTAAGCTGTAGGCGCGACTTCAGCTCTAGCCTTAAAAGTCAAATCTTGTGTGGTTCCTCCATGGTAACATAGCTGCCCGATGTCGCAAAATTAGCAAGTACAAGAAATTTGAAAATTGTACGTAATTGCACGGTAGTGCTTATGGTCGAAGCCGTTTCTCGGCTTCAGAGCTACTTTCTTGACTGTATTTTGAGTTAAGCAGTTGGCGCGACTTCAGTTCTAGCCTATAAAGTCAAATCTTGTGTGGTTCCTCCATGGTAACATAGCTGCCCGAGGTCGCAAAGTTAGCAAGTACAAGAAATTTGGAAATTGTACGTAAATTCACATTAGTGCTTATGATCGAAGCCGTTTCTCGGCTTCAGAGCTACTTTCTTGACTGTATTTTGAGTTAAGCAGTTGGCGCGACTTCAGTTCTAGCCTATAAAGTCAAATCTTGTGTGGTTCCTCCATGGTAACATAGCTGCCCGAGGTCGCAAAGTTAGCAAGTACAAGAAATTTGAAAATTGTACGTAATTTCACGGTAGTGCTTATGATCGAAGCCGTTTCTCGGCTTCAGAGCTACTTTCTTGACTGTATTTTGAGTTAAGCAGTTGGCGCGACTTCAGTTCTAGCCTATAAAGTCAAATCTTGTGTGGTACCTCCATGGTAACAAAGCTGCCCGAGGTCGCAAAGTTAGCAAGTACAAGAAATTTGAAAATTGTACGTAATTGCACGGTAGTGCTTATGGTCGAAGCCGTTTCTCGGCTTCAGAGCTACTTTCTTGACTGTATTTTGAGTTAAGCAGTTGGCGCGACTTCAGTTCTAGCCTATAAAGTCAAATCTTGTGTGGTTCCTCCATGGTAACATAGCTGCCCGAGGTCGCAAAGTTAGCAAGTACAAGAAATTTGGAAATTGTACGTAAATTCACATTAGTGCTTATGGTCGATTACGTTTCTCGGCTTCAGAGCTACTTTTTTGACTGTATTTTGAGTTAAGCAGTAGGCGCGACTTCAGCTCTAGCCTATAAAGTCAAATGTTGTGTGGTTCCTCCATGGTAACATAGCTGCCCGAGGTCGCAAAATTAGCAAGTACAAGACATTTGAAAATTGTACGTAATTTCACATTAGTGCTTATGGTCGATCCCGTTTCTCGGCTTCAGAGCTACTTTCTTGACTGTATTTTGAGTTAAGCAGTTGGCGCGACTTCAGTTCTAGCCTATAAAGTCAAATGTTGTGTGGTTCCTCCATGGTAACATAGCTGCCCGAGGTCGCAAAATTAGCAAGTACAAGACATTTGAAAATTGTACGTAATTTCACATTAGTGCTTATGGTCGATCCCGTTTCTCGGCTTCAGAGCTACTTTCTTGACTGTATTTTGAGTTAAGCAGTTGGCGCGACTTCAGTTCTAGCCTATAAAGTCAAATCTTGTGTGGTTCCTCCATGGTAACATAGCTGCCCGAGGTCGCAAAGTTAGCAAGTACAAGAAATTTGAAAATTGTACGTAATTTCACGGTAGTGCTTATGATCGAAGCCGTTTCTCGGCTTCAGAGCTACTTTTTTGACTGTATTTTGAGCTAAGCAGTAGGCGCGACTTCAGCTCTAGCCTTAAAAGTCAAATCTTGTGTGGTTCCTCCATGGTAACATAGCTGCCCGATGTCGCAAAATTAGCAAGTACAAGAAATTTGAAAATTGTACGTAATTGCACGGTAGTGCTTATGGTCGAAGCCGTTTCTCGGCTTCAGAGCTACTTTCTTGACTGTATTTTGAGTTAGGCAGTTGGCGCGACTTCAGTTCTAGCCTATAAAGTCAAATGTTGTGTGGTTCCTCCATGGTAACATAGCTGCCCGATGTCGCAAAATTAGCAAGTACAAGAAATTTGAAAATTGTACGTAATTGCACGGTAGTGCTTATGGTCGAAGCCGTTTCTCGGCTTCAGAGCTACTTTCTTGACTGTATTTTGAGTTAAGCAGTTGGCGCGACTTCAGTTCTAGCCTATAAAGTCAAATCTTGTGTGGTTCCTCCATGGTAACATAGCTGCCCGAGGTCGCAAAGTTAGCAAGTACAAGAAATTTGAAAATTGTACGTAATTTCACGGTAGTGTTTATGATCGAAGCCGTTTCTCGGCTTCAGAGCAACTTTTTTGACTGTATTTTGAGCTAAGCAGTAGGCGCGACTTCAGCTCTAGCCTTGAAAGTAAAATCTTGTGTGGTTCCTCCATGGTAACATAGCTGCCCGATGTCGCAAAGTTAGCAAGTACAAGAAATTTGAAAATTGTACGTAAATTCACATTAGTGCTTATGGTCGATTACGTTTCTCGGCTTCAGAGCTACTTTTTTGACTGTATTTTGAGTTAAGCAGTTGGCGCGACTTCAGTTCTAGCCTATAAAGTCAAATGTTGTGTGGTCCCTCCATGGTAACATAGCTGCCCGAGGCCGCAAAGTTAGCAAGTACAAGAAATTTGAAAATTGTACGTAATTTCACGGTAGTGCTTATGGTCGAAGCTGTTTCACGGCTTTAGAGCTTCTTTCTTGACTGTATTTTGAGTTAAGCAGTTGGCGCGACTTCAGTTCTAGCCTTAAAAGTCAAATCTTGTGTGGTTCCTCCATGGTAACATAGCTGCCCGAGGTCGCAAAGTTGCCAAGTACAAGAAATTTGAAAATTGTACGTAATTGCACGGTAGTGCTTATGGTCGATGCCGTTTCTCGGCTTCAGAGCTACTTTCTTGACCGTATTTTGAGTTAAGCAGTTGGCGCGACTTCAGTTCTAGCCTATAAAGTCAAATGTTGTGTGGTTCATCCATGGTAACATAGCTGCCTGAGGTCGCAAATTTAGCAAGTACAAGAAATTTGAAAATTGTACGTAATTTCACGGTAGTGCTTATGGTCGATCCCGTTTCTCGGCTTCAGAGCTACTTTCTTGACTGTATTTTGAGTTAAGCAGTTGGCGCGACTTCAGTTCTAGCCTATAAAGTCAAATCTTGTGTGGTTCCTCCATGGTAACATAGCTGCCCGAGGTCGCAAAGTTAGCAAGTACAAGAAATTTGAAAATTGTACGTAATTGCACGGTAGTGCTTATGGTCGATGCCGTTTCTCGGGTTCAGAGCTACTTTCTAGACTGTATTTTGAGTTAAGCAGTTGGCGCGACTTCAGTTCTAGGTTATAAAGTCAAATCTTGTGTGGTTCCTCCATGGTAACATAGCTGCCCGAGGTCGCAAAGTTAGCAAGTACAAGAAATTTGGAAATTGTACGTAAATTCACATTAGTGCTTATGGTCGATTACGTTTCTCGGCTTCAGAGCTACTTTTTTGACTGTATTTTGAGTTAAGCAGTAGGCGCGACTTCAGCTCTAGCCTTAAAAGTCAAATCTTGTGTGGTTCCTCCATGGTAACATAGCTGCCCGAGGTCGCAAAGTTAGCAAGTACAAGACATTTGAAAATTGTACGTAATTTCACATTAGTGCTTATGGTCGATCCCGTTTCTCGGCTTCAGAGCTACTTTCTTGACTGTATTTTGAGTTAAGCAGTTGGCGCGACTTCAGTTCTAGCCAATAAATTCAAATCTTGTGTGGTTCCTCCATGGTAACATAGCTGCCCGATGTCGCAAAGTTAGCAAGTACAAGAAATTTGAAAATTGTACGTAATTGCACGGTAGTGCTTATGGTCCATGCCGTTTCTCGGCTTCAGAGCTACTTCCTTGACTTTATTTTGAGTTAAGCAGTTGGCCCGACTTCAGTTCTAGCCTATAAAGTCAAATGTTGTGTGGTTCGTCCATGGTAACATAGCTGCCCGAGGTCGCAAATTTAGCAAGTTCAAGAAATTTGAAAATTGTACGTAATTTCACGGTAGTGCTTATGGTCGAAGCCGTTTCTCGGCTTCAGAGCTACTTTCTTGACTGTATTTTGAGTTAAGCAGTTGGCGCGACTTCAGTTCTAGCCTATAAGGTCAAATCTTGTGTGGTTCCTCCATGGTAACATAGCTGCCCGAGGTCGCAAAGTTAGCAAGTACAAGAAATTTGGAAATTGTACGTAAATTCACATTAGTGCTTATGGTCGATTACGTTTCTCGGCTTCAGAGCTACTTTTTTGACTGTATTTTGAGTTAAGCAGTAGGCGCGACTTCAGCTCTAGCCTTAAAAGTCAAATCTTGTGTGGTTCCTCCATGGTAACATAGCTGCCCGAGGTCGCAAAGTTAGCAAGTACAAGACATTTGAAAATTGTACGTAATTGCACGGTAGTGCTTATGGTCGAAGCCGTTTCTCGGCTTCAGAGCTACTTTCTTGACTGTATTTTGAGTTAAGCAGTTGGCGCGACTTCAGTTTTAGCCTTAAAAGTCAAATCTTGTGTGGTTCCTCCATGGTAACATAGCTGCCCGAGGTCGCAAAGTTAGCAAGTACAAGAAATTTGAAAATTGTACGTAATTTCACATTAGTGCTTATGGTCGATTACGTTTCTCGGGTTCAGAGCTACTTTCTAGACTGTATTTTGAGTTAGGCAGTTGGCGCGACTTCAGTTCTAGCCTATAAAGTCAAATGTTGTGTCGTTCATCCATGGTAACATAGCTGCCCGAGGTCGCAAAGTGAGCAAGTACAAGAAATTTGAAAATTGTACGTAATTTCACAGTAGTGCTTATGGTCGATGCCGTTTCTCGGCTTCAGAGCTACTTTCTTGACTGTATTTTGAGCTAAACAGTTGGCGCGACTTCAGTTCTAGCCTATAAAGTCAAATGTTGTGTGGTTCCTCCATGGTAACATAGCTGCCCGAGGTCGCAAAGTTGCCAAGTACAAGAAATTTGAAAATTGTACGTAATTGCACGGTAGTGCTTATGGTCGATGCCGTTTCTCGGCTTCAGAGCTACTTTCTTGACTGTATTTTGAGTTAAGCAGTTGGCGCGACTTCAGTTCTAGCCTATAAAGTCAAATGTTGTGTGGTTCCTCCATGGTAACATAGCTGCCCGAGGTCGCAAAGTTAGCAAGTACAAGACATTTGAAAATTGTACGTAATTTCACATTAGTGCTTATGGTCGATCCCGTTTCTCGGCTTCAGAGCTACTTTCTTGACTGTATTTTGAGTTAAGCAGTTGGCGCGACTTCAGTTCTAGCCTATAAAGTCAAATGTTGTGTCGTTCATCCATGGTAACATAGCTGCCCGAGGTCGCAAAGTGAGCAAGTACAAGAAATTTGAAAATTGTACGTAATTTCACAGTAGTGCTTATGGTCGATGCCGTTTCTCGGCTTCAGAGCTACTTTCTTGACTGTATTTTGAGTTAAACTGTTGGCGCGACTTCAGTTCTAGCCTTAAAAGTCAAATCTTGTGTGGTTCCTCCATGGTAACATAGCTGCCCGAGGTCGCAAAGTTGGCAAGTACAAGAAATTTGAAAATTGTACGAAATTTCACATTAGTGGGTCGATTACGTTTCTCGGCTTCAGAACTACTTTCTTGAATTTATTTTGAGTTAAGCAGTTGGCGCGACTTCAGTTCTAGCCTATAAAGTCAAATGTTGTGTGGTTCCTCCATGGTAACATAGCTGCCCGAGGTCGCAAATTTAGCAAGTACAAGAAATTTGAAAATTGTAAGTAATTGCACAGTAGTGCTTATGGTCGATGCCGTTTCTCGGCTTCAGAACTACTTTCTTGACTGTATTTTGAGTTAAGCAATGGGCGCGACTTCAGTTCTAGCCTATAAAGTCAAATGTTGTGTGGTTCCTCCATGGTGACATAGCTGGCCGAGGTCGCAAAGTTAGCAAGTACAAGAAAGTTGAAAATTGTACGTAATTGCACGGTAGTGCTTATGGTCGATGCCGTTTCTCGGGTTCAGAGCTACTTTCTAGACTGTATTTTGAGTTAAGCAGTTGGCGCGACTTCAATTCTAGCCTATAAAGTCAAATCTTGTGTGGTTCCTCCATGGTAACATAGCTGCCCGAGATCGCAAAATTAGCAAGTACAAGAAATTTAAAAATTGTACGTAATTTCACATTAGTGCTTATGGTCGATGCCGTTTCTCGGCTTCAGAGCTACTTTCTTGACTGTATTTTGAGTTAGGCAGTTGGCGCGACTTCAGTTCTAGCCTAAAGAGTCAAATGTTGTGTGGTTCCTCCATGGTAACATAGCTGCCCGATGTAGCAAAGTTAGCAAGTACAAGAAATTTGAAAATTGTACGTAATTGCACGGTAGTGCTTATGGTCGATGCCGTTTCTCGGCTTCAGAGCTACTTTCTTGACTGTATTTTGAGTTAAGCAGTTGGCGCGACTTCAGTTCTAGCCTTGAAAGTCAAATCTTGTGTGGTTCCTCCATGGTAACATAGCTGCCCGAGGTCGCAAAATTAGCAAGTACAAGACATTTGAAAATTGTACGTAATTTCACATTAGTGCTTATGGTCGATCCCGTTTCTCATCTTCAGAGCTACTTTCTTGACTGTATTTTGAGTTAAGCAGTTGGCGCGACTTCAGTTCTAGCCTATAAAGTCAAATGTTGTGTGGTCCCTCCATGGTAACATAGCTGCCCGAGGCCGCAAAGTTAGCAAGTACAAGAAATTTGAAAATTGTACGTAATTTCACGGTAGTGCTTATGGTTGAAGCTGTTTCACGGCTTCAGAGCTTCTTTCTTGACTGTATTTTGAGTTAGGCAGTTGGCGCGACTTCAGTTCTAGCCTATAAAGTCAAATGTTGTGTGGTTGCTCCATGGTAACATAGCTGCCCGATGTAGCAAAGTTAGCAAGTACAAGAAATTTGAAAATTGTACGTAATTGCACGGTAGTGCTTATGGTCGATGCCGTTTCTCGGCTTCAGAGCTACTTTCTTGACTGTATTTTGAGTTAAGCAGTTGGCGCGACTTCAGTTCTAGCCTATAAAGTCAAATGTTGTGTGGTTCCTCCATGGTAACATAGCTGCCCGAGGTCGCAAAATTAGCAAGTACAAGACATTTGAAAATTGTACGTAATTTCACATTAGTGCTTATGGTCGATCCCGTTTCTCGGCTTCAGAGCTACTTTCTTGACTGTATTTTGAGTTAAGCAGTTGGCGCGACTTCAGTTCTAGCCTATAAAGTCAAATGTTGTGTGGTCCCTCCATGGTAACATAGCTGCCCGAGGCCGCAAAGTTAGCAAGTACAAGAAATTTGAAAATTGTACGTAATTTCACGGTAGTGCTTATGGTCGAAGCTGTTTCACGGCTTCAGAGCTTCTTTCTTGACTGTATTTTGAGTTAAGCAGTTGGCGCGACTTCAGTTCTAGCCTTAAAAGTCAAATCTTGTGTGGTTCCTCCATGGTAACATAGCTGCCCGAGGTCGCAAAGTTGCCAAGTACAAGAAATTTGAAAATTGTACGTAATTGCACGGTAGTGCTTATGGTCGATGCCGTTTCTCGGCTTCAGAGCTACTTTCTTGACCGTATTTTGAGTTAAGCAGTTGGCGCGACTTCAGTTCTAGCATATAAAGTCAAATGTTGTGTGGTTCATCCATGGTAACATAGCTGCCCGAGGTCGCAAATTTAGCAAGTACAAGAAATTTGAAAATTGTACGTAATTTCACGGTAGTGCTTATGGTCGATCCCGTTTCTCGGCTTCAGAGCTACTTTCTTGACTGTATTTTGAGTTAAGCAGTTGGCGCGACTTCAGTTCTAGCCTATAAAGTCAAATCTTATGTGGTTCCTCCATGGTAACATAGCTGCCCGAGGTCGCAAAGTTAGCAAGTACAAGAAATTTGAAAATTGTACGTAATTGCACGGTAGTGCTTATGGTCGATGCCGTTTCTCGGGTTCAGAGCTACTTTCTAGACTGTATTTTGAGTTAAGCAGTTGGCGCGACTTCAGTTCTAGCCTATAAAGTCAAATCTTGTGTGGTTCCTCCATGGTAACATAGCTGCCCGAGGTCGCAAAGTTAGCAAGTACAAGAAATTTGGAAATTGTACGTAAATTCACATTAGTGCTTATGGTCGATTACGTTTCTCGGCTTCAGAGCTACTTTTTTGACTGTATTTTGAGTTAAGCAGTAGGCGCGACTTCAGCTCTAGCCTTAAAAGTCAAATCTTGTGTGGTTCCTCCATGGTAACATAGCTGCCCGAGGTCGCAAAGTTAGCAAGTACAAGACATTTGAAAATTGTACGTAATTTCACATTAGTGCTTATGGTCGATCCCGTTTCTCGGCTTCAGAGCTACTTTCTTGACTGTATTTTGAGTTAAGCAGTTGGCGCGACTTCGGTTCTAGCCAATAAATTCAAATCTTGTGTGGTTCCTCCATGGTAACATAGCTGCCCGATGTCGCAAAGTTAGCAAGTACAAGAAATTTGAAAATTGTACGTAATTGCACGGTAGTGCTTATGGTCGATGCCGTTTCTCGGCTTCAGAGCTACTTCCTTGACTTTATTTTGAGTTAAGCGGTTGGCCCGACTTCAGTTCTAGCCTATAAAGTCAAATGTTGTGTGGTTCGTCCATGGTAACAAAGCTGCCCGAGGTCGCAAATTTAGCAAGTTCAAGAAATTTGAAAATTGTACGTAATTTCACGGTAGTGCTTATGGTCGAAGCCGTTTCTCGGCTTCAGAGCTACTTTCTTGACTGTATTTTGAGTTAAGCAGTTGGCGCGACTTCAGTTCTAGCCTATAAAGTCAAATCTTGTGTGGTTCCTCCATGGTAACATAGCTGCCCGAGGTCGCAAAGTTAGCAAGTACAAGAAATTTGGAAATTGTACGTAAATTCACATTAGTGCTTATGGTCGATTACGTTTCTCGGCTTCAGAGCTACTTTTTTGACTGTATTTTCAGTTAAGCAGTAGGCGCGACTTCAGCTCTAGCCTTAAAAGTCAAATCTTGTGTGGTTCCTCCATGGTAACATAGCTGCCCGAGGTCGCAAAGTTAGCAAGTACAAGAAATTTGAAAATTGTACGTAATTTCACGGTAGTGCTTATGATCGAAGCCGTTTCTCGGCTTCAGAGCTACTTTCTTGACTGTATTTTGAGTTAAGCAGTTGGCGCGACTTCAGTTCTAGCCTATAAAGTCAAATGTTGTGTGGTTCCTCCATGGTAACATAGCTGCCCGAGGTCGCAAAATTAGCAAGTACAAGACATTTGAAAATTGTACGTAATTTCACATTAGTGCTTATGGTCGATCCCGTTTCTCGGCTTCAGAGCTACTTTCTTGACTGTATTTTGAGTTAAGCAGTTGGCGCGACTTCAGTTCTAGCCTATAAAGTCAAATGTTGTGTGGTCCCTCCATGGTAACATAGCTGCCCGAGGCCGCAAAGTTAGCAAGTACAAGAAATTTGAAAATTGTACGTAATTTCACGGTAGTGCTTATGGTCGAAGCCGTTTCTCGGCTTCAGAGCTACTTTCTTGACTGTATTTTGAGTTAAGCAGTTGGCGCGACTTCAGTTTTAGCCTTAAAAGTCAAATCTTGTGTGGTTCCTCCATGGTAACATAGCTGCCCGAGGTCGCAAAGTTAGCAAGTACAAGAAATTTGAAAATTGTACGTAATTTCACATTAGTGCTTATGGTCGATTACGTTTCTCGGCTTCAGAGCTACTTTCTTGACTGTATTTTGAGTTAAGCAGTTGGCGCGACTTCAGTTCTAGCCTTTAAAGTCAAATCTTGTGTGGTTCCTCCATGGTAACATAGCTGCCCGAGGTCGCAAAATTAGCAAGTACAAGAAATTTGAAAATTGTACGTAATTTCACAGTAGTGCTTATGGTCGATGCCGTTTCTCGGCTTCAGAGCTACTTTCTTGACTGTATTTTGAGTTAAACTGTTGGCGCGACTTCAGTTCTAGCCTTAAAAGTCAAATCTTGTGTGGTTCCTCCATGGTAACATAGCTGCCCGAGGTCGCAAAGTTGGCAAGTACAAGAAATTTGAAAATTGTACGAAATTTCACATTAGTGGGTCGATTACGTTTCTCGGCTTCAGAACTACTTTCTTGAATTTATTTTGAGTTAAGCAGTTGGCGCGACTTCAGTTCTAGCCTATAAAGTCAAATGTTGTGTGGTTCCTCCATGGTAACATAGCTGCCCGAGGTCGCAAATTTAGCAAGTACAAGAAATTTGAAAATTGTAAGTAATTGCACAGTAGTGCTTATGGTCGATGCCGTTTCTCGGCTTCAGAACTACTTTCTTGACTGTATTTTGAGTTAAGCAATGGGCGCGACTTCAGTTCTAGCCTATAAAGTCAAATGTTGTGTGGTTCCTCCATGGTGACATAGCTGGCCGAGGTCGCAAAGTTAGCAAGTACAAGAAAGTTGAAAATTGTACGTAATTGCACGGTAGTGCTTATGGTCGATGCCGTTTCTCGGGTTCAGAGCTACTTTCTAGACTGTATTTTGAGTTAAGCAGTTGGCGCGACTTCAATTCTAGCCTATAAAGTCAAATCTTGTGTGGTTCCTCCATGGTAACATAGCTGCCCGAGGTCGCAAAATTAGCAAGTACAAGAAATTTAAAAATTGTACGTAATTTCACATTAGTGCTTATGGTCGATGCCGTTTCTCGGCTTCAGAGCTACTTTCTTGACTGTATTTTGAGTTAGGCAGTTGGCGCGACTTCAGTTCTAGCCTTAAGAGTCAAATGTTGTGTGGTTCCTCCATGGTAACATAGCTGCCCGATGTAGCAAAGTTAGCAAGTACAAGAAATTTGAAAATTGTACGTAATTGCACGGTAGTGCTTATGGTCGATGCCGTTTCTCGGCTTCAGAGCTACTTTCTTGACTGTATTTTGAGTTAAGCAGTTGGCGCGACTTCAGTTCTAGCCTTGAAAGTCAAATCTTGTGTGGTTCCTCCATGGTAACATAGCTGCCCGAGGTCGCAAAATTAGCAAGTACAAGACATTTGAAAATTGTACGTAATTTCACATTAGTGCTTATGGTCGATCCCGTTTCTCATCTTCAGAGCTACTTTCTTGACTGTATTTTGAGTTAAGCAGTTGGCGCGACTTCAGTTCTAGCCTATAAAGTCAAATGTTGTGTGGTCCCTCCATGGTAACATAGCTGCCCGAGGCCGCAAAGTTAGCAAGTACAAGAAATTTGAAAATTGTACGTAATTTCACGGTAGTGCTTATGGTCGAAGCTGTTTCACGGCTTCAGAGCTTCTTTCTTGACTGTATTTTGAGTTAAGCAGTTGGCGCGACTTCAGTTCTAGCCTTAAAAGTCAAATCTTATGTGGTTCCTCCATGGTAACATAGCTGCCCGAGGTCGCAAAGTTGCCAAGTACAAGAAATTTGAAAATTGTACGTAATTGCACGGTAGTGCTTATGGTCGATGCCGTTTCTCGGCTTCAGAGCTACTTTCTTGACTGTATTTTGAGTTAAGCAGTTGGCGCGACTTCAGTTCTAGCCTATAAAGTCAAATGTTGTGTGGTTCCTCCATGGTAACATAGCTGCCCGAGGTCGCAAAGTTAGCAAGTACAAGACATTTGAAAATTGTACGTAATTTCACATTAGTGCTTATGGTCGATCCCGTTTCTCGGCTTCAGAGCTACTTTCTTGACTGTATTTTGAGTTAAGCAGTTGGCGCGACTTCAGTTCTAGCCTATAAAGTCAAATGTTGTGTGGTCCCTCCATGGTAACATAGCTGCCCGAGGCCGCAAAGTTAGCAAGTACAAGAAATTTGAAAATTGTACGTAATTTCACGGTAGTGCTTATGGTCGATGCCGTTTCTCGGCTTCAGAGCTACTTTCTTGACTGTATTTTGAGTTAAGCAGTTGGCGCGACTTCAGTTCTAGCCTATAAAGTCAAATGTTGTGTGGTCCCTCCATGGTAACATAGCTGCCCGAGGCCGCAAAGTTAGCAAGTACAAGAAATTTGAAAATTGTACGTAATTTCACGGTAGTGCTTATGGTCGAAGCTGTTTCACGGCTTCAGAGCTTCTTTCTTGACTGTATTTTGAGTTAAGCAGTTGGCGCGACTTCAGTTCTAGCCTTAAAAGTCAAATCTTGTGTGGTTCCTCCATGGTAACATAGCTGCCCGAGGTCGCAAAGTTGCCAAGTACAAGAAATTTGAAAATTGTACGTAATTGCACGGTAGTGCTTATGGTCGATGCCGTTTCTCGGCTTCAGAGCTACTTTCTTGACCGTATTTTGAGTTAAGCAGTTGGCGCGACTTCAGTTCTAGCCTATAAAGTCAAATCTTGTGTGGTTCCTCCATGGTAACATAGCTGCCCGAGGTCGCAAAATTAGCAAGTACAAGAAATTTAAAAATTGTACGTAATTTCACATTAGTGCTTATGGTCGATGCCGTTTCTCGGCTTCAGAGCTACTTTCTTGACTGTATTTTGAGTTAGGCAGTTGGCGCGACTTCAGTTCTAGCCTATAAAGTCAAATGTTGTGTGGTTCCTCCATGGTAACATAGCTGCCCGAGGTCGCAAAGTTAGCAAGTACAAGAAATTTGAAAATTGTACGTAATTGCACGGTAGTGCTTATGGTCGATGCCGTTTCTCGGCTTCAGAGCTACTTTCTTGACTGTATTTTGAGTTAAGCAGTTGGCGCGACTTCAGTTCTAGCCTATAAAGTCAAATGTTGTGTCGTTCATCCATGGTAACATAGCTGCCCGAGGTCGCAAACTTAGCAAGTACAAGAAATTTGAAAATTGTACGTAATTTCACGGTAGTGCTTATGGTCGATCCCGTTTCTCGGCTTCAGAGCTACTTTCTTGACTGTATTTTGAGTTAAGCAGTTGGCGCGACTTCAGTTCTAGCCTATAAAGTCAAATCTTGTGTGATTCCTCCATGGTAACATAGCTGCCCGAGGTC
Organism: Merodon equestris; assembly: GCA_958301585.1. Classification (NCBI taxonomy): domain Eukaryota; kingdom Metazoa; phylum Arthropoda; class Insecta; order Diptera; family Syrphidae; genus Merodon; species Merodon equestris. The sequence goes on along the minus strand of OY284414.1, from coordinate 72,765,032 downwards.
GCAAAGTTAGCAAGTGCAAGAAATTTGAAAATTGTACGTAATTGCACGGTATTGCTTATGGTCGATGCCGTTTCTCGGCTTCAGAGCTACTTTCTAGACTGTATTTTGAGTTAAGCAGTTGGCGCGACTTCAGTTCTAGCCTATAAAGTCAAATCTTGTGTGGTTCCTCCATGGTAACATAGCTGCCCGAGGTCGCAAAATTAGCAAGTACAAGAAATTTAAAAATTGTACGTAATTTCACATTAGTGCTTATGGTCGATGCCGTTTCTCGGCTTCAGAGCTACTTTCTTGACTGTATTTTGAGTTAAGCAGTTGGCGCGACTTCAGTTCTAGCCTATAAAGTCAAATGTTGTGTGGTCCCTCCATGGTAACATAGCTGCCCGAGGCCGCAAAGTTAGCAAGTACAAGAAATTTGAAAATTGTACGTAATTGCACGGTATTGCTTATGGTCGATGCCGTTTCTCGGCTTCAGAGCTACTTTCTAGACTGTATTTTGAGTTAAGCAGTTGGCGCGACTTCAGTTCTAGCCTATAAAGTCAAATGTTGTGTGGTTCCTCCATGGTAACATAGCTGCCCGAGGTCGCAAAGTTAGCAAGTACAAGAAATTTGAAAATTGTACGTAATTTCACGGTAGTGCTTATGGTCGATGCCGTTTCTCGGCTTCAGAGCTACTTTCTTGACTGTATTTTGAGTTAAGCAGTTGGCGCGACTTCAGTTCTAGCCTATAAAGTCAAATGTTGTGTGGTTCCTCCATGGTAACATAGCTGCCCGAGGTCGCAAAGTTAGCAAGTACAAGAAATTTGAAAATTGTACGTAATTTCACATTAGTGCTTATGGTCGATGCTGTTTCTCGGCTTCGGAGCTACTTTCTTGAATTTATTTTGAGTTAAGCAGTTGGCGCGACTTCAGTTCTAGCCTATAAAGTCAAATGTTGTGTGGTTCCTCCATGGTAACTTAGCTGCCCGAGGTCGCAAAGTTAGCAAGTACAAGAAATTTGAAAATTGTACGTAATTGCACAGTAGTGCTTATGGTCGATCCCGTTTCTCGGCTTCAGAGCTACTTTTTTGACTGTATTTTGAGCTAAACAGTTGGCGCGACTTCAGTTCTAGCCTATAAAGTCAAATGTTGTGTGGTTCCTCCATGGTAACATAGCTGCCCGAGGTCGCAAAGTTAGCAAGTACAAGAAATTTGAAAATTGTACGTAATTGCACGGTAGTGCTTATGGTCGATGCCGTTTCTCGGCTTCAGAGCTACTTTCTAGACTGTATTTTGAGTTAAGCAGTTGGCGCGACTTCAGTTCTAGCCTATAAAGTCAAATGTTGTGTGGTTCCTCCATGGTAACATAGCTGCCCGAGGTCGCAAAATTAGCAAGTACAAGACATTTGAAAATTGTACGTAATTTCACATTAGTGCTTATGGTCGATGCCGTTTCTCGGCTTCAGCGCTACTTTCTTGACTGTATTTTGAGTTAAGCAGTTGGCGCGACTTCAGTTCTAGCCTATAAAGTCAAATGTTGTGTGGTTCCTCCATGGTAACATAGCTGCCCGAGGTCGCAAAATTAGCAAGTACAAGACATTTGAAAATTGTACGTAATTTCACATTAGTGCTTATGGTCGATGCCGTTTCTCGGGTTCAGAGCTACTTTCTTGACTGTATTTTGAGTTAAGCAGTTGGCGCGACTTCAGTTCTAGCCTATAAAGTCAAATGTTGTGTCGTTCCTCCATGGTAACATAGCTGCCCGAGGTCGCAAAATTAGCAAGTACAAGACATTTGAAAAATGTACGTAATTTCACATTAGTGCTTATGGTCGATCCCGTTTCTCGGCTTCAGAGCTACTTTCTTGACTGTATTTTGAGTTAAGCAGTTGGCGCGACTTCAGTTCTAGCCTATAAAGTCAAATGTTGTGTGGTCCCTCCATGGTAACATAGCTGCCCGAGGCCGCAAAGTTAGCAAGTACAAGAAATTTGAAAATTGTACGTAATTTCACGGTAGTGCTTATGGTCGAAGCCGTTTCTCGGCTTCAGAGCTACTTTCTTGACTGTATTTTGAGTTAAGCAGTTGGCGCGACTTCAGTTCTAGCCTATAAAGTCAAATCTTGTGTGGTTCCTCCATGGTAACATAGCTGCCCGAGGTCGCAAAGTTAGCAAGTACAAGAAATTTGGAAATTGTACGTAAATTCACATTAGTGCTTATGGTCGATTACGTTTCTCGGCTTCAGAGCTACTTTTTTGACTGTATTTTGAGTTAAGCAGTAGGCGCGACTTCAGCTCTAGCCTTAAAAGTCAAATCTTGTGTGGTTCCTCCATGGTAACATAGCTGCCCGAGGTCGCAAAGTTAGCAAGTACAAGAAATTTGAAAATTGTACGTAATTTCACGGTAGTGCTTATGATCGAAGCCGTTTCTCGGCTTCAGAGCTACTTTTTTGACTGTATTTTGAGCTAAGCAGTAGGCGCGACTTCAGCTCTAGCCTTAAAAGTCAAATGTTGTGTGGTTCCTCCATGGTAACATAGCTGCCCGATGTCGCAAAATTAGCAAGTACAAGAAATTTGAAAATTGTACGTAATTGCACGGTAGTGCTTATGGTCGAAGCCGTTTCTCGGCTTCAGAGCTACTTTCTTGACTGTATTTTGAGTTAAGCAGTATGCGCGACTTCAGTTCTAGCCTATAAAGTCAAATCTTGTGTGGTTCCTCCATGGTAACATAGCTGCCCGAGGTCGCAAAGTTAGCAAGTACAAGAAATTTGGAAATTGTACGTAAATTCACATTAGTGCTTATGGTCGATTACGTTTCTCGGCTTCAGAGCTACTTTTTTGACTGTATTTTGAGTTAAGCAGTAGGCGCGACTTCAGCTCTAGCCTTAAAAGTCAAATCTTGTATGGTTCCTCCATGGTAACATAGCTGCCCGAGGTCGCAAAGTTAGCAAGTACAAGACATTTGAAAATTGTACGTAATTTCACATTAGTGCTTATGATCGAAGCCGTTTCTCGGCTTCAGAGCTACTTTCTTGACTGTATTTTGAGTTAAGCAGTTGGCGCGACTTCAGTTCTAGCCTATAAAGTCAAATCTTGTGTGGTTCCTCCATGGTAACATAGCTGCCCGAGGTCGCAAAGTTAGCAAGTACAAGAAATTTGAAAATTGTACGTAATTTCACGGTAGTGCTTATGATCGAAGCCGTTTCTCGGCTTCAGAGCTACTTTCTTGACTGTATTTTGAGTTAAGCAGTTGGCGCGACTTCAGTTCTAGCCTATAAAGTCAAATCTTGTGTGGTTCCTCCATGGTAACATAGCTGCCCGATGTCGCAAAGTTAGCAAGTACAAGAAATTTGAAAATTGTACGTAATTGCACGGTAGTGCTTATGGTCGATGCCGTTTCTCGGCTTCAGAGCTACTTTCTTGACTGTATTTTGAGTTAGGCAGTTGGCGCGACTTCAGTTCTAGCCTATAAAGTCAAATGTTGTGTGGTTCCTCCATGGTAACATAGCTGCCCGATGTCGCAAAATTAGCAAGTACAAGAAATTTGAAAATTGTACGTAATTGCACGGTAGTGCTTATGGTCGAAGCCGTTTCTCAGCTTCAGAGCTACGTTCTTGACTGTATTTTGAGTTAAGCAGTTGGCGCGACTTCAGTTCTAGCCTATAAAGTCAAATCTTGTGTGGTTCCTCCATGGTAACATAGCTGCCCGAGGTCGCAAAGTTAGCAAGTACAAGAAATTTGGAAATTGTACGTAAATTCACATTAGTGCTTATGGTCGATTACGTTTCTCGGCTTCAGAGCTACTTTTTTGACTGTATTTTGAGTTAAGCAGTAGGCGCGACTTCAGCTCTAGCCTTAAAAGTCAAATCTTGTGTGGTTCCTCCATGGTAACATAGCTGCCCGAGGTCGCAAAGTTAGCAAGTACAAGAAATTTGAAAATTTTACGTAATTTCACGGTAGTACTTATGATCGAAGCCGTTTCTCGGCTTCAGAGCTACTTTTTTGACTGTATTTTGAGCTAAGCAGTAGGCGCGACTTCAGCTCTAGCCTTGAAAGTCAAATCTTGTGTGGTTCCTCCATGGTAACATAGCTGCCCGATGTCGCAAAGTTAGCAAGTACAAGGAATTTGAAAATTGTACGTAATTGCACGGTAGTGCTTATGGTCGAAGCCGTTTCTCGGCTTCAGAGCTACTTTCTTGACTGTATTTTGAGTTAAGCAGTTGGCGCGACTTCAGTTCTAGCCTATAAAGTCAAATCTTGTGTGGTTCCTCCATGGTAACATAGCTGCCCGAGGTCGCAAAGTTAGCAAGTACAAGAAATTTGGAAATTGTACGTAAATTCACATTAGTGCTTATGGTCGATTACGTTTCTCGGCTTCAGAGCTACTTTTTTGACTGTATTTTGAGTTAAGCAGTAGGCGCGACTTCAGCTCTAGCCTTAAAAGTCAAATCTTGTGTGGTTCCTCCATGGTAACATAGCTGCCCGAGGTCGCAAAGTTAGCAAGTACAAGAAATTTGGAAATTGTACGTAAATTCACATTAGTGCTTATGGTCGATTACGTTTCTCGGCTTCAGAGCTAACAAGAAATTTGGAAATTGTACGTAAATTCAGATTAGTGCTTATGGTCGATTACGTTTCTCGGCTTCAGAGCTACTTTTTTGACTGTATTTTGAGTTAAGCAGTAGGCGCGACTTCAGCTCTAGCCTTAAAAGTCAAATCTTGTGTGGTTCCTCCATGGTAACATAGCTGCCCGAGGTCGCAAAGTTAGCAAGTACAAGAAATTTGAAAATTTTACGTAATTTCACGGTAGTGCTTATGGTCGATGCCGTTTCTCGGCTTCAGAGCTACTTTCTAGACTGTATTTTGAGTTAAGCAGTTGGCGCGACTTCAGTTCTAGCCTATAAAGTCAAATGTTGTGTGGTTCCTCCATGGTAACATAGCTGCCCGAGGTCGCAAAGTTAGCAAGTACAAGAAATTTGAAAATTGTACGTAATTTCACGGTAGTGCTTATGGTCGATGCCGTTTCTCGGCTTCAGAGCTACTTTCTTGACTGTATTTTGAGTTAAGCAGTTGGCGCGACTTCAGTTCTAGCCTATAAAGTCAAATGTTGTGTGGTTCCTCCATGGTAACATAGCTGCCCGAGGTCGCAAAGTTAGCAAGTACAAGAAATTTGAAAATTGTACGTAATTTCACGGTAGTGCTTATGGTCGATGCTGTTTCTCGGCTTCGGAGCTACTTTCTTGAATTTATTTTGAGTTAAGCAGTTGGCGCGACTTCAGTTCTAGCCTATAAAGTCAAATGTTGTGTGGTTCCTCCATGGTAACTTAGCTGCCCGAGGTCGCAAAGTTAGCAAGTACAAGAAATTTGAAAATTGTACGTAATTGCACAGTAGTGCTTATGGTCGATCCCATTTCTCGGCTTCAGAGCTACTTTTTTGACTGTATTTTGAGCTAAACAGTTGGCGCGACTTCAGTTCTAGCCTATAAAGTCAAATGTTGTGTGGTTCCTCCATGGTAACATAGCTGCCCGAGGTCGCAAAGTTAGCAAGTACAAGAAATTTGAAAATTGTACGTAATTGCACGGTAGTGCTTATGGTCGATGCCGTTTCTCGGCTTCAGAGCTACTTTCTAGACTGTATTTTGAGTTAAGCAGTTGGCGCGACTTCAGTTCTAGCCTATAAAGTCAAATGTTGTGTGGTTCCTCCATGGTAACATAGCTGCCCGAGGTCGCAAAATTAGCAAGTACAAGACATTTGAAAATTGTACGTAATTTCACATTAGTGCTTATGGTCGATGCCGTTTCTCGGCTTCAGCGCTACTTTCTTGACTGTATTTTGAGTTAAGCAGTTGGCGCGACTTCAGTTCTAGCCTATAAAGTCAAATGTTGTGTGGTTCCTCCATGGTAACATAGCTGCCCGAGGTCGCAAAATTAGCAAGTACAAGACATTTGAAAATTGTACGTAATTTCACATTAGTGCTTATGGTCGATGCCGTTTCTCGGGTTCAGAGCTACTTTCTTGACTGTATTTTGAGTTAAGCAGTTGGCGCGACTTCAGTTCTAGCCTATAAAGTCAAATGTTGTGTCGTTCCTCCATGGTAACATAGCTGCCCGAGGTCGCAAAATTAGCAAGTACAAGACATTTGAAAAATGTACGTAATTTCACATTAGTGCTTATGGTCGATCCCGTTTCTCGGCTTCAGAGCTACTTTCTTGACTGTATTTTGAGTTAAGCAGTTGGCGCGACTTCAGTTCTAGCCTATAAAGTCAAATGTTGTGTGGTCCCTCCATGGTAACATAGCTGCCCGAGGCCGCAAAGTTAGCAAGTACAAGAAATTTGAAAATTGTACGTAATTTCACGGTAGTGCTTATGGTCGAAGCCGTTTCTCGGCTTCAGAGCTACTTTCTTGACTGTATTTTGAGTTAAGCAGTTGGCGCGACTTCAGTTCTAGCCTATAAAGTCAAATCTTGTGTGGTTCCTCCATGGTAACATAGCTGCCCGAGGTCGCAAAGTTAGCAAGTACAAGAAATTTGGAAATTGTACGTAAATTCACATTAGTGCTTATGGTCGATTACGTTTCTCGGCTTCAGAGCTACTTTTTTGACTGTATTTTGAGTTAAGCAGTAGGCGCGACTTCAGCTCTAGCCTTAAAAGTCAAATCTTGTGTGGTTCCTCCATGGTAACATAGCTGCCCGAGGTCGCAAAGTTAGCAAGTACAAGAAATTTGAAAATTGTACGTAATTTCACGGTAGTGCTTATGATCGAAGCCGTTTCTCGGCTTCAGAGCTACTTTTTTGACTGTATTTTGAGCTAAGCAGTAGGCGCGACTTCAGCTCTAGCCTTAAAAGTCAAATGTTGTGTGGTTCCTCCATGGTAACATAGCTGCCCGATGTCGCAAAATTAGCAAGTACAAGAAATTTGAAAATTGTACGTAATTGCACGGTAGTGCTTATGGTCGAAGCCGTTTCTCGGCTTCAGAGCTACTTTCTTGACTGTATTTTGAGTTAAGCAGTATGCGCGACTTCAGTTCTAGCCTATAAAGTCAAATCTTGTGTGGTTCCTCCATGGTAACATAGCTGCCCGAGGTCGCAAAGTTAGCAAGTACAAGAAATTTGGAAATTGTACGTAAATTCACATTAGTGCTTATGGTCGATTACGTTTCTCGGCTTCAGAGCTACTTTTTTGACTGTATTTTGAGTTAAGCAGTAGGCGCGACTTCAGCTCTAGCCTTAAAAGTCAAATCTTGTATGGTTCCTCCATGGTAACATAGCTGCCCGAGGTCGCAAAGTTAGCAAGTACAAGACATTTGAAAATTGTACGTAATTTCACATTAGTGCTTATGATCGAAGCCGTTTCTCGGCTTCAGAGCTACTTTCTTGACTGTATTTTGAGTTAAGCAGTTGGCGCGACTTCAGTTCTAGCCTATAAAGTCAAATCTTGTGTGGTTCCTCCATGGTAACATAGCTGCCCGAGGTCGCAAAGTTAGCAAGTACAAGAAATTTGAAAATTGTACGTAATTTCACGGTAGTGCTTATGATCGAAGCCGTTTCTCGGCTTCAGAGCTACTTTCTTGACTGTATTTTGAGTTAAGCAGTTGGCGCGACTTCAGTTCTAGCCTATAAAGTCAAATCTTGTGTGGTTCCTCCATGGTAACATAGCTGCCCGATGTCGCAAAGTTAGCAAGTACAAGAAATTTGAAAATTGTACGTAATTGGACGGTAGTGCTTATGGTCGATGCCGTTTCTCGGCTTCAGAGCTACTTTCTTGACTGTATTTTGAGTTAGGCAGTTGGCGCGACTTCAGTTCTAGCCTATAAAGTCAAATGTTGTGTGGTTCCTCCATGGTAACATAGCTGCCCGATGTCGCAAAATTAGCAAGTACAAGAAATTTGAAAATTGTACGTAATTGCACGGTAGTGCTTATGGTCGAAGCCGTTTCTCAGCTTCAGAGCTACGTTCTTGACTGTATTTTGAGTTAAGCAGTTGGCGCGACTTCAGTTCTAGCCTATAAAGTCAAATCTTGTGTGGTTCCTCCATGGTAACATAGCTGCCCGAGGTCGCAAAGTTAGCAAGTACAAGAAATTTGGAAATTGTACGTAAATTCACATTAGTGCTTATGGTCGATTACGTTTCTCGGCTTCAGAGCTACTTTTTTGACTGTATTTTGAGTTAAGCAGTAGGCGCGACTTCAGCTCTAGCCTTAAAAGTCAAATCTTGTGTGGTTCCTCCATGGTAACATAGCTGCCCGAGGTCGCAAAGTTAGCAAGTACAAGAAATTTGAAAATTTTACGTAATTTCACGGTAGTGCTTATGATCGAAGCCGTTTCTCGGCTTCAGAGCTACTTTTTTGACTGTATTTTGAGCTAAGCAGTAGGCGCGACTTCAGCTCTAGCCTTGAAAGTCAAATCTTGTGTGGTTCCTCCATGGTAACATAGCTGCCCGATGTCGCAAAGTTAGCAAGTACAAGGAATTTGAAAATTGTACGTAATTGCACGGTAGTGCTTATGGTCGAAGCCGTTTCTCGGCTTCAGAGCTACTTTCTTGACTGTATTTTGAGTTAAGCAGTTGGCGCGACTTCAGTTCTAGCCTATAAAGTCAAATCTTGTGTGGTTCCTCCATGGTAACATAGCTGCCCGAGGTCGCAAAGTTAGCAAGTACAAGAAATTTGGAAATTGTACGTAAATTCACATTAGTGCTTATGGTCGATTACGTTTCTCGGCTTCAGAGCTACTTTTTTGACTGTATTTTGAGTTAAGCAGTAGGCGCGACTTCAGCTCTAGCCTTAAAAGTCAAATCTTGTATGGTTCCTCCATGGTAACATAGCTGCCCGAGGTCGCAAAGTTAGCAAGTACAAGACATTTGAAAATTGTACGTAATTTCACATTAGTGCTTATGGTCGATCCCGTTTCTCGCCTTCAAAGCTACTTTCTTGACTGTATTTTGAGTTAAGCAGTTGGCGCGACTTCAGTTCTAGCCTATAAATTCAAATCTTGTGTGGTTCCTCCATGGTAACATAGCTGCCCGATGTCGCAAAGTTAGCAAGTACAAGAAATTTGAAAATTGTACGTAATTTCACGGTATTGCTTATGATCGAAGCCGTTTCTCGGCTTCAGAGCTACTTTCTTGACTGTATTTTGAGTTAAGCAGTTGGCGCGACTTCAGTTCTAGCCTTGAAAGGCAAATCTTGTGTGGTTCCTCCATGGTAACATAGCTGCCCGAGGGCGCAAAGTTAGTAAGTACAAGAAATTTGAAAATTGTACGTAATTTCACGGTAGTGCTTATGGTCGAAGCCGTTTCTCGGCTTCAGAGCTACTTTCTTGACTGTATTTTGAGTTAAGCAGTTGGCGCGACTTCAGTTTTAGCCTTAAAAGTCAAATCTTGTGTGGTTCCTCCATGGTAACATAGCTGCCCGAGGTCGCAAAGTTAGCAAGTACAAGAAATTTGAAAATTGTACGTAATTTCACATTAGTGCTTATGGTCGATTACGTTTCTCGGCTTCAGAGCTACTTTCTTGACTGTATTTTGAGTTAAGCAGTTGGCGCGACTTCAGTTCTAGCCTTTAAAGTCAAATCTTGTGTGGTTCCTCCATGGTAACATAGCTGACCAAGGTCGCAAAGTGAGCAAGTACAAGAAATTTGAAAATTGTACGTAATTTCACAGTAGTGCTTATGGTCGATGCCGTTTCTCGGCTTCAGAGCTACTTTCTTGACTGTATTTTGAGTTAAACTGTTGGCGCGACTTCAGTTCTAGCCTTAAAAGTCAAATCTTGTGTGGTTCCTCCATGGTAACATAGCTGCCCGAGGTCGCAAAGTTGGCAAGTACAAGAAATTTGAAAATTGTACGAAAGTTCACATTAGTGCTTAGGGTCGATTACGTTTCTCGGCTTCAGAACTACTTTCTTGAATTTATTTTGAGTTAAGCAGTTGGCGCGACTTCAGTTCTAGCATATAAAGTCAAATGTTGTGTGGTTCCTCCATGGTAACATAGCTGCCCGAGGTCGCAAATTTAGCAAGTACAAGAAATTTGAAAATTGCAAGTAATTCCACAGTAATGCTTATGGTCGATGCCGTTTCTCGGCTTCAGAACTACTTTCTTGACTGTATTTTGAGTTAAGCAATGGGCGCGACTTCAGTTCTAGCCTATAAAGTCAAATGTTGTGTGGTTCCTCCATGGTGACATAGCTGGCCGAGGTCGCAAAGTTAGCAATTACAAGAAAGTTGAAAATTGTACGTAATTTCACGGTAGTGCTTATGGTCGAAGCCGTTTCTCGGCTTCAGAGCTACTTTCTTGACTGTATTTTGAGTTAAGCAGTTGGCGCGACTTCAGTTTTAGCCTTAAAAGTCAAATCTTGTGTGGTTCCTCCATGGTAACATAGCTGCCCGAGGTCGCAAAGTTAGCAAGTACAAGAAATTTGAAAATTGTACGTAATTTCACATTAGTGCTTATGGTCGATTACGTTTCTCGGGTTCAGAGCTACTTTCTAGACTGTATTTTGAGTTAAGCAGTTGGCGCGACTTCAGTTCTAGCCTATAAAGTCAAATCTTGTGTGGTTCCTCCATGGTAACATAGCTGCCCGAGGTCGCAAATTTAGCAAGTACAAGAAATTTGAAAATTGTAAGTAATTGCACAGTAGTGCTTATGGTCGATGCCGTTTCTCGGTTTCAGAACTACTTTCTTGACTGTATTTTGAGTTAAGCAATGGGCGCGACTTCAGTTCTAGCCTTGAAAGTCAAATCTTGTGTGGTTCCTCCATGGTAACATAGCTGCCCGAGGGCGCAAAGTTAGCAAGTACAAGAAATTTGAAAATTGTACGTAATTTCACGGTAGTGCTTATGGTCGAAGCCGTTTCTCGGCTTCAGAGCTACTTTCTTGACTGTATTTTGAGTTAAGCAGTTGGCGCGACTTCAGTTCTAGCCTATAAAGTCAAATCTTGTGTGGTTCCTCCATGGTAACATAGCTGCCCGAGGTCGCAAAGTTAGCAAGTACAAGAAATTTGGAAATTGTACGTAAATTCACATTAGTGCTTATGGTCGATTACGTTTCTCGGCTTCAGAGCTACTCTTTTGACTGTATTTTCAGTTAAGCAGTAGGCGCGACTTCAGCTCTAGCCTTAAAAGTCAAATCTTGTGTGGTTCCTCCATGGTAACATAGCTGCCCGAGGTCGCAAAGTTAGCAAGTACAAGAAATTTGAAAATTGTAAGTAATTGCACAGTAGTGCTTATGGTCGATGCCGTTTCTCGGTTTCAGAACTACTTTCTTGACTGTATTTTGAGTTAAGCAATGGGCGCGACTTCAGTTCTAGCCTTGAAAGTCAAATCTTGTGTGGTTCCTCCATGGTAACATAGCTGCCCGAGGGCGCAAAGTTAGCAAGTACAAGAAATTTGAAAATTGTACGTAATTTCACGGTAGTGCTTATGGTCGAAGCCGTTTCTCGGCTTCAGAGCTACTTTCTTGACTGTATTTTGAGTTAAGCAGTTGGCGCGACTTCAGTTCTAGCCTATAAAGTCAAATCTTGTGTGGTTCCTCCATGGTAACATAGCTGCCCGAGGTCGCAAAGTTAGCAAGTACAAGAAATTTGAAAATTGTACGTAATTTCACGGTAGTGCTTATGGTCGATCCCGTTTCTCGGCTTCAGAGCTACTTTCTTGACTGTATTTTGAGTTAAGCAGTTGGCGCGACTTCAGTTCTAGCCTATAAAGTCAAATCTTGTGTGGTTCCTCCATGGTAACATAGCTGCCCGAGGTCGCAAAGTTAGCAAGTACAAGAAATTTGAAAATTGTACGTAATTTCACGGTAGTGCTTATGGTCGAAGCCGTTTCTCGGCTTCAGAGCTACTTTCTTGACTGTATTTTGAGTTAAGCAGTTGGCGCGACTTCAGTTCTAGCCTATAAAGTCAAATCTTGTGTGGTTCCTCCATGGTAACATAGCTGCCCGAGGTCGCAAAGTTAGCAAGTACAAGAAATTTGAAAATTGTACGTAATTTCACGGTAGTGCTTATGGTCGATCCCGTTTCTCGGCTTCAGAGCTACTTTCTTGACTGTATTTTGAGTTAAGCAGTTGGCGCGACTTCAGTTTTAGCCTTAAAAGTCAAATCTTGTGTGGTTCCTCCATGGTAACATAGCTGCCCGAGGTCGCAAAGTTAGCAAGTACAAGAAATTTGAAAATTGTACGTAATTTCACATTAGTGCTTATGGTCGATTACGTTTCTCGGGTTCAGAGCTACTTTCTAGACTGTATTTTGAGTTAAGCAGTTGGCGCGACTTCAGTTCTAGCCTTGAAAGTCAAATCTTGTGTGGTTCCTCCATGGTAACATAGCTGCCCGAGGGCGCAAAGTTAGCAATTACAAGAAAGTTGAAAATTGTACGTAATTTCACGGTAGTGCTTATGGTCGAAGCCGTTTCTCGGCTTCAGAGCTACTTTCTTGACTGTATTTTGAGTTAAGCAGTTGGCGCGACTTCAGTTTTAGCCTTAAAAGTCAAATCTTGTGTGGTTCCTCCATGGTAACATAGCTGCCCGAGGTCGCAAAGTTAGCAAGTACAAGAAATTTGAAAATTGTACGTAATTTCACATTAGTGCTTATGGTCGATTACGTTTCTCGGGTTCAGAGCTACTTTCTTGACTGTATTTTGAGTTAAGCAATGGGCGCGACTTCAGTTCTAGCCTTGAAAGTCAAATCTTGTGTGGTTCCTCCATGGTAACATAGCTGCCCGAGGGCGCAAAGTTAGCAAGTACAAGAAATTTGAAAATTGTACGTAATTTCACGGTAGTGCTTATGGTCGAAGCCGTTTCTCGGCTTCAGAGCTACTTTCTTGACTGTATTTTGAGTTAAGCAGTTGGCGCGACTTCAGTTCTAGCCTATAAAGTCAAATCTTGTGTGGTTCCTCCATGGTAACATAGCTGCCCGAGGTCGCAAAGTTAGCAAGTACAAGAAATTTGGAAATTGTACGTAAATTCACATTAGTGCTTATGGTCGATTACGTTTCTCGGCTTCAGAGCTACTTTCTTGACTGTATTTTGAGTTAAGCAGTTGGCGCGACTTCAGTTCTAGCCTATAAAGTCAAATCTTGTGTGGTTCCTCCATGGTAACATAGCTGCCCGAGGTCGCAAAGTTAGCAAGTACAAGAAATTTGAAAATTGTACGTAATTTCACGGTAGTGCTTATGGTCGATCCCGTTTCTCGGCTTCAGAGCTACTTTCTTGACTGTATTTTGAGTTAAGCAGTTGGCGCGACTTCAGTTCTAGCCTATAAAGTCAAATCTTGTGTGGTTCCTCCATGGTAACATAGCTGCCCGAGGTCGCAAAGTTAGCAAGTACAAGAAATTTGAAAATTGTACGTAATTTCACGGTAGTGCTTATGGTCGATCCCGTTTCTCGGCTTCAGAGCTACTTTCTAGACTGTATTTTGAGTTAAGCAGTTGGCGCGACTTCAGTTCTAGCCTATAAAGTCAAATCTTGTGTGGTTCCTCCATGGTAACATAGCTGCCCGAGGTCGCAAATTTAGCAAGTACAAGAAATTTGAAAATTGTAAGTAATTGCACAGTAGTGCTTATGGTCGATGCCGTTTCTCGGTTTCAGAACTACTTTCTTGACTGTATTTTGAGTTAAGCAATGGGCGCGACTTCAGTTCTAGCCTTGAAAGTCAAATCTTGTGTGGTTCCTCCATGGTAACATAGCTGCCCGAGGGCGCAAAGTTAGCAAGTACAAGAAATTTGAAAATTGTACGTAATTTCACGGTAGTGCTTATGGTCGAAGCCGTTTCTCGGCTTCAGAGCTACTTTCTTGACTGTATTTTGAGTTAAGCAGTTGGCGCGACTTCAGTTCTAGCCTATAAAGTCAAATCTTGTGTGGTTCCTCCATGGTAACATAGCTGCCCGAGGTCGCAAAGTTAGCAAGTACAAGAAATTTGAAAATTGTACGTAATTTCACGGTAGTGCTTATGGTCGATCCCGTTTCTCGGCTTCAGAGCTACTTTCTTGACTGTATTTTGAGTTAAGCAGTTGGCGCGACTTCAGTTCTAGCCTATAAAGTCAAATCTTGTGTGGTTCCTCCATGGTAACATAGCTGCCCGAGGTCGCAAAGTTAGCAAGTACAAGAAATTTGAAAATTGTACGTAATTGCACGGTAGTGCTTATGGTCGATGCCGTTTCTCGGGTTCAGAGCTACTTTCTAGACTGTATTTTGAGTTAAGCAGTTGGCGCGACTTCAGTTCTAGCCTAAAAAGTGAAATCTTGTGTGGTTCCTCCATGGTAACATAGCTGCCCGAGGTCGCAAAGTTAGCAAGTACAAGAAATTTGGAAATTGTACGTAAATTCACATTAGTGCTTATGGTCGATTACGTTTCTCGGCTTCAGAGCTACTTTTTTGACTGTATTTTGAGTTAAGCAGTAGGCGCGACTTCAGCTCTAGCCTTAAAAGTCAAATCTTGTGTGGTTCCTCCATGGTAACATAGCTGCCCGAGGTCGCAAAGTTAGCAAGTACAAGACATTTGAAAATTGTACGTAATTTCACATTAGTGCTTATGGTCGATGCCGTTTCTCGGCTTCAGAGCTACTTCCTTGACTTTATTTTGAGTTAAGCGGTTGGCCCGGCTTCAGTTCTAGCCTATAAAGTCAAATGTTGTGTGGTTCGTCCATGGTAACATAGCTGCCCGAGGTCGCAAATTTAGCAAGTTCAAGAAATTTGAAAATTGTACGTAATTTCACGGTAGTGCTTATGGTCGAAGCCGTTTCTCGGCTTCAGAGCTACTTTCTTGACTGTATTTTGAGTTAAGCAGTTGGCGCGACTTCAGTTCTAGCCTATAAAGTCAAATCTTGTGTGGTTCCTCCATGGTAACATAGCTGCCCGAGGTCGCAAAGTTAGCAAGTACAAGAAATTTGAAAATTGTACGTAATTGCACGGTAGTGCTTATGGTCGATGCCGTTTCTCGGGTTCAGAGCTACTTTCTAGACTGTATTTTGAGTTAAGCAGTTGGCGCGACTTCAGTTCTAGCCTATAAAGTCAAATCTTGTGTGGTTCCTCCATGGTAACATAGCTGCCCGAGGTCGCAAAGTTAGCAAGTACAAGAAATTTGGAAATTGTACGTAAATTCACATTAGTGCTTATGGTCGATTACGTTTCTCGGCTTCAGAGCTACTCTTTTGACTGTATTTTCAGTTAAGCAGTAGGCGCGACTTCAGCTCTAGCCTTAAAAGTCAAATCTTGTGTGGTTCCTCCATGGTAACATAGCTGCCCGAGGTCGCAAAGTTAGCAAGTACAAGAAATTTGAAAATTGTACGTAATTTCACGGTAGTGCTTATGATCGAAGCCGTTTCTCGGCTTCAGAGCTACTTTCTTGACTGTATTTTGAGTTAAGCAGTTGGCGCGACTTCAGTTCTAGCCTATAAAGTCAAATGTTGTGTGGTTCATCCATGGTAACATAGCTGCCCGAGGTCGCAAAGTTAGCAAGTACAAGACATTTGAAAATTGTACGTAATTTCACGGTAGTGCTTATGGTCGATCCCGTTTCTCGGCTTCAGAGCTACTTTCTTGACTGTATTTTGAGTTAAGCAGTTGGCGCGACTTCAGTTCTAGCCTATAAAGTCAAATCTTGTGTGGTTCCTCCATGGTAACATAGCTGCCCGAGGTCGCAAAGTTAGCAAGTACAAGAAATTTGAAAATTGTACGTAATTGCACGGTAGTGCTTATGGTCGATGCCGTTTCTCGGGTTCAGAGCTACTTTCTAGACTGTATTTTGAGTTAAGCAGTTGGCGCGACTTCAGTTCTAGCCTATAAAGTCAAATCTTGTGTGGTTCCTCCATGGTAACATAGCTGCCCGAGGTCGCAAAGTTAGCAAGTACAAGAAATTTGGAAATTGTACGTAAATTCACATTAGTGCTTATGGTCGATTACGTTTCTCGGCTTCAGAGCTACTTTTTTGACTGTATTTTGAGTTAAGCAGTAGGCGCGACTTCAGCTCTAGCCTTAAAAGTCAAATCTTGTGTGGTTCCTCCATGGTAACATAGCTGCCCGAGGTCGCAAAGTTAGCAAGTACAAGACATTTGAAAATTGTACGTAATTTCACATTAGTGCTTATGGTCGATCCCGTTTCTCGGCTTCAGAGCTACTTTCTTGACTGTATTTTGAGTTAAGCAGTTGGCGCGACTTCGGTTCTAGCCAATAAATTCAAATCTTGTGTGGTTCCTCCATGGTAACATAGCTGCCCGATGTCGCAAAGTTAGCAAGTACAAGAAATTTGAAAATTGTACGTAATTGCACGGTAGTGCTTATGGTCGATGCCGTTTCTCGGCTTCAGAGCTACTTCCTTGACTTTATTTTGAGTTAAGCGGTTGGCCCGACTTCAGTTCTAGCCTATAAAGTCAAATGTTGTGTGGTTCGTCCATGGTAACATAGCTGCCCGAGGTCGCAAATTTAGCAAGTTCAAGAAATTTGAAAATTGTACGTAATTTCACGGTAGTGCTTATGGTCGAAGCCGTTTCTCGGCTTCAGAGCTACTTTCTTGACTGTATTTTGAGTTAAGCAGTTGGCGCGACTTCAGTTCTAGCCTATAAAGTCAAATCTTGTGTGGTTCCTCCATGGTAACATAGCTGCCCGAGGTCGCAAAGTTAGCAAGTACAAGAAATTTGGAAATTGTACGTAAATTCACATTAGTGCTTATGGTCGATTACGTTTCTCGGCTTCAGAGCTACTTTTTTGACTGTATTTTCAGTTAAGCAGTAGGCGCGACTTCAGCTCTAGCCTTAAAAGTCAAATCTTGTGTGGTTCCTCCATGGTAACATAGCTGCCCGAGGTCGCAAAGTTAGCAAGTACAAGAAATTTGAAAATTGTACGTAATTTCACGGTAGTGCTTATGATCGAAGCCGTTTCTCGGCTTCAGAGCTACTTTCTTGACTGTATTTTGAGTTAAGCAGTTGGCGCGACTTCAGTTCTAGCCTATAAAGTCAAATGTTGTGTGGTTCCTCCATGGTAACATAGCTGCCCGAGGTCGCAAAATTAGCAAGTACAAGACATTTGAAAATTGTACGTAATTTCACATTAGTGCTTATGGTCGATCCCGTTTCTCGGCTTCAGAGCTACTTTCTTGACTGTATTTTGAGTTAAGCAGTTGGCGCGACTTCAGTTCTAGCCTATAAAGTCAAATGTTGTGTGGTCCCTCCATGGTAACATAGCTGCCCGAGGCCGCAAAGTTAGCAAGTACAAGAAATTTGAAAATTGTACGTAATTTCACGGTAGTGCTTATGGTCGAAGCCGTTTCTCGGCTTCAGAGCTACTTTCTTGACTGTATTTTGAGTTAAGCAGTTGGCGCGACTTCAGTTTTAGCCTTAAAAGTCAAATCTTGTGTGGTTCCTCCATGGTAACATAGCTGCCCGAGGTCGCAAAGTTAGCAAGTACAAGAAATTTGAAAATTGTACGTAATTTCACATTAGTGCTTATGATCGATTACGTTTCTCGGCTTCAGAGCTACTTTCTTGACTGTATTTTGAGTTAAGCAGTTGGCGCGACTTCAGTTCTAGCCTTTAAAGTCAAATCTTGTGTGGTTCCTCCATGGTAACATAGCTGCCCGAGGTCGCAAAGTGAGCAAGTACAAGAAATTTGAAAATTGTACGTAATTTCACAGTAGTGCTTATGGTCGATGCCGTTTCTCGGCTTCAGAGCTACTTTCTTGACTGTATTTTGAGTTAAACTGTTGGCGCGACTTCAGTTCTAGCCTTAAAAGTCAAATCTTGTGTGGTTCCTCCATGGTAACATAGCTGCCCGAGGTCGCAAAGTTGGCAAGTACAAGAAATTTGAAAATTGTACGAAATTTCACATTAGTGGGTCGATTACGTTTCTCGGCTTCAGAACTACTTTCTTGAATTTATTTTGAGTTAAGCAGTTGGCGCGACTTCAGTTCTAGCCTATAAAGTCAAATGTTGTGTGGTTCCTCCATGGTAACATAGCTGCCCGAGGTCGCAAATTTAGCAAGTACAAGAAATTTGAAAATTGTAAGTAATTGCACAGTAGTGCTTATGGTCGATGCCGTTTCTCGGCTTCAGAACTACTTTCTTGACTGTATTTTGAGTTAAGCAATGGGCGCGACTTCAGTTCTAGCCTATAAAGTCAAATGTTGTGTGGTTCCTCCATGGTGACATAGCTGGCCGAGGTCGCAAAGTTAGCAAGTACAAGAAAGTTGAAAATTGTACGTAATTGCACGGTAGTGCTTATGGTCGATGCCGTTTCTCGGGTTCAGAGCTACTTTCTAGACTGTATTTTGAGTTAAGCAGTTGGCGCGACTTCAATTCTAGCCTATAAAGTCAAATCTTGTGTGGTTCCTCCATGGTAACATAGCTGCCCGAGGTCGCAAAATTAGCAAGTACAAGAAATTTAAAAATTGTACGTAATTTCACATTAGTGCTTATGGTCGATGCCGTTTCTCGGCTTCAGAGCTACGCTCTTGACTGTATTTTGAGTTAGGCAGTTGGCGCGACTTCAGTTCTAGCCTATAAAGTCAAATGTTGTGTGGTCCCTCCATGGTAACATAGCTGCCCGAGGTCGCAAAATTAGCAAGTACAAGACATTTGAAAATTGTACGTAATTTCACATTAGTGCTTATGGTCGATCCCGTTTCTCATCTTCAGAGCTACTTTCTTGACTGTATTTTGAGTTAAGCAGTTGGCGCGACTTCAGTTCTAGCCTATAAAGTCAAATGTTGTGTGGTCCCTCCATGGTAACATAGCTGCCCGAGGCCGCAAAGTTAGCAAGTACAAGACATTTGAAAATTGTACGTAATTTCACATTAGTGCTTATGGTCGATCCCGTTTCTCATCTTCAGAGCTACTTTCTTGACTGTATTTTGAGTTAAGCAGTTGGCGCGACTTCAGTTCTAGCCTATAAAGTCAAATGTTGTGTGGTCCCTCCATGGTAACATAGCTGCCCGAGGCCGCAAAGTTAGCAAGTACAAGAAATTTGAAAATTGTACGTAATTTCACGGTAGTGCTTATGGTCGAAGCTGTTTCACGGCTTTAGAGCTTCTTTCTTGACTGTATTTTGAGTTAAGCAGTTGGCGCGACTTCAGTTCTAGCCTATAAAGTCAAATCTTATGTGGTTCCTCCATGGTAACATAGCTGCCCGAGGTCGCAAAGTTGCCAAGTACAAGAAATTTGAAAATTGTACGTAATTGCACGGTAGTGCTTATGGTCGATGCCGTTTCTCGGCTTCAGAGCTACTTTCTTGACTGTATTTTGAGTTAAGCAGTTGGCGCGACTTCAGTTCTAGCCTATAAAGTCAAATGTTGTGTGGTTCCTCCATGGTGACATAGCTGCCCGAGGTCGCAAAATTAGCAAGTACAAGACATTTGAAAATTGTACGTAATTTCACATTAGTGCTTATGGTCGATCCCGTTTCTCGGCTTCAGAGCTACTTTCTTGACTGTATTTTGAGTTAAGCAGTTGGCGCGACTTCAGTTCTAGCCTATAAAGTCAAATGTTGTGTGGTCCCTCCATGGTAACATAGCTGCCCGAGGCCGCAAAGTTAGCAAGTACAAGAAATTTGAAAATTGTACGTAATTTCACGGTAGTGCTTATGGTCGAAGCTGTTTCACGGCTTCAGAGCTTCTTTCTTGACTGTATTTTGAGTTAAGCAGTTGGCGCGACTTCAGTTCCAGCCTTAAAAGTCAAATCTTGTGTGGTTCCTCCATGGTAACATAGCTGCCCGAGGTCGCAAAGTTGCCAAGTACAAGAAATTTGAAAATTGTACGTAATTGCACGGTAGTGCTTATGGTCGATGCCGTTTCTCGGCTTCAGAGCTACTTTCTTGACCGTATTTTGAGTTAAGCAGTTGGCGCGACTTCAGTTCTAGCCTATAAAGTCAAATGTTGTGTGGTTCATCCATGGTAACATAGCTGCCTGAGGTCGCAAATTTAGCAAGTACAAGAAATTTGAAAATTGTACGTAATTTCACGGTAGTGCTTATGGTCGATCCCGTTTCTCGGCTTCAGAGCTACTTTCTTGACTGTATTTTGAGTTAAGCAGTTGGCGCGACTTCAGTTCTAGCCTATAAAGTCAAATCTTGTGTGGTTCCTCCATGGTAACATAGCTGCCCGAGGTCGCAAAGTTAGCAAGTACAAGAAATTTGAAAATTGTACGTAATTGCACGGTAGTGCTTATGGTCGATGCCGTTTCTCGGGTTCAGAGCTACTTTCTAGACTGTATTTTGAGTTAAGCAGTTGGCGCGACTTCAGTTCTAGCCTATAAAGTCAAATCTTGTGTGGTTCCTCCATGGTAACATAGCTGCCCGAGGTCGCAAAGTTAGCAAGTACAAGAAATTTGGAAATTGTACGTAAATTCACATTAGTGCTTATGGTCGATTACGTTTCTCGGCTTCAGAGCTACTTTTTTGACTGTATTTTGAGTTAAGCAGTAGGCGCGACTTCAGCTCTAGCCTTAAAAGTCAAATCTTGTGTGGTTCCTCCATGGTAACATAGCTGCCCGAGGTCGCAAAGTTAGCAAGTACAAGACATTTGAAAATTGTACGTAATTTCACATTAGTGCTTATGGTCGATCCCGTTTCTCGGCTTCAGAGCTACTTTCTTGACTGTATTTTGAGTTAAGCAGTTGGCGCGACTTCAGTTCTAGCCAATAAATTCAAATCTTGTGTGGTTCCTCCATGGTAACATAGCTGCCCGATGTCGCAAAGTTAGCAAGTACAAGAAATTTGAAAATTGTACGTAATTGCACGGTAGTGCTTATGGTCGATGCCGTTTCTCGGCTTCAGAGCTACTTCCTTGACTTTATTTTGAGTTAAGCAGTTGGCCCGACTTCAGTTCTAGCCAATAAAGTCAAATGTTGTGTGGTTCGTCCATGGTAACATAGCTGCCCGAGGTCGCAAATTTAGCAAGTTCAAGAAATTTGAAAATTGTACGTAATTTCACTTTAGTGCTTATGGTCGAAGCCGTTTCTCGGCTTCAGAGCTACTTTCTTGACTGTATTTTGAGTTAAGCAGTTGGCGCGACTTCAGTTCTAGCCTATAAGGTCAAATCTTGTGTGGTTCCTCCATGGTAACATAGCTGCCCGAGGTCGCAAAGTTAGCAAGTACAAGAAATTTGGAAATTGTACGTAAATTCACATTAGTGCTTATGGTCGATTACGTTTCTCGGCTTCAGAGCTACTTTTTTGACTGTATTTTGAGTTAAGCAGTAGGCGCGACTTCAGCTCTAGCCTTAAAAGTCAAATCTTGTGTGGTTCCTCCATGGTAACATAGCTGCCCGAGGTCGCAAAGTTAGCAAGTACAAGAAATTTGAAAATTGTACGTAATTTCACGGTAGTGCTTATGATCGAAGCCGTTTCTCGGCTTCAGAGCTACTTTCTTGACTGTATTTTGAGTTAAGCAGTTGGCGCGACTTCAGTTCTAGCCTTGAAAGTCAAATCTTGTGTGGTTCCTCCATGGTAACATAGCTGCCCGAGGGCGCAAAGTTAGCAAGTACAAGAAATTTGAAAATTGTACGTAATTTCACGGTAGTGCTTATGGTCGATTACGTTTCTCGGCTTCAGAGCTACTTTCTTGACTGTATTTTGAGTTAAGCAGTTGGCGCGACTTCAGTTCTAGCCTTTAAAGT
Organism: Merodon equestris; assembly: GCA_958301585.1. Lineage (NCBI taxonomy): Eukaryota > Metazoa > Arthropoda > Insecta > Diptera > Syrphidae > Merodon > Merodon equestris. Next base: position 72,743,474 of record OY284414.1, on the reverse strand, counting down.
CAAATCTTGTGTGGTTCCTCCATGGTAACATAGCTGCCCGAGGTCGCAAAGTGAGCAAGTACAAGAAATTTGAAAATTGTACGTAATTTCACGGTAGTGCTTATGGTCGATTACGTTTCTCGGCTTCAGAGCTACTTTCTTGACTGTATTTTGAGTTAAGCAGTTGGCGCGACTTCAGTTCTAGCCTATAAAGTCAAATGTTGTGTGGTTCATCCATGGTAACATAGCTGCCCGAGGTCGCAAAGTTAGCAAGCACAAGAAATTTGAAAATTGTACGTAATTTCACGGTAGTGCTTATGGTCGATCCCGTTTCTCGGCTTCAGAGCTACTTTCTTGACTGTATTTTGAGTTAAACAGTTGGCGCGACTTCAGTTCTAGCCTATAAAGTCAAATCTTGTGTGGTTCCTCCATGGTAACATAGCTGCCCGAGGTCGCAAAATTAGCAAGTACAAGAAATTTGAAAATTGTACGTAATTTCACATTAGTGCTTATGGTCGATGCCGTTTCTCGGCTTCAGAGCTACTTCCTTGACTGTATTTTGAGTTAAGCAGTTGGCGCGACTTCAGTTCTAGCCTATAAAGTCAAATATTGTGTGGTTCCTCCATGGTAACATAGCTGCCCGAGGTCGCAAAATTAGCAAGTACAAGACATTTGAAAATTGTACGTTATTTCACATTAGTGCTTATGGTCGATCCCGTTTCTCGGCTTCAGAGCTACTTTCTTGACTGTATTTTGAGTTAAGCAGTTGGCGCGACTTCAGTTCTAGCCTATAAAGTCAAATGTTGTGTGGTTCATCCATGGTAACATAGCTGCCCGAGGTCGCAAAGTTAGCAAGTACAAGAAATTTGAAAATTGTACGTAATTTCACGGTAGTGCTTATGGTCGATCCCGTTTCTCGGCTTCAGAGCTACTTTCTTGACTGTATTTTGAGTTAAGCAGTTTGCGCGACTTCAGTTCTAGCCTATAAAGTCAAATCTTGTGTGGTTCCTCCATGGTAACATAGCTGCCCGAGGACGCAAATTTAGCAAGTACAAGAAATTTAAAAATTGTACGTAATTTCACATTAGTGCTTATGGTCGATGCCGTTTCTCGGCTTCAGAGCTACTTTCTTGACTGTATTTTGAGTTAGGCAGTTGGCGCGACTTCAGTTCTAGCCTATAAAGTCAAATGTTGTGTGGTTCCTCCATGGTAACATAGCTGCCCGAGGTCGCAAAGTTAGCAAGTACAAGAAATTTGAAAATTGTACGTAATTGCACGGTAGTGCTTAGGGTCGATGCCGTTTCTCGGCTTCAGAGCTACTTTCTTGACTGTATTTTGAGTTAAGCAGTTGGCGCGACTTCAGTTCTAGCCTATAAAGTCAAATGTTGTCAGGTTCATCCATGGTAACATAGCTGCCCGAGGTCGCAAAGTTAGCAAGTACAAGAAATTTGAAAATTGTACGTAATTTCACGGTAGTGCTTATGGTCGATCCCGTTTCTCGGCTTCAGAGCTACTTTCTTGACTGTATTTTGAGTTAAGCAGTTGGCGCGACTTCAGTTCTAGAATATAAAGTCAAATCTTGTGTGATTCCTCCATGGTAACATAGCTGCCCGAGATCGCAAAGTTAGCAAGTACAAGAAATTTGAAAATTGTACGTAAGTTCACGGTAGTGCTTATGGTCGATGCCGTTTCTCGGCTTCAGAGCTACTTTCTAGACTGTATTTTGAGTTAAGTAGTTGGCGCGACTTCAGTTCTAGCCTATAAAGTCAAATCTTGTGTGGTTCCTCCATGGTAACATAGCTGCCCGAGGTCGCAAAATTAGCAAGTACAAGAAATTTAAAAATTGTACGTAATTTCACATTAGTGCTTATGGTCGATGCCGTTTCTCGGCTTCAGAGCTACTTTCTTGACTGTATTTTGAGTTAAGCAGTTGGCGCGACTTCAGTTCTAGCCTTAAAAGTCAAATCTTGTGTGGTTCCTCCATGGTAACATAGCTTCCCGAGGTCGCAAAGTTAACAAGTACAAGAAATTTGAAAATTGTTCGTAATTTCACGGTAGTGCTTATGGTCGATGCCGTTTCTCGGCTTCAGAGCTACTTTCTTGACTGTATTTTGAGTTAAACTGTTGGCGCGACTTCAGTTCTAGCCTTAAAAGTCAAATCTTGTGTGGTTCCTCCATGGTAACATAGCTGCCCGAGGTCGCAAAGTTGGCAAGTACAAGAAATTTGAAAATTGTACGTAATTTCACATTAGTGCTTAGGGTCGATTACGTTTCTCGGCTTCAGAACTACTTTCTTGAATTTATTTTGAGTTAAGCAGTTGGCGCGACTTCAGTTCTAGCCTATAAAGTCAAATGTTGTGTGGTTCCTCCATGGTAACATACCTGCCCGAGGTCGCAAATTTAGCAAGTACAAGAAATTTGAAAATTGTAAGTAATTGCACAGTAGTGCTTAAGGTCGATGCCGTTTCTCGGCTTCAGAGCTACTTTCTTGACTGTATTTTGAGTTAAGCAATGGGCGCGACTTCAGTTCTAGCCTATAAAGTCAAATGTTGTGTGGTTCCTCCATGTTGACATAGCTGCCCGAGGTCGCAAAGTTAGCAAGTACAAGAAATTTGAAAATTGTACGTAATTGCACGGTAGTGCTTATGGTCGATGCCGTTTCTCGGCTTCAGAGCTACTTTCTTGACTGTATTTTGAGTTAAGCAGTTGGCGCGACTTCCGTTCTAGCCTATAAAGTCAAATGTTGTGTGGTTCCTCCATGGTAACATAGCTGCCCGAGGTCGCAAAGTTAGCAAGTACAAGAAATTTGAAAATTGTTCGTAATTTCACGGTAGTGCTTATGGTCGATGCCGTTTCTCGGCTTCAGAGCTACTTTCTTGACTGTATTTTGAGTTAAGCAGTAGGCGCGACTTCAGTTCTAGCCTATAAAGTCAAATGTTGTGTGGTTCCTCCATGGTAACATAGCTGCCCGAGGTCGCAAAGTGAGCAGGTACAAGAAATTTGAAAATTGTACGTAATTGCACGGTAGTGCTTATGGTCGATGCCGTTTCTCGGCTTCAGAACTACTTTCTTGACTGTATTTTGAGTTAAGCAGTTGGCGCGACTTCAGTTCTAGCCTTAAAAGTCAAATCTTGTGTGGTTCCTCCATGGTAACATAGCTGCCCGAGGTCGCAAAGTTAACAAGTACAAGAAATTTGAAAATTGTTCGTAATTTCACGGTAGTGCTTATGGTCGATGCCGTTTCTCGGCTTCAGAGCTACTTTCTTGACTGTATTTTGAGTTAAACTGTTGGCGCGACTTCAGTTCTAGCCTATAAAGTCAAATGTTGTGTGGTTCCTCCATGGTAACATAGCTGCCCGAGGTCGCAAAGTTAGCAAGTACAAGAAATTTGAAAATTGTACGTAATTTCACATTAGTGCTTATGGTCGATCCCGTTTCTCGGCTTCAGAGCTACTTTCGTGACTGTATTTTGAGTTAAGCAGTTGGCGCGACTTCAGTTCTAGCCTTAAAAGTCAAATCTTGTGTGGTTCCTCCATGGTAACATAGCTGCCCGAGGTCGCAAAGTTAGCAAGTACAAGAAATTTGAAAATTGTACGTAATTGCACGGTAGTGCTTATGGTCGATGCCGTTTCTCGGCTTCAGAGCTACTTTCTTGACTGTATTTTGAGTTAAGCAGTTGGCGCGACTTCAGTTCTAGCCTATAAAGTCAAATGTTGTGTGGTTCATCCATGGTAACATAGCTGCCCGAGGTCGCAAAGTTAGCAAGCACAAGAAATTTGAAAATTGTACGTAATTTCACGGTAGTGCTTATGGTCGATCCCGTTTCTCGGCTTCAGAGCTACTTTCTTGACTGTATTTTGAGTTAAACAGTTGGCGCGACTTCAGTTCTAGCCTATAAAGTCAAATCTTGTGTGGTTCCTCCATGGTAACATAGCTGCCCGAGGTCGCAAAATTAGCAAGTACAAGAAATTTGAAAATTGTACGTAATTTCACATTAGTGCTTATGGTCGATGCCGTTTCTCGGCTTCAGAGCTACTTCCTTGACTGTATTTTGAGTTAAGCAGTTGGCGCGACTTCAGTTCTAGCCTATAAAGTCAAATGTTGTGTGGTTCCTCCATGGTAACATAGCTGCCCGAGGTCGCAAAATTAGCAAGTACAAGACATTTGAAAATTGTACGTTATTTCACATTAGTGCTTATGGTCGATCCCGTTTCTCGGCTTCAGAGCTACTTTCTTGACTGTATTTTGAGTTAGGCAGTTGGCGCGACTTCAGTTCTAGCCTATAAAGTCAAATGTTGTGTGGTTCATCCATGGTAACATAGCTGCCCGAGGTCGCAAAGTTAGCAAGTACAAGAAATTTGAAAATTGTACGTAATTTCACGGTAGTGCTTATGGTCGATCCCGTTTCTCGGCTTCAGAGCTACTTTCTTGACTGTATTTTGAGTTAAGCAGTTTGCGCGACTTCAGTTCTAGCCTATAAAGTCAAATCTTGTGTGGTTCCTCCATGGTAACATAGCTGCCCGAGGACGCAAAATTAGCAAGTACAAGAAATTTAAAAATTGTACGTAATTTCACATTAGTGCTTATGGTCGATGCCGTTTCTCGGCTTCAGAGCTACTTTCTTGACTGTATTTTGAGTTAGGCAGTTGGCGCGACTTCAGTTCTAGCCTATAAAGTCAAATGTTGTGTGGTTCCTCCATGGTAACATAGCTGCCCGAGGTCGCAAAGTTAGCAAGTACAAGAAATTTGAAAATTGTACGTAATTGCACGGTAGTGCTTATGGTCGATGCCGTTTCTCGGCTTCAGAGCTACTTTCTTGACTGTATTTTGAGTTAAGCAGTTGGCGCGACTTCAGTTCTAGCCTATAAAGTCAAATGTTGTGAGGTTCATCCATGGTAACATAGCTGCCCGAGGTCGCAAAGTTAGCAAGTACAAGAAATTTGAAAATTGTACGTAATTTCACGGTAGTGCTTATGGTCGATCCCGTTTCTCGGCTTCAGAGCTACTTTCTTGACTGTATTTTGAGTTAAGCAGTTGGCGCGACTTCAGTTCTAGCCTATAAAGTCAAATCTTGTGTGATTCCTTTATGGTAACATAGCTGCCCGAGGTCGCAAAGTTAGCAAGTACAAGAAATTTGAAAATTGTACGTAATTTCACGGTAGTGCTTATGGTCGATGCCGTTTCTCGGCTTCAGAGCTACTTTCTAGACTGTATTTTGAGTTAAGTAGTTGGCGCGACTTCAGTTCTAGCCTATAAAGTCAAATCTTGTGTGGTTCCTCCATGGTAACATAGCTGCCCGAGGTCGCAAAATTAGCAAGTACAAGAAATTTAAAAATTGTACGTAATTTCACATTAGTGCTTATGGTCGATGCCGTTTCTCGGCTTCAGAGCTACTTTCTTGACTGTATTTTGAGTTAAGCAGTTGGCGCGACTTCAGTTCTAGCCTTAAAAGTCAAATCTTGTGTGGTTCCTCCATGGTAACATAGCTGCCCGAGGTCGCAAAGTTAACAAGTACAAGAAATTTGAAAATTGTTCGTAATTCCACGGTAGTGCTTATGGTCGATGCCGTTTCTCGGCTTCAGAGCTACTTTCTTGACTGTATTTTGAGTTAAACTGTTGGCGCGACTTCAGTTCTAGCCTTAAAAGTCAAATCTTGTGTGGTTCCTCCATGGTAACATAGCTGCCCGAGGTCGCAAAGTTGGCAAGTACAAGAAATTTGAAAATTGTACGTAATTTCACATTAGTGCTTAGGGTCGATTACGTTTCTCGGCTTCAGAACTACTTTCTTGAATTTATTTTGAGTTAAGCAGTTGGCGCGACTTCAGTTCTAGCCTATAAAGTCAAATGTTGTGTGGTTCCTCCATGGTAACATACCTGCCCGAGGTCGCAAATTTAGCAAGTACAAGAAATTTGAAAATTGTAAGTAATTGCACAGTAGTGCTTAAGGTCGATGCCGTTCTCGGCTTCAGAGCTACTTTTTTGACTGTATTTTGAGTTAAGCAGTTGGCGCGACTTCAGTTCTAGCCTATAAAGGCAAATGTTGTGTGGTTCCTCCATGGTAACATAGCTGCCCGAGGTCGCAAAGTTAGCAAGTACAAGAAATTTGAAAATTGTACGTAATTTCACGGTAGTGCTTATGGTCGATGCTGTTTCTCGGCTTCAGAGCTACTTTCTTGACTGTATTTTGAGTTAAGCAGTTGGCGCGACTTCAGTTCTAGCCTATAAAGTCAAATGTTGTGTGGTTCCTCCATGGTAACATAGCTGCCCGAGGTCGCAAAGTTGGCAAGTACAAGAAATTTGAAAATTGTACGTAATTTCACATTAGTGCTTAGGGTCGATTACGTTTCTCGGCTTCAGAACTACTTTCTTGAATTTATTTTGAGTTAAGCAGTTGGCGCGACTTCAGTTCTAGCCTATAAAGTCAAATGTTGTGTGGTTCCTCCATGGTAACATAGCTGCCCGAGGTCGCAAATTTAGCAAGTACAAGAAATTTGAAAATTGTAAGTAATTGCACAGTAGTGCTTAAGGTCGATGCCGTTTCTCGGCTTCAGAGCTACTTTCTTGACTGTATTTTGAGTTAAGCAATGGGCGCGACTTCAGTTCTAGCCTATAAAGTCAAATGTTGTGTGGTTCCTCCATGGTGACTTAGCTGCCCGAGGTCGCAAAGTTAGCAAGTACAAGAAATTTGAAAATTGTACGTAATTGCACGGTAGTGCTTATGGTCGATACCGTTTCTCGGCTTCAGAGCTACTTTCTTGACTGTATTTTGAGTTAAGCAGTTGGCGCGACTTCAGTTCTAGCCTATAAAGTCAAATGTTGTGTGGTTCCTCCATGGTAACATAGCTGCCCGAGGTCGCAAAGCTAGCAAGTACAAGAAATTTGAAAATTGTTCGTAATTTCACGGTAGTGCTTATGGTCGATGCCGTTTCTCGGCTTCAGAGCTACTTTCTTGACTGTATTTTGAGTTAAGCAGTAGGCGCGACTTCAGTTCTAGCCTATAAAGTCAAATGTTGTGTGGTTCCTCCATGGTAACATAGCTGCCCGAGGTCGCAAAGTGAGCAAGTACAAGAAATTTGAAAATTGTACGTAATTGCACGGTAGTGCTTATGGTCGATGCCGTTTCTCGGCTTCAGAGCTACTTTCTTGACTGTATTTTGAGTTAAGCAGTTGGCGCGACTTCAGTTCTAGCCTATAAAGTCAAATGTTGTGTGGTTCCTCCATGGTAACATAGCTGCCCGAGGTCGCAAAGTGAGCAAGTACAAGAAATTTGAAAATTGTACGTAATTGCACGGTAGTGCTTATGGTCGATCCCGTTTCTCAGCTTCAGAGCTACTTTCTTGACTGTATTTTGAGTTATGCAGTTGACGCGACTTCAGTTCTAGCCTATAAAGTCAAATGTTGTGTGGTTCCTCCATGGTAACATAGCTGCCCGAGGTCGCAAAGTTAGCAAGTACAAGAAATTTGAAAATTGTACGTAATTTCACGGTAGTGCTTATGGTCGATGCCGTTCTCGGCTTCAGAGCTACTTTTTTGACTGTATTTTGAGTTAAGCAGTTGGCGCGACTTCAGTTCTAGCCTATAAAGTCAAATGTTGTGTGGTTCCTCCATGGTAACATAGCTGCCCGAGGTCGCAAAGTTAGCAAGTACAAGAAATTTGAAAATTGTACGTAATTTCACGGTAGTGCTTATGGTCGATGCTGTTTCTCGGCTTCAGAGCTACTTTCTTGACTGAATTGTGAGTTAAGCAGTTGGCGCGACTTCAGTTCTAGCCTATAAAGTCAAATGTTGTGTGGTTCCTCCATGGTAACATAGCTGCCCGAGGTCGCAAAGTTGGCAAGTACAAGAAATTTGAAAATTGTACGTAATTTCACATTAGTGCTTAGGGTCGATTACGTTTCTCGGCTTCAGAACTACTTTCTTGAATTTATTTTGAGTTAAGCAGTTGGCGCGACTTCAGTTCTAGCCTATAAAGTCAAATGTTGTGTGGTTCCTCCATGGTAACATAGCTGCCCGAGGTCGCAAATTTAGCAAGTACAAGAAATTTGAAAATTGTAAGTAATTGCACAGTAGTGCTTAAGGTCGATGCCGTTTCTCGGCTTCAGAGCTACTTTCTTGACTGTATTTTGAGTTAAGCAATGGGCGCGACTTCAGTTCTAGCCTATAAAGTCAAATGTTGTGTGGTTCCTCGATGGTAACATAGCTGCCCGAGGTCGCAAAATTAGCAAGTACAAGAAATTTGAAAATTGTACGTAATTTCACATTAGTGCTTATGGTCGATGCCGTTTCTCGGCTTCAGCGCTACTTTCTTGACTGTATTTTGAGTTAAGCAGTTGGCGCGACTTCAGTTCTAGCCTATACAGTCAATTGTTGTATGGTTCCTCCATGGTAACATAGCTGCCCGAGGTCGCAAAATTAGCAAGTACAAGACATTTGAAAATTGTACGTAATTTCACATTAGTGCTTATGGTCGATCCCGTTTCTCGGCTTCAGAGCTACTTTCTTGACTGTATTTTGAGTTAAGCAGTTGGCGCGACTTCAGTTCTAGCCTATAAAGTCAAATGTTGTGTGGTTCCTCCATGGTAACATAGCTGCCCGAGGTCGCAAAATTAGCAAGTACAAGACATTTGAAAATTGTACGTAATTTCACATTAGTGCTTATGGTCGATCCCGTTTCTCAGCTTCAGAGCTACTTTCTTGACTGTATTTTGAGTTAAGCAGTTGGCGCGACTTCAGTTCTAGCCTATAAAGTCAAATGTTGTGTGGTCCTTCCATGGTAACATAGCTGCCCGAGGCCGCAAAGTTAGCAAGTACAAGAAATTTGAAAAGTGTACGTAATTTCACGGTAGTGCTTATGGTCGATGCCGTTTCTCGGCTTCAGAGCTACTTTCTTGACTGTATTTTGAGCTAAACAGTTGGCGCGACTTCAGTTCTAGCCTATAAAGTCAAATGTTGTGTGGTTCCTCCATGGTAACATAGCTGCCCGAGGTCGCAAAATTAGCAAGTACAAGAAATTTGAAAATTGTACGTAATTTCACAGTAGTGCTTATGGTCGATCCCGTTTCTCGGCCTCAGAGCTACTTTCTTGACTGTATTTTGAGCTAAACAGTTGGCGCGACTTCAGTTCTAGCCTATAAAGTCAAATGTCGTGTGGTTCCTCCATGGTAACATAGCTGCCCGAGGTCGCAAAATTAGCAAGTACAAGAAATTTGAAAATTGTACGTAATTTCACATTAGTGCTTATGGTCGATGCCGTTTCTCGGCTTCAGCGCTACTTTCTTGACTGTATTTTGAGTTAAGCAGTTGGCGCGACTTCAGTTCTAGCCTATAAAGTCAATTGTTGTATGGTTCCTCCATGGTAACATAGCTGCCCGAGGTCGCAAAATTAGCAAGTACAAGACATTTGAAAATTGTACGTAATTTCACATTAGTGCTTATGGTCGATCCCGTTTCTCGGCTTCAGAGCTACTTTCTTGACTGTATTTTGAGTTAAGCAGTTGGCGCGACTTCAGTTCTAGCCTATAAAGTCAAATGTTGTGTGGTTCCTCCATGGTAACATAGCTGCCCGAGGTCGCAAAATTAGCAAGTACAAGACATTTGAAAATTGTACGTAATTTCACATTAGTGCTTATGGTCGATCCCGTTTCTCGGCTTCAGAGCTACTTTCTTGACTGTATTTTGAGTTAAGCAGTTGGCGCGACTTCAGTTCTAGCCTATAAAGTCAAATGTTGTGTGGTCCTTCCATGGTAACATAGCTGCCCGAGGCCGCAAAGTTAGCAAGTACAAGAAATTTGAAAAGTGTACGTAATTTCACGGTAGTGCTTATGGTCGAAGCTGTTTCACGGCTTCAGAGCTTCTTTCTTGACTGTATTTTGAGTTAAGCAGTTGGCGCGACTTCAGTTCTAGTCTTAAAAGTCAAATCTTGTGTGGTTCCTCCATGGTAACATAGCTGCCCGAGGTCGCAAAGTTGGCAAGTACAAGAAATTTGAAAATTGTACGTAATTGCACGGTAGTGCTTATGGTCGATGCCGTTTCTCGGCTTCAGAGCTACTTTCTTGACTGTATTTTGAGTTAAGCAGTAGGCGCGACTTCAGTTCTAGCCTATAAAGTCAAATCTTGTGTGGTTCCTCCATGGTAACATAGCTGCCCGAGGTCGCAAAATTAGCAAGTACAAGACATTTGAAAATTGTACGTAATTTCACATTAGTGCTTATGGTCGATCCCGTTTCTCGGCTTCAGAGATACTTTTTTGACTGTATTTTGAGTTAAGCAGTTGGCGCGACTTCAGTTCTAGCCTATAAAGTCAAATCTTGTGTGATTCCTCCATGGTAACATAGCTGCCCGAGGTCGCAAAGTTAGCAAGTACAAGAAATTTGAAAATTGTACGTAATTGCACGGTAGTGCTTATGGTCGATGCCGTTTCTCGGCTTCAGAGCTACTTTCTTGACTGTATTTTGAGTTAAGCAGTTGGCGCGACTTCAGTTCTAGCCTATAAAGTCAAATCTTATGTGGTTCCTCCATGGTAACATAGCTGCCCGAGGTCGCAAAATTAGCAAGTACAAGAAATTTGAAAATTGTACGTAATTTCACATTAGTGCTTATGGTCGATGCCGTTTCTCGGCTTCAGAGCTACTTTCTTGACTGTATTTTGAGTTAAGCAGTTGGCGCGACTTCAGTTCTAGCCTATAAAGTCAAATGTTGTGTGGTTCCTCCATGGTAACATAGCTGCCCGAGGTCGCAAAATTAGCAAGTACAAGACATTTGAAAATTGTACGTAATTTCACATTAGTGCTTATGGTCGATCCCGTTTCTCGGCTTCAGAGCTACTTTCTTGACTGTATTTTGAGTAAAGCAGTTGGCGCGACTTCAGTTCTAGCCTATAAAGTCAAATCTTGTGTGGTTCCTCCATGGTAACATAGCTGCCCGAGGTCGCAAAATTAGCAAGTACAAGACATTTGAAAATTGTACGTAATTTCACATTAGTGCTTATGGTCGATCCCGTTTCTCGGCTTCAGAGCTACTTTCTTGACTGTATTTTGAGTTAAGCAGTTGGCGCGACTTCAGTTCTAGCCTATAAAGTCAAATGTTGTGTGGTTCCTCCATGGTAACATAGCTGCCCGAGGTCGCAAAGTTGGCAAGTACAAGAAATTTGAAAATTGTACGTAATTGCACGGTAGTGCTTATGGTCGATGCCGTTTCTCGGCTTCAGAGCTACTTTCTTGACTGTATTTTGAGTTAAGCAGTTGGCGCGACTTCAGTTCTAGCCTATAAAGTCAAATGTTGTGTGGTTCATCCATGGTAACATAGCTGCCCGAGGTCGCAAAGTTAGCAAGTACAAGAAATTTGAAAATTGTACGTAATTTCACGGTAGTGCTTATGGTCGATCCCGTTTCTCGGCTTCAGAACTACTTTCTTGACTGTATTTTGAGTTAAGCAGTTGGCGCGACTTCAGTTCTAGCCTATAAAGTCAAATGTTGTGTTGTTCCTCCATGGTAACATAGCTGCCCGAGGTCGCAAAGTTAGCAAGTACAAGAAATTTGAAAATTGTACGTAATTTCACGGTAGTGCTTATGGTCGATGCTGTTTCTCGGCTTCAGAGCTACTTTCTTGACTGTATTTTGAGTTAAGCAGTTGGCGCGACTTCAGTTCTAGCCTATAAAGTCAAATGTTGTGTGGTTCCTCCATGGTAACTTAGCTGCCCGAGGTCGCAAAGTTAGCAAGTACAAGAAATTTGAAAATTGTACGTAATTGCACAGTAGTGCTTATGGTCGATCCCGTTTCTCGGCCTCAGAGCTACTTTCTTGACTGTATTTTGAGCTAAACAGTTGGCGCGACTTCAGTTCTAGCCTATAAAGTCAAATGTTGTGTGGTTCCTCCATGGTAACATAGCTGCCCGAGGTCGCAAATTTAGCAAGTACAAGAAATTTGAAAATTGTAAGTAATTGCACAGTAGTGCTTAAGGTCGATGCCGTTTCTCGGCTTCAGAGCTACTTTCTTGACTGTATTTTGAGTTAAGCAATGGGCGCGACTTCAGTTCTAGCCTATAAAGTCAAATGTTGTGTGGTTCCTCCATGGTGACATAGCTGCCCGAGGTCGCAAAGTTAGCAAGTACAAGAAATTTGAAAATTGTACGTAATTGCACGGTAGTGCTTATGGTCGATGCCGTTTCTCGGCTTCAGAGCTACTTTCTTGACTGTATTTTGAGTTAAGCAGTTGGCGCGACTTCAGTTCTAGCCTATAAAGTCAAGTGTTGTGTGGTTCCTCCATGGTAACATAGCTGCCCGAGGTCGCAAAGTTAGCAAGTACAAGAAATTTGAAAATTGTTCGTAATTTCACGGTAGTGCTTATGGTCGATGCCGTTTCTCGGCTTCAGAGCTACTTTCTTGACTGTATTTTGAGTTAAGCAGTAGGCGCGACTTCAGTTCTAGCCTATAAAGTCAAATGTTGTGTGGTTCCTCCATGGTAACATAGCTGCCCGAGGTCGCAAAGTGAGCAAGTACAAGAAATTTGAAAATTGTACGTAATTGCACGGTAGTGCTTATGGTCGATCCCGTTTCTCAGCTTCAGAGCTACTTTCTTGACTGTATTTTGAGTTATGCAGTTGACGCGACTTCAGTTCTAGCCTATAAAGTCAAATGTTGTGTGGTTCCTCCATGGTAACATAGCTGCCCGAGGTCGCAAAGTTAGCAAGTACAAGAAATTTGAAAATTGTACGTAATTTCACGGTAGTGCTTATGGTCGATGACGTTTCTCGGCTTCAGAGCTACTTTTTTGACTGTATTTTGAGTTAAGCAGTTGGCGCGACTTCAGTTCTAGCCTATAAAGGCAAATGTTGTGTGGTTCCTCCATGGTAACATAGCTGCCCGAGGTCGCAAAGTTAGCAAGTACAAGAAATTTGAAAATTGTACGTAATTTCACGGTAGTGCTTATGTTCGATGCTGTTTCTCGGCTTCAGAGCTACTTTCTTGACTGTATTTTGAGTTAAGCAGTTGGCGCGACTTCAGTTCAAGCCTATAAAGTCAAATGTTGTGTGGTTCCTCCATGGTAACATAGCTGCCCGAGGTCGCAAAGTTGGCAAGTACAAGAAATTTGAAAATTGTACGTAATTTCACATTAGTGCTTAGGGTCGATTACGTTTCTCGGCTTCAGAACTACTTTCTTGAATTTATTTTGAGTTAAGCAGTTGGCGCGACTTCAGTTCTAGCCTATAAAGTCAAATGTTGTGTGGTTCCTCCATGGTAACATAGCTGCCCGAGGTCGCAAATTTAGCAAGTACAAGAAATTTGAAAATTGTAAGTAATTGCACAGTAGTGCTTAAGGTCGATGCCGTTTCTCGGCTTCAGAGCTACTTTCTTGACTGTATTTTGAGTTAAGCAATGGGCGCGACTTCAGTTCTAGCCTATAAAGTCAAATGTTGTGTGGTTCCTCCATGGTGACATAGCTGCCCGAGGTCGCAAAGTTAGCAAGTACAAGAAATTTGAAAATTGTACGTAATTGCACGGTAGTGCTTATGGTCGATACCGTTTCTCGGCTTCAGAGCTACTTTCTTGACTGTATTTTGAGTTAAGCAGTTGGCGCGACTTCAGTTCTAGCCTATAAAGTCAAATGTTGTGTGGTTCCTCCATGGTAACATAGCTGCCCGAGGTCGCAAAGTTAGCAAGTACAAGAAATTTGAAAATTGTTCGTAATTTCACGGTAGTGCTTATGGTCGATGCCGTTTCTCGGCTTCAGAGCTACTTTCTTGACTGTATTTTGAGTTAAGCAGTAGGCGCGACTTCAGTTCTAGCCTATAAAGTCAAATGTTGTGTGGTTCCTCCATGGTAACATAGCTGCCCGAGGTCGCAAAGTGAGCAAGTACAAGAAATTTGAAAATTGTACGTAATTGCACGGTAGTGCTTATGGTCGATGCCGTTTCTCGGCTTCAGAGCTACTTTCTTGACTGTATTTTGAGTTAAGCAGTTGGCGCGACTTCAGTTCTAGCCTTAAAAGTCAAATCTTGTGTGGTTCCTCCATGGTAACATAGCTGCCCGAGGTCGCAAAGTTAGCAAGTACAAGAAATTTGAAAATTGTTCGTAATTTCACGGTAGTGCTTATGGTCGATGCCGTTTCTCGGCTTCAGAGCTACTTTCTTGACTGTATTTTGAGTTAAACTGTTGGCGCGACTTCAGTTCTAGCCTATAAAGTCAAATGTTGTGTGGTTCCTCCATGGTAACATAGCTGCCCGAGGTCGCAAAGTTAGCAAGTACAAGAAATTTGAAAATTGTACGTAATTTCACATTAGTGCTTATGGTCGATCCCGTTTCTCGGCTTCAGAGCTACTTTCGTGACTGTATTTTGAGTTAAGCAGTTGGCGCGACTTCAGTTCTAGCCTTAAAAGTCAAATCTTGTGTGGTTCCTCCATGGTAACATAGCTGCCCGAGGTCGCAAAGTTAGCAAGTACAAGAAATTTGAAAATTGTACGTAATTGCTCGGTAGTGCTTATGGTCGATGCCGTTTCTCGGCTTCAGAGCTACTTTCTTGACTGTATTTTGAGTTAAGCAGTTGGCGCGACTTCAGTTCTAGCCTATAAAGTCAAATGTTGTGTGGTTCATCCATGGTAACATAGCTGCCCGAGGTCGCAAAGTTAGCAAGTACAAGAAATTTGAAAATTGTACGTAATTTCACGGTAGTGCTTATGGTCGATCCCGTTTCTCGGCTTCAGAGCTACTTTCTTGACTGTATTTTGAGTTAAGCAGTTGGCGCGACTTCAGTTCTAGCCTATAAAGTCAAATATTGTGTGGTTCCTCCATGGTAACATAGCTGCCCGAGGTCGCAAAATTAGCAAGTACAAGAAATTTGAAAATTGTACGTAATTTCACATTAGTGCTTATGGTCGATGCCGTTTCTCGGCTTCAGCGCTACTTTCTTGACTGTATTTTGAGTTAAGCAGTTGGCGCGACTTCAGTTCTAGCCTATAAAGTCAATTGTTGTATGGTTCCTCCATGGTAACATAGCTGCCCGAGGTCGCAAAATTAGCAAGTACAAGACATTTGAAAATTGTACGTAATTTCACATTAGTGCTTATGGTCGATGCCGTTTCTCGGCTTCAGCGCTACTTTCTTGACTGTATTTTGAGTTAAGCAGTTGGCGCGACTTCAGTTCTAGCCTATAAAGTCAATTGTTGTATGGTTCCTCCATGGTAACATAGCTGCCCGAGGTCGCAAAATTAGCAAGTACAAGACATTTGAAAATTGTACGTAATTTCACATTAGTGCTTATGGTCGATGCCGTTTCTCGGCTTCAGAGCTACTTTCTTGACTGTATTTTGAGCTAAACAGTTGGCGCGACTTAAGTTCTAGCCTATAAAGTCAAATGTTGTGTGGTTCCTCGATGGTAACATAGCTGCCCGAGGTCGCAAAATTAGCAAGTACAAGAAATTTGAAAATTGTACGTAATTTCACATTAGTGCTTATGGTCGATGCCGTTTCTCGGCTTCAGCGCTACTTTCTTGACTGTATTTTGAGTTAAGCAGTTGGCGCGACTTCAGTTCTAGCCTATACAGTCAATTGTTGTATGGTTCCTCCATGGTAACATAGCTGCCCGAGGTCGCAAAATTAGCAAGTACAAGACATTTGAAAATTGTACGTAATTTCACATTAGTGCTTATGGTCGATCCCGTTTCTCGGCTTCAGAGCTACTTTCTTGACTGTATTTTGAGTTAAGCAGTTGGCGCGACTTCAGTTCTAGCCTATAAAGTCAAATGTTGTGTGGTCCTTCCATGGTAACATAGCTGCCCGAGGCCGCAAAGTTAGCAAGTACAAGAAATTTGAAAAGTGTACGTAATTTCACGGTAGTGCTTATGGTCGATGCCGTTTCTCGGCTTCAGAGCTACTTTCTTGACTGTATTTTGAGTTAAGCAGTTGGCGCGACTTCAGTTCTAGCCTATAAAGTCAAATGTTGTGTGGTTCCTCCATGGTAACATAGCTGCCCGAGGTCGCAAAATTAGCAAGTACAAGACATTTGAAAATTGTACGTAATTTCACATTAGTGCTTATGGTCGATCCCGTTTCTCGGCTTCAGAGCTACTTTCTTGACTGTATTTTGAGTTAAGCAGTTGGCGCGACTTCAGTTCTAGCCTATAAAGTCAAATGTTGTGTGGTCCTTCCATGGTAACATAGCTGCCCGAGGCCGCAAAGTTAGCAAGTACAAGAAATTTGAAAAGTGTACGTAATTTCACGGTAGTGCTTATGGTCGATGCCGTTTCTCGGCTTCAGAGCTACTTTCTTGACTGTATTTTGAGCTAAACAGTTGGCGCGACTTCAGTTCTAGCCTATAAAGTCAAATGTTGTGTGGTTCCTCCATGGTAACATAGCTGCCCGAGGTCGCAAAATTAGCAAGTACAAGAAATTTGAAAATTGTACGTAATTTCACAGTAGTGCTTATGGTCGATCCCGTTTCTCGGCCTCAGAGCTACTTTCTTGACTGTATTTTGAGCTAAACAGTTGGCGCGACTTCAGTTCTAGCCTATAAAGTCAAATGTCGTGTGGTTCCTCCATGGTAACATAGCTGCCCGAGGTCGCAAAATTAGCAAGTGCAAGAAATTTGAAAATTGTACGTAATTTCACATTAGTGCTTATGGTCGATGCCGTTTCTCGGCTTCAGCGCTACTTTCTTGACTGTATTTTGAGTTAAGCAGTTGGCGCGACTTCAGTTCTAGCCTATTAAGTCAATTGTTGTATGGTTCCTCCATGGTAACATAGCTGCCCGAGGTCGCAAAATTAGCAAGTACAAGACATTTGAAAATTGTACGTAATTTCACATTAGTGCTTATGGTCGATGCCGTTTCTCGGCTTCAGCGCTACTTTCTTGACTGTATTTTGAGTTAAGCAGTTGGCGCGACTTCAGTTCTAGCCTATAAAGTCAATTGTTGTATGGTTCCTCCATGGTAACATAGCTGCCCGAGGTCGCAAAATTAGCAAGTACAAGACATTTGAAAATTGTACGTAATTTCACATTAGTGCTTATGGTCGATCCCGTTTCTCGGCTTCAGAGCTACTTTCTTGACTGTATTTTGAGTTAAGCAGTTGGCGCGACTTCAGTTCTAGCCTATAAAGTCAAATGTTGTGTGGTTCCTCCATGGTAACATAGCTGCCCGAGGTCGCAAAATTAGCAAGTACAAGACATTTGAAAATTGTACGTAATTTCACATTAGTGCTTATGGTCGATCCCGTTTCTCGGCTTCAGAGCTACTTTCTTGACTGTATTTTGAGTTAAGCAGTTGGCGCGACTTCAGTTCTAGCCTATAAAGTCAAATGTTGTGTGGTCCTTCCATGGTAACATAGCTGCCCGAGGCCGCGAAGTTAGCAAGTACAAGAAATTTGAAAAGTGTACGTAATTTCACGGTAGTGCTTATGGTCGAAGCTGTTTCACGGCTTCAGAGCTTCTTTCTTGACTGTATTTTGAGTTAAGCAGTTGGCGCGACTTCAGTTCTAGCCTTAAAAGTCAAATCTTGTGTGGTTCCTCCATGGTAACATAGCTGCCCGAGGTCGCAAAGTTGGCAAGTACAAGAAATTTGAAAATTGTACGTAATTGCACGGTAGTGCTTATGGTCGATGCCGTTTCTCGGCTTCAGAGCTACTTTCTTGACTGTATTTTGAGTTAAGCAGTAGGCGCGACTTCAGTTCTAGCCTATAAAGTCAAATCTTGTGTGGTTCCTCCATGGTAACATAGCTGCCCGAGGTCGCAAAATTAGCAAGTACAAGACATTTGAAAATTGTACGTAATTTCACATTAGTGCTTATGGTCGATCCCGTTTCTCGGCTTCAGAGCTACTTTCTTGACTGTATTTTGAGTTAAGCAGTTGGCGCGACTTCAGTTCTAGCCTATAAAGTCAAATCTTGTGTGGTTCCTCCATGGTAACATAGCTGCCCGAGGTCGCAAAATTAGCAAGTACAAGAAATTTGAAAATTGTACGTAATTTCACATTAGTGCTTATGGTCGATGCCGTTTCTCGGCTTCAGAGCTACTTTCTTGACTGTATTTTGAGTTAAGCAGTTGGCGCGACTTCAGTTCTAGCCTATAAAGTCAAATGTTGTGTATTTCCTCCATGGTAACATAGCTGCCCGAGGTCGCAAAATTAGCAAGTACAAGACATTTGAAAATTGTACGTAATTTCACATTAGTGCTTATGGTCGATCCCGTTTCTCGGCTTCAGAGCTACTTTCTTGACTGTATTTTGAGTAAAGCAGTTGGCGCGACTTCAGTTCTAGCCTATAAAGTCAAATCTTGTGTGGTTCCTCCATGGTAACATAGCTGCCCGAGGTCGCAAAATTAGCAAGTACAAGACATTTGAAAATTGTACGTAATTTCACATTAGTGCTTATGGTCGATCCCGTTTCTCGGCTTCAGAGCTACTTTCTTGACTGTATTTTGAGTTAAGCAGTTGGCGCGACTTCAGTTCTAGCCTATAAAGTCAAATGTTGTGTGGTTCCTCCATGGTAACATAGCTGCCCGAGGTCGCAAAGTTGGCAAGTACAAGAAATTTGAAAATTGTACGTAATTGCACGGTAGTGCTTATGGTCGATGCCGTTTCTCGGCTTCAGAGCTACTTTCTTGACTGTATTTTGAGTTAAGCAGTTGGCGCGACTTCAGTTCTAGCCTATAAAGTCAAATGTTGTGTGGTTCATCCATGGTAACATAGCTGCCCGAGGTCGCAAAGTTAGCAAGTACAAGAAATTTGAAAATTGTACGTAATTTCACGGTAGTGCTTATGGTCGATCCCGTTTCTCGGCTTCAGAACTAATTTCTTGACTGTATTTTGAGTTAAGCAGTTGGCGCGACTTCAGTTCTAGCCTATAAAGTCAAATGTTGTGTGGTTCCTCCATGGTAACATAGCTGCCCGAGGTCGCAAAGTTAGCAAGTACAAGAAATTTGAAAATTGTACGTAATTGCACGGTAGTGCTTATGGTCGATGCCGTTTCTCGGGTTCAGAGCTACTTTCTAGACTGTATTTTGAGTTAAGCAGTTGGCGCGACTTCAGTTCTAGCCTATAAAGTCAAATCTTGTGTGGTTCCTCCATGGTAACATAGCTGCCCGAGGTCGCAAAATTAGCAAGTACAAGAAATTTGAAAATTGTACGTAATTTCACATTAGTTCTTATGGTCGAAGCCGTTTCTCGGCTTCAGAGCTACTTTCTTGACTATATTTTGAGTTAGGCAGTTGGCGCGACTTCAGTTCTAGCCTATAAAGTCAAATGTTGTGTGGTTCATCCATGGTAACATAGCTGCCCGAGGTCGCAAAGTTAGCAAGTACAAGAAATTTGAAAATTGTACGTAATTGCACGGTAGTGCTTATGGTCGATGCCGTTTCTCGGCTTCAGAGCTACTTTCTTGACTGTATTTTGAGTTAAGCAGTTGGCGCGACTTCAGTTCTAGCCTATAAAGTCAAATGTTGTGTGGTTCATCCATGGTAACATAGCTGCCCGAGGTCGCAAAGTTAGCAAGTACAAGAAATTTGAAAATTGTACGTAATTTCACGGTAGTGCTTATGGTCGATCCCGTTTCTCGGCTTCAGAGCTACTTTCTTGACTGTATTTTGAGTTAAGCAGTTGGCGCGACTTCAGTTCTAGCCTATAAAGTCAAATCTTGTGTGGTTCCTCCATGGTAACATAGCTGCCCGAGGTCGCAAAATTAGCAAGTACAAGACATTTGAAAATTGTACGTAATTTCACATTAGTGCTTATGGTCGATCCCGTTTCTCGGCTTCAGAGCTACTTTCTTGACTGTATTTTGAGTTAAGCAGTTGGCGCGACTTCAGTTCTAGCCTATAAAGTCAAATGTTGTGTGGTTCCTCCATGGTAACATAGCTGCCCGAGGTCGCAAAGTTGGCAAGTACAAGAAATGTGAAAATTGTAGGTAATTGCACGGTAGTGCTTATGGTCGATGCCGTTTCTCGGCTTCAGAGCTACTTTCTTGACTGTATTTTGAGTTAAGCAGTTGGCGCGACTTCAGTTCTAGCGTATAAAGTCAAATGTTGTGTGGTTCATCCATGGTAACATAGCTGCCCGAGGTCGCAAAGTTAGCAAGTACAAGAAATTTGAAAATTGTACGTAATTTCACGGTAGTGCTTATGGTCGATCCCGTTTCTCGGCTTCAGAACTACTTTCTTGACTGTATTTTGAGTTAAGCAGTTGGCGCGACTTCAGTTCTAGCCTATAAAGTCAAATGTTGTGTGGTTCCTCCATGGTAACATAGCTGCCCGAGGTCGCAAAGTTAGCAAGTACAAGAAATTTGAAAATTGTACGTAATTGCACGGCAGTGCTTATGGTCGATGCCGTTTCTCGGCTTCAGAGCTACTTTCTTGACTGTATTTTGAGTTAAGCAGTTGGCGCGACTTCAGTTCTAGCCTATAAAGTCAAATCTTGTGTGGTTCCTCCATGGTAACATAGCTGCCCGAGGTCGCAAAGTTAGCAAGTACAAGAAATTTGAAAATTGTACGTAAATTCACATTAGTGCTTATGGTCGATTACGTTTCTCGGCTTCAGAGCTACTTTCTAGACTGTATTTTGAGTTAAGCAGTTGGCGCGACTTCAGTTCTAGCCTTAAAAGTCAAATCTTGTGTGGTTCCTCCCTGGTAACATAGCTGCCCGAGGTCGCAAAGTTGGCAAGTACAAGAAATTTGAAAATTGTACGTAATTTCACATTAGTGCTTAGGGTCGATTACGTTTCTCGGCTTCAGAACTACTTTCTTGAATTTATTTTGAGTTAAGCAGTTGGCGCGACTTCAGTTCTAGCCTATAAAGTCAAATGTTGTGTGGTTCCTCCATGGTAACAAAGCTGCCCGAGGTCGCAAATTTAGCAAGTACAAGAAATTTGAAAATTGTAAGTAATTGCACAGTAGTGCTTATGGTCGGTGCCGTTTCTCGGCTTCAGAGCTACTTTCTTGATGTATTTTGAGTTAAGCAATGTTTTGAGTTGGCGCGACTTCAGTTCTAGCCTATAAAGTCAAATCTTGTGTGGTTCCTCCATGGTAACATAGCTGCCCGAGGTCGCAAAGTTAGCAAGTACAAGAAATTTGAAAATTGTACGTAAATTCACATTAGTGCTTATGGTCGATTACGTTTCTCGGCTTCAGAGCTACTTTTTTGACTGTATTTTAAGTTAAGCAGTTGGCGCGACTTCAGCTCTAGCCTTAAAAGTCAAATCTTGTGTGGTTCCTCCATGGTAACATAGCTGCCCGAGGTCGCAAAGTTAGCAAGTACAAGAAATTTGAAAATTGTACGTAATTGCACGGTAGTGCTTATGGTCGATCCCGTTTCTCGGGTTCAGAGCTACTTTCTAGACTGTATTTTGAGTTAAGCAGTTGGCGCGACTTCAGTTCTAGCCTATAAAGTCAAATCTTGTGTGGTTCCTCCATGGTAACATAGCTGCCCGAGGTCGCAAAATTAGCAAGTACAAGAAATTTAAAAATTGTACGTAATTTCACATTAGTGCTCATGGTCGATGCCGTTTCTCGGCTTCAGAGCTACTTTCTTGACTGTATTTTGAGTTAGGCAGTTGGCGCGACTTCAGTTCTAGCCTATAAAGTCAAATGTTGTGTGGTTTTTCCATGGTAACATAGCTGCCCGATGTCACAAAATTAGCAAGTACAAGAAATTTGAAAATTGTACGTAATTGCACGGTAGTGCTTATGGTCGATGCCGTTTCTCGGCTTCAGAGCTACTTTCTTGACTGTATTTTGAGTTAAGCAGTTGGCGCGACTTCAGTTCTAGCCTATAAAGTCAAATCTTGTGTGGTTCCTCCATGGTAACATAGCTGCCCGAGGTCGCAAAGTTAGCAAGTACAAGACATTTGAAAATTGTACGTAATTTCACATTAGTGCTTATGGTCGATCCCGTTTCTCGGCTTCAGAGCTACTTTCTTGACTGTATTTTGAGTTAAGCAGTTGGCGCGACTTCAGTTCTAGCCTATAAATTCAAATCTTGTGTGGTTCCTCCATGGTAACATAGCTGCCCGATGTCGCAAAGTTAGCAAGTACAAGAAATTTGAAAATTGTACGTAATTGCACGGTAGTGCTTATGGTCGATGCCGTTTCTCGGCTTCAGAGCTAATTCCTTGACTTTATTTTGAGTTAAGCAGTTGGCCCGACTTCAGTTCTAGCTTATAAAGTCAAATGTTGTGTGGTTCGTCCATGGTAACATAGCTGCCCGAGGTCGCAAATTTAGCAAGTTCAAGAAATTTGAAAATTGTACGTAATTTCACGGTAGTGCTTATGGTCGAAGCCGTTTCTCGGCTTCAGAGCTACTTTCTTGACTGTATTTTGAGTTAGGCAGTTGGCGCGACTTCAGTTCTAGCCTATAAAGTCAAATCTTGTGTGGTTCCTCCATGGTAACATAGCTGCCCGAGGTCGCAAAGTTAGCAAGTACAAGAAATTTGGAAATTGTACGTAAATTCACATTAGTGCTTATGGTCGATTACGTTTCTCGGCTTCAGAGCTACTTTTTTGACTGTATTTTGAGTTAAGCAGTAGGCGCGACTTCAGCTCTAGCCTTAAAAGTCAAATCTTGTGTGGTTCCTCCATGGTAACATAGCTGCCCGAGGTCGCAAAGTTAGCAAGTACAAGAAATTTGAAAATTGTACGTAATTGCACGATAGTGCTTATGGTCGATGCCGTTTCTCGGCTTCAGAGGTACTTTCTTGACCGTATTTTGAGTTAAGCAGTTGGCGCGACTTCAGTTCTAGCCTATAAAGTCAAATGTTGTGTGGTTCCTCCATGGTAACATAGCTGCCCGAGGTCGCAAAGTTGGCAAGTACAAGAAATTTGAAAATTGTACGTAATTGCACGGTAGTGCTTATGGTCGATGCCGTTTCTCGGCTTCAGAGCTACTTTCTTGACTGTATTTTGAGTTAAGCAGTTGGTGCGACTTCAGTTCTAGCCTATAAAGTCAAATGTTGTGTGGTTCATCCATGGTAACATAGCTGCCCGAGGTCGCAAAGTTAGCAAGTACAAGAAATTTGAAAATTGTACGTAATTTCACGGTAGTGCTTATGGTCGATCCCGTTTCTCGGCTTCAGAGCTACTTTCTTGACTGTATTTTGAGTTAAGCAGTTGGCGCGACTTCAGTTCTAGCCTATAAAGTCAAATGTTGTGTGGTTCCTCCATGGTAACATAGCTGCCCGAGGTCGCAAAATTAGCAAGTACAAGAAATTTGAAAATTGTACGTAATTTCACGGTAGTGCTTATGGTCGATCCCGTTTCTCGGCTTCAGAGCTACTTTCTTGACTGTATTTTGAGTTAAGCAGTTGGCGCGACTTCAGTTCTAGCCTATAAAGTCAAATTTTGTGTGGTTCCTCCAAGGTAACATAGCTGCCCGAGGTCGCAAAATTAGCAAGTACAAGAAATTTGAAAATTGTACGTAATTTCACATTAGTGCTTATGGTCGATGCCGTTTCTCGTCTTCAGAGCTACTTTCTTGACTGTATTTTGAGTTATGCAGTTGGCGCGACTTCAGTTCTAGCCTATTGTTGAATGAAATAACCACACTGTGTTGTCACTGTCGAACCACTTGACTCTTTATTTTTGTACTCTAGCTTATATACTAAAATTATGCTTATTCTACACAAAAAAAATGATATTTTGGTGGGAACTCAAATTAATCGTAAATTGCTGCGTGTGTGACATTTGATGCTATTGTTTACTCGACAGGTAGACTGCGCGAATGTCACTTGAAGCCGTTGTTTATTTTGCAATTCATGGGAATGTCTCAAATTGTTGGTCACAACATGCTGGGCCTCCTCACATAGACGAGATACAGAAATCGTTATCTTCAAATGTTTGATTATTGGTTTTCTCCCTTTTCCTTGGTGCAGGTACTGGTATTGTTACGCTTAACGTACGGCTTCTCCACCATTTCAATAGGATAACGACAAGGAGTGCGATCAGTAATAAACCCCCTGTGGATCCCAATATTGAGTACTGATATGTTCTGTGCGTCTTGATATCGTTCAATATGTGCTCCTGACTCTTTTGAATCTGAATCGAATGTTCCAGCCTTGAGATTTCCAATGACATGTCAGGTTGTATTATCGGTGTTGGTTGCCGCTTATATTGTAGAGTTGTTAACTGCTCCGAAAGGTTGTGTGATGGAAGAAATGATGAGTTTATCGTGCTAGTTATTATCTGTTTCCCCATAACTATCATCATTTGATCTTTAATGATGCAGTTTGATGATAAATGTATTATTCCACTACCCTTTAGCAATTTTGGTATTGGATTAAAATTGCAAATAATATTCACAGTTGTTTGCTTCGCAACGCTGTAGATCCAAGAGTTTGGTTGATGCATTTCTATCCAGTATGTTATCGGTGGCATAGAGTGAGTTAAACATGTCTCTGACAACTGCTGATTGTAACGCAGAATGCTCATCTCACAAGAGCTCGCTGCAGCGCCGGATATGTAAATCGGGTGCTCAATGTTGCACCAAAATCGATCTGGAGATCGAATCTGACAGGCTTCAAATTCGTTCTTATTTATAGGATAATGGTTATTCCCCTCAACATTCACCAATAAGTAGTCAGATGAGGGTATGGTATAGGTAAAGTTTCCATTGTGCCAAGTAGGTACTGGCAAGACCCTGTATACCTTAAATTCTTCGTTGTATAACAGAGGAAGGGCAATTTCGATAATAATGTTGCGTCCAGTAACTCGTCCTCTTGACTGGAGACTCTTATAAAGTTGTAGAATAGAGTCGAGCTGCCTCTCACCAGGTAACATCAATGAACGCGGAAGGTGGTCGTGTATCCGATTTAATTCTTCCTTAAACTGTTGTACAGTCAATATAAGCGGATGTATTGTTCCACCGTGTGTTGACAACACAATATTGAGTAAGATGTTCTGAGTGTTTTGATAATTTATCATCATCAATAGTGTATTTAAACCCGCGGACGACAGCTGTTCATACGCATCGTACTTGTCCATCTTCTCACAGACTTGATTTAATACGCCATTCAGTTGGTCAAGTTGCCTTTTAGTGAATGACTGTTCTTCCTTAAATACATTTAACGTTGAATCAATGATTGTAGTTTGATTTTTCATTAAAAGAATCATATGATCTTCATTTTGTTTCACGTGATCTATTGTTTCTTCATATCGTTGGGCAAATCTTTGGTCTAATATTCCAAATAGTTCATTTGCAACCGTACCGACTACGTCGAATGGAGAACGTTTTGATCTATGGATCGGGTTATCGTTTGCGTGTAACAGGATGTCGTTGTTTAGATCAATCTGCTGAAGTTGTCGATCAAATTGATTTAACGTGTCTTCGCATAAAATGGTTTTCACCTTTGGTACCCTTGTGGACGAACAGATTTCCTTCATGTGCTTGATACATGGCTTGAACGTATAATATTCTGACCAATAGTTGCTCATATTGAAGAAGATAATAGTTTTCCATGAACTAGATATCAGGTTTGCTCTTCCAACATCTTCGAAATAAATACCGGGCTGACTATCGAATTGCATTATCTCATACTGTTCGTTAACTGGCATGGCAGTGATTGTGCTTATCAAAACTGTTATTGCCCAAACCCATAATGGTAGGCTGACTCTCTTATTGCCCTTTTGTCGTAAAGGCTTGCTTGGAACGTATGCTGCGCTTGTGGTATCCTCTATTGATGTTTCCGTAACTGCAACATTGATTTGAACTTGAGCTTCAGGTTTTGTAGAAGGTTGTTTCATCTCTGGTTGTATTTCATTCTTTTCAATAGGAATGAGGCACAGTTTGGTAATGGGCCTTTTGAAGTATTTTTGGTTACTGAATACTGTAGCAGCGCGAATTTCGTTATCCTTTCCGGGATGTACTTCCGTTATGATGCCCATCGGCCAAGTAGTTGGTGGTAATCGATCTTCTTTAATTAATACAATATCGCCAAGTTTAATATTGGGCTCCCTTTTTTTCCATTTGGTTCGTTGTTGGAGTTGTGAGAGGTATTCTGATGACCAAACCTTCCAAAAATCCTGAGTCATCTTTTGTATTAATAGCCAACGGGAACGGTAACCGTTTAAATCCTCTATGATCTGTTGGGGGACAGCGTTAAGTGCACATCCAATGAGAAAATGTCCGGGAGTAAGTATTACGGTTTCGTCGACGTCATTGTTGACCGCTATGAGTGGTCGGGAATTCAAACAAGCTTCTATTTGCGTTAGTAAAGTTGAAAGTTCTTCGAAGGTTAAGGACGTATTTCCGATTATTCGTTTTAAGTGGTATTTCGTAGACTTTACCGCGGCTTCCCACAGCCCGCCGAAGTGTGGTGACGCAGGAGGTATAAAATGCCACTGAATTCCATCCAAAACAAGTTTCCTTGATGCATCTTCTGCAGATTGTCTTATAGCATTCTTTATTTGGTGCTGAATTTCTTTGTTGGCGCCAATAAACGTAGTTCCGTTGTCGCTATAGAAGTGTGAACACATTCCTCTTCTTGATATAAACCTTCTTACCGCTGCTATGAAAGCTGCAGAGCTGAGATCACTCACTACTTCTATGTGAACGGCCTTGGTTGATAAACAGACAAATATAGCGATGTAGGCCTTCGTTGTTCTATTTCCTCGTCCTTTAGAAATTAATAACTGGATTGGTCCAGCATAATCGACTCCCGTGTTTGTAAAGGGTCTAGACGGAGTTACTCGTGCAGAAGGTAGCATTCCCATTAATTGGGTTTTAGTTTGTGCGTTGAATCGATGACATCTTACACAATTGTGGACAACCTGTCGTATTATCCGCTTTGCTTGAATGACCCAATAAGATTGCCGCAAGGTTGATAACATTAGTCGGATGCCTCCATGTAAGGTTCGTCTGTGTATGTTCTCAATTAATAATTTTGTAAACCTCTCGTTGTGCGGCAAAATGCACGGATGTTTTTCAGCATCTGATATCATTGCATGTTCCAAACGTCCTCCCACAACCAGAAGATTGTCTTTATCTAAGTAGGGGTTCAATGACAGAAGTTTACTTTTCCGGTTAATAGGTTTTCCATTTCTTATGCATGACAGCTCTTCGGGAAACACTCTTGCTTGGATGGAGCGTATAAGCATCTTTCGGGCATCCTCCATCTCGTCCACGCTCAAATCTCCAATTTTCCTTGATTTTTCCTTTTTGCAATTCCTTGCAAACCTTATGCAGCACGCAATTACCTTTAACAGTTTGGTATAGCACGAGAATCTTTCAGTTATATCGTCAATTGTGTGCACTGCTATGTTCAAAACTTGTCTTTCTTCCGGAATCTTTACAGCATGTACTTCCTGCTTTGGCCACTTACTTGAATCGAACTGCAGCCACTGGGGACCATGCCACCACAATTGGTTGTTTTTCATTTGTTCTGGTAAACAACCTCTAGAGGCAGAATCCGCTGGGTTGTCGAATGAAGGGATATGCCTCCATGAAGTTTGTTTAGTCACTTCTTGTATTTCCGACACTCTATTCGCAACAAAGGTCTTCCAGGTTGATGGACATTTCTGGATCCAAGCAAGAGCGATTGTAGAGTCACTCCACGCGAATACTTCAATTACTTGAGTGCCAAATATCTTTAGTATTTCTGCCAATACCCTTGATAGTAAATGTGCTCCACAAAGTTCTAATTTGGGAAGAGGAAGTTTTCTCCGGATTGGAGCCACCTTTGTTTTTGCTGTCAGCAACGTTGTAGTGTAAGATCCATTTCCTTGTGCAACTCTTGAGTATACTACTGCCGCATATGCTGCTTCTGAGGCGTCGCAGAATCCATGAAGTTCAAATTTCTGATTTTTTCTTTACTTTCATCCATCTAGGGATCTTAATGTCCTCCAGAGTCACAAGATTGTCCTTAATTTTTTTTCCACTGACCTTTCAATTCAGGTAAAAGCAGTTCATCCCATTCCACATCCGACTTCCAAATTTGTTGCATTAAAATTTTTGCACTAACTGTCACTGGTGCTAGCCATCCAAGTGGGTCATATAATTTGGCTATTTCAGACAACGTTTTCCGCTTCGTCAAGATGTTTTCCTGTCTTAAACATTTATCGTTGTGAACCTTGAATTGAAAGGTGTCGCGTACAGGATTCCAATGGATCCCTAAGGTCTTAATGGTTTCTTCTTCAAAAATCCTTATTTGATTTTGAGTCTCGGTAGATTCGGATGGAATGTCTTTAAGCAACCTGCGATCATTAGCTGCCCACTTTCGAAGATGGAAACCTGCTCCTCTTAGCATTGCAATGAGTTGTACCTGAGCCTCTTTACATTCTGACAAGGTGTCTCGTCCGGACAATACGTCATCAACATAAAAATCATGTTTTACAATTTCTGCTGCGACTGGATACCTCTCCTTCTCATCTAAAGCTAATTGCTGCAGTGTCTTTACTGCTAAGTATGGTGCAGACGCAGTTCCATATGTGACTGTTGTCAATTTATATTCTTTTAGTGGTTGGTCGCTGGAGCTTCGCCACATAATCCGCTGATAATCTTGGTGATCCTCATGTAGCATGATTTGCCGGTACATCTTTTCAATATCTGCCGTAAAAACATACTTATGGCTTCGCCATCGTATCAACATCGATGTAATGCCTTCTTGAAGTTTGGGGCCAACTAGCATCAACTGATTCAAACTAACGCCAGTCGAAGTTTTCGCAGATCCATCGAACACTATACGTAACTTTGTAGTAGTGCTCTCAGGTTTTAGAACAGCATGATGGGGCATGTAGTACCTGGAATGCTGTAGACGATTATCTGAAGTTGCCTCGATCATGTGCCCAAGCTCATGAAATTCGTTAATGACCTTTGTATATTCTTTTTTTAGCTGCAAATTGGTGTTGAGCTTTGCTTCCAGCTGACGAAATCTTGCGATGGCCTTGTTCTTCGAGTCTCCTAATGTAGATATTTGTTTGTTGAATGGAATCTTCACTACGTATCTTCCGTCGGGTCGTCGATAATGTGTTTTCATATATATATCCTCACATTCCTTATCACTTGGCTTCAAGTATTTCGGTGCCGCAACTTCTTCCAGTTCCCAAAATTTTTCTAACTGTCGATCAAGTGATGTTTGCACTACCAATCCGACAATTCCAATCCCATCAAGCCTTTTAGAGGATGTCCGTCCTGAGATGAGCCATCCTAATTGCGACCTTTGAGCTATCAGAGAAGATTCTCTATCTCTTTGTAGTCCCTTAAGAATAATGTCACCATATGAGTCAGCTCCTATAATCATGTCTACGGAACCTGGGCAGTTGAATGTAGGATCAGCTAATTCAAGGTTTTTGAATTGATTAGGTTTTATATTTTTATCCACTTCGGATGGCAGTTGCCTTGTTAATTTTGGTAGTACTAGGGCTTCTAAATGTAGTACAAATTCAGATGGGAATCGTGGTCTCAATTGTACTTCCACCTTGTACTTAGCAGTTCCCGCATTCGTGCCGCCTAATCCATTTACCTTTACAAGGACCCTTTGCTTCTTGAGTCTCAATAGCTGCACGACAGATTCCGTGATCAAGGAGGCTTGAGAGCCGGGATCGATGAGCGCTCGTACATTAACACAGTGGCTAAAACAATCATTGTTCCTTATGTTTACTATTGCAGTCGTAAGTAATACATTTTGGTTCTGCTCGCCGTGGATCACTTGTTTCGTGGAATTCGAACAGCTTGGTTGTTCCATTTGCTTAAGCTGTGGAACTCTTTCTTGCCATTCCATGTGAAGTAATGAATGGTGGTTTTTATTGCAAGTTTTGCATTTCCGCTTGCTATAGCATTGGGTACCATTACCATGTCGTAGACAATTTTTACACAGTTTGGCGTGCTTGACAACTTCAAGCCGTTCCTTTGGTGTGCTATTCGTGAATTTTGGGCATGTGTATACTGCGTGATCGCCTTTACAAATTACGCACTCCATTGATTTTGATGTAACAAGGAAGTTGCGCACTGGACGTTTCGGATCGTCCACCCATTTATTTTCCTTTTTCTTTGCAGGTAATAGCACTTCTAGGGCTTGATATCTTCTTTCTAAGAAGTCTAACAATGATTTTAAGGTTGGCATCTTATTTGGTTCTGTGAGACCTTGCTCAAACAGGTTTCGGCTTTCTTGATCTAGTGATTTCGTCGTTAAATGCACTATGATAGGACCCCAAGAAGATGTATCGAAGCCCAGATTTTTTAAAGCTGACAAACCTTCCTTGATAGCATCCAACACTGATTTGATTGCAGATGCAGATGATTGGTTTGCATAGGATCTTAACATCTTGTCCATGTACATCGAGACGATTTTACGCTCGTTACCGTACCTCGATTTAAGAGTTTCCCATGCACAGTTGTAATTGGCACTTGAAATCGTTAAATGTTGAATTAATTGTAGTGGTTCCCCTTCCAAATGGGTCTTCAAATATTCCATTTTCTCTGTTGTACTTATGGAGTCTTTCCCATGAATTATTGTAGAAAATACATCATAGAAAGAACTCCACTCGAGATAATTTCCCCGAAATGTTGGTAACTTCAAGGGAGGTAGTTTTGCGCTAGATTCCATCCCAGTATTTAATTTATTTTCCTTGGCGAGAGCCGACGCCATCCGATGGAGACATTGATTTATGTCTCTTTTAATGTCCATGTATTTCGACTGTTTGACATATGCTGATTGCAGGTCTTCTTCCACCGCATTGGCCATAAACTCTTCATGAAGCTCATTCAGGTTCCGAAGTTGCTCTAACAAAATTTTCTGTTGATAATCGTATACTTCCTTAGAATATCCAGCGACAGTTTCTTCGAACTCCTCCATGTTACCGAGTATAGCTTCAATTTTCACGTAAAGTTTTCTGAGTCTTTGCGATTGGAGGCAGATGTCCTTAGACGTAGTTGCTTTGGCCGATCCTATTTCTCCTACTTCATGAGGAACTATGCTTTCTAATAAACCTTTTAGTTTTTTATACATCTCCTCGACTCTGCCATATGTATTTCTCCCCATATATGGCGTGTCTGGTTTGACTGAGTCCTTTATTTTTTCATGGTTGTTTTGAAATTCGGCCCATAGTGCATTTATTCTCTCCAAACGCTCCTGTTTATAACTCGGAGTCTTTCTAGAAGCACTATCTTTTTTGAAGTTTATAGTTGCCTTCTCTAGCTCTTCTGCTAGCGTTTTTTGTCTCGCAATTATGACAAATAGATCTGTCTCATCCTCCATATTGAAATTGTCACCTTCACTTATCAGTTAATTTACCAATGTCAGTAGCCTTGGTAACGCTATAATATACCAATGTCAGTAGCCTTGGTAACGCTATAAATGTTTTGTAATATACCAATGTCAGTAGCCTTGGTAACGCTATAAATGTCGATGGTTGATTCACTTTCGAAGGACCAAATTGTTGAATGAAATAACCACACTGTGTTGTCACTGTCGAACCACTTGACTCTTTATTTTTGTACTTTAGCTTATATACTAAAATTATGCTTATTCTACACAAAAAAAATGATATTTTGGTGGGAACTCAAATTAATCGTAAATTGCTGCGTGTGTGACATTTGATGCTATTGTTTACTCGACAGGTAGACTGCGCGAATGTCACTTGAAGCCGTTGTTTATTTTGCAATTCATGGGAATGTCTCAAATTGTTGGTCACAACACCTATAAAGTCAAATGTTGTGTGGTTCCTCCATGGTAACATAGCTGCCCGAGGTCGCAAAATTAGCAAGTACAAGACATTTGAAAATTGTACCTAATTTCACATTAGTGCTTATGGTCGATCCCGTTTCTCGGCTTCAGAGCTACTTTCTTGACTGTATTTTGAGTTAAGCAGTTGGCGCGACTTCAGTTCTAGCCTATAAAGTCAAATGTTGTGTGGTTCCTCCATGGTAACATAGCTGCCCGAGGTCGCAACGTTGCCAAGTACAAGAAATTTGAAAATTGTACGTAATTGCACGGTAGTGCTTATGGTCGATGCCGTTTCTCGGCTTCAGAGCTACTTTCTTGTCCGTATTTTGAGTTAAGCAGTTGGCGCGACTTCAGTTCTAGCCTATAAAGTCAAATCTTGTGTGGTTCCTCTATGGTAACATAGCTGCCCGAGGTCGCAAAGTTAGCAAGTACAAGAAATTTGAAAATTGTACGTAATTGCACGGTAGTGCTTATGGTCGATGCCGTTTCTCGGGTTCAGAGCTACTTTCTAGACTGTATTTTGAGTTAAGCAGTTGGCGCGACTTCAGTTCTAGCCTATAAAGTCAAATCTTGTGTGGTTCCTCCATGGTAACATAGCTGCCCGAGGTCGCAAAATTAGCAAGTACAAGAAATTTGAAAATTGTACGTAATTGCACGGTAGTGCTTATGGTCGAAGCTGTTTCACGGCTTCAGAGCTTCTTTCTTGACTGTATTTTGAGTTAAGCAGTTGGCGCGACTTCAGTTCTAGCCTTAAAAGTCAAATCTTGTGTGGTTCCTCCATGGTAACATAGCTGCCCGAGGTCGCAACGTTGCCAAGTACAAGAAATTTGAAAATTGTACGTAATTGCACGGTAGTGCTTATGGTCGATGCCGTTTCTCGGCTTCAGAGCTACTTTCTTGTCCGTATTTTGAGTTAAGCAGTTGGCGCGACTTCAGTTCTAGCCTATAAAGTCAAATGTTGTGTGGTTCCTCTATGGTAACATAGCTGCCCGAGGTCGCAAAGTTAGCAAGTACAAGAAATTTGAAAATTGTACGTAATTGCACGGTAGTGCTTATGGTCGATGCCGTTTCTCGGGTTCAGAGCTACTTTCTAGACTGTATTTTGAGTTAAGCAGTTGGCGCGACTTCAGTTCTAGCCTATAAAGTCAAATCTTGTGTGGTTCCTCCATGGTAACATAGCTGCCCGAGGTCGCAAAATTAGCAAGTACAAGAAATTTAAAAATTGTACGTAATTTCACATTAGTGCTTATGGTCGATGCCGTTTCTCGGCTTCAGAGCTACTTTCTTGACTGTATTTTGAGTTAGGCAGTTGGCGCGACTTCAGTTCTAGCCTATAAAGTCAAATGTTGTGTGGTTCCTCCATGGTAACATAGCTGCCCGAGGTCGCAAAGTTAGCAAGTACAAGAAATTTGAAAATTGTACGTAATTGCACGGTAGTGCTTATGGTCGATGCCGTTTCTCGGCTTCAGAGCTACTTTCTTGACTGTATTTTGAGTTAAGCAGTTGGCGCGACTTCAGTTCTAGCCTATAAAGTCAAATGTTGTGTCGTTCATCCATGGTAACATAGCTGCCCGAGGTCGCAAACTTAGCAAGTACAAGAAATTTGAAAATTGTACGTAATTTCACGGTAGTGCTTATGGTCGATCCCGTTTCTCGGCTTCAGAGCTACTTTCTTGACTGTATTTTGAGTTAAGCAGTTGGCGCGACTTCAGTTCTAGCCTATAAAGTCAAATCTTGTGTGATTCCTCCATGGTAACATAGCTGCCCGAGGTCGCAAAGTTAGCAAGTGCAAGAAATTTGAAAATTGTACGTAATTGCACGGTAGTGCTTATGGTCGATGCCGTTTCTCGGCTTCAGAGCTACTTTCTAGACTGTATTTTGAGTTAAGCAGTTGGCGCGACTTCAGTTCTAGCCTATAAAGTCAAATCTTGTGTGGTTCCTCCATGGTAACATAGCTGCCCGAGGTCGCAAAATTAGCAAGTACAAGAAATTTAAAAATTGTACGTAATTTCACATTAGTGCTTATGGTCGATGCCGTTTCTCGGCTTCAGAGCTACTTTCTTGACTGTATTTTGAGTTAAGCAGTTGGCGCGACTTCAGTTCTAGCCTATAAAGTCAAATGTTGTGTGGTTCCTCCATGGTAACATAGCTGCCCGAGGTCGCAAATTTAGCAAGTACAAAAATTGGAAAATTGTACGTAATTGCACAGTAGTGCTTATGGTCGATCCCGTTTCTCAGCTTCAGAGCTACTTTCTTGACTGTATTTTGAGTTATGCAGTTGACGCGACTTCAGTTCTAGCCTATAAAGTCAAATGTTGTGTGGTTCCTCCATGGTAACATAGCTGCCCGAGGTCGCAAAGTTAGCAAGTACAAGAAATTTGAAAATTGTACGTAATTTCACGGTAGTGCTTATGGTCGATGCCGTTTCTCGGCTTCAGAGCTACTTTCTTGACTGTATTTTGAGTTAAGCAGTTGGCGCGACTTCAGTTCTAGCCTATAAAGTCAAATCTTGTGTGGTTCCTCCATGGTAACATAGCTGCCCGAGGTCGCAAAGTTAGCAAGTACAAGAAATTTGAAAATTGTACGTAATTTCACGGTAGTGCTTATGGTCGATGCCGTTTCTCGGCTTCAGAGCTACTTTCTAGACTGTATTTTGAGTTAGGCAGTTGGCGCGACTTCAGTTCTAGCCTATAAAGTCAAATGTTGTGTGGTTCCTCCATGGTAACATAGCTGCCCGAGGTCGCAAAATTAGCAAGTACAAGACATTTGAAAATTGTACGTAATTTCACATTAGTGCTTATGGTCGATGCCGTTTCTCGGCTTCAGCGCTACTTTCTTGACTGTGTTTTGAGTTAAGCAGTTGGCGCGACTTCAGTTCTAGCCTATAAAGTCAAATGTTGTGTGGTTCCTCCATGGTAACATAGCTGCCCGAGGTCGCAAAATTAGCAAGTACAAGACATTTGAAAATTGTACGTAATTTCACATTAGTGCTTATGGTCGATCCCGTTTCTCGGCTTCAGAGCTACTTTCTTGACTGTATTTTGAGTTAAGCAGTTGGCGCGACTTCAGTTCTAGCCTATAAAGTCAAATGTTGTGTGGTCCCTCCATGGTAACATAGCTGCCCGAGGCCGCAAAGTTAGCAAGTACAAGAAATTTGAAAATTGTACGTAATTTCACGGTAGTGCTTATGGTCGAAGCTGTTTCACGGCTTCAGAGCTTCTTTCTTGACTGTATTTTGAGTTAAGCAGTTGTCGCGACTTCAGTTCTAGCCTTAAAAGTCAAATCTTGTGTGGTTCCTCCATGGTAACATAGCTGCCCGAGGTCGCAAAGTTGGCAAGTACAAGAAATTTGAAAATTGTACGTAATTGCACGGTAGTGCTTATGGTCGATGCCGTTTCTCGGCTTCAGAGCTACTTTCTTGACTGTATTTTGAGTTAAGCAGTTGGCGCGACTTCAGTTCTAGTCTGTAAAGTCAAATGTTGTGTGGTTCATCCATGGTAACATAGCTGCCCGAGGTCGCAAAGTTAGCAAGTACAAGAAATTTGAAAATTGTACGTAATTTCACGGTAGTGCTTATGGTCGATCCCGTTTCTCGGCTTCAGAGCTACTTTCTTGACTGTATTTTGATTTAAGCAGTTGGCGCGACTTCAGTTCTAGCCTATAAAGTCAAATCTTGTGTGGTTCCTCCATGGTAACATAGCTGCCCGAGGTCGCAAAGTTAGCAAGTACAAGAAATTTGAAAATTGTACGTAATTGCACGGTAGTGCTTATGGTCGATGCCGTTTCTCGGGTTCAGAGCTACTTTCTAGACTGTATTTTGAGTTAAGCAGTTGGCGCGACTTCAGTTCTAGCCTATAAAGTCAAATCTTGTGTGGTTCCTCCATGGTAACATAGCTGCCCGAGGTCGCAAAATTAGCAAGTACAAGAAATTTAAAAATTGTACGTAATTTCACATTAGTGCTTATGGTCGATGCCGTTTCTCGGCTTCAGAGCTACTTTCTTGACTGTATTTTGAGTTAGGCAGTTGGCGCGACTTCAGTTCTAGCCTATAAAGTCAAATGTTGTGTCGTTCATCCATGGTAACATAGCTGCCCGATGTCGCAAAATTAGCAAGTACAAGAAATTTGAAAATTGTACGTAATTGCACGGTAGTGCTTATGGTCGAAGCCGTTTCTCGGCTTCAGAGCTACTTTCTTGACTGTATTTTGAGTTAAGCAGTTGGCGCGACTTCAGTTCTAGCCTATAAAGTCAAATCTTGTGTGGTTCCTCCATGGTAACATAGCTGCCCGAGGTCGCAAAGTTAGCAAGTACAAGAAATTTGGAAATTGTACGTAAATTCACATTAGTGCTTATGGTCGATTACGTTTCTCGGCTTCAGAGCTACTTTTTTGACTGTATTTTGAGTTAAGCAGTAGGCGCGACTTCAGCTCTAGCCTTAAAAGTCAAATCTTGTGTGGTTCCTCCATGGTAACATAGCTGCCCGAGGTCGCAAAGTTAGCAAGTACAAGAAATTTGAAAATTGTACGTAATTTCACGGTAGTGCTTATGATCGAAGCCGTTTCTCGGCTTCAGAGCTACTTTTTTGACTGTATTTTGAGTTAAGCAGTAGGCGCGACTTCAGCTCTAGCCTTAAAAGTCAAATCTTGTGTGGTTCCTCCATGGTAACATAGCTGCCCGATGTCGCAAAATTAGCAAGTACAAGAAATTTGAAAATTGTACGTAATTGCACGGTAGTGCTTATGGTCGAAGCCGTTTCTCGGCTTCAGAGCTACTTTCTTGACTGTATTTTGAGTTAAGCAGTTGGCGCGACTTCAGTTCTAGCCTATAAAGTCAAATCTTGTGTGGTTCCTCCATGGTAACATAGCTGCCCGAGGTCGCAAAGTTAGCAAGTACAAGAAATTTGGAAATTGTACGTAAATTCACATTAGTGCTTATGGTCGATTACGTTTCTCGGCTTCAGAGCTACTTTTTTGACTGTATTTTGAGTTAAGCAGTAGGCGCGACTTCAGCTCTAGCCTTAAAAGTCAAATCTTGTGTGGTTCCTCCATGGTAACATAGCTGCCCGAGGTCGCAAAGTTAGCAAGTACAAGACATTTGAAAATTGTACGTAATTTCACATTAGTGCTTATGGTCGATCCCGTTTCTCGGCTTCAGAGCTACTTTCTTGACTGTATTTTGAGTTAAGCAGTTGGCGCGACTTCAGTTCTAGCCTATAAATTCAAATCTTGTGTGGTTCCTCCATGGTAACATAGCTGCCCGATGTCGCAAAGTTAGCAAGTACAAGAAATTTGAAAATTGTACGTAATTGCACGGTAGTGCTTATGGTCGATGCCGTTTCTCGGCTTCAGAGCTACTTCCTTGACTTTATTTTGAGTTAAGCAGTTGGCCCGACTTCAGTTCTAGCCTATAAAGTCAAATGTTGTGTGGTTCGTCCATGGTAACATAGCTGCCCGAGGTCGCAAATTTAGCAAGTTCAAGAAATTTGAAAATTGTACGTAATTTCACGGTAGTGCTTATGGTCGAAGCCGTTTCTCGGCTTCAGAGCTACTTTCTTGACTGTATTTTGAGTTAAGCAGTTGGCGCGACTTCAGTTCTAGCCTATAAAGTCAAATCTTGTGTGGTTCCTCCATGGTAACATAGCTGCCCGAGGTCGCAAAGTTAGCAAGTACAAGAAATTTGGAAATTGTACGTAAATTCACATTAGTGCTTATGGTCGATTACGTTTCTCGGCTTCAGAGCTACTTTTTTGACTGTATTTTGAATTAAGCAGTAGGCGCGACTTCAGCTCTAGCCTTAAAAGTCAAATCTTGTGTGGTTCCTCCATGGTAACATAGCTGCCCGAGGTCGCAAAGTTAGCAAGTACAAGAAATTTGAAAATTGTACGTAATTTCACGGTAGTGCTTATGATCGAAGCCGTTTCTCGGCTTCAGAGCTACTTTCTTGACTGTATTTTGAGTTAAGCAGTTGGCGCGACTTCAGTTCTAGCCTTGAAAGTCAAATCTTGTGTGGTTCCTCCATGGTAACATAGCTGCCCGAGGGCGCAAAGTTAGCAAGTACAAGAAATTTGAAAATTGTACGTAATTTCACGGTAGTGCTTATGGTCGAAGCCGTTTCTCGGCTTCAGAGCTACTTTCTTGACTGTATTTTGAGTTAAGCAGTTGGCGCGACTTCAGTTTTAGCCTTAAAAGTCAAATCTTGTGTGGTTCCTCCATGGTAACATAGCTGCCCGAGGTCGCAAAGTTAGCAAGTACAAGAAATTTGAAAATTGTACGTAATTTCACATTAGTGCTTATGGTCGATTACGTTTCTCGGCTTCAGAGCTACTTTCTTGACTGTATTTTGAGTTAAGCAGTTGGCGCGACTTCAGTTCTAGCCTTTAAAGTCAAATCTTGTGTGGTTCATCCATGGTAACATAGCTGCCCGAGGTCGCAAAGTGAGCAAGTACAAGAAATTTGAAAATTGTACGTAATTTCACAGTAGTGCTTATGGTCGATGCCGTTTCTCGGCTTCAGAGCTACTTTCTTGACTGTATTTTGAGTTAAACTGTTGGCGCGACTTCAGTTCTAGCCTTAAAAGTCAAATCTTGTGTGGTTCCTCCATGGTAAGATAGCTGCCCGAGGTCGCAAAGTTGGCAAGTACAAGAAATTTGAAAATTGTACGTAATTTCACAGTAGTGCTTATGGTCGATGCCGTTTCTCGGCTTCAGAACTACTTTCTTGAATTTATTTTGAGTTAAGCAGTTGGCGCGACTTCAGTTCTAGCCTATAAAGTCAAATGTTGTGTGGTTCCTCCATGGTAACATAGCTGCCCGAGGTCGCAAATTTAGCAAGTACAAGAAATTTGAAAATTGTAAGTAATTGCACAGTAGTGCTTATGGTCGATGCCGTTTCTCGGCTTCAGAACTACTTTCTTGACTGTATTTTGAGTTAAGCAATGGGCGCGACTTCAGTTCTAGCCTATAAAGTCAAATGTTGTGTGGTTCCTCCATGGTGACATAGCTGGCCGAGGTCGCAAAGTTAGCAAGTACAAGAAAGTTGAAAATTGTACGTAATTGCACGGTAGTGCTTATGGTCGATGCCGTTTTTCGGGTTCAGAGCTACTTTCTAGACTGTATTTTGAGTTAAGCAGTTGGCGCGACTTCAGTTCTAGCCTATAAAGTCAAATCTTGTGTGGTTCCTCCATGGTAACATAGCTGCCCGAGGTCGCAAAATTAGCAAGTACAAGAAATTTAAAAATTGTACGTAATTTCACATTAGTGCTTATGGTCGATGCCGTTTCTCGGCTTCAGAGCTACTTTCTTGACTGTATTTTGAGTTAGGCAGTTGGCGCGACTTCAGTTCTAGCCTATAAAGTCAAATGTTGTGTGGTTCCTCCATGGTAACATAGCTGCCCGATGTAGCAAAGTTAGCAAGTACAAGAAATTTGAAAATTGTACGTAATTGCACGGTAGTGCTTATGGTCGATGCCGTTTCTCGGCTTCAGAGCTACTTTCTTGACTGTATTTTGAGTTAAGCAGTTGGCGCGACTTCAGTTCTAGCCTATAAAGTCAAATGTTGTGTGGTTCCTCCATGGTAACATAGCTGCCCGAGGTCGCAAAATTAGCAAGTACAAGACATTTGAAAATTGTACGTAATTTCACATTAGTGCTTATGGTCGATCCCGTTTCTCGGCTTCAGAGCTACTTTCTTGACTGTATTTTGAGTTAAGCAGTTGGCGCGACTTCAGTTCTAGCCTATAAAGTCAAATGTTGTGTGGTCCCTCCATGGTAACATAGCTGCCCGAGGCCGCAAAGTTAGCAAGTACAAGAAATTTGAAAATTGTACGTAATTTCACGGTAGTGCATATGGTCGAAGCTGTTTCGCGGCTTCAGAGCTTTTTTCTTGACTGTATTTTGAGTTAAGCAGTTGGCGCGACTTCAGTTCTAGCCTTAAAAGTCAAATCTTGTGTGGTTCCTCCATGGTAACATAGCTGCCCGAGGTCGCAAAGTTGCCAAGTACAAGAAATTTGAAAATTGTACGTAATTGCACGGTAGTGCTTATGGTCGATGCCGTTTCTCGGCTTCAGAGCTACTTTCTTGACCGTATTTTGAGTTAAGCAGTTGGCGCGACTTCAGTTCTAGCCTATAAAGTCAAATGTTGTGTGGTTCATCCATGGTAACATAGCTGCCCGAGGTCGCAAAGTTAGCAAGTACAAGAAATTTGAAAATTGTACGTAATTTCACGGTAGTGCTTATGGTCAATCCCGTTTCTCGGCTTCAGAGCTACTTTCTTGACTGTATTTTGAGTTAAGCAGTTGGCGCGACTTCAGTTCTAGCCTATAAAGTCAAATCTTGTGTGGTTCCTCCATGGTAACATAGCTGCCCGAGGTCGCAAAGTTAGCAAGTACAAGAAATTTGAAAATTGTACGTAATTGCACGGTAGTGCTTATGGTCGATGCCGTTTCTCGGGTTCAGAGCTACTTTCTAGACTGTATTTTGAGTTAAGCAGTTGGCGCGACTTCAGTTCTAGCCTATAAAGTCAAATCTTGTGTGGTTCCTCCATGGTAACATAGCTGCCCGAGGTCGCAAAATTAGCAAGTACAAGAAATTTAAAAATTGTACGTAATTTCACATTAGTGCTTATGGTCGATGCCGTTTCTCGGCTTCAGAGCTACTTTCTTGACTGTATTTTGAGTTAGGCAGTTGGCGCGACTTCAGTTCTAGCCTATAAAGTCAAATGTTGTGTGGTTCCTCCATGGTAACATAGCTGCCCGAGGTCGCAAAGTTAGCAAGTACAAGAAATTTGAAAATTGTACGTAATTGCACGATAGTGCTTATGGTCGATGCCGTTTCTCGGCTTCAGAGCTACTTTCTTGACTGTATTTTGAGTTAAGCAGTTGGCGCGACTTCAGTTCTAGCCTATAAAGTCAAATGTTGTGTCGTTCATCCATGGTAACATAGCTGCCCGAGGTCGCAAACTTAGCAAGTACAAGAAATTTGAAAATTGTACGTAATAACACGGTAGTGCTTATGGTGGATCCCGTTTCTCGGCTTCAGAGCTACTTTCTTGACTGTATTTTGAGTTAAGCAGTTGGCGCGACTTCAGTTCTAGCCTATAAAGTCAAATCTTGTGTGATTCCTCCATGGTAACATAGCTGCCCGAGGTCGCAAAGTTAGCAAGTGCAAGAAATTTGAAAATTGTACGTAATTGCACGGTATTGCTTATGGTCGATGCCGTTTCTCGGCTTCAGAGCTACTTTCTAGACTGTATTTTGAGTTAAGCAGTTGGCGCGACTTCAGTTCTAGCCTATAAAGTCAAATCTTGTGTGGTTCCTCCATGGTAACATAGCTGCCCGAGGTCGCAAAATTAGCAAGTACAAGAAATTTAAAAATTGTACGTAATTTCACATTAGTGCTTATGGTCGATGCCGTTTCTCGGCTTCAGAGCTACTTTCTTGACTGTATTTTGAGTTAAGCAGTTGGCGCGACTTCAGTTCTAGCCTATAAAGTCAAATGTTGTGTGGTTCCTCCATGGTAACATAGCTGCCCGAGGTCGCAAAGTTAGCAAGTACAAGAAATTTGAAAATTGTACGTAATTTCACGGTAGTGCTTATGGTCGATGCTGTTTCTCGGCTTCGGAGCTACTTTCTTGAATTTATTTTGAGTTAAGCAGTTGGCGCGACTTCAGTTCTAGCCTATAAAGTCAAATGTTGTGTGGTTCCTCCATGGTAACTTAGCTGCCCGAGGTCGCAAAGTTAGCAAGTACAAGAAATTTGAAAATTGTACGTAATTGCACAGTAGTGCTTATGGTCGATCCCGTTTCTCGGCTTCAGAGCTACTTTTTTGACTGTATTTTGAGCTAAACAGTTGGCGCGACTTCAGTTCTAGCCTATAAAGTCAAATGTTGTGTGGTTCCTCCATGGTAACATAGCTGCCCGAGGTCGCAAAGTTAGCAAGTACAAGAAATTTGAAAATTGTACGTAATTGCACGGTAGTGCTTATGGTCGATGCCGTTTCTCGGCTTCAGAGCTACTTTCTAGACTGTATTTTGAGTTAAGCAGTTGGCGCGACTTCAGTTCTAGCCTATAAAGTCAAATGTTGTGTGGTTCCTCCATGGTAACATAGCTGCCCGAGGTCGCAAAATTAGCAAGTACAAGACATTTGAAAATTGTACGTAATTTCACATTAGTGCTTATGGTCGATGCCGTTTCTCGGCTTCAGCGCTACTTTCTTGACTGTATTTTGAGTTACGCAGTTGGCGCGACTTCAGTTCTAGCCTATAAAGTCAAATGTTGTGTTTTTCCTCCATGGTAACATAGCTGCCCGAGGTCGCAAAATTAGCAAGTACAAGACATTTGAAAATTGTACGTAATTTCACATTAGTGCTTATGGTCGATCCCGTTTCTCGGCTTCAGAGCTACTTTCTTGACTGTATTTTGAGTTAAGCAGTTGGCGCGACTTCAGTTCTAGCCAATAAAGTCAAATGTTGTGTCGTTCCTCCATGGTAACATAGCTGCCCGAGGTCGCAAAATTAGCAAGTACAAGACATTTGAAAATTGTACGTAATTTCACATTAGTGCTTATGGTCGATCCCGTTTCTCGGCTTCAGAGCTACTTTCTTGACTGTATTTTGAGTTAAGCAGTTGGCGCGACTTCAGTTCTAGCCTATAAAGTCAAATGTTGTGTGGTCCCTCCATGGTAACATAGCTGCCCGAGGCCGCAAAGTTAGCAACTACAAGAAATTTGAAAATTGTACGTAATTTCACGGTAGTGCTTATGGTCGAAGCTGTTTCACGGCTTCAGAGCTTCTTTCTTGACTGTATTTTGAGTTAAGCAGTTGGCGCGACTTCAGTTCTAGCCTTAAAAGTCAAATCTTGTGTGGTTCCTCCATGGTAACATAGCTGCCCGAGGTCGCAAAGTTAGCAAGTACAAGAAATTTGAAAATTGTACGTAATTTCACGGTAGTGCTTATGGTCGATCCCGTTTCTTGGCTTCAGAGCTACTTTCTTGACTGTATTTTGATTTAAGCAGTTGGCGCGACTTCAGTTCTAGCCTATAAAGTCAAATCTTGTGTGGTTCCTCCATGGTAACATAGCTGCCCGAGGTCGCAAAGTTAGCAAGTACAAGAAATTTGAAAATTGTACGTAATTGCACGGTAGTGCTTATGGTCGATGCCGTTTCTCGGGTTCAGAGCTACTTTCTAGACTGTATTTTGAGTTAAGCAGTTGGCGCGACTTCAGTTCTAGCCTATAAAGTCAAATCTTGTGTGGTTCCTCCATGGTAACATAGCTGCCCGAGGTCGCAAAATTAGCAAGTACAAGAAATTTAAAAATTGTACGTAATTTCACATTAGTGCTTATGGTCGATGCCGTTTCTCGGCTTCAGAGCTACTTTCTTGACTGTATTTTGAGTAAGGCAGTTGGCGCGACTTCAGTTCTAGCCTATAAAGTCAAATGTTGTGTGGTCCCTCCATGGTAACATAGCTGCCCGAGGCCGCAAAGTTAGCAAGTACAAGAAATTTGAAAATTGTACGTAATTTCACGGTAGTGCTTATGGTCGATCCCGTTTCTCGGCTTCAGAGCTACTTTCTTGACTGTATTTTGATTTAAGCAGTTGGCGCGACTTCAGTTCTAGCCTATAAAGTCAAATCTTGTGTGGTTCCTCCATGGTAACATAGCTGCCCGAGGTCGCAAAGTTAGCAAGTACAAGAAATTTGAAAATTGTACGTAATTGCACGGTAGTGCTTATGGTCGATGCCGTTTCTCGGGTTCAGAGCTACTTTCTAGACTGTATTTTGAGTTAAGCAGTTGGCGCGACTTCAGTTCTAGCCTATAAAGTCAAATCTTGTGTGGTTCCTCCATGGTAACATAGCTGCCCGAGGTCGCAAAATTAGCAAGTACAAGAAATTTAAAAATTGTACGTAATTTCACATTAGTGCTTATGGTCGATGCCGTTTCTCGGCTTCAGAGCTACTTTCTTGACTGTATTTTGAGTAAGGCAGTTGGCGCGACTTCAGTTCTAGCCTATAAAGTCAAATGTTGTGTGGTTCCTCCATGGTAACATAGCTGCCCGATGTCGCAAAATTAGCAAGTACAAGAAATTTGAAAATTGTACGTAATTGCACGGTAGTGCTTATGGTCGAAGCCGTTTCTTGGCTTCAGAGCTACTTTCTTGACTGTATTTTGAGTTAAGCAGTTGGCGCGACTTCAGTTCTAGCCTATAAAGTCAAATCTTGTGTGGTTCCTCCATGGTAACATAGCTGCCCGAGGTCGCAAAGTTGCCAAGTACAAGAAATTTGAAAATTGTACGTAATTGCACGGTAGTGCTTATGGTCGATGCCGTTTCTCGGCTTCAGAGCTACTTTCTTGACCGTATTTTGAGTTAAGCAGTTGGCGCGACTTCAGTTCTAGCCTATAAAGTCAAATGTTGTGTGGTTCATCCATGGTAACATAGCTGCCCGAGGTCGCAAAGTTAGCAAGTACAAGAAATTTGAAAATTGTACGTAATTTCACGGTAGTGCTTATGGTCAATCCCGTTTCTCGGCTTCAGAGCTACTTTCTTGACTGTATTTTGAGTTAAGCAGTTGGCGCGACTTCAGTTCTAGCCTATAAAGTCAAATCTTGTGTGGTTCCTCCATGGTAACATAGCTGCCCGAGGTCGCAAAGTTAGCAAGTACAAGAAATTTGAAAATTGTACGTAATTGCACGGTAGTGCTTATGGTCGATGCCGTTTCTCGGGTTCAGAGCTACTTTCTAGACTGTATTTTGAGTTAAGCAGTTGGCGCGACTTCAGTTCTAGCCTATAAAGTCAAATCTTGTGTGGTTCCTCCATGGTAACATAGCTGCCCGAGGTCGCAAAATTAGCAAGTACAAGAAATTTAAAAATTGTACGTAATTTCACATTAGTGCTTATGGTCGATGCCGTTTCTCGGCTTCAGAGCTACTTTCTTGACTGTATTTTGAGTTAGGCAGTTGGCGCGACTTCAGTTCTAGCCTATAAAGTCAAATGTTGTGTGGTTCCTCCATGGTAACATAGCTGCCCGAGGTCGCAAAGTTAGCAAGTACAAGAAATTTGAAAATTGTACGTAATTGCACGATAGTGCTTATGGTCGATGCCGTTTCTCGGCTTCAGAGCTACTTTCTTGACTGTATTTTGAGTTAAGCAGTTGGCGCGACTTCAGTTCTAGCCTATAAAGTCAAATG
The DNA here is from genome assembly GCA_958301585.1 of Merodon equestris. NCBI lineage: Eukaryota > Metazoa > Arthropoda > Insecta > Diptera > Syrphidae > Merodon > Merodon equestris. The sequence continues at coordinate 72,698,688 of OY284414.1, read as the reverse complement.
TTGTGTCGTTCATCCATGGTAACATAGCTGCCCGAGGTCGCAAACTTAGCAAGTACAAGAAATTTGAAAATTGTACGTAATAACACGGTAGTGCTTATGGTGGATCCCGTTTCTCGGCTTCAGAGCTACTTTCTTGACTGTATTTTGAGTTAAGCAGTTGGCGCGACTTCAGTTCTAGCCTATAAAGTCAAATCTTGTGTGATTCCTCCATGGTAACATAGCTGCCCGAGGTCGCAAAGTTAGCAAGTGCAAGAAATTTGAAAATTGTACGTAATTGCACGGTATTGCTTATGGTCGATGCCGTTTCTCGGCTTCAGAGCTACTTTCTAGACTGTATTTTGAGTTAAGCAGTTGGCGCGACTTCAGTTCTAGCCTATAAAGTCAAATCTTGTGTGGTTCCTCCATGGTAACATAGCTGCCCGAGGTCGCAAAATTAGCAAGTACAAGAAATTTAAAAATTGTACGTAATTTCACATTAGTGCTTATGGTCGATGCCGTTTCTCGGCTTCAGAGCTACTTTCTTGACTGTATTTTGAGTTAAGCAGTTGGCGCGACTTCAGTTCTAGCCTATAAAGTCAAATGTTGTGTGGTTCCTCCATGGTAACATAGCTGCCCGAGGTCGCAAAGTTAGCAAGTACAAGAAATTTGAAAATTGTACGTAATTGCACGGTAGTGCTTATGGTCGATGCCGTTTCTCGGCTTCAGAGCTACTTTCTAGACTGTATTTTGAGTTAAGCAGTTGGCGCGACTTCAGTTCTAGCCTATAAAGTCAAATGTTGTGTGGTTCCTCCATGGTAACATAGCTGCCCGAGGTCGCAAAATTAGCAAGTACAAGACATTTGAAAATTGTACGTAATTTCACATTAGTGCTTATGGTCGATGCCGTTTCTCGGCTTCAGCGCTACTTTCTTGACTGTATTTTGAGTTAAGCAGTTGGCGCGACTTCAGTTCTAGCCTATAAAGTCAAATGTTGTGTTTTTCCTCCATGGTAACATAGCTGCCCGAGGTCGCAAAATTAGCAAGTACAAGACATTTGAAAATTGTACGTAATTTCACATTAGTGCTTATGGTCGATCCCGTTTCTCGGCTTCAGAGCTACTTTCTTGACTGTATTTTGAGTTAAGCAGTTGGCGCGACTTCAGTTCTAGCCAATAAAGTCAAATGTTGTGTCGTTCCTCCATGGTAACATAGCTGCCCGAGGTCGCAAAATTAGCAAGTACAAGACATTTGAAAATTGTACGTAATTTCACATTAGTGCTTATGGTCGATCCCGTTTCTCGGCTTCAGAGCTACTTTCTTGACTGTATTTTGAGTTAAGCAGTTGGCGCGACTTCAGTTCTAGCCTATAAAGTCAAATGTTGTGTGGTCCCTCCATGGTAACATAGCTGCCCGAGGCCGCAAAGTTAGCAACTACAAGAAATTTGAAAATTGTACGTAATTTCACGGTAGTGCTTATGGTCGAAGCTGTTTCACGGCTTCAGAGCTTCTTTCTTGACTGTATTTTGAGTTAAGCAGTTGGCGCGACTTCAGTTCTAGCCTTAAAAGTCAAATCTTGTGTGGTTCCTCCATGGTAACATAGCTGCCCGAGGTCGCAAAGTTAGCAAGTACAAGAAATTTGAAAATTGTACGTAATTTCACGGTAGTGCTTATGGTCGATCTCGTTTCTCGGCTTCAGAGCTACTTTCTAGACTGTATTTTGATTTAAGCAGTTGGCGCGACTTCAGTTCTAGCCTATAAAGTCAAATCTTGTGTGGTTCCTCCATGGTAACATAGCTGCCCGAGGTCGCAAAGTTAGCAAGTACAAGAAATTTGAAAATTGTACGTAATTGCACGGTAGTGCTTATGGTCGATGCCGTTTCTCGGCTTCAGAGCTACTTTCTTGACTGTATTTTGAGTAAGGCAGTTGGCGCGACTTCAGTTCTAGCCTATAAAGTCAAATGTTGTGTGGTTCCTCCATGGTAACATAGCTGCCCGATGTCGCAAAATTAGCAAGTACAAGAAATTTGAAAATTGTACGTAATTGCACGGTAGTGCTTATGGTCGAAGCCGTTTCTTGGCTTCAGAGCTACTTTCTTGACTGTATTTTGAGTTAAGCAGTTGGCGCGACTTCAGTTCTAGCATATAAAGTCAAATCTTGTGTGGTTCCTCCATGGTAACATAGCTGCCCGAGGTCGCAAAGTTAGCAAGTACAAGAAATTTGGAAATTGTACGTAAATTCACATTAGTGCTTATGGTCGATTACGTTTCTCGGCTTCAGAGCTACTTTTTTGACTGTATTTTGAGTTAAGCAGTAGGCGCGACTTCAGCTCTAGCCTTAAAAGTCAAATCTTGTGTGGTTCCTCCATGGTAACATAGCTGCCCGAGGTCGCAAAGTTAGCAAGTACAAGAAATTTGAAAATTGTACGTAATTTCACGGTAGTGCTTATGATCGAAGCCGTTTCTCGGCTTCAGAGCTACTTTTTTGACTGTATTTTGAGCTAAGCAGTAGGCGCGACTTCAGCTCTAGCCTTAAAAGTCAAATCTTGTGTGGTTCCTCCATGGTAACATAGCTGCCCGATGTCGCAAAATTAGCAAGTACAAGAAATTTGAAAATTGTACGTAATTGCACGGTAGTGCTTATGGTCGAAGCCGTTTCTCGGCTTCAGAGCTACTTTCTTGACTGTATTTTGAGTTAAGCAGTTGGCGCGACTTCAGTTCTAGCCTATAAAGTCAAATCTTGTGTGGTTCCTCCATGGTAACATAGCTGCCCGAGGTCGCAAAGTTAGCAAGTACAAGAAATTTGGAAATTGTACGTAAATTCACATTAGTGCTTATGGTCGATTACGTTTCTCGGCTTCAGAGCTACTTTTTTGACTGTATTTTGAGTTAAGCAGTAGGCGCGACTTCAGCTCTAGCCTTAAAAGTCAAATCTTGTATGGTTCCTCCATGGTAACATAGCTGCCCGAGGTCGCAAAGTTAGCAAGTACAAGACATTTGAAAATTGTACGTAATTTCACATTAGTGCTTATGATCGAAGCCGTTTCTCGGCTTCAGAGCTACTTTCTTGACTGTATTTTGAGTTAAGCAGTTGGCGCGACTTCAGTTCTAGCCTATAAAGTCAAATCTTGTGTGGTTCCTCCATGGTAACATAGCTGCCCGAGGTCGCAAAGTTAGCAAGTACAAGAAATTTGAAAATTGTACGTAATTTCACGGTAGTGCTTATGATCGAAGCCGTTTCTCGGCTTCAGAGCTACTTTCTTGACTGTATTTTGAGTTAAGCAGTTGGCGCGACTTCAGTTCTAGCCTATAAAGTCAAATCTTGTGTGGTTCCTCAATGGTAACATAGCTGCCCGAGGTCGCAAAGTTAGCAAGTACAAGAAATTTGGAAATTGTACGTAAATTCACATTAGTGCTTATGGTCGATTACGTTTCTCGGCTTCAGAGCTACTTTTTTGACTGTATTTTGAGTTAAGCAGTTGGCGCGACTTCAGTTCTAGCCTATAAATTCAAATCTTGTGTGGTTCCTCCATGGTAACATAGCTGCCCGATGTCGCAAAGTTAGCAAGTACAAGAAATTTGAAAATTGTACGTAATTGCACGGTAGTGCTTATGGTCGATGCCGTTTCTCGGCTTCAGAGCTACTTTCTTGACTGTATTTTGAGTTAGGCAGTTGGCGCGACTTCAGTTCTAGCCTATAAAGTCAAATGTTGTGTGGTTCCTCCATGGTAACATAGCTGCCCGATGTCGCAAAATTAGCAAGTACAAGAAATTTGAAAATTGTACGTAATTGCACGGTAGTGCTTATGGTCGAAGCCGTTTCTCGGCTTCAGAGCTACTTTCTTGACTGTATTTTGAGTTAAGCAGTTGGCGCGACTTCAGTTCTAGCCTATAAAGTCAAATCTTGTGTGGTTCCTCCATGGTAACATAGCTGCCCGAGGTCGCAAAGTTAGCAAGTACAAGAAATTTGGAAATTGTACGTAAATTCACATTAGTGCTTATGGTCGATTACGTTTCTCGGCTTCAGAGCTACTTTTTTGATTGTATTTTGAGTTAAGCAGTAGGCGCGACTTCAGCTCTAGCCTTAAAAGTCAAATCTTGTGTGGTTCCTCCATGGTAACATAGCTGCCCGAGGTCGCAAAGGTAGCAAGTACAAGAAATTTGAAAATTGTACGTAATTTCACGGTAGTGCTTATGGTCGATCCCGTTTCTCGGCTTCAGAGCTACTTTCTTGACTGTATTTTGAGTTAGGCAGTTGGCGCGACTTCAGTTCTAGCCTATAAAGTCAAATGTTGTGTGGTTCCTCCATGGTAACATAGCTGCCCGAGGTCGCAAAATTAGCAAGTACAAGAAATTTAAAAATTGTACGTAATTTCACATTAGTGCTTATGGTCGATGCCGTTTCTCGGCTTCAGAGCTACTTTCTTGACTGTATTTTGAGTTAGGCAGTTGGCGCGACTTCAGTTCTAGCCTATAAAGTCAAATGTTGTGTGGTTCCTCCATGGTAACATAGCTGCCCGAGGTCGCAAAGTTAGCAAGTACAAGAAATTTGAAAATTGTACGTAATTGCACGATAGTGCTTATGGTCGATGCCGTTTCTCGGCTTCAGAGCTACTTTCTTGACTGTATTTTGAGTTAAGCAGTTGGCGCGACTTCAGTTCTAGCCTATAAAGTCAAATGTTGTGTCGTTCATCCATGGTAACATAGCTGCCCGAGGTCGCAAACTTAGCAAGTACAAGAAATTTGAAAATTGTACGTAATAACACGGTAGTGCTTATGGTGGATCCCGTTTCTCGGCTTCAGAGCTACTTTCTTGACTGTATTTTGAGTTAAGCAGTTGGCGCGACTTCAGTTCTAGCCTATAAAGTCAAATCTTGTGTGATTCCTCCATGGTAACATAGCTGCCCGAGGTCGCAAAGTTAGCAAGTGCAAGAAATTTGAAAATTGTACGTAATTGCACGGTATTGCTTATGGTCGATGCCGTTTCTCGGCTTCAGAGCTACTTTCTAGACTGTATTTTGAGTTAAGCAGTTGGCGCGACTTCAGTTCTAGCCTATAAAGTCAAATCTTGTGTGGTTCCTCCATGGTAACATAGCTGCCCGAGGTCGCAAAATTAGCAAGTACAAGAAATTTAAAAATTGTACGTAATTTCACATTAGTGCTTATGGTCGATGCCGTTTCTCGGCTTCAGAGCTACTTTCTTGACTGTATTTTGAGTTAAGCAGTTGGCGCGACTTCAGTTCTAGCCTATAAAGTCAAATGTTGTGTGGTTCCTCCATGGTAACATAGCTGCCCGAGGTCGCAAAGTTAGCAAGTACAAGAAATTTGAAAATTGTACGTAATTTCACGGTAGTGCTTATGGTCGATGCTGTTTCTCGGCTTCGGAGCTACTTTCTTGAATTTATTTTGAGTTAAGCAGTTGGCGCGACTTCAGTTCTAGCCTATAAAGTCAAATGTTGTGTGGTTCCTCCATGGTAACTTAGCTGCCCGAGGTCGCAAAGTTAGCAAGTACAAGAAATTTGAAAATTGTACGTAATTGCACAGTAGTGCTTATGGTCGATCCCGTTTCTCGGCTTCAGAGCTACTTTTTTGACTGTATTTTGAGCTAAACAGTTGGCGCGACTTCAGTTCTAGCCTATAAAGTCAAATGTTGTGTGGTTCCTCCATGGTAACATAGCTGCCCGAGGTCGCAAAGTTAGCAAGTACAAGAAATTTGAAAATTGTACGTAATTGCACGGTAGTGCTTATGGTCGATGCCGTTTCTCGGCTTCAGAGCTACTTTCTAGACTGTATTTTGAGTTAAGCAGTTGGCGCGACTTCAGTTCTAGCCTATAAAGTCAAATGTTGTGTGGTTCCTCCATGGTAACATAGCTGCCCGAGGTCGCAAAATTAGCAAGTACAAGACATTTGAAAATTGTACGTAATTTCACATTAGTGCTTATGGTCGATGCCGTTTCTCGGCTTCAGCGCTACTTTCTTGACTGTATTTTGAGTTACGCAGTTGGCGCGACTTCAGTTCTAGCCTATAAAGTCAAATGTTGTGTTTTTCCTCCATGGTAACATAGCTGCCCGAGGTCGCAAAATTAGCAAGTACAAGACATTTGAAAATTGTACGTAATTTCACATTAGTGCTTATGGTCGATCCCGTTTCTCGGCTTCAGAGCTACTTTCTTGACTGTATTTTGAGTTAAGCAGTTGGCGCGACTTCAGTTCTAGCCAATAAAGTCAAATGTTGTGTCGTTCCTCCATGGTAACATAGCTGCCCGAGGTCGCAAAATTAGCAAGTACAAGACATTTGAAAATTGTACGTAATTTCACATTAGTGCTTATGGTCGATCCCGTTTCTCGGCTTCAGAGCTACTTTCTTGACTGTATTTTGAGTTAAGCAGTTGGCGCGACTTCAGTTCTAGCCTATAAAGTCAAATGTTGTGTGGTCCCTCCATGGTAACATAGCTGCCCGAGGCCGCAAAGTTAGCAACTACAAGAAATTTGAAAATTGTACGTAATTTCACGGTAGTGCTTATGGTCGAAGCTGTTTCACGGCTTCAGAGCTTCTTTCTTGACTGTATTTTGAGTTAAGCAGTTGGCGCGACTTCAGTTCTAGCCTTAAAAGTCAAATCTTGTGTGGTTCCTCCATGGTAACATAGCTGCCCGAGGTCGCAAAGTTAGCAAGTACAAGAAATTTGAAAATTGTACGTAATTTCACGGTAGTGCTTATGGTCGATCTCGTTTCTCGGCTTCAGAGCTACTTTCTAGACTGTATTTTGATTTAAGCAGTTGGCGCGACTTCAGTTCTAGCCTATAAAGTCAAATGTTGTGTGGTTCCTCCATGGTAACATAGCTGCCCGATGTCGCAAAATTAGCAAGTACAAGAAATTTGAAAATTGTACGTAATTGCACGGTAGTGCTTATGGTCGAAGCCGTTTCTTGGCTTCAGAGCTACTTTCTTGACTGTATTTTGAGTTAAGCAGTTGGCGCGACTTCAGTTCTAGCATATAAAGTCAAATCTTGTGTGGTTCCTCCATGGTAACATAGCTGCCCGAGGTCGCAAAGTTAGCAAGTACAAGAAATTTGGAAATTGTACGTAAATTCACATTAGTGCTTATGGTCGATTACGTTTCTCGGCTTCAGAGCTACTTTTTTGACTGTATTTTGAGTTAAGCAGTAGGCGCGACTTCAGCTCTAGCCTTAAAAGTCAAATCTTGTGTGGTTCCTCCATGGTAACATAGCTGCCCGAGGTCGCAAAGTTAGCAAGTACAAGAAATTTGAAAATTGTACGTAATTTCACGGTAGTGCTTATGATCGAAGCCGTTTCTCGGCTTCAGAGCTACTTTTTTGACTGTATTTTGAGCTAAGCAGTAGGCGCGACTTCAGCTCTAGCCTTAAAAGTCAAATCTTGTGTGGTTCCTCCATGGTAACATAGCTGCCCGATGTCGCAAAATTAGCAAGTACAAGAAATTTGAAAATTGTACGTAATTGCACGGTAGTGCTTATGGTCGAAGCCGTTTCTCGGCTTCAGAGCTACTTTCTTGACTGTATTTTGAGTTAAGCAGTTGGCGCGACTTCAGTTCTAGCCTATAAAGTCAAATCTTGTGTGGTTCCTCCATGGTAACATAGCTGCCCGAGGTCGCAAAGTTAGCAAGTACAAGAAATTTGGAAATTGTACGTAAATTCACATTAGTGCTTATGGTCGATTACGTTTCTCGGCTTCAGAGCTACTTTTTTGACTGTATTTTGAGTTAAGCAGTAGGCGCGACTTCAGCTCTAGCCTTAAAAGTCAAATCTTGTATGGTTCCTCCATGGTAACATAGCTGCCCGAGGTCGCAAAGTTAGCAAGTACAAGACATTTGAAAATTGTACGTAATTTCACATTAGTGCTTATGATCGAAGCCGTTTCTCGGCTTCAGAGCTACTTTCTTGACTGTATTTTGAGTTAAGCAGTTGGCGCGACTTCAGTTCTAGCCTATAAAGTCAAATCTTGTGTGGTTCCTCCATGGTAACATAGCTGCCCGAGGTCGCAAAGTTAGCAAGTACAAGAAATTTGAAAATTGTACGTAATTTCACGGTAGTGCTTATGATCGAAGCCGTTTCTCGGCTTCAGAGCTACTTTCTTGACTGTATTTTGAGTTAAGCAGTTGGCGCGACTTCAGTTCTAGCCTATAAAGTCAAATCTTGTGTGGTTCCTCCATGGTAACATAGCTGCCCGAGGTCGCAAAGTTAGCAAGTACAAGAAATTTGGAAATTGTACGTAAATTCACATTAGTGCTTATGGTCGATTACGTTTCTCGGCTTCAGAGCTACTTTTTTGACTGTATTTTGAGTTAAGCAGTTGGCGCGACTTCAGTTCTAGCCTATAAATTCAAATCTTGTGTGGTTCCTCCATGGTAACATAGCTGCCCGATGTCGCAAAGTTAGCAAGTACAAGAAATTTGAAAATTGTACGTAATTGCACGGTAGTGCTTATGGTCGATGCCGTTTCTCGGCTTCAGAGCTACTTTCTTGACTGTATTTTGAGTTAGGCAGTTGGCGCGACTTCAGTTCTAGCCTATAAAGTCAAATGTTGTGTGGTTCCTCCATGGTAACATAGCTGCCCGATGTCGCAAAATTAGCAAGTACAAGAAATTTGAAAATTGTACGTAATTGCACGGTAGTGCTTATGGTCGAAGCCGTTTCTCGGCTTCAGAGCTACTTTCTTGACTGTATTTTGAGTTAAGCAGTTGGCGCGACTTCAGTTCTAGCCTATAAAGTCAAATCTTGTGTGGTTCCTCCATGGTAACATAGCTGCCCGAGGTCGCAAAGTTAGCAAGTACAAGAAATTTGGAAATTGTACGTAAATTCACATTAGTGCTTATGGTCGATTACGTTTCTCGGCTTCAGAGCTACTTTTTTGACTGTATTTTGAGTTAAGCAGTAGGCGCGACTTCAGCTCTAGCCTTAAAAGTCAAATCTTGTGTGGTTCCTCCATGGTAACATAGCTGCCCGAGGTCGCAAAGGTAGTAAGTACAAGAAATTTGAAAATTGTACGTAATTTCACGGTAGTGCTTATGGTCGATCCCGTTTCTCGGCTTCAGAGCTACTTTCTTGACTGTATTTTGATTTAAGCAGTTGGCGCGACTTCAGTTCTAATCTATAAAGTCAAATCTTGTGTGGTTCCTCCATGGTAACATAGCTGCCCGAGGTCGCAAAGTTAGCAAGTACAAGAAATTTGAAAATTGTACGTAATTGCACGGTAGTGCTTATGGTCGATGCCGTTTCTCGGGTTCAGAGCTACTTTCTAGACTGTATTTTGAGTTAAGCAGTTGGCGCGACTTCAGTTCTAGCCTATAAAGTCAAATCTTGTGTGGTTCCTCCATGGTAACATAGCTGCCCGAGGTCGCAAAATTAGCAAGTACAAGAAATTTAAAAATTGTACGTAATTTCACATTAGTGCTTATGGTCGATGCCGTTTCTCGGCTTCAGAGCTACTTTCTTGACTGTATTTTGAGTTAGGCAGTTGGCGCGACTTCAGTTCTAGCCTATAAAGTCAAATGTTGTGTGGTTCCTCCATGGTAACATAGCTGCCCGATGTCGCAAAATTAGCAAGTACAAGAAATTTGAAAATTGTACGTCATTGCACGGTAGTGCTTATGGTCGAAGCCGTTTCTCGGCTTCAGAGCTACTTTCTTGACTGTATTTTGAGTTAAGCAGTTGGCGCGACTTCAGTTCTAGCCTATAAAGTCAAATCTTGTGTGGTTCCTCCATGGTAACATAGCTGCCCGAGGTCGCAAAGTTAGCAAGTACAAGAAATTTGGAAATTGTACGTAAATTCACATTAGTGCTTATGGTCGATTACGTTTCTCGGCTTCAGAGCTACTTTTTTGACTGTATTTTGAGTTAAGCAGTAGGCGCGACTTCAGCTCTAGCCTTAAAAGTCAAATCTTGTGTGGTTCCTCCATGGTAACATAGCTGCCCGAGGTCGCAAAGTTAGCAAGTACAAGAAATTTGAAAATTGTACGTAATTTCACGGTAGTGCTTATGATCGAAGCCGTTTCTCGGCTTCAGAGCTACTTTTTTGACTGTATTTTGAGCTAAGCTGTAGGCGCGACTTCAGCTCTAGCCTTAAAAGTCAAATCTTGTGTGGTTCCTCCATGGTAACATAGCTGCCCGATGTCGCAAAATTAGCAAGTACAAGAAATTTGAAAATTGTACGTAATTGCACGGTAGTGCTTATGGTCGAAGCCGTTTCTCGGCTTCAGAGCTACTTTCTTGACTGTATTTTGAGTTAAGCAGTTGGCGCGACTTCAGTTCTAGCCTATAAAGTCAAATCTTGTGTGGTTCCTCCATGGTAACATAGCTGCCCGAGGTCGCAAAGTTAGCAAGTACAAGAAATTTGGAAATTGTACGTAAATTCACATTAGTGCTTATGATCGAAGCCGTTTCTCGGCTTCAGAGCTACTTTCTTGACTGTATTTTGAGTTAAGCAGTTGGCGCGACTTCAGTTCTAGCCTATAAAGTCAAATCTTGTGTGGTTCCTCCATGGTAACATAGCTGCCCGAGGTCGCAAAGTTAGCAAGTACAAGAAATTTGAAAATTGTACGTAATTTCACGGTAGTGCTTATGATCGAAGCCGTTTCTCGGCTTCAGAGCTACTTTCTTGACTGTATTTTGAGTTAAGCAGTTGGCGCGACTTCAGTTCTAGCCTATAAAGTCAAATCTTGTGTGGTACCTCCATGGTAACATAGCTGCCCGAGGTCGCAAAGTTAGCAAGTACAAGAAATTTGAAAATTGTACGTAATTGCACGGTAGTGCTTATGGTCGAAGCCGTTTCTCGGCTTCAGAGCTACTTTCTTGACTGTATTTTGAGTTAAGCAGTTGGCGCGACTTCAGTTCTAGCCTATAAAGTCAAATCTTGTGTGGTTCCTCCATGGTAACATAGCTGCCCGAGGTCGCAAAGTTAGCAAGTACAAGAAATTTGGAAATTGTACGTAAATTCACATTAGTGCTTATGGTCGATTACGTTTCTCGGCTTCAGAGCTACTTTTTTGACTGTATTTTGAGTTAAGCAGTAGGCGCGACTTCAGCTCTAGCCTATAAAGTCAAATGTTGTGTGGTTCCTCCATGGTAACATAGCTGCCCGAGGTCGCAAAATTAGCAAGTACAAGACATTTGAAAATTGTACGTAATTTCACATTAGTGCTTATGGTCGATCCCGTTTCTCGGCTTCAGAGCTACTTTCTTGACTGTATTTTGAGTTAAGCAGTTGGCGCGACTTCAGTTCTAGCCTATAAAGTCAAATGTTGTGTGGTTCCTCCATGGTAACATAGCTGCCCGAGGTCGCAAAATTAGCAAGTACAAGACATTTGAAAATTGTACGTAATTTCACATTAGTGCTTATGGTCGATCCCGTTTCTCGGCTTCAGAGCTACTTTCTTGACTGTATTTTGAGTTAAGCAGTTGGCGCGACTTCAGTTCTAGCCTATAAAGTCAAATCTTGTGTGGTTCCTCCATGGTAACATAGCTGCCCGAGGTCGCAAAGTTAGCAAGTACAAGAAATTTGAAAATTGTACGTAATTTCACGGTAGTGCTTATGATCGAAGCCGTTTCTCGGCTTCAGAGCTACTTTTTTGACTGTATTTTGAGCTAAGCAGTAGGCGCGACTTCAGCTCTAGCCTTAAAAGTCAAATCTTGTGTGGTTCCTCCATGGTAACATAGCTGCCCGATGTCGCAAAATTAGCAAGTACAAGAAATTTGAAAATTGTACGTAATTGCACGGTAGTGCTTATGGTCGAAGCCGTTTCTCGGCTTCAGAGCTACTTTCTTGACTGTATTTTGAGTTAGGCAGTTGGCGCGACTTCAGTTCTAGCCTATAAAGTCAAATGTTGTGTGGTTCCTCCATGGTAACATAGCTGCCCGATGTCGCAAAATTAGCAAGTACAAGAAATTTGAAAATTGTACGTAATTGCACGGTAGTGCTTATGGTCGAAGCCGTTTCTCGGCTTCAGAGCTACTTTCTTGACTGTATTTTGAGTTAAGCAGTTGGCGCGACTTCAGTTCTAGCCTATAAAGTCAAATCTTGTGTGGTTCCTCCATGGTAACATAGCTGCCCGAGGTCGCAAAGTTAGCAAGTACAAGAAATTTGAAAATTGTACGTAATTTCACGGTAGTGTTTATGATCGAAGCCGTTTCTCGGCTTCAGAGCAACTTTTTTGACTGTATTTTGAGCTAAGCAGTAGGCGCGACTTCAGCTCTAGCCTTGAAAGTAAAATCTTGTGTGGTTCCTCCATGGTAACATAGCTGCCCGATGTCGCAAAGTTAGCAAGTACAAGAAATTTGAAAATTGTACGTAAATTCACATTAGTGCTTATGGTCGATTACGTTTCTCGGCTTCAGAGCTACTTTTTTGACTGTATTTTGAGTTAAGCAGTTGGCGCGACTTCAGTTCTAGCCTATAAAGTCAAATGTTGTGTGGTCCCTCCATGGTAACATAGCTGCCCGAGGCCGCAAAGTTAGCAAGTACAAGAAATTTGAAAATTGTACGTAATTTCACGGTAGTGCTTATGGTCGAAGCTGTTTCACGGCTTTAGAGCTTCTTTCTTGACTGTATTTTGAGTTAAGCAGTTGGCGCGACTTCAGTTCTAGCCTTAAAAGTCAAATCTTGTGTGGTTCCTCCATGGTAACATAGCTGCCCGAGGTCGCAAAGTTGCCAAGTACAAGAAATTTGAAAATTGTACGTAATTGCACGGTAGTGCTTATGGTCGATGCCGTTTCTCGGCTTCAGAGCTACTTTCTTGACCGTATTTTGAGTTAAGCAGTTGGCGCGACTTCAGTTCTAGCCTATAAAGTCAAATGTTGTGTGGTTCATCCATGGTAACATAGCTGCCTGAGGTCGCAAATTTAGCAAGTACAAGAAATTTGAAAATTGTACGTAATTTCACGGTAGTGCTTATGGTCGATCCCGTTTCTCGGCTTCAGAGCTACTTTCTTGACTGTATTTTGAGTTAAGCAGTTGGCGCGACTTCAGTTCTAGCCTATAAAGTCAAATCTTGTGTGGTTCCTCCATGGTAACATAGCTGCCCGAGGTCGCAAAGTTAGCAAGTACAAGAAATTTGAAAATTGTACGTAATTGCACGGTAGTGCTTATGGTCGATGCCGTTTCTCGGGTTCAGAGCTACTTTCTAGACTGTATTTTGAGTTAAGCAGTTGGCGCGACTTCAGTTCTAGGTTATAAAGTCAAATCTTGTGTGGTTCCTCCATGGTAACATAGCTGCCCGAGGTCGCAAAGTTAGCAAGTACAAGAAATTTGGAAATTGTACGTAAATTCACATTAGTGCTTATGGTCGATTACGTTTCTCGGCTTCAGAGCTACTTTTTTGACTGTATTTTGAGTTAAGCAGTAGGCGCGACTTCAGCTCTAGCCTTAAAAGTCAAATCTTGTGTGGTTCCTCCATGGTAACATAGCTGCCCGAGGTCGCAAAGTTAGCAAGTACAAGACATTTGAAAATTGTACGTAATTTCACATTAGTGCTTATGGTCGATCCCGTTTCTCGGCTTCAGAGCTACTTTCTTGACTGTATTTTGAGTTAAGCAGTTGGCGCGACTTCAGTTCTAGCCAATAAATTCAAATCTTGTGTGGTTCCTCCATGGTAACATAGCTGCCCGATGTCGCAAAGTTAGCAAGTACAAGAAATTTGAAAATTGTACGTAATTGCACGGTAGTGCTTATGGTCGATGCCGTTTCTCGGCTTCAGAGCTACTTTCTTGACTTTATTTTGAGTTAAGCAGTTGGCGCGACTTCAGTTTTAGCCTTAAAAGTCAAATCTTGTGTGGTTCCTCCATGGTAACATAGCTGCCCGAGGTCGCAAAGTTAGCAAGTACAAGAAATTTGAAAATTGTACGTAATTTCACATTAGTGCTTATGGTCGATTACGTTTCTCGGGTTCAGAGCTACTTTCTAGACTGTATTTTGAGTTAGGCAGTTGGCGCGACTTCAGTTCTAGCCTATAAAGTCAAATGTTGTGTCGTTCATCCATGGTAACATAGCTGCCCGAGGTCGCAAAGTGAGCAAGTACAAGAAATTTGAAAATTGTACGTAATTTCACAGTAGTGCTTATGGTCGATGCCGTTTCTCGGCTTCAGAGCTACTTTCTTGACTGTATTTTGAGCTAAACAGTTGGCGCGACTTCAGTTCTAGCCTATAAAGTCAAATGTTGTGTGGTTCCTCCATGGTAACATAGCTGCCCGAGGTCGCAAAGTTGCCAAGTACAAGAAATTTGAAAATTGTACGTAATTGCACGGTAGTGCTTATGGTCGATGCCGTTTCTCGGCTTCAGAGCTACTTTCTTGACTGTATTTTGAGTTAAGCAGTTGGCGCGACTTCAGTTCTAGCCTATAAAGTCAAATGTTGTGTGGTTCCTCCATGGTAACATAGCTGCCCGAGGTCGCAAAGTTAGCAAGTACAAGACATTTGAAAATTGTACGTAATTTCACATTAGTGCTTATGGTCGATCCCGTTTCTCGGCTTCAGAGCTACTTTCTTGACTGTATTTTGAGTTAAGCAGTTGGCGCGACTTCAGTTCTAGCCTATAAAGTCAAATGTTGTGTCGTTCATCCATGGTAACATAGCTGCCCGAGGTCGCAAAGTGAGCAAGTACAAGAAATTTGAAAATTGTACGTAATTTCACAGTAGTGCTTATGGTCGATGCCGTTTCTCGGCTTCAGAGCTACTTTCTTGACTGTATTTTGAGTTAAACTGTTGGCGCGACTTCAGTTCTAGCCTTAAAAGTCAAATCTTGTGTGGTTCCTCCATGGTAACATAGCTGCCCGAGGTCGCAAAGTTGGCAAGTACAAGAAATTTGAAAATTGTACGAAATTTCACATTAGTGGGTCGATTACGTTTCTCGGCTTCAGAACTACTTTCTTGAATTTATTTTGAGTTAAGCAGTTGGCGCGACTTCAGTTCTAGCCTATAAAGTCAAATGTTGTGTGGTTCCTCCATGGTAACATAGCTGCCCGAGGTCGCAAATTTAGCAAGTACAAGAAATTTGAAAATTGTAAGTAATTGCACAGTAGTGCTTATGGTCGATGCCGTTTCTCGGCTTCAGAACTACTTTCTTGACTGTATTTTGAGTTAAGCAATGGGCGCGACTTCAGTTCTAGCCTATAAAGTCAAATGTTGTGTGGTTCCTCCATGGTGACATAGCTGGCCGAGGTCGCAAAGTTAGCAAGTACAAGAAAGTTGAAAATTGTACGTAATTGCACGGTAGTGCTTATGGTCGATGCCGTTTCTCGGGTTCAGAGCTACTTTCTAGACTGTATTTTGAGTTAAGCAGTTGGCGCGACTTCAATTCTAGCCTATAAAGTCAAATCTTGTGTGGTTCCTCCATGGTAACATAGCTGCCCGAGATCGCAAAATTAGCAAGTACAAGAAATTTAAAAATTGTACGTAATTTCACATTAGTGCTTATGGTCGATGCCGTTTCTCGGCTTCAGAGCTACTTTCTTGACTGTATTTTGAGTTAGGCAGTTGGCGCGACTTCAGTTCTAGCCTAAAGAGTCAAATGTTGTGTGGTTCCTCCATGGTAACATAGCTGCCCGATGTAGCAAAGTTAGCAAGTACAAGAAATTTGAAAATTGTACGTAATTGCACGGTAGTGCTTATGGTCGATGCCGTTTCTCGGCTTCAGAGCTACTTTCTTGACTGTATTTTGAGTTAAGCAGTTGGCGCGACTTCAGTTCTAGCCTTGAAAGTCAAATCTTGTGTGGTTCCTCCATGGTAACATAGCTGCCCGAGGTCGCAAAATTAGCAAGTACAAGACATTTGAAAATTGTACGTAATTTCACATTAGTGCTTATGGTCGATCCCGTTTCTCATCTTCAGAGCTACTTTCTTGACTGTATTTTGAGTTAAGCAGTTGGCGCGACTTCAGTTCTAGCCTATAAAGTCAAATGTTGTGTGGTCCCTCCATGGTAACATAGCTGCCCGAGGCCGCAAAGTTAGCAAGTACAAGAAATTTGAAAATTGTACGTAATTTCACGGTAGTGCTTATGGTTGAAGCTGTTTCACGGCTTCAGAGCTTCTTTCTTGACTGTATTTTGAGTTAGGCAGTTGGCGCGACTTCAGTTCTAGCCTATAAAGTCAAATGTTGTGTGGTTGCTCCATGGTAACATAGCTGCCCGATGTAGCAAAGTTAGCAAGTACAAGAAATTTGAAAATTGTACGTAATTGCACGGTAGTGCTTATGGTCGATGCCGTTTCTCGGCTTCAGAGCTACTTTCTTGACTGTATTTTGAGTTAAGCAGTTGGCGCGACTTCAGTTCTAGCCTATAAAGTCAAATGTTGTGTGGTTCCTCCATGGTAACATAGCTGCCCGAGGTCGCAAAATTAGCAAGTACAAGACATTTGAAAATTGTACGTAATTTCACATTAGTGCTTATGGTCGATCCCGTTTCTCGGCTTCAGAGCTACTTTCTTGACTGTATTTTGAGTTAAGCAGTTGGCGCGACTTCAGTTCTAGCCTATAAAGTCAAATGTTGTGTGGTCCCTCCATGGTAACATAGCTGCCCGAGGCCGCAAAGTTAGCAAGTACAAGAAATTTGAAAATTGTACGTAATTTCACGGTAGTGCTTATGGTCGAAGCTGTTTCACGGCTTCAGAGCTTCTTTCTTGACTGTATTTTGAGTTAAGCAGTTGGCGCGACTTCAGTTCTAGCCTTAAAAGTCAAATCTTGTGTGGTTCCTCCATGGTAACATAGCTGCCCGAGGTCGCAAAGTTGCCAAGTACAAGAAATTTGAAAATTGTACGTAATTGCACGGTAGTGCTTATGGTCGATGCCGTTTCTCGGCTTCAGAGCTACTTTCTTGACCGTATTTTGAGTTAAGCAGTTGGCGCGACTTCAGTTCTAGCATATAAAGTCAAATGTTGTGTGGTTCATCCATGGTAACATAGCTGCCCGAGGTCGCAAATTTAGCAAGTACAAGAAATTTGAAAATTGTACGTAATTTCACGGTAGTGCTTATGGTCGATCCCGTTTCTCGGCTTCAGAGCTACTTTCTTGACTGTATTTTGAGTTAAGCAGTTGGCGCGACTTCAGTTCTAGCCTATAAAGTCAAATCTTATGTGGTTCCTCCATGGTAACATAGCTGCCCGAGGTCGCAAAGTTAGCAAGTACAAGAAATTTGAAAATTGTACGTAATTGCACGGTAGTGCTTATGGTCGATGCCGTTTCTCGGGTTCAGAGCTACTTTCTAGACTGTATTTTGAGTTAAGCAGTTGGCGCGACTTCAGTTCTAGCCTATAAAGTCAAATCTTGTGTGGTTCCTCCATGGTAACATAGCTGCCCGAGGTCGCAAAGTTAGCAAGTACAAGAAATTTGGAAATTGTACGTAAATTCACATTAGTGCTTATGGTCGATTACGTTTCTCGGCTTCAGAGCTACTTTTTTGACTGTATTTTGAGTTAAGCAGTAGGCGCGACTTCAGCTCTAGCCTTAAAAGTCAAATCTTGTGTGGTTCCTCCATGGTAACATAGCTGCCCGAGGTCGCAAAGTTAGCAAGTACAAGACATTTGAAAATTGTACGTAATTTCACATTAGTGCTTATGGTCGATCCCGTTTCTCGGCTTCAGAGCTACTTTCTTGACTGTATTTTGAGTTAAGCAGTTGGCGCGACTTCGGTTCTAGCCAATAAATTCAAATCTTGTGTGGTTCCTCCATGGTAACATAGCTGCCCGATGTCGCAAAGTTAGCAAGTACAAGAAATTTGAAAATTGTACGTAATTGCACGGTAGTGCTTATGGTCGATGCCGTTTCTCGGCTTCAGAGCTACTTCCTTGACTTTATTTTGAGTTAAGCGGTTGGCCCGACTTCAGTTCTAGCCTATAAAGTCAAATGTTGTGTGGTTCGTCCATGGTAACAAAGCTGCCCGAGGTCGCAAATTTAGCAAGTTCAAGAAATTTGAAAATTGTACGTAATTTCACGGTAGTGCTTATGGTCGAAGCCGTTTCTCGGCTTCAGAGCTACTTTCTTGACTGTATTTTGAGTTAAGCAGTTGGCGCGACTTCAGTTCTAGCCTATAAAGTCAAATCTTGTGTGGTTCCTCCATGGTAACATAGCTGCCCGAGGTCGCAAAGTTAGCAAGTACAAGAAATTTGGAAATTGTACGTAAATTCACATTAGTGCTTATGGTCGATTACGTTTCTCGGCTTCAGAGCTACTTTTTTGACTGTATTTTCAGTTAAGCAGTAGGCGCGACTTCAGCTCTAGCCTTAAAAGTCAAATCTTGTGTGGTTCCTCCATGGTAACATAGCTGCCCGAGGTCGCAAAGTTAGCAAGTACAAGAAATTTGAAAATTGTACGTAATTTCACGGTAGTGCTTATGATCGAAGCCGTTTCTCGGCTTCAGAGCTACTTTCTTGACTGTATTTTGAGTTAAGCAGTTGGCGCGACTTCAGTTCTAGCCTATAAAGTCAAATGTTGTGTGGTTCCTCCATGGTAACATAGCTGCCCGAGGTCGCAAAATTAGCAAGTACAAGACATTTGAAAATTGTACGTAATTTCACATTAGTGCTTATGGTCGATCCCGTTTCTCGGCTTCAGAGCTACTTTCTTGACTGTATTTTGAGTTAAGCAGTTGGCGCGACTTCAGTTCTAGCCTATAAAGTCAAATGTTGTGTGGTCCCTCCATGGTAACATAGCTGCCCGAGGCCGCAAAGTTAGCAAGTACAAGAAATTTGAAAATTGTACGTAATTTCACGGTAGTGCTTATGGTCGAAGCCGTTTCTCGGCTTCAGAGCTACTTTCTTGACTGTATTTTGAGTTAAGCAGTTGGCGCGACTTCAGTTTTAGCCTTAAAAGTCAAATCTTGTGTGGTTCCTCCATGGTAACATAGCTGCCCGAGGTCGCAAAGTTAGCAAGTACAAGAAATTTGAAAATTGTACGTAATTTCACATTAGTGCTTATGGTCGATTACGTTTCTCGGCTTCAGAGCTACTTTCTTGACTGTATTTTGAGTTAAGCAGTTGGCGCGACTTCAGTTCTAGCCTTTAAAGTCAAATCTTGTGTGGTTCCTCCATGGTAACATAGCTGCCCGAGGTCGCAAAATTAGCAAGTACAAGAAATTTGAAAATTGTACGTAATTTCACAGTAGTGCTTATGGTCGATGCCGTTTCTCGGCTTCAGAGCTACTTTCTTGACTGTATTTTGAGTTAAACTGTTGGCGCGACTTCAGTTCTAGCCTTAAAAGTCAAATCTTGTGTGGTTCCTCCATGGTAACATAGCTGCCCGAGGTCGCAAAGTTGGCAAGTACAAGAAATTTGAAAATTGTACGAAATTTCACATTAGTGGGTCGATTACGTTTCTCGGCTTCAGAACTACTTTCTTGAATTTATTTTGAGTTAAGCAGTTGGCGCGACTTCAGTTCTAGCCTATAAAGTCAAATGTTGTGTGGTTCCTCCATGGTAACATAGCTGCCCGAGGTCGCAAATTTAGCAAGTACAAGAAATTTGAAAATTGTAAGTAATTGCACAGTAGTGCTTATGGTCGATGCCGTTTCTCGGCTTCAGAACTACTTTCTTGACTGTATTTTGAGTTAAGCAATGGGCGCGACTTCAGTTCTAGCCTATAAAGTCAAATGTTGTGTGGTTCCTCCATGGTGACATAGCTGGCCGAGGTCGCAAAGTTAGCAAGTACAAGAAAGTTGAAAATTGTACGTAATTGCACGGTAGTGCTTATGGTCGATGCCGTTTCTCGGGTTCAGAGCTACTTTCTAGACTGTATTTTGAGTTAAGCAGTTGGCGCGACTTCAATTCTAGCCTATAAAGTCAAATCTTGTGTGGTTCCTCCATGGTAACATAGCTGCCCGAGGTCGCAAAATTAGCAAGTACAAGAAATTTAAAAATTGTACGTAATTTCACATTAGTGCTTATGGTCGATGCCGTTTCTCGGCTTCAGAGCTACTTTCTTGACTGTATTTTGAGTTAGGCAGTTGGCGCGACTTCAGTTCTAGCCTTAAGAGTCAAATGTTGTGTGGTTCCTCCATGGTAACATAGCTGCCCGATGTAGCAAAGTTAGCAAGTACAAGAAATTTGAAAATTGTACGTAATTGCACGGTAGTGCTTATGGTCGATGCCGTTTCTCGGCTTCAGAGCTACTTTCTTGACTGTATTTTGAGTTAAGCAGTTGGCGCGACTTCAGTTCTAGCCTTGAAAGTCAAATCTTGTGTGGTTCCTCCATGGTAACATAGCTGCCCGAGGTCGCAAAATTAGCAAGTACAAGACATTTGAAAATTGTACGTAATTTCACATTAGTGCTTATGGTCGATCCCGTTTCTCATCTTCAGAGCTACTTTCTTGACTGTATTTTGAGTTAAGCAGTTGGCGCGACTTCAGTTCTAGCCTATAAAGTCAAATGTTGTGTGGTCCCTCCATGGTAACATAGCTGCCCGAGGCCGCAAAGTTAGCAAGTACAAGAAATTTGAAAATTGTACGTAATTTCACGGTAGTGCTTATGGTCGAAGCTGTTTCACGGCTTCAGAGCTTCTTTCTTGACTGTATTTTGAGTTAAGCAGTTGGCGCGACTTCAGTTCTAGCCTTAAAAGTCAAATCTTATGTGGTTCCTCCATGGTAACATAGCTGCCCGAGGTCGCAAAGTTGCCAAGTACAAGAAATTTGAAAATTGTACGTAATTGCACGGTAGTGCTTATGGTCGATGCCGTTTCTCGGCTTCAGAGCTACTTTCTTGACTGTATTTTGAGTTAAGCAGTTGGCGCGACTTCAGTTCTAGCCTATAAAGTCAAATGTTGTGTGGTTCCTCCATGGTAACATAGCTGCCCGAGGTCGCAAAGTTAGCAAGTACAAGACATTTGAAAATTGTACGTAATTTCACATTAGTGCTTATGGTCGATCCCGTTTCTCGGCTTCAGAGCTACTTTCTTGACTGTATTTTGAGTTAAGCAGTTGGCGCGACTTCAGTTCTAGCCTATAAAGTCAAATGTTGTGTGGTCCCTCCATGGTAACATAGCTGCCCGAGGCCGCAAAGTTAGCAAGTACAAGAAATTTGAAAATTGTACGTAATTTCACGGTAGTGCTTATGGTCGATGCCGTTTCTCGGCTTCAGAGCTACTTTCTTGACTGTATTTTGAGTTAAGCAGTTGGCGCGACTTCAGTTCTAGCCTATAAAGTCAAATGTTGTGTGGTCCCTCCATGGTAACATAGCTGCCCGAGGCCGCAAAGTTAGCAAGTACAAGAAATTTGAAAATTGTACGTAATTTCACGGTAGTGCTTATGGTCGAAGCTGTTTCACGGCTTCAGAGCTTCTTTCTTGACTGTATTTTGAGTTAAGCAGTTGGCGCGACTTCAGTTCTAGCCTTAAAAGTCAAATCTTGTGTGGTTCCTCCATGGTAACATAGCTGCCCGAGGTCGCAAAGTTGCCAAGTACAAGAAATTTGAAAATTGTACGTAATTGCACGGTAGTGCTTATGGTCGATGCCGTTTCTCGGCTTCAGAGCTACTTTCTTGACCGTATTTTGAGTTAAGCAGTTGGCGCGACTTCAGTTCTAGCCTATAAAGTCAAATCTTGTGTGGTTCCTCCATGGTAACATAGCTGCCCGAGGTCGCAAAATTAGCAAGTACAAGAAATTTAAAAATTGTACGTAATTTCACATTAGTGCTTATGGTCGATGCCGTTTCTCGGCTTCAGAGCTACTTTCTTGACTGTATTTTGAGTTAGGCAGTTGGCGCGACTTCAGTTCTAGCCTATAAAGTCAAATGTTGTGTGGTTCCTCCATGGTAACATAGCTGCCCGAGGTCGCAAAGTTAGCAAGTACAAGAAATTTGAAAATTGTACGTAATTGCACGGTAGTGCTTATGGTCGATGCCGTTTCTCGGCTTCAGAGCTACTTTCTTGACTGTATTTTGAGTTAAGCAGTTGGCGCGACTTCAGTTCTAGCCTATAAAGTCAAATGTTGTGTCGTTCATCCATGGTAACATAGCTGCCCGAGGTCGCAAACTTAGCAAGTACAAGAAATTTGAAAATTGTACGTAATTTCACGGTAGTGCTTATGGTCGATCCCGTTTCTCGGCTTCAGAGCTACTTTCTTGACTGTATTTTGAGTTAAGCAGTTGGCGCGACTTCAGTTCTAGCCTATAAAGTCAAATCTTGTGTGATTCCTCCATGGTAACATAGCTGCCCGAGGTCGCAAAGTTAGCAAGTGCAAGAAATTTGAAAATTGTACGTAATTGCACGGTATTGCTTATGGTCGATGCCGTTTCTCGGCTTCAGAGCTACTTTCTAGACTGTATTTTGAGTTAAGCAGTTGGCGCGACTTCAGTTCTAGCCTATAAAGTCAAATCTTGTGTGGTTCCTCCATGGTAACATAGCTGCCCGAGGTCGCAAAATTAGCAAGTACAAGAAATTTAAAAATTGTACGTAATTTCACATTAGTGCTTATGGTCGATGCCGTTTCTCGGCTTCAGAGCTACTTTCTTGACTGTATTTTGAGTTAAGCAGTTGGCGCGACTTCAGTTCTAGCCTATAAAGTCAAATGTTGTGTGGTCCCTCCATGGTAACATAGCTGCCCGAGGCCGCAAAGTTAGCAAGTACAAGAAATTTGAAAATTGTACGTAATTGCACGGTATTGCTTATGGTCGATGCCGTTTCTCGGCTTCAGAGCTACTTTCTAGACTGTATTTTGAGTTAAGCAGTTGGCGCGACTTCAGTTCTAGCCTATAAAGTCAAATGTTGTGTGGTTCCTCCATGGTAACATAGCTGCCCGAGGTCGCAAAGTTAGCAAGTACAAGAAATTTGAAAATTGTACGTAATTTCACGGTAGTGCTTATGGTCGATGCCGTTTCTCGGCTTCAGAGCTACTTTCTTGACTGTATTTTGAGTTAAGCAGTTGGCGCGACTTCAGTTCTAGCCTATAAAGTCAAATGTTGTGTGGTTCCTCCATGGTAACATAGCTGCCCGAGGTCGCAAAGTTAGCAAGTACAAGAAATTTGAAAATTGTACGTAATTTCACGGTAGTGCTTATGGTCGATGCTGTTTCTCGGCTTCGGAGCTACTTTCTTGAATTTATTTTGAGTTAAGCAGTTGGCGCGACTTCAGTTCTAGCCTATAAAGTCAAATGTTGTGTGGTTCCTCCATGGTAACTTAGCTGCCCGAGGTCGCAAAGTTAGCAAGTACAAGAAATTTGAAAATTGTACGTAATTGCACAGTAGTGCTTATGGTCGATCCCGTTTCTCGGCTTCAGAGCTACTTTTTTGACTGTATTTTGAGCTAAACAGTTGGCGCGACTTCAGTTCTAGCCTATAAAGTCAAATGTTGTGTGGTTCCTCCATGGTAACATAGCTGCCCGAGGTCGCAAAGTTAGCAAGTACAAGAAATTTGAAAATTGTACGTAATTGCACGGTAGTGCTTATGGTCGATGCCGTTTCTCGGCTTCAGAGCTACTTTCTAGACTGTATTTTGAGTTAAGCAGTTGGCGCGACTTCAGTTCTAGCCTATAAAGTCAAATGTTGTGTGGTTCCTCCATGGTAACATAGCTGCCCGAGGTCGCAAAATTAGCAAGTACAAGACATTTGAAAATTGTACGTAATTTCACATTAGTGCTTATGGTCGATGCCGTTTCTCGGCTTCAGCGCTACTTTCTTGACTGTATTTTGAGTTAAGCAGTTGGCGCGACTTCAGTTCTAGCCTATAAAGTCAAATGTTGTGTGGTTCCTCCATGGTAACATAGCTGCCCGAGGTCGCAAAATTAGCAAGTACAAGACATTTGAAAAATGTACGTAATTTCACATTAGTGCTTATGGTCGATCCCGTTTCTCGGCTTCAGAGCTACTTTCTTGACTGTATTTTGAGTTAAGCAGTTGGCGCGACTTCAGTTCTAGCCTATAAAGTCAAATGTTGTGTGGTCCCTCCATGGTAACATAGCTGCCCGAGGCCGCAAAGTTAGCAAGTACAAGAAATTTGAAAATTGTACGTAATTTCACGGTAGTGCTTATGGTCGAAGCCGTTTCTCGGCTTCAGAGCTACTTTCTTGACTGTATTTTGAGTTAAGCAGTTGGCGCGACTTCAGTTCTAGCCTATAAAGTCAAATCTTGTGTGGTTCCTCCATGGTAACATAGCTGCCCGAGGTCGCAATGTTAGCAAGTACAAGAAATTTGGAAATTGTACGTAAATTCACATTAGTGCTTATGGTCGATTACGTTTCTCGGCTTCAGAGCTACTTTTTTGACTGTATTTTGAGTTAAGCAGTAGGCGCGACTTCAGCTCTAGCCTTAAAAGTCAAATCTTGTGTGGTTCCTCCATGGTAACATAGCTGCCCGAGGTCGCAAAGTTAGCAAGTACAAGAAATTTGAAAATTGTACGTAATTTCACGGTAGTGCTTATGATCGAAGCCGTTTCTCGGCTTCAGAGCTACTTTTTTGACTGTATTTTGAGCTAAGCAGTAGGCGCGACTTCAGCTCTAGCCTTAAAAGTCAAATGTTGTGTGGTTCCTCCATGGTAACATAGCTGCCCGATGTCGCAAAATTAGCAAGTACAAGAAATTTGAAAATTGTACGTAATTGCACGGTAGTGCTTATGGTCGAAGCCGTTTCTCGGCTTCAGAGCTACTTTCTTGACTGTATTTTGAGTTAAGCAGTATGCGCGACTTCAGTTCTAGCCTATAAAGTCAAATCTTGTGTGGTTCCTCCATGGTAACATAGCTGCCCGAGGTCGCAAAGTTAGCAAGTACAAGAAATTTGGAAATTGTACGTAAATTCACATTAGTGCTTATGGTCGATTACGTTTCTCGGCTTCAGAGCTACTTTTTTGACTGTATTTTGAGTTAAGCAGTAGGCGCGACTTCAGCTCTAGCCTTAAAAGTCAAATCTTGTATGGTTCCTCCATGGTAACATAGCTGCCCGAGGTCGCAAAGTTAGCAAGTACAAGACATTTGAAAATTGTACGTAATTTCACATTAGTGCTTATGATCGAAGCCGTTTCTCGGCTTCAGAGCTACTTTCTTGACTGTATTTTGAGTTAAGCAGTTGGCGCGACTTCAGTTCTAGCCTATAAAGTCAAATCTTGTGTGGTTCCTCCATGGTAACATAGCTGCCCGAGGTCGCAAAGTTAGCAAGTACAAGAAATTTGAAAATTGTACGTAATTTCACGGTAGTGCTTATGATCGAAGCCGTTTCTCGGCTTCAGAGCTACTTTCTTGACTGTATTTTGAGTTAAGCAGTTGGCGCGACTTCAGTTCTAGCCTATAAAGTCAAATCTTGTGTGGTTCCTCCATGGTAACATAGCTGCCCGATGTCGCAAAGTTAGCAAGTACAAGAAATTTGAAAATTGTACGTAATTGCACGGTAGTGCTTATGGTCGATGCCGTTTCTCGGCTTCAGAGCTACTTTCTTGACTGTATTTTGAGTTAGGCAGTTGGCGCGACTTCAGTTCTAGCCTATAAAGTCAAATGTTGTGTGGTTCCTCCATGGTAACATAGCTGCCCGATGTCGCAAAATTAGCAAGTACAAGAAATTTGAAAATTGTACGTAATTGCACGGTAGTGCTTATGGTCGAAGCCGTTTCTCAGCTTCAGAGCTACGTTCTTGACTGTATTTTGAGTTAAGCAGTAGGCGCGACTTCAGCTCTAGCCTTAAAAGTCAAATCTTGTGTGGTTCCTCCATGGTAACATAGCTGCCCGAGGTCGCAAAGTTAGCAAGTACAAGAAATTTGAAAATTTTACGTAATTTCACGGTAGTGCTTATGATCGAAGCCGTTTCTCGGCTTCAGAGCTACTTTTTTGACTGTATTTTGAGCTAAGCAGTAGGCGCGACTTCAGCTCTAGCCTTGAAAGTCAAATCTTGTGTGGTTCCTCCATGGTAACATAGCTGCCCGATGTCGCAAAGTTAGCAAGTACAAGGAATTTGAAAATTGTACGTAATTGCACGGTAGTGCTTATGGTCGAAGCCGTTTCTCGGCTTCAGAGCTACTTTCTTGACTGTATTTTGAGTTAAGCAGTTGGCGCGACTTCAGTTCTAGCCTATAAAGTCAAATCTTGTGTGGTTCCTCCATGGTAACATAGCTGCCCGAGGTCGCAAAGTTAGCAAGTACAAGAAATTTGGAAATTGTACGTAAATTCACATTAGTGCTTATGGTCGATTACGTTTCTCGGCTTCAGAGCTACTTTTTTGACTGTATTTTGAGTTAAGCAGTAGGCGCGACTTCAGCTCTAGCCTTAAAAGTCAAATCTTGTGTGGTTCCTCCATGGTAACATAGCTGCCCGAGGTCGCAAAGTTAGCAAGTACAAGAAATTTGGAAATTGTACGTAAATTCACATTAGTGCTTATGGTCGATTACGTTTCTCGGCTTCAGAGCTAACAAGAAATTTGGAAATTGTACGTAAATTCAGATTAGTGCTTATGGTCGATTACGTTTCTCGGCTTCAGAGCTACTTTTTTGACTGTATTTTGAGTTAAGCAGTAGGCGCGACTTCAGCTCTAGCCTTAAAAGTCAAATCTTGTGTGGTTCCTCCATGGTAACATAGCTGCCCGAGGTCGCAAAGTTAGCAAGTACAAGAAATTTGAAAATTTTACGTAATTTCACGGTAGTGCTTATGGTCGATGCCGTTTCTCGGCTTCAGAGCTACTTTCTAGACTGTATTTTGAGTTAAGCAGTTGGCGCGACTTCAGTTCTAGCCTATAAAGTCAAATGTTGTGTGGTTCCTCCATGGTAACATAGCTGCCCGAGGTCGCAAAGTTAGCAAGTACAAGAAATTTGAAAATTGTACGTAATTTCACGGTAGTGCTTATGGTCGATGCCGTTTCTCGGCTTCAGAGCTACTTTCTTGACTGTATTTTGAGTTAAGCAGTTGGCGCGACTTCAGTTCTAGCCTATAAAGTCAAATGTTGTGTGGTTCCTCCATGGTAACATAGCTGCCCGAGGTCGCAAAGTTAGCAAGTACAAGAAATTTGAAAATTGTACGTAATTTCACGGTAGTGCTTATGGTCGATGCTGTTTCTCGGCTTCGGAGCTACTTTCTTGAATTTATTTTGAGTTAAGCAGTTGGCGCGACTTCAGTTCTAGCCTATAAAGTCAAATGTTGTGTGGTTCCTCCATGGTAACTTAGCTGCCCGAGGTCGCAAAGTTAGCAAGTACAAGAAATTTGAAAATTGTACGTAATTGCACAGTAGTGCTTATGGTCGATCCCATTTCTCGGCTTCAGAGCTACTTTTTTGACTGTATTTTGAGCTAAACAGTTGGCGCGACTTCAGTTCTAGCCTATAAAGTCAAATGTTGTGTGGTTCCTCCATGGTAACATAGCTGCCCGAGGTCGCAAAGTTAGCAAGTACAAGAAATTTGAAAATTGTACGTAATTGCACGGTAGTGCTTATGGTCGATGCCGTTTCTCGGCTTCAGAGCTACTTTCTAGACTGTATTTTGAGTTAAGCAGTTGGCGCGACTTCAGTTCTAGCCTATAAAGTCAAATGTTGTGTGGTTCCTCCATGGTAACATAGCTGCCCGAGGTCGCAAAATTAGCAAGTACAAGACATTTGAAAATTGTACGTAATTTCACATTAGTGCTTATGGTCGATGCCGTTTCTCGGCTTCAGCGCTACTTTCTTGACTGTATTTTGAGTTAAGCAGTTGGCGCGACTTCAGTTCTAGCCTATAAAGTCAAATGTTGTGTGGTTCCTCCATGGTAACATAGCTGCCCGAGGTCGCAAAATTAGCAAGTACAAGACATTTGAAAATTGTACGTAATTTCACATTAGTGCTTATGGTCGATGCCGTTTCTCGGGTTCAGAGCTACTTTCTTGACTGTATTTTGAGTTAAGCAGTTGGCGCGACTTCAGTTCTAGCCTATAAAGTCAAATGTTGTGTCGTTCCTCCATGGTAACATAGCTGCCCGAGGTCGCAAAATTAGCAAGTACAAGACATTTGAAAAATGTACGTAATTTCACATTAGTGCTTATGGTCGATCCCGTTTCTCGGCTTCAGAGCTACTTTCTTGACTGTATTTTGAGTTAAGCAGTTGGCGCGACTTCAGTTCTAGCCTATAAAGTCAAATGTTGTGTGGTCCCTCCATGGTAACATAGCTGCCCGAGGCCGCAAAGTTAGCAAGTACAAGAAATTTGAAAATTGTACGTAATTTCACGGTAGTGCTTATGGTCGAAGCCGTTTCTCGGCTTCAGAGCTACTTTCTTGACTGTATTTTGAGTTAAGCAGTTGGCGCGACTTCAGTTCTAGCCTATAAAGTCAAATCTTGTGTGGTTCCTCCATGGTAACATAGCTGCCCGAGGTCGCAAAGTTAGCAAGTACAAGAAATTTGGAAATTGTACGTAAATTCACATTAGTGCTTATGGTCGATTACGTTTCTCGGCTTCAGAGCTACTTTTTTGACTGTATTTTGAGTTAAGCAGTAGGCGCGACTTCAGCTCTAGCCTTAAAAGTCAAATCTTGTGTGGTTCCTCCATGGTAACATAGCTGCCCGAGGTCGCAAAGTTAGCAAGTACAAGAAATTTGAAAATTGTACGTAATTTCACGGTAGTGCTTATGATCGAAGCCGTTTCTCGGCTTCAGAGCTACTTTTTTGACTGTATTTTGAGCTAAGCAGTAGGCGCGACTTCAGCTCTAGCCTTAAAAGTCAAATGTTGTGTGGTTCCTCCATGGTAACATAGCTGCCCGATGTCGCAAAATTAGCAAGTACAAGAAATTTGAAAATTGTACGTAATTGCACGGTAGTGCTTATGGTCGAAGCCGTTTCTCGGCTTCAGAGCTACTTTCTTGACTGTATTTTGAGTTAAGCAGTATGCGCGACTTCAGTTCTAGCCTATAAAGTCAAATCTTGTGTGGTTCCTCCATGGTAACATAGCTGCCCGAGGTCGCAAAGTTAGCAAGTACAAGAAATTTGGAAATTGTACGTAAATTCACATTAGTGCTTATGGTCGATTACGTTTCTCGGCTTCAGAGCTACTTTTTTGACTGTATTTTGAGTTAAGCAGTAGGCGCGACTTCAGCTCTAGCCTTAAAAGTCAAATCTTGTATGGTTCCTCCATGGTAACATAGCTGCCCGAGGTCGCAAAGTTAGCAAGTACAAGACATTTGAAAATTGTACGTAATTTCACATTAGTGCTTATGATCGAAGCCGTTTCTCGGCTTCAGAGCTACTTTCTTGACTGTATTTTGAGTTAAGCAGTTGGCGCGACTTCAGTTCTAGCCTATAAAGTCAAATCTTGTGTGGTTCCTCCATGGTAACATAGCTGCCCGAGGTCGCAAAGTTAGCAAGTACAAGAAATTTGAAAATTGTACGTAATTTCACGGTAGTGCTTATGATCGAAGCCGTTTCTCGGCTTCAGAGCTACTTTCTTGACTGTATTTTGAGTTAAGCAGTTGGCGCGACTTCAGTTCTAGCCTATAAAGTCAAATCTTGTGTGGTTCCTCCATGGTAACATAGCTGCCCGATGTCGCAAAGTTAGCAAGTACAAGAAATTTGAAAATTGTACGTAATTGCACGGTAGTGCTTATGGTCGATGCCGTTTCTCGGCTTCAGAGCTACTTTCTTGACTGTATTTTGAGTTAGGCAGTTGGCGCGACTTCAGTTCTAGCCTATAAAGTCAAATGTTGTGTGGTTCCTCCATGGTAACATAGCTGCCCGATGTCGCAAAATTAGCAAGTACAAGAAATTTGAAAATTGTACGTAATTGCACGGTAGTGCTTATGGTCGAAGCCGTTTCTCAGCTTCAGAGCTACGTTCTTGACTGTATTTTGAGTTAAGCAGTTGGCGCGACTTCAGTTCTAGCCTATAAAGTCAAATCTTGTGTGGTTCCTCCATGGTAACATAGCTGCCCGAGGTCGCAAAGTTAGCAAGTACAAGAAATTTGGAAATTGTACGTAAATTCACATTAGTGCTTATGGTCGATTACGTTTCTCGGCTTCAGAGCTACTTTTTTGACTGTATTTTGAGTTAAGCAGTAGGCGCGACTTCAGCTCTAGCCTTAAAAGTCAAATCTTGTGTGGTTCCTCCATGGTAACATAGCTGCCCGAGGTCGCAAAGTTAGCAAGTACAAGAAATTTGAAAATTTTACGTAATTTCACGGTAGTGCTTATGATCGAAGCCGTTTCTCGGCTTCAGAGCTACTTTTTTGACTGTATTTTGAGCTAAGCAGTAGGCGCGACTTCAGCTCTAGCCTTGAAAGTCAAATCTTGTGTGGTTCCTCCATGGTAACATAGCTGCCCGATGTCGCAAAGTTAGCAAGTACAAGGAATTTGAAAATTGTACGTAATTGCACGGTAGTGCTTATGGTCGAAGCCGTTTCTCGGCTTCAGAGCTACTTTCTTGACTGTATTTTGAGTTAAGCAGTTGGCGCGACTTCAGTTCTAGCCTATAAAGTCAAATCTTGTGTGGTTCCTCCATGGTAACATAGCTGCCCGAGGTCGCAAAGTTAGCAAGTACAAGAAATTTGGAAATTGTACGTAAATTCACATTAGTGCTTATGGTCGATTACGTTTCTCGGCTTCAGAGCTACTTTTTTGACTGTATTTTGAGTTAAGCAGTAGGCGCGACTTCAGCTCTAGCCTTAAAAGTCAAATCTTGTATGGTTCCTCCATGGTAACATAGCTGCCCGAGGTCGCAAAGTTAGCAAGTACAAGACATTTGAAAATTGTACGTAATTTCACATTAGTGCTTATGGTCGATCCCGTTTCTCGCCTTCAAAGCTACTTTCTTGACTGTATTTTGAGTTAAGCAGTTGGCGCGACTTCAGTTCTAGCCTATAAATTCAAATCTTGTGTGGTTCCTCCATGGTAACATAGCTGCCCGATGTCGCAAAGTTAGCAAGTACAAGAAATTTGAAAATTGTACGTAATTTCACGGTATTGCTTATGATCGAAGCCGTTTCTCGGCTTCAGAGCTACTTTCTTGACTGTATTTTGAGTTAAGCAGTTGGCGCGACTTCAGTTCTAGCCTTGAAAGGCAAATCTTGTGTGGTTCCTCCATGGTAACATAGCTGCCCGAGGGCGCAAAGTTAGTAAGTACAAGAAATTTGAAAATTGTACGTAATTTCACGGTAGTGCTTATGGTCGAAGCCGTTTCTCGGCTTCAGAGCTACTTTCTTGACTGTATTTTGAGTTAAGCAGTTGGCGCGACTTCAGTTTTAGCCTTAAAAGTCAAATCTTGTGTGGTTCCTCCATGGTAACATAGCTGCCCGAGGTCGCAAAGTTAGCAAGTACAAGAAATTTGAAAATTGTACGTAATTTCACATTAGTGCTTATGGTCGATTACGTTTCTCGGCTTCAGAGCTACTTTCTTGACTGTATTTTGAGTTAAGCAGTTGGCGCGACTTCAGTTCTAGCCTTTAAAGTCAAATCTTGTGTGGTTCCTCCATGGTAACATAGCTGACCAAGGTCGCAAAGTGAGCAAGTACAAGAAATTTGAAAATTGTACGTAATTTCACAGTAGTGCTTATGGTCGATGCCGTTTCTCGGCTTCAGAGCTACTTTCTTGACTGTATTTTGAGTTAAACTGTTGGCGCGACTTCAGTTCTAGCCTTAAAAGTCAAATCTTGTGTGGTTCCTCCATGGTAACATAGCTGCCCGAGGTCGCAAAGTTGGCAAGTACAAGAAATTTGAAAATTGTACGAAAGTTCACATTAGTGCTTAGGGTCGATTACGTTTCTCGGCTTCAGAACTACTTTCTTGAATTTATTTTGAGTCAAGCAGTTGGCGCGACTTCAGTTCTAGCATATAAAGTCAAATGTTGTGTGGTTCCTCCATGGTAACATAGCTGCCCGAGGTCGCAAATTTAGCAAGTACAAGAAATTTGAAAATTGCAAGTAATTCCACAGTAATGCTTATGGTCGATGCCGTTTCTCGGCTTCAGAACTACTTTCTTGACTGTATTTTGAGTTAAGCAATGGGCGCGACTTCAGTTCTAGCCTATAAAGTCAAATGTTGTGTGGTTCCTCCATGGTGACATAGCTGGCCGAGGTCGCAAAGTTAGCAATTACAAGAAAGTTGAAAATTGTACGTAATTTCACGGTAGTGCTTATGGTCGAAGCCGTTTCTCGGCTTCAGAGCTACTTTCTTGACTGTATTTTGAGTTAAGCAGTTGGCGCGACTTCAGTTTTAGCCTTAAAAGTCAAATCTTGTGTGGTTCCTCCATGGTAACATAGCTGCCCGAGGTCGCAAAGTTAGCAAGTACAAGAAATTTGAAAATTGTACGTAATTTCACATTAGTGCTTATGGTCGATTACGTTTCTCGGGTTCAGAGCTACTTTCTAGACTGTATTTTGAGTTAAGCAGTTGGCGCGACTTCAGTTCTAGCCTATAAAGTCAAATCTTGTGTGGTTCCTCCATGGTAACATAGCTGCCCGAGGTCGCAAATTTAGCAAGTACAAGAAATTTGAAAATTGTAAGTAATTGCACAGTAGTGCTTATGGTCGATGCCGTTTCTCGGTTTCAGAACTACTTTCTTGACTGTATTTTGAGTTAAGCAATGGGCGCGACTTCAGTTCTAGCCTTGAAAGTCAAATCTTGTGTGGTTCCTCCATGGTAACATAGCTGCCCGAGGGCGCAAAGTTAGCAAGTACAAGAAATTTGAAAATTGTACGTAATTTCACGGTAGTGCTTATGGTCGAAGCCGTTTCTCGGCTTCAGAGCTACTTTCTTGACTGTATTTTGAGTTAAGCAGTTGGCGCGACTTCAGTTCTAGCCTATAAAGTCAAATCTTGTGTGGTTCCTCCATGGTAACATAGCTGCCCGAGGTCGCAAAGTTAGCAAGTACAAGAAATTTGGAAATTGTACGTAAATTCACATTAGTGCTTATGGTCGATTACGTTTCTCGGCTTCAGAGCTACTCTTTTGACTGTATTTTCAGTTAAGCAGTAGGCGCGACTTCAGCTCTAGCCTTAAAAGTCAAATCTTGTGTGGTTCCTCCATGGTAACATAGCTGCCCGAGGTCGCAAAGTTAGCAAGTACAAGAAATTTGAAAATTGTAAGTAATTGCACAGTAGTGCTTATGGTCGATGCCGTTTCTCGGTTTCAGAACTACTTTCTTGACTGTATTTTGAGTTAAGCAATGGGCGCGACTTCAGTTCTAGCCTTGAAAGTCAAATCTTGTGTGGTTCCTCCATGGTAACATAGCTGCCCGAGGGCGCAAAGTTAGCAAGTACAAGAAATTTGAAAATTGTACGTAATTTCACGGTAGTGCTTATGGTCGAAGCCGTTTCTCGGCTTCAGAGCTACTTTCTTGACTGTATTTTGAGTTAAGCAGTTGGCGCGACTTCAGTTCTAGCCTATAAAGTCAAATCTTGTGTGGTTCCTCCATGGTAACATAGCTGCCCGAGGTCGCAAAGTTAGCAAGTACAAGAAATTTGAAAATTGTACGTAATTTCACGGTAGTGCTTATGGTCGATCCCGTTTCTCGGCTTCAGAGCTACTTTCTTGACTGTATTTTGAGTTAAGCAGTTGGCGCGACTTCAGTTCTAGCCTATAAAGTCAAATCTTGTGTGGTTCCTCCATGGTAACATAGCTGCCCGAGGTCGCAAAGTTAGCAAGTACAAGAAATTTGAAAATTGTACGTAATTTCACGGTAGTGCTTATGGTCGAAGCCGTTTCTCGGCTTCAGAGCTACTTTCTTGACTGTATTTTGAGTTAAGCAGTTGGCGCGACTTCAGTTCTAGCCTATAAAGTCAAATCTTGTGTGGTTCCTCCATGGTAACATAGCTGCCCGAGGTCGCAAAGTTAGCAAGTACAAGAAATTTGAAAATTGTACGTAATTTCACGGTAGTGCTTATGGTCGATCCCGTTTCTCGGCTTCAGAGCTACTTTCTTGACTGTATTTTGAGTTAAGCAGTTGGCGCGACTTCAGTTTTAGCCTTAAAAGTCAAATCTTGTGTGGTTCCTCCATGGTAACATAGCTGCCCGAGGTCGCAAAGTTAGCAAGTACAAGAAATTTGAAAATTGTACGTAATTTCACATTAGTGCTTATGGTCGATTACGTTTCTCGGGTTCAGAGCTACTTTCTAGACTGTATTTTGAGTTAAGCAGTTGGCGCGACTTCAGTTCTAGCCTTGAAAGTCAAATCTTGTGTGGTTCCTCCATGGTAACATAGCTGCCCGAGGGCGCAAAGTTAGCAATTACAAGAAAGTTGAAAATTGTACGTAATTTCACGGTAGTGCTTATGGTCGAAGCCGTTTCTCGGCTTCAGAGCTACTTTCTTGACTGTATTTTGAGTTAAGCAGTTGGCGCGACTTCAGTTTTAGCCTTAAAAGTCAAATCTTGTGTGGTTCCTCCATGGTAACATAGCTGCCCGAGGTCGCAAAGTTAGCAAGTACAAGAAATTTGAAAATTGTACGTAATTTCACATTAGTGCTTATGGTCGATTACGTTTCTCGGGTTCAGAGCTACTTTCTTGACTGTATTTTGAGTTAAGCAATGGGCGCGACTTCAGTTCTAGCCTTGAAAGTCAAATCTTGTGTGGTTCCTCCATGGTAACATAGCTGCCCGAGGGCGCAAAGTTAGCAAGTACAAGAAATTTGAAAATTGTACGTAATTTCACGGTAGTGCTTATGGTCGAAGCCGTTTCTCGGCTTCAGAGCTACTTTCTTGACTGTATTTTGAGTTAAGCAGTTGGCGCGACTTCAGTTCTAGCCTATAAAGTCAAATCTTGTGTGGTTCCTCCATGGTAACATAGCTGCCCGAGGTCGCAAAGTTAGCAAGTACAAGAAATTTGGAAATTGTACGTAAATTCACATTAGTGCTTATGGTCGATTACGTTTCTCGGCTTCAGAGCTACTTTCTTGACTGTATTTTGAGTTAAGCAGTTGGCGCGACTTCAGTTCTAGCCTATAAAGTCAAATCTTGTGTGGTTCCTCCATGGTAACATAGCTGCCCGAGGTCGCAAAGTTAGCAAGTACAAGAAATTTGAAAATTGTACGTAATTTCACGGTAGTGCTTATGGTCGATCCCGTTTCTCGGCTTCAGAGCTACTTTCTTGACTGTATTTTGAGTTAAGCAGTTGGCGCGACTTCAGTTCTAGCCTATAAAGTCAAATCTTGTGTGGTTCCTCCATGGTAACATAGCTGCCCGAGGTCGCAAAGTTAGCAAGTACAAGAAATTTGAAAATTGTACGTAATTTCACGGTAGTGCTTATGGTCGATCCCGTTTCTCGGCTTCAGAGCTACTTTCTAGACTGTATTTTGAGTTAAGCAGTTGGCGCGACTTCAGTTCTAGCCTATAAAGTCAAATCTTGTGTGGTTCCTCCATGGTAACATAGCTGCCCGAGGTCGCAAATTTAGCAAGTACAAGAAATTTGAAAATTGTAAGTAATTGCACAGTAGTGCTTATGGTCGATGCCGTTTCTCGGTTTCAGAACTACTTTCTTGACTGTATTTTGAGTTAAGCAATGGGCGCGACTTCAGTTCTAGCCTTGAAAGTCAAATCTTGTGTGGTTCCTCCATGGTAACATAGCTGCCCGAGGGCGCAAAGTTAGCAAGTACAAGAAATTTGAAAATTGTACGTAATTTCACGGTAGTGCTTATGGTCGAAGCCGTTTCTCGGCTTCAGAGCTACTTTCTTGACTGTATTTTGAGTTAAGCAGTTGGCGCGACTTCAGTTCTAGCCTATAAAGTCAAATCTTGTGTGGTTCCTCCATGGTAACATAGCTGCCCGAGGTCGCAAAGTTAGCAAGTACAAGAAATTTGAAAATTGTACGTAATTTCACGGTAGTGCTTATGGTCGATCCCGTTTCTCGGCTTCAGAGCTACTTTCTTGACTGTATTTTGAGTTAAGCAGTTGGCGCGACTTCAGTTCTAGCCTATAAAGTCAAATCTTGTGTGGTTCCTCCATGGTAACATAGCTGCCCGAGGTCGCAAAGTTAGCAAGTACAAGAAATTTGAAAATTGTACGTAATTGCACGGTAGTGCTTATGGTCGATGCCGTTTCTCGGGTTCAGAGCTACTTTCTAGACTGTATTTTGAGTTAAGCAGTTGGCGCGACTTCAGTTCTAGCCTAAAAAGTGAAATCTTGTGTGGTTCCTCCATGGTAACATAGCTGCCCGAGGTCGCAAAGTTAGCAAGTACAAGAAATTTGGAAATTGTACGTAAATTCACATTAGTGCTTATGGTCGATTACGTTTCTCGGCTTCAGAGCTACTTTTTTGACTGTATTTTGAGTTAAGCAGTAGGCGCGACTTCAGCTCTAGCCTTAAAAGTCAAATCTTGTGTGGTTCCTCCATGGTAACATAGCTGCCCGAGGTCGCAAAGTTAGCAAGTACAAGACATTTGAAAATTGTACGTAATTTCACATTAGTGCTTATGGTCGATGCCGTTTCTCGGCTTCAGAGCTACTTCCTTGACTTTATTTTGAGTTAAGCGGTTGGCCCGGCTTCAGTTCTAGCCTATAAAGTCAAATGTTGTGTGGTTCGTCCATGGTAACATAGCTGCCCGAGGTCGCAAATTTAGCAAGTTCAAGAAATTTGAAAATTGTACGTAATTTCACGGTAGTGCTTATGGTCGAAGCCGTTTCTCGGCTTCAGAGCTACTTTCTTGACTGTATTTTGAGTTAAGCAGTTGGCGCGACTTCAGTTCTAGCCTATAAAGTCAAATCTTGTGTGGTTCCTCCATGGTAACATAGCTGCCCGAGGTCGCAAAGTTAGCAAGTACAAGAAATTTGAAAATTGTACGTAATTGCACGGTAGTGCTTATGGTCGATGCCGTTTCTCGGGTTCAGAGCTACTTTCTAGACTGTATTTTGAGTTAAGCAGTTGGCGCGACTTCAGTTCTAGCCTATAAAGTCAAATCTTGTGTGGTTCCTCCATGGTAACATAGCTGCCCGAGGTCGCAAAGTTAGCAAGTACAAGAAATTTGGAAATTGTACGTAAATTCACATTAGTGCTTATGGTCGATTACGTTTCTCGGCTTCAGAGCTACTCTTTTGACTGTATTTTCAGTTAAGCAGTAGGCGCGACTTCAGCTCTAGCCTTAAAAGTCAAATCTTGTGTGGTTCCTCCATGGTAACATAGCTGCCCGAGGTCGCAAAGTTAGCAAGTACAAGAAATTTGAAAATTGTACGTAATTTCACGGTAGTGCTTATGATCGAAGCCGTTTCTCGGCTTCAGAGCTACTTTCTTGACTGTATTTTGAGTTAAGCAGTTGGCGCGACTTCAGTTCTAGCCTATAAAGTCAAATGTTGTGTGGTTCATCCATGGTAACATAGCTGCCCGAGGTCGCAAAGTTAGCAAGTACAAGACATTTGAAAATTGTACGTAATTTCACGGTAGTGCTTATGGTCGATCCCGTTTCTCGGCTTCAGAGCTACTTTCTTGACTGTATTTTGAGTTAAGCAGTTGGCGCGACTTCAGTTCTAGCCTATAAAGTCAAATCTTGTGTGGTTCCTCCATGGTAACATAGCTGCCCGAGGTCGCAAAGTTAGCAAGTACAAGAAATTTGAAAATTGTACGTAATTGCACGGTAGTGCTTATGGTCGATGCCGTTTCTCGGGTTCAGAGCTACTTTCTAGACTGTATTTTGAGTTAAGCAGTTGGCGCGACTTCAGTTCTAGCCTATAAAGTCAAATCTTGTGTGGTTCCTCCATGGTAACATAGCTGCCCGAGGTCGCAAAGTTAGCAAGTACAAGAAATTTGGAAATTGTACGTAAATTCACATTAGTGCTTATGGTCGATTACGTTTCTCGGCTTCAGAGCTACTTTTTTGACTGTATTTTGAGTTAAGCAGTAGGCGCGACTTCAGCTCTAGCCTTAAAAGTCAAATCTTGTGTGGTTCCTCCATGGTAACATAGCTGCCCGAGGTCGCAAAGTTAGCAAGTACAAGACATTTGAAAATTGTACGTAATTTCACATTAGTGCTTATGGTCGATCCCGTTTCTCGGCTTCAGAGCTACTTTCTTGACTGTATTTTGAGTTAAGCAGTTGGCGCGACTTCGGTTCTAGCCAATAAATTCAAATCTTGTGTGGTTCCTCCATGGTAACATAGCTGCCCGATGTCGCAAAGTTAGCAAGTACAAGAAATTTGAAAATTGTACGTAATTGCACGGTAGTGCTTATGGTCGATGCCGTTTCTCGGCTTCAGAGCTACTTCCTTGACTTTATTTTGAGTTAAGCGGTTGGCCCGACTTCAGTTCTAGCCTATAAAGTCAAATGTTGTGTGGTTCGTCCATGGTAACATAGCTGCCCGAGGTCGCAAATTTAGCAAGTTCAAGAAATTTGAAAATTGTACGTAATTTCACGGTAGTGCTTATGGTCGAAGCCGTTTCTCGGCTTCAGAGCTACTTTCTTGACTGTATTTTGAGTTAAGCAGTTGGCGCGACTTCAGTTCTAGCCTATAAAGTCAAATCTTGTGTGGTTCCTCCATGGTAACATAGCTGCCCGAGGTCGCAAAGTTAGCAAGTACAAGAAATTTGGAAATTGTACGTAAATTCACATTAGTGCTTATGGTCGATTACGTTTCTCGGCTTCAGAGCTACTTTTTTGACTGTATTTTCAGTTAAGCAGTAGGCGCGACTTCAGCTCTAGCCTTAAAAGTCAAATCTTGTGTGGTTCCTCCATGGTAACATAGCTGCCCGAGGTCGCAAAGTTAGCAAGTACAAGAAATTTGAAAATTGTACGTAATTTCACGGTAGTGCTTATGATCGAAGCCGTTTCTCGGCTTCAGAGCTACTTTCTTGACTGTATTTTGAGTTAAGCAGTTGGCGCGACTTCAGTTCTAGCCTATAAAGTCAAATGTTGTGTGGTTCCTCCATGGTAACATAGCTGCCCGAGGTCGCAAAATTAGCAAGTACAAGACATTTGAAAATTGTACGTAATTTCACATTAGTGCTTATGGTCGATCCCGTTTCTCGGCTTCAGAGCTACTTTCTTGACTGTATTTTGAGTTAAGCAGTTGGCGCGACTTCAGTTCTAGCCTATAAAGTCAAATGTTGTGTGGTCCCTCCATGGTAACATAGCTGCCCGAGGCCGCAAAGTTAGCAAGTACAAGAAATTTGAAAATTGTACGTAATTTCACGGTAGTGCTTATGGTCGAAGCCGTTTCTCGGCTTCAGAGCTACTTTCTTGACTGTATTTTGAGTTAAGCAGTTGGCGCGACTTCAGTTTTAGCCTTAAAAGTCAAATCTTGTGTGGTTCCTCCATGGTAACATAGCTGCCCGAGGTCGCAAAGTTAGCAAGTACAAGAAATTTGAAAATTGTACGTAATTTCACATTAGTGCTTATGATCGATTACGTTTCTCGGCTTCAGAGCTACTTTCTTGACTGTATTTTGAGTTAAGCAGTTGGCGCGACTTCAGTTCTAGCCTTTAAAGTCAAATCTTGTGTGGTTCCTCCATGGTAACATAGCTGCCCGAGGTCGCAAAGTGAGCAAGTACAAGAAATTTGAAAATTGTACGTAATTTCACAGTAGTGCTTATGGTCGATGCCGTTTCTCGGCTTCAGAGCTACTTTCTTGACTGTATTTTGAGTTAAACTGTTGGCGCGACTTCAGTTCTAGCCTTAAAAGTCAAATCTTGTGTGGTTCCTCCATGGTAACATAGCTGCCCGAGGTCGCAAAGTTGGCAAGTACAAGAAATTTGAAAATTGTACGAAATTTCACATTAGTGGGTCGATTACGTTTCTCGGCTTCAGAACTACTTTCTTGAATTTATTTTGAGTTAAGCAGTTGGCGCGACTTCAGTTCTAGCCTATAAAGTCAAATGTTGTGTGGTTCCTCCATGGTAACATAGCTGCCCGAGGTCGCAAATTTAGCAAGTACAAGAAATTTGAAAATTGTAAGTAATTGCACAGTAGTGCTTATGGTCGATGCCGTTTCTCGGCTTCAGAACTACTTTCTTGACTGTATTTTGAGTTAAGCAATGGGCGCGACTTCAGTTCTAGCCTATAAAGTCAAATGTTGTGTGGTTCCTCCATGGTGACATAGCTGGCCGAGGTCGCAAAGTTAGCAAGTACAAGAAAGTTGAAAATTGTACGTAATTGCACGGTAGTGCTTATGGTCGATGCCGTTTCTCGGGTTCAGAGCTACTTTCTAGACTGTATTTTGAGTTAAGCAGTTGGCGCGACTTCAATTCTAGCCTATAAAGTCAAATCTTGTGTGGTTCCTCCATGGTAACATAGCTGCCCGAGGTCGCAAAATTAGCAAGTACAAGAAATTTAAAAATTGTACGTAATTTCACATTAGTGCTTATGGTCGATGCCGTTTCTCGGCTTCAGAGCTACGCTCTTGACTGTATTTTGAGTTAGGCAGTTGGCGCGACTTCAGTTCTAGCCTATAAAGTCAAATGTTGTGTGGTCCCTCCATGGTAACATAGCTGCCCGAGGTCGCAAAATTAGCAAGTACAAGACATTTGAAAATTGTACGTAATTTCACATTAGTGCTTATGGTCGATCCCGTTTCTCATCTTCAGAGCTACTTTCTTGACTGTATTTTGAGTTAAGCAGTTGGCGCGACTTCAGTTCTAGCCTATAAAGTCAAATGTTGTGTGGTCCCTCCATGGTAACATAGCTGCCCGAGGCCGCAAAGTTAGCAAGTACAAGACATTTGAAAATTGTACGTAATTTCACATTAGTGCTTATGGTCGATCCCGTTTCTCATCTTCAGAGCTACTTTCTTGACTGTATTTTGAGTTAAGCAGTTGGCGCGACTTCAGTTCTAGCCTATAAAGTCAAATGTTGTGTGGTCCCTCCATGGTAACATAGCTGCCCGAGGCCGCAAAGTTAGCAAGTACAAGAAATTTGAAAATTGTACGTAATTTCACGGTAGTGCTTATGGTCGAAGCTGTTTCACGGCTTTAGAGCTTCTTTCTTGACTGTATTTTGAGTTAAGCAGTTGGCGCGACTTCAGTTCTAGCCTATAAAGTCAAATCTTATGTGGTTCCTCCATGGTAACATAGCTGCCCGAGGTCGCAAAGTTGCCAAGTACAAGAAATTTGAAAATTGTACGTAATTGCACGGTAGTGCTTATGGTCGATGCCGTTTCTCGGCTTCAGAGCTACTTTCTTGACTGTATTTTGAGTTAAGCAGTTGGCGCGACTTCAGTTCTAGCCTATAAAGTCAAATGTTGTGTGGTTCCTCCATGGTGACATAGCTGCCCGAGGTCGCAAAATTAGCAAGTACAAGACATTTGAAAATTGTACGTAATTTCACATTAGTGCTTATGGTCGATCCCGTTTCTCGGCTTCAGAGCTACTTTCTTGACTGTATTTTGAGTTAAGCAGTTGGCGCGACTTCAGTTCTAGCCTATAAAGTCAAATGTTGTGTGGTCCCTCCATGGTAACATAGCTGCCCGAGGCCGCAAAGTTAGCAAGTACAAGAAATTTGAAAATTGTACGTAATTTCACGGTAGTGCTTATGGTCGAAGCTGTTTCACGGCTTCAGAGCTTCTTTCTTGACTGTATTTTGAGTTAAGCAGTTGGCGCGACTTCAGTTCCAGCCTTAAAAGTCAAATCTTGTGTGGTTCCTCCATGGTAACATAGCTGCCCGAGGTCGCAAAGTTGCCAAGTACAAGAAATTTGAAAATTGTACGTAATTGCACGGTAGTGCTTATGGTCGATGCCGTTTCTCGGCTTCAGAGCTACTTTCTTGACCGTATTTTGAGTTAAGCAGTTGGCGCGACTTCAGTTCTAGCCTATAAAGTCAAATGTTGTGTGGTTCATCCATGGTAACATAGCTGCCTGAGGTCGCAAATTTAGCAAGTACAAGAAATTTGAAAATTGTACGTAATTTCACGGTAGTGCTTATGGTCGATCCCGTTTCTCGGCTTCAGAGCTACTTTCTTGACTGTATTTTGAGTTAAGCAGTTGGCGCGACTTCAGTTCTAGCCTATAAAGTCAAATCTTGTGTGGTTCCTCCATGGTAACATAGCTGCCCGAGGTCGCAAAGTTAGCAAGTACAAGAAATTTGAAAATTGTACGTAATTGCACGGTAGTGCTTATGGTCGATGCCGTTTCTCGGGTTCAGAGCTACTTTCTAGACT
Organism: Merodon equestris; assembly: GCA_958301585.1. Lineage (NCBI taxonomy): Eukaryota > Metazoa > Arthropoda > Insecta > Diptera > Syrphidae > Merodon > Merodon equestris. The sequence continues at coordinate 72,656,780 of OY284414.1, read as the reverse complement.
GTATTTTGAGTTAAGCAGTTGGCGCGACTTCAGTTCTAGCCTATAAAGTCAAATCTTGTGTGGTTCCTCCATGGTAACATAGCTGCCCGAGGTCGCAAAGTTAGCAAGTACAAGAAATTTGGAAATTGTACGTAAATTCACATTAGTGCTTATGGTCGATTACGTTTCTCGGCTTCAGAGCTACTTTTTTGACTGTATTTTGAGTTAAGCAGTAGGCGCGACTTCAGCTCTAGCCTTAAAAGTCAAATCTTGTGTGGTTCCTCCATGGTAACATAGCTGCCCGAGGTCGCAAAGTTAGCAAGTACAAGACATTTGAAAATTGTACGTAATTTCACATTAGTGCTTATGGTCGATGCCGTTTCTCGGCTTCAGAGCTACTTTCTTGACTGTATTTTGAGTTAAGCAGTTGGCGCGACTTCAGTTCTAGCCAATAAATTCAAATCTTGTGTGGTTCCTCCATGGTAACATAGCTGCCCGATGTCGCAAAGTTAGCAAGTACAAGAAATTTGAAAATTGTACGTAATTGCACGGTAGTGCTTATGGTCGATGCCGTTTCTCGGCTTCAGAGCTACTTCCTTGACTTTATTTTGAGTTAAGCAGTTGGCCCGACTTCAGTTCTAGCCAATAAAGTCAAATGTTGTGTGGTTCGTCCATGGTAACATAGCTGCCCGAGGTCGCAAATTTAGCAAGTTCAAGAAATTTGAAAATTGTACGTAATTTCACTTTAGTGCTTATGGTCGAAGCCGTTTCTCGGCTTCAGAGCTACTTTCTTGACTGTATTTTGAGTTAAGCAGTTGGCGCGACTTCAGTTCTAGCCTATAAGGTCAAATCTTGTGTGGTTCCTCCATGGTAACATAGCTGCCCGAGGTCGCAAAGTTAGCAAGTACAAGAAATTTGGAAATTGTACGTAAATTCACATTAGTGCTTATGGTCGATTACGTTTCTCGGCTTCAGAGCTACTTTTTTGACTGTATTTTGAGTTAAGCAGTAGGCGCGACTTCAGCTCTAGCCTTAAAAGTCAAATCTTGTGTGGTTCCTCCATGGTAACATAGCTGCCCGAGGTCGCAAAGTTAGCAAGTACAAGAAATTTGAAAATTGTACGTAATTTCACGGTAGTGCTTATGATCGAAGCCGTTTCTCGGCTTCAGAGCTACTTTCTTGACTGTATTTTGAGTTAAGCAGTTGGCGCGACTTCAGTTCTAGCCTTGAAAGTCAAATCTTGTGTGGTTCCTCCATGGTAACATAGCTGCCCGAGGGCGCAAAGTTAGCAAGTACAAGAAATTTGAAAATTGTACGTAATTTCACGGTAGTGCTTATGGTCGATTACGTTTCTCGGCTTCAGAGCTACTTTCTTGACTGTATTTTGAGTTAAGCAGTTGGCGCGACTTCAGTTCTAGCCTTTAAAGTCAAATCTTGTGTGGTTCCTCCATGGTAACATAGCTGCCCGAGGTCGCAAAGTGAGCAAGTACAAGAAATTTGAAAAATGTACGTAATTTCACAGTAGTGCTTATGGTCGATGCCGTTTCTCGGCTTCAGAGCTACTTTCTTGACTGTATTTTGAGTTAAACTGTTGGCGCGACTTCAGTTCTAGCCTTAAAAGTCAAATCTTGTGTGGTTCCTCCATGGTAACATAGCTGCCCGAGGTCGCAAAGTTGGCAAGTACAAGAAATTTGAAAATTGTACGAAATTTCACATTAGTGCTTAGGGTCGATTACGTTTCTCGGCTTCAGAACTACTTTCTTGAATTTATTTTGAGTTAAGCAGTTGGCGCGACTTCAGTTCTAGCCTATAAAGTCAAATGTTGTGTGGTTCCTCCATGGTAACATAGCTGCCCGAGGTCGCAAATTTAGCAAGTACAAGAAATTTGAAAATTGTAAGTAATTGCACAGTAGTGCTTATGGTCGATGCCGTTTCTCGGCTTCAGAACTACTTTCTTGACTGTATTTTGAGTTAAGCAATGGGCGCGACTTCAGTTCTAGCCTATAAAGTCAAATGTTGTGTGGTTCCTCCATGGTAACATAGCTGCCCGAGGTCGCAAAATTAGCAAGTACAAGAAATTTAAAAATTGTACGTAATTTCACATTAGTGCTTATGGTCGATGCCGTTTCTCGGCTTCAGAGCTACTTTCTTGACTGTATTTTGAGTTAGGCAGTTGGCGCGACTTCAGTTCTAGCCTATAAAGTCAAATGTTGTGTGGTTCCTCCATGGTAACATAGCTGCCCGATGTAGCAAAGTTAGCAAGTACAAGAAATTTGAAAATTGTACGTAATTGCACCGTAGTGCTTATGGTCGATGCCGTTTCTCGGCTTCAGAGCTACTTTCTTGACTGTATTTTGAGTTAGGCAGTTGGCGCGACTTCAGTTCTAGCCTATAAAGTCAAATGTTGTGTGGTTCCTCCATGGTAACATAGCTGCCCGATGTAGCAAAGTTAGCAAGTACAAGAAATTTGAAAATTGTACGTAATTGCACCGTAGTGCTTATGGTCGATGCCGTTTCTCGGCTTCAGAGCTACTTTCTTGACTGTATTTTGAGTTAAGCAGTTGGCGCGACTTCAGTTCTAGCCTATAAAGTCAAATCTTGTGTGATTCCTCCATGGTAACATAGCTGCCCGAGGTCGCAAAGTTAGCAAGTGCAAGAAATTTGAAAATTGTACGTAATTGCACGGTAGTGCTTATGGTCGATGCCGTTTCTCGGCTTCAGAGCTACTTTCTAGACTGTATTTTGAGTTAAGCAGTTGGCGCGACTTCAGTTCTAGCCTATAAAGTCAAATCTTGTGTGGTTCCTCCATGGTAACATAGCTGCCCGAGGTCGCAAAGTTAGCAAGTACAAGAAATTTAAAAATTGTACGTAATTTCACATTAGTGCTTATGGTCGATGCCGTTTCTCGGCTTCAGAGCTACTTTCTTGACTGTATTTTGAGTTAAGCAGTTGGCGCGACTTCAGTTCTAGCCTATAAAGTCAAATGTTGTGTGGTTCCTCCATGGTAACATAGCTGCCCGAGGTCGCAAATTTAGCAAGTACAAAAATTTGAAAATTGTACGTAATTGCACAGTAGTGCTTATGGTCGATCCCGTTTCTCAGCTTCAGAGCTACTTTCTTGACTGTATTTTGAGTTATGCAGTTGACGCGACTTCAGTTCTAGCCTATAAAGTCAAATGTTGTGTGGTTCCTCCATGGTAACATAGCTGCCCGAGGTCGCAAAGTTAGCAAGTACAAGAAATTTGAAAATTGTACGTAATTTCACGGTAGTGCTTATGATCGAAGCCGTTTCTCGGCTTCAGAGCTACTTTCTTGACTGTATTTTGAGTTAAGCAGTTGGCGCGACTTCAGTTCTAGCCTTGAAAGTCAAATCTTGTGTGGTTCCTCCATGGTAACATAGCTGCCCGAGGGCGCAAAGTTAGCAAGTACAAGAAATTTGAAAATTGTACGTAATTTCACGGTAGTGCTTATGGTCGATTACGTTTCTCGGCTTCAGAGCTACTTTCTTGACTGTATTTTGAGTTAAGCAGTTGGCGCGACTTCAGTTGTAGCCTTTAAAGTCAAATCTTGTGTGGTTCCTCCATGGTAACATAGCTGCCCGAGGTCGCAAAGTGAGCAAGTACAAGAAATTTGAAAAATGTACGTAATTTCACAGTAGTGCTTATGGTCGATGCCGTTTCTCGGCTTCAGAGCTACTTTCTTGACTGTATTTTGAGTTAAACTGTTGGCGCGACTTCAGTTCTAGCCTTAAAAGTCAAATCTTGTGTGGTTCCTCCATGGTAACATAGCTGCCCGAGGTCGCAAAGTTGGCAAGTACAAGAAATTTGAAAATTGTACGAAATTTCACATTAGTGCTTAGGGTCGATTACGTTTCTCGGCTTCAGAACTACTTTCTTGAATTTATTTTGAGTTAAGCAGTTGGCGCGACTTCAGTTCTAGCCTATAAAGTCAAATGTTGTGTGGTTCCTCCATGGTAACATAGCTGCCCGAGGTCGCAAATTTAGCAAGTACAAGAAATTTGAAAATTGTAAGTAATTGCACAGTAGTGCTTATGGTCGATGCCGTTTCTCGGCTTCAGAACTACTTTCTTGACTGTATTTTGAGTTAAGCAATGGGCGCGACTTCAGTTCTAGCCTATAAAGTCAAATGTTGTGTGGTTCCTCCATGGTGACATAGCTGGCCGAGGTCGCAAAGTTAGCAAGTACAAGAAAGTTGAAAATTGTACGTAATTGCACGGTAGTGCTTATGGTCGATGCCGTTTCTCGGGTTCAGAGCTACTTTCTAGACTGTATTTTGAGTTAAGCAGTTGGCGCGACTTCAGTTCTAGCCTATAAAGTCAAATCTTGTGTGGTTCCTCCATGGTAACATAGCTGCCCGAGGTCGCAAAATTAGCAAGTACAAGAAATTTAAAAATTGTACGTAATTTCACATTAGTGCTTATGGTCGATGCCGTTTCTCGGCTTCAGAGCTACTTTCTTGACTGTATTTTGAGTTAGGCAGTTGGCGCGACTTCAGTTCTAGCCTATAAAGTCAAATGTTGTGTGGTTCCTCCATGGTAACATAGCTGCCCGATGTAGCAAAGTTAGCAAGTACAAGAAATTTGAAAATTGTACGTAATTGCACCGTAGTGCTTATGGTCGATGCCGTTTCTCGGCTTCAGAGCTACTTTCTTGACTGTATTTTGAGTTAAGCAGTTGGCGCGACTTCAGTTCTAGCCTATAAAGTCAAATCTTGTGTGATTCCTCCATGGTAACATAGCTGCCCGAGGTCGCAAAGTTAGCAAGTGCAAGAAATTTGAAAATTGTACGTAATTGCACGGTAGTGCTTATGGTCGATGCCGTTTCTCGGCTTCAGAGCTACTTTCTAGACTGTATTTTGAGTTAAGCAGTTGGCGCGACTTCAGTTCTAGCCTATAAAGTCAAATCTTGTGTGGTTCCTCCATGGTAACATAGCTGCCCGAGGTCGCAAAGTTAGCAAGTACAAGAAATTTAAAAATTGTACGTAATTTCACATTAGTGCTTATGGTCGATGCCGTTTCTCGGCTTCAGAGCTACTTTCTTGACTGTATTTTGAGTTAAGCAGTTGGCGCGACTTCAGTTCTAGCCTATAAAGTCAAATGTTGTGTGGTTCCTCCATGGTAACATAGCTGCCCGAGGTCGCAAATTTAGCAAGTACAAAAATTTGAAAATTGTACGTAATTGCACAGTAGTGCTTATGGTCGATCCCGTTTCTCAGCTTCAGAGCTACTTTCTTGACTGTATTTTGAGTTATGCAGTTGACGCGACTTCAGTTCTAGCCTATAAAGTCAAATGTTGTGTGGTTCCTCCATGGTAACATAGCTGCCCGAGGTCGCAAAGTTAGCAAGTACAAGAAATTTGAAAATTGTACGTAATTTCACTGTAGTGCTTATGGTCGATGCCGTTTCTCGGCTTCAGAGCTACTTTCTTGACTGTATTTTGAGTTAAGCAGTTGGCGCGACTTCAGTTCTAGCCTATAAAGTCAAATGTTGTGTGGTTCCTCCATGGTAACATAGCTGCCCGAGGTCGCAAAGTTAGCAAGTACAAGAAATTTTAAAATTGTACGTAATTTCACGGTAGTGCTTATGGTCGATGCTGTTTCTCGGCTTCAGAGCTACTTTCTTGAATTTATTTTGAGTTAAGCAGTTGGCGCGACTTCAGTTCTAGCCTATAAAGTCAAATGTTGTGTAGTTTCTCCATGGTAACTTAGCTGCCCGAGGTCGCAAAGTTAGCAAGTACAAGAAATTTGAAAATTGTACGTAATTGCACAGTAGTGCTTATGGTCGATCCCGTTTCTCGGCTTCAGAGCTACTTTTTTGACTGTATTTTGAGCTAAACAGTTGGCGCGACTTCAGTTCTAGCCTATAAAGTCAAATGTTGTGTGGTTCCTCCATGGTAACATAGCTGCCCGAGGTCGCAAACTTAGCAAGTACAAGAAATTTGAAAATTGTACGTAATTGCACGGTAGTGCTTATGGTCGATGCCGTTTCTCGGCTTCAGAGCTACTTTCTAGACTGTATTTTGAGTTAAGCAGTTGGCGCGACTTCAGTTCTAGCCTATAAAGTCAAATCTTGTGTGGTTCCTCCATGGTAACATAGCTGCCCGAGGTCGCAAAATTAGCAAGTACAAGAAATTTGAAAATTGTACGTAATTTCACATTAGTGCTTATGGTCGATGCCGTTTCTCGGCTTCAGAGCTACTTTCTAGACTGTATTTTGAGTTAAGCAGTTGGCGCGACTTCAGTTCTAGCCTATAAAGTCAAATCTTGTGTGGTTCCTCCATGGTAACATAGCTGCCCGAGGTCGCAAAATTAGCAAGTACAAGAAATTTGAAAATTGTACGTAATTGCACATTAGTGCTTATGGTCGATCCCGTTTCTCGGCTTCAGAGCTACTTTCTTGACTGTATTTTGATTTAAGCAGTTGGCGCGACTTCAGTTCTAGCCTATAAAGTCAAATCTTGTGTGGTTCCTCCATGGTAACATAGCTGCCCGAGGTCGCAAAGTTAGCAAGTACAAGAAATTTGAAAATTGTACGTAATTGCACGGTAGTGCTTATGGTCGATGCCGTTTCTCGGGTTCAGAGCTACTTTCTAGACTGTATTTTGAGTTAAGCAGTTGGCGCGACTTCAGTTCTAGCCTATAAAGTCAAATCTTGTGTGGTTCCTCCATGGTAACATAGCTGCCCGAGGTCGCAAAGTTAGCAAGTACAAGACATTTGAAAATTGTACGTAATTTCACATTAGTGCTTATGGTCGATCCCGTTTCTCGGCTTCAGAGCTACTTTCTTGACTGTATTTTGAGTTAAGCAGTTGGCGCGACTTCAGTTCTAGCCTATAAATTCAAATCTTGTGTGGTTCCTCCATGGTAACATAGCTGCCCGATGTCGCAAAGTTAGCAAGTACAAGAAATTTGAAAATTGTACGTAATTGCACGGTAGTGCTTATGGTCGATGCCGTTTCTCGGCTTCAGAGCTAATTCCTTGACTTTATTTTGAGTTAAGCAGTTGGCCCGACTTCAGTTCTAGCTTATAAAGTCAAATGTTGTGTGGTTCGTCCATGGTAACATAGCTGCCCGAGGTCGCAAATTTAGCAAGTTCAAGAAATTTGAAAATTGTACGTAATTTCACGGTAGTGCTTATGGTCGAAGCCGTTTCTCGGCTTCAGAGCTACTTTCTTGACTGTATTTTGAGTTAAGCAGTTGGCGCGACTTCAGTTCTAGCCTATAAAGTCAAATCTTGTGTGGTTCCTCCATGGTAACATAGCTGCCCGAGGTCGCAAAGTTAGCAAGTACAAGAAATTTGGAAATTGTACGTAAATTCACATTAGTGCTTATGGTCGATTACGTTTCTCGGCTTCAGAGCTACTTTTTTGACTGTATTTTGAAATAAGCAGTAGGCGCGACTTCAGCTCTAGCCTTAAAAGTCAAATCTTGTGTGGTTCCTCCATGGTAACATAGCTGCCCGAGGTCGCAAAGTTAGCAAGTACAAGAAATTTGAAAATTGTACGTAATTTCACGGTAGTGCTTATGATCGAAGCCGTTTCTCGGCTTCAGAGCTACTTTCTTGACTGTATTTTGAGTTAAGCAGTTGGCGCGACTTCAGTTCTAGCCTTGAAAGTCAAATCTTGTGTGGTTCCTCCATGGTAACATAGCTGCCCGAGGGCGCAAAGTTAGCAAGTACAAGAAATTTGAAAATTGTACGTAATTTCACGGTAGTGCTTATGGTCGAAGCCGTTTCTCGGCTTCAGAGCTACTTTCTTGACTGTATTTTGAGTTAAGCAGTTGGCGCGACTTCAGTTCTAGCCTTAAAAGTCAAATCTTGTGTGGTTCCTCCCTGGTAACATAGCTGCCCGAGGTCGCAAAGTTGGCAAGTACAAGAAATTTGAAAATTGTACGTAATTTCACATTAGTGCTTAGGGTCGATTACGTTTCTCGGCTTCAGAACTACTTTCTTGAATTTATTTTGAGTTAAGCAGTTGGCGCGACTTCAGTTCTAGCCTATAAAGTCAAATGTTGTGTGGTTCCTCCATGGTAACAAAGCTGCCCGAGGTCGCAAATTTAGCAAGTACAAGAAATTTGAAAATTGTAAGTAATTGCACAGTAGTGCTTATGGTCGATGCCGTTTCTCGGCTTCAGAGCTACTTTCTTGATGTATTTTGAGTTAAGCAATGGGCGCGACTTCAGTTCTAGCCTATAAAGTCAAATGTTGTGTGGTTCCTCCATGGTGACATAGCTGCCCGAGGTCGCAAAGTTAGCAAGTACAAGAAATTTGAAAATTGTACGTAATTGCACGGTAGTGCTTGGTCGATGCCGTTTCTCGGGTTCAGAGCTACTTTCTAGACTGTATTTTGAGTTAAGCAGTTGGCGCGACTTCAGTTCTAGCCTATAAAGTCAAATCTTGTGTGGTTCCTCCATGGTAACATAGCTGCCCGAGGTCGCAAAGTTAGCAAGTACAAGAAATTTGAAAATTGTACGTAATTGCACGGTAGTGCTTATGGTCGATGCCGTTTCTCGGCTTCAGAGCTACTTTCTTGACTGTATTTTGAGTTAAGCAGTTGGCGCGACTTCAGTTCTAGCCTATAAAGTCAAATCTTGTGTGGTTCCTCCATGGTAACATAGCTGCCCGAGGTCGCAAATTTAGCAAGTTCAAGAAATTTGAAAATTGTACGTAATTTCACAGTAGTGCTTATGGTCGAAGCCGTTTCTCGGCTTCAGAGCTACTTTCTTGACTGTATTTTGAGTTGGCGCGACTTCAGTTCTAGCCTATAAAGTCAAATCTTGTGTGGTTCCTCCATGGTAACATAGCTGCCCGAGGTCGCAAAGTTAGCAAGTACAAGAAATTTGAAAATTGTACGTAAATTCACATTAGTGCTTATGGTCGATTACGTTTCTCGGCTTCAGAGCTACTTTTTTGACTGTATTTTAAGTTAAGCAGTTGGCGCGACTTCAGCTCTAGCCTTAAAAGTCAAATCTTGTGTGGTTCCTCCATGGTAACATAGCTGCCCGAGGTCGCAAAGTTAGCAAGTACAAGAAATTTGAAAATTGTACGTAATTGCACGGTAGTGCTTATGGTCGATGCCGTTTCTCGGGTTCAGAGCTACTTTCTAGACTGTATTTTGAGTTAAGCAGTTGGCGCGACTTCAGTTCTAGCCTATAAAGTCAAATCTTGTGCAGTTGGCCCGACTTCAGTTCTAGCCTATAAAGTCAAATGTTGTGTGGTTCGTCCATGGTAACATAGCTGCCCGAGGTCGCAAATTTAGCAAGTTCAAGAAATTTGAAAATTGTACGTAATTTCACGGTAGTGCTTATGGTCGAAGCCGTTTCTCGGCTTCAGAGCTACTTTCTTGACTGTATTTTGAGTTAAGCAGTTGGCGCGACTTCAGTTCTAGCCTATAAAGTCAAATCTTGTGTGGTTCCTCCATGGTAACATAGCTGCCCGAGGTCGCAAAGTTAGCAAGTACAAGAAATTTGGAAATTGTACGTAAATTCACATTAGTGCTTATGGTCGATTACGTTTCTCGGCTTCAGAGCTACTTTTTTGACTGTATTTTGAGTTAAGCAGTAGGCGCGACTTCAGCTCTAGCCTTAAAAGTCAAATCTTGTGTGGTTCCTCCATGGTAACATAGCTGCCCGAGGTCGCAAAGTTAGCAAGTACAAGAAGTTTGAAAATTGTACGTAATTTCACGGTAGTGCTTATGATCGAAGCCGTTTCTCGGCTTCAGAGCTACTTTCTTGACTGTATTTTGAGTTAAGCAGTTGGCGCGACTTCAGTTCTAGCCTTGAAAGTCAAATCTTGTGTGGTTCCTCCATGGTAACATAGCTGCCCGAGGTCGCAAAGTTAGCAAGTACAAGAAATTTGAAAATTGTACGTAATTTCCCGGTAGTGCTTATGGTCGAAGCCGTTTCTCGGCTTCAGAGCTACTTTCTTGACTGTATTTTGAGTTAAGCAGTTGGCGCGACTTCAGTTCTAGCCTTAAAAGTCAAATCTTGTGTGGTTCCTCCCTGGTAACATAGCTGCCCGAGGTCGCAAAGTTGGCAAGTACAAGAAATTTGAAAATTGTACGTAATTTCACATTAGTGCTTAGGGTCGATTACGTTTCTCGGCTTCAGAACTACTTTCTTGAATTTATTTTGAGTTAAGCAGTTGGCGCGACTTCAGTTCTAGCCTATAAAGTCAAATGTTGTGTGGTTCCTCCATGGTAACAAAGCTGCCCGAGGTCGCAAATTTAGCAAGTACAAGAAATTTGAAAATTGTAAGTAATTGGACAGTAGTGCTTATGGTCGATGCCGTTTCTCGGCTTCAGAGCTACTTTCTTGATGTATTTTGAGTTAAGCAATGGGCGCGACTTCAGTTCTAGCCTATAAAGTCAAATGTTGTGTGGTTCCTCCATGGTGACATAGCTGCCCGAGGTCGCAAAGTTAGCAAGTACAAGAAATTTGAAAATTGTACGTAATTGCACGGTAGTGCTTATGGTCGATGCCGTTTCTCGGGTTCAGAGCTACTTTCTAGACTGTATTTTGAGTTAAGCAGTTGGCGCGACTTCAGTTCTAGCCTATAAAGTCAAATCTTGTGTGGTTCCTCCATGGTAACATAGCTGCCCGAGGTCGCAAAGTTAGCAAGTACAAGAAATTTGAAAATTGTACGTAATTGCACGGTAGTGCTTATGGTCGATGCCGTTTCTCGGCTTCAGAGCTACTTTCTTGACTGTATTTTGAGTTAAGCAGTTGGCGCGACTTCAGTTCTAGCCTATAAAGTCAAATCTTGTGTGGTTCCTCTATGGTAACATAGCTGTCCGAGGTCGCAAATTTAGCAAGTTCAAGAAATTTGAAAATTGTACGTAATTTCACGGTAGTGCTTATGGTCGAAGCCGTTTCTCGGCTCCAGAGCTACTTTCTTGACTGTATTTTGAGTTGGCGCGACTTCAGTTCTAGCCTATAAAGTCAAATCTTGTGTGGTTCCTCCATGGTAACATAGCTGCCCGAGGTCGCAAAGTTAGCAAGTACAAGAAATTTGAAAATTGTACGTAAATTCACATTAGTGCTTATGGTCGATTACGTTTCTCGGCTTCAGAGCTACTTTCTAGACTGTATTTTGAGTTAAGCAGTTGGCGCGACTTCAGTTCTAGCCTTAAAAGTCAAATCTTGTGTGGTTCCTCCCTGGTAACATAGCTGCCCGAGGTCGCAAAGTTGGCAAGTACAAGAAATTTGAAAATTGTACGTAATTTCACATTAGTGCTTAGGGTCGATTACGTTTCTCGGCTTCAGAACTACTTTCTTGAATTTATTTTGAGTTAAGCAGTTGGCGCGACTTCAGTTCTAGCCTATAAAGTCAAATGTTGTGTGGTTCCTCCATGGTAACATAGCTGCCCGAGGTCGCAAATTTAGCAAGTACAAGAAATTTGAAAATTGTAAGTAATTGCACAGTAGTGCTTATGGTCGATGCCGTTTCTCGGCTTCAGAACTACTTTCTTGACTGTATTTTGAGTTAAGCAATGGGCGCGACTTCAGTTCTAGCCTATAAAGTCAAATGTTGTGTGGTTCCTCCATGGTGACATAGCTGGCCGAGGTCGCAAAGTTAGCAAGTACAAGAAAGTTGAAAATTGTACGTAATTGCACGGTAGTGCTTATGGTCGATGCCGTTTCTCGGGTTCAGAGCTACTTTCTAGACTGTATTTTGAGTTAAGCAGTTGGCGCGACTTCAGTTCTAGCCTATAAAGTCAAATCTTGTGTGGTTCCTCCATGGTAACATAGCTGCCCGAGGTCGCAAAATTAGCAAGTACAAGAAATTTAAAAATTGTACGTAATTTCACATTAGTGCTTATGGTCGATGCCGTTTCTCGGCTTCAGAGCTACTTTCTTGACTGTATTTTGAGTTAGGCAGTTGGCGCGACTTCAGTTCTAGCCTATAAAGTCAAATGTTGTGTGGTTCCTCCATGGTAACATAGCTGCCCGATGTAGCAAAGTTAGCAAGTACAAGAAATTTGAAAATTGTACGTAATTGCACCGTAGTGCTTATGGTCGATGCCGTTTCTCGGCTTCAGAGCTACTTTCTTGACTGTATTTTGAGTTAAGCAGTTGGCGCGACTTCAGTTCTAGCCTATAAAGTCAAATCTTGTGTGATTCCTCCATGGTAACATAGCTGCCCGAGGTCGCAAAGTTAGCAAGTGCAAGAAATTTGAAAATTGTACGTAATTGCACGGTAGTGCTTATGGTCGATGCCGTTTCTCGGCTTCAGAGCTACTTTCTAGACTGTATTTTGAGTTAAGCAGTTGGCGCGACTTCAGTTCTAGCCTATAAAGTCAAATCTTGTGTGGTTCCTCCATGGTAACATAGCTGCCCGAGGTCGCAAAGTTAGCAAGTACAAGAAATTTAAAAATTGTACGTAATTTCACATTAGTGCTTATGGTCGATGCCGTTTCTCGGCTTCAGAGCTACTTTCTTGACTGTATTTTGAGTTAAGCAGTTGGCGCGACTTCAGTTCTAGCCTATAAAGTCAAATGTTGTGTGGTTCCTCCATGGTAACATAGCTGCCCGAGGTCGCAAATTTAGCAAGTACAAAAATTTGAAAATTGTACGTAATTGCACAGTAGTGCTTATGGTCGATCCCGTTTCTCAGCTTCAGAGCTACTTTCTTGACTGTATTTTGAGTTATGCAGTTGACGCGACTTCAGTTCTAGCCTATAAAGTCAAATGTTGTGTGGTTCCTCCATGGTAACATAGCTGCCCGAGGTCGCAAAGTTAGCAAGTACAAGAAATTTGAAAATTGTACGTAATTTCACTGTAGTGCTTATGGTCGATGCCGTTTCTCGGCTTCAGAGCTACTTTCTTGACTGTATTTTGAGTTAAGCAGTTGGCGCGACTTCAGTTCTAGCCTATAAAGTCAAATGTTGTGTGGTTCCTCCATGGTAACATAGCTGCCCGAGGTCGCAAAGTTAGCAAGTACAAGAAATTTTAAAATTGTACGTAATTTCACGGTAGTGCTTATGGTCGATGCTGTTTCTCGGCTTCAGAGCTACTTTCTTGAATTTATTTTGAGTTAAGCAGTTGGCGCGACTTCAGTTCTAGCCTATAAAGTCAAATGTTGTGTGGTTTCTCCATGGTAACTTAGCTGCCCGAGGTCGCAAAGTTAGCAAGTACAAGAAATTTGAAAATTGTACGTAATTGCACAGTAGTGCTTATGGTCGATCCCGTTTCTCGGCTTCAGAGCTACTTTTTTTGACTGTATTTTGAGCTAAACAGTTGGCGCGACTTCAGTTCTAGCCTATAAAGTCAAATGTTGTGTGGTTCCTCCATGGTAACATAGCTGCCCGAGGTCGCAAACTTAGCAAGTACAAGAAATTTGAAAATTGTACGTAATTGCACGGTAGTGCTTATGGTCGATGCCGTTTCTCGGCTTCAGAGCTACTTTCTAGACTGTATTTTGAGTTAAGCAGTTGGCGCGACTTCAGTTCTAGCCTATAAAGTCAAATCTTGTGTGGTTCCTCCATGGTAACATAGCTGCCCGAGGTCGCAAAATTAGCAAGTACAAGAAATTTGAAAATTGTACGTAATTTCACATTAGTGCTTATGGTCGATGCCGTTTCTCGGCTTCAGAGCTACTTTCTAGACTGTATTTTGAGTTAAGCAGTTGGCGCGACTTCAGTTCTAGCCTATAAAGTCAAATCTTGTGTGGTTCCTCCATGGTAACATAGCTGCCCGAGGTCGCAAAATTAGCAAGTACAAGAAATTTGAAAATTGTACGTAATTGCACATTAGTGCTTATGGTCGATCCCGTTTCTCGGCTTCAGAGCTACTTTCTTGACTGTATTTTGATTTAAGCAGTTGGCGCGACTTCAGTTCTAGCCTATAAAGTCAAATCTTGTGTGGTTCCTCCATGGTAACATAGCTGCCCGAGGTCGCAAAGTTAGCAAGTACAAGAAATTTGAAAATTGTACGTAATTGCACGGTAGTGCTTATGGTCGATGCCGTTTCTCGGGTTCAGAGCTACTTTCTAGACTGTATTTTGAGTTAAGCAGTTGGCGCGACTTCAGTTCTAGCCTATAAAGTCAAATCTTGTGTGGTTCCTCCATGGTAACATAGCTGCCCGAGGTCGCAAAGTTAGCAAGTACAAGACATTTGAAAATTGTACGTAATTTCACATTAGTGCTTATGGTCGATCCCGTTTCTCGGCTTCAGAGCTACTTTCTTGACTGTATTTTGAGTTAAGCAGTTGGCGCGACTTCAGTTCTAGCCTATAAATTCAAATCTTGTGTGGTTCCTCCATGGTAACATAGCTGCCCGATGTCGCAAAGTTAGCAAGTACAAGAAATTTGAAAATTGTACGTAATTGCACGGTAGTGCTTATGGTCGATGCCGTTTCTCGGCTTCAGAGCTAATTCCTTGACTTTATTTTGAGTTAAGCAGTTGGCCCGACTTCAGTTCTAGCTTATAAAGTCAAATGTTGTGTGGTTCGTCCATGGTAACATAGCTGCCCGAGGTCGCAAATTTAGCAAGTTCAAGAAATTTGAAAATTGTACGTAATTTCACGGTAGTGCTTATGGTCGAAGCCGTTTCTCGGCTTCAGAGCTACTTTCTTGACTGTATTTTGAGTTAAGCAGTTGGCGCGACTTCAGTTCTAGCCTATAAAGTCAAATCTTGTGTGGTTCCTCCATGGTAACATAGCTGCCCGAGGTCGCAAAGTTAGCAAGTACAAGAAATTTGGAAATTGTACGTAAATTCACATTAGTGCTTATGGTCGATTACGTTTCTCGGCTTCAGAGCTACTTTTTTGACTGTATTTTGAAATAAGCAGTAGGCGCGACTTCAGCTCTAGCCTTAAAAGTCAAATCTTGTGTGGTTCCTCCATGGTAACATAGCTGCCCGAGGTCGCAAAGTTAGCAAGTACAAGAAATTTGAAAATTGTACGTAATTTCACGGTAGTGCTTATGATCGAAGCCGTTTCTCGGCTTCAGAGCTACTTTCTTGACTGTATTTTGAGTTAAGCAGTTGGCGCGACTTCAGTTCTAGCCTTGAAAGTCAAATCTTGTGTGGTTCCTCCATGGTAACATAGCTGCCCGAGGGCGCAAAGTTAGCAAGTACAAGAAATTTGAAAATTGTACGTAATTTCACGGTATTGCTTGTGGTCGAAGCCGTTTCTCGGCTTCAGAGCTACTTTCTTGACTGTATTTTGAGTTAAGCAGTTGGCGCGACTTCAGTTCTAGCCTTAAAAGTCAAATCTTGTGTGGTTCCTCCCTGGTAACATAGCTGCCCGAGGTCGCAAAGTTGGCAAGTACAAGAAATTTGAAAATTGTACGTAATTTCACATTAGTGCTTAGGGTTGATTACGTTTCTCGGCTTCAGAACTACTTTCTTGAATTTATTTTGAGTTAAGCAGTTGGCGCGACTTCAGTTCTAGCCTATAAAGTCAAATGTTGTGTGGTTCCTCCATGGTAACAAAGCTGCCCGAGGTCGCAAATTTAGCAAGTACAAGAAATTTGAAAATTGTAAGTAATTGCACAGTAGTGCTTATGGTCGATGCCGTTTCTCGGCTTCAGAGCTACTTTCTTGATGTATTTTGAGTTAAGCAATGGGCGCGACTTCAGTTCTAGCCTATAAAGTCAAATGTTGTGTGGTTCCTCCATGGTGACATAGCTGCCCGAGGTCGCAAAGTTAGCAAGTACAAGAAATTTGAAAATTGTACGTAATTGCACGGTAGTGCTTGGTCGATGCCGTTTCTCGGGTTCAGAGCTACTTTCTAGACTGTATTTTGAGTTAAGCAGTTGGCGCGACTTCAGTTCTAGCCTATAAAGTCAAATCTAGTGTGGTTCCTCCATGGTAACATAGCTGCCCGAGGTCGCAAAGTTAGCAAGTACAAGAAATTTGAAAATTGTACGTAATTGCACGGTAGTGCTTATGGTCGATGCCGTTTCTCGGCTTCAGAGCTACTTTCTTGACTGTATTTTGAGTTAAGCAGTTGGCGCGACTTCAGTTCTAGCCTATAAAGTCAAATCTTGTGTGGTTCCTCCATGGTAACATAGCTGCCCGAGGTCGCAAATTTAGCAAGTTCAAGAAATTTGAAAATTGTACGTAATTTCACAGTAGTGCTTATGGTCGAAGCCGTTTCTCGGCTTCAGAGCTACTTTCTTGACTGTATTTTGAGTTGGCGCGACTTCAGTTCTAGCCTATAAAGTCAAATCTTGTGTGGTTCCTCCATGGTAACATAGCTGCCCGAGGTCGCAAAGTTAGCAAGTACAAGAAATTTGAAAATTGTACGTAAATTCACATTAGTGCTTATGGTCGATTACGTTTCTCGGCTTCAGAGCTACTTTTTTGACTGTATTTTAAGTTAAGCAGTTGGCGCGACTTCAGTTCTAGCCTATAAAGTCAAATGTTGTGTGGTTCCTCCATGGTAACATAGCTGCCCGAGGTCGCAAAATTAGCAAGTACAAGAAATTTAAAAATTGTACGTAATTGCACGGTAGTGCTTATGGTCGATGCCGTTTCTCGGCTTCAGAGCTACTTTCTTGACTGTATTTTGAGTTAAGCAGTTGGCGCGACTTCAGTTCTAGCCTATAAAGTCAAATCTTGTGTGGTTCCTCCATGGTAACATAGCTGCCCGAGGTCGCAAAGTTAGCAAGTACAAGACATTTGAAAATTGTACGTAATTTCACATTAGTGCTTATGGTCGATCCCGTTTCTCGGCTTCAGAGCTACTTTCTTGACTGTATTTTGAGTTAAGCAGTTGGCGCGACTTCAGTTCTAGCCTATAAATTCAAATCTTGTGTGGTTCCTCCATGGTAACATAAAAATAATTAATAGTAAAAATAATAAAATTTCACGGTAGTGCTTATGATCGAAGCCGTTTCTCGGCTTCAGAGCTACTTTCTTGACTGTATTTTGAGTTAAGCAGTTGGCGCGACTTCAGTTCTAGCCTTGAAAGTCAAATCTTGTGTGGTTCCTCCATGGTAACATAGCTGCCCGAGGGCGCAAAGTTAGCAAGTACAAGAAATTTGAAAATTGTACGTAATTTCCCGGTAGTGCTTATGGTCGAAGCCGTTTCTCGGCTTCAGAGCTACTTTCTTGACTGTATTTTGAGTTAAGCAGTTGGCGCGACTTCAGTTCTAGCCTTAAAAGTCAAATCTTGTGTGGTTCCTCCCTGGTAACATAGCTGCCCGAGGTCGCAAAGTTGGCAAGTACAAGAAATTTGAAAATTGTACGTAATTTCACATTAGTGCTTAGGGTCGATTACGTTTCTCGGCTTCAGAACTACTTTCTTGAATTTATTTTGAGTTAAGCAGTTGGCGCGACTTCAGTTCTAGCCTATAAAGTCAAATGTTGTGTGGTTCCTCCATGGTAACAAAGCTGCCCGAGGTCGCAAATTTAGCAAGTACAAGAAATTTGAAAATTGTAAGTAATTGGACAGTAGTGCTTATGGTCGATGCCGTTTCTCGGCTTCAGAGCTACTTTCTTGATGTATTTTGAGTTAAGCAATGGGCGCGACTTCAGTTCTAGCCTATAAAGTCAAATGTTGTGTGGTTCCTCCATGGTGACATAGCTGCCCGAGGTCGCAAAGTTAGCAAGTACAAGAAATTTGAAAATTGTACGTAATTGCACGGTAGTGCTTATGGTCGATGCCGTTTCTCGGGTTCAGAGCTACTTTCTAGACTGTATTTTGAGTTAAGCAGTTGGCGCGACTTCAGTTCTAGCCTATAAAGTCAAATCTTGTGTGGTTCCTCCATGGTAACATAGCTGCCCGAGGTCGCAAAGTTAGCAAGTACAAGAAATTTGAAAATTGTACGTAATTGCACGGTAGTGCTTATGGTCGATGCCGTTTCTCGGCTTCAGAGCTACTTTCTTGACTGTATTTTGAGTTAAGCAGTTGGCGCGACTTCAGTTCTAGCCTATAAAGTCAAATCTTGTGTGGTTCCTCTATGGTAACATAGCTGCCCGAGGTCGCAAATTTAGCAAGTTCAAGAAATTTGAAAATTGTACGTAATTTCACGGTAGTGCTTATGGTCGAAGCCGTTTCTCGGCTCCAGAGCTACTTTCTTGACTGTATTTTGAGTTGGCGCGACTTCAGTTCTAGCCTATAAAGTCAAATCTTGTGTGGTTCCTCCATGGTAACATAGCTGCCCGAGGTCGCAAAGTTAGCAAGTACAAGAAATTTGAAAATTGTACGTAAATTCACATTAGTGCTTATGGTCGATTACGTTTCTCGGCTTCAGAGCTACTTTCTAGACTGTATTTTGAGTTAAGCAGTTGGCGCGACTTCAGTTCTAGCCTTAAAAGTCAAATCTTGTGTGGTTCCTCCCTGGTAACATAGCTGCCCGAGGTCGCAAAGTTGGCAAGTACAAGAAATTTGAAAATTGTACGTAATTTCACATTAGTGCTTAGGGTCGATTACGTTTCTCGGCTTCAGAACTACTTTCTTGAATTTATTTTGAGTTAAGCAGTTGGCGCGACTTCAGTTCTAGCCTATAAAGTCAAATGTTGTGTGGTTCCTCCATGGTAAGAAAGCTGCCCGAGGTCGCAAATTTAGCAAGTACAAGAAATTTGAAAATTGTAAGTAATTGCGCAGTAGTGCTTATGGTCGATGCCGTTTCTCGGCTTCAGAGCTACTTTCTTGATGTATTTTGAGTTAAGCAATGTTTTGAGTTGGCGCGACTTCAGTTCTAGCCTATAAAGTCAAATCTTGTGTGGTTCCTCCATGGTAACATAGCTGCCCGAGGTCGCAAAGTTAGCAAGTACAAGAAATTTGAAAATTGTACGTAAATTCACATTAGTGCTTATGGTCGATTACGTTTCTCGGCTTCAGAGCTACTTTTTTGACTGTATTTTAAGTTAAGCAGTTGGCGCGACTTCAGCTCTAGCCTTAAAAGTCAAATCTTGTGTGGTTCCTCCATGGTAACATAGCTGCCCGAGGTCGCAAAGTTAGCAAGTACAAGAAATTTGAAAATTGTACGTAATTGCACGGTAGTGCTTATGGTCGATCCCGTTTCTCGGGTTCAGAGCTACTTTCTAGACTGTATTTTGAGTTAAGCAGTTGGCGCGACTTCAGTTCTAGCCTATAAAGTCAAATCTTGTGTGGTTCCTCCATGGTAACATAGCTGCCCGAGGTCGCAAAATTAGCAAGTACAAGAAATTTAAAAATTGTACGTAATTTCACATTAGTGCTCATGGTCGATGCCGTTTCTCGGCTTCAGAGCTACTTTCTTGACTGTATTTTGAGTTAGGCAGTTGGCGCGACTTCAGTTCTAGCCTATAAAGTCAAATGTTGTGTGGTTCCTCCATGGTAACATAGCTGCCCGATGTCACAAAATTAGCAAGTACAAGAAATTTGAAAATTGTACGTAATTGCACGGTAGTGCTTATGGTCGATGCCGTTTCTCGGCTTCAGAGCTACTTTCTTGACTGTATTTAGAGTTAAGCAGTTGGCGCGACTTCAGTTCTAGCCTATAAAGTCAAATCTTGTGTGGTTCCTCCATGGTAACATAGCTGCCCGAGGTCGCAAAGTTAGCAAGTACAAGACATTTGAAAATTGTACGTAATTTCACATTAGTGCTTATGGTCGATCCCGTTTCTCGGCTTCAGAGCTACTTTCTTGACTGTATTTTGAGTTAAGCAGTTGGCGCGACTTCAGTTCTAGCCTATAAATTCAAATCGTGTGTGGTTCCTCCATGGTAACATAGCTGCCCGATGTCGCAAAGTTAGCAAGTACAAGAAATTTGAAAATTGTACGTAATTGCACGGTAGTGCTTATGGTCGATGCCGTTTCTCGGCTTCAGAGCTAATTCCTTGACTTTATTTTGAGTTAAGCAGTTGGCCCGACTTCAGTTCTAGCTTATAAAGTCAAATGTTGTGTGGTTCGTCCATGGTAACATAGCTGCCCGAGGTCGCAAATTTAGCAAGTTCAAGAAATTTGAAAATTGTACGTAATTTCACGGTAGTGCTTATGGTCGAAGCCGTTTCTCGGCTTCAGAGCTACTTTCTTGACTGTATTTTGAGTTAAGCAGTTGGCGCGACTTCAGTTCTAGCCTATAAAGTCAAATCTTGTGTGGTTCCTCCATGGTAACATAGCTGCCCGAGGTCGCAAAGTTAGCAAGTACAAGAAATTTGGAAATTGTACGTAAATTCACATTAGTGCTTATGGTCGATTACGTTTCTCGGCTTCAGAGCTACTTTTTTGACTGTATTTTGAGTTAAGCAGTAGGCGCGACTTCAGCTCTAGCCTTAAAAGTCAAATCTTGTGTGGTTCCTCCATGGTAACATAGCTGCCCGAGGTCGCAAAGTTAGCAAGTACAAGAAATTTGAAAATTGTACGTAATTTCACGGTAGTGCTTATGATCGAAGCCGTTTCTCGGCTTCAGAGCTACTTTCTTGACTGTATTTTGAGTTAAGCAGTTGGCGCGACTTCAGTTCTAGCCTTGAAAGTCAAATCTTGTGTGGTTCCTCCATGGTAACATAGCTGCCCGAGGGCGCAAAGTTAGCAAGTACAAGAAATTTGAAAATTGTACGTAATTTCACGGTAGTGCTTATGGTCGAAGCCGTTTCTCGGCTTCAGAGCTACTTTCTTGACTGTATTTTGAGTTAAGCAGTTGGCGCGACTTCAGTTCTAGCCTTAAAAGTCAAATCTTGTGTGGTTCCTCCCTGGTAACATAGCTGCCCGAGGTCGCAAAGTTGGCAAGTACAAGAAATTTGAAAATTGTACGTAATTTCACATTAGTGCTTAGGGTCGATTACGTTTCTCGGCTTCAGAACTACTTTCTTGAATTTATTTTGAGTTAAGCAGTTGGCGCGACTTCAGTTCTAGCCTATAAAGTCAAATGTTGTGTGCTTCCTCCATGGTAACAAAGCTGCCCGAGGTCGCAAATTTAGCAAGTACAAGAAATTTGAAAATTGTAAGTAATTGCACAGTAGTGTTTATGGTCGATGCCGTTTCTCGGCTTCAGAGCTACTTTCTTGATGTATTTTGAGTTAAGCAATGGGCGCGACTTCAGTTCTAGCCTATAAAGTCAAATGTTGTGTGGTTCCTCCATGGTGACATAGCTGCCCGAGGTCGCAAAGTTAGCAAGTACAAGAAATTTGAAAATTGTACGTAATTGCACGGTAGTGCTTATGGTCGATGCCGTTTCTCGGGTTCAGAGCTACTTTCTAGACTGTATTTTGAGTTAAGCAGTTGGCGCGACTTCAGTTCTAGCCTATAAAGTCAAATCTTGTGTGGTTCCTCCATGGTAACATAGCTGCCCGAGGTCGCAAAGTTAGCAAATACAAGAAATTTGAAAATTGTACGTAATTGCACGGTAGTGCTTATGGTCGATGCCGTTTCTCGGCTTCAGAGCTACTTTCTTGACTGTATTTTGAGTTAAGCAGTTGGCGCGACTTCAGTTCTAGCCTATAAAGTCAAATCTTGTGTGGTTCCTCCATGGTAACATAGCTGCCCGAGGTCGCAAATTTAGCAAGTTCAAGAAATTTGAAAATTTTACGTAATTTCACGGTAGTGCTTATGGTCGAAGCCGTTTCTCGACTCCAGAGCTACTTTCTTGACTGTATTTTGAGTTGGCGCGACTTCAGTTCTAGCCTATAAAGTCAAATCTTGTGTGGTTCCTCCATGGTAACATAGCTGCCCGAGGTCGCAAAGTTAGCAAGTACAAGAAATTTGAAAATTGTACGTAAATTCACATTAGTGCTTATGGTCGATTACGTTTCTCGGCTTCAGAGCTACTTTTTTGACTGTATTTTAAGTTAAGCAGTTGGCGCGACTTCAGCTCTAGCCTTAAAAGTCAAATCTTGTGTGGTTCCTCCATGGTAACATAGCTGCCCGAGGTCGCAAAGTTAGCAAGTACAAGAAATTTGAAAATTGTACGTAATTTCACGGTAGTGCTTATGATCGAAGCCGTTTCTCGGCTTCAGAGCTACTTTCTTGACTGTATTTTGAGTTAAGCAGTTGGCGCGACTTCAGTTCTAGCCTTGAAAGTCAAATCTTGTGTGGTTCCTTCATGGTAACATAGCTGCCCGAGGGCGCAAAGTTAGCAAGTACAAGAAATTTGGAAATTGTACGTAAATTCACATTAGTGCTTATGGTCGATTACGTTTCTCGGCTTCAGAGCTACTTTTTTGACTGTATTTTGAGTTAAGCAGTAGGCGCGACTTCAGCTCTAGCCTTAAAATTCAAATCTTGTGTGGTTCCTCCATGGTAACATAGCTGCCCGAGGTCGCAAAGTTAGCAAGTACAAGAAATTTGAAAATTGTACGTAATTTCACGGTAGTGCTTATGATCGAAGCCGTTTCTCGGCTTCAGAGCTACTTTCTTGACTGTATTTTGAGTTAAGCAGTTGGCGCGACTTCAGTTCTAGCCTTGAAAGTCAAATCTTGTGTGGTTCCTCCATGGTAACATAGCTGCCCGAGGTCGCAAAGTTAGCAAGTACAAGAAATTTGAAAATTGTACGTAATTTCACGGTAGTGCTTATGGTCGAAGCCGTTTCTCGGCTTCAGAGCTACTTTCTTGACTGTATTTTGAGTTAAGCAGTTGGCGCGACTTCAGTTCTAGCCTATAAAGTCAAATCTTGTGTGGTTCCTCCATGGTAACATAGCTGCCCGAGGTCGCAAAGTTAGCAAGTACAAGAAATTTGGAAATTGTACGTAAATTCACATTAGTGCTTATGGTCGATTACGTTTCTCGGCTTCAGAGCTACTTTTTTGACTGTATTTTGAGTTAAACAGTAGGCGCGACTTCAGCTCTAGCCTTAAAAGTCAAATCTTGTGTGGTTCCTCCATGGTAACATAGCTGCCCGAGGTCGCAAAATTAGCAAGTACAAGAAATTTGAAAATTGTACGTAATTGCACGGTAGTGCTTATGGTCGATGCCGTTTCTCGGCTTCAGAGCTACTTTCTTGACTGTATTTTGAGTTAAGCAGTTGGCGCGACTTCAGTTCTAGCCTATAAAGTCAAATCTTGTGTGGTTCCTCCATGGTAACATAGCTGCCCGAGGTCGCAAAATTAGCAAGTACAAGAAATTTGAAAATTGTACGTAATTTCACATTAGTGCTTATGGTCGATGCCGTTTCTCGGCTTCAGAGCTACTTTCTTGACTGTATTTTGAGTTAAGCAGTAGGCGCTACTTCAGTTCTAGCCTATAAAGTCAAATGTTGTGTGGTTCCTCCATGGTAACATAGCTGCCCGAGGTCGCAAAGTTAGCAAGTACAAGAAATTTGAAAATTGTACGTAATTGCACGGTAGTGCTTATGGTCGATGCCGTTTCTCGGCTTCAGAGCTACTTTCTTGACTGTATTTTGAGTTAAGCAGTTGGCGCGACTTCAGTTCTAGCCTTAAAAGTGAAATCTTGTGTGGTTCCTCCATGGTAACATAGCTGCCCGAGGTCGCAACGTTAGCAAGTACAAGAAATTTGAAAATTGTTCTTAATTTCACGGTAGTGCTTATGGTCGATGCCGTTTCTCGGCTTCAGAGCTACTTTCTTGACTGTATTTTGAGTTAAACTGTTGGCGCGACTTCAGTTCTAGCCTATAAAGTCAAATGTTGTGTGGTTCCTCCATGGTAACATAGCTGCCCGAGGTCGCAAAGTTAGCAAGTACAAGACATTTGAAAATTGTACGTAATTTCACATTAGTGCTTATGGTCGATCCCGTTTCTCGGCTTCAGAGCTACTTTCTTGACTGTATTTTGAGTTAAGCAGTTGGCGCGACTTCAGTTCTAGCCTATAAATTCAAATCTTGTGTGGTTCCTCCATGGTAACATAGCTGCCCGATGTCGCAAAGTTAGCAAGTACAAGAAATTTGAAAATTGTACGTAATTGCACGGTAGTGCTTATGGTCGATGCCGTTTCTCGGCTTCAGAGCTAATTCCTTGACTTTATTTTGAGTTAAGCAGTTGGCCCGACTTCAGTTCTAGCCTATAAAGTCAAATGTTGTGTGGTTCGTCCATGGTAACATAGCTGCCCGAGGTCGCAAATTTAGCAAAGTTCAAGAAATTTGAAAATTGTACGTAATTTCACGGTAGTGCTTATGGTCGAAGCCGTTTCTCGGCTTCAGAGCTACTTTCTTGACTGTATTTTGAGTTAAGCAGTTGGCGCGACTTCAGTTCTAGCCTATAAAGTCAAATCTTGTGTGGTTCCTCCATGGTAACATAGCTGCCCGAGGTCGCAAAGTTAGCAAGTACAAGAAATTTGGAAATTGTACGTAAATTCACATTAGTGCTTATGGTCGATTACGTTTCTCGGCTTCAGAGCTACTTTTTTGACTGTATTTTGAGTTAAGCAGTAGGCGCGACTTCAGCTCTAGCCTTAAAAGTCAAATCTTGTGTGGTTCCTCCCTGGTAACATAGCTGCCCGAGGTCGCAAAGTTGGCAAGTAGAAGAAATTTGAAAATTGTACGTAATTTCACATTAGTGCTTAGGGTCGATTACGTTTCTCGGCTTCAGAACTACTTTCTTGAATTTATTTTGAGTTAAGCAGTTGGCGCGACTTCAGTTCTAGCCTATAAAGTCAAATGTTGTGTGGTTCCTCCATGGTAACAAAGCTGCCCGAGGTCGCAAATTTAGCAAGTACAAGAAATTTGAAAATTGTAAGTAATTGCACAGTAGTGCTTATGGTCGATGCCGTTTCTCGGCTTCAGAGCTACTTTCTTGATGTATTTTGAGTTAAGCAATGGGCGCGACTTCAGTTCTAGCCTATAAAGTCAAATGTTGTGTGGTTCCTCCATGGTGACATAGCTGCCCGAGGTCGCAAAGTTAGCAAGTACAAGAAATTTGAAAATTGTACGTAATTGCACGGTAGTGCTTATGGTCGATGCCGTTTCTCGGGTTCAGAGCTACTTTCTAGACTGTATTTTGAGTTAAGCAGTTGGCGCGACTTCAGTTCTAGCCTATAAAGTCAAATCTTGTGTGGTTCCTCCATGGTAACATAGCTGCCCGAGGTCGCAAAGTTAGCAAGTACAAGAAATTTGAAAATTGTACGTAATTGCACGGTAGTGCTTATGGTCGATGCCGTTTCTCGGCTTCAGAGCTACTTTCTTGACTGTATTTTGAGTTAAGCAGTTGGCGCGACTTCAGTTCTAGCCTATAAAGTCAAATCTTGTGTGGTTCCTCCATGGTAACATAGCTGCCCGAGGTCGCAAATTTAGCAAGTTCAAGAAATTTGAAAATTGTACGTAATTTCACAGTAGTGCTTATGGTCGAAGCCGTTTCTCGGCTTCAGAGCTACTTTCTTGACTGTATTTTGAGTTGGCGCGACTTCAGTTCTAGCCTATAAAGTCAAATCTTGTGTGGTTCCTCCATGGTAACATAGCTGCCCGAGGTCGCAAAGTTAGCAAGTACAAGAAATTTGAAAATTGTACGTAAATTCACATTAGTGCTTATGGTCGATTACGTTTCTCGGCTTCAGAGCTACTTTTTTGACTGTATTTTAAGTCAAGCAGTTGGCGCGACTTCAGCTCTAGCCTTAAAAGTCAAATCTTGTGTGGTTCCTCCATGGTAACATAGCTGCCCGAGGTCGCAAAGTTAGCAAGTACAAGAAATTTGAAAATTGTACGTAATTGCACGGTAGTGCTTATGGTCGATGCCGTTTCTCGGGTTCAGAGCTACTTTCTAGACTGTATTTTGAGTTAAGCAGTTGGCGCGACTTCAGTTCTAGCCTATAAAGTCAAATCTTGTGTGGTTCCTCCATGGTAACATAGCTGCCCGAGGTCGCAAAATTAGCAAGTACAAGAAATTTAAAAATTGTACGTAATTTCACATTAGTGCTCATGGTCGATGCCGTTTCTCGGCTTCAGAGCTACTTTCTTGACTGTATTTTGAGTTAGGCAGTTGGCGCGACTTCAGTTCTAGCCTATAAAGTCAAATGTTGTGTGGTTCCTCCATGGTAACATAGCTGCCCGATGTCACAAAATTAGCAAGTACAAGAAATTTGAAAATTGTACGTAATTGCACGGTAGTGCTTATGGTCGATGCCGTTTCTCGGCTTCAGAGCTACTTTCTTGACTGTATTTTGAGTTAAGCAGTTGGCGCGACTTCAGTTCTAGCCTATAAAGTCAAATCTTGTGTGGTTCCTCCATGGTAACATAGCTGCCCGAGGTCGCAAAGTTAGCAAGTACAAGACATTTGAAAATTGTACGTAATTTCACATTAGTGCTTATGGTCGATCCCGTTTCTCGGCTTCAGATCTACTTTCTTGACTGTATTTTGAGTTAAGCAGTTGGCGCGACTTCAGTTCTAGCCTATAAATTCAAATCTTGTGTGGTTCCTCCATGGTAACATAGCTGCCCGATGTCGCAAAGTTAGCAAGTACAAGAAATTTGAAAATTGTACGTAATTGCACGGTAGTGCTTATGGTCGATGCCGTTTCTCGGCTTCAGAGCTACTTTCTTGACTGTATTTTGAGTTAAGCAGTTGGCGCGACTTCAGTTCTAGCCTATAAAGGCAAATCTTGTGTGGTTCCTCCATGGTAACATAGCTGCCCGAGGTCGCAAATTTAGCAAGTTCAAGAAATTTGAAAATTGTACGTAATTTCACGGTAGTGCTTATGGTCGAAGCCGTTTCTCGGCTCCAGAGCTACTTTCTTGACTGTATTTTGAGTTGGCGCGACTTCAGTTCTAGCCTATAAAGTCAAATCTTGTGTGGTTCCTCCATGGTAACATAGCTGCCCGAGGTCGCAAAGTTAGCAAGTACAAGAAATTTGAAAATTGTACGTAATTGCACGGTAGTGCTTATGGTCGATGCCGTTTCTCGGCTTCAGAGCTAATTCCTTGACTTTATTTTGAGTTAAGCAGTTGGCCCGACTTCAGTTCTAGCCTATAAAGTCAAATGTTGTGTGGTTCCTCCATGGTAACATAGCTGCCCGATGTCACAAAATTAGCAAGTACAAGAAATTTGAAAATTGTACGTAATTGCACGGTAGTGCTTATGGTCGATGCCGTTTCTCGGCTTCAGAGCTAATTCCTTGACTTTATTTTGAGTTAAGCAGTTGGCCCGACTTCAGTTCTAGCCTATAAAGTCAAATGTTGTGTGGTTCGTCCATGGTAACATAGCTGCCCGAGGTCGCAAATTTAGCAAGTTCAAGAAATTTGAAAATTGTACGTAATTTCACGGTAGTGCTTATGGTCGAAGCCGTTTCTCGGCTTCAGAGCTACTTTCTTGACTGTATTTTGAGTTAAGCAGTTGGCGCGACTTCAGTTCTAGCCTATAAAGTCAAATCTTGTGTGGTTCCTCCATGGTAACATAGCTGCCCGAGGTCGCAAAGTTAGCAAGTACAAGAAATTTGGAAATTGTACGTAAATTCACATTAGTGCTTATGGTCGATTACGTTTCTCGGCTTCAGAGCTACTTTTTTGACTGTATTTTGAGTTAAGCAGTAGGCGCGACTTCAGCTCTAGCCTTAAAAGTCAAATCTTGTGTGGTTCCTCCATGGTAACATAGCTGCCCGAGGTCGCAAAGTTAGCAAGTACAAGAAATTTGAAAATTGTACGTAATTTCACGGTAGTGCTTATGATCGAAGCCGTTTCTCGGCTTCAGAGCTACTTTCTTGACTGTATTTTGAGTTAAGCAGTTGGCGCGACTTCAGTTCTAGCCTTGAAAGTCAAATCTTGTGTGGTTCCTCCATGGTAACATAGCTGCCCGAGGGCGCAAAGTTAGCAAGTACAAGAAATTTGAAAATTGTACGTAATTTCACGGTAGTGCTTATGGTCGAAGCCGTTTCTCGGCTTCAGAGCTACTTTCTTGACTGTATTTTGAGTTAAGCAGTTGGCGCGACTTCAGTTCTAGCCTTAAAAGTCAAATCTTGTGTGGTTCCTCCCTGGTAACATAGCTGCCCGAGGTCGCAAAGTTGGCAAGTACAAGAAATTTGAAAATTGTACGTAATTTCACATTAGTGCTTAGGGTCGATTACGTTTCTCGGCTTCAGAACTACTTTCTTGAATTTATTTTGAGTTAAGCAGTTGGCGCGACTTCAGTTCTAGCCTATAAAGTCAAATGTTGTGTGGTTCCTCCATGGTAACAAAGCTGCCCGAGGTCGCAAATTTAGCAAGTACAAGAAATTTGAAAATTGTAAGTAATTGCACAGTAGTGCTTATGGTCGATGCCGTTTCTCGGCTTCAGAGCTACTTTCTTGATGTATTTTGAGTTAAGCAATGGGCGCGACTTCAGTTCTAGCCTATAAAGTCAAATGTTGTGTGGTTCCTCCATGGTGACATAGCTGCCCGAGGTCGCAAAGTTAGCAAGTACAAGAAATTTGAAAATTGTACGTAATTGCACGGTAATGCTTATGGTCGATGCCGTTTCTCGGGTTCAGAGCTACTTTCTAGACTGTATTTTGAGTTAAGCAGTTGGCGCGACTTCAGTTCTAGCCTATAAAGTCAAATCTTGTGTGGTTCCTCCATGGTAACATAGCTGCCCGAGGTCGCAAAGTTAGCAAGTACAAGAAATTTGAAAATTGTACGTAATTGCACGGTAGTGCTTATGGTCGATGCCGTTTCTCGGCTTCAGAGCTACTTTCTTGACTGTATTTTGAGTTAAGCAGTTGGCGCGACTTCAGTTCTAGCCTATAAAGGCAAATCTTGTGTGGTTCCTCCATGGTAACATAGCTGCCCGAGGTCGCAAATTTAGCAAGTTCAAGAAATTTGAAAATTGTACGTAATTTCACGGTAGTGCTTATGGTCGAAGCCGTTTCTCGGCTCCAGAGCTACTTTCTTGACTGTATTTTGAGTTGGCGCGACTTCAGTTCTAGCCTATAAAGTCAAATCTTGTGTGGTTCCTCCATGGTAACATAGCTGCCCGAGGTCGCAAAGTTAGCAAGTACAAGAAATTTGAAAATTGTACGTAAATTCACATTAGTGCTTATGGTCGATTACGTTTCTCGGCTTCAGAGCTACTTTTTTGACTGTATTTTAAGTTAAGCAGTTGGCGCGACTTCAGCTCTAGCCTTAAAAGTCAAATCTTGTGTGGTTCCTCCATGGTAACATAGCTGCCCGAGGTCGCAAAGTTAGCAAGTACAAGAAATTTGAAAATTGTACGTAATTTCACGGTAGTGCTTATGATCGAAGCCGTTTCTCGGCTTCAGAGCTACTTTCTTGACTGTATTTTGAGTTAAGCAGTTGGCGCGACTTCAGTTCTAGCCTTGAAAGTCAAATCTTGTGTGGTTCCTTCATGGTAACATAGCTGCCCGAGGGCGCAAAGTTAGCAAGTACAAGAAATTTGGAAATTGTACGTAAATTCACATTAGTGCTTATGGTCGATTACGTTTCTCGGCTTCAGAGCTACTTTTTTGACTGTATTTTGAGTTAAGCAGTAGGCGCGACTTCAGCTCTAGCCTTAAAAGTCAAATCTTGTGTGGTTCCTCCATGGTAACATAGCTGCCCGAGGTCGCAAAGTTAGCAAGTACAAGAAATTTGAAAATTGTACGTAATTTCACGGTAGTGCTTATGATCGAAGCCGTTTCTCGGCTTCAGAGCTACTTTCTTGACTGTATTTTGAGTTAAGCAGTTGGCGCGACTTCAGTTCTAGCCTATAAAGTCAAATGTTGTGTGGTTCCTCCATGGTAACATAGCTGCCCGAGGTCGCAAAGTTAGCAAGTACAAGAAATTTGAAAATTGTACGTAATTTCACGGTAGTGCTTATGGTCGAAGCCGTTTCTCGGCTTCAGAGCTACTTTCTTGACTGTATTTTGAGTTAAGCAGTTGGCGCGACTTCAGTTCTAGCCTTTAAAGTCAAATCTTGTGTGGTTCCTCCATGGTAACATAGCTGCCCGAGGTCGCAAAGTGAGCAAGTACAAGAAATTTGAAAATTGTACGTAATTTCACATTAGTGCTTAGGGTCGATTACGTTTCTCGGCTTCAGAACTACTTTCTTGAATTTATTTTGAGTTAAGCAGTTGGCGCGACTTCAGTTCTAGCCTATAAAGTCAAATCTTGTGTGGTTCCTCCATGGTAACATAGCTGCCCGAGGTCGCAAAGTTAGCAAGTACAAGAAATTTGAAAATTGTACGTAATTGCACGGTAGTGCTTATGGTCGATGCCGTTTCTTAGCTTCAGAGCTACTTTCTTGACTGTATTTTGAGTTAAGCAGTTGGCGCGACTTCAGTTCTAGCCTATAAAGTCAAATCTTGTGTGGTTCCTCCATGGTAACATAGCTGCCCGAGGTCGCAAATTTAGCAAGTACAAGAAATTTGAAAATTGTACGTAATTTCACGGTAGTGCTTATGGTCGAAGCCGTTTCTCGGCTTCAGAGCTACTTTCTTGACTGTATTTTGAGTTAAGCAGTTGGCGCGACTTCAGTTCTAGCCTATAAAGTTAAATCTTGTGTGGTTCCTCCATGGTAACATAGCTGCCCGAGGTCGCAAAGTTAGCAAGTACAAGAAATTTCAAAATTGTACGTAAATTCACATTAGTGCTTATGGTCGATTACGTTTCTCGGCTTCAGAGCTACTTTTTTGACTGTATTTTGAGTTAAGCAGTTGGCGCGACTTCAGCTCTAGCCTTAAAAGTCAAATCTTGTGTGGTTCCTCCATGGTAACATAGCTGCCCGAGGTCGCAAAGTTAGCAAGTACAAGAAATTTGAAAATTGTACGTAATTTCACGGTAGTGCTTATGATCGAAGCCGTTTCTCGGCTTCAGAGCTACTTTCTTGACTGTATTTTGAGTTAAGCAGTTGGCGCGACTTCAGTTCTAGCCTTGAAAGTCAAATCTTGTGTGGTTCCTCCATGGTAACATAGCTGCCCGAGGGCGCAAAGTTAGCAAGTACAAGAAATTTGAAAATTGTACGTAATTTCACGGTAGTGCTTATGGTCGAAGCCGTTTCTCGGCTTGAGAGCTACTTTCTTGACTGTATTTTGAGTTAAGCAGTTGGCGCGACTTCAGTTCTAGCCTTAAAAGTCAAATCTTGTGTGGTTCCTCCATGGTAACATAGCTGCCCGAGGTCGCAAAGTTAGCAAGTACAAGAAATTTGAAAATTGTACGTAATTTCACATTAGTGCTTATGGTCGATTACGTTTCTCGGCTTCAGAGCTACTGTCTTGACTGTATTTTGAGTTAAACTGTTGGCGCGACTTCAGTTCTAGCCTATAAAGTCAAATGTTGTGTGGTTCCTCCATGGTAACATAGCTGCCCGAGGTCGCAAAGTTAGCAAGTACAAGAAATTTGAAAATTGTACGTAAATTCACATTAGTGCTTATGGTCGATTACGTTTCTCGGCTTCAGAGCTACTTTTTTGACTGTATTTTGAGTTAAGCAGTTGGCGCGACTTCAGCTCTAGCCTTAAAAGTCAAATCTTGTGTGGTTCCTCCATGGTAACATAGCTGCCCGAGGTCGCAAAGTTAGCAAGTACAAGAAATTTGAAAATTGTACGTAATTTCACGGTAGTGCTTATGATCGAAGCCGTTTCTCGGCTTCAGAGCTACTTTCTTGACTGTATTTTGAGTTAAGCAGTTGGCGCGACTTCAGTTCTAGCCTTAAAAGTCAAATCTTGTGTGGTTCCTCCATGGTAACATAGCTGCCCGAGGGCGCAAAGTTAGCAAGTACAAGAAATTTGAAAATTGTACGTAATTTCACGGTAGTGCTTATGGTCGAAGCCGTTTCTCGGCTTGAGAGCTACTTTCTTGACTGTATTTTGAGTTAAGCAGTTGGCGCGACTTCAGTTCTAGCCTTTAAAGTCAAATCTTGTGTGGTTCCTCCATGGTAACATAGCTGCCCGAGGTCGCAAAGTGAGCAAGTACAAGAAATTTGAAAATTGTACGTAATTTCACGGTAGTGCTTATGATCGAAGCCGTTTCTCGGCTTCAGAGCTACTGTCTTGACTGTATTTTGAGTTAAACTGTTGGCGCGACTTCAGTTCTAGCCTTAAAAGTCAAATCTTGTGTGGTTCCTCCATGGTGACATAGCTGCCCGAGGTCGCAAAGTTAGCAAGTACAAGAAACTTGAAAATTGTACGTAATTGCACGGTAGTGCTTATGGTCGATGCCGTTTCTCGGCTTCAGAGCTACTTTCTTGACTGTATTTTGAGTTAAGCAGTTGGCGCGACTTCAGTTCTAGCCTAAAAAGTCAAATCTTGTGTGGTTCCTCCATGGTAATATAGCTGCCCGAGGTCGCAAAGTTAGCAAGTACAAGAAATTTGAAAATTGTACATAATTTCACGGTAGTGCTTATGGTCGAAGCCGTTTTTCGGCTTCAGGGCTACTTTGTTGACTGTATTTTGAGTTAAGCAGTTGGCGCAACTTCAGTTCAAGTCTATAAAGTCAAATCTTGTGTGGTTCCTCCATGGTAACATAGCTGCCCGAGGCCGCAAAATTAGCAAGTACAAGAAATTTGAAAATTGTACGTAATTTCACGGTAGTGCTTATGGTCGAAGCCGTTTCTCGGCTTCAGAGCTACTTTCTTGACTGTATTTTGAGTTAAGCAGTAGGCGCTACTTCAGTTCTAGCCTATAAAGTCAAATGTTGTGTGGTTCCTACATGGTAACATAGCTGCCCGAGGTCGCAAAGTTAGCAAGTACAAGAAATTTGAAAATTGTACGTAATTGCACGGTAGTGATTATGGTCGATGCCGTTTCTCGGCTTCAGAGCTACTTTCTTGACTGTATTTTGAGTTAAGCAGTTGGCGCGACTTCAGTTCTAGCCTTAAAAGTGAAATCTTGTGTGGTTCCTCCATGGTAACATAGCTGCCCGAGGTCGCAAAGTTAGCAAGTACAAGAAATTTGAAAATTGTTCTTAATTTCACGGTAGTGCTTATGGTCGATGCCGTTTCTCGGCTTCAGAGCTACTTTCTTGACTGTATTTTGAGTTAAACTGTTGGCGCGACTTCAGTTCTAGCCTATAAAGTCAAATGTTGTGTGGTTCCTCCATGGTAACATAGCTGCCCGAGGTCGCAAAGTTAGCAAGTACAAGAAATTTGAAAATTGTACGTAATTTCACATTAGTGCTTATGTTCGATCCCGTTTCTCGGCTTCAGAGCTACTTTCGTGACTGTATTTTGCGTTAAGCAGTTGGCGCGACTTGAGTTCTAGCCTTAAAAGTCAAATCTTGTGTGGTTCCTCCATGGTAACATAGCTGCCCGAGGTCGCAAAGTTAGCAAGTACAAGAAATTTGAAAATTGTACGTAATTGCACGGTAGTGCTTATGGTCGATGCCGTTTCTCGGCTTCAGAGCTACTTTCTTGACTGTATTTTGAGTTAAGCAGTTGGCGCGACTTCAGTTCTAGCCTTAAAAGTCAAATCTTGTGTGGTTTCTCCATGGTAACATAGCTGCCCGAGGTCGCAAAGTTAGCAAGTACAAGAAATTTGAATTGTACGTAATTTCACATTAGTGCTTATGGTCGATCCCGTTTCTCGGCTTCAGAGCTACTTTCGTGACTGTATTTTGAGTTAAGCAGTTGGCGCGACTTCAGTTCTAGCCTATAAAGTCAAATGTTGTGTGGTTCCTCCATGGTAACATAGCTGCCCGAGGTCGCAAATTTAGCAAGTACAAGAAATTTGAAAATTGTAAGTAATTGCGCAGTAGTGCTTATGGTCGATGCCGTTTCTCGGCTTCAGAGCTACTTTCTTGACTGTATTTTGAGTTAAGCAATGGGCGCGACTTCAGTTCTAGCCTATAAAGTCAAATGTTGTGTGGTTCCTCCATGGTGACATAGCTGCCCGAGGTCGCAAAGTTAGCAAGTACAAGAAATTTGAAAATTGTACGTAATTGCACAGTAGTGCTTATGGTCGATCCCGTTTCTCAGCTTCAGAGCTACTTTCTTGACTGTATTTTGAGTTACGCAGTTGACGCGACTTCAGTTCTAGCCTATAAAGTCAAATGTTGTGTGGTTCCTCCATGGTAACATAGCTGCCCGAGGTCGCAAAGTTAGCAAGTACAAGAAATTTGAAAATTGTACGTAATTGCACAGTAGTGCTTATGGTCGATCCCGTTTCTCAGCTTCAGAGCTACTTTCTTGACTGTATTTTGAGTTGTGCAGTTGACGCGACTTCAGTTCTAGCCTATAAAGTCAAATCTTGTGTGGTTCCTCCATGGTAACTTAGCTGCCCGAGGTCGCAAAGTTAGCAAGTACAAGAAATTTGAAAATTGTACGTAATTGCACAGTAGTGCTTATGGTCGATCCCGTTTCTCGGCTTCAGAGCTACTTTCTTGACTGTATTTTGAGCTAAACAGTTGGCGCGACTTCAGTTCTAGCCTATAAAGTCAAATGTTGTGTGGTTCCTCCATGGTAACATAGCTGCCCGAGGTCGCAAAGTTGGCAAGTACAAGAAATTTGAAAATTGTGCGTAATTTCACATTAGTGCTTATGGTCGATGACGTTTCTCGGCTTCAGAGCTACTTTCTTGACTGTATTTTGAGTTAAGCAGTTGGCGCGACTTCAGTTCTAGCCTATAAAGTCAAATGTTGTGTGGTTCCTCCATGGTAACATAGCTGCCCGAGGTCGCAAATTTAGCAAGTACAAGAAATTTGAAAATTGTACGTAATTGCACAGTAGTGCTTATGGTCGATCCCGTTTCTCAGCTTCAGAGCTACTTTCTTGACTGTATTTTGAGTTATGCAGTTGACGCGGCTTCAGTTCTAGCCTATAAAGTCAAATGTTGTGTGGTTCCTCCATGGTAACATAGCTGCCCGAGGTCGCAAAGTTAGCAAGTACAAGAAATTTGAAAATTGTACGTAATTTCACGGTAGTGCTTATGGTCGATGCCGTTTCTCGGCTTCAGAGCTACTTTCTTGACTGTATTTTGAGTTAAGCAGTTGACGTAATTGCACGGTAGTGCTTATGGTCGATGCCGTTTCTCGGCTTCAGAGCTACTTTCTTGACTGTATTTTGAGTTAAGCAGTTGGCGCGACTTCAGTTCTAGCCTATAAAGTCAAATGTTGTGTGGTTCCTCCATGGTAACATAGCTGCCCGAGGTCGCAAAATTAGCAAGTACAAGAAATTTAAAAATTGTACGTAATTTCACATTAGTGCTTATGGTCGATGCCGTTTCTCGGCTTCAGAGCTACTTTCTTGACTGTATTTTGAGTTAGGCAGTTGGCGCGACTTCAGTTCTAGCCTATAAAGTCAAATGTTGTGTGGTTCCTCCATGGTAACATAGCTGCCCGAGGTCGCAAAGTTAGCAAGTACAAGAAATTTGAAAATTGTACGTAATTGCACGGTAGTGCTTATGGTCGATGCCGTTTCTCGGCTTCAGAGCTACTTTCTTGACTGTATTTTGAGTTAGGCAGTTGGCGCGACTTCAGTTCTAGCCTATAAAGTCAAATCTTGTGTGGTTCCTCCATGGTAACATAGCTGCCCGAGGTCGCAAAATTAGCAAGTACAAGAAATTTAAAAATTGTACGTAATTTCACATTAGTGCTTATGGTCGATGCCGTTTCTCGGCTTCAGAGCTACTTTCTTGACTGTATTTTGAGTTAGGCAGTTGGCGCGACTTCAGTTCTAGCCTATAAAGTCAAATGTTGTGTGGTTCCTCCATGGTAACATAGCTACCGTGCAATTGGTAGTGCTTATGGTCGATGCCGTTTCTCGGCTTCAGAGCTACTTTCTTGACTGTATTTTGAGTTAGGCAGTTGGCGCGACTTCAGTTCTAGCCTATATAGTCAAATGTTGTGTGGTTCCTCCATGGTAACATAGCTGCCCGAGGTCGCAAAGTTAGCAAGTACAAGAAATTTGAAAATTGTACGTAATTGCACGGTAGTGCTTATGGTCGATGCCGTTTCTCGGCTTCAGAGCTACTTTCTTGACTGTATTTTGAGTTAAGCAGTTGGCGCGACTTCAGTTCTAGCCTATAAAGTCAAATTTTGTGTGGTTCATCCATGGTAACATAGCTGCCCGAGGTCGCAAAGTTAGCAAGTACAAGAAATTTGAAAATTGTACGTAATTTCACGGTAGTGCTTATGGTCGATCCCGTTTCTCGGCTTCAGAGCTACTTTTTTGACTGTATTTTGAGTTAAGCAGTTGGCGCGACTTCAGTTCTAGCCTATAAAGTCAAATCTTGTGTGATTCCTCCATGGTAACATAGCTGCCCGAGGTCGCAAAATTAGCAAGTACAAGAAATTTGAAAATTGTACGTAATTGCACGGTAGTGCTTATGGTCGATGCCGTTTCTCGGCTTCAGAGCTACTTTCTTGACTGTATTTTGAGTTAAGCAGTTGGCGCGACTTCAGTTCTAGCCTATAAAGTCAAATCTTGTGTGGTTCCTCCATGGTAACATAGCTGCCCGAGGTCGCAAAATTAGCAAGTACAAGAAATTAAATTGTACGTAATTTCACATTAGTGCTTATGGTCGATGCCGTTTCTCGGCTTCAGAGCTACTTTCTTGACTGTATTTTGAGTTAAGCAGTAGGCGCTACTTCAGTTCTAGCCTATAAAGTCAAATGTTGTGTGGTTCCTCCATGGTAACATAGCTGCCCGAGGTCGCAAATTTAGCAAGTACAAGAAATTTGAAGATTGTACGTAATTGCACGGTAGTGCTTATGGTCGATGCCGTTTCTCGGCTTCAGAGCTACTTTCTTGACTGTATTTTGAGTTAAGCAGTTGGCGCGACTTCAGTTCTAGCCTTAAAAGTGAAATCTTGTGTGGTTCCTCCATGGTAACATAGCTGCCCGAGGTCGCAAAGTTAGCAAGTACAAGAAATTTGAAAATTGTTCTTAATTTCACGGTAGTGCTTATGGTCGATGCCGTTTCTCGGCTTCAGAGCTACTTTCTTGACTGTATTTTGAGTTAAACTGTTGGCGCGACTTCAGTTCTAGCCTATAAAGTCAAATGTTGTGTGGTTCCTCCATGGTAACATAGCTGCCCGAGGTCGCAAAGTTAGCAAGTACAAGAAATTTGAAAATTGTACGTAATTTCACATTAGTGCTTATGTTCGATCCCGTTTCTCGGCTTCAGAGCTACTTTCGTGACTGTATTTTGCGTTAAGCAGTTGGCGCGACTTCAGTTCTAGCCTTAAAAGTCAAATCTTGTGTGGTTCCTCCATGGTAACATAGCTGCCCGAGGTCGCAAAGTTAGCAAGTACAAGAAATTTGAAAATTGTACGTAATTGCACGGTAGTGCTTATGGTCGATGCCGTTTCTCGGCTTCAGAGCTACTTTCTTGACTGTATTTTGAGTTAAGCAGTTGGCGCGACTTCAGTTCTAGCCTTAAAAGTCAAATCTTGTGTGGTTTCTCCATGGTAACATAGCTGCCCGAGGTCGCAAAGTTAGCAAGTACAAGAAATTTGAATTGTACGTAATTTCACATTAGTGCTTATGGTCGATCCCGTTTCTCGGCTTCAGAGCTACTTTCGTGACTGTATTTTGAGTTAAGCAGTTGGCGCGACTTCAGTTCTAGCCTATAAAGTCAAATGTTGTGTGGTTCCTCCATGGTAACATAGCTGCCCGAGGTCGCAAATTTAGCAAGTACAAGAAATTTGAAAATTGTAAGTAATTGCGCAGTAGTGCTTATGGTCGATGCCGTTTCTCGGCTTCAGAGCTACTTTCTTGACTGTATTTTGAGTTAAGCAATGGGCGCGACTTCAGTTCTAGCCTATAAAGTCAAATGTTGTGTGGTTCCTCCATGGTGACATAGCTGCCCGAGGTCGCAAAGTTAGCAAGTACAAGAAATTTGAAAATTGTACGTAATTGCACAGTAGTGCTTATGGTCGATCCCGTTTCTCAGCTTCAGAGCTACTTTCTTGACTGTATTTTGAGTTACGCAGTTGACGCGACTTCAGTTCTAGCCTATAAAGTCAAATGTTGTGTGGTTCCTCCATGGTAACATAGCTGCCCGAGGTCGCAAAGTTAGCAAGTACAAGAAATTTGAAAATTGTACGTAATTGCACAGTAGTGCTTATGGTCGATCCCGTTTCTCAGCTTCAGAGCTACTTTCTTGACTGTATTTTGAGTTGTGCAGTTGACGCGACTTCAGTTCTAGCCTATAAAGTCAAATCTTGTGTGGTTCCTCCATGGTAACTTAGCTGCCCGAGGTCGCAAAGTTAGCAAGTACAAGAAATTTGAAAATTGTACGTAATTGCACAGTAGTGCTTATGGTCGATCCCGTTTCTCGGCTTCAGAGCTACTTTCTTGACTGTATTTTGAGCTAAACAGTTGGCGCGACTTCAGTTCTAGCCTATAAAGTCAAATGTTGTGTGGTTCCTCCATGGTAACATAGCTGCCCGAGGTCGCAAAGTTGGCAAGTACAAGAAATTTGAAAATTGTGCGTAATTTCACATTAGTGCTTATGGTCGATGACGTTTCTCGGCTTCAGAGCTACTTTCTTGACTGTATTTTGAGTTAAGCAGTTGGCGCGACTTCAGTTCTAGCCTATAAAGTCAAATGTTGTGTGGTTCCTCCATGGTAACATAGCTGCCCGAGGTCGCAAATTTAGCAAGTACAAGAAATTTGAAAATTGTACGTAATTGCACAGTAGTGCTTATGGTCGATCCCGTTTCTCAGCTTCAGAGCTACTTTCTTGACTGTATTTTGAGTTATGCAGTTGACGCGGCTTCAGTTCTAGCCTATAAAGTCAAATGTTGTGTGGTTCCTCCATGGTAACATAGCTGCCCGAGGTCGCAAAGTTAGCAAGTACAAGAAATTTGAAAATTGTACGTAATTTCACGGTAGTGCTTATGGTCGATGCCGTTTCTCGGCTTCAGAGCTACTTTCTTGACTGTATTTTGAGTTAAGCAGTTGACGTAATTGCACGGTAGTGCTTATGGTCGATGCCGTTTCTCGGCTTCAGAGCTACTTTCTTGACTGTATTTTGAGTTAAGCAGTTGGCGCGACTTCAGTTCTAGCCTATAAAGTCAAATTTTGTGTGGTTCATCCATGGTAACATAGCTGCCCGAGGTCGCAAAATTAGCAAGTACAAGAAATTTAAAAATTGTACGTAATTTCACATTAGTGCTTATGGTCGATGCCGTTTCTCGGCTTCAGAGCTACTTTCTTGACTGTATTTTGAGTTAGGCAGTTGGCGCGACTTCAGTTCTAGCCTATAAAGTCAAATGTTGTGTGGTTCCTCCATGGTAACATAGCTGCCCGAGGTCGCAAAGTTAGCAAGTACAAGAAATTTGAAAATTGTACGTAATTGCACGGTAGTGCTTATGGTCGATGCCGTTTCTCGGCTTCAGAGCTACTTTCTTGACTGTATTTTGAGTTAGGCAGTTGGCGCGACTTCAGTTCTAGCCTATAAAGTCAAATCTTGTGTGGTTCCTCCATGGTAACATAGCTGCCCGAGGTCGCAAAATTAGCAAGTACAAGAAATTTAAAAATTGTACGTAATTTCACATTAGTGCTTATGGTCGATGCCGTTTCTCGGCTTCAGAGCTACTTTCTTGACTGTATTTTGAGTTAGGCAGTTGGCGCGACTTCAGTTCTAGCCTATAAAGTCAAATATTGTGTGGTTCCTCCATGGTAACATAGCTACCGTGCAATTGGTAGTGCTTATGGTCGATGCCGTTTCTCGGCTTCAGAGCTACTTTCTTGACTGTATTTTGAGTTAGGCAGTTGGCGCGACTTCAGTTCTAGCCTATATAGTCAAATGTTGTGTGGTTCCTCCATGGTAACATAGCTGCCCGAGGTCGCAAAGTTAGCAAGTACAAGAAATTTGAAAATTGTACGTAATTGCACGGTAGTGCTTATGGTCGATGCCGTTTCTCGGCTTCAGAGCTACTTTCTTGACTGTATTTTGAGTTAAGCAGTTGGCGCGACTTCAGTTCTAGCCTATAAAGTCAAATTTTGTGTGGTTCATCCATGGTAACATAGCTGCCCGAGGTCGCAAAGTTAGCAAGTACAAGAAATTTGAAAATTGTACGTAATTTCACGGTAGTGCTTATGGTCGATCCCGTTTCTCGGCTTCAGAGCTACTTTTTTGACTGTATTTTGAGTTAAGCAGTTGGCGCGACTTCAGTTCTAGCCTATAAAGTCAAATCTTGTGTGATTCCTCCATGGTAACATAGCTGCCCGAGGTCGCAAAATTAGCAAGTACAAGAAATTTGCAAATTGTACGTAATTGCACGGTAGTGCTTATGGTCGATGCCGTTTCTCGGCTTCAGAGCTACTTTCTTGACTGTATTTTGAGTTAAGCAGTTGGCGCGACTTCAGTTCTAGCCTATAAAGTCAAATCTTGTGTGGTTCCTCCATGGTAACATAGCTGCCCGAGGTCGCAAAATTAGCAAGTACAAGAAATTTGAAAATTGTACGTAATTTCACATTAGTGCTTATGGTCGATGCCGTTTCTCGGCTTCAGAGCTACTTTCTTGACTGTATTTTGAGTTAAGCAGTTGGCGCGACTTCAGTTCTAGCCTATAAAGTCAAATGTTGTGTGGTTCATCCATGGTAACATAGCTGCCCGAGGTCGCAAAGTTAGCAAGTACAAGAAATTTGAAAATTGTACGTAATTTCACGGTAGTGCTTATGGTCGATCCCGTTTCTCGGCTTCAGAGCTACTTTTTTGACTGTATTTTGAGTTAAGCAGTTGGCACGACTTCAGTTCTAGCCTATAAAGTCAAATCTTGTGTGGTTCCTCCATGGTAACATAGCTGCCCGAGGTCGCAAAGTTAGCAAGTACAAGAAATTTGGAAATTGTACGTAAATTCACATTAGTGCTTATGGTCGATTACGTTTCTCGGTTTCAGAGCTACTTTTTTGACTGTATTTTGAGTTAAGCAGTAGGCGCGACTTCAGCTCTAGCCTTAAAAGTCAAATCTTGTGTGGTTCCTCCATGGTAACATAGCTGCCCGATGTCGCAAAGTTAGCAAGTACAAGAAATTTGAAAATTGTACGTAATTGCACGGTAGTGCTTATGGTCGATGCCGTTTCTCGGCTTCAGAGCTAATTCCTTGACTTTATTTTGAGTTAAGCAGTTGGCGCGACTCCAGTTCTAGCCTATAAAGTCAAATCTTGTGTGGTTCCTCCATGGTAACATAGCTGCCCGAGGGCGCAAAGTTAGCAAGTACAAGAAATTTGAAAATTGTACGTAATTTCACGGTAGTGCTTATGGTCGAAGCCGTTTCTCGGCTTCAGAGCTACTTTGTTGACTGTATTTTGAGTTAAGCAGTTGGCGCGACTTCAGTTCTAGCCTTAAAAGTCAAATCTTGTGTGGTTCCTCCCTGGTAACATAGCTGCCCGAGGTCGCAAAGTTGGCAAGTACAAGAAATTTGAAAATTGTACGTAATTTCACATTAGTGCTTAGGGTCGATTACGTTTCTCGGCTTCAGAACTACTTTCTTGAATTTATTTTGAGTTAAGCAGTTGGCGCGACTTCAGTTCTAGCCTATAAAGTCAAATCTTGTGTTGTTCCTCCATGGTAACATAGCTGCCCGAGGTCGCAAAGTTAGCAAGTACAAGAAATTTGGAAATTGTACGTAAATTCACATTAGTGCTTATGGTCGATGCCGTTTCTCGGCTTCAGAGCTACTTTCTTGACTGTATTTTGAGTTAAGCGGTTGGCGCGACTTCAGTTCTAGCCTATAAAGTCAAATGTTGTGTGGTTCATCCATGGTAACATAGCTGCCCGAGGTCGCAAAGTTAGCAAGTACAAGAAATTTGAAAATTGTACGTAATTGCACGGTAGTGCTTATGGTCGATGCCGTTTCTCGGCTTCAGAGCTACTTTCTTGACTGTATTTTGAGTTAAGCAGTTGGCGCAACTTCAGTTCTAGCCTATAAAGTCAAATGTTGTGTGGTTCATCCATGGTAACATAGCTGCCCGAGGTCGCAAAGTTAGCAAGTACAAGAAATTTGAAAATTGTACGTAATTTCACGGTAGTGCTTATGGTCGATCCCGTTTCTCGGCTTCAGAGCTACTTTTTTGACTGTATTTTGAGTTAAGCAGTTGGCGCGACTTCAGTTCTAGCGTATAAAGTCAAATCTTGTGTGGTTCCTCCATGGTAACATAGCTGCCCGAGGTCGCAAAGTTAGCAAGTACAAGAAATTTGGAAATTGTACGTAATTTCACGGTAGTGCTTATGATCGAATCCGTTTCTCGGCTTCAGAGCTACTTTCTTGACTGTATTTTGAGTTAAGCAGTTGGCGCGACTTCAGTTCTAGCCTATAAAGTCAAATGTTGTGTGGTTCATCCATGGTAACATAGCTGCCCGAGGTCGCAAAGTTAGCAAGTACAAGAAATTTGAAAATTGTACGTAATTTCACGGTAGTGCTTATGGTCGATCCCGTTTCTCGGCTTCAGAGCTACTTTTTTGACTGTATTTTAAGTTAAGCAGTTGGCGCGACTTCAGCTCTAGCCTTAAAAGTCAAATCTTGTGTGGTTCCTCCATGGTAACATAGCTGCCCGAGGTCGCAAAGTTAGCAAGTACAAGAAATTTGAAAATTGTACGTAATTTCACGGTAGTGCTTATGATCGAAGCCGTTTCTCGGCTTCAGAGCTACTTTCTTGACTGTATTTTGAGTTAAGCAGTTGGCGCGACTTCAGTTCTAGCCTTGAAAGTCAAATCTTCTGTGGTTCCTCCATGGTAACATAGCTGCCCGAGGTCGCAAAGTTAGCAAGTACAAGAAATTTGAAAATTGTACGTAATTTCACGGTAGTGCTTATGATCGAAGCCGTTTCTCGGCTTCAGAGCTACTTTCTTGACTGTATTTTGAGTCAAGCAGTTGGCGCGACTTCAGCTCTAGCCTTAAAAGTCAAATCTTGTGTGGTTCCTCCATGGTAACATAGCTGCCCGAGGTCGCAAAGTTGGCAAGTACAAGAAATTTGAAAATTGTGCGTAATTTCACATTAGTGCTTATGGTCGATGACGTTTCTCGGCTTCAGAGCTACTTTCTTGACTGTATTTTGAGTTAAGCAGTTGGCGCGACTTCAGTTCTAGCCTATAAAGTCAAATGTTGTGTGGTTCATCCATGGTAACATAGCTGCCCGAGGTCGCAAAGTTAGCAAGTACAAGAAATTTGAAAATTGTACGTAATTTCACGGTAGTGCTTATGGTCGATGCCGTTTCTCGGCTTCAGAGCTACTTTCTTGACTGTATTTTGAGCTAAACAGTTGGCGCGACTTCAGTTCTAGCCTATAAAGTCAAATGTTGTGTGGTTCCTCCATGGTAACATAGCTGCCCGAGGTCGCAAAGTTGGCAAGTACAAGAAATTTGAAAATTGTGCGTAATTTCACATTAGTGCTTATGGTCGATGACGTTTCTCGGCTTCAGAGCTACTTTCTTGACTGTATTTTGAGTTAAGCAGTTGGCGCGACTTCAGTTCTAGCCTATA
Organism: Merodon equestris; assembly: GCA_958301585.1. Classification (NCBI taxonomy): domain Eukaryota; kingdom Metazoa; phylum Arthropoda; class Insecta; order Diptera; family Syrphidae; genus Merodon; species Merodon equestris. The sequence goes on along the minus strand of OY284414.1, from coordinate 72,613,643 downwards.
AAGTCAAATGTTGTGTGGTTCCTCCATGGTAACATAGCTGCCCGAGGTCGCAAATTTAGCAAGTACAAGAAATTTGAAAATTGTACGTAATTGCACAGTAGTGCTTATGGTCGATCCCGTTTCTCAGCTTCAGAGCTACTTTCTTGACTGTATTTTGGGTTATGCAGTTGACGCGGCTTCAGTTCTAGATTATAAAGTCAAATGTTGGGTGGTTCCTCCATGGTAACATAGCTGCCCGAGGTCGCAAAGTTAGCAAGTACAAGAAATTTGAAAATTGTACGTAATTTCACGGTAGTGCTTATGGTCGATGCCGTTTCTCGGCTTCAGAGCTACTTTCTTGACTGTATTTTGAGTTAAGCAGTTGGCGCGACTTGAGTTCTAGCCTATAAACTCAAATGTTGTGTGGTTCCTCCATGGTAACATAGCTGCCCGAGGTCGCAAAGTTAGCAAGTACAAGAAATTTGAAAATTGTACGTAATTTCACGGTAGTGCTTATGGTCGATGCCGTTTCTCGGCTTCAGAGCTACTTTCTTGACTGTATTTTGAGTTAAGCAGTTGGCGCGACTTCAGTTCTAGCCTATAAAGTCAAATGTTGTGTGGTTCCTCCATGGTAACTTAGCTGCCCGAGGTCGCAAAGTTAGCAAGTACAAGAAATTTGAAAATTGTACGTAATTGCACAGTAGTGCTTATGGTCGATCCCGTTTCTCGCCTTCAGAGCTACTTTCTTGACTGTATTTTGAGTTAAGCAGTTGGCGCGACTTCAGTTCTAGCCTATAAAGTCAAATCTTGTGTGGTTCCTCCATGGTAACATAGCTGCCCGAGGTCGCAAAGTTAGCAAGTACAAGAAATTTGAAAATTGTACGTAATTGCACGGTAGTGCTTATGGTCGATCCCGTTTCTCGGCTTCAGAGCTACTTTCTTGACTGTATTTTGAGTCAAGCAGTTGGCGCGACTTCAGTTCTAGCCTATAAAGTCAAATCTTGTGTGGTTCCTCCATGGTAACATAGCAGCCCGAGGTCGCAAAGTTAGCAAGTACAAGAAATTTGAAAATTGTACGTAATTGCACGGTAGTGCTTATGGTCGATGCCGTTTCTCGGGTTCAGAGCTACTTTCTAGACTGTATTTTGAGTTAAGCAGTTGGCGCGACTTCAGTTCTAGCCTATAAAGTCAAATCTTGTGTGGTTCCTCCATGGTAACATAGCTGCCCGAGGTCGCAAAATTAGCAAGTACAAGAAATTTAAAAATTGTACGTAATTTCACATTAGTGCTTATGGTCGATGCCGTTTCTCGGCTTCAGAGCTACTTTCTTGACTGTATTTTGAGTTAGGCAGTTGGCGCGACTTCAGTTCTAGCCTATAAAGTCAAATGTTGTGTGGTTCCTCCATGGTAACATAGCTGCCCGAGGTCGCAAAGTTAGCAAGTACAAGAAATTTGAAAATTGTACGTAATTGCACGGTAGTGCTTATGGTCGATGCCGTTTCTCGGCTTCAGAGCTACTTTCTTGACTGTATTTTGAGTTAAGCAGTTGGCGCGACTTCAGTTCTAGCCTATAAAGTCAAATTTTGTGTGGTTCATCCATGGTAACATAGCTGCCCGAGGTTGCAAAGTTAGCAAGTACAAGAAATTTGAAAATTGTACGTAATTTCACGGTAGTGCTTATGGTCGATCCCGTTTCTCGGCTTCAGAGCTACTTTTTTGACTGTATTTTGAGTTAAGCAGTTGGCGCGACTTCAGTTCTAGCCTATAAAATCAAATCTTGTGTGATTCCTCCATGGTAACATAGCTGCCCGAGGTCGCAAAATTAGCAAGTACAAGAAATTTGAAAATTGTACGTAATTGCACGGTAGTGCTTATGGTCGATGCCGTTTCTCGGCTTCAGAGCTACTTTCTTGACTGTATTTTGAGTTAAGCAGTTGGCGCGACTTCAGTTCTAGCCTATAAAGTCAAATCTTGTGTGGTTCCTCCATGGTAACATAGCTGCCCGAGGTCGCAAAATTAGCAAGTACAAGAAATTTGAAAATTGTACGTAATTTCACGGTAGTGCTTAGGGTCGATTACGTTTCTCGGCTTCAGAACTACTTTCTTGAATTTATTTTGAGTTAAGCAGTTGGCGCGACTTCAGTTCTAGCCTATAAAGTCAAATCTTGTGTGATTCCTCCATGGTAACATAGCTGCCCGAGGTCGCAAAGTTGGCAAGTACAAGAAATTTGAAAATTGTACGTAATTTCACATTAGTGCTTAGGGTCGATTACGTTTCTCGGCTTCAGAACTACTTTCTTGAATTTATTTTGAGTTAAGCAGTTGGCGCGACTTCAGTTCTAGCCTATAAAGTCAAATGTTGTGTGGTTCCTCCATGGTAACAAAGCTGCCCGAGGTCGCAAATTTAGCAAGTACAAGAAATTTGAAAATTGTAAGTAATTGCACAGTAGTGCTTATGGTCGATGCCGTTTCTCGGCTTCAGAGCTACTTTCTTGACTGTATTTTGAGTTAAGCAATGGGCGCGACTTCAGTTCTAGCCTATAAAGTCAAATGTTGTGTGGTTCCTCCATGGTGACATAGCTGCCCGAGGTCGCAAAGTTAGCAAGTACAAGAAATTTGAAAATTGTACGTAATTGCACGGTAGTGCTTATGGTCGATGCCGTTTCTCGGGTTCAGAGCTACTTTCTAGACTGTATTTTGAGTTAAGCAGTTGGCGCGACTTCAGTTCTAGCCTATAAAGTCAAATCTTGTGTGGTTCCTCCATGGTAACATAGCTGCCCGAGGTCGCAAAGTTAGCAAGTACAAGAAATTTGAAAATTGTACGTAATTGCACGGTAGTGCTTATGGTCGATGCCGTTTCTCGGCTTCAGAGCTACTTTCTTGACTGTATTTTGAGTTAAGCAGTTGGCGCGACTTCAGTTCTAGCCTATAAAGTCAAATCTTGTGTGGTTCCTCCATGGTAACATAGCTGCCCGAGGTCGCAAATTTAGCAAGTTCAAGAAATTTGAAAATTGTACGTAATTTCACGGTAGTGCTTATGGTCGAAGCCGTTTCTCGGCTTCAGAGCTACTTTCTTGACTGCATTTTGAGTTAAGCAGTTGGCGCGACTTCAGTTCTAGCCTATAAAGTCAAATCTTGTGTGGTTCCTCCATGGTAACATAGCTGCCCGAGGTCGCAAAGTTAGCAAGTACAAGAAATTTGAAAATTGTACGTAAATTCACATTAGTGCTTATGGTCGATTACGTTTCTCGGCTTCAGAGCTACTTTTTTGACTGTATTTTAAGTTAAGCAGTTGGCGCGACTTCAGCTCTAGCCTTAAAAGTCAAATCTTGTGTGGTTCCTACATGGTAACATAGCTGCCCGAGGTCGCAAAGTTAGCAAGTACAAGAAATTTGAAAATTGTACGTAATTTCACGGTAGTGCTTATGATCGAAGCCGTTTCTCGGCTTCAGAGCTACTTTCTTGACTGTATTTTAAGTTAAGCAGTTGGCGCGACTTCAGTTCTAGCCTTGAAAGTCAAATCTTGTGTGGTTCCTCCATGGTAACATAGCTGCCCGAGGGCGCAAAGTTAGCAAGTACAAGAAATTTGGAAATTGTACGTAAATTCACATTAGTGCTTATGGTCGATTACGTTTCTCGGCTTCAGAGCTACTTTTTTGACTGTATTTTGAGTTAAGCAGTAGGCGCTACTTCAGCTCTAGCCTTAAAAGTCAAATCTTGTGTGGTTCCTCCATGGTAACATAGCTGCCCGAGGTCGCAAAGTTAGCAAGTACAAGAAATTTGAAAATTGTACGTAATTTCACGGTAGTGCTTATGATCGAAGCCGTTTCTCGGCTTCAGAGCTACTTTCTTGACTGTATTTTGAGTTAAGCAGTTGGCGCGACTTCAGTTCTAGCCTTGAAAGTCAAATCTTGTGTGGTTCCTCCATGGTAACATAGCTGCCCGAGGGCGCAAAGTTAGCAAGTACAAGAAATTTGAAAATTGTACGTAATTTCACGGTAGTGCTTATGGTCGAAGCCGTTTCTCGGCTTCAGAGCTACTTTCTTGACTGTATTTTGAGTTAAGCAGTTGGCGCGACTTCAGTTCTAGCCTTTAAAGTCAAATCTTGTGTGGTTCCTCCATGGTAACATAGCTGCCCGAGGTCGCAAAGTGAGCAAGTACAAGAAATTTGAAAATTGTACGTAATTTCACAGTAGTGCTTATGGTCGATGCCGTTTCTCGGCTTCAGAGCTACTTTCTTGACTGTATTTTGAGTTAAACTGTTGGCGCGACTTCAGTTCTAGCCTTAAAAGTCAAATCTTGTGTGGTTCCTCCATGGTAACATAGCTGCCCGAGGTCGCAAAGTTGGCAAGTACAAGAAATTTGAAAATTGTACGTAATTTCACATTAGTGCTTAGGGTCGATTACGTTTCTCGGCTTCAGAACTACTTTCTTGAATTTATTTTGAGTTAAGCAGTTGGCGCGACTTCAGTTCTAGCCTATAAAGTCAAATGTTGTGTGGTTCCTCCATGGTAACATAGCTGCCCGAGGTCGCAAATTTAGCAAGTACAAGAAATTTGAAAATTGTAAGTAATTGCACAGTAGTGCTTATGGTCGATGAAGTTTCTCGGCTTCAGAGCTACTTTCTTGACTGTATTTTGAGTTAAGCAATGGGCGCGACTTCAGTTCTAGCCTATAAAGTCAAATGTTGTGTGGTTCCTCCATGGTGACATAGCTGCCCGAGGTCGCAAAGTTAGCAAGTACAAGAAATTTGAAAATTGTACGTAATTGCACGGTAGTGCTTATGGTCGATGCCGTTTCTCGGGTTCAGAGCTACTTTCTAGACTGTATTTTGAGTTAAGCAGTTGGCGCGACTTCAGTTCTAGCCTATAAAGTCAAATCTTGTGTGGTTCCTCCATGGTAACATAGCTGCCCGAGGTCGCAAAGTTAGCAAGTACAAGAAATTTCAAAATTGTACGTAAATTCACATTAGTGCTTATGGTCGATTACGTTTCTCGGCTTCAGAGCTACTTTTTTGACTGTATTTTGAGTTAAGCAGTAGGCGCGACTTCAGCTCTAGCCTTAAAAGTCAAATCTTGTGTGGTTCCTCCATGGTAACATAGCTGCCCGAGGTCGCAAAGTTAGCAAGTACAAGAAATTTGAAAATTGTACGTAATTTCACGGTAGTGCTTATGGTCGATCCCGTTTCTCGGCTTCAGAGCTACTTTCTTGACTGTATTTTGATTTAAGCAGTTGGCGCGACTTCAGTTCTAGCCTATAAAGTCAAATCTTGTGTGGTTCCTCCATGGTAACATAGCTGCCCGAGGTCGCAAAGTTAGCAAGTACAAGAAATTTGGAAATTGTACGTAAATTCACATTAGTGCTTATGGTCGATTACGTTTCTCGGCTTCAGAGCTACTTTCTTGACTGTATTTTGAGTTAAGCAGTTGGCGCGACTTCAGTTCTAGCCTATAAAGTCAAATGTTGTGTGGTTCATCCATGGTAACATAGCTGCCCGAGGTCGCAAAGTTGGCAAGTACAAGAAATTTGAAAATTGTACGTAATTGCACGGTAGTGCTTATGGTCGATGCCGTTTCTCGGCTTCAGAGCTACTTTCTTGACTGTATTTTGAGTTAAGCAGTTGGCGCGACTTCAGTTCTAGCCTATAAAGTCAAATGTTGTGTGGTTCATCCATGGTAACATAGCTGCCCGAGGTCGCAAAGTTAGCAAGTACAAGAAATTTGAAAATTGTACGTAATTTCACGGTAGTGCTTATGATCGAAGCCGTTTCTCGGCTTCAGAGCTACTTTCTTGACTGTATTTTGAGTTAAGCAGTTGGCGCGACTTCAGTTCTAGCCTATAAAGTCAAATCTTGTGTGGTTCCTCCATGGTAACATAGCTGCCCGAGGTCGCAAAGTTAGCAAGTACAAGAAATTTGGAAATTGTACGTAATTTCACGGTAGTGCTTATGATCGAAGCCGTTTCTCGGCTTCAGAGCTACTTTCTTGACTGTATTTTGAGTTAAGCAGTTGGCGCGACTTCAGTTCTAGCCTATAAAGTCAAATGTTGTGTGGTTCATCCATGGTAACATAGCTGCCCGAGGTCGCAAAGTTAGCAAGTACAAGAAATTTGAAAATTGTACGTAATTTCACGGTAGTGCTTATGGTCGATCCCGTTTCTCGGCTTCAGAGCTACTTTTTTGACTGTATTTTAAGTTAAGCAGTTTGCGCGACTTCAGCTCTAGCCTTAAAAGTCAAATCTTGTGTGGTTCCTCCATGGTAACATAGCTGCCCGAGGTCGCAAAGTTAGCAAGTACAAGAAATTTGAAAATTGTACGTAATTTGACGGTAGTGCTTATGATCGAAGCCGTTTCTCGGCTTCAGAGCTACTTTCTTGACTGTATTTTGAGTTAAGCAGTTGGCGCGACTTCAGTTCTAGCCTATAAAGTCAAATCTTGTGTGGTTCCTCCATGGTAACATAGCTGCCCGAGGTCGCAAAGTTAGCAAGTACAAGAAATTTGAAAATTGTACGTAATTTCACGGTAGTGCTTATGATCGAAGCCGTTTCTCGGCTTCAGAGCTACTTTCTTGACTGTATTTTGAGTTAAGCAGTTGGCGCGACTTCAGCTCTAGCCTTAAAAGTCAAATCTTGTGTGGTTCCTCCATGGTAACATAGCTGCCCGAGGTCGCAAAGTTAGCAAGTACAAGAAATTTGAAAATTGTACGTAATTGCACGGTAGTGCTTATGGTCGATGCCGTTTCTCGGCTTCAGAGCTACTTTCTTGACTGTATTTTGAGTTAAGCAGTTGGCGCGACTTCAGTTCTAGCCTATAAAGTCAAATGTTGTGTGGTTCATCCATGGTAACATAGCTGCCCGAGGTCGCAAAGTTAGCAAGTACAAGAAATTTGAAAATTGTACGTAATTTCACGGTAGTGCTTATGGTCGATGCCGTTTCTCGGCTTCAGAGCTACTTTCTTGACTGTATTTTGAGTTAAGCAGTTGGCGCGACTTCAGTTCTAGCCTATAAAGTCAAATGTTGTGTGGTTCATCCATGGTAACATAGCTGCCCGAGGTCGCAAAGTTAGCAAGTACAAGAAATTTGAAAATTGTACGTAATTTCACGGTAGTGCTTATGGTCGATCCCGTTTCTCGGCTTCAGAGCTACTTTTTTGACTGTATTTTGAGTTAAGCAGTTGGCGCGACTTCAGTTCTAGCCTATAAAGTCAAATCTTGTGTGGTTCCTCCATGGTAACATAGCTGCCCGAGGTCGCAAAGTTAGCAAGTACAAGAAATTTGGAAATTGTACGTAAATTCACATTAGTGCTTATGGTCGATTACGTTTCTCGGCTTCAGAGCTACTTTTTTGACTGTATTTTGAGTTAAGCAGTAGGCGCGACTTCAGTTCTAGCCTATAAATTCAAATCTTGTGTGGTTCCTCCATGGTAACATAGCTGCCCGATGTCGGAAAGTTAGCAAGTACAAGAAATTTGAAAATTGTACGTAATTGCACGGTAGTGCTTATGGTCGATGCCGTTTCTCGGCTTCAGAGCTAATTCCTTGACTTTATTTTGAGTTAAGCAGTTGGCCCGACTTCAGTTCTAGCCTATAAAGTCAAATGTTGTGTGGTTCGTCCATGGTAACATAGCTGCCCGAGGTCGCAAATTTAGCAAGTTCAAGAAATTTGAAAATTGTACGTAATTTCACGGTAGTGCTTATGGTCGAAGCCGTTTCTCGGCTTCAGAGCTACTTTCTTGACTGTATTTTGAGTTAAGCAGTTGGCGCGACTTCAGTTCTAGCCTATAAAGTCAAATCTTGTGTGGTTCCTCCATGGTAACATAGCTGCCCGAGGTCGCAAAGTTAGCAAGTACAAGAAATTTGGAAATTGTACGTAAATTCACATTAGTGCTTATGGTCGATTACGTTTCTCGGCTTCAGAGCTACTTTTTTGACTGTATTTTGAGTTAAGCAGTAGGCGCGACTTCAGCTCTAGCCTTAAAAGTCAAATCTTGTGTGGTTCCTCCATGGTAACATAGCTGCCCGAGGTCGCAAAGTTAGCAAGTACAAGAAATTTGAAAATTGTACGTAATTTCACGGTAGTGCTTATGATCGAAGCCGTTTCTCGGCTTCAGAGCTACTTTCTTGACTGTATTTTGAGTTAAGCAGTTGGCGCGACTTCAGTTCTAGCCTTGAAAGTCAAATCTTGTGTGGTTCCTCCATGGTAACATAGCTGCCCGAGGGCGCAAAGTTAGCAAGTACAAGAAATTTGAAAATTGTACGTAATTTCACGGTAGTGCTTAGGGTCGATTACGTTTCTCGGCTTCAGAACTACTTTCTTGAATTTATTTTGAGTTAAGCAGTTGGCGCGACTTCAGTTCTAGCCTATAAAGTCAAATGTTGTGTGGTTCCTCCATGGTAACATAGCTGCCCGATGTCGCAAAGTTAGCAAGTACAAGAAATTTGAAAATTGTACGTAATTGCACGGTAGTGCTTATGGTCGATGCCGTTTCTCGGCTTCAGAGCTAATTCCTTGACTTTATTTTGAGTTAAGCAGTTGGCGCGACTTCAGTTCTAGCCTTGAAAGTCAAATCTTGTGTGGTTCCTCCATGGTAACATAGCTGCCCGAGGGCGCAAAGTTAGCAAGTACAAGAAATTTGAAAATTGTACGTAATTTCACGGTAGTGCTTATGATCGAAGCCGTTTCTCGGCTTCAGAGCTACTTTCTTGACTGTATTTTGAGTTAAGCAGTTGGCGCGACTTCAGTTCTAGCCTTGAAAGTCAAATCTTGTGTGGTTCCTCCATGGTAACATAGCTGCCCGATGTCGCAAAGTTAGCAAGTACAAGAAATTTGAAAATTGTACGTAATTGCACGGTAGTGCTTATGGTCGATGCCGTTTCTCGGCCTCAGAGCTAATTCCTTGACTTTATTTTGAGTTAAGCAGTTGGCCCGACTTCAGTTCTAGCCTATAAAGTCAAATGTTGTGTGGTTCGTCCATGGTAACATAGCTGCCCGAGGTCGCAAATTTAGCAAGTTCAAGAAATTTGAAAATTGTACGTAATTTCACGGTAGTGCTTATGGTCGAAGCCGTTTCTCGGCTTCAGAGCTACTTTCTTGACTGTATTTTGAGTTAAGCAGTTGGCGCGACTTCAGTTCTAGCCTTAAAAGTCAAATCTTGTGTGGTTCCTCCCTGGTAACATAGCTGCCCGAGGTCGCAAAGTTGGCAAGTACAAGAAATTTGAAAATTGTACGTAATTTCACATTAGTGCTTAGGGTCGATTACGTTTCTCGGCTTCAGAACTACTTTCTTGAATTTATTTTGAGTTAAGCAGTTGGCGCGACTTCAGTTCTAGCCTATAAAGTCAAATGTTGTGTGGTTCCTCCATGGTAACAAAGCTGCCCGAGGTCGCAAATTTAGCAAGTACAAGAAATTTGAAAATTGTAAGTAATTGCACAGTAGTGCTTATGGTCGATGCCGTTTCTCGGCTTCAGAGCTACTTTCTTGACTGTATTTTGAGTTAAGCAATGGGCGCGACTTCAGTTCTAGCCTATAAAGTCAAATGTTGTGTGGTTCCTCCATGGTGACATAGCTGCCCGAGGTCGCAAAGTTAGCAAGTACAAGAAATTTGAAAATTGTACGTAATTGCACGGTAGTGCTTATGGTCGATGCCGTTTCTTGGGTTCAGAGCTACTTTCTAGACTGTATTTTGAGTTAAGCAGTTGGCGCGGCTTCAGTTCTAGCCTATAAAGTCAAATCTTGTGTGGTTCCTCCATGGTAACATAGCTGCCCGAGGTCGCAAAGTTAGCAAGTACAAGAAATTTGAAAATTGTACGTAATTGCACGGTAGTGCTTATGGTCGATGCCGTTTCTCGGCTTCAGAGCTACTTTCTTGACTGTATTTTGAGTTAAGCAGTTGGCGCGACTTCAGTTCTAGCCTATAAAGTCAAATCTTGTGTGGTTCCTCCATGGTAACATAGCTGCCCGAGGTCGCAAATTTAGCAAGTTCAAGAAATTTGAAAATTGTACGTAATTTCACGGTAGTGCTTATGGTCGAAGCCGTTTCTCGGCTTCAGAGCTACTTTCTTGACTGTATTTTGAGTTAAGCAGTTGGCGCGACTTCAGTTCTAGCCTATAAAGTCAAATCTTGTGTGGTTCCTCCATGGTAACATAGCTGCCCGAGGTCGCAAAGTTAGCAAGTACAAGAAATTTGAAAATTGTACGTAAATTCACATTAGTGCTTATGGTCGATTACGTTTCTCGGCTTCAGAGCTACTTTTTTGACTGTATTTTAAGTTAAGCAGTTGGCGCGACTTCAGCTCTAGCCTTAAAAGTCAAATCTTGTGTGGTTCCTCCATGGTAACATAGCTGCCCGAGGTCGCAAAGTTAGCAAGTACAAGAAATTTGAAAATTGTACGTAATTTCACGGTAGTGCTTATGATCGAAGCCGTTTCTCGGCTTCAGAGCTACTTTCTTGACTGTATTTTAAGTTAAGCTGTTGGCGCGACTTCAGTTCTAGCCTTGAAAGTCAAATCTTGTGTGGTTCCTCCATGGTAACATAGCTGCCCGAGGGCGCAAAGTTAGCAAGTACAAGAAATTTGTAAATTGTACGTAAATTCACATTAGTGCTTATGGTCGATTACGTTTCTCGGCTTCAGAGCTACTTTTTTGACTGTATTTTGAGTTAAGCAGTAGGCGCGACTTCAGCTCTAGCCTTAAAAGTCAAATCTTGTGTGGTTCCTCCATGGTAACATAGCTGCCCGAGGTCGCAAAGTTAGCAAGTACAAGAAATTTGAAAATTGTACGTAATTTCACGGTAGTGCTTATGATCGAAGCCGTTTCTCGGCTTCAGAGCTACTTTCTTGACTGTATTTTGAGTTAAGCAGTTGGCGCGACTTCAGTTCTAGCCTTGAAAGTCAAATCTTGTGTGGTTCCTCCATGGTAACATAGCTGCCCGAGGGCGCAAAGTTAGCAAGTACAAGAAATTTGAAAATTGTACGTAATTTCACGGTAGTGCTTATGGTCGAAGCCGTTTCTCGGCTTCAGAGCTACTTTCTTGACTGTATTTTGAGTTAAGCAGTTGGCGCGACTTCAGTTCTAGCCTTTAAAGTCAAATCTTGTGTGGTTCCTCCATGGTAACATAGCTGCCCGAGGTCGCAAAGTGAGCAAGTACAAGAAATTTGAAAATTGTACGTAATTTCACAGTAGTGCTTATGGTCGATGCCGTTTCTCGGCTTCAGAGCTACTTTCTTGACTGTATTTTGAGTTAAACTGTTGGCGCGACTTCAGTTCTAGCCTATAAAGTCAAATCTTGTGTGGTTCCTCCATGGTAACATAGCTGCCCGAGGTCGCAAAGTTGGCAAGTACAAGAAATTTGAAAATTGTACGTAATTTCACATTAGTGCTTAGGGTCGATTACGTTTCTCGGCTTCAGAACTACTTTCTTGAATTTATTTTGAGTTAAGCAGTTGGCGCGACTTCAGTTCTAGCCTATAAAGTCAAATGTTGTGTGGTTCCTCCATGGTAACATAGCTGCCCGAGGTCGCAAATTTAGCAAGTACAAGAAATTTGAAAATTGTAAGTAATTGCACAGTAGTGCTTATGGTCGATGAAGTTTCTCGGCTTCAGAGCTACTTTCTTGACTGTATTTTGAGTTAAGCAATGGGCGCGACTTCAGTTCTAGCCTATAAAGTCAAATGTTGTGTGGTTCCTCCATGGTGACATAGCTGCCCGAGGTCGCAAAGTTAGCAAGTACAAGAAATTTGAAAATTGTACGTAATTGCACGGTAGTGCTTATGGTCGATGCCGTTTCTCGAGTTCAGAGCTACTTTCTAGACTGTATTTTGAGTTAAGCAGTTGGCGCGACTTCAGTTCTAGCCTATAAAGTCAAATCTTGTGTGGTTCCTCCATGGTAACATAGCTGCCCGAGGTCGCAAAGTTAGCAAGTACAAGAAATTTCAAAATTGTACGTAAATTCACATTAGTGCTTATGGTCGATTACGTTTCTCGGCTTCAGAGCTACTTTTTTGACTGTATTTTGAGTTAAGCAGTTGGCGCGACTTCAGCTCTAGCCTTAAAAGTCAAATCTTGTGTGGTTCCTCCATGGTAACATAGCTGCCCGAGGTCGCAAAGTTAGCAAGTACAAGAAATTTGAAAATTGTACGTAATTTCACGGTAGTGCTTATGATCGAAGCCGTTTCTCGGCTTCAGAGCTACTTTCTTGACTGTATTTTGAGTTAAGCAGTTGGCGCGACTTCAGTTCTAGCCTTGAAAGTCAAATCTTGTGTGGTTCCTCCATGGTAACATAGCTGCCCGAGGGCGCAAAGTTAGCAAGTACAAGAAATTTGAAAATTGTACGTAATTTCACGGTAGTGCTTATGGTCGAAGCCGTTTCTCGGCTTGAGAGCTACTTTCTTGACTGTATTTTGAGTTAAGCAGTTGGCGCGACTTCAGTTCTAGCCTTAAAAGTCAAATCTTGTGTGGTTCCTCCATGGTAACATAGCTGCCCGAGGTCGCAAAGTTAGCAAGTACAAGAAATTTGAAAATTGTACGTAATTTCACATTAGTGCTTATGGTCGATTACGTTTCTCGGCTTCAGAGCTACTTTCTTGACTGTATTTTGAGTTAAGCAGTTGGCGCGACTTCAGTTCTAGCCTTTAAAGTCAAATCTTGTGTGGTTCCTCCATGGTAACATAGCTGCCCGAGGTCGCAAAGTGAGCAAGTACAAGAAATTTGAAAATTGTACGTAATTTCACAGTAGTGCTTATGGTCGATGCCGTTTCTCGGCTTCAGAGCTACTTTCTTGACTGTATTTTGAGTTAAACTGTTGGCGCGACTTCAGTTCTAGCCTTAAAAGTCAAATCTTGTGTGGTTCCTCCATGGTGACATAGCTGCCCGAGGTCGCAAAGTTAGCAAGTACAAGAAATTTGAAAATTGTACGTAATTGCACGGTAGTGCTTATGGTCGATGCCGTTTCTCGGCTTCAGAGCTACTTTCTTGACTGTATTTTGAGTTAAGCAGTTGGCGCGACTTCAGTTCTAGCCTAAAAAGTCAAATCTTGTGTGGTTCCTCCATGGTAACATAGCTGCCCGAGGTCGCAAAGTTAGCAAGTACAAGAAATTTGAAAATTGTACATAATTTCACGGTAGTGCTTATGGTCGAAGCCGTTTTTCGTCTTCAGGGCTACTTTGTTGACTGTATTTTGAGTTAAGCAGTTGGCGCAACTTCAGTTCAAGTCTATAAAGTCAAATCTTGTGTGGTTCCTCCATGGTAACATAGCTGCCCGAGGCCGCAAAGTTAGCAAGTACAAGAAATTTGAAAATTGTACGTAATTTCACATTAGTGCTTATGGTCGATCCCGTTTCTCGGCTTCAGAGCTACTTTCGTGACTGTATTTTGAGTTAAGCAGTTGGCGCGACTTCAGTTCTAGCCTTAAAAGTCAAATCTTGTGTGGTTCCTCCATGGTAACATAGCTGCCCGAGGTCGCAAAGTTAGCAAGTACAAGAAATTTGAAAATTGTACGTAATTGCACGGTAGTGCTTATGGTCGATGCCGTTTCTCGGCTTCAGAGCTACTTTCTTGACTGTATTTTGAGTTAAGCAGTTGGCGCGACTTCAGTTCTAGCCTTAAAAGTCAAATCTTGTGTGGTTTCTCCATGGTAACATAGCTGCCCGAGGTCGCAAAGTTAGCAAGTACAAGAAATTTGAATTGTACGTAATTTCACATTAGTGCTTATGGTCGATCCCGTTTCTCGGCTTCAGAGCTACTTTCGTGACTGTATTTTGAGTTAAGCAGTTGGCGCGACTTCAGTTCTAGCCTATAAAGTCAAATGTTGTGTGGTTCCTCCATGGTAACATAGCTGCCCGAGGTCGCAAATTTAGCAAGTACAAGAAATTTGAAAATTGTAAGTAATTGCGCAGTAGTGCTTATGGTCGATGCCGTTTCTCGGCTTCAGAGCTACTTTCTTGACTGTATTTTGAGTTAAGCAATGGGCGCGACTTCAGTTCTAGCCTATAAAGTCAAATGTTGTGTGGTTCCTCCATGGTGACATAGCTGCCCGAGGTCGCAAAGTTAGCAAGTACAAGAAATTTGAAAATTGTACGTAATTGCACAGTAGTGCTTATGGTCGATCCCGTTTCTCAGCTTCAGAGCTACTTTGTTGACTGTATTTTGAGTTACGCAGTTGACGCGACTTCAGTTCTAGCCTACAAAGTCAAATGTTGTGTGGTTCCTCCATGGTAACATAGCTGCCCGAGGTCGCAAAGTTAGCAAGTACAAGAAATTTGAAAATTGTACGTAATTGCACAGTAGTGCTTATGGTCGATCCCGTTTCTCAGCTTCAGAGCTACTTTCTTGACTGTATTTTGAGTTATGCAGTTGACGCGACTTCAGTTCTAGCCTATAAAGTCAAATCTTGTGTGGTTCCTCCATGGTAACTTAGCTGCCCGAGGTCGCAAAGTTAGCAAGTACAAGAAATTTGAAAATTGTACGTAATTGCACAGTAGTGCTTATGGTCGATCCCGTTTCTTGGCTTCAGAGCTACTTTCTTGACTGTATTTTGAGCTAAACAGTTGGCGCGACTTCAGTTCTAGCCTATAAAGTCAAATGTTGTGTGGTTCCTCCATGGTAACATAGCTGCCCGAGGTCGCAAAGTTGGCAAGTACAAGAAATTTGAAAATTGTGCGTAATTTCACATTAGTGCTTATGGTCGATGACGTTTCTCGGCTTCAGAGCTACTTTCTTGACTGTATTTTGAGTTAAGCAGTTGGCGCGACTTCAGTTCTAGCCTATAAAGTCAAATGTTGTGTGGTTCCTCCATGGTAACATAGCTGCCCGAGGTCGCAAATTTAGCAAGTACAAGAAATTTGAAAATTGTACGTAATTGCACAGTAGTGCTTATGGTCGATCCCGTTTCTCAGCTTCAGAGCTACTTTCTTGACTGTATTTTGAGTTATGCAGTTGACGCGGCTTCAGTTCTAGCCTATAAAGTCAAATGTTGTGTGGTTCCTCCATGGTAACATAGCTGCCCGAGGTCGCAAAGTTAGCAAGTACAAGAAATTTGAAAATTGTACGTAATTTCACGGTAGTGCTTATGGTCGATGCCGTTTCTCGGCTTCAGAGCTACTTTCTTGACTGTATTTTGAGTTAAGCAGTTGGCGCGACTTGAGTTCTAGCCTATAAACTCAAATGTTGTGTGGTTCCTCCATGGTAACATAGCTGCCCGAGGTCGCAAAGTTAGCAAGTACAAGAAATTTGAAAATTGTACGTAATTTCACGGTAGTGCTTATGGTCGATGCTGTTTCTCGGCTTCAGAGCTACTTTCTTGACTGTATTTTGAGTTAAGCAGTTGGCGCGACTTCAGTTCTAGCCTATAAAGTCAAATGTTGTGTGGTTCCTCCATGGTAACTTAGCTGCCCGAGGTCGCAAAGTTAGCAAGTACAAGAAATTTGAAAATTGTACGTAATTGCACGGTAGTGCTTATGGTCGATCCCGTTTCTCGGCTTCAGAGCTACTTTCTTGACTGTATTTTGAGTCAAGCAGTTGGCGCGACTTCAGTTCTAGCCTATAAAGTCAAATCTTGTGTGGTTCCTCCATGGTAACATAGCTGCCCGAGGTCGCAAAGTTAGCAAGTACAAGAAATTTGAAAATTGTACGTAATTGCACGGTAGTGCTTATGGTCGATGCCGTTTCTCGGGTTCAGAGCTACTTTCTAGACTGTATTTTGAGTTAAGCAGTTGGCGCGACTTCAGTTCTAGCCTATAAAGTCAAATCTTGTGTGGTTCCTCCATGGTAACATAGCTGCCCGAGGTCGCAAAATTAGCAAGTACAAGAAATTTAAAAATTGTACGTAATTTCACATTAGTGCTTATGGTCGATGCCGTTTCTCGGCTTCAGAGCTACTTTCTTGACTGTATTTTGAGTTAGGCAGTTGGCGCGACTTCAGTTCTAGCCTGTAAAGTCAAATGTTGTGTGGTTCCTCCATGGTAACATAGCTGCCCGAGGTCGCAAAGTTAGCAAGTACAAGAAATTTGAAAATTGTACGTAATTGCACGGTAGTGCTTATGGTCGATGCCGTTTCTCGGCTTCAGAGCTACTTTCTTGACTGTATTTTGAGTTAAGCAGTTGGCGCGACTTCAGTTCTAGCCAATAAAGTCAAATGTTGTGTGGTTCATCCATGGTAACATAGCTGCCCGAGGTCGCAAAGTTAGCAAGTACAAGAAATTTGAAAATTGTACGTAATTTCACGGTAGTGCTTATGGTCGATCCCGTTTCTCGGCTTCAGAGCTACTTTTTTGACTGTATTTTGAGTTAAGCAGTTGGCGCGACTTCAGTTCTAGCCTATGAAGTCAAATCTTGTGTGATTCCTCCATGGTAACATAGCTGCCCGAGGTCGCAAAATTAGCAAGTACAAGAAATTTGAAAATTGTACGTAATTGCACGGTAGTGCTTATGGTCGATGCCGTTTCTCGGCTTCAGAGCTACTTTCTTGACTGTATTTTGAGTTAAGCAGTTGGCGCGACTTCAGTTCTAGCCTATAAAGTCAAATGTTGTGTGGTTCATCCATGGTAACATAGCTGCCCGAGGTCGCAAAGTTAGCAAGTACAAGAAATTTGAAAATTGTACGTAATTTCACGGTAGTGCTTATGGTCGATCCCGTTTCTCGGCTTCAGAGCTACTTTTTTGACTGTATTTTGAGTTAAGCAGTTGGCGCGACTTCAGTTCTAGCCTATAAAGTCAAATCTTGTGTGATTCCTCCATGGTAACATAGCTGCCCGAGGTCGCAAAGTTAGCAAGTACAAGAAATTTGAAAATTGTACGTAATTGCACGGTAGTGCTTATGGTCGATGCCGTTTCTCGGCTTCAGAGCTACTTTCTTGACTGTATTTTGAGTTAAGCAGTTGGCGCGACTTCAGTTCTAGCCTATAAAGTCAAATCTTGTGTGGTTCCTCCATGGTAACATAGCTGCCCGAGGTCGCAAAATTAGCAAGTACAAGAAATTTGAAAATTGTACGTAATTTCACATTAGTTCTTATGGTCGATGCCGTTTCTCGGCTTCAGAGCTACTTTCTTGACTGTATTTTGAGTTAAGCAGTTGGCGCGACTTCAGTTCTAGCCTATAAAGTCAAATGTTGTGTGGTCCCTCCATGGTAACATAGCTGCCCGAGGCCGCAAAGTTAGCAAGTACAAGAAATTTGAAAATTGTACGTAATTTCACGGTAGTGCTTATGGTCGAAGCTGTTTCACGGCTTCAGAGCTTCTTTCTTGACTGTATTTTGAGTTAAGCAGTTGGCGCGACTTCAGTTCTAGCCTTAAAAGTCAAATATTGTGTGGTTCCTCCATGGTAACATAGCTGCCCGAGGTCGCAAAGTTGGCAAGTACAAGAAATTTGAAAATTGTACGTAATTGCACGGTAGTGCTTATGGTCGATGCCGTTTCTCGGCTTCAGAGCTACTTTCTTGACTGTATTTTGAGTTAAGCAGTTGGCGCGACTTCAGTTCTAGCCTATAAAGTCAAATGTTGTGTGGTTCATCCATGGTAACATAGCTGCCCGAGGTCGCAAAGTTAGCAAGTACAAGAAATTTGAAAATTGTACGTAATTTCACGGTAGTGCTAATGGTCGATCCCGTTTCTCGGCTTCAGAGCTACTTTCTTGACTGTATTTTGAGTTAAGCAGTTGGCGCGTCTTCAGTTCTAGCCTATAAAGTCAAATGTTGTGTGGTCCCTCCATGGTAACATAGCTGCCCGAGGCCGCAAAGTTAGCAAGTACAAGAAATTTGAAAATTGTACGTAATTTCACGGTAGTGCTTATGGTCGAAGCTGTTTCACGGCTTCAGAGCTTCTTTCTTGACTGTATTTTGAGTTAAGCAGTTGGCGCGACTTCAGTTCTAGCCTATAAAGTCAAATCTTGTGTGGTTCCTCCATGGTAACATAGCTGCCCGAGGTCGCAAAGTTAGCAACTACAAGAAATTTGAAAATTGTACGTAATTGCACAGTAGTGCTTATGGTCGATCCCGTTTCTCAGCTTCAGAGCTACTTTCTTGACTGTATTTTGAGTTAAGCAATTGGCGCGACTTCAGTTCTAGCCTCTAAAGTCAAATGTTGTGTGGTTCCTCCATGGTAACATAGCTGCCCGAGGTCGCAAAGTTAGCAACTACAAGAAATTTGAAAATTGTACGTAATTGCACAGTAGTGCTTATGGTCGATGCCGTTTCTCGGCTTCAGAGCTACTTTCTTGACTGTATTTTGAGTTAAGCAATGGGCGCGACTTCAGTTCTAGCCTATAAAGTCAAATGTTGTGTGGTTCCTCCATGGTGACATAGCTGCCCGAGGTCGCAAAGTTAGCAAGTACAAGAAATTTGAAATTGTAAGTAATTGCACGGTAGTGCTTATGGTCGATGCCGTTTCTCGGGTTCAGAGCTACTTTCTAGACTGTATCTTGAGTTAAGCAGTTGGCGCGACTTCAGTTCTAGCCTATAAAGTCAAATCTTGTGTGGTTCCTCCATGGTAACATAGCTGCCCGAGGTCGCAAAATTAGCAAGTACAAGAAATTTAAAAATTGTACGTAATTTCACATTAGTGCTTATGGTCGATGCCGTTTCTCGGCTTCAGAGCTACTTTCTTGACTGTATTTTGAGTTAAGCAGTTGGCGCGACTTCAGTTCTAGCCTATAAAGTCAAATGTTTTGTGGTTCCTCCATGGTAACATAGCTGCCCGAGGTCGCAAAGTTGGCAAGTACAAGAAATTTGAAAATTGTACGTAATTTCACATTAGTACTTAGGGTCGATTACGTTTCTCGGTTTCAGAACTACTTTCTGGAATTTATTTTGAGTTAAGCAGTTGGCGCGACTTCAGTTCTAGCCTTAAAAGTTAAATCTTGTGTGGTTCCTCCATGGTAACATAGCTGCCCGAGGTCGCAAAGTTAGCAAGTACAAGACATTTGAAAATTGTACGTAATTGCACGGTAGTGCTTATGGTCGATGCCGTTTCTCGGCTTCAGAGCTACTTTCTTGACTGTATTTTGAGTTAAGCAGTTGGCGCGACTTCAGTTCTAGCCTAAAAAGTCAAATCTTGTGTGGTTCCTCCATGGTAACATAGCTGCCCGAGGTCGCAAAGTTAGCAAGTACAAGAAATTTGAAAATTGTATGTAATTTCACGGTAGTGCTTATGGTCGAAGCCGTTTTTCGGTTTCAGAGCTACTTTGTTGACTGTATTTTGAGTTAAGCAGTTGGCGCGACTTCAGTTCTAGCCTATAAAGTCAAATGTTGTGTGGTCCCTCCATGGTAACATAGCTGCCCGAGGCCGCAAAGTTAGCAAGTACAAGAAATTTGAAAATTGTACGTAATTTCACGGTAGTGCTTATGGTCGAAGCCGTTTCTCGGCTTCAGAGCTACTTTCTTGACTGTATTTTGAGTTAAGCAGTTGGCGCGACTTCAGTTCTAGCCTATAAAGTCAAATGTTTTGTGGTTCCTCCATGGTAACATAGCTGCCCGAGGTCGCAAAGTTGGCAAGTACAAGAAATTTGAAAATTGTACGTAATTTCACATTAGTACTTAGGGTCGATTACGTTTCTCGGTTTCAGAACTACTTTCTTGAATTTATTTTGAGTTAAGCAGTTGGCGCGACTTCAGTTCTAGCCTTAAAAGTTAAATCTTGTGTGGTTCCTCCATGGTAACATAGCTGCCCGAGGTCGCAAAGTTGGCAAGTACAAGAAATTTGAAAATTGTACGTAATTTCACATTAGTACTTAGGGTCGATTACGTTTCTCGGTTTCAGAACTACTTTCTTGAATTTATTTTGAGTTAAGCAGTTGGCGCGACTTCAGTTCTAGCCTTAAAAGTTAAATCTTGTGTGGTTCCTCCATGGTAACATAGCTGCCCGAGGTCGCAAAGTTAGCAAGTACAAGACATTTGAAAATTGTACGTAATTGCACGGTAGTGCTTATGGTCGATGCCGTTTCTCGGCTTCAGAGCTACTTTCTTGACTGTATTTTGAGTTAAGCAGTTGGCGCGACTTCAGTTCTAGCCTATAAAGTCAAATCTTGTGTGGTTCCTCCATGGTAACATAGCTGCCCGAGGTCGCAAAATTAGCAAGTACAAGAAATTTGAAAATTGTACGTAATTTCACATTAGTTCTTATGGTCGATGCCGTTTCTCGGCTTCAGAGCTACTTTCTTGACTGTATTTTGAGTTAGGCAGTTGGCGCGACTTCAGTTCTAGCCTATAAAGTCAAATGTTGTGTGGTCCCTCCATGGTAACATAGCTGCCCGAGGCCGCAAAGTTAGCAAGTACAAGAAATTTGAAAATTGTACGTAATTTCACGGTAGTGCTTATGGTCGAAGCCGTTTCTCGGCTTCAGAGCTACTTTCTTGATTGTATTTTGAGTTAAACAGTTGGCGCGACTTCAGTTCTAAGTTCTAACCTTAAAAGTCAAATCTTGTGTGGTTCCTCCATGGTAACATAGCTGCCCGAGGTCGCAAAGTTAGCAAGTACAAGAAATTTGAAAATTGTACGTAATTTCACATTAGTGCTTATGGTCGATCCGGTTTCTCGGCTTCAGAGCTACTTTCTTGACTGTATTTTGAGTTAAGCAGTTGGGGCGACTTCAGTTCTAGCCTTAAAAGTCAAATCTTGTGTGGTTCCTCCATGGTAACATAGCTGCCCGAGGTCGCAAAGTTAGCAAGTACAAGAAATTTGAAAATTGTACGTAATTTCACATTAGTGCTTATGGTCGATCCCGTTTCTCGGCTTCAGAGTTACTTTCTTGACTGTATTTTGAGTTAAGCAGTTGGCGCGACTTCAGTTCTAGCCTATAAAGTCAAATCTTGTGTGGTTCCTCCATGGTAACATAGCTGCCCGAGGTCGCAAAATTAGCAAGTACAAGAAATTTGAAAATTGTACGTAATTTCACATTAGTGCTTATGGTCGATGCCGTTTCTCGTCTTCAGAGCTACTTTCTTGACTGTATTTTGAGTTAAGCAGTTGGCGCGACTTCAGTTCTAGCCTATAAAGTCAAATCTTGTGTGGTTCCTCCATGGTAACATAGCTGCCCGAGGTCGCAAAATTAGCAAGTACAAGAAATTTGAAAATTGTACGTAATTTCACATTAGTGCTTATGGTCGATTACGTTTCTCGGGTTCAGAACTACTTTCTTGACTGTATTTTGAGTTAAGCAATTGGCTCGACTTCAGTTCTAGATTCTAAAGTCAAATGTTGTGTGGTTCCTCCATGGTAACATAGCTGCCCGAGGTCGCAAATTTAGCAAGTACAAGAATTTTGAAAATTGTAAGTAATTGCACAGTAGTGCTTATGGTCGATGCCGTTTCTCGGCTTCAGAGCTACTTTCTTGACTGTATTTTGAGTTAAGCAATGGGCGCGACTTCAGTTCTAGCCTATAAAGTCAAATGTTGTGTGGTTCCTCCATGGTGACATAGCTGCCCGAGGTCGCAAAGTTAGCAAGTACAAGACATTTGAAAATTGTACGTAATTGCACGGTAGTGCTTATGGTCGATGCCGTTTCTCGGCTTCAGAGCTACTTTCTTGACTGTATTTTGAGTTAAGCAGTTGGCGCGACTTCAGTTCTAGCCTAAAAAGTCAAATCTTGTGTGGTTCCTCCATGGTAACATAGCTGCCCGAGGTCGCAAAGTTAGCAAGTACAAGAAATTTGAAAATTGTATGTAATTTCACGGTAGTGCTTATGGTCGAAGCCGTTTTTCGGCTTCAGAGCTACTTTGTTGACTGTATTTTGAGTTAAGCAGTTGGCGCGACTTCAGTTCTAGCCTAAAAAGTCAAATCTTGTGTGGTTCCTCCATGGTAACATAGCTGCCCGAGGTCGCAAAGTTAGCAAGTACAAGAAATTTGAAAATTGTATGTAATTTCACGGTAGTGCTTATGGTCGAAGCCGTTTTTCGGCTTCAGAGCTACTTTGTTGACTGTATTTTGAGTTAAGCAATTGGCTCGACTTCAGTTCTAGATTCTAAAGTCAAATGTTGTGTGGTTCCTCCATGGTAACATAGTTGCCCGAGGTCGCAAAGTTAGCAAGTACAAGAAATTTGAAAATTGTACGTAATTTCACATTAGTGCTTATGGTCGATGCCGTTTCTCGTCTTCAGAGCTACTTTCTTGACTGTATTTTGAGTTAAGCAGTTGGCGCGACTTCAGTTCTAGCCTTAAAAGTCAAATCTTGTGTGGTTCCTCCATGGTAACATAGCTGCCCGAGGTCGCAAAGTTAGCAAGTACAAGAAATTTGAAAATTGTACGTAATTTCACATTAGTGCTTATGGTCGATCCCGTTTCTCGGCTTCAGAGTTACTTTCTTGACTGTATTTTGAGTTAAGCAGTTGGCGCGACTTCAGTTCTAGCCTATAAAGTCAAATCTTGTGTGGTTCCTCCATGGTAACATAGCTGCCCGAGGTCGCAAAATTAGCAAGTACAAGAAATTTGAAAATTGTACGTAATTTCACATTAGTGCTTATGGTCGATTACGTTTCTCGGGTTCAGAACTACTTTCTTGACTTTATTTTGAGTTAGGCAGTTGGCGCGACTTCAGTTCTAGCCTATAAAGTCAAATCTTGTGTGGTTCCTCTATGGTAACATAGCTGCCCGAGGTCGCAAAGTTAGCAAGTACAAGAAATTTGAAAATTGTACGTAATTGCACAGTAGTGCTTATGGTCGATCCCGTTTCTCAGCTTCAGAGCTACTTTCTTGACTGTATTTTGAGTTAAGCAATTGGCTCGACTTCAGTTCTAGATTCTAAAGTCAAATGTTGTGTGGTTCCTCCATGGTAACATAGCTGCCCGAGGTCGCAAATTTAGCAAGTACAAGAATTTTGAAAATTGTAAGTAATTGCACAGTAGTGCTTATGGTCGATGCCGTTTCTCGGCTTCAGAGCTACTTTCTTGACTGTATTTTGAGTTAAGCAATGGGCGCGACTTCAGTTCTAGCCTATAAAGTCAAATGTTGTGTGGTTCCTCCATGGTGACATAGCTGCCCGAGGTCGCAAAGTTAGCAAGTACAAGACATTTGAAAATTGTACGTAATTGCACGGTAGTGCTTATGGTCGATGCCGTTTCTCGGCTTCAGAGCTACTTTCTTGACTGTATTTTGAGTTAAGCAGTTGGCGCGACTTCAGTTCTAGCCTAAAAAGTCAAATCTTGTGTGGTTCCTCCATGGTAACATAGCTGCCCGAGGTCGCAAAGTTAGCAAGTACAAGAAATTTGAAAATTGTATGTAATTTCACGGTAGTGCTTATGGTCGAAGCCGTTTTTCGGCTTCAGAGCTACTTTGTTGACTGTATTTTGAGTTAAGCAGTTGGCGCAACTTCAGTTCAAGTCTATAAAGTCAAATCTTGTGTGGTTCCTCCATGGTAACATAGCTGCCCGAGGCCGCAAAATTAGCAAGTACAAGAAATTTGAAAATTGTACGTAATTTCACGGTAGTGCTTATGGTCGAAGCCGTTTCTCGGCTTCAGAGCTACTTTCTTGACTGTATTTTGAGTTAAGCAGTAGGCGCGACTTCAGTTCTAGCCTATAAAGTCAAATGTTGTGTGGTTCCTCCATGGTAGCATAGCTGCCCGAGGTCGCAAAGTTAGCAAGTACAAGAAATTTGAAAATTGTACGTAATTGCACGGTAGTGCTTATGGTCGATGCCGTTTCTCGGGTTCAGAGCTACTTTCTAGACTGTATTTTGAGTTAAGCAGTTTCCGCGACTTCAGTTCTAGCCTATAAAGTCAAATGTTGTGTGGTTCCTCCATGGTAACATAGCTGCCCGAGGTCGCAAAATTAGCAAGTACAAGAAATTTAAAAATTGTACGTAATTTCACATTAGTGCTTATGGCCGATGCCGTTTCTCGGCTTCAGAGCTACTTTCTTGACTGTATTTTGAGTTAAGCAGTTGGCGCGACTTCAGTTCTAGCCTATAAAGTCAAATGTTGTGTGGTTCCTCCATGGTAACATAGTTGCCCGAGGTCGCAAAGTTAGCAAGTACAAGAAATTTGAAAATTGTAAGTAATTGCACAGTAGTGCTTATGGTCGATGCCGTTTCTCGGCTTCAGAGTTACTTTCTTGACTGTATTTTGAGTTAAGCAGTTGGCGCGACTTCAGTTCTAGCCTATAAAGTCAAATCTTGTGTGGTTCCTCCATGGTAACATAGCTGCCCGAGGTCGCAAAGTTAGCAAGTACAAGAAATTTGAAAATTGTACGTAATTTCACATTAGTGCTTATAGTCGATTACGTTTCTCGGCTTCAGAACTACTTTCTTGACTTTATTTTGAGTTAGGCAGTTGGCGCGACTTCAGTTCTAGCCTATAAAGTCAAATCTTGTGTGGTTCCTCCATGGTAACATAGCTGCCCGAGGTCGCAAAGTTAGCAAGTACAAGAAATTTGAAAATTGTACGTAATTTCACATTAGTGCTTATGGTCGAAGCCGTTTCTCGGCTTCAGAGCTACTTTCTTGACTGTATTTTGAGTTAAGCAGTTGGGGCGACTTCAGTTCTAGCCTTAAAAGTCAAATCTTGTGTGGTTCCTCCATGGTAACATAGCTGCCCGAGGTCGCAAAGTTAGCAAGTACAAGAAATTTGAAAATTGTACGTAATTTCACATTAGTGCTTATGGTCGATCCCGTTTCTCGGCTTCGGAGTTACTTTCTTGACTGTATTTTGAGTTAAGCAATTACCGCGACTTCAGTTCTAGCCTCTAAAGTCAAATGTTGTGTGGTTCCTCCATGGTAACATAGCTGCCCGAGGTCGCAAATTTAGCAAGTACAAGAAATTTGAAAATTGTACGTAATTGCACGGTAGTGCTTATGGTCGATGCCGTTTCTCGGGTTCAGAGCTACTTTCTAGACTGTATCTTGAGTTAAGCAGTTGGCGCGACTTCAGTTCTAGCCTATAAAGTCAAATCTTGTGTGGTTCCTCCATGGTAACATAGCTGCCCGAGGTCGCAAATTTAGCAAGTACAAGAAATTTGAAAATTGTACGTAATTTCACATTAGTGCTTATGGTCGATCCCGTTTCTCGGCTTCGGAGTTACTTTCTTGACTGTATTTTGAGTTAAGCAGTTGGCGCGACTTCAGTTCTAGCCTTAAAAGTCAAATCTTGTGTGGTTCCTCCATGGTAACATAGCTGCCCGAGGTCGCAAAGTTAGCAAGTACAAGAAATTTGAAAATTGTACGTAATTGCACGGTAGTGCTTATGGTCGATGCCGTTTCTCGGGTTCAGAGCTACTTTCTAGACTGTATTTTGAGTTAAGCAGTTGGCGCGACTTCAGTTCTAGCCTATAAAGTCAAATCTTGTGTGGTTCCTCCATGGTAACATAGCTGCCCGAGGTCGCAAAATTAGCAAGTACAAGAAATTTAAAAATTGTACGTAATTTCACATTAGTGCTTATGGCCGATGCCGTTTCTCGGCTTCAGAGCTACTTTCTTGACTGTATTTTGAGTTAAGCAGTTGGCGCGACTTCAGTTCTAGCCTATAAAGTCAAATGTTGTGTGGTTCCTCTATGGTAACATACCTGCCCGAGGTCGCAAAGTTAGCAAGTACAAGAAATTTGAAAATTGTACGTAATTTCACATTAGTGCTTAGGGTCGATTACGTTTCTCGGCTTCAGAGCTACTTCTTGACTGTATTTTGAGTTAAGCAGTAGGCGCGACTTCAGTTCTAGCCTATAAAGTCAAATGTTGTGTGGTTCCTCCATGGTAGCATAGCTGCCCGAGGTCGCAAAGTTAGCAAGTACAAGAAATTTGAAAATTGTACGTAATTGCACGGTAGTGCTTATGGTCGATGCCGTTTCTCGGGTTCAGAGCTACTTTCTAGACTGTATTTTGAGTTAAGCAGTTGGCGCGACTTCAGTTCTAGCCTATAAAGTCAAATCTTGTGTGGTTCCTCCATGGTAACATAGCTGCCCGAGGTCGCAAAGTTAGCAAGTACAAGAAATTTGAAAATTGTACGTAATTTCACATTAGTGCTTATAGTCGATTACGTTTCTCGGCTTCAGAACTACTTTCTTGACTTTATTTTGAGTTAGGCAGTTGGCGCGACTTCAGTTCTAGCCTATAAAGTCAAATCTTGTGTGGTTCCTCCATGGTAACATAGCTGCCCGAGGTCGCAAAGTTAGCAAGTACAAGAAATTTGAAAATTGTACGTAATTTCACATTAGTGCTTATGGTCGAAGCCGTTTCTCGGCTTCAGAGCTACTTTCTTGACTGTATTTTGAGTTAAGCAGTTGGGGCGACTTCAGTTCTAGCCTTAAAAGTCAAATCTTGTGTGGTTCCTCCATGGTAACATAGCTGCCCGAGGTCGCAAAGTTAGCAAGTACAAGAAATTTGAAAATTGTACGTAATTTCACATTAGTGCTTATGGTCGATCCCGTTTCTCGGCTTCGGAGTTACTTTCTTGACTGTATTTTGAGTTAAGCAATTACCGCGACTTCAGTTCTAGCCTCTAAAGTCAAATGTTGTGTGGTTCCTCCATGGTAACATAGCTGCCCGAGGTCGCAAATTTAGCAAGTACAAGAAATTTGAAAATTGTACGTAATTGCACGGTAGTGCTTATGGTCGATGCCGTTTCTCGGGTTCAGAGCTACTTTCTAGACTGTATCTTGAGTTAAGCAGTTGGCGCGACTTCAGTTCTAGCCTATAAAGTCAAATCTTGTGTGGTTCCTCCATGGTAACATAGCTGCCCGAGGTCGCAAATTTAGCAAGTACAAGAAATTTGAAAATTGTACGTAATTTCACATTAGTGCTTATGGTCGATCCCGTTTCTCGGCTTCGGAGTTACTTTCCTGACTGTATTTTGAGTTAAGCAGTTGGCGCGACTTCAGTTCTAGCCTTAAAAGTCAAATCTTGTGTGGTTCCTCCATGGTAACATAGCTGCCCGAGGTCGCAAAGTTAGCAAGTACAAGAAATTTGAAAATTGTACGTAATTGCACGGTAGTGCTTATGGTCGATGCCGTTTCTCGGGTTCAGAGCTACTTTCTAGACTGTATTTTGAGTTAAGCAGTTGGCGCGACTTCAGTTCTAGCCTATAAAGTCAAATCTTGTGTGGTTCCTCCATGGTAACATAGCTGCCCGAGGTCGCAAAATTAGCAAGTACAAGAAATTTAAAAATTGTACGTAATTTCACATTAGTGCTTATGGCCGATGCCGTTTCTCGGCTTCAGAGCTACTTTCTTGACTGTATTTTGAGTTAAGCAGTTGGCGCGACTTCAGTTCTAGCCTATAAAGTCAAATGTTGTGTGGTTCCTCCATGGTAACATACCTGCCCGAGGTCGCAAAGTTAGCAAGTACAAGAAATTTGAAAATTGTACGTAATTTCACATTAGTGCTTAGGGTCGATTACGTTTCTCGGCTTCAGAGCTACTTCTTGACTGTATTTTGAGTTAAGCAGTAGGCGCGACTTCAGTTCTAGCCTATAAAGTCAAATGTTGTGTGGTTCCTCCATGGTAGCATAGCTGCCCGAGGTCGCAAAGTTAGCAAGTACAAGAAATTTGAAAATTGTACGTAATTGCACGGTAGTGCTTATGGTCGATGCCGTTTCTCGGGTTCAGAGCTACTTTCTAGACTGTATTTTGAGTTAAGCAGTTGGCGCGACTTCAGTTCTAGCCTATAAAGTCAAATCTTGTGTGGTTCCTCCATGGTAACATAGCTGCCCGAGGTCGCAAAATTAGCAAGTACAAGAAATTTAAAAATTGTACGTAATTTCACATTAGTGCTTATGGCCGATGCCGTTTCTCGGCTTCAGAGCTACTTTCTTGACTGTATTTTGAGTTAAGCAGTTGGCGCGACTTCAGTTCTAGCCTATAAAGTCAAATCTTGTGTGGTTCCTCCATGGTAACATAGCTGCCCGAGGTCGCAAAGTTAGCAAGTACAAGAAATTTGAAAATTGTAAGTAATTGCACAGTAGTGCTTATGGTCGATGCCGTTTCTCGGCTTCAGAGTTACTTTCTTGACTGTATTTTGAGTTAAGCAGTTGGCGCGACTTCAGTTCTAGCCTATAAAGTCAAATCTTGTGTGGTTCCTCCATGGTAACATAGCTGCCCGAGGCCGCAAAGTTAGCAAGTACAAGAAATTTGAAAATTGTACGTAATTGCACGGTAGTGCTTATGGTCGATGCCGTTTCTCAGCTTCAGAGCTACTTTCTTGACTGTATTTTGCGTTAAGCAGTTGGCGCGACTTCAGTTCTAGCCTATAAAGTCAAATGTTGTGTGGTTCCTCCATGGTAACATAGCTGCCCGAGGTCGCAAAGTTAGCAAGTACAAGAAATTTGAAAATTGTACGTAATTTCACGAAAGTGCTTATTGTCGATGTCGTTTCTCGGCTTCAGAGCTACTTTCTTGACTGTATTTTGAGTTGAGCAGTTGGCGCAACTTCAGTTCTAGCCTTAAAAGTCAAATCTTGTGTGGTTCCTCCATGGTAACATAGCTGCCCGAGGTCGCAAAGTTAGCAAGTACAAGAAATTTGAAAATTGTACGTAATTGCGCAGCAGTGCTTATGGTCGATCCCTTTTCTCAGCTTCAGAGCTACTTTCTTGACTGTATTTTGAGTTAAGCAGTTGGCGCGACTTCAGTTCTAGCCTTAAAAGTCAAATCTTGTGTGGTTCCTCCATGGTAACATAGCTGCCCGAGGTCGCAAAGTTAGCAAGTACAAGAAATTTGAAAATTGTACGTAATTTCACATTAGTGCTTATGGTCGATCCGTCTCTCGGCTTCAGAGCTACTTTCTTGACTTTTGTATTTTGAGCTAAGCAGTTGGCGCGACTTCAGCTCTAGCCTATAAAGTCAAATTTTGTGTGGTTCCTCCATGGTAACATAGCTGCCCGAGGCCGCCAAGTTAGCAAGTACAAGAAATTTGAAAATTGTACGTAATTTCACATTAGTGCTTATGGTCGATCCCGTTTCTCGGCTTCAGAGCTACTTTCTTGACTGTATTTTGAGTTAAGCAGTTGGCGCGACTTCAGTTCTAGCCTATAGAGTCAAATATTGTGTGGTTCCTCCATGGTAACATAGCTGCCCGAGGCCGCAAAGTTAGCAAGTACAAGAAATTTGAAAATTGTACGTAATTTCACATTAGTGCTTATGGTCGATCCCGTTTCTCGGCTTCAGAGCTACTTTCTTGACTGTATTTTGAGTTAAGCAGTTGGCGCGACTTCAGTTCTAGCCTAAAAAGTCAAATCTTGTGTGGTTCCCCCATGGTAACATACCTGCCCGAGGTCGCAAAGTTAGCAAGTACAAGAAATTTGAAAATTGTACGTAATTTCACATTAGTGCTTATGGTCGATTACGTTTCTCGGCTTCAGAGCTACTCTCTTGACTGTATTTTAAGTTAGGCAGTTGGCGCGACTTCAGTTCTAGCCTATAAAGTCAAATCTTATGTGGTTCCTCCATGGTAACATAGCTGCCCGAGGTCGCAAAGTTAGCAAATACAAGAAATTTGAAAATTGTACGTAATTGCACGGCAGTGTTTATGGTCGATGCCGTTTCTCGGCTTCAGAGCTACTTTCTTGACTGTATTTTGAGTTAAGCAGTTGGTGCGACTTCAGTTCTAGCCTATAAATTCAAATCTTGTGTGGTTCCTCCATGGTAACATAGCTGCCCGATGTCGCAAAGTTAGCAAGTATAAGAAATTTGAAAATTGTACGTAATTGCACGGTAGTGCTTATGGTCGATGCCGTTTCTCGGCTTCAGAGCTACTTTCTTGACTTTATTTTGAGTTAAGCAGTTGGCGCGACTTCAGTTCTAGCCTATAAAGTCAAATGTTGTGTGGTTCGTCCATGGTAACATACCTGCCCGAGGTCGCAAAGTTAGCAAGTACAAGAAATTTGAAAATTGTACGTAATTGCACTGTAGTGCTTATGGTCGATGCCGTTTCTCGGCTTCAGAGCTACTTTCTTGACTGTATTTTGAGTTAAGCAGTTGGCGCGACTTCAGTTCTAGCCTATAAAGTCAAATCTTGTGTGGTTCCTCCATGGTCACATAGCTGCCCGAGGTCGCAAAGTTAGCAAGTACAAGAAATTTGAAAAATGTACGTAATTGCACGGTAGTGCTTAGGGTCGATGCCGTTTCTCGGTTTCAGAGCTACTTTCTTGACTGTATTTTGAGTTCAGCAGTTGGCGCGACTTCAGTTCTAGCCTATAAAGTCAAATCTTGTGTGGTTCCTCCATGGTAACATAGCTGCCCGAGGTCGCAAAGTTAGCAAGTCCAAGAAATTTGAAAATTGTACGTAATTGGTCGATGCCGTTTCTCGGCTTCAGAGCTACTTTCTTGACTGTATTTTGAGTTGAGCAGTTGGCGCAACCTCAGTTCTAGCCTTAAAAGTCAAATCTTGTGTGGTTCCTCCATGGTAACATACCTGCCCGAGGTCGCAAATTTAGCAAGTACAAGAAATTTGAAAATTGTACGTAATTGCGCAGCAGTGCTTATGGTCGATCCCTTTTCTCAGCTTCAGAGCTACTTTCTTGACTGTATTTTGAGTTAAGCAGTTGGCGCGACTTCAGCTCTAGCCTATAAAGTCAAATTTTGTGTGGTTCCTCCATGGTAACATAGCTGCCCGAGGCCGCAAAGTTAGCAAGTACAAGAAATTTGAAAATTGTACGTAATTTCACATTAGTGCTTATGGTCGATCCCGTTTCTCGGCTTCAGAGCTACTTTCTTGACTGTATTTTGAGTTAAGCAGTTGGCGCTACTTCAGTTCTAGCCTATAGAGTCAAATCTTGTGTGGTTCCTCCATGGTAACATAGCTGCCCGAGGCCGCAAAGTTAGCAAATACAAGAAATTTGAAAATTGTACGTAATTGCACGGCAGTGTTTATGGTCGATGCCGTTTCTCGGCTTCAGAGCTACTTTCTTGACTGTATTTTGAGTTAAGCAGTTGGCGCAACCTCAGTTCTAGCCTTAAAAGTCAAATCTTGTGTGGTTCCTCCATGGTAACATAGCTGCCCGAGGTCGCAAAGTTAGCAAGTACAAGAAATTTGAAAATTGTACGTAATTGCGCAGCAGTGCTTATGGTCGATCCCTTTTCTCAGCTTCAGAGCTACTTTCTTGACTGTATTTTGAGTTAAGCAGTTGGCGCGACTTCAGTTCTAGCCTTAAAAGTCAAATCTTGTGTGGTTCCTCCATGGTAACATAGCTGCCCGAGGTCGCAAAGTTAGCAAGTACAAGAAATTTGAAAATTGTACGTAATTTCACATTAGTGCTTATGTTCGATCCGTCTCTCGGCTTCAGAGCTACTTTCTTGACTTTTGTATTTTGAGCTAAGCAGTTGGCGCGACTTCAGCTCTAGCCTATAAAGTCAAATCTTGTGTGGTTCCTCTATGGTAACATAGCTGCCCGAGGTCGCAAAGTTAGCAAGTACAAGAAATTTGAAAATTGTACGTAATTTCACATTAGTGCTTATGGTCGATTACGTTTCTCGGTTTCAGAGCTACTTTCTTGACTGTATTTTGAGTTAAGCAGTTGGCGCGACTTCAGTTCTAGCCTTAAAAGTCAAATCTTGTGTGGTTCCTCCATGGTAACATAGCTGCCCGAGGTCGCAAAGTTAGCAAGTACAAGAAATTTGAAAATTGTACGTAATTTCACATTAGTGCTTATGGTCGATCCCGTTTCTCGGCTTCAGAGCTACTTTCTTGACTGTATTTTGAGTTAAGCAGTTGGCGCGACTTCAGTTCTAGCCTATAAAGTCAAATGTTGAGTGGTTCCTCCATGGTAACATACCTGCCCGAGGTCGCAAATTTAGCAAGTACAAGAAATTTGAAAATTGTACGTAATTTCACATTAGTGCTTATGGTCGATGCCGTTTCTCGGCTTCAGAGCTACTTTCTTGACTGTATTTTGAGTTAGGCAGTTGGCGCGACTTCAGTTCTAGCCTATAAAGTAAAATCTTATGTGGTTCCTCCATGGTAACATAGCTGCCCGAGGTCGCAAAGTTAGCAAATACAAGAAATTTGAAAATTGTACGTAATTGCACGGCAGTGTTTATGGTCGATGCCGTTTCTCGGCTTCAGAGCTACTTTCTTGACTGTATTTTGAGTTAAGCAGTTGGCGCGACTTCAGTTCTAGCCTATAAATTCAAATCTTGTGTGGTTCCTCCATGGTAACATAGCTGCCCGATGTCGCAAAGTTAGCAAGTACAAGAAATT
The DNA here is from genome assembly GCA_958301585.1 of Merodon equestris. Classification (NCBI taxonomy): domain Eukaryota; kingdom Metazoa; phylum Arthropoda; class Insecta; order Diptera; family Syrphidae; genus Merodon; species Merodon equestris. The sequence continues at coordinate 72,581,569 of OY284414.1, read as the reverse complement.
TGAAAATTGTACGTAATTGCACGGTAGTGCTTATGGTCGATGCCGTTTCTCGGCTTCAGAGCTACTTTCTTGACTGTATTTTGAGTTAAGCAGTTGGCGGGACTTCAGTTCTAGCCTATAAAGTCAAATGTTGTGTGGTTCCTCCATGGTAACATACTTCAGTTCTAGCCTTAAAAGTCAAATCTTGTGTGGTTCCTCCATGGTAACATAGCTGCCCGAGGTCGCAAAGTTAGCAAGTACAAGAAATTTGAAAATTGTACGTAATTTCACATTAGTGCTTATGGTCGATCCGTCTCTCGGCTTCAGAGCTACTTTCTTGACTTTTGTATTTTGAGCTAAGCAGTTGGCGCGACTTCAGCTCTAGCCTATAAAGTCAAATTTTGTGTGGTTCCTCCATGGTAACATAGCTGCCCCAGGCCGCAAAGTTAGCAAGTACAAGAAATTTGAAAATTGTACGTAATTTCACATTAGTGCTTATGGTCGATCCCGTTTCTCGGCTTCAGAGCTACTTTCTTGACTGTATTTTGAGTTAAGCAGTTGGCGCGACTTCAGTTCTAGCCTATAGAGTCAAATCTTGTGTGGTTCCTCCATGGTAACATAGCTGCCCGAGGCCGCAAAGTTAGCAAGTACAAGAAATTTGAAAATTGTACGTAATTTCACATTAGTGCTTATGGTCGATCCCGTTTCTCGGCTTCAGAGCTACTTTCTTGACTGTATTTTGAGTTAAGCAGTTGGCGCGACTTCAGTTCTAGCCTAAAAAGTCAAATCTTGTGTGGTTCCCCCATGGTAACATACCTGCCCGAGGTCGCAAAGTTAGCAAGTACAAGAAATTTGAAAATTGTACGTAATTTCACATTAGTGCTTATGGTCGATTACGTTTCTCGGCTTCAGAGCTACTCTCTTGACTGTATTTTAAGTTAGGCAGTTGGCGCGACTTCAGTTCTAGCCTATAAAGTCAAATCTTATGTGGTTCCTCCATGGTAACATAGCTGCCCGAGGTCGCAAAGTTAGCAAATACAAGAAATTTGAAAATTGTACGTAATTGCACGGCAGTGTTTATGGTCGATGCCGTTTCTCGGCTTCAGAGCTACTTTCTTGACTGTATTTTGAGTTAAGCAGTTGGTGCGAATTCAGTTCTAGCCTATAAATTCAAATCTTGTGTGGTTCCTCCATGGTAACATAGCTGCCCGATGTCGCAAAGTTAGCAAGTATAAGAAATTTGAAAATTGTACGTAATTGCACGGTAGTGCTTATGGTCGATGCCGTTTCTCGGCTTCAGAGCTACTTTCTTGACTTTATTTTGAGTTAAGCTGTTGGCGCGACTTCAGTTCTAGCCTATAAAGTCAAATCTTGTGTGGTTCCTCCATGGTAACATAGCTGCCCGAGGTCGCAAAGTTAGCAAGTACAAGAAATTTGAAAATTGTACGTAATTGCACGGTAGTGCTTATGGTCGATGCCGTTTCTCGGCTTCAGAGCTACTTTCTTGACTGTATTTTGAGTTCTGCAGTTGGCGCGACTTCAGTTCTAGCCTATAAAGTCAAATCTTGTGTGGTTCCTCCATGGTAACATAGCTGCCCGAGGTCGCAAAGTTAGCAAGTCCAAGAAATTTGAAAATTGTACGTAATTTCACGAAAGTGCTTATGGTCGATGCCGTTTCTCGGCTTCAGAGCTACTTTCTTGACTGTATTTTGAGTTGAGCAGTTGGCGCAACCTCAGTTCTAGCCTTAAAAGTCAAATCTTGTGTGGTTCCTCCATGGTAACATAGCTGCCCGAGGTCGCAAAGTTAGCAAGTACAAGAAATTTGAAAATTGTACGTAATTGCGCAGCAGTGCTTATGGTCGATCCCTTTTCTCAGCTTCAGAGCTACTTTCTTGACTGTATTTTGAGTTAAGCAGTTGGCGCGACTTCAGTTCTAGCCTTAAAAGTCAAATCTTGTGTGGTTCCTCCATGGTAACATAGCTGCCCGAGGTCGCAAAGTTAGCAAGTACAAGAAATTTGAAAATTGTACGTAATTTCACATTAGTGCTTATGTTCGATCCGTCTCTCGGCTTCAGAGCTACTTTCTTGACTTTTGTATTTTGAGCTACTTTCTTGACTGTATTTTGAGTTAAGCAGTTGGCGCGACTTCAGTTCTAGCCTATAAATTCAAATCTTGTGTGGTTCCTCCATGGTAACATAGCTGCCCGATGTCGCAAAGTTAGCAAGTACAAGAAATTTGAAAATTGTACGTAATTGCACGGTAGTGCTTATGGTCGATGCCGTTTCTCGGCTTCAGAGCTACTTTCTTGACTTTATTTTGAGTTAAGCAGTTGGCGCGACTTCAGTTCTAGCCTATAAAGTAAAATCTTATGTGGTTCCTCCATGGTAACATAGCTGCCCGAGGTCGCAAAGTTAGCAAATACAAGAAATTTGAAAATTGTACGTAATTGCACGGCAGTGTTTATGGTCGATGCCGTTTCTCGGCTTCAGAGCTACTTTCTTGACTGTATTTTGAGTTAAGCAGTTGGCGCGACTTCAGTTCTAGCCTATAAATTCAAATCTTGTGTGGTTCCTCCATGGTAACATAGCTGCCCGATGTCGCAAAGTTAGCAAGTACAAGAAATTTGAAAATTGTACGTAATTGCACGGTAGTGCTTATGGTCGATGCCGTTTCTCGGCTTCAGAGCTACTTTCTTGACTTTATTTTGAGTTAAGCAGTTGGCGCGACTTCAGTTCTAGCCTATAAAGTCAAATCTTATGTGGTTCCTCCATGGTAACATAGCTGCCCGAGGTCGCAAAGTTAGTAAATACAAGAAATTTGAAAATTGTACGTAATTGCACGGCAGTGTTTATGGTCGATGCCGTTTCTCGGCTTCAGAGCTACTTTCTTGACTGTATTTTGAGTTAAGCAGTTGGCGAGACTTCAGTTCTAGCCTATAAAGTCAAATGTTGTGTGGTTCCTCCATGGTAACATAGCTGCCCGAAGTCGCAAAGTTAGCAAGTTCAAGAAATTTGAAAATTGTACGTAATTTCACGGTAGTGCTTATGGTCGAAGCCGTTTCTCGGCTTCAGAGCTACTTTCTTGACTGTATTTTGAGTTAAGCAGTTGGCGGGACTTCAGTTCTAGCCTATAAAGTCAAATGTTGTGTGGTTCCTCCATGGTAACATAGCTGCCCGAAGTCGCAAAGTTAGCAAGTACAAGAAATTTGAAAATTGTACGTAATTGCACAGTAGTGCTTATGGTCGATGCCGTTTCTCGGCTTCAGAGCTACTTTCTTGACTGTATTTTGAGTTAAGCAGTTGGCGTGACTTCAGTTCTAGCCTTAAAAGTCAAATCTTGTGTGGTTCCTCCATGGTAACATAGCTGCCCGAGGTCGCAAAGTTAGCAAGTACAAGAAATTTGAAAATTGTACGTAATTTCACATTAGTGCTTATGGTCGATTACGTTTCTCGGCTTCAGAGCTACTTTCTTGACTGTATTTTGAGTTAAGCAGTTGGCGCGACTTCAGTTCTAGCCTATAAAGTCAAATCTTGTGTGGTTCCTCTATGGTAACATAGCTGCCCGAGGTCGCAAAGTGAGCAAGTACAAGAAATTTGAAAATTGTACGTAATTTCACAGTAGTGCTTATGGTCGATGCCGTTTCTCGGCTTCAGAGCTACTTTCTTGACTGTATTTTGAGTTAAACTGTTGGCGCGACTTCAGTTCTAGCCTTAAAAGTCAAATCTTGTGTGGTTCCTCCATGGTAACATAGCTGCCCGAGGTCGCAAAGTTAGCAAGTACAAGAAATTTTAAAATTGTGCGTAATTTCACATTAGTGCTTATGGTCGATGACGTTTCTCGGCTTCAGAGCTACTTTCTTGACTGTATTTTGAGTTAAGCAGTTGGCGCGACTTGAGTTCTAGCCTATAAAGTCAAATGTTGTGTGGTTCCTCCATGGTAACATAGCTGCCCGAAGTCGCAAAGTTAGCAAGTACAAGAAATTTGAAAATTGTACGTAATTGCACAGTAGTGCTTATGGTCGATCCCGTTTCTCAGCTTCAGAGCTACTTTCTTGACGGTATTTTGAGTTATGCAGTTGACGCGACTTCAGTTCTAGCCTATAAAGTCAAATGTTGTGTGGTTCCTCCATGGTAACATAGCTGCCAGAGGTCGCAAAGTTAGCAAGTACAAGAAATTTGAAAATTGTACGTAATTTCACGGTAGTGCTTATGGTCGATGCCGTTTCTCGGCTTCAGAGTTACTTTCTTGACTGTATTTTGAGTTAAGCAGTTGGCGCGACTTCAGTTCTAGCCTATAAAGTCAAATGTTGTGTGGTTCCTCTATGGTAACATAGCTGCCCGAGGTCGCAAAATTAGCAAGTACAAGAAATTTGAAAATTGTACGTAATTTCACGGTAGTGCTTATGGTCGATGCCGTTTCTCGGCTTCAGAGCTACATTCTTGACTGTATTTTGAGTTAGGCAGTTGGCGCGACTTCAGTTCTAGCCTATAAAGTCAAATGTTGTGTGGTTCCTCCATGGTAACATAGCTGCCCGAGGTCGCAAAGTTAGCAAGTACAAGTAATTTGAAAATTGTACGTAATTGCACAGTAGTGCTTATGGTCGATCCCGTTTCTCGGCTTCAGAGCTACTTTCTTGACTGTATTTTGAGCTAAACAGTTGGCGCGACTTCAGTTCTATACTATAAAGTCAAATCTTGTGTGGTTCCTCCATGGTAACATAGCTGCCCGAGGTCGCAAAGTTAGCAATACAAGAAATTTGAAAATTGTACGTAATTGCACAGTAGTGCTTATGGTCGATCCCGTTTCTCAGCTTCAGAGCTACTTTCTTGACGATATTTTGAGTTATGCAGTTGACGCGACTTCAGTTCTAGCCTATAAAGTCAAATGTTGTGTGGTTCCTCCATGGTAACATAGCTGCCCGAGATCGCAAATTTAGCAAGTACAAGAAATTTGAAAATTGTACGTAATTGCACAGTAGTGCTTATGGTCGATCCCGTTTCTCAGCTTCAGAGCTACTTTCTTGACGATATTTTGAGTTATGCAGTTGACGCGACTTCAGTTCTAGCCTATAAAGTCAAATGTTGTGTGGTTCCTCCATGGTAACATAGCTGCCCGAGGCCGCAAAGTTAGCAAGTACAAGAAATTTGAAATTTGTACGTAATTTCACATTAGTGCTTATGGTCGATCCGTCTCTCGGCTTCAGAGCTACTTTCTTGACTGTATTTTGAGTTAAGCAGTTGGCGCGACTTCAGTTCTAGCCTAAAAAGTCAAATCTTGTGTGGTTCCCCCATGGTAACATACCTGCCCGAGGTCGCAAAGTTAGCAAGTACAAGAAATTTGAAAATTGTACGTAATTTCACATTAGTGCTTATGGTCGATTACGTTTCTCGGCTTCAGAGCTACTCTCTTGACTGTATTTTAAGTTAGGCAGTTGGCGCGACTTCAGTTCTAGCCTATAAAGTCAAATCTTATGTGGTTCCTCCATGGTAACATAGCTGCCCGAGGTCGCAAAGTTAGCAAATACAAGAAATTTGAAAATTGTACGTAATTGCACGGCAGTGTTTATGGTCGATGCCGTTTCTCGGCTTCAGAGCTACTTTCTTGACTGTATTTTGAGTTAAGCAGTTGGTGCGACTTCAGTTCTAGCCTATAAATTCAAATCTTGTGTGGTTCCTCCATGGTAACATAGCTGCCCGATGTCGCAAAGTTAGCAAGTATAAGAAATTTGAAAATTGTACGTAATTGCACGGTAGTGCTTATGGTCGATGCCGTTTCTCGGCTTCAGAGCTACTTTCTTGACTTTATTTTGAGTTAAGCAGTTGGCGCGACTTCAGTTCTAGCCTATAAAGTCAAATGTTGTGTGGTTCGTCCATGGTAACATACCTGCCCGAGGTCGCAAAGTTAGCAAGTACAAGAAATTTGAAAATTGTACGTAATTGCACTGTAGTGCTTATGGTCGATGCCGTTTCTCGGCTTCAGAGCTACTTTCTTGACTGTATTTTGAGTTAAGCAGTTGGCGCGACTTCAGTTCTAGCCTATAAAGTCAAATCTTGTGTGGTTCCTCCATGGTCACATAGCTGCCCGAGGTCGCAAAGTTAGCAAGTACAAGAAATTTGAAAATTGTACGTAATTTCACATTAGTGCTTATGGTCGATTACGTTTCTCGGCTTCAGAGCTACTCTCTTGACTGTATTTTAAGTTAGGCAGTTGGCGCGACTTCAGTTCTAGCCTATAAAGTCAAATCTTATGTGGTTCCTCCATGGTAACATAGCTGCCCGAGGTCGCAAAGTTAGCAAATACAAGAAATTTGAAAATTGTACGTAATTGCACGGCAGTGTTTATGGTCGATGCCGTTTCTCGGCTTCAGAGCTACTTTCTTGACTGTATTTTGAGTTAAGCAGTTGGTGCGACTTCAGTTCTAGCCTATAAATTCAAATCTTGTGTGGTTCCTCCATGGTAACATAGCTGCCCGATGTCGCAAAGTTAGCAAGTATAAGAAATTTGAAAATTGTACGTAATTGCACGGTAGTGCTTATGGTCGATGCCGTTTCTCGGCTTCAGAGCTACTTTCTTGACTTTATTTTGAGTTAAGCAGTTGGCGCGACTTCAGTTCTAGCCTATAAAGTCAAATATTGTGTGGTTCCTCCATGGTAACATAGCTGCCCGAGGCCGCAAAGTTAGCAAGTACAAGAAATTTGAAAATTGTACGTAATTTCACATTAGTGCTTATGGTCGATCCCGTTTCTCGGCTTCAGAGCTACTTTCTTGACTGTATTTTGAGTTAAGCAGTTGGCGCGACTTCAGTTCTAGCCTAAAAAGTCAAATCTTGTGTGGTTCCCCCATGGTAACATACCTGCCCGAGGTCGCAAAGTTAGCAAGTACAAGAAATTTGAAAATTGTACGTAATTTCACATTAGTGCTTATGGTCGATTACGTTTCTCGGCTTCAGAGCTACTCTCTTGACTGTATTTTAAGTTAGGCAGTTGGCGCGACTTCAGTTCTAGCCTATAAAGTCAAATCTTATGTGGTTCCTCCATGGTAACATAGCTGCCCGAGGTCGCAAAGTTAGCAAATACAAGAAATTTGAAAATTGTACGTAATTGCACGGCAGTGTTTATGGTCGATGCCGTTTCTCGGCTTCAGAGCTACTTTCTTGACTGTATTTTGAGTTAAGCAGTTGGTGCGACTTCAGTTCTAGCCTATAAATTCAAATCTTGTGTGGTTCCTCCATGGTAACATAGCTGCCCGATGTCGCAAAGTTAGCAAGTATAAGAAATTTGAAAATTGTACGTAATTGCACGGTAGTGCTTATGGTCGATGCCGTTTCTCGGCTTCAGAGCTACTTTCTTGACTTTATTTTGAGTTAAGCAGTTGGCGCGACTTCAGTTCTAGCCTATAAAGTCAAATGTTGTGTGGTTCGTCCATGGTAACATACCTGCCCGAGGTCGCAAAGTTAGCAAGTACAAGAAATTTGAAAATTGTACGTAATTGCACTGTAGTGCTTATGGTCGATGCCGTTTCTCGGCTTCAGAGCTACTTTCTTGACTGTATTTTGAGTTAAGCAGTTGGCGCGACTTCAGTTCTAGCCTATAAAGTCAAATCTTGTGTGGTTCCTCCATGGTCACATAGCTGCCCGAGGTCGCAAAGTTAGCAAGTACAAGAAATTTGAAAAATGTACGTAATTGCACGGTAGTGCTTAGGGTCGATGCCGTTTCTCGGTTTCAGAGCTACTTTCTTGACTGTATTTTGAGTTCAGCAGTTGGCGCGACTTCAGTTCTAGCCTATAAAGTCAAATCTTGTGTGGTTCCTCCATGGTAACATAGCTGCCCGAGGTCGCAAAGTTAGCAAGTCCAAGAAATTTGAAAATTGTACGTAATTGGTCGATGCCGTTTCTCGGCTTCAGAGCTACTTTCTTGACTGTATTTTGAGTTGAGCAGTTGGCGCAACCTCAGTTCTAGCCTTAAAAGTCAAATCTTGTGTGGTTCCTCCATGGTAACATACCTGCCCGAGGTCGCAAATTTAGCAAGTACAAGAAATTTGAAAATTGTACGTAATTGCGCAGCAGTGCTTATGGTCGATCCCTTTTCTCAGCTTCAGAGCTACTTTCTTGACTGTATTTTGAGTTAAGCAGTTGGCGCGACTTCAGCTCTAGCCTATAAAGTCAAATTTTGTGTGGTTCCTCCATGGTAACATAGCTGCCCGAGGCCGCAAAGTTAGCAAGTACAAGAAATTTGAAAATTGTACGTAATTTCACATTAGTGCTTATGGTCGATCCCGTTTCTCGGCTTCAGAGCTACTTTCTTGACTGTATTTTGAGTTAAGCAGTTGGCGCTACTTCAGTTCTAGCCTATAGAGTCAAATCTTGTGTGGTTCCTCCATGGTAACATAGCTGCCCGAGGCCGCAAAGTTAGCAAATACAAGAAATTTGAAAATTGTACGTAATTGCACGGCAGTGTTTATGGTCGATGCCGTTTCTCGGCTTCAGAGCTACTTTCTTGACTGTATTTTGAGTTAAGCAGTTGGCGCAACCTCAGTTCTAGCCTTAAAAGTCAAATCTTGTGTGGTTCCTCCATGGTAACATAGCTGCCCGAGGTCGCAAAGTTAGCAAGTACAAGAAATTTGAAAATTGTACGTAATTGCGCAGCAGTGCTTATGGTCGATCCCTTTTCTCAGCTTCAGAGCTACTTTCTTGACTGTATTTTGAGTTAAGCAGTTGGCGCGACTTCAGTTCTAGCCTTAAAAGTCAAATCTTGTGTGGTTCCTCCATGGTAACATAGCTGCCCGAGGTCGCAAAGTTAGCAAGTACAAGAAATTTGAAAATTGTACGTAATTTCACATTAGTGCTTATGTTCGATCCGTCTCTCGGCTTCAGAGCTACTTTCTTGACTTTTGTATTTTGAGCTAAGCAGTTGGCGCGACTTCAGCTCTAGCCTATAAAGTCAAATCTTGTGTGGTTCCTCTATGGTAACATAGCTGCCCGAGGTCGCAAAGTTAGCAAGTACAAGAAATTTGAAAATTGTACGTAATTTCACATTAGTGCTTATGGTCGATTACGTTTCTCGGTTTCAGAGCTACTTTCTTGACTGTATTTTGAGTTAAGCAGTTGGCGCGACTTCAGTTCTAGCCTTAAAAGTCAAATCTTGTGTGGTTCCTCCATGGTAACATAGCTGCCCGAGGTCGCAAAGTTAGCAAGTACAAGAAATTTGAAAATTGTACGTAATTTCACATTAGTGCTTATGGTCGATCCCGTTTCTCGGCTTCAGAGCTACTTTCTTGACTGTATTTTGAGTTAAGCAGTTGGCGCGACTTCAGTTCTAGCCTATAAAGTCAAATGTTGAGTGGTTCCTCCATGGTAACATACCTGCCCGAGGTCGCAAATTTAGCAAGTACAAGAAATTTGAAAATTGTACGTAATTTCACATTAGTGCTTATGGTCGATGCCGTTTCTCGGCTTCAGAGCTACTTTCTTGACTGTATTTTGAGTTAGGCAGTTGGCGCGACTTCAGTTCTAGCCTATAAAGTAAAATCTTATGTGGTTCCTCCATGGTAACATAGCTGCCCGAGGTCGCAAAGTTAGCAAATACAAGAAATTTGAAAATTGTACGTAATTGCACGGCAGTGTTTATGGTCGATGCCGTTTCTCGGCTTCAGAGCTACTTTCTTGACTGTATTTTGAGTTAAGCAGTTGGCGCGACTTCAGTTCTAGCCTATAAATTCAAATCTTGTGTGGTTCCTCCATGGTAACATAGCTGCCCGATGTCGCAAAGTTAGCAAGTACAAGAAATTTGAAAATTGTACGTAATTGCACGGTAGTGCTTATGGTCGATGCCGTTTCTCGGCTTCAGAGCTACTTTCTTGACTGTATTTTGAGTTAAGCAGTTGGCGGGACTTCAGTTCTAGCCTATAAAGTCAAATGTTGTGTGGTTCCTCCATGGTAACATACTTCAGTTCTAGCCTTAAAAGTCAAATCTTGTGTGGTTCCTCCATGGTAACATAGCTGCCCGAGGTCGCAAAGTTAGCAAGTACAAGAAATTTGAAAATTGTACGTAATTTCACATTAGTGCTTATGGTCGATCCGTCTCTCGGCTTCAGAGCTACTTTCTTGACTTTTGTATTTTGAGCTAAGCAGTTGGCGCGACTTCAGCTCTAGCCTATAAAGTCAAATTTTGTGTGGTTCCTCCATGGTAACATAGCTGCCCCAGGCCGCAAAGTTAGCAAGTACAAGAAATTTGAAAATTGTACGTAATTTCACATTAGTGCTTATGGTCGATCCCGTTTCTCGGCTTCAGAGCTACTTTCTTGACTGTATTTTGAGTTAAGCAGTTGGCGCGACTTCAGTTCTAGCCTATAGAGTCAAATCTTGTGTGGTTCCTCCATGGTAACATAGCTGCCCGAGGCCGCAAAGTTAGCAAGTACAAGAAATTTGAAAATTGTACGTAATTTCACATTAGTGCTTATGGTCGATCCCGTTTCTCGGCTTCAGAGCTACTTTCTTGACTGTATTTTGAGTTAAGCAGTTGGCGCGACTTCAGTTCTAGCCTAAAAAGTCAAATCTTGTGTGGTTCCCCCATGGTAACATACCTGCCCGAGGTCGCAAAGTTAGCAAGTACAAGAAATTTGAAAATTGTACGTAATTTCACATTAGTGCTTATGGTCGATTACGTTTCTCGGCTTCAGAGCTACTCTCTTGACTGTATTTTAAGTTAGGCAGTTGGCGCGACTTCAGTTCTAGCCTATAAAGTCAAATCTTATGTGGTTCCTCCATGGTAACATAGCTGCCCGAGGTCGCAAAGTTAGCAAATACAAGAAATTTGAAAATTGTACGTAATTGCACGGCAGTGTTTATGGTCGATGCCGTTTCTCGGCTTCAGAGCTACTTTCTTGACTGTATTTTGAGTTAAGCAGTTGGTGCGAATTCAGTTCTAGCCTATAAATTCAAATCTTGTGTGGTTCCTCCATGGTAACATAGCTGCCCGATGTCGCAAAGTTAGCAAGTATAAGAAATTTGAAAATTGTACGTAATTGCACGGTAGTGCTTATGGTCGATGCCGTTTCTCGGCTTCAGAGCTACTTTCTTGACTTTATTTTGAGTTAAGCTGTTGGCGCGACTTCAGTTCTAGCCTATAAAGTCAAATCTTGTGTGGTTCCTCCATGGTAACATAGCTGCCCGAGGTCGCAAAGTTAGCAAGTACAAGAAATTTGAAAATTGTACGTAATTGCACGGTAGTGCTTATGGTCGATGCCGTTTCTCGGCTTCAGAGCTACTTTCTTGACTGTATTTTGAGTTCTGCAGTTGGCGCGACTTCAGTTCTAGCCTATAAAGTCAAATCTTGTGTGGTTCCTCCATGGTAACATAGCTGCCCGAGGTCGCAAAGTTAGCAAGTCCAAGAAATTTGAAAATTGTACGTAATTTCACGAAAGTGCTTATGGTCGATGCCGTTTCTCGGCTTCAGAGCTACTTTCTTGACTGTATTTTGAGTTGAGCAGTTGGCGCAACCTCAGTTCTAGCCTTAAAAGTCAAATCTTGTGTGGTTCCTCCATGGTAACATAGCTGCCCGAGGTCGCAAAGTTAGCAAGTACAAGAAATTTGAAAATTGTACGTAATTGCGCAGCAGTGCTTATGGTCGATCCCTTTTCTCAGCTTCAGAGCTACTTTCTTGACTGTATTTTGAGTTAAGCAGTTGGCGCGACTTCAGTTCTAGCCTTAAAAGTCAAATCTTGTGTGGTTCCTCCATGGTAACATAGCTGCCCGAGGTCGCAAAGTTAGCAAGTACAAGAAATTTGAAAATTGTACGTAATTTCACATTAGTGCTTATGTTCGATCCGTCTCTCGGCTTCAGAGCTACTTTCTTGACTTTTGTATTTTGAGCTACTTTCTTGACTGTATTTTGAGTTAAGCAGTTGGCGCGACTTCAGTTCTAGCCTATAAATTCAAATCTTGTGTGGTTCCTCCATGGTAACATAGCTGCCCGATGTCGCAAAGTTAGCAAGTACAAGAAATTTGAAAATTGTACGTAATTGCACGGTAGTGCTTATGGTCGATGCCGTTTCTCGGCTTCAGAGCTACTTTCTTGACTTTATTTTGAGTTAAGCAGTTGGCGCGACTTCAGTTCTAGCCTATAAAGTAAAATCTTATGTGGTTCCTCCATGGTAACATAGCTGCCCGAGGTCGCAAAGTTAGCAAATACAAGAAATTTGAAAATTGTACGTAATTGCACGGCAGTGTTTATGGTCGATGCCGTTTCTCGGCTTCAGAGCTACTTTCTTGACTGTATTTTGAGTTAAGCAGTTGGCGCGACTTCAGTTCTAGCCTATAAATTCAAATCTTGTGTGGTTCCTCCATGGTAACATAGCTGCCCGATGTCGCAAAGTTAGCAAGTACAAGAAATTTGAAAATTGTACGTAATTGCACGGTAGTGCTTATGGTCGATGCCGTTTCTCGGCTTCAGAGCTACTTTCTTGACTTTATTTTGAGTTAAGCAGTTGGCGCGACTTCAGTTCTAGCCTATAAAGTCAAATCTTATGTGGTTCCTCCATGGTAACATAGCTGCCCGAGGTCGCAAAGTTAGTAAATACAAGAAATTTGAAAATTGTACGTAATTGCACGGCAGTGTTTATGGTCGATGCCGTTTCTCGGCTTCAGAGCTACTTTCTTGACTGTATTTTGAGTTAAGCAGTTGGCGGGACTTCAGTTCTAGCCTATAAAGTCAAATGTTGTGTGGTTCCTCCATGGTAACATAGCTGCCCGAAGTCGCAAAGTTAGCAAGTTCAAGAAATTTGAAAATTGTACGTAATTTCACGGTAGTGCTTATGGTCGAAGCCGTTTCTCGGCTTCAGAGCTACTTTCTTGACTGTATTTTGAGTTAAGCAGTTGGCGGGACTTCAGTTCTAGCCTATAAAGTCAAATGTTGTGTGGTTCCTCCATGGTAACATAGCTGCCCGAAGTCGCAAAGTTAGCAAGTACAAGAAATTTGAAAATTGTACGTAATTGCACAGTAGTGCTTATGGTCGATGCCGTTTCTCGGCTTCAGAGCTACTTTCTTGACTGTATTTTGAGTTAAGCAGTTGGCGTGACTTCAGTTCTAGCCTTAAAAGTCAAATCTTGTGTGGTTCCTCCATGGTAACATAGCTGCCCGAGGTCGCAAAGTTAGCAAGTACAAGAAATTTGAAAATTGTACGTAATTTCACATTAGTGCTTATGGTCGATTACGTTTCTCGGCTTCAGAGCTACTTTCTTGACTGTATTTTGAGTTAAGCAGTTGGCGCGACTTCAGTTCTAGCCTATAAAGTCAAATCTTGTGTGGTTCCTCTATGGTAACATAGCTGCCCGAGGTCGCAAAGTGAGCAAGTACAAGAAATTTGAAAATTGTACGTAATTTCACAGTAGTGCTTATGGTCGATGCCGTTTCTCGGCTTCAGAGCTACTTTCTTGACTGTATTTTGAGTTAAACTGTTGGCGCGACTTCAGTTCTAGCCTTAAAAGTCAAATCTTGTGTGGTTCCTCCATGGTAACATAGCTGCCCGAGGTCGCAAAGTTAGCAAGTACAAGAAATTTTAAAATTGTGCGTAATTTCACATTAGTGCTTATGGTCGATGACGTTTCTCGGCTTCAGAGCTACTTTCTTGACTGTATTTTGAGTTAAGCAGTTGGCGCGACTTGAGTTCTAGCCTATAAAGTCAAATGTTGTGTGGTTCCTCCATGGTAACATAGCTGCCCGAAGTCGCAAAGTTAGCAAGTACAAGAAATTTGAAAATTGTACGTAATTGCACAGTAGTGCTTATGGTCGATCCCGTTTCTCAGCTTCAGAGCTACTTTCTTGACGGTATTTTGAGTTATGCAGTTGACGCGACTTCAGTTCTAGCCTATAAAGTCAAATGTTGTGTGGTTCCTCCATGGTAACATAGCTGCCAGAGGTCGCAAAGTTAGCAAGTACAAGAAATTTGAAAATTGTACGTAATTTCACGGTAGTGCTTATGGTCGATGCCGTTTCTCGGCTTCAGAGTTACTTTCTTGACTGTATTTTGAGTTAAGCAGTTGGCGCGACTTCAGTTCTAGCCTATAAAGTCAAATGTTGTGTGGTTCCTCTATGGTAACATAGCTGCCCGAGGTCGCAAAATTAGCAAGTACAAGAAATTTGAAAATTGTACGTAATTTCACGGTAGTGCTTATGGTCGATGCCGTTTCTCGGCTTCAGAGCTACATTCTTGACTGTATTTTGAGTTAGGCAGTTGGCGCGACTTCAGTTCTAGCCTATAAAGTCAAATGTTGTGTGGTTCCTCCATGGTAACATAGCTGCCCGAGGTCGCAAAGTTAGCAAGTACAAGTAATTTGAAAATTGTACGTAATTGCACAGTAGTGCTTATGGTCGATCCCGTTTCTCGGCTTCAGAGCTACTTTCTTGACTGTATTTTGAGCTAAACAGTTGGCGCGACTTCAGTTCTATACTATAAAGTCAAATCTTGTGTGGTTCCTCCATGGTAACATAGCTGCCCGAGGTCGCAAAGTTAGCAATACAAGAAATTTGAAAATTGTACGTAATTGCACAGTAGTGCTTATGGTCGATCCCGTTTCTCAGCTTCAGAGCTACTTTCTTGACGATATTTTGAGTTATGCAGTTGACGCGACTTCAGTTCTAGCCTATAAAGTCAAATGTTGTGTGGTTCCTCCATGGTAACATAGCTGCCCGAGATCGCAAATTTAGCAAGTACAAGAAATTTGAAAATTGTACGTAATTGCACAGTAGTGCTTATGGTCGATCCCGTTTCTCAGCTTCAGAGCTACTTTCTTGACGATATTTTGAGTTATGCAGTTGACGCGACTTCAGTTCTAGCCTATAAAGTCAAATGTTGTGTGGTTCCTCCATGGTAACATAGCTGCCCGAGGCCGCAAAGTTAGCAAGTACAAGAAATTTGAAATTTGTACGTAATTTCACATTAGTGCTTATGGTCGATCCGTCTCTCGGCTTCAGAGCTACTTTCTTGACTGTATTTTGAGCTAAGCAGTTGGCGCGACTTCAGTTCTAGCCTATAAAGTCAAATGTTGTGTGGTTCCTCCATGGTAACATAGCTGCCCGAGGCCGCAAATTTAGCAAGTACAAGAAATTTGAAAATTGTACGTAATTTCACATTAGTGCTTATGGTCGATCCCGTTTCTCGTCTTCAGAGCTACTTTCTTGACTGTATTTTGAGTTAAGCAGTTGGCGCGACTTCAGTTCTAGCCTATAAATTCAAATCTTGTGTGGTTCCTCCATGGTAACATAGCTGCCCGAGGTCGCAAGGTTAGCAAGTACAAGAAATTTGAAAATTGTCCGTAATTGCACGGTAGTGCTTATGGTCGATGCAGTTTCTCGGCTTCAGAGCTACTTTCTTGACTGTATTTTGAGTTAAGCAGTTGGCGCGACTTCAGTTCTAGCCTTAGAAGTCAAATCTTGTGTGGTTCCTCCATGGTAACATAGCTGCCCGAGGTCGCAAAGTTAGCAAGAACAAAAAATTTGAAAATTGTACGTAATTTCACATTAGTGCTTATGGTCGATGCCGTTTCTCGGCTTCAGAGCTACTTTCTTGACTGTATTTTGAGTTAAGCAGTTGGCGCGACTTCAGTTCTAGCCTATAAAGTCAAATGTTGTGTGGTTCCTCCATGGTAACATAGCTGCCCGAGGTCGCAAAGTTAGCAAGTACAAGAAATTTGAAAATTGTACGTAATTGCACTGTAGTGCTTATGGTCGATGCCGTTTCTCGGCTTCAGAGCTACTTTCTTGACTGTATTTTGAGTTAAGCAGTTGGCGCGACTTCAGTTCTAGCCTATAAAGTCAAATCTTGTGTGGTTCCTCCATGGTAACATTGCTGCCCGAGGTCGCAAAGTTAGCAAGTACAAGAAATTTGAAAATTGTACGTAATTTCACATTAGTGCTTATGTTCGATCCGTCTCTCGGCTTCAGAGCTACTTTCTTGACTGTATTTTGAGTTAAGCAGTTGGCGCGACTTCAGTTCTAGCCTATAAAGTCAAATGTTGAGTGGTTCCTCCATGGTAACATACCTGCCCGAGGTCGCAAAGTTAGCAAGTACAAGAAATTTGAAAATTGTACGTAATTTCACATTAGTGCTTATGGTCGATTACGTTTCTCGGTTTCAGAGCTACTTTCTTGACTGTATTTTGAGTTAGGCAGTTGGCGCGACTTCAGTTCTAGCCTATAAAGTAAAATCTTATGTGGTTCCTCCATGGTAACATAGCTGCCCGAGGTCGCAAAGTTAGCAAATACAAGAAATTTGAAAATTGTACGTAATTGCACGGCAGTGTTTATGGTCGATGCCGTTTCTCGGCTTCAGAGCTACTTTCTTGACTGTATTTTGAGTTAAGCAGTTGGCGCGACTTCAGTTCTAGCCTATAAATTCAAATCTTGTGTGGTTCCTCCATGGTAACATAGCTGCCCGATGTCGCAAAGTTAGCAAGTACAAGAAATTTGAATATTGTACGTAATTGCACGGTAGTGCTTATGGTCGATGCCGTTTCTCGGCTTCAGAGCTACTTTCTTGACTTTATTTTGAGTTAAGCAGTTGGCGCGACTTCAGTTCTAGCCTATAAAGTCAAATCTTATGTGGTTCCTCCATGGTAACATAGCTGCCCGAGGTCGCAAAGTTAGTAAATACAAGAAATTTGAAAATTGTACGTAAATGCACGGCAGTGTTTATGGTCGATGCCGTTTCTCGGCTTCAGAGCTACTTTCTTGACTGTATTTTGAGTTAAGCAGTTGGCGGGACTTCAGTTCTAGCCTATAAAGTCAAATGTTGTGTGGTTCCTCCATGGTAACATAGCTGCCCGAAGTCGCAAAGTTAGCAAGTTCAAGAAATTTGAAAATTGTACGTAATTTCACGGTAGTGCTTATGGTCGAAGCCGTTTCTCGGCTTCAGAGCTACTTTCTTGACTGTATTTTGAGTTAAGCAGTTGGCGGGACTTCAGTTCTAGCCTATAAAGTCAAATGTTGTGTGGTTCCTCCATGGTAACATAGCTGCCCGAAGTCGCAAAGTTAGCAAGTACAAGAAATTTGAAAATTGTACGTAATTGCACAGTAGTGCTTATGGTCGATGCCGTTTCTCGGCTTCAGAGCTACTTTCTTGACTGTATTTTGAGTTAAGCAGTTGGCGTGACTTCAGTTCTAGCCTTAAAAGTCAAATCTTGTGTGGTTCCTCCATGGTAACATAGCTGCCCGAGGTCGCAAAGTTAGCAAGTACAAGAAATTTGAAAATTGTACGTAATTTCACATTAGTGCTTATGGTCGATTACGTTTCTCGGCTTCAGAGCTACTTTCTTGACTGTATTTTGAGTTAAGCAGTTGGCGCGACTTCAGTTCTAGCCTATAAAGTCAAATCTTGTGTGGTTCCTCTATGGTAACATAGCTGCCCGAGGTCGCAAAGTTAGCAAGTACAAGAAATTTGAAAATTGTACGTAATTTCACATTAGTGCTTATGGTCGATTACGTTTCTCGGTTTCAGAGCTACTTTCTTGACTGTATTTTGAGTTAAGCAGTTGGCGCGACTTCAGTTCTAGCCTTAAAAGTCAAATCTTGTGTGGTTCCTCCATGGTAACATAGCTGCCCGAGGTCGCAAAGTTAGCAAGTACAAGAAATTTGAAAATTGTACATAATTTCACATTAGTGCTTATGTTCGATCCGTCTCTCGGCTTCAGAGCTACTTTCTTGACTTTTGTATTTTGAGCTAAGCAGTTGGCGCGACTTCAGCTCTAGCCTATAAAGTCAAATGTTGTGTGGTTCCTCCATGGTAACACAGCTGCCCGAGGCCGCAAAGTTAGCAAGTACAAGAAATTTGAAAATTGTACGTAATTTCACATTAGTGCTTATGGTCGATCCCGTTTCTCGGCTTCAGAGCTACTTTCTTGACTGTATTTTGAGTTAAGCAGTTGGCGCGACTTCAGTTCTAGTCTATAAAGTCAAATCTTGTGTGGTTCCTCCATGGTAACATAGCTGCCCGAGGATGCAAAGTTAGCAAGTACAAGAAATTTGAAAATTGTACGTAATTTCACATTAGTGCTTATGGTCGATCCCGTTTCTCGGCTTCAGAGCTACTTTCTTGACTGTATTTTGAGTTAAGCAGTTGGCGCGACTTCAGTTCTAGCCTATAAAGTCAAATGTTGAGTGGTTCCTCCATGGTAACATACCTGCCCGAGGTCGCAAAGTTAGCAAGTACAAGAAATTTGAAAATTGTACGTAATTTCACATTAGTGCTTATGGTCGATTACGTTTCTCGGTTTCAGAGCTACTTTCTTGACTGTATTTTGAGTTAGGCAGTTGGCGCGACTTCAGTTCTAGCCTATAAATTCAAATCTTGTGTGGTTCCTCCATGGTAACATAGCTGCCCGATGTCGCAAAGTTAGCAAGTACAAGAAATTTGAAAATTGTACGTAATTGCACGGTAGTGCTTATGGTCGATGCCGTTTCTCGGCTTCAGAGCTACTTTCTTGACTTTATTTTGAGTTAAGCAGTTGGCGCGACTTCAGTTCTAGCCTATAAAGTCAAATCTTATGTGGTTCCTCCATGGTAACATAGCTGCCCGAGGTCGCAAAGTTAGTAAATACAAGAAATTTGAAAATTGTACGTAATTGCACGGCAGTGTTTATGGTCGATGCCGTTTCTCGGCTTCAGAGCTACTTTCTTGACTGTATTTTGAGTTAAGCAGTTGGCGGGACTTCAGTTCTAGCCTATAAAGTCAAATGTTGTGTGGTTCCTCCATGGTAACATAGCTGCCCGAAGTCGCAAAGTTAGCAAGTTCAAGAAATTTGAAAATTGTACGTAATTTCACGGTAGTGCTTATGGTCGAAGCCGTTTCTCGGCTTCAGAGCTACTTTCTTGACTGTATTTTGAGTTAAGCAGTTGGCGGGACTTCAGTTCTAGCCTATAAAGTCAAATGTTGTGTGGTTCCTCCATGGTAACATAGCTGCCCGAAGTCGCAAAGTTAGCAAGTACAAGAAATTTGAAAATTGTACGTAATTGCACAGTAGTGCTTATGGTCGATGCCGTTTCTCGGCTTCAGAGCTACTTTCTTGACTGTATTTTGAGTTAAGCAGTTGGCGTGACTTCAGTTCTAGCCTATAAAGTCAAATCTTGTGTGGTTCCTCCATGGTAACATAGCTGCCCGAGGATGCAAAGTTAGCAAGTACAAGAAATTTGAAAATTGTACGTAATTTCACATTAGTGCTTATGGTCGATCCCGTTTCTCGGCTTCAGAGCTTCTTTCTTGACTGTATTTTGAGTTAAGCAGTTGGCGCGACTTCAGTTCTAGCCTATAAAGTCAAATGTTGAGTGGTTCCTCCATGGTAACATACCTGCCCGAGGTCGCAAAGTTAGCAAGTACAAGAAATTTGAAAATTGTACGTAATTTCACATTAGTGCTTATGGTCGATTACGTTTCTCGGTTTCAGAGCTACTTTCTTGACTGTATTTTGAGTTAGGCAGTTGGCGCGACTTCAGTTCTAGCCTATAAAGTAAAATCTTATGTGGTTCCTCCATGGTAACATAGCTGCCCGAGGTCGCAAAGTTAGCAAATACAAGAAATTTGAAAATTGTACGTAATTGCACGGCAGTGTTTATGGTCGATGCCGTTTCTCGGCTTCAGAGCTACTTTCTTGACTGTATTTTGAGTTAAGCAGTTGGCGCGACTTCAGTTCTAGCCTATAAATTCAAATCTTGTGTGGTTCCTCCATGGTAACATAGCTGCCCGATGTCGCAAAGTTAGCAAGTACAAGAAATTTGAATATTGTACGTAATTGCACGGTAGTGCTTATGGTCGATGCCGTTTCTCGGCTTCAGAGCTACTTTCTTGACTTTATTTTGAGTTAAGCAGTTGGCGCGACTTCAGTTCTAGCCTATAAAGTCAAATCTTATGTGGTTCCTCCATGGTAACATAGCTGCCCGAGGTCGCAAAGTTAGTAAATACAAGAAATTTGAAAATTGTACGTAAATGCACGGCAGTGTTTATGGTCGATGCCGTTTCTCGGCTTCAGAGCTACTTTCTTGACTGTATTTTGAGTTAAGCAGTTGGCGGGACTTCAGTTCTAGCCTATAAAGTCAAATGTTGTGTGGTTCCTCCATGGTAACATAGCTGCCCGAAGTCGCAAAGTTAGCAAGTTCAAGAAATTTGAAAATTGTACGTAATTTCACGGTAGTGCTTATGGTCGAAGCCGTTTCTCGGCTTCAGAGCTACTTTCTTGACTGTATTTTGAGTTAAGCAGTTGGCGGGACTTCAGTTCTAGCCTATAAAGTCAAATGTTGTGTGGTTCCTCCATGGTAACATAGCTGCCCGAAGTCGCAAAGTTAGCAAGTACAAGAAATTTGAAAATTGTACGTAATTGCACAGTAGTGCTTATGGTCGATGCCGTTTCTCGGCTTCAGAGCTACTTTCTTGACTGTATTTTGAGTTAAGCAGTTGGCGTGACTTCAGTTCTAGCCTTAAAAGTCAAATCTTGTGTGGTTCCTCCATGGTAACATAGCTGCCCGAGGTCGCAAAGTTAGCAAGTACAAGAAATTTGAAAATTGTACGTAATTTCACATTAGTGCTTATGGTCGATTACGTTTCTCGGCTTCAGAGCTACTTTCTTGACTGTATTTTGAGTTAAGCAGTTGGCGCGACTTCAGTTCTAGCCTATAAAGTCAAATCTTGTGTGGTTCCTCTATGGTAACATAGCTGCCCGAGGTCGCAAAGTTAGCAAGTACAAGAAATTTGAAAATTGTACGTAATTTCACATTAGTGCTTATGGTCGATTACGTTTCTCGGTTTCAGAGCTACTTTCTTGACTGTATTTTGAGTTAAGCAGTTGGCGCGACTTCAGTTCTAGCCTTAAAAGTCAAATCTTGTGTGGTTCCTCCATGGTAACATAGCTGCCCGAGGTCGCAAAGTTAGCAAGTACAAGAAATTTGAAAATTGTACGTAATTTCACATTAGTGCTTATGTTCGATCCGTCTCTCGGCTTCAGAGCTACTTTCTTGACTTTTGTATTTTGAGCTAAGCAGTTGGCGCGACTTCAGCTCTAGCCTATAAAGTCAAATGTTGTGTGGTTCCTCCATGGTAACATAGCTGCCCGAGGCCGCAAAGTTAGCAAGTACAAGAAATTTGAAAATTGTACGTAATTTCACATTAGTGCTTATGGTCGATCCCGTTTCTCGGCTTCAGAGCTACTTTCTTGACTGTATTTTGAGTTAAGCAGTTGGCGCGACTTCAGTTCTAGCCTATAAAGTCAAATCTTGTGTGGTTCCTCCATGGTAACATAGCTGCCCGAGGATGCAAAGTTAGCAAGTACAAGAAATTTGAAAATTGTACGTAATTTCACATTAGTGCTTATGGTCGATCCCGTTTCTCGGCTTCAGAGCTACTTTCTTGACTGTATTTTGAGTTAAGCAGTTGGCGCGACTTCAGTTCTAGCCTATAAAGTCAAATGTTGAGTGGTTCCTCCATGGTAACATACCTGCCCGAGGTCGCAAAGTTAGCAAGTACAAGAAATTTGAAAATTGTACGTAATTTCACATTAGTGCTTATGGTCGATTACGTTTCTCGGTTTCAGAGCTACTTTCTTGACTGTATTTTGAGTTAGGCAGTTGGCGCGACTTCAGTTCTAGCCTATAAAGTAAAATCTTATGTGGTTCCTCCATGGTAACATAGCTGCCCGAGGTCGCAAAGTTAGCAAATACAAGAAATTTGAAAATTGTACGTAATTGCACGGCAGTGTTTATGGTCGATGCCGTTTCTCGGCTTCAGAGCTACTTTCTTGACTGTATTTTGAGTTAAGCAGTTGGCGGGACTTCAGTTCTAGCCTATAAAGTCAAATGTTGTGTGGTTCCTCCATGGTAACATAGCTGCCCGAAGTCGCAAACTTAGCAAGTTCAAGAAATTTGAAAATTGTACGTAATTTCACGGTAGTGCTTATGGTCGAAGCCGTTTCTCGGCTTCAGAGCTACTTTCTTGACTGTATTTTGAGTTAAGCAGTTGGCGGGACTTCAGTTCTAGCCTATAAAGTCAAATGTTGTGTGGTTCCTCCATGGTAACATAGCTGCCCGAAGTCGCAAAGTTAGCAAGTACAAGAAATTTGAAAATTGTACGTAATTGCACAGTAGTGCTTATGGTCGATGCCGTTTCTCGGCTTCAGAGCTACTTTCTTGACTGTATTTTGAGTTAAGCAGTTGGCGTGACTTCAGTTCTAGCCTTAAAAGTCAAATCTTGTGTGGTTCCTCCATGGTAACATAGCTGCCCGAGGTCGCAAAGTTAGCAAGTACAAGAAATTTGAAAATTGTACGTAATTTCACATTAGTGCTTATGGTCGATTACGTTTCTCGGCTTCAGAGCTACTTTCTTGACTGTATTTTGAGTTAAGCAGTTGGCGCGACTTCAGTTCTAGCCTATAAAGTCAAATCTTGTGTGGTTCCTCTATGGTAACATAGCTGCCCGAGGTCGCAAAGTGAGCAAGTACAAGAAATTTGAAAATTGTACGTAATTTCACAGTAGTGCTTATGGTCGATGCCGTTTCTCGGCTTCAGAGCTACTTTCTTGACTGTATTTTGAGTTAAACTGTTGGCGCGACTTCAGTTCTAGCCTTAAAAGTCAAATCTTGTGTGGTTCCTCCATGGTAACATAGCTGCCCGAGGTCGCAAAGTTAGCAAGTACAAGAAATTTTAAAACTGTGCGTAATTTCACATTAGTGCTTATGGTCGATGACGTTTCTCGGCTTCAGAGCTACTTTCTTGACTGTATTTTGAGTTAAGCAGTTGGCGCGACTTGAGTTCTAGCCTATAAAGTCAAATGTTGTGTGGTTCCTCCATGGTAACATAGCTGCCCGAAGTCGCAAAGTTAGCAAGTACAAGAAATTTGAAAATTGTACGTAATTTCACGGTAGTGCTTATGATCGAAGCCGTTTCTCGGCTTCAGAGCTACTTTTTTGACTGTATTTTGAGTTAAGCAGTTGGCGCGACTTCAGCTCTAGCCTTAAAAGTCAAATCTTGTGTGGTTCCTCCATGGTAACATAGCTGCCCGAGGTCGCAAAGTTAGCAAGTACAAGAAATTTGAAAATTGTACGTAATTTCACGGTAGTGCTTATGATCGAAGCCGTTTCTCGGCTTCAGAGCTACTTTCTTGACTGTATTTTGAGTTAAGCAGTTGGCGCGACTTCAGTTCTAGCCTTGAAAGTCAAATCTTGTGTGGTTCCCCCATGGTAACATAGCTGCCCGAGGGCGCAAAGTTAGCAAGTACAAGAAATTTGAAAATTGTACGTAATTGCACAGTAGTGCTTATGGTCGATCCCGTTTCTCGGCTTCAGAGCTACTTTCTTGACTGTATTTTGAGTTAAACTGTTGCCGCGACTTCAGTTCTAGCCTTAAAAGTCAAATCTTGTGTGGTTCCTCCATGGTAACATAGCTGCCCGAGGTCGCAAAGTTAGCAAGTACAAGAAATTTTAAAATTGTGCGTAATTTCACATTAGTGCTTATGGTCGATGACGTTTCTCGGCTTCAGAGCTACTTTCTTGACTGTATTTTGAGTTAAGCAGTTGGCGCGACTTGAGTTCTAGCCTATAAAGTCAAATGTTGTGTGGTTCCTCCATGGTAACATAGCTGCCCGAGGTCGCAAAGTTAGCAAGTACAAGAAATTTGAAAATTGTACGTAATTGCACAGTAGTGCTTATGGTCGATCCCGTTTCTCAGCTTCAGAGCTACTTTCTTGACGGTATTTTGAGTTATGCAGTTGACGCGACTTCAGTTCTAGCCTATAAAGTCAAATGTTGTGTGGTTCCTCCATGGTAACATAGCTGCCAGAGGTCGCAAAGTTAGCAAGTACAAGAAATTTGAAAATTGTACGTAATTTCACGGTAGTGCTTATGGTCGATGCCGTTTCTCGGCTTCAGAGTTACTTTCTTGACTGTATTTTGAGTTAAGCAGTTGGCGCGACTTCAGTTCTAGCCTATAAAGTCAAATGTTGTGTGGTTCCTCTATGGTAACATAGCTGCCGGAGGTCGCAAAATTAGCAAGTACAAGAAATTTGAAAATTGTACGTAATTTCACGGTAGTGCTTATGGTCGATGCCGTTTCTCGGCTTCAGAGCTACATTCTTGACTGTATTTTGAGTTAAGCAGTTGGCGCGACTTCAGTTCTAGCCTATAAAGTCAAATGTTGTGTGGTTCCTCCATGGTAACATAGCTGCCCGAGGTCGCAAAGTTAGCAAGTACAAGTAATTTGAAAATTGTACGTAATTGCACAGTAGTGCTTATGGTCGATCCCGTTTCTCGGCTTCAGAGCTACTTTCTTGACTGTATTTTGAGCTAAACAGTTGGCGCGACTTCAGTTCTATCCTATAAAGTCAAATCTTGTGTGGTTCCTCCATGGTATCATAGCTGCCCGAGGTCGCAAAGTTAGCAATACAAGAAATTTGAAAATTGTACGTAATTGCACAGTAGTGCTTATGGTCGATCCCGTTTCTCAGCTTCAGAGCTACTTTCTTGACGATATTTTGAGTTATGCAGTTGACGCGACTTCAGTTCTAGCCTATAAAGTCAAATGTTGTGTGGTTCCTCCATGGTAACATAGCTGCCCGAGGCCGCAAAGTTAGCAAGTACAAGAAATTTGAAATTTGTACGTAATTTCACATTAGTGCTTATGGTCGATCCGTCTCTCGGCTTCAGAGCTACTTTGTTGACTGTATTTTGAGTTAAGCAGTTGGCGCGACTTCAGTTCTAGCCTATAAAGTCAAATGTTGTGTGGTTCCTCCATGGTAACATAGCTGCCCGAAGTCGCAAATTTAGCAAGTACAAGAAATTTGAAAATTGTACGTAATTGCACAGTAGTGCTTATGGTCGATCCCGTTTCTCAGCTTCAGAGCTACTTTCTTGACGATATTTTGAGTTATGCAGTTGACGCGACTTCAGTTCTAGCCTATAAAGTCAAATGTTGTGTGGTTCCTCCATGGTAACATAGCTGCCCGAGGCCGCAAAGTTAGCAAGTACAAGAAATTTGAAATTTGTACGTAATTTCACATTAGTGCTTATGGTCGATCCGTCTCTCGGGTTCAGAGCTACTTTCTTGACTGTATTTTGAGCTAAGCAGTTGGCGCGACTTCAGTTCTAGCCTATAAAGTCAAATGTTGTGTGGTTCCTCCATGGTAACATAGCTGCCCGAGGCCGCAAATTTAGCAAGTACAAGAAATTTGAAAATTGTACGTAATTTCACATTAGTGCTTATGGTCGATCCCGTTTCTCGGCTTCAGAGCTACTTTCTTGACTGTATTTTGAGTTAAGCAGTTGGCGCGACTTCAGTTCTAGCCTATAAAGTCAAATCTTGTGTGGTTCCTCCATGGTAACATAGCTGCCCGAGGTCGCAAGGTTAGCAAGTACAAGAAATTTGAAAATTGTCCGTAATTGCACGGTAGTGCTTATGGTCGATGCAGTTTCTCGGCTTCAGAGCTACTTTCTTGACTGTATTTTGAGTTAAGCAGTTGGCGCGACTTCAGTTCTAGCCTTAGAAGTCAAATCTTGTGTGGTTCCTCCATGGTAACATAGCTGCCCGAGGTCGCAAAGTTAGCAAGAACAAGAAATTTGAAAATTGTACGTAATTTCACATTAGTGCTTATGGTCGATGCCGTTTCTCGGCTTCAGAGCTACTTTTTTGACTGTATTTTGAGTTAAGCAGTTGGCGCGACTTCAGCTCTAGCCTTAAAAGTCAAATCTTGTGTGGTTCCTCCATGGTAACATAGCTGCCCGAGGTCGCAAAGTTAGCAAGTACAAGAAATTTGAAAATTGTACGTAATTTCACGGTAGTGCTTATGATCGAAGCCGTTTCTCGGCTTCAGAGCTACTTTCTTGACTGTATTTTGAGTTAAGCAGTTGGCGCGACTTCAGTTCTAGCCTATAAAGTCAAATGTTGTGTGGTTCCTCCATGGTAACATAGCTGCCCGAGGTCGCAAAGTTAGGAAGTACAAGAAATTTGAAAATTGTACGTAATTGCACTGTAGTGCTTATGGTCGATGCCGTTTCTCGGCTTCAGAGCTACTTTTTTGACTGTATTTTGAGTTAAGCAGTTGGCGCGACTTCAGCTCTAGCCTTAAAAGTCAAATCTTGTGTGGTTCCTCCATGGTAACATAGCTGCCCGAGGTCGCAAAGTTAGCAAGTACAAGAAATTTGAAAATTGTACGTAATTTCACGGTAGTGCTTATGATCGAAGCCGTTTCTCGGCTTCAGAGCTACTTTCTTGACTGTATTTTGAGTTAAGCAGTTGGCGCGACTTCAGTTCTAGCCTTGAAAGTCAAATCTTGTGTGGTTCCTCCATATTAACATAGCTGCCCGAGGGCGCAAAGTTAGCAAGTACAAGAAATTTGAAAATTGTACGTAATTGCACAGTAGTGCTTATGGTCGATCCCGTTTCTCAGCTTCAGAGCTACTTTCTTGACGATATTTTGTGTTATGCAGTTGACGCGACTTCAGTTCTAGCCTATTAAGTCAAATGTTGTGTGGTTCCTCCATGGTAACATAGCTGCCCGAGGCCGCAAAGTTAGCAAGTACAAGAAATTTGAAATTTGTACGTAATTTCACATTAGTGCTTATGGTCGATCCGTCTCTCGGGTTCAGAGCTACTTTCTTGACTGTATTTTGAGTTAAGCAGTTGGCGCGACTTCAGTTCTAGCCTTGAAAGTCAAATCTTGTGTGGTTCCCCCATGGTAACATAGCTGCCCGAGGGCGCAAAGTTAGCAAGTACAAGAAATTTGAAAATTGTACGTAATTTCACGGTAGTGCTTATGGTCGAAGCCGTTTCTCGGCTTCAGAGCTACTTTCTTGACTGTATTTTGAGTTAAGCAGTTGGCGCGACTTCAGTTATAGCCTTAAAAGTCAAATCTTGTGTGGTTCCTCCATGGTAACATAGCTGCCCGAGGTCGCAAAGTTAGCAAGTACAAGAAATTTGAAAATTGTGCGTAATTTCACATTAGTGCTTATGGTCGATCCCGTTTCTCAGCTTCAGAGCTACTTTCTTGACTGTATTTTGAGTTATGCAGTTGACGCGACTTCAGTTCTAGCCTATAAAGTCAAATCTTGTGTGGTTCCTCCATGGTAACATAGCTGCCCGAGGCCGCAAAGTTAGCAAGTACAACAAATTTGAAAATTGTACGTAATTTCACGGTAGTGCTTATGGTCGAAGCGCTTTCTCGGCTTCAGAGCTACTTTCTTGACTGTATTTTGAGTTAAGCAGTTGGTAACATAGCTGCCCGAGGTCGCAAAGTTAGCAAGTACAAGAAATTTGAAAATTGTACGTAATTGCACGGTAGTGCTTATGGTCGATGCCGTTTCTCGGCTTCAGAGCTACTTTCTTGACTGTATTTTGAGTTAAGCAGTTGGCGCGACTTCAGTTCTAGCCTATAAAGTCAAATGTTGTGTGGTTCATCCATGGTAACATAGCTGCCCGAGGTCGCAAAGTTAGCAAGTACAAGAAATTTGAAAATTGTACGTAATTTCACGGTAGTGCTTATGGTCGATCCCGTTTCTCGGCTAAAGAGCTACTTTCTTGACTGTATTTTGAGTTAAGCAGTTGGCGCGACTTCAGTTCTAGCCTTAAAAGTCAAATCTTGTGTGGTTCCTCCATGGTAACATAGCTGCCCGAGGTCGCAAATTTAGCAAGTACAAGAAATGTGAAAATTGTACGTAATTGCACAGTAGTGCTTATGGTCGATCCCGTTTCTCAGCTTCAGAGCTACTTTCTTGACTGTATTTTGAGTTATGCAGTTGACGCGACTTCAGTTCTAGCCTATAAAGTCAAATCTTGTGTGGTTCCTCCATGGTAACATAGCTGCCCGAGGCCGCAAACTTAGCAAGTACAAGAAATTCGAAAATTGTACGTAATTTCACATTAGTGCTTATAGTCGATCCCGTTTCTCGGCTTCAGAGCTACTTTCTTGACTGTATTTTGAGTTAAGCAGTTGGCGCGACTTCAGTTCTAGCCTATAAAGTCAAATCTTGTGTGGTTCCTCCATGGTAACATTGCTGCCCGAGGTCGCAAAGTTAGCAAGTACAAGAAATTTGAAAATTGTACGTAAATTCACATTAGTGCTTATGGTCGATTACGTTTCTCGGCTTCAGAGCTACTTTTTTGACTGTATTTTGAGTTAAGCAGTTGGCGCGACTTCAGCTCTAGCCTTAAAAGTCAAATGTTGTGTGGTTCCTCCATGGTAACATAGCTGCCCGAGGTCGCAAAGTTAGCAAGTACAAGAAATTTGAAAATTGTACGTAATTTCACGGTAGTGCTTATGATCGAAGCCGTTTCTCGGCTTCAGAGCTACTTTCTTGACTGTATTTTGAGTTAAGCAGTTGGCGCGACTTCAGTTCTAGCCTTCAAAGTCAAATCTTGTGTGGTTCCTCCATGGTAACATAGCTGCCCGAGGGCGCAAAGTTAGCAAGTACAAGAAATTTGAAAATTGTACGTAATTTCACGGTAGTGCTTATGGTCGAAGCCGTTTATCGGCTTCAGAGCTACTTTCTTGACTGTATTTTGAGTTAAGCAGTTGGCGCGACTTCAGTTCTAGCCTTAAAAGTCAAATCTTGTGTGGTTCCTCCATGGTAACATAGCTGCCCGAGGTCGCAAAGTTAGCAAGTACAAGAAATTTGAAAATTGTACGTAATTTCACATTAGTGCTTATGGTCGATTACGCTTCTCGGCTTCAGAGCTACTTTGTTGACTGTATTTTGAGTTAAGCAGTTGGCGCGACTTCAGTTCTAGCCTACAAAGTCAAATCTTGTGTGGTTCCTCCATGGTAACATAGCTGCCCGAGGTCGCAAAGTGAGCAAGTACAAGAAATTTGAAAATTGTACGTAATTTCACAGTAGTGCTTATGGTCGATGCCGTTTCTCGGCTTCAGAGCTACTTTCTTGACTGTATTTTGAGTTAAACTGTTGGCGCGACTTCAGTTCTAGCCTTAAAAGTCAAATCTTGTGTGGTTCCTCCATGGTAACATAGCTGCCCGAGGTCGCAAAGTTAGCAAGTACAAGAAATTTGAAAATTGTGCGTAATTTCACATTAGTGCTTATGGTCGATGACGTTTCTCGGCTTCAGAGCTACTTTCTTGACTGTATTTTGAGTTAAGCAGTTGGCGCGACTTCAGTTCTAGCCTATAAAGTCAAATGTTGTGTGGTTCCTCCATGGTAACATAGCTGCCCGAGGTCGCAAATTTAGCAAGTACAAGAAATTTGAAAATTGTACGTAATTGCACAGTAGTGCTTATGGTCGATCCCGTTTCTCAGCTTCAGAGCTACTTTCTTGACTGTATTTTGAGTTATGCAGTTGACGCGACTTCAGTTCTAGCCTATAAAGTCAAATGTTGTGTGGTTCCTCCATGGTAGCATAGCTGCCCGAGGTCGCAAAGTTAGCAAGTACAAGAAATTTGAAAATTGTACGTAATTTCACGGTAGTGCTTATGGTCGATGCCGTTTCTCGGCTTCAGAGTTACTTTCTTGACTGTATTTTGAGTTAAGCAGTTGGCGCGACTTCAGTTCTAGCCTATAAAGTCAAATGTTGTGTAGTTCCTCTATGGTAACATAGCTGCCCGAGGTCGCAAAGTTGGCAAGTTCAAGAAATTTGAAAATTGTACGTAATTTCACATTAGTGCTTATGGTCGATGCCGTTTCTCGGCTTCAGAGCTACTTTCTTTACTGTATTTTGAGTTAAGCAGTTGGCGCGACTTCAGTTCTAGCCTATAAAGTCAAATGTTGTGTGGTTCCTCCATGGTAACATAGCTGCCCGAGGTCGCAAAATTAGCAAGTACAAGACATTTGAAAATTGTACGTAATTTCACATTAGTGCTTATGGTCGATCCCGTTTCTCGGCTTCAGAGCTACTTTCTTGACTGTATTTTGAGTTAAGCAGTTGGCGCGACTTCAGTTCTAGCCTATAAAGTCAAATCTTGTGTGGTTCCTCCATGGTAACATTGCTGCCCGAGGTCGCAAAGTTAGCAAGTACAAGAAATTTGAAAATTGTACGTAAATTCACATTAGTGCTTATGGTCGATGCCGTTTCTCGGCTTCAGAGTTACTTTCTTGACTGTATTTTGAGCTAAGCAGTTGGCGCGACTTCAGTTCTAGCCTATAAAGTCAAATGTTGTGTGGTTCCTCCATGGTAACATAGCTGCCCGAGGCCGCAAATTTAGCAAGTACAAGAAATTTGAAAATTGTACGTAATTTCACATTAGTGCTTATGGTCGATGCCGTTTCTCGGCTTCAGAGTTACTTTCTTGACTGTATTTTGAGTTAAGCAGTTGGCGCGACTTCAGTTCTAGCCTATAAAGTCAAATCTTGTCCACACAAGGTTCCTCCATGGTAACATAGCTGCCCGAGGTCGCAAAGTTAGCAAGTACAAGAAATTGGAAAATTGTACGTAAATTCACATTAGTGCTTATGGTCGATTACGTTTCTCGGCTTCAGAGCTACTTTTTTGACTGTATTTTGAGTTAAGCAGTTGGCGCGACTTCAGCTCTAGCCTTAAAAGTCAAATCTTGTGTGGTTCCTCCATGGTAACATAGCTGCCCGAGGTCGCAAAGTTAGCAAGTACAAGAAATTTGAAAATTGTACGTAATTTCACGGTAGTGCTTATGATCGAAGCCGTTTCTCGGCTTCAGAGCTACTTTCTTGACTGTATTTTGAGTTAAGCAGTTGGCGCGACTTCAGTTCTAGCCTTGAAAGTCAAATCTTGTGTGGTTCCCCCATGGTAACATAGCTGCCCGAGGGCGCAAAGTTAGCAAGTACAAGAAATTTGAAAATTGTACGTAATTTCACGGTAGTGCTTATGGTCGAAGCCGTTTCTCGGCTTCAGAGCTACTTTCTTGACTGTATTTTGAGTTAAGCAGTTGGCGCGACTTTAGTTCTAGCCTTAAAAGTCAAATCTTGTGTGGTTCCTCCATGGTAACATAGCTGCCCGAGGTCGCAAAGTTAGCAAGTACAAGAAATTTGAAAATTGTGCGTAATTTCACATTAGTGCTTATGGTCGATCCCGTTTCTCAGCTTCAGAGCTACTTTCTTGACTGTATTTTGAGTTATGCAGTTGACGCGACTTCAGTTCTAGCCTATAAAGTCAAATCTTGTGTGGTTCCTCCATGGTAACATAGCTGCCCGAGGCCGCAAAGTTAGCAAGTACAACAAATTTGAAAATTGTACGTAATTTCACGGTAGTGCTTATGGTCGAAGCGCTTTCTCGGCTTCAGAGCTACTTTCTTGACTGTATTTTGAGTTAAGCAGTTGGTAACATAGCTGCCCGAGGTCGCAAAGTTAGCAAGTACAAGAAATTTGAAAATTGTACGTAATTGCACGGTAGTGCTTATGGTCGATGCCGTTTCTCGGCTTCAGAGCTACTTTCTTGACTGTATTTTGAGTTAAGCAGTTGGCGCGACTTCAGTTCTAGCCTATAAAGTCAAATGTTGTGTGGTTCATCCATGGTAACATAGCTGCCCGAGGTCGCAAAGTTAGCAAGTACAAGAAATTTGAAAATTGTACGTAATTTCACGGTAGTGCTTATGGTCGATCCCGTTTCTCGGCTAAAGAGCTACTTTCTTGACTGTATTTTGAGTTAAGCAGTTGGCGCGACTTCAGTTCTAGCCTTAAAAGTCAAATCTTGTGTGGTTCCTCCATGGTAACATAGCTGCCCGAGGTCGAAAATTTAGCAAGTACAAGAAATGTGAAAATTGTACGTAATTGCACAGTAGTGCTTATGGTCGATCCCGTTTCTCAGCTTCAGAGCTACTTTCTTGACTGTATTTTGAGTTATGCAGTTGACGCGACTTCAGTTCTAGCCTATAAAGTCAAATCTTGTGTGGTTCCTCCATGGTAACATAGCTGCCCGAGGCCGCAAACTTAGCAAGTACAAGAAATTCGAAAATTGTACGTAATTTCACATTAGTGCTTATAGTCGATCCCATTTCTCGGCTTCAGAGCTACTTTCTTGACTGTATTTTGAGTTAAGCAGTTGGCGCGACTTCAGCTCTAGCCTTAAAAGTCAAATGTTGTGTGGTTCCTCCATGGTAACATAGCTGCCCGAGGTCGCAAAGTTAGCAAGTACAAGAAATTTGAAAATTGTACGTAATTTCACGGTAGTGCTTATGGTCGAAGCCGTTTATCGGCTAAAGAGCTACTTTCTTGACTGTATTTTGAGTTAAGCAGTTGGCGCGACTTCAGCTCTAGCCTTAAAAGTCAAATCTTGTGTGGTTCCTCCATGGTAACATAGCTGCCCGAGGCCGCAAAGTTAGCAAGTACAACAAATTTGAAAATTGTACGTAATTTCACGGTAGTGCTTATGGTCGAAGCGCTTTCTCGGCTTCAGAGCTACTTTCTTGACTGTATTTTGAGTTAAGCAGTTGGTAACATAGCTGCCCGAGGTCGCAAAGTTAGCAAGTACAAGAAATTTGAAAATTGTACGTAATTGCACGGTAGTGCTTATGGTCGATGCCGTTTCTCGGCTTCAGAGCTACTTTCTTGACTGTATTTTGAGTTAAGCAGTTGGCGCGACTTCAGTTCTAGCCTATAAAGTCAAATGTTGTGTGGTTCATCCATGGTAACATAGCTGCCCGAGGTCGCAAAGTTAGCAAGTACAAGAAATTTGAAAATTGTACGTAATTTCACGGTAGTGCTTATGGTCGATCCCGTTTCTCGGCTAAAGAGCTACTTTCTTGACTGTATTTTGAGTTAAGCAGTTGGCGCGACTTCAGTTCTAGCCTTAAAAGTCAAATCTTGTGTGGTTCCTCCATGGTAACATAGCTGCCCGAGGTCGCAAATTTAGCAAGTACAAGAAATGTGAAAATTGTACGTAATTGCACAGTAGTGCTTATGGTCGATCCCGTTTCTCAGCTTCAGAGCTACTTTCTTGACTGTATTTTGAGTTATGCAGTTGACGCGACTTCAGTTCTAGCCTATAAAGTCAAATCTTGTGTGGTTCCTCCATGGTAACATAGCTGCCCGAGGCCGCAAACTTAGCAAGTACAAGAAATTCGAAAATTGTACGTAATTTCACATTAGTGCTTATAGTCGATCCCATTTCTCGGCTTCAGAGCTACTTTCTTGACTGTATTTTGAGTTAAGCAGTTGGCGCGACTTCAGTTCTAGCCTATAAAGTCAAATGTTGTGTGGTTCATCCATGGTAACATAGCTGCCCGAGGTCGCAAAGTTAGCAAGTACAAGAAATTTGAAAATTGTACGTAATTTCACGGTAGTGCTTATGGTCGATCCCGTTTCTCGGCTAAAGAGCTACTTTCTTGACTGTATTTTGAGTTAAGCAGTTGGCGCGACTTCAGCTCTAGCCTTAAAAGTCAAATCTTGTGTGGTTCCTCCATGGTAACATTGCTGCCCGAGGTCGCAAAGTTAGCAAGTACAAGAAATTTGAAAATTGTACGTAAATTCACATTAGTGCTTATGGTCGATTACGTTTCTCGGCTTCAGAGCTACTTTTTTGACTGTATTTTGAGTTAAGCAGTTGGCGCGACTTCAGCTCTAGCCTTAAAAGTCAAATGTTGTGTGGTTCCTCCATGGTAACATAGCTGCCCGAGGTCGCAAAGTTAGCAAGTACAAGAAATTTGAAAATTGTACGTAATTTCACGGTAGTGCTTATGATCGAAGCCGTTTCTCGGCTTCAGAGCTACTTTCTTGACTGTATTTTGAGTTAAGCAGTTGGCGCGACTTCAGTTCTAGCCTTGAAAGTCAAATCTTGTGTGGTTCCTCCATGGTAACATAGCTGCCCGAGGGCGCAAAGTTAGCAAGTACAAGAAATTTGAAAATTGTACGTAATTTCACGGTAGTGCTTATGGTCGAAGCCGTTTATCGGCTTCAGAGCTACTTTCTTGACTGTATTTTGAGTTAAGCAGTTGGCGCGACTTCAGTTCTAGCCTTAAAAGTCAAATCTTGTGTGGTTCCTCCATGGTAACATAGCTGCCCGAGGTCGCAAAGTTAGCAAGTACAAGAAATTTGATAATTGTACGTAATTTCACATTAGTGCTTATGGTCGATTACGCTTCTCGGCTTCAGAGCTACTTTGTTGACTGTATTTTGAGTTAAGCAGTTGGCGCGACTTCAGTTCTAGCCTACAAAGTCAAATCTTGTGTGGTTCCTCCATGGTAACATAGCTGCCCGAGGTCGCAAAGTGAGCAAGTACAAGAAATTTGAAAATTGTACGTAATTTCACAGTAGTGCTTATGGTCGATGCCGTTTCTCGGCTTCAGAGCTACTTTCTTGACTGTATTTTGAGTTAAACTGTTGGCGCGACTTCAGTTCTAGCCTTAAAAGTCAAATCTTGTGTGGTTCCTCCATGGTAACATAGCTGCCCGAGGTCGCAAAGTTAGCAAGTACAAGAAATTTGAAAATTGTACGTAATTGCACAGTAGTGCTTATGGTCGATCCCGTTTCTCAGCTTCAGAGCTACTTTCTTGACTGTATTTTGAGTTATGCAGTTGACGCGACTTCAGTTCTAGCCTATAAAGTCAAATGTTGTGTGGTTCCTCCATGGTAGCATAGCTGCCCGAGGTCGCAAAGTTAGCAAGTACAAGAAATTTGAAAATTGTACGTAATTTCACGGTAGTGCTTATGGTCGATGCCGTTTCTCGGCTTCAGAGTTACTTTCTTGACTGTATTTTGAGTTAAGCAGTTGGCGCGACTTCAGTTCTAGCCTATAAAGTCAAATGTTGTGTAGTTCCTCTATGGTAACATAGCTGCCCGAGGTCGCAAAGTTGGCAAGTTCAAGAAATTTGAAAATTGTACGTAATTTCACATTAGTGCTTATGGTCGATGCCGTTTCTCGGCTTCAGAGCTACTTTCTTGACTGTATTTTGAGTTAAGCAGTTGGCGCGACTTCAGTTCTAGCCTATAAAGTCAAATGTTGTGTGGTTCCTCCATGGTAACATAGCTGCCCGAGGTCGCAAAATTAGCAAGTACAAGACATTTGAAAATTGTACGTAATTTCACATTAGTGCTTATGGTCGATCCCGTTTCTCGGCTTCAGAGCTACTTTCTTGACTGTATTTTGAGTTAGGCAGTTGGCGCGACTTCAGTTCTAGCCTATAAAGTCAAATGTTGTGTGGTTCCTCCATGGTAACATAGCTGCCCGAGGCCGCAAAATTAGCAGGTACAAGAAATTTGAAAATTGTACGTAATTTCACGGTAGTGCTTATGGTCGAAGCTGTTTCACGGCTTCAGAGCTTCTTTCTTGACTGTATTTTGAGTTAAGCAGTTGGCGCGACTTCAGTTCTAGCCTTAAAAGTCAAATCTTGTGTGGTTCCTCCATGGTAACATAGCTGCCCGAGGTCGCAAAGTTAGCAAGTACAAGAAATTTGAAAATTGTTCGTAATTTCACGGTAGTGCTTATGGTCGATGCCGTTTCTCGGTTTCAGAGCTACTTTCTTGACTGTATTTTGAGTTAGGCAGTTGGCGCGACTTCAGTTCTAGCCTATAAAGTCAAATGTTGTGTGGTTCCTCCATGGTAACATAGCTGCCCGAGGTCGCAAAGTTAGCAAGTACAAGAAATTTGAAAATTGTACGTAATTGCACGGTAGTGCTTATGGTCGATGCCGTTTCTCGGCTTCAGAGCTACTTTCTTGACTGTATTTTGAGTTAAGCAGTTGGCGCGACTTCATTTCTAGCCTATAAAGTCAAATCTTGTGTGGTTCCTCCATGGTAACATAGCTGCCCGAGGTCGCACAATTAGCAAGTACAAGAAATTTAAAAATTGTACGTAATTTCACATTAGTGCTTATGGTCGATGCCGTTTCTCGGCTTCAGAGCTACTTTCTTGACTGTATTTTGAGTTAAGCAGTTGGCGCGACTTCAGTTCTAGCCTATAAAGTCAAATGTTGTGTGGTTCCTCCATGGTAACATAGCTGCCCGAGGTCGCAAAGTTGGCAAGTACAAGAAATTTGAAAATTGTACGTAATTTCACATTAGTGCTTAGGGTCGATTACGTTTCTCGGCTTCAGAGCTACTTTCTTGAATTTATTTTGAGTTAAGCAGTTGGCGCGACTTCAGTTCTAGCCTTAAAAGTTAAATCTTGTGTGGTTCCTCCCTGGTAACATAGCTGCCCGAGGTCGCAAAGTTAGCAAGTACAAGAATTTTGAAAATTGTACGTAATTTCACGGTAGTCCTTATGGTCGAAGCTGTTTCTCGGCTTCAGAGCTACTTTCTTGACTGTATTTTGAGTTAAGCAGTTAGCGCGACTTCAGTTCTAAGTTCTAACCTTAAAAGTCAAATCTTGTGTGGTTCCTCCATGGTAACATAGCTGCCCGAGGTCGCAAATTTAGCAAGTACAAGAAATTTGAGAATTGTACGTAATTGCACAGTAGTGCTTATGGTCGATCCCGTTTCTCAGCTTCAGAGCTACTTTCTTGACGATATTTTGAGTTATGCAGTTGACGCGACTTCAGTTCTAGCCTATAAAGTCAAATGTTGTGTGGTTCCTCCATGGTAACATAGCTGCCCGAGGCCGCAAAGTTAGCAAGTACAAGAAATTTGAAATTTGTACGTAATTTCACATTAGTGCTTATGGTCGATCCGTCTCTCGGCTTCAGAGCTACTTTCTTGACTGTATTTTGAGCTAAGCAGTTGGCGCGACTTCAGTTCTAGCCTATAAAGTCAAATGTTGTGTGGTTCCTCCATGGTAACATAGCTGCCCGAGGCCGCAAATTTAGCAAGTACAAGAAATTTGAAAATTGTACGTAATTTCACATTAGTGCTTATGGTCGATCCCGTTTCTCGGCTTCAGAGCTACTTTCTTGACTGTATTTTGAGTTAAGCAGTTGGCGCGACTTCAGTTCTAGCCTATAAAGTCAAATCTTGTGTGGTTCCTCCATGGTAACATAGCTGCCCGAGGTCGCAAGGTTAGCAAGTACAAGAAATTTGAAAATTGTCCGTAATTGCACGGTAGTGCTTATGGTCGATGCAGTTTCTCGGCTTCAGAGCTACTTTCTTGACTGTATTTTGAGTTAAGCAGTTGGCGC
This sequence comes from Merodon equestris, assembly GCA_958301585.1. Classification (NCBI taxonomy): domain Eukaryota; kingdom Metazoa; phylum Arthropoda; class Insecta; order Diptera; family Syrphidae; genus Merodon; species Merodon equestris. Next base: position 72,544,608 of record OY284414.1, on the reverse strand, counting down.
GACTTCAGTTCTAGCCTTAGAAGTCAAATCTTGTGTGGTTCCTCCATGGTAACATAGCTGCCCGAGGTCGCAAAGTTAGCAAGAACAAGAAATTTGAAAATTGTACGTAATTTCACATTAGTGCTTATGGTCGATGCCGTTTCTCGGCTTCAGAGCTACTTTCTTGACTGTATTTTGAGTTAAGCAGTTGGCGCGACTTCAGTTCTAGCCTATAAAGTCAAATGTTGTGTGGTTCCTCCATGGTAACATAGCTGCCCGAGGTCGCAAAGTTAGGAAGTACAAGAAATTTGAAAATTGTACGTAATTGCACTGTAGTGCTTATGGTCGATGCCGTTTCTCGGCTTCAGAGCTACTTTCTTGACTGTATTTTGAGTTAAGCAGTTGGCGCGACTTCAGTTCTAGCCTATAAAGTCAAATCTTGTGTGGTTCCTCCATGGTAACATTGCTGCCCGAGGTCGCAAAGTTAGCAAGTACAAGAAATTTGAAAATTGTACGTAATTTCACATTAGTGCTTATGGTCGATTACGCTTCTCGGCTTCAGAGCTACTTTCTTGACTGTATTTTGAGTTAAGCAGTTGGCGCGACTTCAGTTCTAGCCTATAAAGTCAAATCTTGTGTGGTTCCTCCATGGTAACATAGCGGCCCGAGGTCGCAAAGTGAGCAAGTACAAGAAATTTGAAAATTGTACGTAATTTCACAGTAGTGCTTATGGTCGATGCCGTTTCTCGGCTTCAGAGCTACTTTCTTGACTGTATTTTGAGTTAAGCAGTTGGCGCGACTTCAGTTCTAGCCTTAGAAGTCAAATCTTGTGTGGTTCCTCCATGGTAACATAGCTGCCCGAGGTCGCAAAGTTAGCAAGAACAAGAAATTTGAAAATTGTACGTAATTTCACATTAGTGCTTATGGTCGATGCCGTTTCTCGGCTTCAGAGCTACTTTCTTGACTGTATTTTGAGTTAAGCAGTTGGCGCGACTTCAGTTCTAGCCTTGAAAGTCAAATCTTGTGTGGTTCCTCCATGGTAACATAGCTGCCCGAGGGCGCAAAGTTAGCAAGTACAAGAAATTTTAAAATTGTACGTAATTTCACGGTAGTGCTTATGGTCGAAGCCGTTTCTCGGCTTCAGAGCTACTTTCTTGACTGTATTTTGAGTTAAGCAGTTGGCGCGACTTCAGTTCTAGCCTATAAAGTCAAATCTTGTGTGGTTCCTCCATGGTAACATTGCTGCCCGAGGTCGCAAAATTAGCAAGTACAAGAAATTTGAAAATTGTACGTAATTTCACATTAGTGCTTATGGTCGATTACGCTTCTCGGCTTCAGAGCTACTTTCTTGACTGTATTTTGAGTTAAGCAGTTGGCGCGACTTCAGTTCTAGCCTATAAAGTCAAATCTTGTGTGGTTCCTCCATGGTAACATAGCTGCCCGAGGTCGCAAGGTTAGCAAGTACAAGAAATTTGAAAATTGTCCGTAATTGCACGGTAGTGCTTATGGTCGATGCAGTTTCTCGGCTTCAGAGCTACTTTCTTGACTGTATTTTGAGTTAAGCAGTTGGCGCGACTTCAGTTCTAGCCTTAGAAGTCAAATCTTGTGTGGTTCCTCCATGGTAACATAGCTGCCCGAGGTCGCAAAGTTAGCAAGAACAAGAAATTTGAAAATTGTACGTAATTTCACATTAGTGCTTATGGTCGATGCCGTTTCTCGGCTTCAGAGCTACTTTCTTGACTGTATTTTGAGTTAAGCAGTTGGCGCGACTTCAGTTCTAGCCTTGAAAGTCAAATCTTGTGTGGTTCCTCCATGGTAACATAGCTGCCCGAGGGCGCAAAGTTAGCAAGTACAAGAAATTTTAAAATTGTACGTAATTTCACGGTAGTGCTTATGGTCGAAGCCGTTTCTCGGCTTCAGAGCTACTTTCTTGACTGTATTTTGAGTTAAGCAGTTGGCGCGACTTCAGTTCTAGCCTTAAAAGTCAAATCTTGTGTGGTTCCTCCATGGTAACATAGCTGCCCGAGGTCGCAAAGTTAGCAAGTACAAGAAATTTGAAAATTGTACGTAATTTCACATTAGTGCTTATGGTCGATTACGCTTCTCGGCTTCAGAGCTACTTTCTTGACTGTATTTTGAGTTAAGCAGTTGGCGCGACTTCAGTTCTAGCCTATAAAGTCAAATCTTGTGTGGTTCCTCCATGGTAACATAGCTGCCCGAGGTCGCAAAGTGAGCAAGTACAAGAAATTTGAAAATTGTACGTAATTTCACAGTAGTGCTTATGGTCGATGCCGTTTCTCGGCTTCAGAGCTACTTTCTTGACTGTATTTTGAGTTAAACTGTTGGCGCGACTTCAGTTCTAGCCTTAAAAGTCAAATCTTGTGTGGTTCCTCCATGGTAACATAGCTGCCCGAGGTCGCAAAGTTAGCAAGTACAAGAAATTTGAAAATTGTGCGTAATTTCACATTAGTGCTTATGGTCGATGACGTTTCTCGGCTTCAGAGCTACTTTCTTGACTGTATTTTGAGTTAAGCAGTTGGCGCGACTTCAGTTCTAGCCTATAAAGTCAAATGTTGTGTGGTTCTTCCATGGTAACATAGCTGCCCGAGGTCGCAAATTTAGCAAGTACAAGAAATTTGAAAATTGTACGTAATTGCACAGTAGTGCTTATGGTCGATCCCGTTTCTCAGCTTCAGAGCTACTTTCTTGACTGTATTTTGAGTTATGCAGTTGACGCGACTTCAGTTCTAGCCTATAAAGTCAAATGTTGTGTGGTTCCTCCATGGTAGCATAGCTGCCCGAGGTCGCAAAGTTAGCAAGTACAAGAAATTTGAAAATTGTACGTAATTTCACGGTAGTGCTTATGGTCGATGCCGTTTCTCGGCTTCAGAGTTACTTTCTTGACTGTATTTTGAGTTAAGCAGTTGGCGCGACTTCAGTTCTAGCCTATAAAGTCAAATCTTGTGTGGTTCCTCCATGGTAACATAGCTGCCCGAGGTCGCAAAGTTAGCAAGTACAAGAAATTGGAAAATTGTACGTAAATTCACATTAGTGCTTATGGTCGATTACGTTTCTCGGCTTCAGAGCTACTTTTTTGACTGTATTTTGAGTTAAGCAGTTGGCGCGACTTCAGCTCTAGCCTTAAAAGTCAAATCTTGTGTGGTTCCTCCATGGTAACATAGCTGCCCGAGGTCGCAAAGTTAGCAAGTACAAGAAATTTGAAAATTGTACGTAATTTCACGGTAGTGCTTATGATCGAAGCCGTTTCTCGGCTTCAGAGCTACTTTCTTGACTGTATTTTGAGTTAAGCAGTTGGCGCGACTTCAGTTCTAGCCTTGAAAGTCAAATCTTGTGTGGTTCCCCCATGGTAACATAGCTGCCCGAGGGCGCAAAGTTAGCAAGTACAAGAAATTTGAAAATTGTACGTAATTGCACAGTAGTGCTTATGGTCGATCCCGTTTCTCGGCTTCAGAGCTACTTTCTTGACTGTATTTTGAGTTAAACTGTTGGCGCGACTTCAGTTCTAGCCTTAAAAGTCAAATCTTGTGTGGTTCCTCCATGGTAACATAGCTGCCCGAGGTCGCAAAATTAGCAAGTACAAGAAATTTTAAAATTGTGCGTAATTTCACATTAGTGCTTATGGTCGATGACGTTTCTCGGCTTCAGAGCTACTTTCTTGACTGTATTTTGAGTTAAGCAGTTGGCGCGACTTGAGTTCTAGCCTATAAAGTCAAATGTTGTGTGGTTCCTCCATGGTAACATAGCTGCCCGAGGTCGCAAAGTTAGCAAGTACAAGAAATTTGAAAATTGTACGTAATTGCACAGTAGTGCTTATGGTCGATCCCGTTTCTCAGCTTCAGAGCTACTTTCTTGACGGTATTTTGAGTTATGCAGTTGACGCGACTTCAGTTCTAGCCTATAAAGTCAAATGTTGTGTGGTTCCTCCATGGTAACATAGCTGCCAGAGGTCGCAAAGTTAGCAAGTACAAGAAATTTGAAAATTGTACGTAATTTCACGGTAGTGCTTATGGTCGATGCCGTTTCTCGGCTTCAGAGATACTTTCTTGACTGTATTTTGAGTTAAGCAGTTGGCGCGACTTCAGTTCTAGCCTATAAAGTCAAATGTTGTGTGGTTCCTCTATGGTAATATAGCTGCCCGGGGTCGCAAAATTAGCAAGTACAAGAAATTTGAAAATTGTACGTAATTTCACGGTAGTGCTTATGGTCGATGCCGTTTCTCGGCTTCAGAGCTACATTCTTGACTGTATTTTGAGTTAAGCAGTTGGCGCGACTTCAGTTCTAGCCTATAAAGTCAAATGTTGTGTGGTTCCTCCATGGTAACATAGCTGCCCGAGGTCGCAAAGTTAGCAAGTACAAGTAATTTGAAAATTGTACGTAATTGCACAGTAGTGCTTATGGTCGATCCCGTTTCTCGGCTTCAGAGCTACTTTCTTGACTGTATTTTGAGCTAAACAGTTGGCGCGACTTCAGTTCTATCCTATAAAGTCAAATCTTGTGTGGTTCCTCCATGGTATCATAGCTGCCCGAGGTCGCAAAGTTAGCAATACAAGAAATTTGAAAATTGTACGTAATTGCACAGTAGTGCTTATGGTCGATCCCGTTTCTCAGCTTCAGAGCTACTTTCTTGACGATATTTTGAGTTATGCAGTTGACGCGACTTCAGTTCTAGCCTATAAAGTCAAATGTTGTGTGGTTCCTCCATGGTAACATAGCTGCCCGAGGCCGCAAAGTTAGCAAGTACAAGAAATTTGAAATTTGTACGTAATTTCACATTAGTGCTTATGGTCGATCCGTCTCTCGGCTTCAGAGCTACTTTGTTGACTGTATTTTGAGTTAAGCAGTTGGCGCGACTTCAGTTCTAGCCTATAAAGTCAAATGTTGTGTGGTTCCTCCATGGTAACATAGCTGCCCGAGGTCGCAAAGTTAGCAAGTACAAGAAATTTGAAAATTGTACGTAATTTCACGGTAGTGCTTATGATCGAAGCCGTTTCTCGGCTTCAGAGCTACTTTCTTGACTGTATTTTGAGTTAAGCAGTTGGCGCGACTTCAGTTCTAGCCTTGAAAGTCAAATCTTGTGTGGTTCCCCCATGGTAACATAGCTGCCCGAGGGCGCAAAGTTAGCAAGTACAAGAAATTTGAAAATTGTACGTAATTGCACAGTAGTGCTTATGGTCGATCCCGTTTCTCGGCTTCAGAGCTACTTTCTTGACTGTATTTTGAGTTAAACTGTTGGCGCGACTTCAGTTCTAGCCTTAAAAGTCAAATCTTGTGTGGTTCCTCCATGGTAACATAGCTGCCCGAGGTCGCAAAATTAGCAAGTACAAGAAATTTTAAAATTGTGCGTAATTTCACATTAGTGCTTATGGTCGATGACGTTTCTCGGCTTCAGAGCTACTTTCTTGACTGTATTTTGAGTTAAGCAGTTGGCGCGACTTGAGTTCTAGCCTATAAAGTCAAATGTTGTGTGGTTCCTCCATGGTAACATAGCTGCCCGAGGTCGCAAAGTTAGCAAGTACAAGAAATTTGAAAATTGTACGTAATTGCACAGTAGTGCTTATGGTCGATCCCGTTTCTCAGCTTCAGAGCTACTTTCTTGACGGTATTTTGAGTTATGCAGTTGACGCGACTTCAGTTCTAGCCTATAAAGTCAAATGTTGTGTGGTTCCTCCATGGTAACATAGCTGCCAGAGGTCGCAAAGTTAGCAAGTACAAGAAATTTGAAAATTGTACGTAATTTCACGGTAGTGCTTATGGTCGATGCCGTTTCTCGGCTTCAGAGATACTTTCTTGACTGTATTTTGAGTTAAGCAGTTGGCGCGACTTCAGTTCTAGCCTATAAAGTCAAATGTTGTGTGGTTCCTCTATGGTAATATAGCTGCCCGGGGTCGCAAAATTAGCAAGTACAAGAAATTTGAAAATTGTACGTAATTTCACGGTAGTGCTTATGGTCGATGCCGTTTCTCGGCTTCAGAGCTACATTCTTGACTGTATTTTGAGTTAAGCAGTTGGCGCGACTTCAGTTCTAGCCTATAAAGTCAAATGTTGTGTGGTTCCTCCATGGTAACATAGCTGCCCGAGGTCGCAAAGTTAGCAAGTACAAGTAATTTGAAAATTGTACGTAATTGCACAGTAGTGCTTATGGTCGATCCCGTTTCTCGGCTTCAGAGCTACTTTCTTGACTGTATTTTGAGCTAAACAGTTGGCGCGACTTCAGTTCTATCCTATAAAGTCAAATCTTGTGTGGTTCCTCCATGGTATCATAGCTGCCCGAGGTCGCAAAGTTAGCAATACAAGAAATTTGAAAATTGTACGTAATTGCACAGTAGTGCTTATGGTCGATCCCGTTTCTCAGCTTCAGAGCTACTTTCTTGACGATATTTTGAGTTATGCAGTTGACGCGACTTCAGTTCTAGCCTATAAAGTCAAATGTTGTGTGGTTCCTCCATGGTAACATAGCTGCCCGAGGCCGCAAAGTTAGCAAGTACAAGAAATTTGAAATTTGTACGTAATTTCACATTAGTGCTTATGGTCGATCCGTCTCTCGGCTTCAGAGCTACTTTGTTGACTGTATTTTGAGTTAAGCAGTTGGCGCGACTTCAGTTCTAGCCTATAAAGTCAAATGTTGTGTGGTTCCTCCATGGTAACATAGCTGCCCGAGGTCGCAAATTTAGCAAGTACAAGAAATTTGAAAATTGTACGTAATTGCACAGTAGTGCTTATGGTCGATCCCGTTTCTCAGCTTCAGAGCTACTTTCTTGACGATATTTTGAGTTATGCAGTTGACGCGACTTCAGTTCTAGCCTATAAAGTCAAATGTTGTGTGGTTCCTCCATGGTAACATAGCTGCCCGAGGCCGCAAAGTTAGCAAGTACAAGAAATTTGAAATTTGTACGTAATTTCACATTAGTGCTTATGGTCGATCCGTCTCTCGGGTTCAGAGCTACTTTCTTGACTGTATTTTGAGCTAAGCAGTTGCCGCGACTTCAGTTCTAGCCTATAAAGTCAAATGTTGTGTGGTTCCTCCATGGTAACATAGCTGCCCGAGGCCGCAAATTTAGCAAGTACAAGAAATTTGAAAATTGTACGTAATTTCACATTAGTGCTTATGGTCGATCCCGTTTCTCGGCTTCAGAGCTACTTTCTTGACTGTATTTTGAGTTAAGCAGTTGGCGCGACTTCAGTTCTAGCCTATAAAGTCAAATCTTGTGTGGTTCCTCCATGGTAACATAGCTGCCCGAGGTCGCAAGGTTAGCAAGTACAAGAAATTTGAAAATTGTCCGTAATTGCACGGTAGTGCTTATGGTCGATGCAGTTTCTCGGCTTCAGAGCTACTTTCTTGACTGTATTTTGAGTTAAGCAGTTGGCGCGACTTCAGTTCTAGCCTTAAAAGTCAAATCTTGTGTGGTTCCTCCATGGTAACATAGCTGCCCGAGGTCGCAAAGTTAGCAAGAACAAGAAATTTGAAAATTGTACGTAATTTCACATTAGTGCTTATGGTCGATGCCGTTTCTCGGCTTCAGAGCTACTTTCTTGACTGTATTTTGAGTTAAGCAGTTGGCGCGACTTCAGTTCTAGCCTATAAAGTCAAATGTTGTGTGGTTCCTCCATGGTAACATAGCTGCCCGAGGTCGCAAAGTTAGGAAGTACAAGAAATTTGAAAATTGTACGTAATTGCACTGTAGTGCTTATGGTCGATGCCGTTTCTCGGCTTCAGAGCTACTTTCTTGACTGTATTTTGAGTTAAGCAGTTGGCGCGACTTCAGTTCTAGCCTATAAAGTCAAATCTTGTGTGGTTCCTCCATGGTAACATTCCTGCCCGAGGTCGCAAAGTTAGCAAGTACAAGAAATTTGAAAATTGTACGTAAATTCACATTAGTGCTTATGGTCGATTACGTTTCTCGGCTTCAGAGCTACTTTTTTGACTGTATTTTGAGTTAAGCAGTTGGCGCGACTTCAGCTCTAGCCTTAAAAGTCAAATCTTGTGTGGTTCCTCCATGGTAACATAGCTGCCCGAGGTCGCAAAGTTAGCAAGTACAAGAAATTTGAAAATTGTACGTAATTTCACGGTAGTGCTTATGATCGAAGCCGTTTCTCGGCTTCAGAGCTACTTTCTTGACTGTATTTTGAGTTAAGCAGTTGGCGCGACTTCAGTTCTAGCCTTGAAAGTCAAATCTTGTGTGGTTCCTCCATGGTAACATAGCTGCCCGAGGGCGCAAAGTTAGCAAGTACAAGAAATTTGAAAATTGTACGTAATTTCACGGTAGTGCTTATGGTCGAAGCCGTTTCTCGGCTTCAGAGCTACTTTCTTGACTGTATTTTGAGTTAAGCAGTTGGCGCGACTTCAGTTCTAGCCTATAAAGTCAAATCTTGTGTGGTTCCTCCATGGTAACATAGCTGCCCGAGGTCGCAAAGTGAGCAAGTACAAGAAATTTGAAAATTGTACGTAATTTCACAGTAGTGCTTATGGTCGATGCCGTTTCTCGGCTTCAGAGCTACTTTCTTGACTGTATTTTGAGTTAAACTGTTGGCGCGACTTCAGTTCTAGCCTTAAAAGTCAAATCTTGTGTGGTTCCTCCATGGTAACATAGCTGCCCGAGGTCGCAAAGTTAGCAAGTACAAGAAATTTGAAAATTGTGCGTAATTTCACATTAGTGCTTATGGTCGATGACGTTTCTCGGCTTCAGAGCTACTTTCTTGACTGTATTTTGAGTTAAGCAGTTGGCGCGACTTCAGTTCTAGCCTATAAAGTGAAATGTTGTGTGGTTCCTCCATGGTAACATAGCTGCCCGAGGTCGCAAATTTAGCAAGTACAAGAAATTTGAAAATTGTACGTAATTGCACAGTAGTGCTTATGGTCGATCCCGTTTCTCAGCTTCAGAGCTACTTTCTTGACTGTATTTTGAGTTATGCAGTTGACGCGACTTCAGTTCTAGCCTATAAAGTCAAATGTTGTGTGGTTCCTCCATGGTAGCATAGCTGCCCGAGGTCGCAAAGTTAGCAAGTACAAGAAATTTGAAAATTGTACGTAATTTCACGGTAGTGCTTATGGTCGATGCCGTTTCTCGGCTTCAGAGTTACTTTCTTGACTGTATTTTGAGTTAAGCAGTTGGCGCGACTTCAGTTCTAGCCTATAAAGTCAAATCTTGTGTGGTTCCTCCATGGTAACATAGCTGCCCGAGGTCGCAAAGTTAGCAAGTACAAGAAATTTGAAAATTGTACGTAATTGCACGGTAGTGCTTATGGTCGATGCCGTTTCTCGGCTTCAGAGCTACTTTCTTGACTGTATTTTGAGTTAAGCAGTTGGCGCGACTTCAGTTCTAGCCTATAAAGTCAAATGTTGTGTGGTTCATCCATGGTAACATAGCTGCCCGAGGTCGCAAAGTTAGCAAGTACAACAAATTTGAAAATTGTACGTAATTTCACGGTAGTGCTTATGGTCGATCCCGTTTCTCGGCTAAAGAGCTACTTTCTTGACTGTATTTTGAGTTAAGCAGTTGGCGCGACTTCAGTTCTAGCCTTAAAAGTCAAATCTTGTGTGGTTCCTCCATGGTAACATAGCTGCCCGAGGTCGCAAATTTAGCAAGTACAAGAAATGTGAAAATTGTACGTAATTGCACAGTAGTGCTTATGGTCGATCCCGTTTCTCAGCTTCAGAGCTACTTTCTTGACTGTATTTTGAGTTATGCAGTTGACGCGACTTCAGTTCTAGCCTATAAAGTCAAATCTTGTGTGGTTCCTCCATGGTAACATAGCTGCCCGAGGCCGCAAACTTAGCAAGTACAAGAAATTCGAAAATTGTACGTAATTTCACATTAGTGCTTATAGTCGATCCCGTTTCTCGGCTTCAGAGCTACTTTCTTGACTGTATTTTGAGTTAAGCAGTTGGCGCGACTTCAGTTCTAGCCTATAGAGTCAAATCTTGTGTGGTTCCTCCATGGTAACATTGCTGCCCGAGGTCGCAAAGTTAGCAAGTACAAGAAATTTGAAAATTGTACGTAAATTCACATTAGTGCTTATGGTCGATTACGTTTCTCGGCTTCAGAGCTACTTTTTTGACTGTATTTTGAGTTAAGCAGTTGGCGCGACTTCAGCTCTAGCCTTAAAAGTCAAATGTTGTGTGGTTCCTCCATGGTAACATAGCTGCCCGAGGTCGCAAAGTTAGCAAGTACAAGAAATTTGAAAATTGTACGTAATTTCACGGTAGTGCTTATGATCGAAGCCGTTTCTCGGCTTCAGAGCTACTTTCTTGACTGTATTTTGAGTTAAGCAGTTGGCGCGACTTCAGTTCTAGCCTTGAAAGTCAAATCTTGTGTGGTTCCCCCATGGTAACATAGCTGCCCGAGGGCGCAAAGTTAGCAAGTACAAGAAATTTGAAAATTGTACGTAATTTCACGGTAGTGCTTATGGTCGAAGCCGTTTATCGGCTTCAGAGCTACTTTCTTGACTGTATTTTGAGTTAAGCAGTTGGCGCGACTTCAGTTCTAGCCTTAAAAGTCAAATCTTGTGTGGTTCCTCCATGGTAACATAGCTGCCCGAGGTCGCAAAGTTAGCAAGTACAAGAAATTTGAAAATTGTACGTAATTTCACATTAGTGCTTATGGTCGATTACGCTTCTCGGCTTCAGAGCTACTTTGTTGACTGTATTTTGAGTTAAGCAGTTGGCGCGACTTCAGTTCTAGTCTATAAAGTCAAATCTTGTGTGGTTCCTCCCTGGTAACATAGCTGCCCGAGGTCGCAAAGTGAGCAAGTACAAGAAATTTGAAAATTGTACGTAATTTCACAGTAGTGCTTATGGTCGATGCCGTTTCTCGGCTTCAGAGCTACTTTCTTGACTGTATTTTGAGTTAAACTGTTGGCGCGACTTCAGTTCTAGCCTTAAAAGTCAAATCTTGTGTGGTTCCTCCATGGTAACATAGCTGCCCGAGGTCGCAAAGTTAGCAAGTACAAGAAATTTGAAAATTGTGCGTAATTTCACATTAGTGCTTATGATCGATGACGTTTCTCGGCTTCAGAGCTACTTTCTTGACTGTATTTTGAGTTAAGCAGTTGGCGCGACTTCAGTTCTAGCCTATAAAGTCAAATGTTGTGTGGTTCCTCCATGGTAACATAGCTGCCCGAGGTCGCAAATTTAGCAAGTACAAGAAATTTGAAAATTGTACGTAATTGCACAGTAGTGCTTATGGTCGATCCCGTTTCTCAGCTTCAGAGCTACTTTCTTGACTGTATTTTGAGTTATGCAGTTGACGCGACTTCAGTTCTAGCCTATAAAGTCAAATGTTGTGTGGTTCCTCCATGGTAGCATAGCTGCCCGAGGTCGCAAAGTTAGCAAGTACAAGAAATTTGAAAATTGTACGTAATTTCACGGTAGTGCTTATGGTCGATGCCGTTTCTCGGCTTCAGAGTTACTTTCTTGACTGTATTTTGAGTTAAGCAGTTGGCGCGACTTCAGTTCTAGCCTATAAAGTCAAATGTTGTGTGGTTCCTCTATGGTAACATAGCTGCCCGAGGTCGCAAAGTTGGCAAGTTCAAGAAATTTGAAAATTGTACGTAATTTCACATTAGTGCTTATGGTCGATGCCGTTTCTCGGCTTCAGAGCTACTTTCTTGACTGTATTTTGAGTTAAGCAGTTGGCGCGACTTCAGTTCTAGCCTATAAAGTCAAATGTTGTGTGGTGCCTCCATGGTAACATAGCTGCCCGAGGTCGCAAAATTAGCAAGTACAAGACATTTGAAAATTGTACGTAATTTCACATTAGTGCTTATGGTCGATCCCGTTTCTCGGCTTCAGAGCTACTTTCTTGACTGTATTTTGAGTTAGGCAGTTGGCGCGACTTCAGTTCTAGCCTATAAAGTCAAATGTTGTGTGGTTCCTCCATGGTAACATAGCTGCCCGAGGCCGCAAAATTAGCAGGTACAAGAAATTTGAAAATTGTACGTAATTTCACGGTAGTGCTTATGGTCGAAGCTGTTTCACGGCTTCAGAGCTTCTTTCTTGACTGTATTTTGAGTTAAGCAGTTGGCGCGACTTCAGTTCTAGCCTTAAAAGTCAAATCTTGTGTGGTTCCTCCATGGTAACATAGCTGCCCGAGGTCGCAAAGTTAGCAAGTACAAGAAATTTGAAAATTGTTCGTAATTTCACGGTAGTGCTTATGGTCGATGCCGTTTCTCGGCTTCAGAGCTACTTTCTTGACTGTATTTTGAGTTAGGCAGTTGGCGCGACTTCAGTTCTAGCCTATAAAGTCAAATGTTGTGTGGTTCCTCCATGGTAACATAGCTGCCCGAGGTCACAAAGTTAGCAAGTACAAGAAATTTGAAAATTGTACGTAATTGCACGGTAGTGCTTATGGTCGATGCCGTTTCTCGGCTTCAGAGCTACTTTCTTGACTGTATTTTGAGTTAAGCAGTTGGCGCGACTTCATTTCTAGCCTATAAAGTCAAATCTTGTGTGGTTCCTCCCTGGTAACATAGCTGCCCGAGGTCGCAAAATTAGCAAGTACAAGAAATTTAAAAATTGTACGTAATTTCACATTAGTGCTTATGGTCGATGCCGTTTCTCGGCTTCAGAGCTACTTTCTTGACTGTATTTTGAGTTAAGCAGTTGGCGCGACTTCAGTTCTAGCCTATAAAGTCAAATGTTGTGTGGTTCCTCCATGGTAACATAGCTGCCCGAGGTCGCAAAGTTGGCAAGTACAAGAAATTTGAAAATTGTACGTAATTTCACATTAGTGCTTAGGGTCGATTACGTTTCTCGGCTTCAGAACTACTTTCTTGAATTTATTTTGAGTTAAGCAGTTGGCGCGACTTCAGTTCTAGCCTTAAAAGTTAAATCTTGTGTGGTTCCTCCCTGGTAACATAGCTGCCCGAGGTCGCAAAGTTAGCAAGTACAAGAATTTTGAAAATTGTACGTAATTTCACGGTAGTCCTTATGGTCGAAGCTGTTTCTCGGCTTCAGAGCTACTTTCTTGACTGTATTTTGAGTTAAGCAGTTAGCGCGACTTCAGTTCTAAGTTCTAACCTTAAAAGTCAAATCTTGTGTGGTTCCTCCATGGTAACATAGCTGCCCGAGGTCGCAAAGTTAGCAAGTACAAGAAATTTGAAAATTGTACGTAATTTCACATTAGTGCTTATGGTCGATCCCGTTTCTCGGCTTCAGAGCTACTTTCTTGACTGTATTTTGAGTTAAGCAGTTGGGGCGACTTCAGTTCTAGCCTTAAAAGTCAAATGTTGTGTGGTTCCTCCATGGTAACATAGCTGCCCGAGGTCGCAAAGTTAGCAAGTACAAGAAATTTGAAAATTGTACGTAATTTCACATTAGTGCTTATGGTCGATTACGTTTCTCGGCTTCAGAACTACTTTCTTGACTTTATTTTGAGTTAAGCCGTTGGCGCGACTTCAGTTCTAGCCTATAAAGTCAAATCTTGTGTGGTTCCTCCATGGTAACATAGCTGCCCGAGGTCGCAAAGTTAGCAAGTACAAAAAATTTGAAAATTGTACGTAATTTCACGGTAGTGCTTATGGTCGAAGCGCTTTCTCGGCTTCAGAGCTACTTTCTTGACTGTATTTTGAGTTAGGCAGTTGGCGCGACTTCAGTTCTAGCCTATAAAGTCAAATCTTGTGTGGTTCCTCCATGGTAACATAGCTGCCCGAGGTCGCAAAGTTAGCAAGTACAAGAAATTTGAAAATTGTACGTAATTGCACAGTCGTGCTTATGGTCGATCCCGTTTCTCAGCTTCAGAGCTACTTTCTTGACTGTATTTTGAGTTAAGCAATTGGCGCGACTTCAGTTCTAGCCTTAGAAGTCAAATCTTGTGTGGTTCCTCCATGGTAACATAGCTGCCCGAGGTCGCAAATTTAGAAAGTACTAGAAATTTGAAAATTGTAAGTAATTGCACAGTAGTGCTTATGGTCGATGCCGTTTCTCGGCTTCAGAGCTACTTTCTTGACTGTATTTTGAGTTAACCAATGGGCGCGACTTCAGTTCTAGCCTATAAAGTCAAATGTTGTGTGGTTCCTCCATGGTAACACAGCTGCCCGAGGTCGCAAAGTTAGCAAGTACAAGAAATTGGAAAATTGTACGTAATTTCACGGTAGTGCTTATGGTCGAAGCCGTTTTTCGGCTTCAGAGCTACTTTGTTGACTGTATTTTGAGTTAAGCAGTTGGCGCAACTTCAGTTCAAGTCTATAAAGTCAAATCTTGTGTGGTTCCTCCATGGTAACATAGCTGTCCGAGGTCGCAAAGTTAGCAAGTACAAAAAATTTGAAAATTGTACGTAATTTCACGGTAGTGCTTATGGTCGAAGCCGTTTTTCGGCTTCAGAGCTACTTTGTTGACTGTATTTTGAGTTAAGCAGTTGGCGCGACTTCAGTTCTAGCCTAAAAGGTCAAATCTTGTGTGGTTCCTCCATGGTAACATAGCTGCCCGAGGTCGCAAAGTTAGCAAGTACAAGAAATTTGAAAATTGTACGTAATTTCACCTTAGTGCTTATGGTCGATCCGTCTCTCGGCTTCAGAGCTACTTTCTTGACTTTTGTATTTTGAGCTAAGCATTTGGCGCGACTTCAGCTCTAGCCTATAAAGTCAAATGTTGTGTGGTTCCTCCATGGTAACATAGCTGCCCGAGGCCGCAAACTTAGCAAGTACAAGAAATTCGAAAATTGTACGTAATTTCACATTAGTGCTTATAGTCGATCCCGTTTCTCGGCTTCAGAGCTACTTTCTTGACTCTATTTTGAGTTAAGCAGTTGGCGCGACTTCAGTTCTAGCCTATAAAGTCAAATCTTGTGTGGTTCCTCCATGGTAACATACCTACCCGAGGTCGCAAAGTTAGCAAGTACAAGAAATTTGAAAATTGTACATAAATTCACATTAGTGCTTATGGTCGATTACGTTTCTCGGCTTCAGAGCTACTTTTTTGACTGTATTTTGAGTTAAGCAGTTGGTGCGACTTCAGCTCTAGCCTTAAAAGTCAAATCTTGTGTGGTTCCTCCATGGTAACATAGCTGCCCGAGGTCGCAAAGTTAGCAAGTACAAGAAATTTGAAAATTGTACGTAATTTCACGGTAGTGCTTATGATCGAAGCCGTTTCTCGGCTTCAGAGCTACTTTCTTGACTGTATTTTGAGTTAAGCAGTTGGCGCGACTTCAGTTCTAGCCTTGAAAGTCAAATCTTGTGTGGTTCCTCCATGGTAACATAGCTGCCCGAGGGCGCAAAGTTAGCAAGTACAAGAAATTTGAAAATTGTACGTAATTTCACGGTAGTGCTTATGGTCGAAGCCGTTTCTCGGCTTCAGAGCTACTTTCTTGACTGTGTTTTGAGTTAAGCAGTTGGCGCGACTTCAGTTCTAGCCTTAAAAGTCAAATCTTGTGTGGTTCCTCCATGGTAACGTAGCTGCCCGAGGTCGCAAAGTTAGCAAGTACAAGAAATTTGAAAATTGTACGTAATTTCACATTAGTGCTTATGGTCGATCCCGTTTCTCGGCTTCAGAGCTACTTTCTTGACTGTATTTTCAGTTAAGCAGTTGGCGCGACTTCAGTTCTAGCCTTAAAAGTCAAATCTTGTGTGGTTCCTCCATGGTAACATAGCTGCCCGAGGTCGCAAAGTTAGCAAGTACAAGAAATTTGAAAATTGTACGTAATTTCACATTAGTGCTTATGGTCGATCCCGTTTCTCGGCTTCAGAGCTACTTTCTTGACTGTATTTTGAGTTAAGCAGTTGGCGCGACTTCAGTTCTAGCCTTAAAAGTCAAATCTTGTGTGGTTCCTCCATGGTAACATAGCTGCCCGAGGTCGCAAAGTTAGCAAGTACAAGAAATTTGAAAATTGTACGTAATTTCACGGTAGTGCTTATGGTCGAAGCCGTTTTTCGGCTTCAGAGCTACTTTGTTGACTGTATTTTGAGTTAAGCAGTTGGCGCAACTTCAGTTCAAGTCTATAAAGTCAAATCTTGTGTGGTTCCTCCGTGGTAACATAGCTGCCCGAGGCCGCAAAATTAGCAAGTACAAGAAATTTGAAAATTGTACGTAATTTCACGGTAGTGCTTATGGTCGAAGCCGTTTCTCGGCTTCAGAGCTACTTTCTTGACTGTATTTTGAGTTAAGCAGTAGGCGCGACTTCAGCTCTAGCCTATAAAGTCAAATGTTGTGTGGTTCCTCCATGGTAACATAGCTGCCCGAGGCCGCAAAGTTAGCAAGTACAAGAAATTTGAAAATTGTACGTAATTTCACATTAGTGCTTATGGTCGATCCCGTTTCTCGGCTTCAGAGCTACTTTCTTGACTGTATTTTGAGTTAGGCAGTTGGCGCGACTTCAGTTCTAGCCTATAAAGTCAAATCTTGTGTGGTTCCTCCATGGTAACATAGCTGCCCGAGGTCGCAAAGTTAGCAAGTACAAGATATTTGAAAATTGTACGTAATTTCACGGTAGTGCTTATGGTCGAAGCCGTTTTTCGGCTTCAGAGCTACTTTGTTGACTGTATTTTGAGTTAGGCAGTTGGCGCAACTTCAGTTCAAGTCTATAAAGTCAAATCTTGTGTGGTTCCTCCGTGGTAACATAGCTGCCCGAGGCCGCAAAATTAGCAAGTACAAGAAATTTGAAAATTGTACGTAATTTCACCTTAGTGCTTATGGTCGATCCGTCTCTCGGCTTCAGAGCTACTTTCTTGACTTTTGTATTTTGAGCTAAGCATTTGGCGCGACTTCAGCTCTAGCCTATAAAGTCAAATGTTGTGTGGTTCCTCCATGGTAACATAGCTGCCCGAGGCCGCAAACTTAGCAAGTACAAGAAATTCGAAAATTGTACGTAATTTCACATTAGTGCTTATAGTCGATCCCGTTTCTCGGCTTCAGAGCTACTTTCTTGACTGTATTTTGAGTTAAGCAGTTGGCGCGACTTCAGTTCTAGCCTATAAAGTCAAATCTTGTGTGGTTCCTCCATGGTAACCTACCTACCCGAGGTCGCAAAGTTAGCAAGTACTAGAAATTTGAAAATTGTACGTAATTTCACATTAGTGCTTATGGTCGATCCGTCTCTCGGCTTCAGAGCTACTTTCTTGACTGTATTTTGTGTTAAGCAGTTGGCGCGACTTCAGTTCTAGCCTATAAAGTCAAATCTTGTGTGGTTCCTCCATGGTAACATAGCTGCCCGAGGTCGCAAAGTTAGCAAGTACAAGAAATTTGAAAATTGTACGTAATTTCACATTAGTGCTTATGGTCGATCCGTCTCTCGGCTTCAGAGCTACTTTCTTGACTTTTGTATTTTGAGCTAAGCAGTTGGCGCGACTTAAGCTCTAGCCTATAAAGTCAAATGTTGTGTGGTTCCTCCATGGTAACATAACTGCCCGAGGCCGCAAAGTTAGCAAGTACAAGAAATTTGAAAATTGTACGTAGTTTCACATTAGTGCTTATGGTCGATCCCGTTTCTCGGCTTCAGAGCTACTTTCTTGACTGTATTTTGAGTTAAGCAGTTGGCGCGGCTTCAGTTCTAGCCTATAAAGTCAAATCTTGTGTGGTTCCTCCATGGTAACATACCTGCCCGAGGTCGCAAAGTTAGCAAGTACAAGAAATTTGAAAATTGTACGTAATTGCACGGTAGTGCTTATGGTCGATGCCGTTTCTCGGCTTCAGAGCTACTTTCTTGACTTTATTTTGAGTTAAGCAGTTGGCGCGACTTCAGTTCTAGCCTATAAAGTCAAATGTTGTGTGGTTCGTCCATGGTAACATACCTGCCCGAGGTCGCAAAGTTAGCAAGTACAAGAAATTTGAAAATTGTACGTAATTGCACTGTAGTGCTTATGGTCGATGCCGTTTCTCGGCTTCAGAGCTACTTTCTTGACTGTATTTTGAGTTAAGCAGTTGGCGCGACTTCAGTTCTAGCCTATAAGGTCAAATCTTGTGTGGTTCCTCCATGGTAACATAGCTGCCCGAGGTCGCAAAGTTAGCAAGTACAAGAAATTTGAAAATTGTACATAAATTCACATTAGTGCTTATGGTCGATTACGTTTCTCGGCTTCAGAGCTACTTTTTTGACTGTATTTTGAGTTAAGCAGTTGGCGCGACTTCAGCTCTAGCCTTAAAAGTCAAATCTTGTGTGGTTCCTCCATGGTAACATAGCTGCCCGAGGTCGCAAAGTTAGCAAGTACAAGAAATTTGAAAATTGTACGTAATTTCACGGTAGTGCTTATGATCGAAGCCGTTTCTCGGCTTCAGAGCTACTTTCTTGACTGTATTTTGAGTTAAGCAGTTGGCGCGACTTCAGTTCTAGCCTTGAAAGTCAAATATTGTGTGGTTCCTCCATGGTAACATAGCTGCCCGAGGGCGCAAAGTTAGCAAGTACAAGAAATTTGAAAATTGTACGTAATTTCACGGTAGTGCTTATGGTCGAAGCCGTTTCTCGGCTTCAGAGCTACTTTCTTGACTGTGTTTTGAGTTAAGCAGTTGGCCCGACTTCAGTTCTAGCCTTAAAAGTCAAATCTTGTGTGGTTCCTCCATGGTAACGTAGCTGCCCGAGGTCGCAAAGTTAGCAAGTACAAGAAATTTGAAAATTGTACGTAATTTCACATTAGTGCTTATGGTCGATCCCGTTTCTCGGCTTCAGAGCTACTTTCTTGACTGTATTTTCAGTTAAGCAGTTGGCGCGACTTCAGTTCTAGCCTTAAAAGTCAAATCTTGTGTGGTTCCTCCATGGTAACATAGCTGCCCGAGGTCGCAAAGTTAGCAAGTACAAGAAATTTGAAAATTGTACGTAATTTCACATTAGTGCTTATGGTCGATCCCGTTTCTCGGCTTCAGAGCTACTTTCTTGACTGTATTTTGAGTTAAGCAGTTGGCGCGACTTCAGTTCTAGCCTTAAAAGTCAAATCTTGTGTGGTTCCTCCATGGTAACATAGCTGCCCGAGGTCGCAAAGTTAGCAAGTACAAGAAATTTGAAAATTGTACGTAATTTCACGGTAGTGCTTATGGTCGAAGCCGTTTTTCGGCTTCAGAGCTACTTTGTTGACTGTATTTTGAGTTAAGCAGTTGGCGCAACTTCAGTTCAAGTCTATAAAGTCAAATCTTGTGTGGTTCCTCCGTGGTAACATAGCTGCCCGAGGCCGCAAAATTAGCAAGTACAAGAAATTTGAAAATTGTACGTAATTTCACGGTAGTGCTTATGGTCGAAGCCGTTTCTCGGCTTCAGAGCTACTTTCTTGACTGTATTTTGAGTTAAGCAGTAGGCGCGACTTCAGTTCTAGCCTATAAAGTCAAATGTTGTGTGGTTCCTCCATGGTAACATAGCTGCCCGAGATCGCAAAGTTAGCAAGTACAAGAAATTTGAAAATTGTACGTAATTGCACGGTAGTGCTTATGGTCGATGCCGTTTCTCGGCTTCAGAGCTACTTTCTTGACTTTATTTTGAGTTAAGCAGTTGGCGCGACTTCAGTTCTAGCCTATAAAGTCAAATCTTATGTGGTTCCTCCATGGTAACATAGCTGCCCGAGGTCGCAAAGTTAGCAAATACAAGAAATTTGAAAATTGTACGTAATTGCACGGCAGTGTTTATGGTCGATGCCGTTTGTCGGCTTCAGAGCTACATTCTTGACTGTATTTTGAGTTAAGCAGTTGGCGCGACTTCAGTTCTAGCCTATAAATTCAAATCTTGTGTGGTTCCTCCATGGTAACATAGCTGCCCGATGTCGCAAAGTTAGCAAGTACAAGAAATTTGAAAATTGTTCGTAATTTCACGGTAGTGCTTATGGTCGATGCCGTTTCTCGGCTTCAGAGCTACTTTCTTGACTGTATTTTGAGTTAGGCAGTTGGCGCGACTTCAGTTCTAGCCTATAAAGTCAAATCTTGTGCGGTTCCTCCATGGTAACATAGCTGCCCGAGGTCGCAAAGTTAGCAAGTACAAGAAATTTGAAAACTGTACGTAATTTCACGAAAGTGCTTATGGTCGATGCCGTTTCTCGGCTTCAGAGCTACTTTCTTGACTGTATTTTGAGTTGAGCAGTTGGCGCAACTTCAGTAGTAGCCTTAAAAGTCAAATCTTGTGTGGTTCCTCCATGGTAACATAGCTGCCCGAGGTCGCAAAGTTAGCAAGTACAAGAAATTTGAAAATTGTACGTAATTGCGCAGCAGTGCTTATGGTCGATCCCTTTTCTCAGCTTCAGAGCTACTTTCTTGACTGTATTTTGAGTTAAGCAGTTGGCGCGACTTCACTTCTAGCCTTAAAAGTCAAATCTTGTGTGGTTCCTCCATGGTAACATAGCTGCCCGAGGTCGCAAAGTTAGCAAGTACAAGAAATTTGAAAATTGTACGTAATTTCACATTAGTGCTTATGGTCCATCCGTCTCTCGGCTTCAGAGCTACTTTCTTGACTTTTGTATTTTGAGCTAAACAGTTGGCACGACTTCAGCTCTAGCCTATAAAGTCAAATGTTGTGTGGTTCCTCCATGGTAACATAGCTGCCCGAGGCCGCAAAGTTAGCAAGTACAAGAAATTTGAAAATTGTACGTAATTTCACATTAGTGCTTATGGTCGATCCCGTTTCTCGGCTTCAGAGCTACTTTCTTGACTGTATTTTGAGTTAAGCAGTTGGCGCGACTTCAGTTCTAGCCTATAAAGTCAAATCTTGTGTGGTTCCTCCATGGTAACATAGCTGCCCGAGGCCGCAAAGTTAGCAAGTACAAGAAATTTGAAAATTGTACGTAATTTCACATTAGTGCTTATGGTCGATCCCGTTTCTCGGCTTCAGAGCTACTTTCTTGACTGTATTTTGAGTTAAGCAGTTGGCGCGACTTCAGTTCTAGCCTATAAAGTCAAATCTTGAGTGGTTCCTCCATGGTAACATACCTGCCCGAGGTCGCAAAGGTAGCAAGTACAAGAAATTTGAAAATTGTACGTAATTTCACGGTAGTGCTTATGATCGAAGCCGTTTCTCGGCTTCAGAGCTACTTTCTTGACTGTATTTTGAGTTAAGCAGTTGGCGCGACTTCAGTTCTAGCCTTGAAAGTCAAATCTTGTGTGGTTCCTCCATGGTAACATAGCTGCCCGAGGGCGCAAAGTTAGCAAGTACAAGAAATTTGAAAATTGTACGTAATTTCACGGTAGTGCTTATGGTCGAAGCCGTTTCTCGGCTTCAGAGCTACTTTCTTGACTGTGTTTTGAGTTAAGCAGTTGGCGCGACTTCAGTTCTAGCCTTAAAAGTCAAATCTTGTGTGGTTCCTCCATGGTAACATAGCTGCCCGAGGTCGCAAAGTTAGCAAGTACAAGAAATTTGAAAATTGTACGTAATTTCACATTAGTGCTTATGGTCGATCCCGTTTCTCGGCTTCAGAGCTACTTTCTTGACTGTATTTTCAGTTAAGCAGTTGGCGCGACTTCAGTTCTAGCCTTAAAAGTCAAATCTTGTGTGGTTCCTCCATGGTAACATAGCTGCCCGAGGTCGCAAAGTTAGCAAGTACAAGAAATTTGAAAATTGTACGTAATTTCACATTAGTGCTTATGGTCGATCCCGTTTCTCGGCTTCAGAGCTACTTTCTTGACTGTATTTTGAGTTAAGCAGTTGGCGCGACTTCAGTTCTAGCCTAAAAAGTCAAATCTTGTGTGGTTCCTCCATGGTAACATAGCTGCCCGAGGTCGCAAAGTTAGCAAGTACAAGAAATTTGAAAATTGTACGTAATTTCACGGTAGTGCTTATGGTCGAAGCCGTTTTTCGGCTTCAGAGCTACTTTGTTGACTGTATTTTGAGTTAAGCAGTTGGCGCAACTTCAGTTCAAGTCTTTAAAGTCAAATCTTGTGTGGTTCCTCCATGGTAACATAGCTGCCCGAGGCCGCAAAATTAGCAAGTACAAGAAATTTGAAAATTGTACGTAATTTCACGGTAGTGCTTATGGTCGAAACCGTTTCTCGGCTTCAGAGCTACTTTCTTGACTGTATTTTGAGTTAAGCAGTAGGCGCGACTTCAGTTCTAGCCTATAAAGTCAAATGTTGTGTGGTTCCTCCATGGTAACATAGCTGCCCGAGGTCGCAAAGTTAGCAAGTACAAGAAATTTGAAAATTGTACGTAATTGCACGGTAGTGCTTATGGTCGATGCCGTTTCTCGGCTTCAGAGCTACATTCTTGACTGTATTTTGAGTTCAGCGGTTGGTGCGACTTCAGTTCTAGCCTTAAAAGTCAAATCTTGTGTGGTTCCTCCATGGTAACATAGCTGCCCGAGGTCGCAAAGTTAGCAAGTACAAGAAATTTGAAAATTGTTCGTAATTTCACGGTAGTGCTTATGGTCGATGCCGTTTCTCGGCTTCAGAGCTACTTTCTTGACTGTATTTTGAGTTAGGCAGTTGGCGCGACTTCAGTTCTAGCCTATAAAGTCAAATCTTGTGTGGTTCCTCCATGGTAACATAGCTGCCCGAGGTCGCAAAGTTAGCAAGTACAAGAAATTTGAAAATTGTACGTAATTTCACGAAAGTGCTTATGGTCGATGCCGTTTCTCGGCTTCAGAGCTCCTTTCTTGACTGTATTTTGAGTTGAGCAGTTGGCGCAACTTCAGTTCTAGCCTTAAAAGTCAAATCTTGTGTGGTTCCTCCATGGTAACATAGCTGCCCGAGGTCGCAAAGTTAGCAAGTACAAGAAATTTGAAAATTGTACGTAATTGCGCAGCAGTGCTTATGGTCGATCCCTTTTCTCAGCTTCAGAGCTACTTTCTTGACTGTATTTTGAGTTAAGCAGTTGGCGCGACTTCAGTTCTAGCCTTAAAAGTCAAATCTTGTGTGGTTCCTCCATGGTAACATAGCTGCCCGAGGTCGCAAAGTTATCAAGTACAAGAAATTTGAAAATTGTACGTAATTTCACATTAGTGCTTATGGTCGATCCGTCTCTCGGCTTCAGAGCTACTTTCTTGACTTTTGTATTTTGAGCTAAACAGTTGGCACGACTTCAGCTCTAGCCTATAAAGTCAAATGTTGTGTGGTTCCTCCATGGTAACATAGCTGCCCGAGGCCGCAAAGTTAGCAAGTACAAGAAATTTGAAAATTGTACGTAATTTCACATTAGTGCTTATGGTCGATCCCGTTTCTCGGCTTCAGAGCTACTTTCTTGACTGTATTTTGAGTTAAGCAGTTGGCGCGACTTCAGTTCTAGCCTATAAAGTCAAATCTTGAGTGGTTCCTCCATGGTAACATACCTGCCCGATGTCGCAAAGTTAGCAAGTACAAGAAATTTGAAAATTGTACGTAATTTCACGGTAGTGCTTATGGTCGATTACGTTTCTCGGTTTCAGAGCTACTTTCTTGACTGTATTTTGAGTTAAGCAGTTGGCGGGACTTCAGTTCTAGCCTATAAAGTCAAATGTTGTGTGGTTCCTCCATGGTAACATAGCTGCCCGAGGTCGCAAAATTAGCAAGTACAAGAAATTTGAAAATTGTACGTAATTGCACTGTAGTGCTTATGGTCGATGCCGTTTCTCGGCTTCAGAGCTACTTTCTTGACTGTATTTTGAGTTAAGCAGTTGGCGCGACTTCAGTTCTAGCCTATAAAGTCAAATCTTGTGTGGTTCCTCCATGGTTACATAGCTGCCCGAGGTCGCAAAGTTAGCAAGTACAAGAAATTTGAAAATTGTACGTAAATTCACATTAGTGCTTATGGTCGATTACGTTTCTCGGCTTCAGAGCTACTTTTTTGACTGTATTTTGAGTTAAGCAGTTGGCGCGACTTCAGCTCTAGCCTATAAAGTCAAATGTTGTGTGGTTCCTCCATGGTAACATAGCTGCCCGAGGTCGCAAAGTTAGCAAGTACAAGAAATTTGAAAATTGTACGTCATTTCACGGTAGTGCTTATGATCGAAGCCGTTTCTCGGCTTCAGAGCTACTTTCTTGACTGTATTTTGAGTTAAGCAGTTGGCGCGACTTCAGTTCTAGCCTTGAAAGTCAAATCTTGTGTGGTTCCTGCATGGTAACATAGCTGCCCGAGGGCGCAAAGTTAGCAAGTACAAGAAATTTGAAAATTGTACGTAATTTCACATTAGTGCTTATGGTCGATTACGTTTCTCGGCTTCAGAGCTACTTTCTTGACTGTATTTTGAGTTAAGCAGTTGGCGCGACTTCAGTTCTAGCCTATAAAGTCAAATCTTGTGTGGTTCCTCCATGGTAACATAGCTGCCCGAGGTTGCAAAGTGAGCAAGTACAAGAAATTTGAAAATTGTACGTAATTTCACAGTAGTGCTTATGGTCGATGCCGTTTCTCGGCTTCAGAACTACTTTCTTGACTGTATTTTGAGTTAAACTGTTGGCGCAAACAGTTCTAGCCTTAAAAGTCAAATCGTGTGTGGTTCCTCCATGGTAACATAGCTGCCCGAGGTCGCAAAGTTAGCAAGTACAAGAAATTTGAAAATTGTGCGTAATTTCACATTAGTGCTTATGGTCGATGACGTTTCTCGGCTTCAGAGCTACTTTCTTGACTGTATTTTGAGTTAAGCAGTTGGCGCGACTTCAGTTCTAGCCTATAAAGTCAAATGTTGTGTGGTTCCTCCATGGTAACATAGCTGCCCGAGGTCGCAAATTTAGCAAGTACAAGAAATTTGAAAATTGTACGTAATTGCACAGTAGTGCTTATGGTCGATCCCGTTCCTCAGCTTCAGAGCTACTTTCTTGACTGTATTTTGAGTTATGCAGTTGACGCGACTTCAGTTCTAGCCTATAAAGTCAAATGTTGTGTGGTTCCTCCATGGTAACATAGCTGCCCGAGGTCGCAAAGTTAGCAAGTACAAGAAATTTGAAAATTGTACGTAATTTCACGGTAGTGCTTATGGTCGATGCCGTTTCTCGGCTTCAGAGTTACTTTCTTGACTGTATTTTGAGTTAAGCAGTTGGCGCGACTTCAGTTCTAGCCTATAAAGTCAAATGTTGTGTGGTTCCTCTATGGTAACATAGCTGCCCGAGGTCGCAAAGTTAGCAAGTACAAGAAATTTGAAAATTGTACGTAATTTCACGGTAGTGCTTATGGTCGATGCCGTTTCTCGGCTTCAGAGCTACTTTCTTGACTGTATTTTGAGTTAAGCAGTTGGCGCGACTTCAGTTCTAGCCTATAAAGTCAAATGTTGTGTGGTTCCTCCATGGTAACATAGCTGCCCGAGGTCGCAAAGTTAGCAAGTACAAGTAATTTGAAAATTGTACGTAATTGCACAGTAGTGCTTATGGTCGATCCCGTTTCTCGGCTTCAGAGCTACTTTCTTGACTGTATTTTGAGCTAAACAGTTGGCGCGACTTCAGTTCTAGCCTATAAATTCAAATCTTGTGTGGTTCCTCCATGGTAACATAGCTGCCCGATGTCGCAAAGTTAGCAAGTACAAGAAATTTGAAAATTGTACGTAATTGCACGGTAGTGCTTATGGTCGATGCCGTTTCTCGGCTTCAGAGCTACTTTCTTGACTGTATTTTGAGTTAAGCAGTTGGCGCGACTTCAGTTGTAGCCTATAAATTCAAATCTTGTGTGGTTCCTCCATGGTAACATAGCTGCCCGATGTCGCAAAGTTAGCAAGTACAAGAAATTTGAAAATTGTACGTAATTGCACGGTAGTGCTTATGGTCGATGCCGTTTCTCGGCTTCAGAGCTACTTTCTTGACTGTATTTTGAGTTAAGCAGTTGGCGCGACTTCAGTTCTAGCCTATAAATTCAAATCTTGTGTGGTTCCTCCATGGCAACATAGCTGCCCGATGTCGCAAAGTTAGCAAGTACAAGAAATTTGAAAATTGTACGTAATTGCACGGTAGTGCTTATGGTCGATGCCGTTTCTCGGCTTCAGAGCTACTTTCTTGACTTTATTTTGAGTTAAGCAGTTGGCGCGACTTCAGTTCTAGCCTATAAAGTCAAAATTTATGTGGTTCCTCCATGGTAACATAGCTGCCCGAGGTCGCAAAGTTAGCAAATACAAGAAATTTGAAAATTGTACGTAATTGCACGGCAGTGTTTATGGTCGATGCCGTTTCTCGGTTTCAGAGCTACTTTCTTGACTGTATTTTGAGTTAGGCAGTTAGCGCGACTTCAGTTCTAGCCTATAAAGTCAAATCTTATGTGGTTCCTCCATGGTAACATAGCTGCCCGAGGTCGCAAAGTTAGCAAGTACAAGAAATTTGAAAATTGTACGTAAATTCACATTAGTGCTTATGGTCGATTACGTTTCTCGGCTTCAGAGCTACTTTCTTGACTGTATTTTGAGTTAAGCAGTTGGCGCGACTTCAGTTGTAGCCTATAAATTCAAATCTTGTGTGGTTCCTCCATGGTAACATAGCTGCCCGATGTCGCAAAGTTAGCAAGTACAAGAAATTTGAAAATTGTACGTAATTTCACGGTAGTGCTTATGGTCGAAGCCGTTTCTCGCCTTCAGAGCTACTTTCTTGACTGTATTTTGAGTTAAGCAGTTGGCGCGACTTCAGTTCTAGCCTATAAAGTCAAATGTTGTGTGGTTCCTCCATGGTAACATAGCTGCCCGAGGTCGCAAATTTAGCAAGTTCAAGAAATTTGAAAATTGTACGTAATTTCACGGTAGTGCTTATGGTCGAAGCCGTTTCTCGGCTTCAGAGCTACTTTCTTGACTGTATTTTGAGTTAAGCAGTTGGCGGGACTTCAGTTCTAGCCTATAAAGTCAAATGTTGTGTGGTTCCCCCATGGTAACATAGCTGCCCGAGGTCGCAAAGTTAGCAAGTACAAGAAATTTGAAAATTGTACGTAATTTCACGGTAGTGCTTATGGTCGAAGCCGTTTCTCGGCTTCAGAGCTACTTTCTTGACTGTATTTTGAGTTAAGCAGTTGGCGGGACTTCAGTTCTAGCCTTAAAAGTCAAATCTTGTGTGGTTCCTCCATGGTAACATAGCTGCCCGAGGTCGCAAAGTTAGCAAGTACAAGAAATTTGAAAATTGTACGTAATTTCACGGTAGTGCTTATGGTCGAAGCCGTTTCTCGGCTTCAGAGCTACTTTCTTGACTGTATTTTGAGTTAAGCAGTTGGCGGGACTTCAGTTCTAGCCTATAAAGTCAAATGTTGTGTGGTTCCTCTATGGTAACATAGCTGCCCGAGGTCGCAAAGTTAGCAAGTACAAGAAATTTGAAAATTGTACGTAATTTCACGGTAGTGCTTATGGTCGATGCCGTTTCTCGGCTTCAGAGCTACTTTCTTGACTGTATTTTGAGTTAAGCAGTTGGCGCGACTTCAGTTCTAGCCTATAAAGTCAAATGTTGTGTGGTTCCTCCATGGTAACATAGCTGCCCGAGGTCGCAAAGTTAGCAAGTACAAGTAATTTGAAAATTGTACGTAATTGCACAGTAGTGCTTATGGTCGATCCCGTTTCTCGGCTTCAGAGCTACTTTCTTGACTGTATTTTGAGCTAAACAGTTGGCGCGACTTCAGTTCTAGCCTATAAATTCAAATCTTGTGTGGTTCCTCCATGGTAACATAGCTGCCCGATGTCGCAAAGTTAGCAAGTACAAGAAATTTGAAAATTGTACGTAATTGCACGGTAGTGCTTATGGTCGATGCCGTTTCTCGGCTTCAGAGCTACTTTCTTGACTGTATTTTGAGTTAAGCAGTTGGCGCGACTTCAGTTGTAGCCTATAAATTCAAATCTTGTGTGGTTCCTCCATGGTAACATAGCTGCCCGATGTCGCAAAGTTAGCAAGTACAAGAAATTTGAAAATTGTACGTAATTGCACGGTAGTGCTTATGGTCGATGCCGTTTCTCGGCTTCAGAGCTACTTTCTTGACTGTATTTTGAGTTAAGCAGTTGGCGCGACTTCAGTTCTAGCCTATAAATTCAAATCTTGTGTGGTTCCTCCATGGCAACATAGCTGCCCGATGTCGCAAAGTTAGCAAGTACAAGAAATTTGAAAATTGTACGTAATTGCACGGTAGTGCTTATGGTCGATGCCGTTTCTCGGCTTCAGAGCTACTTTCTTGACTTTATTTTGAGTTAAGCAGTTGGCGCGACTTCAGTTCTAGCCTATAAAGTCAAAATTTATGTGGTTCCTCCATGGTAACATAGCTGCCCGAGGTCGCAAAGTTAGCAAATACAAGAAATTTGAAAATTGTACGTAATTGCACGGCAGTGTTTATGGTCGATGCCGTTTCTCGGTTTCAGAGCTACTTTCTTGACTGTATTTTGAGTTAGGCAGTTAGCGCGACTTCAGTTCTAGCCTATAAAGTCAAATCTTATGTGGTTCCTCCATGGTAACATAGCTGCCCGAGGTCGCAAAGTTAGCAAGTACAAGAAATTTGAAAATTGTACGTAAATTCACATTAGTGCTTATGGTCGATTACGTTTCTCGGCTTCAGAGCTACTTTCTTGACTGTATTTTGAGTTAAGCAGTTGGCGCGACTTCAGTTGTAGCCTATAAATTCAAATCTTGTGTGGTTCCTCCATGGTAACATAGCTGCCCGATGTCGCAAAGTTAGCAAGTACAAGAAATTTGAAAATTGTACGTAATTTCACGGTAGTGCTTATGGTCGAAGCCGTTTCTCGCCTTCAGAGCTACTTTCTTGACTGTATTTTGAGTTAAGCAGTTGGCGCGACTTCAGTTCTAGCCTATAAAGTCAAATGTTGTGTGGTTCCTCCATGGTAACATAGCTGCCCGAGGTCGCAAATTTAGCAAGTTCAAGAAATTTGAAAATTGTACGTAATTTCACGGTAGTGCTTATGGTCGAAGCCGTTTCTCGGCTTCAGAGCTACTTTCTTGACTGTATTTTGAGTTAAGCAGTTGGCGGGACTTCAGTTCTAGCCTATAAAGTCAAATGTTGTGTGGTTCCCCCATGGTAACATAGCTGCCCGAGGTCGCAAAGTTAGCAAGTACAAGAAATTTGAAAATTGTACGTAATTTCACGGTAGTGCTTATGGTCGAAGCCGTTTCTCGGCTTCAGAGCTACTTTCTTGACTGTATTTTGAGTTAAGCAGTTGGCGGGACTTCAGTTCTAGCCTTAAAAGTCAAATCTTGTGTGGTTCCTCCATGGTAACATAGCTGCCCGAGGTCGCAAAGTTAGCAAGTACAAGAAATTTGAAAATTGTACGTAAATTCACATTAGTGCTTATGGTCGATTACGTTTCTCGGCTTCAGAGCTACTTTTTTGACTGTATTTTGAGTTAAGCAGTTGGCGCGACTTCAGCTCTAGCCTTAAAAGTCAAATCTTGTGTGGTTTCTCCATGGTAACATAGCTGCCCGAGGTCGCAAAGTTAGCAAGTACAAGAAATTTGAAAATTGTACGTAATTTCACGGTAGTGCTTATGGTCGAAGCCGTTTCTCGGCTTCAGAGCTACTTTCTTGACTGTATTTTGACTTAAGCAGTTGGCGGGACTTCAGTTCTAGCCTATAAAGTCAAATGTTGTGTGGTTCCCCCATGGTAACATAGCTGCCCGAGGTCGCAAAGTTAGCAAGTACAAGAAATTTGAAAATTGTACGTAATTTCACGGTAGTGCTTATGGTCGATGCCGTTTCTCGGCTTCAGAACTACTTTCTTGACTGTATTTTGAGTTAAGCAGTTGGCGCGACTTCAGTTCTAGCCTATAAAGTCAAATCTTGTGTGGTTCCTCCATGGTAACATAGCTGCCCGAGGTCGCAAAGTTAGCAAGTACAAGAAATTTGAAAATTGTACGTAAATTCACATTAGTGCTTATGGTCGATTACGTTTCTCGGCTTCAGAGCTACTTTTTTGACTGTATTTTGAGTTAAGCAGTTGGCGCGACTTCAGTTCTAGCCTATAAAGTCAAATGTTGTGTGGTTCCTCCATGGTAACATAGCTGCCCGAGGTCGCAAATTTAGCAAGTTCAAGAAATTTGAAAATTGTACGTAATTTCACGGTAGTGCTTATGGTCGAAGCCGTTTCTCGGCTTCAGAGCTACTTTCTTGACTGTATTTTGAGTTAAGCAGTTGGCGGGACTTCAGTTCTAGCCTATAAAGTCAAATCTTGTGTGGTTCCTCCATGGTAACATAGCTGCCCGAGGTCGCAAATTTAGCAAGTTCAAGAAATTTGAAAATTGTACGTAATTTCACGGTAGTGCTTATGGTCGAAGCCGTTTCTCGGCTTCAGAGCTACTTTCTTGACTGTATTTTGAGTTAAGCAGTTGGCGGGACTTCAGTTCTAGCCTATAAAGTCAAATGTTGTGTGGTTCCCCCATGGTAACATAGCTGCCCGAGGTCGCAAAGTTAGCAAGTACAAGAAATTTGAAAATTGTACGTAATTTCACGGTAGTGCTTATGGTCGATGCCGTTTCTCGGCTTCAAAACTACTTTCTTGACTGTATTTTGAGTTAAGCAGTTGGCGCGACTTCAGTTCTAGCCTATAAAGTCAAATCTTGTGTGGTTCCTCCATGGTAACATAGCTGCCCGAGGTCGCAAAGTTAGCAAGTACAAGAAATTTGAAAATTGTACGTAAATTCACATTAGTGCTTATGGTCGATTACGTTTCTCGGCTTCAGAGCTACTTTTTTGACTGTATTTTGAGTTAAGCAGTTGGCGCGACTTCAGCTCTAGCCTTAAAAGTCAAATCTTGTGTGGTTTCTCCATGGTAACATAGCTGCCCGAGGTCGCAAAGTTAGCAAGTACAAGAAATTTGAAAATTGTACGTAATTTCACGGTAGTGCTTATGGTCGAAGCCGTTTCTCGGCTTCAGAGCTACTTTCTTGACTGTATTTTGAGTTAAGCAGTTGGCGGGACTTCAGTTCTAGCCTATAAAGTCAAATGTTGTGTGGTTCCTCCATGGTAACATAGCTGCCCGAGGTCGCAAAGTTAGCAAGTACAAGAAATTTGAAAATTGTACGTAATTGCACTGTAGTGCTTATGGTCGATGCCGTTTCTCGGCTTCAGAGCTACTTTCTTGACTGTATTTTGAGTTAAGCAGTTGGCGCGACTTCAGTTCTAGCCTATAAAGTCAAATCTTGTGTGGTTCCTCCATGGTAACATAGCTGCCCGAGGTCGCAAAGTTAGCAAGTACAAGAAATTTGAAAATTGTACGTAAATTCACATTAGTGCTTATGGTCGATTACGTTTCTCGGCTTCAGAGCTACTTTTTTGACTGTATTTTGAGTTAAGCAGTTGGCGCGACTTCAGCTCTAGCCTTAAAAGTCAAATCTTGTGTGGTTCCTCCATGGTAACATACATAGCTGCCCGAGGTCGCAAAGTTAGCAAGTACAAGGAATTTGAAAATTGTACGTAATTTCACGGTAGTGCTTATGATCGAAGCCGTTTCTCGGCTTCAGAGCTACTTTCTTGACTGTATTTTGAGTTAAGCAGTTGGCGCGACTTCAGTTCTAGCCTTGAAAGTCAAATCTTGTGTGGTTCCTCCATGGTAACATAGCTGCCCGAGGGCGCAAAGTTAGCAAGTACAAGAAATTTGAAAATTGTACGTAATTTCACGGTAGTGCTTATGGTCGAAGCCGTTTCTCGGCTCCAGAGCTACTTTCTTGACTGTATTTTGAGTTAAGTAGTTGGCACGACTTCAGTTCTAGCCTTAAAAGTCAAATCTTGTGTGGTTCCTCCATGGTAACATAGCTGCCCGAGGTCGCAAAGTTAGCAAGTACAAGAAATTTGAAAATTGTACGTAATTTCACATTAGTGCTTATGGTCGATTACGTTTCTCGGCTTCAGAGCTACTTTCTTGACTGTATTTTGAGAGAAGCAGTTGGCGCGACTTCAGTTCTAGCCTATAAAGTCAAATCTTGTGTGGTTCCTCCATGGTAACATAGCTGCCCGAGGTCGCAAAGTGAGCAAGTACAAGAAATTTGAAAATTGTACGTAATTTCACAGTAGTGCTTATGGTCGATGCCGTTTCTCGGCTTCAGAGCTACTTTCTTGACTGTATTTTGAGTTAAACTGTTGGCGCGACTTCAGTTCTAGCCTTAAAAGTCAAATCTTGTGTGGTTCCTCCATGGTAACATAGCTGCCCGAGGTCGCAAAGTTAGCAAGTACAAGAAATTTGAAAATTGTGCGTAATTTCACATTAGTGCTTATGGTCGATGACGTTTCTCGGCTTCAGAACTACTTTCTTGACTGTATTTTGAGTTAAGCAGTTGGCGCGACTTCAGTTCTAGCCTATAAAGTCAAATGTTGTGTGGTTCCTCTATGGTAACATAGCTGCCCGGGGTCGCAAAGTTAGCAAGTACAAGAAATTTGAAAATTGTACGTAATTTCACGGTAGTGCTTATGGTCGATGCCGTTTCTCGGCTTCAGAGCTACTTTCTTGACTGTATTTTGAGTTAAGCAGTTGGCGCGACTTCAGTTCTAGCCTATAAAGTCAAATGTTGTGTGGTTCCTCCATGGTAACATAGCTGCCCGATGTCGCAAAGTTAGCAAGTACAAGAAATTTGAAAATTGTACGTAATTGCACGGTAGTGCTTATGGTCGATGCCGTTTCTCGGCTTCAGAGCTACTTTCTTGACTGTATTTTGCGTTAAGCAGTTGGCGCGACTTCAGTTCTAGCCTATAAATTCAAATCTTGTGTGGTTCCTCCATGGTAACATAGCTGCCCGATGTCGCAAAGTTAGCAAGTACAAGAAATTTGAAAATTGTACGTAATTGCACGGTAGTGCTTATGGTCGATGCCGTTTCTCGGCTTCAGAGCTACATTCTTGACTGTATTTTGAGTTAAGCAGTTGGCGCGACTTCAGTTCTAGCCTATAAATTCAAATCTTGTGTGGTTCCTCCATGGTAACATAGCTGCCCGATGTCGCAAAGTTAGCAAGTACAAGAAATTTGAAAATTGTACGTAATTGCACGGTAGTGCTTATGGTCGATGCCGTTTCTCGGCTTCAGAGCTACTTTCTTGACTTTATTTTGAGTTAAGCAGTTGGCGCGACTTCAGTTCTAGCCTATAAAGTCAAATCTTATGTGGTTCCTCCATGGTAACATAGCTGCCCGAGGTCGCAAAGTTAGCAAATACAAGAAATTTGAAAATTGTACGTAATTGCACGGCAGTGTTTATGGTCGATGCCGTTTCTCGGCTTCAGAGCTACTTTCTTGACTGTATTTTGAGTTAAGCAGTTGGCGCGACTTCAGTTCTAGCCTATAAATTCAAATCTTGTGTGGTTCCTCCATGGTAACATAGCTGCCCGATGTCGCAAAGTTAGCAAGTACAAGAAATTTGAAAATTGTACGTAATTTCACATTAGTGCTTATGGTCGATTACGTTTCTCGGTTTCAGAGCTACTTTCTTGACTGTATTTTGAGTTAGGCAGTTGGCGCGACTTCAGTTCTAGCCTATAAAGTCAAATCTTATGTGGTTCCTCCATGGTAACATAGCTGCCCGAGGTCGCAAATTTAGCAAGTTCAAGAAATTTGAAAATTGTACGTAATTTCACGGTAGTGCTTATGGTCGAAGCCGTTTCTCGGCTTCAGAGCTACTTTCTTGACTGTATTTTGAGTTAAGCAGTTGGCGGGACTTCAGTTCTAGCCTATAAAGTCAAATGTTGTGTGGTTCCTCCATGGTAACATAGCTGCCCGAGGTCGCAAAGTTAGCAAGTACAAGAAATTTGAAAATTGTACGTAATTGCACTGTAGTGCTTATGGTCGATGCCGTTTCTCGGCTTCAGAGCTACTTTCTTGACTGTATTTTGAGTTAAGCAGTTGGCGCGACTTCAGTTCTAGCCTATAAAGTCAAATCTTGTGTGGTTCCTCCATGGTAACATAGCTGCCCGAGGTCGCAAAGTTAGCAAGTACAAGAAATTTGAAAATTGTACGTAAATTCACATTAGTGCTTATGGTCGATTACGTTTCTCGGCTTCAGAGCTACTTTTTTGACTGTATTTTGAGTTAAGC
Source organism: Merodon equestris (assembly GCA_958301585.1). Classification (NCBI taxonomy): domain Eukaryota; kingdom Metazoa; phylum Arthropoda; class Insecta; order Diptera; family Syrphidae; genus Merodon; species Merodon equestris. Next base: position 72,510,848 of record OY284414.1, on the reverse strand, counting down.
AGTTGGCGCGACTTCAGCTCTAGCCTTAAAAGTCAAATCATGTGTGGTTTCTCCATGGTAACATAGCTGCCCGAGGTCGCAAAGTTAGCAAGTACAAGAAATTTGAAAATTGTACGTAATTTCACGGTAGTGCTTATGATCGAAGCCGTTTCTCGGCTTGAGAGCTACTTTCTTGACTGTATTTTGAGTTAAGCAGTTGGCGCGACTTCAGTTCTAGCCTTGAAAGTCAAATCTTGTGTGGTTCCTCCATGGTAACATAGCTGCCCGAGGGCGCAAATTTAGCAAGTACAAGAAATTTGAAAATTGTACGTAATTTCACGGTAGTGCTTATGGTCGAAGCCGTTTCTCGGCTTCAGAGTTACTTTCTTCACTGTATTTTGAGTTAAGCAGTTGGCGCGACTTCAGTTCTAGCCTATAAAGTCAAATCTTATGTGGTTCCTCCATGGTAACATAGCTGCCCGAGGTCGCAAATTTAGCAAGTTCAAGAAATTTGAAAATTGTACGTAATTTCACGGTAGTGCTTATGATCGAAGCCGTTTCTCGGCTTCAGAGCTACTTTCTTGACTGTATTTTGAGTTAAGCAGTTGGCGCGACTTCAGTTCTAGCCTTAAAAGTCAAATCTTGTGTGGTTCCTCCATGGTAACATAGCTGCCCGAGGTCGCAAAGTTAGCAAGTACAAGAAATTTGAAAATTGTACGTAATTTCACGGTAGTGCTTATGGTCGATGCCGTTTCTCGGCTTCAGAGTTACTTTCTTGACTGTATTTTGAGTTAAGCAGTTGGCGCGACTTCAGTTCTAGCCTATAAAGTCAAATGTTGTGTGGTTCCTCTATGGTAACATAGCTGCCCGGGGTCGCAAAGTTAGCAAGTACAAGAAATTTGAAAATTGTACGTAATTTCACGGTAGTGCTTATGGTCGAAGCCGTTTCTCGGCTTCAGAGCTACTTTCTTGACTGTATTTTGAGTTAAGCAGTTGGCGCGACTTCAGTTCTAGCCTTAAAAGTCAAATCTTGTGTGGTTCCTCCATGGTAACATAGCTGCCCGAGGTCGCAAAGTTAGCAAGTACAAGAAATTTGAAAATTGTACGTAATTTCACGGTAGTGCTTTTGGTCGATGCCGTTTCTCGGCTTCAGAGTTATTTCCTTGACTGTATTTTGAGTTAAGCAGTTGGCGCGACTTCAGTTCTAGCCTATAAAGTCAAATGTTGTGTGGTTCCTCCATGGTAACATAGCTGCCCGAGGTCGCAAAGTTAGCAAGTACAAGAAATTTGAAAATTGTACGTAATTTCACGGTAGTGCTTATGGTCGATGCCGTTTCTCGGCTTCAGAGTTACTTTCTTGACTGTATTTTGAGTTAAGCAGTTGGCGCGACTTCAGTTCTAGCCTATAAAGTCAAATCTTATGTGGTTCCTCCATGGTAACATAGCTGCCCGAGGTCGCAAATTTAGCAAGTTCAAGAAATTTGAAAATTGTACGTAATTTCACGGTAGTGCTTATGGTCGAAGCCGTTTCTCGGCTTCAGAGCTACTTTCTTGACTGTATTTTGAGTTAAGCAGTTGGCGGGACTTCAGTTCTAGCCTATAAAGTCAAATGTTGTGTGGTTCCCCCATGGTAACATAGCTGCCCGAGGTCGCAAAGTTAGCAAGTACAAGAAATTTGAAAATTGTACGTAATTGCACTGTAGTGCTTATGGTCGATGCCGTTTCTCGGCTTCAGAACTACTTTCTTGACTGTATTTTGAGTTAAGCAGTTGGCGCGACTTCAGTTCTAGCCTATAAAGTCAAATCTTGTGTGGTTCCTCCATGGTAACATAGCTGCCCGATGTCGCAAAGTTAGCAAGTACAAGAAATTTGAAAATTGTACGTAATTGCACGGTAGTGCTTATGGTCGATGCCGTTTCTCGGCTTCAGAGCTACATTCTTGACTGTATTTTGAGTTAAGCAGTTGGCGCGACTTCAGTTCTAGCCTATAAATTCAAATCTTGTGTGGTTCCTCCATGGTAACATAGCTGCCCGATGTCGCAAAGTTAGCAAGTACAAGAAATTTGAAAATTGTACGTAATTGCACGGTAGTGCTTATGGTCGATGCCGTTTCTCGGCTTCAGAGCTACTTTCTTGACTTTATTTTGAGTTAAGCAGTTGGCGCGACTTCAGTTCTAGCCTATAAAGTCAAATCTTGTGTGGTTCCTCCATGGTAACATAGCTGCCCGAGGGCGCAAAGTTAGCAAGTACAAGAAATTTGAAAATTGTACGTAAATTCACATTAGTGCTTATGGTCGATTACGTTTCTCGGCTTCAGAGCTACTTTTTTGACTGTATTTTGAGTTAACCCATATCATCCCAAGTACATCTAGACTTGTCCGATATTAATGAGAAAAATATCATAGCACCATATTATGTATTTCATCATAAATAGATACTAAAATAAAAAGTATGTTTTTCATTTATTGAGTTTTGAAACCGATCGATTAATCGATCAGTAGGAATATACATACATGTGTTGTATTAATATAGGGGTTGATTATTGTGAAATAATAAGCTGTTTATTTTTTATACTTTTTTATTTTTATAAAGAAAAATATTTTTGAAACTACTCCAAACTAATTAAAACATTATATTATCTTAGAAAACTATTTTGTGTGAAAATTGACGGTACATTTTTGATGCAAAGCGACATTGCACTTTGAGCATTTCATAAATGTATTTTTGTGGCATAATCCACATCGGGTTGATGTATCTTGCTTGACAATGTGATGGGCCTTTCCATCTAACCTTATAGAGTCTGGAACTCGTTTTATAACAGCCAATGATGACCTAGGTACCAAGAGTTTAGCAACGGAGGAGGTGTCAGAGGCATCTTTCAAGAGAAAGTATGTCGTTACAATATACCTTGTAAATGATAAAAGATCATAACTATTTCCATGTTTTGACGCTGGGGAAATTTTATATAATTGAAAGGCATTGTTCACACAAGCGTTTAGAGGAAACATAAGTAATTGCCAGTACCACCTCTTCAGTCTAATATTAACTCGATAGAATCCTACATTTTGATCTAAGCGATCGACGCCACCCATATATTTATTATAATTTATGAAACACCTGGGTTGGTCAACGTCCTTCTTTTGTTTATCACAAAAACGCTTCACCTTTCCTATTGGCTGTACACCACACTGTGTAGACGCAACCGTTACAATATTGTTATCGTTATACCGAACAAGAGTTATATCAGACAACACATCCGTATATTGGACATATGATCCTCTTTGAGTCTTTTTCATCTCCTTTGCATCTTTCAATGGTGCATTCTCTACTCTATTGGCCCTAATAGTACCTGTAGCATCATGTCCCAATTTCTTCAGTTCATCCAGTAGAGGCAAAGAGGTGAAAAAATTATCCATATAAAGATTATAGCTGCCAGATGGTAATTTTCTTATGAGGTCCAATGCAACAGATGCACCAACGCCAAGCTCTGGATGAGTATTCCCAGTGCTAGCCCCCTGGTACAGCTCGCCGTAAATTAGATAACCAAGACGAGTACAAATAGACCAATTTTTGTATCCAAATCTGATAGGCTTGCCATGTATGTGCTGCTTCGTTCCATGTTTTCCGTAATAAGGAATCATGGATTCATCGATGCTCAAGTTTTTATCACCAGGATAATATTTCAGCCATCTATGGTTCAGTAGGTTCCAAAGTGGACGAACTTTTCCAAATTTGTCGTTTGGTGGTAAGCTATTATTGTCCGCGACATGGAAGTAACGAAGCAGATCTTCAAATCTATTTCTAGGCATAAGAGATGCAACTGCTTGAAAATTACAATCCACTTGTTGTTCCCAATACATTCGGTACCTCGCCACGCTGTTGTATCCTGACAATAACAATATTCCGACAAAATGTTTCATTTCAGTCACAGTAACTCTAAAACCATGTTTGCCTTTCTGGATTGCATTTTTTTCTGTTTCTGAACGCAATAACTCAAAGACATCTTCATCAAAAAACAACTCAAAAAACTGTACTGGTGTTTCAACATCTTCAAGGAAACTGGGTATTGTAGTCTCTTTTTCTGGTTTATCTGGAATATCGATAGCCCTCCAACAACGAGATATCGAAACGCGCTTTTTTTTCGTCGGAGGTGGTTTTGCTGATGATGTACTAGGAACAGGTTTGAGAGTTTGATCGTCTAAGAAATCATCTTCCACATCGACGCCAGTTTCTGAAGCAACGGTAGCCCTTAGTTCACCTTCTGCTAATAGTTGATGCCTCGACAAATTATTTATGTGAGTAAATTCCTCGTCACCACTATCTTCGTCACTTCTATCGAAATTATCCGGTGGAGTAATATAAATATCAGCCGACAAAACATTCGTGTCATCTTCCAAATATGAAATAATTTCATTTACTGACAAACTGTAAGAAAATCAATAAAGATTTCTAAATAAAAGCACAATAAGAGTGCGTAAGAGCACAGGGGCATATAATCCTACTGATCGATAAATCGATCACTATATAAAATACTGCAATTTCTACTAACATTCAACTAATATTCATTCTAATAGATTACAATACAAAGATACACATTATGTTTAATATGAAATCACAGAAATAAATAAAATTATATAGTAATATAACAAAAATACTTACAATTCACGACGAGACATATTTTTGCAGGAAAATGTCCGTAAATACACTTAAATTCCAAGAATATACGCGCGAACCGTAAAACGTAAAAAATACTACTTGACAGTTATCAGCGTCAGGCTAAAGAACACTAAGAAAATAACAATGGAAGCGTTCACAATATCTCATAAAAAAATAAATAGTCAACCGATCGAATAATCGATCACTAGGAAGATATGGGTTAAGCAGTTGGCGCGACTTCAGTTCTAGCCTATAAAGTCAAATGTTGTGTGGTTCCTCCATGGTAACATAGCTGCCCGAGGTCGCAAATTTAGCAAGTTCAAGAAATTTGAAAATTGTACGTAATTTCACGGTAGTGCTTATGGTCGAAGCCGTTTCTCGGCTTCAGAGTTACTTTCTTGACTGTATTTTGAGTTAAGCAGTTGGCGCGACTTCAGTTCTAGCCTATAAAGTCAAATGTTGTGTGGTTCCTCTATGGTAACATAGCTGCCCGGGGTCGCAAAGTTAGCAAGTACAAGAAATTTGAAAATTGTACGTAATTTCACGGTAGTGCTTATGGTCGAAGCCGTTTCTCGGCTTCAGAGCTACTTTCTTGACTGTATTTTGAGTTAAGCAGTTGGCGCGACTTCAGTTCTAGCCTATAAAGTCAAATCTTGTGTGGTTCCTCCATGGTAACATAGCTGCCCGATGTCGCAAAGTTAGCAAGTACAAGAAATTTGAAAATTGTACGTAATTTCACATTAGTGCTTATGGTCGATTACGTTTCTCGGTTTCAGAGCTACTTTCTTGACTGTATTTTGAGTTAGGCAGTTGGCGCGACTTCAGTTCTAGCCTATAAAGTCAAATCTTATGTGGTTCCTCCATGGTAACATAGCTGCCCGAGGTTGCAAATTTAGCAAGTTCAAGAAATTTGAAAATTGTACGTAATTTCACGGTAGTGCTTATGGTCGAAGCCGTTTCTCGGCTTCAGAGCTACTTTCTTGACTGTATTTTGAGTTAAGCAGTTGGCGGGACTTCAGTTCTAGCCTATAAAGTCAAATGTTGTGTGGTTCCTCCATGGTAACATAGCTGCCCGAGGTCGCAAAGTTAGCAAGTACAAGAAATTTGAAAATTGTACGTAATTTCACGGTAGTGCTTATGGTCGATGCCGTTTCTCGGCTTCAGAACTACTTTCTTGACTGTATTTTGAGTTAAGCAGTTGGCGCGACTTCAGTTCTAGCCTATAAAGTCAAATCTTGTGTGGTTCCTCCATGGTAACATAGCTGCCCGAGGTCGCAAAGTTAGCAAGTACAAGAAATTTGAAAATTGTACGTAAATTCACATTAGTGCTTATGGTCGATTACGTTTCTCGGCTTCAGAGCTACTTTTTTGACTGTATTTTGAGTTAAGCAGTTGGCGCGACTTCAGTTCTAGCCTATAAAGTCAAATGTTGTGTGGTTCCTCCATGGTAACATAGCTGCCCGAGGTCGCAAATTTAGCAAGTTCAAGAAATTTGAAAATTGTACGTAATTTCACGGTAGTGCTTATGGTCGAAGCCGTTTCTCGGCTTCAGAGCTACTTTCTTGACTGTATTTTGAGTTAAGCAGTTGGCGGGACTTCAGTTCTAGCCTATAAAGTCAAATCTTGTGTGGTTCCTCCATGGTAACATAGCTGCCCGAGGTCGCAAATTTAGCAAGTTCAAGAAATTTGAAAATTGTACGTAATTTCACGGTAGTGCTTATGGTCGAAGCCGTTTCTCGGCTTCAGAGCTACTTTCTTGACTGTATTTTGAGTTAAGCAGTTGGCGGGACTTCAGTTCTAGCCTATAAAGTCAAATGTTGTGTGGTTCCCCCATGGTAACATAGCTGCCCGAGGTCGCAAAGTTAGCAAGTACAAGAAATTTGAAAATTGTACGTAATTTCACGGTAGTGCTTATGGTCGATGCCGTTTCTCGGCTTCAAAACTACTTTCTTGACTGTATTTTGAGTTAAGCAGTTGGCGCGACTTCCGTTCTAGCCTATAAAGTCAAATCTTGTGTGGTTCCTCCATGGTAACATAGCTGCCCGAGGTCGCAAAGTTAGCAAGTACAAGAAATTTGAAAATTGTACGTAAATTCACATTAGTGCTTATGGTCGATTACGTTTCTCGGCTTCAGAGCTACTTTTTTGACTGTATTTTGAGTTAAGCAGTTGGCGCGACTTCAGCTCTAGCCTTAAAAGTCAAATCTTGTGTGGTTTCTCCATGGTAACATAGCTGCCCGAGGTCGCAAAGTTAGCAAGTACAAGAAATTTGAAAATTGTACGTAATTTCACGGTAGTGCTTATGGTCGAAGCCGTTTCTCGGCTTCAGAGCTACTTTCTTGACTGTATTTTGAGTTAAGCAGTTGGCGGGACTTCAGTTCTAGCCTATAAAGTCAAATGTTGTGTGGTTCCTCCATGGTAACATAGCTGCCCGAGGTCGCAAAGTTAGCAAGTACAAGAAATTTGAAAATTGTACGTAATTGCACTGTAGTGCTTATGGTCGATGCCGTTTCTCGGCTTCAGAGCTACTTTCTTGACTGTATTTTGAGTTAAGCAGTTGGCGCGACTTCAGTTCTAGCCTATAAAGTCAAATCTTGTGTGGTTCCTCCATGGTAACATAGCTGCCCGAGGTCGCAAAGTTAGCAAGTACAAGAAATTTGAAAATTGTACGTAAATTCACATTAGTGCTTATGGTCGATTACGTTTCTCGGCTTCAGAGCTACTTTTTTGACTGTATTTTGAGTTAAGCAGTTGGCGCGACTTCAGCTCTAGCCTTAAAAGTCAAATCTTGTGTGGTTCCTCCATGGTAACATACATAGCTGCCCGAGGTCGCAAAGTTAGCAAGTACAAGGAATTTGAAAATTGTACGTAATTTCACGGTAGTGCTTATGATCGAAGCCGTTTCTCGGCTTCAGAGCTACTTTCTTGACTGTATTTTGAGTTAAGCAGTTGGCGCGACTTCAGTTCTAGCCTTGAAAGTCAAATCTTGTGTGGTTCCTCCATGGTAACATAGCTGCCCGAGGGCGCAAAGTTAGCAAGTACAAGAAATTTGAAAATTGTACGTAATTTCACGGTAGTGCTTATGGTCGAAGCCGTTTCTCGGCTTCAGAGCTACTTTCTTGACTGTATTTTGAGTTAAGTAGTTGGCACGACTTCAGTTCTAGCCTTAAAAGTCAAATCTTGTGTGGTTCCTCCATGGTAACATAGCTGCCCGAGGTCGCAAAGTTAGCAAGTACAAGAAATTTGAAAATTGTACGTAATTTCACATTAGTGCTTATGGTCGATTACGTTTCTCGGCTTCAGAGCTACTTTCTTGACTGTATTTTGAGAGAAGCAGTTGGCGCGACTTCAGTTCTAGCCTATAAAGTCAAATCTTGTGTGGTTCCTCCATGGTAACATAGCTGCCCGAGGTCGCAAAGTGAGCAAGTACAAGAAATTTGAAAATTGTACGTAATTTCACAGTAGTGCTTATGGTCGATGCCGTTTCTCGGCTTCAGAGCTACTTTCTTGACTGTATTTTGAGTTAAACTGTTGGCGCGACTTCAGTTCTAGCCTTAAAAGTCAAATCTTGTGTGGTTCCTCCATGGTAACATAGCTGCCCGAGGTCGCAAAGTTAGCAAGTACAAGAAATTTGAAAATTGTGCGTAATTTCACATTAGTGCTTATGGTCGATGACGTTTCTCGGCTTCAGAACTACTTTCTTGACTGTATTTTGAGTTAAGCAGTTGGCGCGACTTCAGTTCTAGCCTATAAAGTCAAATGTTGTGTGGTTCCTCTATGGTAACATAGCTGCCCGGGGTCGCAAAGTTAGCAAGTACAAGAAATTTGAAAATTGTACGTAATTTCACGGTAGTGCTTATGGTCGATGCCGTTTCTCGGCTTCAGAGCTACTTTCTTGACTGTATTTTGAGTTAAGCAGTTGGCGCGACTTCAGTTCTAGCCTATAAAGTCAAATGTTGTGTGGTTCCTCCATGGTAACATAGCTGCCCGATGTCGCAAAGTTAGCAAGTACAAGAAATTTGAAAATTGTACGTAATTGCACGGCAGTGTTTATGGTCGATGCCGTTTCTCGGCTTCAGAGCTACTTTCTTGACTGTATTTTGAGTTAAGCAGTTGGCGCGACTTCAGTTCTAGCCTATAAATTCAAATCTTGTGTGGTTCCTCCATGGTAACATAGCTGCCCGATGTCGCAAAGTTAGCAAGTACAAGAAATTTGAAAATTGTACGTAATTTCACATTAGTGCTTATGGTCGATTACGTTTCTCGGTTTCAGAGCTACTTTCTTGACTGTATTTTGAGTTAGGCAGTTGGCGCGACTTCAGTTCTAGCCTATAAAGTCAAATCTTATGTGGTTCCTCCATGGTAACATAGCTGCCCGAGGTCGCAAATTTAGCAAGTTCAAGAAATTTGAAAATTGTACGTAATTTCACGGTAGTGCTTATGGTCGAAGCCGTTTCTCGGCTTCAGAGCTACTTTCTTGACTGTATTTTGAGTTAAGCAGTTGGCGGGACTTCAGTTCTAGCCTATAAAGTCAAATGTTGTGTGGTTCCTCCATGGTAACATAGCTGCCCGAGGTCGCAAAGTTAGCAAGTACAAGAAATTTGAAAATTGTACGTAATTGCACTGTAGTGCTTATGGTCGATGCCGTTTCTCGGCTTCAGAGCTACTTTCTTGACTGTATTTTGAGTTAAGCAGTTGGCGCGACTTCAGTTCTAGCCTATAAAGTCAAATCTTGTGTGGTTCCTCCATGGTAACATAGCTGCCCGAGGTCGCAAAGTTAGCAAGTACAAGAAATTTGAAAATTGTACGTAAATTCACATTAGTGCTTATGGTCGATTACGTTTCTCGGCTTCAGAGCTACTTTTTTGACTGTATTTTGAGTTAAGCAGTTGGCGCGACTTCAGCTCTAGCCTTAAAAGTCAAATCATGTGTGGTTTCTCCATGGTAACATAGCTGCCCGAGGTCGCAAAGTTAGCAAGTACAAGAAATTTGAAAATTGTACGTAATTTCACGGTAGTGCTTATGATCGAAGCCGTTTCTCGGCTTCAGAGCTACTTTCTTGACTGTATTTTGAGTTAAGCAGTTGGCGCGACTTCAGTTCTAGCCTTGAAAGTCAAATCTTGTGTGGTTCCTCCATGGTAACATAGCTGCCCGAGGGCGCAAATTTAGCAAGTACAAGAAATTTGAAAATTGTACGTAATTTCACGGTAGTGCTTATGGTCGAAGCCGTTTCTCGGCTTCAGAGCTACTTTCTTGACTGTATTTTGAGTTAAGCAGTTGGCGCGACTTCAGTTCTAGCCTTAAAAGTCAAATCTTGTGTGGTTCCTCCATGGTAACATAGCTGCCCGAGGTCGCAAAGTTAGCAAGTACAAGAAATTTGAAAATTGTACGTAATTTCACGGTAGTGCTTATGGTCGATGCCGTTTCTCGGCTTCAGAGTTACTTTCTTGACTGTATTTTGAGTTAAGCAGTTGGCGCGACTTCAGTTCTAGCCTATAAAGTCAAATGTTGTGTGGTTCCTCTATGGTAACATAGCTGCCCGGGGTCGCAAAGTTAGCAAGTTCAAGAAATTTGAAAATTGTACGTAATTTCACGGTAGTGCTTATGGTCGAAGCCGTTTCTCGGCTTCAGAGCTACTTTCTTGACTGTATTTTGAGTTAAGCAGTTGGCGGGACTTCAGTTCTAGCCTATAAAGTCAAATGTTGTGTGGTTCCCCCATGGTAACATAGCTGCCCGAGGTCGCAAAGTTAGCAAGTACAAGAAATTTGAAAATTGTACGTAATTGCACTGTAGTGCTTATGGTCGATGCCGTTTCTCGGCTTCAGAACTACTTTCTTGACTGTATTTTGAGTTAAGCAGTTGGCGCGACTTCAGTTCTAGCCTATAAAGTCAAATCTTGTGTGGTTCCTCCATGGTAACATAGCTGCCCGAGGTCGCAAAGTTAGCAAGTACAAGAAATTTGAAAATTGTACGTAAATTCACATTAGTGCTTATGGTCGATTACGTTTCTCGGCTTCAGAGCTACTTTTTGACTGTATTTTGAGTTAAGCAGTTGGCGCGACTTCAGCTCTAGCCTTAAAAGTCAAATCTTGTGTGGTTTCTCCATGGTAACATAGCTGCCCGAGGTCGCAAAGTTAGCAAGTACAAGAAATTTGAAAATTGTACGTAATTTCACGGTAGTGCTTATGGTCGAAGCCGTTTCTCGGCTTCAGAGCTACTTTCTTGACTGTATTTTGAGTTAAGCAGTTGGCGGGACTTCAGTTCTAGCCTATAAAGTCAAATGTTGTGTGGTTCCTCCATGGTAACATAGCTGCCCGAGGTCGCAAAGTTAGCAAGTACAAGAAATTTGAAAATTGTACGTAATTTCACATTAGTGCTTATGGTCGATTACGTTTCTCGGCTTCAGAGCTACTTTCTTGACTGTATTTTGAGAGAAGCAGTTGGCGCGACTTCAGTTCTAGCCTATAAAGTAAAATCTTGTGTGGTTCCTCCATGGTAACATAGCTGCCCGAGGTCGCAAAGTGAGCAAGTACAAGAAATTTGAAAATTGTACGTAATTTCACAGTAGTGCTTATGGTCGATGCCGTTTCTCGGCTTCAGAGCTACTTTCTTGACTGTATTTTGAGTTAAACTGTTGGCGCGACTTCAGTTCTAGCCTTAAAAGTCAAATCTTGTGTGGGTCCTCCATGGTAACATAGCTGCCCGAGGTCGCAAAGTTAGCAAGTACAAGAAATTTGAAAATTGTACGTAATTTCACGGTAGTGCTTATGGTCGATGACGTTTCTCGGCTTCAGAACTACTTTCTTGACTGTATTTTGAGTTAAGCAGTTGGCGCGACTTCAGTTCTAGCCTATAAAGTCAAATGTTGTGTGGTTCCTCTATGGTAACATAGCTGCCCGGGGTCGCAAAGTTAGCAAGTACAAGAAATTTGAAAATTGTACGTAATTTCACGGTAGTGCTTATGGTCGATGCCGTTTCTCGGCTTCAGAGCTACTTTCTTGACTGTATTTTGAGTTAAGCAGTTGGCGCGACTTCAGTTCTAGCCTATAAAGTCAAATGTTGTGTGGTTCCTCCATGGTAACATAGCTGCCCGATGTCGCAAAGTTAGCAAGTACAAGAAATTTGAAAATTGTACGTAATTGCACGGTAGTGCTTATGGTCGATGCCGTTTCTCGGCTTCAGAGCTACTTTCTTGACTGTATTTTGCGTTAAGCAGTTGGCGCGACTTCAGTTCTAGCCTATAAATTCAAATCTTGTGTGGTTCCTCCATGGTAACATAGCTGCCCGATGTCGCAAAGTTAGAAAGTACAAGAAATTTGAAAATTGTACGTAATTGCACGGTAGTGCTTATGGTCGATGCCGTTTCTCGGCTTCAGAGCTACATTCTTGACTGTATTTTGAGTTAAGCAGTTGGCGCGACTTCAGTTCTAGCCTATAAATTCAAATCTTGTGTGGTTCCTCCATGGTAACATAGCTGCCCGATGTCGCAAAGTTAGCAAGTACAAGAAATTCGAAAATTGTACGTAATTGCACGGTAGTGCTTATGGTCGATGCCGTTTCTCGGCTTCAGAGCTACTTTCTTGACTTTATTTTGAGTTAAGCAGTTGGCGCGACTTCAGTTCTAGCCTATAAAGTCAAATCTTATGTGGTTCCTCCATGGTAACATAGCTGCCCGAGGTCGCAAAGTTAGCAAATACAAGAAATTTGAAAATTGTACGTAATTGCACGGCAGTGTTTATGGTCGATGCCGTTTCTCGGCTTCAGAGCTACTTTCTTGACTGTATTTTGAGTTAAGCAGTTGGCGCGACTTCAGTTCTAGCCTATAAATTCAAATCTTGTGTGGTTCCTCCATGGTAACATAGCTGCCCGATGTCGCAAAGTTAGCAAGTACAAGAAATTTGAAAATTGTACGTAATTTCACATTAGTGCTTATGGTCGATTACGTTTCTCGGTTTCAGAGCTACTTTCTTGACTGTATTTTGAGTTAGGCAGTTGGCGCGACTTCAGTTCTAGCCTATAAAGTCAAATCTTATGTGGTTCCTCCATGGTAACATAGCTGCCCGAGGTCGCAAATTTAGCAAGTTCAAGAAATTTGAAAATTGTACGTAATTTCACGGTAGTGCTTATGGTCGAAGCCGTTTCTCGGCTTCAGAGCTACTTTCTTGACTGTATTTTGAGTTAAGCAGTTGGCGGGACTTCAGTTCTAGCCTATAAAGTCAAATGTTGTGTGGTTCCTCCATGGTAACATAGCTGCCCGAGGTCGCAAAGTTAGCAAGTACAAGAAATTTGAAAATTGTACGTAATTGCACTGTAGTGCTTATGGTCGATGCCGTTTCTCGGCTTCAGAGCTACTTTCTTGACTGTATTTTGAGTTAAGCAGTTGGCGCGACTTCAGTTCTAGCCTATAAAGTCAAATCTTGTGTGGTTCCTCCATGGTAACATAGCTGCCCGAGGTCGCAAAGTTAGCAAGTACAAGAAATTTGAAAATTGTACGTAAATTCACATTAGTGCTTATGGTCGATTACGTTTCTCGGCTTCAGAGCTACTTTTTTGACTGTATTTTGAGTTAAGCAGTTGGCGCGACTTCAGCTCTAGCCTTAAAAGTCAAATCATGTGTGGTTTCTCCATGGTAACATAGCTGCCCGAGGTCGCAAAGTTAGCAAGTACAAGAAATTTGAAAATTGTACGTAATTTCACGGTAGTGCTTATGATCGAAGCCGTTTCTCGGCTTCAGAGCTACTTTCTTGACTGTATTTTGAGTTAAGCAGTTGGCGCGACTTCAGTTCTAGCCTTGAAAGTCAAATCTTGTGTGGTTCCTCCATGGTAACATAGCTGCCCGAGGGCGCAAATTTAGCAAGTACAAGAAATTTGAAAATTGTACGTAATTTCACGGTAGTGCTTATGGTCGAAGCCGTTTCTCGGCTTCAGAGCTACTTTCTTGACTGTATTTTGAGTTAAGCAGTTGGCGCGACTTCAGTTCTAGCCTTAAAAGTCAAATCTTGTGTGGTTCCTCCATGGTAACATAGCTGCCCGAGGGCGCAAATTTAGCAAGTACAAGAAATTTGAAAATTGTACGTAATTGCACGGCAGTGTTTATGGTCGATGCCGTTTCTCGGCTTCAGAGCTACTTTCTTGACTGTATTTTGAGTTAAGCAGTTGGCGCGACTTCAGTTCTAGCCTTGAAAGTCAAATCTTGTGTGGTTCCTCCATGGTAACATAGCTGCCCGAGGGCGCAAATTTAGCAAGTACAAGAAATTTGAAAATTGTACGTAATTTCACGGTAGTGCTTATGGTCGAAGCCGTTTCTCGGCTTCAGAGCTACTTTCTTGACTGTATTTTGAGTTAAGCAGTTGGCGCGACTTCAGTTCTAGCCTTAAAAGTCAAATCTTGTGTGGTTCCTCCATGGTAACATAGCTGCCCGAGGTCGCAAAGTTAGCAAGTACAAGAAATTTGAAAATTGTACGTAATTTCACGGTAGTGCTTATGGTCGATGCCGTTTCTCGGCTTCAGAGTTACTTTCTTGACTGTATTTTGAGTTAAGCAGTTGGCGCGACTTCAGTTCTAGCCTATAAAGTCAAATGTTGTGTGGTTCCTCCATGGTAACATAGCTGCCCGAGGTCGCAAAGTTAGCAAGTACAAGAAATTTGAAAATTGTACGTAAATTCACATTAGTGCTTATGGTCGATTACGTTTCTCGGCTTCAGAGCTACTTTTTTGACTGTATTTTGAGTTAAGCAGTTGGCGCGACTTCAGCTCTAGCCTTAAAAGTCAAATCATGTGTGGTTTCTCCATGGTAACATAGCTGCCCGAGGTCGCAAAGTTAGCAAGTACAAGAAATTTGAAAATTGTACGTAATTTCACGGTAGTGCTTATGATCGAAGCCGTTTCTCGGCTTCAGAGCTACTTTCTTGACTGTATTTTGAGTTAAGCAGTTGGCGCGACTTCAGTTCTAGCCTTGAAAGTCAAATCTTGTGTGGTTCCTCCATGGTAACATAGCTGCCCGAGGGCGCAAAGTTAGCAAGTACAAGAAATTTGAAAATTGTACGTAAATTCACATTAGTGCTTATGGTCGATTACGTTTCTCGGCTTCAGAGCTACTTTTTTGACTGTATTTTGAGTTAAGCAGTTGGCGCGACTTCAGCTCTAGCCTTAAAAGTCAAATCATGTGTGGTTTCTCCATGGTAACATAGCTGCCCGAGGTCGCAAAGTTAGCAAGTACAAGAAATTTGAAAATTGTACGTAATTTCACGGTAGTGCTTATGATCGAAGCCGTTTCTCGGCTTCAGAGCTACTTTCTTGACTGTATTTTGAGTTAAGCAGTTGGCGCGACTTCAGTTCTAGCCTTGAAAGTCAAATCTTGTGTGGTTCCTCCATGGTAACATAGCTGCCCGAGGGCGCAAATTTAGCAAGTACAAGAAATTTGAAAATTGTACGTAATTTCACGGTAGTGCTTATGGTCGATGCCGTTTCTCGGCTTCAGAACTACTTTCTTGACTGTATTTTGAGTTAAGCAGTTGGCGCGACTTCAGTTCTAGCCTATAAAGTCAAATCTTGTGTGGTTCCTCCATGGTAACATAGCTGCCCGAGGTCGCAAAGTTAGCAAGTACAAGAAATTTGAAAATTGTACGTAAATTCACATTAGTGCTTATGGTCGATTACGTTTCTCGGCTTCAGAGCTACTTTTTTGACTGTATTTTGAGTTAAGCAGTTGGCGCGACTTCAGTTCTAGCCTATAAAGTCAAATGTTGTGTGGTTCCTCCATGGTAACATAGCTGCCCGAGGTCGCAAATTTAGCAAGTACAAGAAATTCGAAAATTGTACGTAATTTCACATTAGTGCTTATGGTCGATCCCGTTTCTCGGCTTCAGAGCTACTTTCTTGACTGTATTTTGAGTTAAACAGTTGGCGCGACTTCAGTTCTAGCCTATAAAGTCAAATCTTGTGTGGTTCCTCCATGGTAACATAGCTGCCCGATGTCGCAAAGTTACCAAGTACAAGAAATTTGAAAATTGTACGTAATTTCACATTAGTGCTTATGGTCGATTACGTTTCTCGGTTTCAGAGCTACTTTCTTGACTGTATTTTGAGTTAGGCAGTTGGCGCGACTTCAGTTCTAGCCTATAAAGTCAAATCTTATGTGGTTCCTCCATGGTAACATAGCTGCCCGAGGTCGCAAATTTAGCAAGTTCAAGAAATTTGAAAATTGTACGTAATTTCACGGTAGTGCTTATGGTCGAAGCCGTTTCTCGGCTTCAGAGCTACTTTCTTGACTGTATTTTGAGTTAAGCAGTTGGCGGGACTTCAGTTCTAGCCTATAAAGTCAAATGTTGTGTGGTTCCTCCATGGTAACATAGCTGCCCGAGGTCGCAAAGTTAGCAAGTACAAGAAATTTGAAAATTGTACGTAATTGCACTGTAGTGCTTATGGTCGATGCCGTTTCTCGGCTTCAGAGCTACTTTCTTGACTGTATTTTGAGTTAAGCAGTTGGCGCGACTTCAGTTCTAGCCTATAAAGTCAAATCTTGTGTGGTTCCTCCATGGTAACATAGCTGCCCGAGGTCGCAAAGTTAGCAAGTACAAGAAATTTGAAAATTGTACGTAAATTCACATTAGTGCTTATGGTCGATTACGTTTCTCGGCTTCAGAGCTACTTTTTTGACTGTATTTTGAGTTAAGCAGTTGGCGCGACTTCAGCTCTAGCCTTAAAAGTCAAATCATGTGTGGTTTCTCCATGGTAACATAGCTGCCCGAGGTCGCAAAGTTAGCAAGTACAAGAAATTTGAAAATTGTACGTAATTTCACGGTAGTGCTTATGATCGAAGCCGTTTCTCGGCTTGAGAGCTACTTTCTTGACTGTATTTTGAGTTAAGCAGTTGGCGCGACTTCAGTTCTAGCCTTGAAAGTCAAATCTTGTGTGGTTCCTCCATGGTAACATAGCTGCCCGAGGGCGCAAATTTAGCAAGTACAAGAAATTTGAAAATTGTACGTAATTTCACGGTAGTGCTTATGGTCGAAGCCGTTTCTCGGCTTCAGAGTTACTTTCTTCACTGTATTTTGAGTTAAGCAGTTGGCGCGACTTCAGTTCTAGCCTATAAAGTCAAATCTTATGTGGTTCCTCCATGGTAACATAGCTGCCCGAGGTCGCAAATTTAGCAAGTTCAAGAAATTTGAAAATTGTACGTAATTTCACGGTAGTGCTTATGATCGAAGCCGTTTCTCGGCTTCAGAGCTACTTTCTTGACTGTATTTTGAGTTAAGCAGTTGGCGCGACTTCAGTTCTAGCCTTAAAAGTCAAATCTTGTGTGGTTCCTCCATGGTAACATAGCTGCCCGAGGTCGCAAAGTTAGCAAGTACAAGAAATTTGAAAATTGTACGTAATTTCACGGTAGTGCTTATGGTCGATGCCGTTTCTCGGCTTCAGAGTTACTTTCTTGACTGTATTTTGAGTTAAGCAGTTGGCGCGACTTCAGTTCTAGCCTATAAAGTCAAATGTTGTGTGGTTCCTCTATGGTAACATAGCTGCCCGGGGTCGCAAAGTTAGCAAGTACAAGAAATTTGAAAATTGTACGTAATTTCACGGTAGTGCTTATGGTCGAAGCCGTTTCTCGGCTTCAGAGCTACTTTCTTGACTGTATTTTGAGTTAAGCAGTTGGCGCGACTTCAGTTCTAGCCTTAAAAGTCAAATCTTGTGTGGTTCCTCCATGGTAACATAGCTGCCCGAGGTCGCAAAGTTAGCAAGTACAAGAAATTTGAAAATTGTACGTAATTTCACGGTAGTGCTTTTGGTCGATGCCGTTTCTCGGCTTCAGAGTTATTTCCTTGACTGTATTTTGAGTTAAGCAGTTGGCGCGACTTCAGTTCTAGCCTATAAAGTCAAATGTTGTGTGGTTCCTCCATGGTAACATAGCTGCCCGAGGTCGCAAAGTTAGCAAGTACAAGAAATTTGAAAATTGTACGTAATTTCACGGTAGTGCTTATGGTCGATGCCGTTTCTCGGCTTCAGAGTTACTTTCTTGACTGTATTTTGAGTTAAGCAGTTGGCGCGACTTCAGTTCTAGCCTATAAAGTCAAATCTTATGTGGTTCCTCCATGGTAACATAGCTGCCCGAGGTCGCAAATTTAGCAAGTTCAAGAAATTTGAAAATTGTACGTAATTTCACGGTAGTGCTTATGGTCGAAGCCGTTTCTCGGCTTCAGAGCTACTTTCTTGACTGTATTTTGAGTTAAGCAGTTGGCGGGACTTCAGTTCTAGCCTATAAAGTCAAATGTTGTGTGGTTCCCCCATGGTAACATAGCTGCCCGAGGTCGCAAAGTTAGCAAGTACAAGAAATTTGAAAATTGTACGTAATTGCACTGTAGTGCTTATGGTCGATGCCGTTTCTCGGCTTCAGAACTACTTTCTTGACTGTATTTTGAGTTAAGCAGTTGGCGCGACTTCAGTTCTAGCCTATAAAGTCAAATCTTGTGTGGTTCCTCCATGGTAACATAGCTGCCCGATGTCGCAAAGTTAGCAAGTACAAGAAATTTGAAAATTGTACGTAATTGCACGGTAGTGCTTATGGTCGATGCCGTTTCTCGGCTTCAGAGCTACATTCTTGACTGTATTTTGAGTTAAGCAGTTGGCGCGACTTCAGTTCTAGCCTATAAATTCAAATCTTGTGTGGTTCCTCCATGGTAACATAGCTGCCCGATGTCGCAAAGTTAGCAAGTACAAGAAATTTGAAAATTGTACGTAATTGCACGGTAGTGCTTATGGTCGATGCCGTTTCTCGGCTTCAGAGCTACTTTCTTGACTTTATTTTGAGTTAAGCAGTTGGCGCGACTTCAGTTCTAGCCTATAAAGTCAAATCTTGTGTGGTTCCTCCATGGTAACATAGCTGCCCGAGGGCGCAAAGTTAGCAAGTACAAGAAATTTGAAAATTGTACGTAAATTCACATTAGTGCTTATGGTCGATTACGTTTCTCGGCTTCAGAGCTACTTTTTTGACTGTATTTTGAGTTAAGCAGTTGGCGCGACTTCAGTTCTAGCCTATAAAGTCAAATGTTGTGTGGTTCCTCCATGGTAACATAGCTGCCCGAGGTCGCAAATTTAGCAAGTTCAAGAAATTTGAAAATTGTACGTAATTTCACGGTAGTGCTTATGGTCGAAGCCGTTTCTCGGCTTCAGAGTTACTTTCTTGACTGTATTTTGAGTTAAGCAGTTGGCGCGACTTGAGTTCTAGCCTATAAAGTCAAATGTTGTGTGGTTCCTCTATGGTAACATAGCTGCCCGGGGTCGCAAAGTTAGCAAGTACAAGAAATTTGAAAATTGTACGTAATTTCACGGTAGTGCTTATGGTCGAAGCCGTTTCTCGGCTTCAGAGCTACTTTCTTGACTGTATTTTGAGTTAAGCAGTTGGCGCGACTTCAGTTCTAGCCTATAAAGTCAAATCTTGTGTGGTTCCTCCATGGTAACATAGCTGCCCGATGTCGCAAAGTTAGCAAGTACAAGAAATTTGAAAATTGTACGTAATTTCACATTAGTGCTTATGGTCGATTACGTTTCTCGGTTTCAGAGCTACTTTCTTGACTGTATTTTGAGTTAGGCAGTTGGCGCGACTTCAGTTCTAGCCTATAAAGTCAAATCTTATGTGGTTCCTCCATGGTAACATAGCTGCCCGAGGTCGCAAATTTAGCAAGTTCAAGAAATTTGAAAATTGTACGTAATTTCACGGTAGTGCTTATGGTCGAAGCCGTTTCTCGGCTTCAGAGCTACTTTCTTGACTGTATTTTGAGTTAAGCAGTTGGCGGGACTTCAGTTCTAGCCTATAAAGTCAAATGTTGTGTGGTTCCTCCATGGTAACATAGCTGCCCGAGGTCGCAAAGTTAGCAAGTACAAGAAATTTGAAAATTGTACGTAATTTCACGGTAGTGCTTATGGTCGATGCCGTTTCTCGGCTTCAGAACTACTTTCTTGACTGTATTTTGAGTTAAGCAGTTGGCGCGACTTCAGTTCTAGCCTATAAAGTCAAATCTTGTGTGGTTCCTCCATGGTAACATAGCTGCCCGAGGTCGCAAAGTTAGCAAGTACAAGAAATTTGAAAATTGTACGTAAATTCACATTAGTGCTTATGGTCGATTACGTTTCTCGGCTTCAGAGCTACTTTTTTGACTGTATTTTGAGTTAAGCAGTTGGCGCGACTTCAGTTCTAGCCTATAAAGTCAAATGTTGTGTGGTTCCTCCATGGTAACATAGCTGCCCGAGGTCGCAAATTTAGCAAGTTCAAGAAATTTGAAAATTGTACGTAATTTCACGGTAGTGCTTATGGTCGAAGCCGTTTCTCGGCTTCAGAGCTACTTTCTTGACTGTATTTTGAGTTAAGCAGTTGGCGGGACTTCAGTTCTAGCCTATAAAGTCAAATCTTGTGTGGTTCCTCCATGGTAACATAGCTGCCCGAGGTCGCAAATTTAGCAAGTTCAAGAAATTTGAAAATTGTACGTAATTTCACGGTAGTGCTTATGGTCGAAGCCGTTTCTCGGCTTCAGAGCTACTTTCTTGACTGTATTTTGAGTTAAGCAGTTGGCGGGACTTCAGTTCTAGCCTATAAAGTCAAATGTTGTGTGGTTCCCCCATGGTAACATAGCTGCCCGAGGTCGCAAAGTTAGCAAGTACAAGAAATTTGAAAATTGTACGTAATTTCACGGTAGTGCTTATGGTCGATGCCGTTTCTCGGCTTCAAAACTACTTTCTTGACTGTATTTTGAGTTAAGCAGTTGGCGCGACTTCCGTTCTAGCCTATAAAGTCAAATCTTGTGTGGTTCCTCCATGGTAACATAGCTGCCCGAGGTCGCAAAGTTAGCAAGTACAAGAAATTTGAAAATTGTACGTAAATTCACATTAGTGCTTATGGTCGATTACGTTTCTCGGCTTCAGAGCTACTTTTTTGACTGTATTTTGAGTTAAGCAGTTGGCGCGACTTCAGCTCTAGCCTTAAAAGTCAAATCTTGTGTGGTTTCTCCATGGTAACATAGCTGCCCGAGGTCGCAAAGTTAGCAAGTACAAGAAATTTGAAAATTGTACGTAATTTCACGGTAGTGCTTATGGTCGAAGCCGTTTCTCGGCTTCAGAGCTACTTTCTTGACTGTATTTTGAGTTAAGCAGTTGGCGGGACTTCAGTTCTAGCCTATAAAGTCAAATGTTGTGTGGTTCCTCCATGGTAACATAGCTGCCCGAGGTCGCAAAGTTAGCAAGTACAAGAAATTTGAAAATTGTACGTAATTGCACTGTAGTGCTTATGGTCGATGCCGTTTCTCGGCTTCAGAGCTACTTTCTTGACTGTATTTTGAGTTAAGCAGTTGGCGCGACTTCAGTTCTAGCCTATAAAGTCAAATCTTGTGTGGTTCCTCCATGGTAACATAGCTGCCCGAGGTCGCAAAGTTAGCAAGTACAAGAAATTTGAAAATTGTACGTAAATTCACATTAGTGCTTATGGTCGATTACGTTTCTCGGCTTCAGAGCTACTTTTTTGACTGTATTTTGAGTTAAGCAGTTGGCGCGACTTCAGCTCTAGCCTTAAAAGTCAAATCTTGTGTGGTTCCTCCATGGTAACATACATAGCTGCCCGAGGTCGCAAAGTTAGCAAGTACAAGGAATTTGAAAATTGTACGTAATTTCACGGTAGTGCTTATGATCGAAGCCGTTTCTCGGCTTCAGAGCTACTTTCTTGACTGTATTTTGAGTTAAGCAGTTGGCGCGACTTCAGTTCTAGCCTTGAAAGTCAAATCTTGTGTGGTTCCTCCATGGTAACATAGCTGCCCGAGGGCGCAAAGTTAGCAAGTACAAGAAATTTGAAAATTGTACGTAATTTCACGGTAGTGCTTATGGTCGAAGCCGTTTCTCGGCTTCAGAGCTACTTTCTTGACTGTATTTTGAGTTAAGTAGTTGGCACGACTTCAGTTCTAGCCTTAAAAGTCAAATCTTGTGTGGTTCCTCCATGGTAACATAGCTGCCCGAGGTCGCAAAGTTAGCAAGTACAAGAAATTTGAAAATTGTACGTAATTTCACATTAGTGCTTATGGTCGATTACGTTTCTCGGCTTCAGAGCTACTTTCTTGACTGTATTTTGAGAGAAGCAGTTGGCGCGACTTCAGTTCTAGCCTATAAAGTCAAATCTTGTGTGGTTCCTCCATGGTAACATAGCTGCCCGAGGTCGCAAAGTGAGCAAGTACAAGAAATTTGAAAATTGTACGTAATTTCACAGTAGTGCTTATGGTCGATGCCGTTTCTCGGCTTCAGAGCTACTTTCTTGACTGTATTTTGAGTTAAACTGTTGGCGCGACTTCAGTTCTAGCCTTAAAAGTCAAATCTTGTGTGGTTCCTCCATGGTAACATAGCTGCCCGAGGTCGCAAAGTTAGCAAGTACAAGAAATTTGAAAATTGTGCGTAATTTCACATTAGTGCTTATGGTCGATGACGTTTCTCGGCTTCAGAACTACTTTCTTGACTGTATTTTGAGTTAAGCAGTTGGCGCGACTTCAGTTCTAGCCTATAAAGTCAAATGTTGTGTGGTTCCTCTATGGTAACATAGCTGCCCGGGGTCGCAAAGTTAGCAAGTACAAGAAATTTGAAAATTGTACGTAATTTCACGGTAGTGCTTATGGTCGATGCCGTTTCTCGGCTTCAGAGCTACTTTCTTGACTGTATTTTGAGTTAAGCAGTTGGCGCGACTTCAGTTCTAGCCTATAAAGTCAAATGTTGTGTGGTTCCTCCATGGTAACATAGCTGCCCGATGTCGCAAAGTTAGCAAGTACAAGAAATTTGAAAATTGTACGTAATTGCACGGCAGTGTTTATGGTCGATGCCGTTTCTCGGCTTCAGAGCTACTTTCTTGACTGTATTTTGAGTTAAGCAGTTGGCGCGACTTCAGTTCTAGCCTATAAATTCAAATCTTGTGTGGTTCCTCCATGGTAACATAGCTGCCCGATGTCGCAAAGTTAGCAAGTACAAGAAATTTGAAAATTGTACGTAATTTCACATTAGTGCTTATGGTCGATTACGTTTCTCGGTTTCAGAGCTACTTTCTTGACTGTATTTTGAGTTAGGCAGTTGGCGCGACTTCAGTTCTAGCCTATAAAGTCAAATCTTATGTGGTTCCTCCATGGTAACATAGCTGCCCGAGGTCGCAAATTTAGCAAGTTCAAGAAATTTGAAAATTGTACGTAATTTCACGGTAGTGCTTATGGTCGAAGCCGTTTCTCGGCTTCAGAGCTACTTTCTTGACTGTATTTTGAGTTAAGCAGTTGGCGGGACTTCAGTTCTAGCCTATAAAGTCAAATGTTGTGTGGTTCCTCCATGGTAACATAGCTGCCCGAGGTCGCAAAGTTAGCAAGTACAAGAAATTTGAAAATTGTACGTAATTGCACTGTAGTGCTTATGGTCGATGCCGTTTCTCGGCTTCAGAGCTACTTTCTTGACTGTATTTTGAGTTAAGCAGTTGGCGCGACTTCAGTTCTAGCCTATAAAGTCAAATCTTGTGTGGTTCCTCCATGGTAACATAGCTGCCCGAGGTCGCAAAGTTAGCAAGTACAAGAAATTTGAAAATTGTACGTAAATTCACATTAGTGCTTATGGTCGATTACGTTTCTCGGCTTCAGAGCTACTTTTTTGACTGTATTTTGAGTTAAGCAGTTGGCGCGACTTCAGCTCTAGCCTTAAAAGTCAAATCATGTGTGGTTTCTCCATGGTAACATAGCTGCCCGAGGTCGCAAAGTTAGCAAGTACAAGAAATTTGAAAATTGTACGTAATTTCACGGTAGTGCTTATGATCGAAGCCGTTTCTCGGCTTCAGAGCTACTTTCTTGACTGTATTTTGAGTTAAGCAGTTGGCGCGACTTCAGTTCTAGCCTTGAAAGTCAAATCTTGTGTGGTTCCTCCATGGTAACATAGCTGCCCGAGGGCGCAAATTTAGCAAGTACAAGAAATTTGAAAATTGTACGTAATTTCACGGTAGTGCTTATGGTCGAAGCCGTTTCTCGGCTTCAGAGCTACTTTCTTGACTGTATTTTGAGTTAAGCAGTTGGCGCGACTTCAGTTCTAGCCTTAAAAGTCAAATCTTGTGTGGTTCCTCCATGGTAACATAGCTGCCCGAGGTCGCAAAGTTAGCAAGTACAAGAAATTTGAAAATTGTACGTAATTTCACGGTAGTGCTTATGGTCGATGCCGTTTCTCGGCTTCAGAGTTACTTTCTTGACTGTATTTTGAGTTAAGCAGTTGGCGCGACTTCAGTTCTAGCCTATAAAGTCAAATGTTGTGTGGTTCCTCTATGGTAACATAGCTGCCCGGGGTCGCAAAGTTAGCAAGTTCAAGAAATTTGAAAATTGTACGTAATTTCACGGTAGTGCTTATGGTCGAAGCCGTTTCTCGGCTTCAGAGCTACTTTCTTGACTGTATTTTGAGTTAAGCAGTTGGCGGGACTTCAGTTCTAGCCTATAAAGTCAAATGTTGTGTGGTTCCCCCATGGTAACATAGCTGCCCGAGGTCGCAAAGTTAGCAAGTACAAGAAATTTGAAAATTGTACGTAATTGCACTGTAGTGCTTATGGTCGATGCCGTTTCTCGGCTTCAGAACTACTTTCTTGACTGTATTTTGAGTTAAGCAGTTGGCGCGACTTCAGTTCTAGCCTATAAAGTCAAATCTTGTGTGGTTCCTCCATGGTAACATAGCTGCCCGAGGTCGCAAAGTTAGCAAGTACAAGAAATTTGAAAATTGTACGTAAATTCACATTAGTGCTTATGGTCGATTACGTTTCTCGGCTTCAGAGCTACTTTTTGACTGTATTTTGAGTTAAGCAGTTGGCGCGACTTCAGCTCTAGCCTTAAAAGTCAAATCTTGTGTGGTTTCTCCATGGTAACATAGCTGCCCGAGGTCGCAAAGTTAGCAAGTACAAGAAATTTGAAAATTGTACGTAATTTCACGGTAGTGCTTATGGTCGAAGCCGTTTCTCGGCTTCAGAGCTACTTTCTTGACTGTATTTTGAGTTAAGCAGTTGGCGGGACTTCAGTTCTAGCCTATAAAGTCAAATGTTGTGTGGTTCCTCCATGGTAACATAGCTGCCCGAGGTCGCAAAGTTAGCAAGTACAAGAAATTTGAAAATTGTACGTAATTTCACATTAGTGCTTATGGTCGATTACGTTTCTCGGCTTCAGAGCTACTTTCTTGACTGTATTTTGAGAGAAGCAGTTGGCGCGACTTCAGTTCTAGCCTATAAAGTAAAATCTTGTGTGGTTCCTCCATGGTAACATAGCTGCCCGAGGTCGCAAAGTGAGCAAGTACAAGAAATTTGAAAATTGTACGTAATTTCACAGTAGTGCTTATGGTCGATGCCGTTTCTCGGCTTCAGAGCTACTTTCTTGACTGTATTTTGAGTTAAACTGTTGGCGCGACTTCAGTTCTAGCCTTAAAAGTCAAATCTTGTGTGGTTCCTCCATGGTAACATAGCTGCCCG
The DNA here is from genome assembly GCA_958301585.1 of Merodon equestris. Lineage (NCBI taxonomy): Eukaryota > Metazoa > Arthropoda > Insecta > Diptera > Syrphidae > Merodon > Merodon equestris. The sequence continues at coordinate 72,485,732 of OY284414.1, read as the reverse complement.
AGGTCGCAAAGTTAGCAAGTACAAGAAATTTGAAAATTGTACGTAATTTCACGGTAGTGCTTATGGTCGATGACGTTTCTCGGCTTCAGAACTACTTTCTTGACTGTATTTTGAGTTAAGCAGTTGGCGCGACTTCAGTTCTAGCCTATAAAGTCAAATGTTGTGTGGTTCCTCTATGGTAACATAGCTGCCCGGGGTCGCAAAGTTAGCAAGTACAAGAAATTTGAAAATTGTACGTAATTTCACGGTAGTGCTTATGGTCGATGCCGTTTCTCGGCTTCAGAGCTACTTTCTTGACTGTATTTTGAGTTAAGCAGTTGGCGCGACTTCAGTTCTAGCCTATAAAGTCAAATGTTGTGTGGTTCCTCCATGGTAACATAGCTGCCCGATGTCGCAAAGTTAGCAAGTACAAGAAATTTGAAAATTGTACGTAATTGCACGGTAGTGCTTATGGTCGATGCCGTTTCTCGGCTTCAGAGCTACTTTCTTGACTGTATTTTGCGTTAAGCAGTTGGCGCGACTTCAGTTCTAGCCTATAAATTCAAATCTTGTGTGGTTCCTCCATGGTAACATAGCTGCCCGATGTCGCAAAGTTAGAAAGTACAAGAAATTTGAAAATTGTACGTAATTGCACGGTAGTGCTTATGGTCGATGCCGTTTCTCGGCTTCAGAGCTACATTCTTGACTGTATTTTGAGTTAAGCAGTTGGCGCGACTTCAGTTCTAGCCTATAAATTCAAATCTTGTGTGGTTCCTCCATGGTAACATAGCTGCCCGATGTCGCAAAGTTAGCAAGTACAAGAAATTCGAAAATTGTACGTAATTGCACGGTAGTGCTTATGGTCGATGCCGTTTCTCGGCTTCAGAGCTACTTTCTTGACTTTATTTTGAGTTAAGCAGTTGGCGCGACTTCAGTTCTAGCCTATAAAGTCAAATCTTATGTGGTTCCTCCATGGTAACATAGCTGCCCGAGGTCGCAAAGTTAGCAAATACAAGAAATTTGAAAATTGTACGTAATTGCACGGCAGTGTTTATGGTCGATGCCGTTTCTCGGCTTCAGAGCTACTTTCTTGACTGTATTTTGAGTTAAGCAGTTGGCGCGACTTCAGTTCTAGCCTATAAATTCAAATCTTGTGTGGTTCCTCCATGGTAACATAGCTGCCCGATGTCGCAAAGTTAGCAAGTACAAGAAATTTGAAAATTGTACGTAATTTCACATTAGTGCTTATGGTCGATTACGTTTCTCGGTTTCAGAGCTACTTTCTTGACTGTATTTTGAGTTAGGCAGTTGGCGCGACTTCAGTTCTAGCCTATAAAGTCAAATCTTATGTGGTTCCTCCATGGTAACATAGCTGCCCGAGGTCGCAAATTTAGCAAGTTCAAGAAATTTGAAAATTGTACGTAATTTCACGGTAGTGCTTATGGTCGAAGCCGTTTCTCGGCTTCAGAGCTACTTTCTTGACTGTATTTTGAGTTAAGCAGTTGGCGGGACTTCAGTTCTAGCCTATAAAGTCAAATGTTGTGTGGTTCCTCCATGGTAACATAGCTGCCCGAGGTCGCAAAGTTAGCAAGTACAAGAAATCTGAAAATTGTACGTAATTGCACTGTAGTGCTTATGGTCGATGCCGTTTCTCGGCTTCAGAGCTACTTTCTTGACTGTATTTTGAGTTAAGCAGTTGGCGCGACTTCAGTTCTAGCCTATAAAGTCAAATCTTGTGTGGTTCCTCCATGGTAACATAGCTGCCCGAGGTCGCAAAGTTAGCAAGTACAAGAAATTTGAAAATTGTACGTAAATTCACATTAGTGCTTATGGTCGATTACGTTTCTCGGCTTCAGAGCTACTTTTTTGACTGTATTTTGAGTTAAGCGGTTGGCGCGACTTCAGCTCTAGCCTTAAAAGTCAAATCATGTGTGGTTTCTCCATGGTAACATAGCTGCCCGAGGTCGCAAAGTTAGCAAGTACAAGAAATTTGAAAATTGTACGTAATTTCACGGTAGTGCTTATGATCGAAGCCGTTTCTCGGCTTCAGAGCTACTTTCTTGACTGTATTTTGAGTTAAGCAGTTGGCGCGACTTCAGTTCTAGCCTTGAAAGTCAAATCTTGTGTGGTTCCTCCATGGTAACATAGCTGCCCGAGGGCGCAAATTTAGCAAGTACAAGAAATTTGAAAATTGTACGTAATTTCACGGTAGTGCTTATGGTCGAAGCCGTTTCTCGGCTTCAGAGCTACTTTCTTGACTGTATTTTGAGTTAAGCAGTTGGCGCGACTTCAGTTCTAGCCTTAAAAGTCAAATCTTGTGTGGTTCCTCCATGGTAACATAGCTGCCCGAGGTCGCAAAGTTAGCAAGTACAAGAAATTTGAAAATTGTACGTAATTTCACGGTAGTGCTTATGGTCGATGCCGTTTCTCGGCTTCAGAGTTACTTTCTTGACTGTATTTTGAGTTAAGCAGTTGGCGCGACTTCAGTTCTAGCCTATAAAGTCAAATGTTGTGTGGTTCCTCCATGGTAACATAGCTGCCCGAGGTCGCAAAGTTAGCAAGTACAAGAAATTTGAAAATTGTACGTAATTTCACATTAGTGCTTATGGTCGATTACGTTTCTCGGCTTCAGAGCTACTTTCTTGACTGTATTTTGAGTTAAGCGGTTGGCGCGACTTCAGTTCTAGCCTATAAAGTCAAATCTTGTGTGGTTCCTCCATGGTAACATAGCTGCCCGAGGTCGCAAAGTTAGCAAGTACAAGAAATTTGAAAATTGTGCGTAATTTCACATTAGTGCTTATGGTCGATGACGTTTGTCGGCTTCAGAGCTACTTTCTTGACTGTATTTTGAGTTATGCAGTTGACGCGACTTCAGTTCTAGCCTATAAAGTCAAATGTTGTGTGGTTCCTCCATGGGAACATAGCTGCCCGAGGTCGCAAAGTTAGCAAGTACAAGAAATTTGAAAATTGTACGTAATTTCACGGTAGTGCTTATGGTCGATGCCGTTTCTCGGCTTCAGAGTTACTTTCTTGACTGTATTTTGAGTTAAGCAGTTGGCGCGACTTCAGTTCTAGCCTATAAAGTCAAATGTTGTGTGGTTCCTCTATGGCAACAAAGCTGCCCGAGGTCGCAAAGTTAGCAAGTACAAGAAATTTGAAAATTGTACGTAATTTCACGGTAGTGCTTATGGTCGATGCCGTTTCTCGGCTTCAGAGCTACTTTCTTGACTGTATTTTGAGTTAAGCAGTTGGCGCGACTTCAGTTCTAGCCTATAAAGTCAAATGTTGTGTGGTTCCTCCATGGTAACATAGCTGCCCGAGGTCGCAAAGTTAGCAAGTACAAGTAATTTGAAAATTGTACGTAATTGCACAGTAGTGCTTATGGTCGATCCCGTTTCTCGGCTTCAGAGCTACTTTCTTGACTGTATTTTGAGCTAAACAGTTGGCGCGACTTCAGTTCTAGCCTATAAATTCAAATCGTGTGTGGTTCCTCCATGGTAACATAGCTGCCCGATGTCGCAAAGTTAGCAAGTACAAGAAATTTGAAAATTGTACGTAATTGCACGGTAGTGCTTATGGTCGATGCCGTTTCTCGGCTTCAGAGCTACTTTCTTGACTGTATTTTGAGTTAAGCAGTTGGCGCGACTTCAGTTCTAGCCTATAAATTCAAATCTTGTGTGGTTCCTCCATGGTAACATAGCTGCCCGATGTCGCAAAGTTAGCAAGTACAAGAAATTTGAAAATTGTACGTAATTGCGCGGTAGTGCTTATGGTCGATGCCGTTTCTCGGCTTCAGAGCTACATTCTTGACTGTATTTTGAGTTAAGCAGTTGGCGCGACTTCAGTTCTAGCCTATAAAATCAAATCTTGTGTGGTTCCTCCATGGTAACATAGCTGCCCGATGTCGCAAAGTTAGCAAGTACAAGAAATTTGAAAATTGTACGTAATTGCACGGTAGTGCTTATGGTCGATGCCGTTTCTCGGCTTCAGAGCTACTTTCTTGACTTTATTTTGAGTTAAGCAGTTGGCGCGACTTCAGTTCTAGCCTATAAAGTCAAATCTTATGTGGTTCCTCCATGGTAACATAGCTGCCCGAGGTCGCAAAGTTAGCAAATACAAGAAATTTGAAAATTGTACGTAATTGCACGGCAGTGTTTATGGTCGATGCCGTTTCTCGGCTTCAGAGCTACTTTCTTGACTGTATTTTGAGTTAAGCAGTTGGCGCGACTTCAGTTCTAGCCTATAAATTCAAATCTTGTGTGGTTCCTCCATGGTAACATAGCTGCCCGATGTCGCAAAGTTAGCAAGTACAAGAAATTTGAAAATTGTACGTAATTTCACATTAGTGCTTATGGTCGATTACGTTTCTCGGTTTCAGAGCTACTTTCTTGACTGTATTTTGAGTTAAGCAGTTGGCGCGACTTCAGTTCTAGCCTATAAAGTCAAATGTTGTGTGGTTCCTCCATGGTAACATAGTTGCCCGAGGTCGCAAAGTTAGCAAGTTCAAGAAATTTGAAAATTGTACGTAATTTCACGGTAGTGCTTATGGTCGAAGCCGTTTCTCGGCTTCAGAGCTACTTTCTTGACTGTATTTTGAGTTAAGCAGTTGGCGGGACTTCAGTTCTAGCCTATAAAGTCAAATGTTGTGTGGTTCCTCCATGGTAACATAGCTGCCCGAGGTCGCAAAGTTAGCAAGTACAAGAAATTTGAAAATTGTACGTAATTGCACTGTAGTGCTTATGGTCGATGCCGTTTCTCGGCTTCAGAGCTACTTTCTTGACTGTATTTTGAGTTAAGCAGTTGGCGCGACTTCAGTTCTAGCCTATAAAGTCAAATCTTGTGTGGTTCCTCCATGGTAACATAGCTGCCCGAGGTCGCAAAGTTAGCAAGTACAAGAAATTTGAAAATTGTACGTAAATTCACATTAGTGCTTATGGTCGATTACGTTTCTCGGCTCCAGAGCTACTTTTTTGACTGTATTTTGAGTTAAGCAGTTGGCGCGACTTCAGCTCTAGCCTTAAAAGTCAAATCATGTGTGGTTTCTCCATGGTAACATAGCTGCCCGAGGTCGCAAAGTTAGCAAGTACAAGAAATTTGAAAATTGTACGTAATTTCACGGTAGTGCTTATGATCGAAGCCGTTTCTCGGCTTCAGAGCTACTTTCTTGACTGTATTTTGAGTTAAGCAGTTGGCGCGACTTCAGTTCTAGCCTTGAAAGTCAAATCTTGTGTGGTTCCTCCATGGTAACATAGCTGCCCGAGGGCGCAAAGTTAGCAAGTACAAGAAATTTGAAAATTGTACGTAATTTCACGGTAGTGCTTATGGTCGAAGCCGTTTCTCGGCTTCAGAGCTACTTTCTTGACTGTATTTTGAGTTAAGCAGTTGGCGCGACTTCAGTTCTAGCCTTAAAAGTCAAATCTTGTGTGGTTCCTCCATGGTAACATAGCTGCCCGAGGCCGCAAAGTTAGCAAGTACAAGAAATTTGAAAATTGTACGTAATTTCACATTAGTGCTTATGGTCGATTACGTTTCTCGGCTTCAGAGCTACTTTCTTGACTGTATTTTGAGTTAAGCGGTTGGCGCGACTTCACTTCTAGCCTATAAAGTCAAATCTTGTGTGGTTCCTCCATGGTAACATAGCTGCCCGAGGTCGCAAAGTGAGCAAGTACAAGAAATTTGAAAATTGTACGTAATTTCACAGTAGTGCTTATGGTCGATGCCGTTTCTCGGCTTCAGAGCTACTTTCTTGACTGTATTTTGAGTTAAACTGTTGGTGCGACTTCAGTTCTAGCCTTAAAAGTCAAATGTTGTGTGGTTCCTCCATGGTAACATAGCTGCCCGAGGTCGCAAAGTTAGCAAGTACAAGAAATTTGAAAATTGTGCGTAATTTCACATTAGTGCTTATGGTCGATGACGTTTGTCGGCTTCAGAGCTACTTTCTTGACTGTATTTTGAGTTAAGCAGTTGGCGCGACTTCAGTTCTAGTCTATAAAGTCAAATGTTGTGTGGTTCCTCCATGGTAACATAGCTGCCCGAGGTCGCAAATTTAGCAAGTACAAGAAATTTGAAAATTGTACGTAATTGCACAGTAGTGCTTATGGTCGATCCCGTTTCTCAGCTTCAGAGCTACTTTCTTGACTGTATTTTGAGTTATGCAGTTGACGCGACTTCAGTTCTAGCCTATAAAGTCAAATGTTGTGTGGTTCCTCCATGGTAACATAGCTGCCCGAGGTCGCAAAGTTAGCAAGTACAAGAAATTTGAAAATTGTACGTAATTTCACGGTAGTGCTTATGGTCGATGCCGTTTCTCGGCTTCAGAGTTACTTTCTTGACTGTATTTTGAGTTAAGCAGTTGGCGCGACTTCAGTTCTAGCCTATAAAGTCAAATGTTGTGTGGTTCCTCTATGGTAACATAGCTGCCCGAGGTCGCAAAGTTAGAAAGTACAAGAAATTTGAAAATTGTACGTAATTTCACGGTAGTGCTTATGGTCGATGCCGTTTCTCGGCTTCAGAGCTACTTTCTTGACTGTATTTTGAGTTAAGCAGTTGGCGCGACTTCAGTTCTAGCCTATAAAGTCAAATGTTGTGTGGTTCCTCCATGGTAACATAGCTGCCCGAGGTCGCAAAGTTAGCAAGTACAAGTAATTTGAAAATTGTACGTAATTGCACAGTAGTGCTTATGGTCGATCCCGTTTCTCGGCTTCAGAGCTACTTTCTTGACTGTATTTTGAGTTAAGCAGTTGGCGCGACTTCAGTTCTAGCCTATAAATTCAAATCTTGTGTGGTTCCTCCATGGTAACATAGCTGCCCGATGTCGCAAAGTTAGCAAGTACAAGAAATTTGAAAACTGTACGTAATTGCACGGTAGTGCTTATGGTCGATGCCGTTTCTCGGCTTCAGAGCTACTTTCTTGACTTTATTTTGAGTTAAGCAGTTGGCGCGACTTCAGTTCTAGCCTATAAAGTCAAATCTTATGTGGCTCCTCCATGGTAACATAGCTGCCCAAGGTCGCAAAGTTAGCAAATACAAGAAATTTGAAAATTGTACGTAATTGCACGGCAGTGTTTATGGTCGATGCCGTTTCTCGGCTTCAGAGCTACTTTCTTGACTGTATTTTGAGTTAAGCAGTTGGCGCGACTTCAGTTCTAGCCTATAAATTCAAATCTTGTGTGGTTCCTCCATGGTAACATAGCTGCCCGATGTCGCAAAGTTAGCAAGTACAAGAAATTTGAAAATTGTACGTAATTTCACATTAGTGCTTATGGTCGATTACGTTTCTCGGTTTCAGAGCTACTTTCTTGACTGTATTTTGAGTTAGGCAGTTGGCGCGACTTCAGTTCTAGCCTATAAAGTCAAATCTTATGTGGTTCCTCCATGGTAACATAGCTGCCCGAGGTCGCAAATTTAGCAAGTTCAAGAAATTTGAAAATTGTACGTAATTTCACGGTAGTGCTTATGGTCGAAGCCGTTTCTCGGCTTCAGAGCTACTTTCTTGACTGTATTTTGAGTTAAGCAGTTGGCGGGACTTCAGTTCTAGCCAATAGAGTCAAATGTTGTGTGGTTCATCTATGGTAACATAGCTGCCCGAGGTCGCAAAGTTAGCAAGTACAAGAAATTTTAAAATTGTACGTAATTGCACTGTAGTGCTTATGGTCGATGCCGTTTCTCGGCTTCAGAGCTACTTTCTTGACTGTATTTTGAGTTAAGCAGTTGGCGCGACTTCAGTTCTAGCCTATAAAGTCAAATCTTGTGTGGTTCCTCCATGGTAACATAGCTGCCCGAGGTCGCAAAGTTAGCAAGTACAAGAAATTTGAAAATTGTACGTAAATTCACATTAGTGCTTATGGTCGATTACGTTTCTCGGCTTCAGAGCTACTTTTTTTACTGTATTTTGAGTTAGGCAGTTGGCGCGACTTCAGCTCTAGCCTTAAAAGTCAAATCTTGTGTGGTTTCTCCATGGTAACATAGCTGCCCGAGGTCGCAAAGTTAGCAAGTACAAGAAATTTGAAAATTGTACGTAATTTCACGGTAGTGCTTATGATCGAAGCCGTTTCTCGGCTTCAGAGCTACTTTCTTGACTGTATTTTGAGTTAAGCAGTTGGCGCGACTTCAGTTCTAGCCTTGAAAGTCAAATCTTGTGTGGTTCCTCCATGGTAACATAGCTGCCCGAGGGCGCAAAGTTAGCAAGTACAAGAAATTTGAAAATTGTACGTAATTTCACGGTAGTGCTTATGGTCGAAGCCGTTTCTCGGCTTCAGAGCTACTTTCTTGACTGTATTTTGAGTTAAGCAGTTGGCGCGACTTCAGTTCTAGCCTTAAAAGTCAAATCTTGTGTGGTTCCTCCATGGTAACATAGCTGCCCGAGGTCGCAAAGTTAGCAAGTACAAGAAATTTGAAAATTGTACGTAATCTCACATTAGTGCTTATGGTCGATTACGTTTCTCGGCTTCAGAGCTACTTTCTTGACTGTATTTTGAGTTAAGCAGTTGGCGCGACTTCAGTTCTAGCCTATAAAGTCAAATCTTGTGTGGTTCCTCCATGGTAACATAGCTGCCCGAGGTCGCAAAGTGAGCAAGTACAAGAAATTTGAAAATTGTACGTAATTTCACAGTAGTGCTTATGGTCGATGCCGTTTTTCGGCTTCAGAGCTACTTTCTTGACTGTATTTTGAGTTAAACTGTTGGCGCGACTTCAGTTCTAGCCTTAAAAGTCAAATCTTGTGTGGTTCCTCCATGGTAAGATAGCTGCCCGAGATCGCAAAGTTAGCAAGTACAAGAAATTTGAAAATTGTGCGTAATTTCACATTAGTGCTTATGGTCGATGACGTTTCTCGGCTTCAGAGCTACTTTCTTGACTGTATTTTGAGTTAAGCAGTTGGCGCGACTTCAGTTCTAGCCTATAAAGTCAAATGTTGTGTGGTTCCTCTATGGCAACATAGCTGCCCGAGGTCGCAAAGTTAGCAAGTACAAGAAATTTGAAAATTGTACGTAATTTCACGGTAGTGCTTATGGTCGATGCCGTTTCTCGGCTTCAGAGCTACTTTCTTGACTGTATTTTGAGTTAAGCAGTTGGCGCGACTTCAGTTCTAGCCTATAAAGTCAAATGTTGTGTGGTTCCTCCATGGTAACATAGCTGCCCGAGGTCGCAAAGTTAGCAAGTACAAGTAATTTGAAAATTGTACGTAATTGCACAGTAGTGCTTATGGTCGATCCCGTTTCTCGGCTTCAGAGCTACTTTCTTGACTGTATTTTGAGCTAAACAGTTGGCGCGACTTCAGTTCTAGCCTATAAAGTCAAATCTTGAGTGGTTCCTCCATGGTAACATAGCTGCCCGAGGGCGCAAAATTAGCAAGTACAAGAAATTTGAAAATTGTACGTAATTTCACGGTAGTGCTTATGGTCGAAGCTGTTTCACGGCTTCAGAGCTTCTTTCTTGACTGTATTTTGAGTTAAGCAGTTGGCGCGACTTCAGTTCTAGCCTTAAAAGTCAAATCTTGTGTGGTTCCTCCATGGTAACATAGCTGCCCGAGGTCGCAAAGTTGGCAAGTTCAAGAAATTTGAAAATTGTACGTAATTTCACATTAGTGCTTATGGTCGATGCCGTTTCTCGGCTTCAGAGCTACTTTCTTGACTGTATTTTGAGTTAAGCAGTTGGCGCGACTTCAGTTCTAGCCTATAAAGTCAAATGTTGTGTGGTTCCTCCATGGTAACATAGCTGCCCGAGGTCGCAAAATTAGCAAGTACAAGAAATTTGAAAATTGTACGTAATTTCACGGTAGTGCTTATGGTCGATCCCGTTTCTCGGCTTCAGAGCTACTTTCTTGACTGTATTTTGAGCTAAACAGTTGGCGCGACTTCAGTTCTAGCCTATAAAGTCAAATCTTGAGTGGTTCCTCCATGGTAACATAGCTGCCCGAGGGCGCAAAATTAGCAAGTACAAGAAATTTGAAAATTGTACGTAATTTCACGGTAGTGCTTATGGTCGATGCCGTTTCTCGGCTTCAGAGTTACTTTCTTGACTGTATTTTGAGTTAAGCAGTTGGCGCGACTTCAGTTCTAGCCTATAAAGTCAAATGTTGTGTGGTTCCTCTATGGTAACATAGCTGCCCGAGGTCGCAAAGTTAGAAAGTACAAGAAATTTGAAAATTGTACGTAATTTCACGGTAGTGCTTATGGTCGATGCCGTTTCTCGGCTTCAGAGCTACTTTCTTGACTGTATTTTGAGTTAAGCAGTTGGCGCGACTTCAGTTCTAGCCTATAAAGTCAAATGTTGTGTGGTTCCTCCATGGTAACATAGCTGCCCGAGGTCGCAAAGTTAGCAAGTACAAGTAATTTGAAAATTGTACGTAATTGCACAGTAGTGCTTATGGTCGATCCCGTTTCTCGGCTTCAGAGCTACTTTCTTGACTGTATTTTGAGTTAAGCAGTTGGCGCGACTTCAGTTCTAGCCTATAAATTCAAATCTTGTGTGGTTCCTCCATGGTAACATAGCTGCCCGATGTCGCAAAGTTAGCAAGTACAAGAAATTTGAAAACTGTACGTAATTGCACGGTAGTGCTTATGGTCGATGCCGTTTCTCGGCTTCAGAGCTACTTTCTTGACTTTATTTTGAGTTAAGCAGTTGGCGCGACTTCAGTTCTAGCCTATAAAGTCAAATCTTATGTGGCTCCTCCATGGTAACATAGCTGCCCAAGGTCGCAAAGTTAGCAAATACAAGAAATTTGAAAATTGTACGTAATTGCACGGCAGTGTTTATGGTCGATGCCGTTTCTCGGCTTCAGAGCTACTTTCTTGACTGTATTTTGAGTTAAGCAGTTGGCGCGACTTCAGTTCTAGCCTATAAATTCAAATCTTGTGTGGTTCCTCCATGGTAACATAGCTGCCCGATGTCGCAAAGTTAGCAAGTACAAGAAATTTGAAAATTGTACGTAATTTCACATTAGTGCTTATGGTCGATTACGTTTCTCGGTTTCAGAGCTACTTTCTTGACTGTATTTTGAGTTAGGCAGTTGGCGCGACTTCAGTTCTAGCCTATAAAGTCAAATCTTATGTGGTTCCTCCATGGTAACATAGCTGCCCGAGGTCGCAAATTTAGCAAGTTCAAGAAATTTGAAAATTGTACGTAATTTCACGGTAGTGCTTATGGTCGAAGCCGTTTCTCGGCTTCAGAGCTACTTTCTTGACTGTATTTTGAGTTAAGCAGTTGGCGGGACTTCAGTTCTAGCCAATAGAGTCAAATGTTGTGTGGTTCATCTATGGTAACATAGCTGCCCGAGGTCGCAAAGTTAGCAAGTACAAGAAATTTTAAAATTGTACGTAATTGCACTGTAGTGCTTATGGTCGATGCCGTTTCTCGGCTTCAGAGCTACTTTCTTGACTGTATTTTGAGTTAAGCAGTTGGCGCGACTTCAGTTCTAGCCTATAAAGTCAAATCTTGTGTGGTTCCTCCATGGTAACATAGCTGCCCGAGGTCGCAAAGTTAGCAAGTACAAGAAATTTGAAAATTGTACGTAAATTCACATTAGTGCTTATGGTCGATTACGTTTCTCGGCTTCAGAGCTACTTTTTTTACTGTATTTTGAGTTAGGCAGTTGGCGCGACTTCAGCTCTAGCCTTAAAAGTCAAATCTTGTGTGGTTTCTCCATGGTAACATAGCTGCCCGAGGTCGCAAAGTTAGCAAGTACAAGAAATTTGAAAATTGTACGTAATTTCACGGTAGTGCTTATGATCGAAGCCGTTTCTCGGCTTCAGAGCTACTTTCTTGACTGTATTTTGAGTTAAGCAGTTGGCGCGACTTCAGTTCTAGCCTTGAAAGTCAAATCTTGTGTGGTTCCTCCATGGTAACATAGCTGCCCGAGGGCGCAAAGTTAGCAAGTACAAGAAATTTGAAAATTGTACGTAATTTCACGGTAGTGCTTATGGTCGAAGCCGTTTCTCGGCTTCAGAGCTACTTTCTTGACTGTATTTTGAGTTAAGCAGTTGGCGCGACTTCAGTTCTAGCCTTAAAAGTCAAATCTTGTGTGGTTCCTCCATGGTAACATAGCTGCCCGAGGTCGCAAAGTTAGCAAGTACAAGAAATTTGAAAATTGTACGTAATCTCACATTAGTGCTTATGGTCGATTACGTTTCTCGGCTTCAGAGCTACTTTCTTGACTGTATTTTGAGTTAAGCAGTTGGCGCGACTTCAGTTCTAGCCTATAAAGTCAAATCTTGTGTGGTTCCTCCATGGTAACATAGCTGCCCGAGGTCGCAAAGTGAGCAAGTACAAGAAATTTGAAAATTGTACGTAATTTCACAGTAGTGCTTATGGTCGATGCCGTTTTTCGGCTTCAGAGCTACTTTCTTGACTGTATTTTGAGTTAAACTGTTGGCGCGACTTCAGTTCTAGCCTTAAAAGTCAAATCTTGTGTGGTTCCTCCATGGTAAGATAGCTGCCCGAGATCGCAAAGTTAGCAAGTACAAGAAATTTGAAAATTGTGCGTAATTTCACATTAGTGCTTATGGTCGATGACGTTTCTCGGCTTCAGAGCTACTTTCTTGACTGTATTTTGAGTTAAGCAGTTGGCGCGACTTCAGTTCTAGCCTATAAAGTCAAATGTTGTGTGGTTCCTCTATGGCAACATAGCTGCCCGAGGTCGCAAAGTTAGCAAGTACAAGAAATTTGAAAATTGTACGTAATTTCACGGTAGTGCTTATGGTCGATGCCGTTTCTCGGCTTCAGAGCTACTTTCTTGACTGTATTTTGAGTTAAGCAGTTGGCGCGACTTCAGTTCTAGCCTATAAAGTCAAATGTTGTGTGGTTCCTCCATGGTAACATAGCTGCCCGAGGTCGCAAAGTTAGCAAGTACAAGTAATTTGAAAATTGTACGTAATTGCACAGTAGTGCTTATGGTCGATCCCGTTTCTCGGCTTCAGAGCTACTTTCTTGACTGTATTTTGAGCTAAACAGTTGGCGCGACTTCAGTTCTAGCCTATAAAGTCAAATCTTGAGTGGTTCCTCCATGGTAACATAGCTGCCCGAGGGCGCAAAATTAGCAAGTACAAGAAATTTGAAAATTGTACGTAATTTCACGGTAGTGCTTATGGTCGAAGCTGTTTCACGGCTTCAGAGCTTCTTTCTTGACTGTATTTTGAGTTAAGCAGTTGGCGCGACTTCAGTTCTAGCCTTAAAAGTCAAATCTTGTGTGGTTCCTCCATGGTAACATAGCTGCCCGAGGTCGCAAAGTTGGCAAGTTCAAGAAATTTGAAAATTGTACGTAATTTCACATTAGTGCTTATGGTCGATGCCGTTTCTCGGCTTCAGAGCTACTTTCTTGACTGTATTTTGAGTTAAGCAGTTGGCGCGACTTCAGTTCTAGCCTATAAAGTCAAATGTTGTGTGGTTCCTCCATGGTAACATAGCTGCCCGAGGTCGCAAAATTAGCAAGTACAAGACATTTGAAAATTGTACGTAATTTCACATTAGTGCTTATGGTCGATCCCGTTTCTCGGCTTCAGAGCTACTTTCTTGACTGTATTTTGAGTTAAGCAGTTGGCGCGACTTCAGTTCTAGCCTATAAAGTCAAATGTTGTGTGGTTCCTCCATGGTAACATAGCTGCCCGAGGCCGCAAAGTTAGCAAGTACAAGAAATTTGAAAATTGTACGTAATTTCACGGTAGTGCTTATGGTCGAAGCCGTTTCTCGGCTTCAGAGCTACTTTCTTGACTGTATTTTGAGCTAAACAGTTGGCGCGACTTCAGTTCTAGCCTATAAAGTCAAATCTTGAGTGGTTCCTCCATGGTAACATAGCTGCCCGAGGGCGCAAAATTAGCAAGTACAAGAAATTTGAAAATTGTACGTAATTTCACGGTAGTGCTTATGGTCGAAGCTGTTTCACGGCTTCAGAGCTTCTTTCTTGACTGTATTTTGAGTTAAGCAGTTGGCGCGACTTCAGTTCTAGCCTTAAAAGTCAAATCTTGTGTGGTTCCTCCATGGTAACATAGCTGCCCGAGGTCGCAAAGTTGGCAAGTTCAAGAAATTTGAAAATTGTACGTAATTTCACATTAGTGCTTATGGTCGATGCCGTTTCTCGGCTTCAGAGCTACTTTCTTGACTGTATTTTGAGTTAAGCAGTTGGCGCGACTTCAGTTCTAGCCTATAAAGTCAAATGTTGTGTGGTTCCTCCATGGTAACATAGCTGCCCGAGGTCGCAAAATTAGCAAGTACAAGACATTTGAAAATTGTACGTAATTTCACATTAGTGCTTATGGTCGATCCCGTTTCTCGGCTTCAGAGCTACTTTCTTGACTGTATTTTGAGTTAAGCAGTTGGCGCGACTTCAGTTCTAGCCTATAAAGTCAAATGTTGTGTGGTTCCTCCATGGTAACATAGCTGCCCGAGGCCGCAAAGTTAGCAAGTACAAGAAATTTGAAAATTGTACGTAATTTCACGGTAGTGCTTATGGTCGAAGCCGTTTCTCGGCTTCAGAGCTACTTTCTTGACTGTATTTTGAGTTAAGCAGTTGGCGGGACTTCAGTTCTAGCCTATAGAGTCAAATGTTGTGTGGTTCATCCATGGTAACATAGCTGCCCGAGGTCGCAAAGTTAGCAAGTACAAGAAATTTGAAAATTGTACGTAATTTCACGGTAGTGCTTATGATCGAAGCCGTTTCTCGGCTTCAGAGCTACTTTCTTGACTGTATTTTGAGTTAAGCAGTTGGCGCGACTTCAGTTCTAGCCTTGAAAGTCAAATCTTGTGTTTTTCCTCCATGGTAACATAGCTGCCCGAGGGCGCAAAGTTAGCAAGTACAAGAAATTTGAAAATTGTACGTAATTTCACGGTAGTGCTTATGGTCGAAGCCGTTTCTCGGCTTCAGAGCTACTTTCTTGACTGTATTTTGAGTTAAGCAGTTGGCGCGACTTCAGTTCTAGCCTTAAAAGTCAAATCTTGTGTGGTTCCTCCATGGTAACATAGCTGCCCGAGGTCGCAAAGTTAGCAAGTACAAGAAATTTGAAAATTGTACGTAATTTCACATTAGTGCTTATGGTCGATTACGTTTCTCGGCTTCAGAGCTACTTTCTTGACTGTATTTTGAGTTAAGCAGTTGGCTCGACTTCAGTTCTAGCCTATAAAGTCAAATCTTGTGTGGTTCCTCCATGGTAACATAGCTGCCCGAGGTCGCAAAGTGAGCAAGTACAAGAAATTTGAAAATTGTACGTAATTTCACAGTAGTGCTTATGGTCGATGCCGTTTTTCGGCTTCAGAGCTACTTTCTTGACTGTATTTTGAGTTAAACTGTTGGCGCGACTTCAGTTCTAGCCTTTAAAGTCAAATCTTGTGTGGTTCCTCCATGGTAAGATAGCTGCCCGAGATCGCAAAGTTAGCAAGTACAAGAAATTTGAAAATTGTGCGTAATTTCACATTAGTGCTTATGGTCGATGACGTTTCTCGGCTTCAGAGCTACTTTCTTGACTGTATTTTGAGTTAAGCAGTTGGCGCGACTTCAGGTCTAGCCTATAAAGTCAAATGTTGTGTGGTTCCTCTATGGCAACATAGCTGCCCGAGGTCGCAAAGTTAGCAAGTACAAGAAATTTGAAAATTGTACGTAATTTCACGGTAGTGCTTATGGTCGATGCCGTTTCTCGGCTTCAGAGCTACTTTCTTGACTGTATTTTGAGTTAAGCAGTTGGCGCGACTTCAGTTCTAGCCTATAAAGTCAAATGTTGTGTGGTTCCTCCATGGTAACATAGCTGCCCGAGGTCGCAAAGTTAGCAAGTACAAGTAATTTGAAAATTGTACGTAATTGCACAGTAGTGCTTATGGTCGATCCCGTTTCTCGGCTTCAGAGCTACTTTCTTGACTGTATTTTGAGCTAAACAGTTGGCGCGACTTCAGTTCTAGCCTATAAAGTCAAATCTTGAGTGGTTCCTCCATGGTAACATAGCTGCCCGAGGGCGCAAAATTAGCAAGTACAAGAAATTTGAAAATTGTACGTAATTTCACGGTAGTGCTTATGGTCGAAGCTGTTTCACGGCTTCAGAGCTTCTTTCTTGACTGTATTTTGAGTTAAGCAGTTGGCGCGACTTCAGTTCTAGCCTTAAAAGTCAAATCTTGTGTGGTTCCTCCATGGTAACATAGCTGCCCGAGGTCGCAAAGTTGGCAAGTTCAAGAAATTTGAAAATTGTACGTAATTTCACATTAGTGCTTATGGTCGATCCCGTTTCTCGGCTTCAGAGCTACTTTCTTGACTGTATTTTGAGTTAAGCAGTTGGCGCGACTTCAGTTCTAGCCTATAAAGTCAAATGTTGTGTGGTTCCTCCATGGTAACATAGCTGCCCGAGGCCGCAAAGTTAGCAAGTACAAGAAATTTGAAAATTGTACGTAATTTCACGGTAGTGCTTATGGTCGAAGCTGTTTCACGGCTTCAGAGCTTCTTTCTTGACTGTATTTTGAGTTAAGCAGTTGGCGTGACTTCAGTTCTAGCCTTAAAAGTCAAATCTTGTGTGGTTCCTCCATGGTAACATAGCTGCCCGAGGTCGCAAAGTTGGCAAGTACAAGAAATTTGAAAATTGTACGTAATTTCACATTAGTGCTTATGGTCGATGCCGTTTCTCGGCTTCAGAGCTACTTTCTTGACTGTATTTTGAGTTAGGCAGTTGGCGCGACTTCAGTTCTAGTCTATAAAGTCAAATGTTGTGTGGTTCCTCCATGGTAACATAGCTGCCCGAGGTCGCAAAGTTAGCAAGTACAAGAAATTTGAAAATTGTACGTAATTGCACGGTAGTGCTTATGGTCGATGCCGTTTCTCGGCTTCAGAGCTACTTTCTTGACTGTATTTTGAGTTAAGCAGTTGGCGCGACTTCAGTTCTAGCCTATAAAGTCAAATGTTGTGTGGTTCATCCATGGTAACATAGTTGCCCGAGGTCGCAAAGTTAACAAGTACAACAAATTTGAAAATTGTACGTAATTTCACGGTAGTGCTTATGGTCGATCCCGTTTCTCGGCTTCAGAGCTACTTTCTTGACTGTATTTTGAGTTAATCAGTTGGCGCGACTTCAGTTCTAGCCTATAAAGTCAAATCTTGTGTGGTTCCTCCATGGTAACATAGCTGCCCGAGGTGGCAAAGTTAGCAAGTACAAGAAATTTGAAAATTGTACGTAATTGCACGGTAGTGTTTATGGTCGGTGCCGTTTCTCGGCTTCAGAGCTACTTTCTTGACTGTATTTTGAGTTAAGCAGTTGGCGCGACTTCAGTTCTAGCCTATAAAGTCAAATCTTGTGTGGTTCCTCCATGGTAACATAGCTGCCCGAAGTCGCAAAATTAGCAAGTACAAGAAATTTAAAAATTGTACGTAATTTCACATTAGTGCTTATGGTCGATGCCGTTTCTCGGCTTCAGAGCTGCTTTCTTGACTGTATTTTGAATTAAGCAGTTGGCGCGACTTCAGTTCTAGCCTATAAAGTCAAATGTTGTGTGGTTCCTCCATGGTAACATAGCTGCCCGAGGTCGCAAAGTTGGCAAGTACAAGAAATTTGAAAATTGTACGTAATTTCACATTAGTGCTTAGGGTCGATTACGTTTCTCGGCTTCAGAACTACTTTCTTGAATTTATGTTGAGTTAAGCAGTTGGCGCGACTTCAGTTCTAGCCTTAAAAGTTAAATCTTGTGTGGTTCCTCCCTGGTAACATAGCTGCCCGAGGTCGCAAAGTTAGCAAGTACAAGAATTTTGAAAATTGTACGTAATTTCACGGTAGTGCTTATGGTCGAAGCTGTTTCTCGGCTTCAGAGCTACTTTCTTGACTGTATTTTGAGTTAAGCAGTTAGCGCGACTTCAGTTCTAAGTTCTAACCTTAAAAGTCAAATCTTGTGTGGTTCCTCCATGGTAACATAGCTGCCCGAGGTCGCAAATTTAGCAAGTACAAGAAATTTGAAAATTGTACGTAATTTCACATTAGTGCTTATGGTCGATCCGTTTCTCGGCTTCAGAGCTACTTTCTTGACTGTATTTTGAGTTAAGCAGTTGGGGCGACTTCAGTTCTAGCCTTAAAAGTCAAATCTTGTGTGGTTCCTCCATGGTAACATAGCTGCCCGAGGTCGCAAAGTTAGCAAGTACAAGAAATTTGAAAATTGTACGTAATTTCACATTAGTGTTTATGGCCGATTACGTTTCTCGGCTTCAGAACTACTTTCTTGACTTTTATTTGAGTTAAGCCGTTGGCGCGACTTCAGTTCTAGCCTATAAAGTCAAATCTTGTGTGGTTCTTCCATGGTAACATAGCTGCCCGAGGTCGCAAAGTTAGCAAGTACAAAAAATTTGAAAATTGTACGTAATTTCACGGTAGTGCTTATGGTCGAAGCGCTTTCTCGGCTTCAGAGCTACTTTCTTGACTGTATTTTGAGTTAAGCAGTTGGGGCGACTTCAGTTCTAGCCTTAAAAGTCAAATCTTGTGTGGTTCCTCCATGGTAACATAGCTGCCCGAGGTCGCAAAGTTAGCAAGTACAAGAAATTTGAAAATTGTACGTAATTTCACATTAGTGTTTATGGTCGATTACGTTTCTCGGCTTCAGAACTACTTTCTTGACTTTATTTTGAGTTAAGCCGTTGGCGCGACTTCAGTTCTAGCCTATAAAGTCAAATCTTGTGTGGTTCTTCCATGGTAACATAGCTGCCCGAGGTCGCAAAGTTAGCAAGTACAAAAAATTTGAAAATTGTACGTAATTTCACGGTAGTGCTTATGGTCGATCCCGTTTCTCGGCTTCAGAGCTACTTTCTTGACTGTATTTTGAGTTAAGCAGTTGGCGCGACTTCAGTTCTAGCCTATTAAGTCAAATCTTGTGTGGTTCCTCCATTGTAACATAGCTGCCCGAGGTCGCAAAGTTAGCAAGTACAAGAAATTTGAAAATTGTACGTAATTGCACGGCAGTGCTTATGGTCGATGCCGTTTCTCGGGTTCAGAGCTACTTTCTAGAGTGTATTTTGAGTTAAGCAGTTGGCGCGACTTCAGTTCTAGCCTATAAAGTCAAATCTTGTGTGGTTCCTCCATGGTAACATAGCTGCCCGAGGTCGCAAAATTAGCAAGTACAAGAAATTTAAAAATTGTACGTAATTTCACATTAGTGCTTATGGTCGATGCCGTTTCTCGGCTTCAGAGCTACTTTCTTGACTGTATTTTGAATTAAGCAGTTGGCGCGACTTCAGTTCTAGCCTATAAAGTCAAATGTTGTGTGGTTCCTCCATGGTAACATAGCTGCCCGAGGTCGCAAAGTTGGCAAGTACAAGAAATTTGAAAATTGTACGTAATTTCACATTAGTGCTTAGGGTCGATTACGTTTCTCGGCTTCAGAACTACTTTCTTGAATTTATTTTGAGTTAAGCAGTTGGCGCGACTTCAGTTCTAGCCTTAAAAGTTAAATCTTGTGTGGTTCCTCCCTGGTAACATAGCTGCCCGAGGTCGCAAAGTTAGCAAGTACAAGAAATTTGAAAATTGTACGTAATTTCACGGTAGTGCTTATGGTCGATGCCGTTTCTCGGCTTCAGAGCTACTTTCTTGACTGTATTTTGAGTTAAGCAGTTGGCGCGACTTCAGTTCTAGCCTATAAAGTCAAATGTTGTGTGGTTCATCCATGGTAACATAGCTGCCCGAGGTCGCAAAGTTAGCAAGTACAAGAAATTTGAAAATTGTACGTAATTTCACGGTAGTGCTTATGGTCGAAGCCGTTTCTCGGCTTCAGAGCTACTTTCTTGACTGTATTTTGAGTTAAGCAGTTGGCGCGACTTCAGTTCTAGCCTTAAAAGTCAAATCTTGTGTGGTTCCTCCATGGTAACATAGCTGCCCGAAGTCGCAAAATTAGCAAGTACAAGAAATTTAAAAATTGTACGTAATTTCACATTAGTGCTTATGGTCGATGCCGTTTCTCGGCTTCAGAGCTACTTTCTTGACTGTATTTTGAGTTAAGCAGTTGGCGCGACTTCAGTTCTAGCCTATAAAGTCAAATGTTGTGTGGTTCCTCCATGGTAACATAGCTGCCCGAGGTCGCAAAGTTGGCAAGTACAAGAAATTTGAAAATTGTGCGTAATTTCACATTAGTGCTTATGGTCGATGACGTTTGTCGGCTTCAGAGCCACTTTCTTGACTGTATTTTGAGTTAAGCAGTTGGCGCGACTTCAGTTCTAGCCTATAAAGTCAAATGTTGTGTGGTTCCTCCATGGTAACATAGCTGACCGAGGTCGCAAATTTATCAAGTACAAGAAATTTAAAAATTGTACGTAATTGCACAGTAGTGCTTATGGTCGATCCCGTTTCTCAGCTTCAGAGCTACTTTCTTGACTGTATTTTGAGTTATGCAGTTGACGCGACTTCAGTTCTAGCCTATAAAGTCAAATGTTGTGTGGTTCCTCCATGGTAACATAGCTGCCCGAGGTCGCAAAGTTAGCAAGTACAAGAAATTTGAAAATTGTACGTAATTTCACGGTAGTGCTTATGGTCGATGCCGTTTCTCGGCTTCAGAGTTACTTTCTTGACTGTATTTTGAGTTAAGCAGTTGGCGCGACTTCAGTTCTAGCCTATAAAGTCAAATGTTGTGTGGTTCCTCTATGGTAACATAGCTGCCCGAGGTCGCAAAGTTAGAAAGTACAAGAAATTTGAAAATTGTACGTAATTTCACGGTAGTGCTTATGGTCGATGCCGTTTCTCGGCTTCAGAGCTACTTTCTTGACTGTATTTTGAGTTAAACTGTTGCCGCGACTTCAGTTCTAGCCTTAAAAGTCAAATCTTGTGTGGTTCCTCCATGGTAACATAGCTGCCCGAGGTCGCAAAGTTAGCAAGTACAAGAAATTTGAAAATTGTGCGTAATTTCACATTAGTGCTTATGGTCGATGACGTTTGTCGGCTTCAGAGCTACTTTCTTGACTGTATTTTGAGTTAAGCAGTTGGCGCGACTTCAGTTCTAGCCTATAAATTCAAATCTTGTGTGGTTCCTCCATGGTAACATAGCTGCCCGAGGTCGCAAATTTAGCAAGTACAAGAAATTTGAAAATTGTACGTAATTTCACGGTAGTGCTTATGGTCGATCCCGTTTCTCAGCTTCAGAGCTACTTTCTTGACTGTATTTTGAGTTAAGCAGTTGGCGCGACTTCAGTTCTAGCCTTAAAAGTCAAATCTTGTGTGGTTCCTCCATGGTAACATAGCTGCCCGAAGTCGCAAAATTAGCAAGTACAAGAAATTTAAAAATTGTACGTAATTTCACATTAGTGCTTATGGTCGATGCCGTTTCTCGGCTTCAGAGCTACTTTCTTGACTGTATTTTGAGTTAAGCAGTTGGCGCGACTTCAGTTCTAGCCTATAAAGTCAAATGTTGTGTGGTTCCTCCATGGTAACATAGCTGCCCGAGGTCGCAAAGTTGGCAAGTACAAGAAATTTGAAAATTGTGCGTAATTTCACATTAGTGCTTATGGTCGATGACGTTTGTCGGCTTCAGAGCCACTTTCTTGACTGTATTTTGAGTTAAGCAGTTGGCGCGACTTCAGTTCTAGCCTATAAAGTCAAATGTTGTGTGGTTCCTCCATGGTAACATAGCTGACCGAGGTCGCAAATTTATCAAGTACAAGAAATTTAAAAATTGTACGTAATTGCACAGTAGTGCTTATGGTCGATCCCGTTTCTCAGCTTCAGAGCTACTTTCTTGACTGTATTTTGAGTTATGCAGTTGACGCGACTTCAGTTCTAGCCTATAAAGTCAAATGTTGTGTGGTTCCTCCATGGTAACATAGCTGCCCGAGGTCGCAAAGTTAGCAAGTACAAGAAATTTGAAAATTGTACGTAATTTCACGGTAGTGCTTATGGTCGATGCCGTTTCTCGGCTTCAGAGTTACTTTCTTGACTGTATTTTGAGTTAAGCAGTTGGCGCGACTTCAGTTCTAGCCTATAAAGTCAAATGTTGTGTGGTTCCTCTATGGTAACATAGCTGCCCGAGGTCGCAAAGTTAGAAAGTACAAGAAATTTGAAAATTGTACGTAATTTCACGGTAGTGCTTATGGTCGATGCCGTTTCTCGGCTTCAGAGCTACTTTCTTGACTGTATTTTGAGTTAAACTGTTGCCGCGACTTCAGTTCTAGCCTTAAAAGTCAAATCTTGTGTGGTTCCTCCATGGTAACATAGCTGCCCGAGGTCGCAAAGTTAGCAAGTACAAGAAATTTGAAAATTGTGCGTAATTTCACATTAGTGCTTATGGTCGATGACGTTTGTCGGCTTCAGAGCTACTTTCTTGACTGTATTTTGAGTTAAGCAGTTGGCGCGACTTCAGTTCTAGCCTATAAATTCAAATCTTGTGTGGTTCCTCCATGGTAACATAGCTGCCCGAGGTCGCAAATTTAGCAAGTACAAGAAATTTGAAAATTGTACGTAATTGCACAGTAGTGCTTATGGTCGATCCCGTTTCTCAGCTTCAGAGCTACTTTCTTGACTGTATTTTGAGTTATGCAGTTGACGCGACTTCAGTTCTAGCCTATAAAGTCAAATGTTGTGTGGTTCCTCCATGGTAACATAGCTGCCCGAGGTCGCAAAGTTAGCAAGTACAAGAAATTTGAAAATTGTACGTAATTTCACGGTAGTGCTTATGGTCGATGCCGTTTCTCGGCTTCAGAGTTGCTTTCTTGACTGTATTTTGAGTTAAGCAGTTGGCGCGACTTCAGTTCTAGCCTATAAAGTCAAATGTTGTGTGGTTCCTCTATGGCAACATAGCTGCCCGAGGTCGCAAAGTTAGCGAGTACAGGAAATTTGAAAATTGTACGTAATTTCACGGTAGTGCTTATGGTCGATGCCGTTTCTCGGCTTCAGAGCTACTTTCTTGACTGTATTTTGAGTTAAGCAGTTGGCGCGACTTCAGTTCTAGCCTATAAAGTCAAATGTTGTGTGGTTCCTCCATGGTAACATAGCTGCCCGAGGTCGCAAAGTTAGCAAGTACAAGTAATTTGAAAATTGTACGTAATTGCACAGTAGTGCTTATGGTCGATCCCGTTTCTCGGCTTCAGAGCTACATTCTTGACTGTATTTTGAGTTAAGCAGTTGGCGCGACTTCAGTTCTAGCCTATAAATTCAAATCTTGTGTGGTTCCTCCATGGTAACAAAGCTGCCCGATGTCGCAAAGTTAGCAAGTACAAGACATTTGAAAATTGTACGTAATTGCACGGTAGTGCTTATGGTCGATGCCGTTTCTCGGCTTCAGAGCTACTTTCTTGACTTTATTTTGAGTTAAGCAGTTGGCGCGACTTCAGTTCTAGCCTATAAAGTCAAATGTTGTGTGGTTCCTCCATGGTAACATAGCTGCCCGAGGTCGCAAAGTTAGCAAGTACAAGTAATTTGAAAATTGTACGTAATTGCACAGTAGTGCTTATGGTCGATCCCGTTTCTCGGCTTCAGAGCAACATTCTTGACTGTATTTTGAGTTAAGCAGTTGGCGCGACTTCAGTTCTAGCCTATAAATTCAAATCTTGTGTGGTTCCTCCATGGTAACAAAGCTGCCCGATGTCGCAAAGTTAGCAAGTACAAGACATTTGAAAATTGTACGTAATTGCACGGTAGTGCTTATGGTCGATGCCGTTTCTCGGCTTCAGAGCTACTTTCTTGACTTTATTTTGAGTTAAGCAGTTGGCGCGACTTCAGTTCTAGCCTATAAAATCAAATCTTATGTGGTTCCTCCATGGTAACATAGCTGCCCGAGGTCGCAAAGTTAGCACATACAAGAAATTTGAAAATTGTACGTAATTGCACGGCAGTGTTTATGGTCGATGCCGTTTCTCGGCTTCAGAGCTACTTTCTTGACTGTATTTTGAGTTAAGCAGTTGGCGCGACTTCAGTTCTAGCCTACAAATTCAAATCTTGTGTGGTTCCTCCATGGTAACATAGCTGCCCGATGTCGCAAAGTTAGCAAGTACAAGAAATTTGAAAATTGTACGTAATTTCACATTAGTGCTTATGGTCGATTACGTTTCTCGGTTTCAGAGCTACTTTCTTGACTGTATTTTGAGTTAGGCAGTTGGCGCGACTTCAGTTCTAGCCTATAAAGTCAAATCTTATGTGGTTCCTCCATGGTAACATAGCTGCCCGAGGTCGCAAATTTAGCAAGTTCAAGAAATTTGAAAATTGTACGTAATTTCACGGTAGTGCTTATGGTCGAAGCCGTTTCTCGGCTTCAGAGCTACTTTCTTGACTGTATTTTGAGTTAAGCAGTTGGCGGGACTTCAGTTCTAGCCTATAAAGTCAAATGTTGTGTGGTTCCTCCATGGTAACATAGCTGCCCGAGGTCGCAAAGTTAGCAAGTACAAGAAATTTGAAAATTGTACGTAATTGCACTGTAGTGCTTATGGTCGATGCCGTTTCTCGGCTTCAGAGCTACTTTCTTGACTGTATTTTGAGTTAAGCAGTTGGCGCGACTTCAGTTCTAGCCTTAAAAGTCAAATCTTGTGTGGTTCCTCCATGATAACATAGCTGCCCGAGGCCGCAAAATTAGCAAGTACAAGAAATTTGAAAATTGTACGTAATTTCACGGTAGTGCTTATGGTCGAAGCTGTTTCACGGCTTCAGAGCTTCTTTCTTGACTGTATTTTGAGTTAAGCAGTTGGCGCGACTTCAGTTCTAGCCTTAAAAGTCAAATCTTGTGTGGTTCCTCCATGGTAACATAGCTGCCCGAGGTCGCAAAGTTGGCAAGTGCAAGAAATTTGAAAATTGTACGTAATTTCACAGTAGTGCTTATGGTCGATGCCGTTTCTCGGCTTCAGAGTTACTTTCTTGACTGTATTTTGAGTTAAGCAGTTGGCGCGACTTCAGTTCTAGCCTATAAAGTCAAATGTTGTGTGGTTCCTCTATGGTAACATAGCTGCCCGAGGTCGCAAAGTTAGCAAGTACAAGAAATTTGAAAATTGTACGTAATTTCACATTAGTGCTTATGGTCGATGCCGTTTCTCGGCTTCAGAGCTACTTTCTTGACTGTATTTTGAGTTAAGCAGTTGGCGCGACTTCAGTTCTAGCCTATAAAGTCAAATGTTGTGTGGTTCCTCCATGGTAACATAGCTGCCCGAGGTCGCAAAATTAGCAAGTACAAGACATTTGAAAATTGTACGTAATTTCACATTAGTGCTTATGGTCGATCCCGTTTCTCGGCTTCAGAGCTACTTTCTTGAGTGTATTTTGAGTTAAGCAGTTGGCGCGACTTCAGTTCTAGCCTATAAAGTCAAATGTTGTGTGGTTCCTCCATGGTAACATAGCTGCCCGAGGCCGCAAAGTTAGCAAGTACAAGACATTTGAAAATTGTACGTAATTTCACGGTAGTGCTTATGGTCGAAGCTGTTTCACGGCTTCAGAGCTTCTTTCTTGACTGTATTTTGAGTTAAGCAGTTGGCGCGACTTCAGTTCTAGCCTTAAAAGTCAAATCTTGTGTGGTTCCTCCATGGTAACATAGCTGCCCGAGGTCGCAAAGTTGGCAAGTACAAGAAATTTGAAAATTGTACGTAATTTCACATTAGTGCTTATGGTCGATGCCGTTTCTCGGCTTCAGAGCTACTTTCTTGACTGTATTTTGAGTTAGGCAGTTGGCGCGACTTCAGTTCTAGCCTATAAAGTCAAATGTTGTGTGGTTCCTCCATGGTAACATAGCTGCCCGAGGTCGCAAAGTTAGCAAGTACAAGAAATTTGAAAATTGTACGTAATTGCACGGTAGTGCTTATGGTCGATGCCGTTTCTCGGCTTCAGAGCTACTTTCTTGACTGTATTTTGAGTTAAGCAGTTGGCGCGACTTCAGTTCTAGCCTATAAAGTCAAATGTTGTGTGGTTCATCCATGGTAACATAGCTGCCCGAGGTCGCAAAGTTAACAAGTACAACAAATTTGAAAATTGTACGTAATTTCACGGTAGTGCTTATGGTCGATCCCGTTTCTCGGCTTCAGAGCTACTTTCTTGACTGTATTTTGAGTTAATCAGTTGGCGCGACTTCAGTTCTAGCCTATAAAGTCAAATCTTGTGTGGTTCCTCCATGGTAACATAGCTGCCCGAGGTCGCAAAGTTAGCAAGTACAAGAAATTTGAAAATTGTACGTAATTGCACGGTAGTGTGTATGGTCGATGCCGTTTCTCGGCTTCAGAGCTACTTTCTTGACTGTATTTTGAGTTAAGCAGTTGGCGCGACTTCAGTTCTAGCCTATAAAGTCAAATGTTGTGTGGTTCATCCATGGTAACATAGCTGCCCGAGGTCGCAAAGTTAGCAAGTACAAGAAATTTGAAAATTGTACGTAATTTCACGGTAGTGCTTATGGTCGATCCCGTTTCTCGGCTTCAGAGCTACTTTCTTGACTGTATTTTGAGTTAAGCAGTTGGCGCGACTTCAGTTCTAGCCTATTAAGTCAAATCTTGTGTGGTTCCTCCATGGTAACATAGCTGCCCGAGGTCGCAAAGTTAGCAAGTACAAGAAATTTGAAAATTGTACGTAATTGCACGGTAGTGCTTATGGTCGATGCCGTTTCTCGGGTTCAGAGCTACTTTGTTGACTGTATTTTGAGTTAAGCAGTTGGCGCAACTTCAGTTCAAGTCTATAAAGTCAAATCTTGTGTGGTTCCTCCATGGTAACATAGCTGTCGAGGTCGCAAAGTTAGCAAATACAAAAAATTTGAAAATTGTACGTAATTTCACGGTAGTGCTTATGGTCGAAGCCGTTTTTCGGCTTCAGAGCTACTTTGTTGACTGTATTTTGAGTTAAGCAGTTGGCGCGACTTCAGTTCTAGCCTAAAAAGTAAAATCTTGTGTGGTTCCTCCATGGTAACATAGCTGCCCGAGGTCGCAAAGTTAGCAAGTACAAGAAATTTGAAAATTGTACGTAATTTCACTTTAGTGCTTATGGTCGATCCGTCTCTCGGCTTCAGAGCTACTTTCTTGACTTTTGTATTTTGAGCTAAGCAGTTGGCGCGACTTCAGCTCTAGCCTATAAAGTCAAATGTTGTGTGGTTTCTCCATGGTAACATAGCTGCCCGAGGCCTCAAAGTTAGCAAGTACAAGAAACTTGAAAATTGTACGTAATTTCACATTAGTGCTTATGGTCGATCCCGTTTCTCGGCTTCAAAGCTACTTTCTTGACTGTATTTTGAGTTAAACAGTTGGCGCGACTCCAGTTCTAGCCTATAAAGTCAAATCTTGTGTGGTTCCTCCATGGTAACATAGCTGCCCGAGGTCGCAAAGTTAGCAAGTACAAGAAATTTGAAAATTGTACGTAAATTCACATTAGTGCTTATGGTCGATCCGTCTCTCGGCTTCAGAGCTACTTTCTTGACTGTATTTTGAGCTAAGCAGTTGGCGCGACTTCAGTTCTAGCCTATAAAGTCAAATGTTGTGTGGTTCCTCCATGGTAACATAGCTGCCCGAGGTCGCAAAGTGAGCAAGTACAAGAAATTTGAAAATTGTACGTAATTTCACAGTAGTGCTTATGGTCGATGCCGTTTCTCGGCTTCAGAGCTACTTTCTTGACTGTATTTTGAGTTAAACTGTTGGCGCGACTTCAGTTCTAGCCTATAAAGTCAAATCTTGTGTGGTTCCTCCATGGTAACATAGCTGCCCGAGGCCGCAAACTTAGCAAGTACAAGAAATTCGAAAATTGTACGTAATTTCACATTAGTGCTTATGGTCGATCCCGTTTCTCGGCTTCAGAGCTACTTTCTTGACTGTATTTTGAGTTAAACAGTTGGCGCGACTTCAGTTCTAGCCTATAAAGTCAAATCTTGTGTGGTTCCTCCATGGTAACATAGCTGCCCGATGTCGCAAAGTTAGCAAGTACAAGAAATTTGAAAATTGTACGTAATTTCACATTAGTGCTTATGGTCGATTACGTTTCTCGGTTTCAGAGCTACTTTCTTGACTGTATTTTGAGTTAGGCAGTTGGCGCGACTTCAGTTCTAGCCTATAAAGTCAAATCTTATGTGGTTCCTCCATGGTAACATAGCTGCCCGAGGTCGCAAATTTAGCAAGTTCAAGAAATTTGAAAATTGTACGTAATTTCACGGTAGTGCTTATGGTCGAAGCCGTTTCTCGGCTTCAGAGCTACTTTCTTGACTGTATTTTGAGTTAAGCAGTTGGCGGGACTTCAGTTCTAGCCTATAAAGTCAAATGTTGTGTGGTTCCTCCATGGTAACATAGCTGCCCGAGGTCGCAAAGTTAGCAAGTACAAGAAATTTGAAAATTGTACGTAATTGCACTGTAGTGCTTATGGTCGATGCCGTTTCTCGGCTTCAGAGCTACTTTCTTGACTGTATTTTGAGTTAAGCAGTTGGCGCGACTTCAGTTCTAGCCTTAAAAGTCAAATCTTGTGTGGTTCCTCCATGATAACATAGCTGCCCGAGGCCGCAAAATTAGCAAGTACAAGAAATTTGAAAATTGTACGTAATTTCACGGTAGTGCTTATGGTCGAAGCTGTTTCACGGCTTCAGAGCTTCTTTCTTGACTGTATTTTGAGTTAAGCAGTTGGCGCGACTTCAGTTCTAGCCTTAAAAGTCAAATCTTGTGTGGTTCCTCCATGGTAACATAGCTGCCCGAGGTCGCAAAGTTGGCAAGTGCAAGAAATTTGAAAATTGTACGTAATTTCACAGTAGTGCTTATGGTCGATGCCGTTTCTCGGCTTCAGAGTTACTTTCTTGACTGTATTTTGAGTTAAGCAGTTGGCGCGACTTCAGTTCTAGCCTATAAAGTCAAATGTTGTGTGGTTCCTCTATGGTAACATAGCTGCCCGAGGTCGCAAAGTTAGCAAGTACAAGAAATTTGAAAATTGTACGTAATTTCACATTAGTGCTTATGGTCGATGCCGTTTCTCGGCTTCAGAGCTACTTTCTTGACTGTATTTTGAGTTAAGCAGTTGGCGCGACTTCAGTTCTAGCCTATAAAGTCAAATGTTGTGTGGTTCCTCCATGGTAACATAGCTGCCCGAGGTCGCAAAATTAGCAAGTACAAGACATTTGAAAATTGTACGTAATTTCACATTAGTGCTTATGGTCGATCCCGTTTCTCGGCTTCAGAGCTACTTTCTTGAGTGTATTTTGAGTTAAGCAGTTGGCGCGACTTCAGTTCTAGCCTATAGAGTCAAATGTTGTGTGGTTCCTCCATGGTAACATAGCTGCCCGAGGCCGCAAAGTTAGCAAGTACAAGACATTTGAAAATTGTACGTAATTTCACGGTAGTGCTTATGGTCGAAGCTGTTTCACGGCTTCAGAGCTTCTTTCTTGACTGTATTTTGAGTTAAGCAGTTGGCGCGACTTCAGTTCTAGCCTTAAAAGTCAAATCTTGTGTGGTTCCTCCATGGTAACATAGCTGCCCGAGGTCGCAAAGTTGGCAAGTACAAGAAATTTGAAAATTGTACGTAATTTCACATTAGTGCTTATGGTCGATGCCGTTTCTCGGCTTCAGAGCTACTTTCTTGACTGTATTTTGAGTTAGGCAGTTGGCGCGACTTCAGTTCTAGCCTATAAAGTCAAATGTTGTGTGGTTCCTCCATGGTAACATAGCTGCCCGAGGTCGCAAAGTTAGCAAGTACAAGAAATTTGAAAATTGTACGTAATTGCACGGTAGTGCTTATGGTCGATGCCGTTTCTCGGCTTCAGAGCTACTTTCTTGACTGTATTTTGAGTTAAGCAGTTGGCGCGACTTCAGTTCTAGCCTATAAAGTCAAATGTTGTGTGGTTCATCCATGGTAACATAGCTGCCCGAGGTCGCAAAGTTAACAAGTACAACAAATTTGAAAATTGTACGTAATTTCACGGTAGTGCTTATGGTCGATCCCGTTTCTCGGCTTCAGAGCTACTTTCTTGACTGTATTTTGAGTTAATCAGTTGGCGCGACTTCAGTTCTAGCCTATAAAGTCAAATCTTGTGTGGTTCCTCCATGGTAACATAGCTGCCCGAGGTCGCAAAGTTAGCAAGTACAAGAAATTTGAAAATTGTACGTAATTGCACGGTAGTGTGTATGGTCGATGCCGTTTCTCGGCTTCAGAGCTACTTTCTTGACTGTATTTTGAGTTAAGCAGTTGGCGCGACTTCAGTTCTAGCCTATAAAGTCAAATGTTGTGTGGTTCATCCATGGTAACATAGCTGCCCGAGGTCGCAAAGTTAGCAAGTACAAGAAATTTGAAAATTGTACGTAATTTCACGGTAGTGCTTATGGTCGATCCCGTTTCTCGGCTTCAGAGCTACTTTCTTGACTGTATTTTGAGTTAAGCAGTTGGCGCGACTTCAGTTCTAGCCTATTAAGTCAAATCTTGTGTGGTTCCTCCATGGTAACATAGCTGCCCGAGGTCGCAAAGTTAGCAAGTACAAGAAATTTGAAAATTGTACGTAATTGCACGGTAGTGCTTATGGTCGATGCCGTTTCTCGGGTTCAGAGCTACTTTGTTGACTGTATTTTGAGTTAAGCAGTTGGCGCAACTTCAGTTCAAGTCTATAAAGTCAAATCTTGTGTGGTTCCTCCATGGTAACATAGCTGTCGAGGTCGCAAAGTTAGCAAATACAAAAAATTTGAAAATTGTACGTAATTTCACGGTAGTGCTTATGGTCGAAGCCGTTTTTCGGCTTCAGAGCTACTTTGTTGACTGTATTTTGAGTTAAGCAGTTGGCGCGACTTCAGTTCTAGCCTAAAAAGTAAAATCTTGTGTGGTTCCTCCATGGTAACATAGCTGCCCGAGGTCGCAAAGTTAGCAAGTACAAGAAATTTGAAAATTGTACGTAATTTCACTTTAGTGCTTATGGTCGATCCGTCTCTCGGCTTCAGAGCTACTTTCTTGACTTTTGTATTTTGAGCTAAGCAGTTGGCGCGACTTCAGCTCTAGCCTATAAAGTCAAATGTTGTGTGGTTTCTCCATGGTAACATAGCTGCCCGAGGCCTCAAAGTTAGCAAGTACAAGAAACTTGAAAATTGTACGTAATTTCACATTAGTGCTTATGGTCGATCCCGTTTCTCGGCTTCAAAGCTACTTTCTTGACTGTATTTTGAGTTAAACAGTTGGCGCGACTCCAGTTCTAGCCTATAAAGTCAAATCTTGTGTGGTTCCTCCATGGTAACATAGCTGCCCGAGGTCGCAAAGTTAGCAAGTACAAGAAATTTGAAAATTGTACGTAAATTCACATTAGTGCTTATGGTCGATCCGTCTCTCGGCTTCAGAGCTACTTTCTTGACTGTATTTTGAGCTAAGCAGTTGGCGCGACTTCAGTTCTAGCCTATAAAGTCAAATGTTGTGTGGTTCCTCCATGGTAACATAGCTGCCCGAGGTCGCAAAGTGAGCAAGTACAAGAAATTTGAAAATTGTACGTAATTTCACAGTAGTGCTTATGGTCGATGCCGTTTCTCGGCTTCAGAGCTACTTTCTTGACTGTATTTTGAGTTAAACTGTTGGCGCGACTTCAGTTCTAGCCTATAAAGTCAAATCTTGTGTGGTTCCTCCATGGTAACATAGCTGCCCGAGGCCGCAAACTTAGCAAGTACAAGAAATTCGAAAATTGTACGTAATTTCACATTAGTGCTTATGGTCGATCCCGTTTCTCGGCTTCAGAGCTACTTTCTTGACTGTATTTTGAGTTAAACAGTTGGCGCGACTTCAGTTCTAGCCTATAAAGTCAAATCTTGTGTGGTTCCTCCATGGTAACATAGCTGCCCGAGGCCGCAAACTTAGCAAGTACAAGAAATTCGAAAATTGTACGTAATTTCACATTAGTGCTTATAGTCGATCCCGTTTCTCGGCTTCAGAGCTACTTTCTTGACTGTATTTTGAGTTAAGCAGTTGGCGCGACTTCAGTTCTAGCCTAAAAAGTCAAATCTTGTGTGGTTCCTCCATGGTAACATACCTACCCGAGGTCGCAAAGTTAGCAAGTACAAGAAATTTGAAAATTGTCCGTAATTGCACGGTAGTGCTTATGGTCGATGCAGTTTCTCGGCTTGAGAGCTACTTTCTTGACTGTATTTTGAGTTAAGCAGTTGGCGCGACTTCAGTTCTAGCCCTAAAAGTCAAATCTTGTGTGGTTCCTCCATGGTAACATAGCTGCCCGAGGTCGCAAAGTTAGCAAGAACAAGAAATTTGAAAATTGTACGTAATTTCACATTAGTGCTTATGGTCGATGCCGTTTCTCGGCTTCAGAGCTACTTTCTTGACTGTATTTTGAGTTAAGCAGTTGGCGCGACTTCAGTTCTAGCCTATAAAGTCAAATGTTGTGTGGTTCCTCCATGGTAACATAGCTGCCCGAGGTCGCAAACTTAGCAAGTACAAGAAATTTGAAAATTGTCCGTAATTGCACGGTAGTGCTTATGGTCGATGCAGTTTCTCGGCTTGAGAGCTACTTTCTTGACTGTATTTTGAGTTAAGGAGTTGGCGCGACTTCAGTTCTAGCCTTGAAAGTCAAATCTTGTGTGGTTCCTCCATGGTATCATAGCTGCCCGAGGGCGCAAAGTTAGCAAGTACAAGAAATTTGAAAATTGTACGTAATTTCACGGTAGTGCTTATGGTCGAAGCCGTTTCTCGGCTTCAGAGCTACTTTCTTGACTGTATTTTGAGTTAAGCAGTTGGCGCGACTTCAGTTCTAGCCTATAAAGTCAAATCTTGTGTGGTTCCTCCATGGTAACATAGCTGCCCGAGGTCGCAAAGTTAGCAAGTACAAGAAATTTGAAAATTGTACGTAATTTCACATTAGTGCTTATGGTCGATCCGTCTCTCGGCTTCAGAGCTACTTTCTTGACTTCTGTATTTTGAGCTAAGCAGTTGGCGCGACTTCAGTTCTAGCCTATAAAGTCAAATCTTGTGTGGTTCCTCCATGGTAACATAGCTGCCCGAGGTCGCAAAGTTAGCAAGTACAAGAAATTTGAAAATTGTACGTAATTTCACATTAGTGCTTATGGTCGATTACGTTTCTCGGCTTCAGAGCTACTTTCTTGACTGTATTTTGAGTTAAGCAGTTGGCGCGACTTCAGTTCTAGCCTATAAAGTCAAATGTTGTGTGGTTCCTCCATGGCAAAGTTAGCAAGTACAAGAAATTTGAAAATTGTGCGTAATTTCACATTAGTGCTTATGGTCGATGACGTTTCTCGGCTTCAGAGCTACTTTCTTGACTGTATTTTGAGTTAAGCAGTTGGCGCGACTTCAGTTCTAGCCTATAAAGTCAAATCTTGTGTGGTTCCTCCATGGTAACATAGCTGTCCGAGGTCGCAAAGTTAGCAAGTACAAGAAATTTGAAAATTGTACGTAATTGCACGGTAGTGCTTATGGTCGATGCCGTTTCTCGGGTTCAGAGCTACTTTGTTGACTGTATTTTGAGTTAAGCAGTTGGCGCAACTTCAGTTCAAGTCTATAAAGTCAAATCTTGTGTGGTTCCTCCATGGTAACATAGCTGTCGAGGTCGCAAAGTTAGCAAATACAAAAAATTTGAAAATTGTACGTAATTTCACGGTAGTGCTTATGGTCGAAGCCGTTTTTCGGCTTCAGAGCTACTTTGTTGACTGTATTTTGAGTTAAGCAGTTGGCGCGACTTCAGTTCTAGCCTAAAAAGTAAAATCTTGTGTGGTTCCTCCATGGTAACATAGCTGCCCGAGGTCGCAAAGTTAGCAAGTACAAGAAATTTGAAAATTGTACGTAATTTCACTTTAGTGCTTATGGTCGATCCGTCTCTCGGCTTCAGAGCTACTTTCTTGACTTTTGTATTTTGAGCTAAGCAGTTGGCGCGACTTCAGTTCTAGCCTATAAAGTCAAATCTTATGTGGTTCCTCCATGGTAACATAGCTGCCCGAGGTCGCAAATTTAGCAAGTTCAAGAAATTTGAAAATTGTACGTAATTTCACGGTAGTGCTTATGGTCGAAGCCGTTTCTCGGCTTCAGAGCTACTTTCTTGACTGTATTTTGAGTTAAGCAGTTGGCGGGACTTCAGTTCTAGCCTATAAAGTCAAATGTTGTGTGGTTCCTCCATGGTAACATAGCTGCCCGAGGTCGCAAAGTTAGCAAGTACAAGAAATTTGAAAATTGTACGTAATTGCACTGTAGTGCTTATGGTCGATGCCGTTTCTCGGCTTCAGAGCTACTTTCTTGACTGTATTTTGAGTTAAGCAGTTGGCGCGACTTCAGTTCTAGCCTTAAAAGTCAAATCTTGTGTGGTTCCTCCATGATAACATAGCTGCCCGAGGCCGCAAAATTAGCAAGTACAAGAAATTTGAAAATTGTACGTAATTTCACGGTAGTGCTTATGGTCGAAGCTGTTTCACGGCTTCAGAGCTTCTTTCTTGACTGTATTTTGAGTTAAGCAGTTGGCGCGACTTCAGTTCTAGCCTATAAAGTCAAATGTTGTGTGGTTCCTCCATGGTAACATAGCTGCCCGAGGTCGCAAAGTTGGCAAGTGCAAGAAATTTGAAAATTGTACGTAATTTCACAGTAGTGCTTATGGTCGATGCCGTTTCTCGGCTTCAGAGTTACTTTCTTGACTGTATTTTGAGTTAAGCAGTTGGCGCGACTTCAGTTCTAGCCTATAAAGTCAAATGTTGTGTGGTTCCTCTATGGTAACATAGCTGCCCGAGGTCGCAAAGTTAGCAAGTACAAGAAATTTGAAAATTGTACGTAATTTCACATTAGTGCTTATGGTCGATGCCGTTTCTCGGCTTCAGAGCTACTTTCTTGACTGTATTTTGAGTTAAGCAGTTGGCGCGACTTCAGTTCTAGCCTATAAAGTCAAATGTTGTGTGGTTCCTCCATGGTAACATAGCTGCCCGAGGTCGCAAAATTAGCAAGTACAAGACATTTGAAAATTGTACGTAATTTCACATTAGTGCTTATGGTCGATCCCGTTTCTCGGCTTCAGAGCTACTTTCTTGAGTGTATTTTGAGTTAAGCAGTTGGCGCGACTTCAGTTCTAGCCTATAAAGTCAAATGTTGTGTGGTTCCTCCATGGTAACATAGCTGCCCGAGGCCGCAAAGTTAGCAAGTACAAGACATTTGAAAATTGTACGTAATTTCACGGTAGTGCTTATGGTCGAAGCTGTTTCACGGCTTCAGAGCTTCTTTCTTGACTGTATTTTGAGTTAAGCAGTTGGCGCGACTTCAGTTCTAGCCTTAAAAGTCAAATCTTGTGTGGTTCCTCCATGGTAACATAGCTGCCCGAGGTCGCAAAGTTGGCAAGTACAAGAAATTTGAAAATTGTACGTAATTTCACATTAGTGCTTATGGTCGATGCCGTTTCTCGGCTTCAGAGCTACTTTCTTGACTGTATTTTGAGTTAGGCAGTTGGCGCGACTTCAGTTCTAGCCTATAAAGTCAAATGTTGTGTGGTTCCTCCATGGTAACATAGCTGCCCGAGGTCGCAAAGTTAGCAAGTACAAGAAATTTGAAAATTGTACGTAATTGCACGGTAGTGCTTATGGTCGATGCCGTTTCTCGGCTTCAGAGCTACTTTCTTGACTGTATTTTGAGTTAAGCAGTTGGCGCGACTTCAGTTCTAGCCTATAAAGTCAAATGTTGTGTGGTTCATCCATGGTAACATAGCTGCCCGAGGTCGCAAAGTTAACAAGTACAACAAATTTGAAAATTGTACGTAATTTCACGGTAGTGCTTATGGTCGATCCCGTTTCTCGGCTTCAGAGCTACTTTCTTGACTGTATTTTGAGTTAATCAGTTGGCGCGACTTCAGTTCTAGCCTATAAAGTCAAATCTTGTGTGGTTCCTCCATGGTAACATAGCTGCCCGAGGTCGCAAAGTTAGCAAGTACCAGAAATTTGAAAATTGTACGTAATTGCACGGTATTGTGTATGGTCGATGCCGTTTCTCGGCTTCAGAGCTACTTTCTTGACTGTATTTTGAGTTAAGCAGTTGGCGCGACTTCAGTTCTAGCCTATAAAGTCAAATGTTGTGTGGTTCATCCATGGTAACATAGCTGCCCGAGGTCGCAAAGTTAGCAAGTACAAGAAATTTGAAAATTGTACGTAATTTCACGGTAGTGCTTATGGTCGATCCCGTTTCTCGGCTTCAGAGCTACTTTCTTGACTGTATTTTGAGTTAAGCAGTTGGCGCGACTTCAGTTCTAGCCTATTAAGTCAAATCTTGTGTGGTTCCTCCATGGTAACATAGCTGCCCGAGGTCGCAAAGTTAGCAAGTACAAGAAATTTGAAAATTGTACGTAATTGCACGGTAGTGCTTATGGTCGATGCCGTTTCTCGGGTTCAGAGCTACTTTGTTGACTGTATTTTGAGTTAAGCAGTTGGCGCAACTTCAGTTCAAGTCTATAAAGTCAAATCTTGTGTGGTTCCTCCATGGTAACATAGCTGTCGAGGTCGCAAAGTTAGCAAATACAAAAAATTTGAAAATTGTACGTAATTTCACGGTAGTGCTTATGGTCGAAGCCGTTTTTCGGCTTCAGAGCTACTTTGTTGACTGTATTTTGAGTTAAGCAGTTGGCGCGACTTCAGTTCTAGCCTAAAAAGTAAAATCTTGTGTGGTTCCTCCATGGTAACATAGCTGCCCGAGGTCGCAAAGTTAGCAAGTACAAGAAATTTGAAAATTGTACGTAATTTCACTTTAGTGCTTATGGTCGATCCGTCTCTCGGCTTCAGAGCTACTTTCTTGACTTTTGTATTTTGAGCTAAGCAGTTGGCGCGACTTCAGCTCTAGCCTATAAAGTCAAATGTTGTGTGGTTTCTCCATGGTAACATAGCTGCCCGAGGCCTCAAAGTTAGCAAGTACAAGAAACTTGAAAATTGTACGTAATTTCACATTAGTGCTTATGGTCGATCCCGTTTCTCGGCTTCAAAGCTACTTTCTTGACTGTATTTTGAGTTAAACAGTTGGCGCGACTCCAGTTCTAGCCTATAAAGTCAAATCTTGTGTGGTTCCTCCATGGTAACATAGCTGCCCGAGGTCGCAAAGTTAGCAAGTACAAGAAATTTGAAAATTGTACGTAAATTCACATTAGTGCTTATGGTCGATCCGTCTCTCGGCTTCAGAGCTACTTTCTTGACTGTATTTTGAGCTAAGCAGTTGGCGCGACTTCAGTTCTAGCCTATAAAGTCAAATGTTGTGTGGTTCCTCCATGGTAACATAGCTGCCCGAGGTCGCAAAGTGAGCAAGTACAAGAAATTTGAAAATTGTACGTAATTTCACAGTAGTGCTTATGGTCGATGCCGTTTCTCGGCTTCAGAGCTACTTTCTTGACTGTATTTTGAGTTAAACTGTTGGCGCGACTTCAGTTCTAGCCTATAAAGTCAAATCTTGTGTGGTTCCTCCATGGTAACATAGCTGCCCGAGGCCGCAAACTTAGCAAGTACAAGAAATTCGAAAATTGTACGTAATTTCACATTAGTGCTTATGGTCGATCCCGTTTCTCGGCTTCAGAGCTACTTTCTTGACTGTATTTTGAGTTAAACAGTTGGCGCGACTTCAGTTCTAGCCTATAAAGTCAAATCTTGTGTGGTTCCTCCATGGTAACATAGCTGCCCGAGGCCGCAAACTTAGCAAGTACAAGAAATTCGAAAATTGTACGTAATTTCACATTAGTGCTTATAGTCGATCCCGTTTCTCGGCTTCAGAGCTACTTTCTTGACTGTATTTTGAGTAAAGCAGTTGGCGCGACTTCAGTTCTAGCCTAAAAAGTCAAATCTTGTGTGGTTCCTCCATGGTAACATACCTACCCGAGGTCGCAAAGTTAGCAAGTACAAGAAATTTGAAAATTGTCCGTAATTGCACGGTAGTGCTTATGGTCGATGCAGTTTCTCGGCTTGAGAGCTACTTTCTTGACTGTATTTTGAGTTAAGCAGTTGGCGCGACTTCAGTTCTAGCCCTAAAAGTCAAATCTTGTGTGGTTCCTCCATGGTAACATAGCTGCCCGAGGTCGCAAAGTTAGCAAGAACAAGAAATTTGAAAATTGTACGTAATTTCACATTAGTGCTTATGGTCGATGCCGTTTCTCGGCTTCAGAGCTACTTTCTTGACTGTATTTTGAGTTAAGCAGTTGGCGCGACTTCAGTTCTAGCCTATAAAGTCAAATGTTGTGTGGTTCCTCCATGGTAACATAGCTGCCCGAGGTCGCAAACTTAGCAAGTACAAGAAATTTGAAAATTGTCCGTAATTGCACGGTAGTGCTTATGGTCGATGCAGTTTCTCGGCTTGAGAGCTACTTTCTTGACTGTATTTTGAGTTAAGGAGTTGGCGCGACTTCAGTTCTAGCCTTGAAAGTCAAATCTTGTGTGGTTCCTCCATGGTATCATAGCTGCCCGAGGGCGCAAAGTTAGCAAGTACAAGAAATTTGAAAATTGTACGTAATTTCACGGTAGTGCTTATGGTCGAAGCCGTTTCTCGGCTTCAGAGCTACTTTCTTGACTGTATTTTGAGTTAAGCAGTTGGCGCGACTTCAGTTCTAGCCTATAAAGTCAAATCTTGTGTGGTTCCTCCATGGTAACATAGCTGCCCGAGGTCGCAAAGTTAGCAAGTACAAGAAATTTGAAAATTGTACGTAATTTCACATTAGTGCTTATGGTCGATCCGTCTCTCGGCTTCAGAGCTACTTTCTTGACTTCTGTATTTTGAGCTAAGCAGTTGGCGCGACTTCAGTTCTAGCCTATAAAGTCAAATCTTGTGTGGTTCCTCCATGGTAACATAGCTGCCCGAGGTCGCAAAGTTAGCAAGTACAAGAAATTTGAAAATTGTACGTAATTTCACATTAGTGCTTATGGTCGATTACGTTTCTCGGCTTCAGAGCTACTTTCTTGACTGTATTTTGAGTTAAGCAGTTGGCGCGACTTCAGTTCTAGCCTATAAAGTCAAATGTTGTGTGGTTCCTCCATGGCAAAGTTAGCTAGTACAAGAAATTTGAAAATTGTGCGTAATTTCACATTAGTGCTTATGGTCGATGACGTTTCTCGGCTTCAGAGCTACTTTCTTGACTGTATTTTGAGTTAAGCAGTTGGCGCGACTTCAGTTCTAGCCTATAAAGTCAAATCTTGTGTGGTTCCTCCATGGTAACATAGCTGTCCGAGGTCGCAAAGTTAGCAAGTACAAAAAATTTGAAAATTGTACGTAATTTCACGGTAGTGCTTATGGTCGAAGCCGTTTTTCGGCTTCAGAGCTACTTTGTTGACTGTATTTTAAGTTAAGCAGTTGGCGCGACTTCAGTTCTAGCCTATAAAGTCAAATCTTGTGTGGTTCCTCCATGGTAACATAGCTGCCCGAGGTCGCAAAGTTAGCAAGTACAAGAAATTTGAAAATTGTACGTAATTTCACATTAGTGCTTATGGTCGATTACGTTTCTCGGCTTCAGAGCTACTTTCTTGACTGTATTTTGAGTTAAGCAGTTGGCGCGACTTCAGTTCTAGCCTATAAAGTCAAATCTTGTGTGGTTCCTCCATGGCAAAGTTAGCAAGTACAAGAAATTTGAAAATTGTCCGTAATTGCACGGTAGTGCTTATGGTCGATGCCGTTTCTCGGCTTCAGAGCTACTTTCTTGACTGTATTTTGAGTTAAACAGTTGGCGCGACTTCAGTTCTAGCCTATAAAGTCAAATGTTGTGTGGTTCCTCCATGGTAACATAGCTGCCCGAGGCCGCAAACTTAGCAAGTACAAGAAATTCGAAAATTGAGGTCGCAAAGTTAGCAAGTACAAGAAATTTGAAAATTGTACGTAATTTCACATTAGTGCTTATGGTCGATCCGTCTCTCGGCTTCAGAGCTACTTTCTTGACTTCTGTATTTTGAGCTAAGCAGTTGGCGCGACTTCAGTTCTAGCCTATAAAGTCAAATCTTGTGTGGTTCCTCCATGGTAACATAGCTGCCCGAGGTCGCAAAGTTAGCAAGAATAAGAAATTTGAAAATTGTACGTAATTTCACATTAGTGCTTATGGTCGATTACGTTTCTCGGCTTCAGAGCTACTTTCTTGACTGTATTTTGAGTTAAGCAGTTGGCGCGACTTCAGTTCTAGCCTATAAAGTCAAATCTTGTGTGGTTCCTCCATGGCAAAGTTAGCAAGTACAAGAAATTTGAAAATTGTGCGTAATTTCACATTAGTGCTTATGGTCGATGACGTTTCTCGGCTTCAGAGCTACTTTCTTGACTGTATTTTGAG
The DNA here is from genome assembly GCA_958301585.1 of Merodon equestris. Classification (NCBI taxonomy): domain Eukaryota; kingdom Metazoa; phylum Arthropoda; class Insecta; order Diptera; family Syrphidae; genus Merodon; species Merodon equestris. The sequence continues at coordinate 72,445,685 of OY284414.1, read as the reverse complement.
TTAAGCAGTTGGCGCGACTTCAGTTCTAGCCTATAAAGTCAAATCTTGTGTGGTTCCTCCATGGCAAAGTTAGCAAGTACAAGAAATTTGAAAATTGTGCGTAATTTCACATTAGTGCTTATGGTCGATGACGTTTCTCGGCTTCAGAGCTACTTTCTTGACTGTATTTTGAGTTAAGCAGTTGGCGCGACTTCAGTTCTAGCCTATAAAGTCAAATCTTGTGTGGTTCCTCCATGGTAACATAGCTGTCCGAGGTCGCAAAGTTAGCAAGTACAAAAAATTTGAAAATTGTACGTAATTTCACGGTAGTGCTTATGGTCGAAGCCGTTTTTCGGCTTCAGAGCTACTTTGTTGACTGTATTTTGAGTTAAGCAGTTGGCGCGACTTCAGTTCTAGCCTATAAAGTCAAATCTTGTGTGGTTCCTCCATGGTAACATAGCTGCCCGAGGTCGCAAAGTTAGCAAGTACAAGAAATTTGAAAATTGTTCGTAATTTCACATTAGTGCTTATGGTCGATTACGTTTCTCGGCTTCAGAGCTACTTTCTTGACTGTATTTTGAGTTAAGCAGTTGGCGCGACTTCAGTTCTAGCCTATAAAGTCAAATCTTGTGTGGTTCCTCCATGGCAAAGTTAGCAAGTACAAGAAATTTGAAAATTGTCCGTAATTGCACGGTAGTGCTTATGGTCGATGCCGTTTCTCGGCTTCAGAGCTACTTTCTTGACTGTATTTTGAGTTAAACAGTTGGCGCGACTTCAGTTCTAGCCTATAAAGTCAAATGTTGTGTGGTTCCTCCATGGTAACATAGCTCCCCGAGGTCGCAAAGTGAGCAAGTACAAGAAATTTGAAAATTGTACGTAAATTCACATTAGTGCTTATGGTCGATCCGTCTCTCGGCTTCAGAGCTACTTTCTTGACTTTTGTATTTTGAGCTAAGCAGTTGGCGCGACTTCAGCTCTAGCCTATAAAGTCAAATCTTGTGTGGTTCCTCCATGGTAACATAGCTGCCCGAGGCCGCAAACTTAGCAAGTACAAGAAATTCGAAAATTGTACGTAATTTCACATTAGTGCTTATGGTCGATCCCGTTTCTCGGCTTCAGAGCTACTTTCTTGACTGTATTTTGAGTTAAACAGTTGGCGCGACTTCAGTTCTAGCCTATAAAGTCAAATCTTGTGTGGTTCCTCCATGGTAACATAGCTGCCCGAGGCCGCAAACTTAGCAAGTACAAGAAATTCGGAAATTGTACGTAATTTCACATTAGTGCTTATATTCGATCCCGTTTCTCGGCTTCAGAGCTACTTTCTTGACTGTATTTTGAGTTAAGCAGTTGGCGCGATTTCAGTTCTAGCCTATAAAGTCAAATGTTGTGTGGTTCCTCCATGGTAACATAGCTGCCCGAGGTCGCAAATTTAGCAAGTACTAGAAATTTGAAAATTGTAAGTAATATAGTAGTGCTTATGGTCGATGCCGTTTCTCGGCTTCAGAGCTACTTTCTTGACTGTATTTTGAGTTAACCAATGGGCGCGACTTCAGTTCTAGCCTATAAAGTCAAATGTTGTGTGGTTCCTCCATGGTAACATAGCTGCCCGAGGTCGCAAAGTTAGCAAGTACAAGAAATTTGAAAATTGTACGTAATTTCACATTAGTGCTTATGGTCGATCCCGTTTCTCGGCTTCAGAGCTACTTTCTTGACTGTATTTTGAGTTAAACAGTTGGCGCGACTTCAGTTCTAGCCTATAAAGTCAAATCTTGTGTGGTTCCTCCATGGTAACATACACACACTCACAAAAGTATCCGTACGCAGTTGATTTTTTACATTTTTCTTAAATAATGAGCAAAAGTTGCAATTCTTTTTGATAATATTATTTATTTACTTAAAAAAATAACAAAATAACTAAATAAAACTTATTTCATAAAGAAATTTAAAAAAAAAACACAGTTTTTCATATTTTTGGCGTTGGGCGATCTCACAAAAGTATACATACGATCTCACAAAAGTATACATGCGCTCGATTACGGATAAATTTACCGTTACATTTTCAATTAATTGCGTTCTTCTTTGTTTGTCCAGTATTCAGTCATCGTATTTCTGTGCCAGAGAACGCTGCATTTGTAAAAATCGGGAACAAAATGCCTAAGTCAAAGGAAATTTCTTTGGAAGTCCGAAAAATTGTGGTAAAGTTGAAAAATGAAAGAAAATCTCTTGGAAAAATTGTGGAAACTTTGAATTTACCGAAATCAACCGTACAAACAATTATAAAAAAACTTCAATGACAGTGGAACCTTTGAAAATAAGCCACGAAATGGCCGACCCCGTAAGCTGGATGAGAGAATGCGGAGGCATATTGTTCGATCAATCACAGAAAGTCCGAAGCAGAGCGCTGTTAAGCTTGGGAAAGATACCCAAAATAATCATGGGGTGTCTGTTAACGCAGAGACCATTCGTCGTTGCCTGAAGGAACGCGAACTCTATTGCAGAGTAGCAAGGAAAAAGCCATTCTTAAGAGAGATTAACAAGGCAAAACTTTTAGCATATGCCCGGAAATACCATAATATTCATTTGACAGATCCTTCGTTTTGGGAACGCGTCATTTTCACTGATGAATGTAAATTCAATGTTTTTGGTGGTGATGGGCGCGTTAAAGTCTGGCGAAAAAAGAACACCGAACTTGATCACAAAAATGTTGTTCCCTCTGTAAAACATGGGGGAGGATCTGTCATGGTATGGGGAGCGATGGCGGCAAATGGCGTCGGTATTCTAAGGTTTATCGAAGGAATTATGGATAAGCACATGTACATAACCATTCTAAAGGATAGTTACCTTCCTAGTGTAGAGAAACTGGATTTAAGGGACAAAGCTGTTTTATTACAGGACAATGATCCAAAGCATTTTCCAGCTCTGGTAAAGGAATGGTTGCTTTATAATGATAGAAAGAAGCTGGAACATCCACCACAATCTCCTGACTTAAATGTCATAGAGCTTTTGTGGGATCATTTGAAGCAACAAGTCAGAAAAAGAAATGTCACTTCGATTTCAATGCTTAAGACAGTTCTGGTCGAGGAATGAAATAATATAACCCCAGAAACAACACGTAGGTTAGCAGTTTCCATGCCTTCCCGATTGTCTGCAGTAATTGTAGCCAAAGGAGGCCATACCTCGTACTAAGCATGTAAAATTTTTGAGTTATTATTATTTTTTAAATGCGTATGTATACTTTTGTGAGATCACCCAACGCCAAAAATATGAAAAACTGTGTTTTTTTTTTAAATTTCTTTATGAAATAAGTTTTATTTAGTTATTTTGTTATTTTTTTAAGTAAATAAATAATATTATCAAAAAGAATTGCAACTTTTGCTCATTATTTAAGAAAAATGTAAAAAATCAACTGCGTACGGATACTTTTGTGAGTGTGTGTAGCTGCCCGAGGCCGCAAACTTAGCAAGTACAAGAAATTCGAAAATTGTACGTAATTTCACATTAGTGCTTATAGTCGATCCCGTTTCTCGGCTTCAGAGCTACTTTCTTGACTGTATTTTGAGTTAAGCAGTTGGCGCGACTTCAGTTCTAGCCTAAAAAGTCAAATCTTGTGTGGTTCCTCCATGGTAACATACCTACCCGAGGTCGCAAAGTTAGCAAGTACAAGAAATTTGAAAATTGTCCGTAATTGCACGGTAGTGCTTATAGTCGATGCAGTTTCTCGGCTTGAGAGCTACTTTCTTGACTGTATTTTGAGTTAAGCAGTTGGCGCGACTTCAGTTCTAGCCTTAAAAGTCAAATCTTGTGTGGTTCCTCCATGGTAACATAGCTGCCCGAGGTCGCAAAGTTAGCAAGAACAAGAAATTTGAAAATTGTACGTAATTTCACATTAGTGCTTATGGTCGATGCCGTTTCTCGGCTTCAGAGCTACTTTCTTGACTGTATTTTGAGTTAAGCAGTTGGCGCGACTTCAGTTCTAGCCTATAAAGTCAAATCTTGTGTGGTTCCTCTATGGTAACATAGCTGCCCGAGGTCGCAAAGTTAGCAAGTACAAGAAATTTGAAAATTGTACGTAATTGCACTGTAGTGCTTATGGTCGATGCCGTTTCTCGGCTTCAGAGCTACTTTCTTGACTGTATTTTGAGTTAAGCAGTTGGCGCGACTTCAGTTCTAGCCTTGAAAGTCAAATCTTGTGTGGTTCCTCCATGGTATCATAGCTGCCCGAGGGCGCAAAGTTAGCAAGTACAAGAAATTTGAAAATTGTACGTAATTTCACGGTAGTGCTTATGGTCGAAGCCGTTTCTCGGCTTCAGAGCTACTTTCTTGACTGTATTTTGAGTTAAGCAGTTGGCGCGACTTCAGTTCTAGCCTTAAAAGTCAAATCTTGTGTGGTTCCTCCATGGTAACATAGCTGCCCGAGGTCGCAAAGTTAGCAAGTACAAGAAATTTGAAAATTGTACGTAATTTCACATTAGTGCTTATGGTCGATTACGTTTCTCGGCTTCAGAGCTACTTTCTTGACTGTATTTTGAGTTAAGCAGTTGGCGCGACTTCAGTTCTAGCCTATAAAGTCAAATCTTGTGTGGTTCCTCCATGGCAAAGTTAGCAAGTACAAGAAATTTGAAAATTGTGCGTAATTTCACATTAGTGCTTATGGTCGATGACGTTTCTCGGCTTCAGAGCTACTTTCTTGACTGTATTTTGAGTTAAGCAGTTGGCGCGACTTCAGTTCTAGCCTATAAAGTCAAATCTTGTGTGGTTCCTCCATGGTAACATAGCTGTCCGAGGTCGCAAAGTTAGCAAGTACAAAAAATTTGAAAATTGTACGTAATTTCACGGTAGTGCTTATGGTCGAAGCCGTTTTTCGGCTTCAGAGCTACTTTGTTGACTGTATTTTGAGTTAAGCAGTTGGCGCGACTTCAGCCTATAAAGTCAAATCTTGTGTGGTTCCTCCATGGTAACATAGCTGCCCGAGGTCGCAAAGTTAGCAAGTACAAGAAATTTGAAAATTGTACGTAATTTCACATTAGTGCTTATGGTCGATTACGTTTCTCGGCTTCAGAGCTACTTTCTTGACTGTATTTTGAGTTAAGCAGTTGGCGCGACTTCAGTTCTAGCCTATAAAGTCAAATCTTGTGTGGTTCCTCCATGGCAAAGTTAGCAAGTACAAGAAATTTGAAAATTGTGCGTAATTTCACATTAGTGCTTATGGTCGATGACGTTTCTCGGCTTCAGAGCTACTTTCTTGACTGTATTTTGAGTTAAGCAGTTGGCGCGACTTCAGTTCTAGCCTATAAAGTCAAATCTTGTGTGGTTCCTCCATGGTAACATAGCTGCCCGAGGTCGCAAAGTTAGCAAGTACAAGAAATTTGAAAATTGTACGTAATTTCACATTAGTGCTTATGGTCGATTACGTTTCTCGGCTTCAGAGCTACTTTCTTGACTGTATTTTGAGTTAAGCAGTTGGCGCGACTTCAGTTCTAGCCTATAAAGTCAAATCTTGTGTGGTTCCTCCATGGCAAAGTTAGCAAGTACAAGAAATTTGAAAATTGTGCGTAATTTCACATTAGTGCTTATGGTCGATGACGTTTCTCGGCTTCAGAGCTACTTTGTTGACTGTATTTTGAGTTAAGCAGTTGGCGCGACTTCAGTTCTAGCCTATAAAGTCAAATCTTGTGTGGTTCCTCCATGGTAACATAGCTGCCCGAGGTCGCAAAGTTAGCAAGTACAAGAAATTTGAAAATTGTACGTAATTTCACATTAGTGCTTATGGTCGATTACGTTTCTCGGCTTCAGAGCTACTTTCTTGACTGTATTTTGAGTTAAGCAGTTGGCGCGACTTCAGTTCTAGCCTATAAAGTCAAATCTTGTGTGGTTCCTCCATGGCAAAGTTAGCAAGTACAAGAAATTTGAAAATTGTGCGTAATTTCACATTAGTGCTTATGGTCGATGACGTTTCTCGGCTTCAGAGCTGCTTTCTTGACTGTATTTTGAGTTAAGCAGTTGGCGCGACTTCAGTTCTAGCCTATAAAGTCAAATCTTGTGTGGTTCCTCCATGGTAACATAGCTGTCCGAGGTCGCAAAGTTAGCAAGTACAAAAAATTTGAAAATTGTACGTAATTTCACGGTAGTGCTTATGGTCGAAGCCGTTTTTCGGCTTCAGAGCTACTTTGTTGACTGTATTTTGAGTTAAGCAGTTGGCGCGAGTTCAGTTCTAGCCTATAAAGTCAAATCTTGTGTGGTTCCTCCATGGTAACATAGCTGCCCGAGGCCGCAAACTTAGCAAGTACAAGAAATTCGAAAATTGTACGTAATTTCACATTAGTGCTTATAGTCGATCCCGTTTGTCGGCTTCAGAGCTACTTTCTTGACTGTATTTTGAGTTAAGCAGTTGGCGCGACTTCAGTTCTAGCCTATAAAGTCAAATCTTGTGTGGTTCCTCCATGGTAACATACCTACCCGAGGTCGCAAAGTTAGCAAGTACAAGAAATTTGAAAATTGTACGTAATTGCACATTAGTGCTTATGGTCGATCCGTCTCTCGGCTTCAGAGCTACTTTCTTGACTTTATTTTGAGCTAAGCAGTTGGCGCGACTTCAGTTCTAGCCTATAAAGTCAAATGTTGTGTGGTTCCTCCATGGTAACATAGCTGCCCGAGGCCGCAAAGTTAGCAAGTACAAGAAATTTGAAAATTGTACGTAATTTCACATTAGTGCTTATGGTCGATCCCGTTTCTCGGCTTCAGAGCTACTTTCTTGACTGTATTTTGAGTTAAGCAGTTGGCGCGACTTCAGTTCTAGCCTATAAAGTCAAATCTTGTGTGGTTCCTCCATGGTAACATAGCTGCCCGAGGTCGCAAAGTTAGCAAGTACAAGAAATTTGAAAATTGTCCGTAATTGCACGGTAGTGCTTATGGTCGATGCAGTTTCTCGGCTTGAGAGCTACTTTCTTGACTGTATTTTGAGTTAAGCAGTTGGCGCGACTTCAGTTCTAGCCTTAAAAGTCAAATCTTGTGTGGTTCCTCCATGGTAACATAGCTGCCCGAGGTCGCAAAGTTAGCAAGAACAAGAAATTTGAAAATTGTACGTAATTTCACATTAGTGCTTATGGTCGATGCCGTTTCTCGGCTTCAGAGCTACTTTCTTGACTGTATTTTGAGTTAAGCAGTTGGCGCGACTTCAGTTCTAGCCTATAAAGTCAAATGTTGTGTGGTTCCTCCATGGTAACATAGCTGCCCGAGGTCGCAAAGTTAGCAAGTACAAGAAATTTGAAAATTGTACGTAATTTCACGGTAGTGCTTATGGTCGAAGCCGTTTCTCGGCTTCAGAGCTACTTTCTTGACTGTATTTTGAGTTAAGCAGTTGGCGCGACTTCAGTTCTAGCCTTAAAAGTCAAATCTTGTGTGGTTCCTCCATGTTAACATAGCTGCCCGAGGTCGCAAAGTTAGCAAGTACAAGAAATTTGAAAATTGTACGTAATTTCACATTAGTGCTTATGGTCGATTACGTTTCTCGGCTTCAGAGCTACTTTCTTGACTGTATTTTGAGTTAAGCAGTTGGCGCGACTTCAGTTCTAGCCTATAAAGTCAAATCTTGTGTGGTTCCTCCATGGTAACATAGCTGCCCGAGGTCGCAAAGTGAGCAAGTACAAGAAATTTGAAAACTGTACGTAATTTCACAGTAGTGCTTATGGTCGATGCCGTTTCTCGGCTTCAGAGCTACTTTCTTGACTGTATTTTGAGTTAAACTGTTGGCGCGACTTCAGTTCTAGCCTTAAAAGTCAAATCTTGTGTGGTTCCTCCATGGTAACATAGCTGCCCGAGGTCGCAAAGTTAGCAAGTACAAGAAATTTGAAAATTGTGCGTAATTTCACATTAGTGCTTATGGTCGATGACGTTTCTCGGCTTCAGAGCTACTTTCTTGACTGTATTTTGAGTTAAGCAGTTGGCGCGACTTCAGTTCTAACCTATAAAGTCAAATGTTGTGTGGTTCCTCCATGGTAACATAGCTGCCCGAGGTCGCAAATTTAGCAAGTACAAGAAATTTGAAAATTGTACGTAATTGCACAGTAGTGCTTATGGTCGATCCCGTTTCTCAGCTTCAGAGCTACTTTCTTGACTGTATTTTGAGTTATGCAGTTGACGCGACTTCAGTTCTAGCCTATAAAGTCAAATGTTGTGTGGTTCCTCCATGGTAACATAGCTGCCCGAGGTCGCAAAGTTAGCAAGTACAAGAAATTTGAAAATTGTACGTAATTTTACGGTAGTGCTTATGGTCGATGCCGTTTCTCGGCTTCAGAGTTACTTTCTTGACTGTATTTTGAGTTAAGCAGTTGGCGCGACTTCAGTTCTAGCGTATAAAGTCAAATGTTGCGTGGTTCCTCTATGGTAACATAGCTGCCCGAGGTCGCAAAGTTAGCAAGTACAAGAAATTTGAAAATTGTACATAATTTCACGGTAGTGCTTATGGTCGATGCCGTTTCTCGGCTTCAGAGCTACTTTCTTGACTGTATTTTGAGTTAAGCAGTTGGCGCGACTTCAGTTCCAGCCTATAAAGTCAAATGTTGTGTGGTTCTCCCATGGTAACATAGCTGCCCGAGGTCGCAAAGTTAGCAAGTACAAGTAATTTGAAAATTGTATGTAATTGCACAGTAGTGCTTATGGTCGATCACGTTTCTCGGCTTCAGAGCTACTTTCTTGACTGTATTTTGAGCTAAACAGTTGGCGCGACTTCAGTTCTAGCCTATAAAGTCAAATCTTGTGTGGTTCCTCCATGGTAACATAGCTGCCCGAGGCCGCAAAGTTAGCAAGTACAAGAAATTTGAAAATTGTACGTAATTTCACGGTAGTGCTTATGGTCGAAGCTGTTTCACGGCTTCAGAGCTTCTTTCTTGACTGTATTTTGAATTAAGCAGTTGGCGCGACTTCAGTTCTAGCCTTAAAAGTCAAATCTTGTGTGGTTCCTCCATGGTAACATAGCTGCCCGAGGTCGCAAAGTTGGCAAGTTCAAGAAATTTGAAAATTGTACGTAATTTCACATTAGTGCTTATGGTCGATGCCGTTTCTTGGCTTCAGGGCTACTTTCTTGACTGTATTTTGAGTTAAGCAGTTGGCGCGACTTCAGTTCTAGCCTATAAAGTCAAATGTTGTGTGGTTCCTCCATGGTAACATAGCTGCCCGAGGTCGCAAAATTAGCAAGTACAAGACATTTGAAAATTGTACGTAATTTCACATTAGTGCTTATGGTCGATCCCGTTTCTCGGCTTCAGAGCTTCTTTCTTGACTGTATTTTGAGTTAAGCAGTTGGCGCGACTTCAGTTCTAGCCTATAAAGTCAAATGTTGTGTGGTTCCTCCATGGTAACATAGCTGCCCGAGGCCGCAAAGTTAGCAAGTACAAGAAATTTAAAAATTGTACGTAATTTCACGGTAGTGCTTATGGTCGAAGCTGTTTCACGGCTTCAGAGCTTCTTTCTTGACTGTATTTTGATTTAAGCAGTTGGCGCGACTTCAGTTCTAGCCTTAAAAGTCAAATATTGTGTGGTTCCTCCATGGTAACATAGCTGCCCGAGGTCGCAAAGTTGGCAAGTACAAGAAATTTGAAAATTGTACGTAATTTCACATTAGTGCTTATGGTCGATGTCGTTTCTCGGCTTCAGAACTACTTTCTTGACTGTATTTTGAGTTAAGCAGTTGGCGCGACTTCAGTTCTAGCCTATAAAGTCAAATCTTGTGTGGTTCCTCCATGGTAACATAGCTGCCCGAGGTCGCAAAATTAGCAAGTACAAGACATTTGAAAATTGTACGTAATTTCACATTAGTGCTTATGGTCGATCCCGTTTCTCGGCTTCAGAGCTACTTTCTTGACTGTATTTTGAGTTAAGCAGTTGGCGCGACTTCAGTTCTAGCCTATAAAGTCAAATCTTGTGTGGTTCCTCCATGGTAACATAGCTGCCCGAGGTCGCAAAGTTAGCAAGTACAAGAAATTTGAAAATTGTCCGTAATTGCACGGTAGTCGATGCAGTTTCTCGGCTTCAGAGCTACTTTCTTGACTGTATTTTGAGTTAAGCAGTTGGCGCGACTTCAGTTCTAGCCTATAAAGTCAAATGTTGTGTGGTTCCTCCATGGTAACATAGCTGCCCGAGGTCGCAAAGTTAGCAAGTACAAGAAATTTGAAAATTGTACGAAATTGCACTGTAGTGCTTATGGTCGATGCCGTTTCTCGGCTTCAGAGCTACTTTCTTGACTGTATTTTGACTTAAGCAGTTGGCGCGACTTCAGTTCTAGCCTATAAAGTCAAATGTTGTCTGGTTCCTCCATGGTAACATAGCTGCCCGAGGTCGCAAAGTTAGCAAGTACAAGAAATTTGAAAATTGTACGTAATTTCACATTAGTGCTTCAGAGCTACTTTCTTGACTGTATTTTGAGTTAAGCAGTTGGCGCGACTTCAGTTCTAGCCTATAAAGTCAAATCTTGTGTGGTTCCTCCATGGTAACATAGCTGCCCGAGGTCGCAAAGTTAGCAAGTACAAGAAATTTGAAAATTGTACGTAATTTCACAGTAGTGCTTATGGTCGATGCCGTTTCTCGGCTTCAGAGCTACTTTCTTGACTGTATTTTGAGTTAAGCAGTTGGCGCGACTTCAGTTCTAGCCTATAAAGTCAAATGTTGTGTGGTTCCTCCATGGTAACATAGCTGCCCGAGGTCGCAAAGTTAGCAAGTACAAGAAATTTGAAAATTGTACGTAATTTCACATTAGTGCTTCAGAGCTACTTTCTTGACTGTATTTTGAGTTAAACTGTTGGCGCGACTTCAGTTCTAGCCTTAAAAGTCAAATCTTGTGTGGTTCCTCCATGGTAACATAGCTGCCCGAGGTCGCAAAGTTAGCAAGTACAAGAAATTTGAAAATTGTGCGTAATTTCACATTAGTGCTTATGGTCGATGACGTTTCTCGGCTTCAGAGCTACTTTCTTGACTGTATTTTGAGTTAAGCAGTTGGCGCGACTTCAGTTCTAGCCTATAAAGTCAAATGTTGTGTGGTTCCTCCATGGTAACATAGCTGCCCGAGGTCGCAAATTTAGCAAGTACAAGAAATTTGAAAATTGTACGTAATTGCACAGTAGTGCTTATGGTCGATCCCGTTTCTCGGCTTCAGAGTTACTTTCTTGACTGTATTTTGAGTTAAGCAGTTGGCGCGACTTCAGTTCTAGCCTTTAAAGTCAAATGTTGTGTGGTTCCTCTATGGTAACATAGCTGCCCGAGGTCGCAAGGTTAGCAAGTACAAGAAATTTGAAAATTGTACGTAATTCCACGGTAGTGCTTATGGTCGATGCCGTTTCTCGGCTTCAGAGCTACTTTCTTGACTGTATTTTGAGTTAAGCAGTTGGCGCGACTTCAGTTCTAGCCTATAAAGTCAAATGTTGTGTGGTTCCTCCATGGTAACATAGCTGCCCGAGGCCGCAAAATTAGCAAGTACAAGAAATTTGAAAATTGTACGTAATTTCACGGTAGTGCTTATGGTCGAAGCTGTTTCACGGCTTCAGAGCTTCTTTCTTGACTGTAGCAGTTGGCGCGACTTCAGTTCTAGCCTTAAAAGTCAAATCTTGTGTGGTTCCTCCATGGTAACATAGCTGCCCGAGGTCGCAAAGTTGGCAAGTTCAAGAAATTTGAAAATTGTACGTAATTTCACATTAGTGCTTATGGTCGATGCCGTTTCTCGGCTTCAGAGCTACTTTCTTGACTGTATTTTGAGTTAAGCAGTTGGCGCGACTTCAGTTCTAGCCTATAAAGTCAAATGTTGTGTGGTTCCTCCATGGTAACATAGCTGCCCGAGGTCGCAAAATTAGCAAGTACAAGACATTTGAAAATTGTACGTAATTTCACATTAGTGCTTATGGTCGATCCCGTTTCTCGGCTTCAGAGCTACTTTCTTGACTGTATTTTGAGTTAAGCAGTTGGCGCGCCTTCAGTTCTAGCCTATAAAGTCAAATGTTGTGTGGTTCCTCCATGGTAACATAGCTGCCCGAGGCCGCAAAGTTAGCAAGTACAAGAAATTTAAAAATTGTACGTAATTTCACGGTTGTGCTTATGGTCGAAGCTGTTTCACGGCTTCAGAGCTTCTTTCTTGACTGTATTTTGAGTTAAGCAGTTGGCGCGACTTCAGTTCTAGCCTTAAAAGTCAAATCTTGTGTGGTTCCTCCATGGTAACATAGCTGCCCGAGGTCGCAAAGTTGGCAAGTACAAGAAATTTGAAAATTGTACGTAATTTCACATTAGTGCTTATGGTCGATCCCGTTTCTCGGCTTCAGAGCCACTTTCTTGACTGTATTTTGAGTTAGGCAGTTGGCGCGACTTCAGTTCTAGCCTATAAAGTCAAATGTTGTGTGGTTCCTCCATGGTAACATAGCTGCCCGAGGTCGCAAAGTTAGCAAGTACAAGATATTTGAAAATTGTACGTAATTGCACGGTAGTGCTTATGGTCGATGCCGTTTCTCGGCTTCAGGGCTAGTTTCTTGACTGTATTTTGAGTTAAGCAGTTGGCGCGACTTCAGTTCTAGCCTATAAAGTCAAATGTTGTGTGGTTCATCCATGGTAACATAGCTGCCCGAGGTCGCAAAGTTAGCAAGTACAACAAATTTGAAAATTGTACGTAATTTCACGGTAGTGCTTATGGTCGATCCCGTTTCTCGGCTTCAGAGCTACTTTCTTGACTGTATTTTGAGTTAAGCAGTTGGCGCGACTTCAGTTCTAGCCTATAAAGTCAAATCTTGTGTGGTTCCTCCATGGTAACATAGCTGCCCGAGGTCGCAAAGTTAGCAAGTACAAGAAATTTGAAAATTGTACGTAATTGCACGGTAGTGTTTATGGTCGATGCCGTTTCTCTGCTTCAGAGCTACTTTGTTGACTGTATTTTGAGTTAAGCAGTTGGCGCGACTTCAGTTCTAGCCTATAAAGTCAAATCTTGTGTGGTTCCTCCATGGTAACATAGCTGCCCGAGGTCGCAAAGTTGGCAAGTACAAGAAATTTGAAAATTGTACGTAATTGCACGGTAGTGCTTATGGTCGATGCCGTTTCTCGGCTTCAGAGCTACTTTCTCGACTGTATTTTGAGTTAAGCAGTTGGCGCGACTTCAGTTCTAGCCTATAAAGTCAAATGTTGTGTGGTTCATCCATGGTAACATAGCTGCCCGAGGTCGCAAAGTTAGCAAGTACAAGAAATTTGAAAATTGTACGTAATTTCACGGTAGTGCTTATGGTCGATCCCGTTTCTCGGCTTCAGAGCTACTTTCTTGACTGTGTTTTGAGTTAAGCAGTTGGCGCGACTTCAGTTCTAGCCTATAAAGTCAAATGTTGTGTTGTCCCTCCATGGTAACATAGCTGCCCGAGGCCGCAAAGTTAGCAAGTACAAGAAATTTGAAAATTGAACGTAATTTCACGGTAGTGCTTATGGTCGAAGCTGTTTCACGGCTTCAGAGCTTCTTTCTTGACTGTATTTTGAGTTAAGCAGTTGGCGCGACTTCAGTTCTAGTCTATAAAGTCAAATCTTGTGTGGTTCCTCCATGGTAACATAGCTGCCCGAGGTCGCAAAGTTAGCAAGTACAACAAATTTGAAAACTGTACGTAATTTCACGGTAGTGCTTATGGTCGATCCCGTTTCTCGGCTTCAGAGCTACTTTCTTGACTGTATTTTGAGTTAAGCAGTTGGCGCGACTTCAGTTCTAGCCTATAAAGTCAAATCTTGTGTGGTTCCTCCATGGTAACATAGCTGCCCGAGGTCGCAAAGTTAGCAACTACAAGAAATTTGAAAATTGTACGTAATTGCACAGTAGTGCTTATGGTCGATCCCGTTTCTCGGCTTCAGAGCTACTTTCTTGACTGTATTTTGAGTTAAGCAGTTGGCGCGACTTCAGTTCTAGCCTATAAAGTCAAATGTTGTGTGGTTCCTCCATGGTAACATAGCTGCCCGAGGCCGCAAAGTTAGCAAGTACAAGAAATTTGAAAATTGTACGTAATTTCACGGTAGTGCTTATGGTCGAAGCTGTTTCACGGCTTCAGAGCTTCTTTCTTGACTGTATTTTGAGTTAAACTGTTGGCGCGACTTCAGTTCTAGCCTTTAAAGTCAAATCTTGTGTGGTTCCTCCCTGGTAAGATAGCTGCCCGAGGTCGCAAAGTTAGCAAGTACAAGAAATTTGAAAATTGTGCGTAATTTCACATTAGTGCTTATGGTCGATGACGTTTCTCGGCTTCAGAGCTACTTTCTTGACTGTATTTTGAGTTAAGCAGTTGGCGCGACTTCAGTTCTAGCCTATAAAGTCAAATGTTGTGTGGTTCCTCCATGGTAACATAGCTGCCCGAGGTCGCAAATTTAGCAAGTACAAGAAATTTGAAAATTGTACGTAATTGCACAGTAGTGCTTATGGTCGATCCCGTTTCTCAGCTTCAGAGCTACTTTCTTGACTGTATTTTGAGTTATGCAGTTGACGCGACTTCAGTTCTAGCCTATAAAGTCAAATCTTGTGTGGTTCCTCCATGGTAACATAGCTGCCCGAGGTCGCAAAGTTAGCAAGTACAAGAAATTTGAAAATTGTACGTAATTGCACAGTAATGCTTATGGTCGATCCCGTTTCTCGGCTTCAGAGCTACTTTCTTGACTGTATTTTGAGTTAAGCAGTTGGCGCGACTTCAGTTCTAGCCTATAAAGTCAAATGTTGTGTGGTTCCTCTATGGTAACATAGCTGCCCGAGGTCGCAAAGTTAGCAAGTACAACAAATTTGAAAATTGAACGTAATTTCACGGTAGTGCTTATGGTCGCAGCTGTTTCACGGCTTCAGAGCTTCTTTCTTGACTGTATTTTGAGTTAAGCAGTTGGCGCGACTTCAGTTCTAGCCTATAAAGTCAAATCTTGTGTGGTTCCTCCATGGTAACATAGCTGCCCGAGGTCGCAAAGTTAGCAAGTACAAGAAATTTGAAAATTGTACGTAATTGCACAGTAGTGCTTATGGTCGATCCCGTTTCTCGGCTTCAGAGCTACTTTCTTGACTGTATTTTGAGTTAAGCAGTTGGCGCGACTTCAGCTCTAGCCTATAAAGTCAAATGTTGTGTGGTCCCTCCATGGTAACATAGCTGCCCGAGGTCGCAAAGTTAGCAAGTACAAGAAATTTGAAAATTGTACGTAATTGCACGGTAGTGCTTATGGTCGATGCCGTTTCTCGGCTTCAGAGCTAGTTTCTTGACTGTATTTTGAGTTAAGCAGTTGGCGCGACTTCAGTTCTAGCCTATAAAGTCAAATGTTGTGTGGTTCATCCATGGTAACATAGCTGCCCGAGGTCGCAAAGTTAGCAAGTACAACAAATTTGAAAATTGTACGTAATTTCACGGTAGTGCTTATGGTCGATGCCGTTTCTCGGCTTCAGAGCTACTTTCTTGACTGTATTTTGAGTTAAGCAGTTGGCGCGAATTCAGTTCTAGCCTATAAAGTCAAATCTTGTGTGGTTCCTCCATGGTAACATAGCTGCCCGAGGTCGCAAAATTAGCAAGTACAAGAAATTTGAAAATTGTACGTAATTGCACGGTAGTGCTTATGGTCGATGCCGTTTCTCGGCTTCAGAGCTACTTTCTTGACTGTATTTTGAGTTAAGCAGTTGGCGCGACTTCAGTTCTAGCCTATAAAGTCAAATGTTGTGTGGTTCATCCATGGTAACATAGCTGCCCGAGGTCGCAAAGTTAGCAAGTACAAGAAATTTGAAAATTGTACGTAATTTCACGGTAGTGCTTATGGTCGAAGCTGTTTCACGGCTTCAGAGCTTCTTTCTTGACTGTATTTTGAGTTAAGCAGTTGGCGCGACTTCAGTTCTAGTCTATAAAGTCAAATCTTGTGTGGTTCCTCCATGGTAACATAGCTGCCCGAGGTCGCAAAGTTAGCAAGTACAACAAATTTGAAAATTGTACGTAATTTCACGGTAGTGCTTATGGTCGATCCCGTTTCTCGGCTTCAGAGCTACTTTCTTGACTGTATTTTGAGTTAAGCAGTTGGCGCGACTTCAGTTCTAGCCTATAAAGTCAAATCTTGTGTGGTTCCTCCATGGTAACATAGCTGCCCGAGGTCGCAAAGTTAGCAAGTACAAGAAATTTGAAAATTGTACGTAATTGCACAGTAGTGCTTATGGTCGATCCCGTTTCTCGGCTTCAGAGCTACTTTCTTGACTGTATTTTGAGTTAAGCGGTTGGCGCGACTTCAGTTCTAGCCTATAAAGTCAAATGTTGTGTGGTTCCTCCATGGTAACATAGCTGCCCGAGGCCGCAAAGTTAGCAAGTACAAGAAATTTGAAAATTGTACGTAATTTCACGGTAGTGCTTATGGTCGAAGCTGTTTCACGGCTTCAGAGCTTCTTTCTTGACTGTATTTTGAGTTAAACTGTTGGCGCGACTTCAGTTCTAGCCTTTAAAGTCAAATCTTGTGTGGTTCCTCCATGGTAAGATAGCTGCCCGAGGTCGCAAAGTTAGCAAGTACAAGAAATTTGAAAATTGTGCGTAATTTCACATTAGTGCTTATGGTCGATGACGTTTCTCGGCTTCAGAGCTACTTTCTTGACTGTATTTTGAGTTAAGCAGTTGGCGCGACTTCAGTTCTAGCCTATAAAGTCAAATGTTGTGTGGTTCCTCCATGGTAACATAGCTGCCCGAGGTCGCAAATTTAGCAAGTACAAGAAATTTGAAAACTGTACGTAATTGCACAGTAGTGCTTATGGTCGATCCCGTTTCTCAGCTTCAGAGCTACTTTCTTGACTGTATTTTGAGTTATGCAGTTGACGCGACTTCAGTTCTAGCCTATAAAGTCAAATCTTGTGTGGATCCTCCATGGTAACATAGCTGCCCGAGGTCGCAAAGTTAGCAAGTACAAGAAATTTGAAAATTGTACGTAATTGCACAGTAATGCTTATGGTCGATCCCGTTTCTCGGCTTCAGAGCTACTTTCTTGACTGTATTTTGAGTTAAGCAGTTGGCGCGACTTCAGTTCTAGCCTATAAAGTCAAATGTTGTGTGGTTCCTCTATGGTAACATAGCTGCCCGAGGTCGCAAAGTTAGCAAGTACAACAAATTTGAAAATTGAACGTAATTTCACGGTAGTGCTTATGGTCGCAGCTGTTTCACGGCTTCAGAGCTTCTTTCTTGACTGTATTTTGAGTTAAGCAGTTGGCGCGACTTCAGTTCTAGCCTATAAAGTCAAATCTTGTGTGGTTCCTCCATGGTAACATAGCTGCCCGAGGTCGCAAAGTTAGCAAGTACAAGAAATTTGAAAATTGTACGTAATTGCACAGTAGTGCTTATGGTCGATCCCGTTTCTCGGCTTCAGAGCTACTTTCTTGACTGTATTTTGAGTTAAGCAGTTGGCGCGACTTCAGTTCTAGCCTATAAAGTCAAATGTTGTGTGGTCCCTCCATGGTAACATAGCTGCCCGAGGTCGCAAAGTTAGCAAGTACAAGAAATTTGAAAATTGTACGTAATTGCACGGTAGTGCTTATGGTCGATGCCGTTTCTCGGCTTCAGAGCTAGTTTCTTGACTGTATTTTGAGTTAAGCAGTTGGCGCGACTTCAGTTCTAGCCTATAAAGTCAAATGTTGTGTGGTTCATCCATGGTAACATAGCTGCCCGAGGTCGCAAAGTTAGCAAGTACAACAAATTTGAAAATTGTACGTAATTTCACGGTAGTGCTTATGGTCGATGCCGTTTCTCGGCTTCAGAGCTACTTTCTTGACTGTATTTTGAGTTAAGCAGTTGGCGCGACTTCAGTTCTAGCCTATAAAGTCAAATCTTGTGTGGTTCCTCCATGGTAACATAGCTGCCCGAGGTCGCAAAGTTAGCAAGTACAAGAAATTTGAAAATTGTACGTAATTGCACGGTAGTGCTTATGGTCGATGCCGTTTCTCGGCTTCAGAGCTACTTTCTTGACTGTATTTTGAGTTAAGCAGTTGGCGCGACTTCAGTTCTAGCCTATAAAGTCAAACGTTGTGTGGTTCATCCATGGTAACATAGCTGCCCGAGGTCGCAAAGTTAGCAAGTACAAGAAATTTGAAAATTGTACGTAATTTCACGGTAGTGCTTATGGTCGATCAAGTTTCTCGGCTTCAGAGCTACTTTCTTGACTGTATTTTGAGTTAAGCAGTTGGCGCGACTTCAGTTCTAGCCTATAAAGTCAAATGTTGTGTGGTCCCTCCATGGTAACATAGCTGCCCGAGGCCGCAAAGTTAGCAAGTACAAGAAATTTGAAAATTGTACGTAATTTCACGGTAGTGCTTATGGTCGATGCCGTTTCTCGGCTTCAGAGTTACTTTCTTGACTGTATTTTGAGTTAAGCAGTTGGCGCGACTTCAGTTCTAGCCTATAAAGTCAAATGTTGTGTGGTTCCTCTATGGTAACATAGCTGCCCGAGGTCGCAAAGTTAGCAAGAACAAGAAATTTGAAAATTGTACGTAATTTCACATTAGTGCTTATGGTCGATGCCGTTTCTCGGCTTCAGAGCTACTTTCTTGACTGTATTTTGAGTTAAGCAGTTGGCGCGACTTCAGTTCTAGCCTTAAAAGTTAAATCTTGTGTGGTTCCTCCATGGTAACATAGCTGCCCGAGGTCGCAAATTTAGCAAGTACAAGAAATTTGAAAATTGTACGTAATTTCACGGTAGTGCTTATGGTCGAAGCCGTTTCTCGGCTTCAGAGCTACTTTCTTGACTGTATTTTGAGTTAAGCAGTTGGCGCGACTTCAGTTCTAAGTTCTAACCTTAAAAGTCAAATCTTGTGTGGTTCCTCCATGGTAACATAGCTGCCCGAGGTCGCAAGGTTAGCAAGTACAAGAAATTTGAAAATTGTACGTAATTTCACTTTAGTGCTTATGGTCGATCCCGTTTCTCGGCTTCAGAGGTACTTTCTTGACTGTATTTTGAGTTAAGCAGTTGGGGCGACTTCAGTTCTAGCCTTAAAAGTCAAATCTTGTGTGGTTCCTCCATGGTAACATAGCTGCCCGAGGTCGCAAAGTTAGCAAGTACAAGAAATTTGAAAATTGTACGTAATTTCACATTAGTGCTTATGGTCGATCCCGTTTCTCGGCTTCAGAGTTACTTTCTTGACTGTATTTTGAGTTAAGCAGTTGGCGCGACTTCAGTTCTAGCCTATAAAGTCAAATCTTGTGTGGTTTCTCCATGGTAACATAGCTGCTCGAGGTCGCAAAGTTAGCAAGTACAAGAAATTTGAAAATTGCACGTAATTGCACGGTAGTGCTTATGGTCGAAGCGCTTTCTCGGCTTCAGAGCTACTTTCTTGACTGTATTTTGAGTTAAGCAGTTGGCGCGACTTCAGTTCTAGCCTATAAAGTCAAATCTTGTGTGGTTTCTCCATGGTAACATAGCTGCCCGAGGTCGCAAAGTTAGCATGTACAAGAAATTTGAAAATTGTACGTAATTGCACAGTAGTGCTTATGGTCGATCCCGTTTCTCAGCTTCAGAGCTACTTTCTTGACTGTATTTTGAGTTAAGCAGTTGGCGCGACTTCAGTTCTAGCCTATAAAGTCAAATCTTGTGTGGTTCCTCCATGGTAACATAGCTGCCCGAGGTCGCAAAGTTAGCAAGTACAAGAAATTTGAAAATTGTACGTAATTGCACGGTAGTGCTTATGGTCGATGCCGTTTCTCGGCTTCAGAGCTAGTTTCTTGACTGTATTTTGAGTTAAGCAGTTGGCGCGACTTCAGTTCTAGCCTATAAAGTCAAATGTTGTGTGGTTCATCCATGGTAACATAGCTGCCCGAGGTCGCAAAGTTAGCAAGTACAACAAATTTGAAAATTGTACGTAATTTCACGGTAGTGCTTATGGTCGATGCCGTTTCTCGGCTTCAGAGCTACTTTCTTGACTGTATTTTGAGTTAAGCAGTTGGCGCGACTTCAGTTCCAGCCTATAAAGTCAAATCTTGTGTGGTTCCTCCATGGTAACATAGCTGCCCGAGGTCGCAAAGTTAGCAAGTACAAGAAATTTGAAAATTGTACGTAAATTCACATTAGTGCTTATGGTCGATTACGTTTCTCGGCTTCAGAGCTACTTTTTTGACTGTATTTTGAGTTAAGCAGTTGGCGCGACTTCAGCTCTAGCCTTAAAAGTCAAATCTTGTGTGGTTCCTCCATGGTAACATAGCTGCCCGAGGTCGCAAAGTTAGCAAGTACAAGAAATTTGAAAATTGTACGTAATTTCACGGTAGTGCTTATGATCGAAGCCGTTTCTCGGCTTCAGAGCTACTTTCTTGACTGTATTTTGAGTTAAGCAGTTGGCGCGACTTCAGTTCTAGCCTTAAAAGTTAAATCTTGTGTGGTTCCTCCATGGTAACATAGCTGCCCGAGGTCGCAAAGTTAGCAAGTACAAGAAATTTGAAAATTGTACGTAATTTCACGGTAGTGCTTATGGTTGAAGCCGTTTCTCGGCTTCAGAGCTACTTTCTTGACTGTATTTTGAGTTAAGCAGTTGGGGCGACTTCAGTTCTAGCCTTAAAAGTCAAATCTTGTGTGGTTCCTCCATGGTAACATAGCTGCCCGAGGTCGCAAAGTTAGCAATTACAAGAAATTTGAAAATTGTACGTAATTTCACATTAGTGCTTATGGTCGATCCCGTTTCTCGGCTTCAGAGTTACTTTCTTGACTGTATTTAGAGTTAAGCAGTTGGCGCGACTTCAGTTCTAGCCTATAAAGTCAAATCTTGTGTGGTTCCTCCATGGTAACATAGCTGCCCGAGGTCGCAAAGTTAGCAATTACAAGAAATTTGAAAATTGTACGTAATTTCACATTAGTGCTTATGGTCGATCCCGTTTCTCGGCTTCAGAGTTACTTTCTTGACTGTATTTTGAGTTAAGCAGTTGGCGCGACTTCAGTTCTAGCCTTAAAAGTCAAATCTTGTGTGGTTCCTCCATGGTAACATAGCTGCCCGAGGTCGCAAAGTTAGCAATTACAAGAAATTTGAAAATTGTACGTAATTTCACATTAGTGCTTATGGTCGATCCCGTTTCTCGGCTTCAGAGTTACTTTCTTGACTGTATTTTGAGTTAAGCAGTTGGCGCGACTTCAGTTCTAGCCTATAAAGTCAAATCTTGTGTGGTTCCTCCATGGTAACATAGCTGCCCGAGGTCGCAAAGTTAGCAAGTACAAGAAATTTGAAAATTGTACGTAATTGCACGGTAGTGCTTATGGTCGAAGCGCTTTCTCGGCTTCAGAGCTACTTTCTTGACTGTATTTTGAGTTAAGCAGTTGGCGCGACTTCAGTTCTAGCCTATAAAGTCAAATCTTGTGTGGTTTCTCCATGGTAACATAGCTGCCCGAGGTCGCAAAGTTAGCAAGTACAAGAAATTTGAAATTTGTACGTAATTGCACGGTAGTGCTTATGGTCGATCCCGTTTCTCGGCTTCAGAGCTACTTTCTTGACTGTATTTTGAGTTAAGCAGTTGGGGCGACTTCAGTTCTAGCCTTAAAAGTCAAATCTTGTGTAGTTCCTCCATGGTAACATAGCTGCCCGAGGTCGCAAAGTTAGCAAGTACAAGAAATTTGAAAATTGTACGTAATTTCACTTTAGTGCTTATGGTCGATCCCGTTTCTCGGCTTCAGAGCTACTTTCTTGACTGTATTTTGAGTTAAGCAGTTGGGGCGACTTCAGTTCTAGCCTTAAAAGTCAAATCTTGTGTGGTTCCTCCATGGTAACATAGCTGCCCGAGGTCGCAAAGTTAGCAAGTACAAGAAATTTGAAAATTGTACGTAATTGCACGGTAGTGCTTATGGTCGAAGCGCTTTCTCGGCTTCAGAGCTACTTTCTTGACTGTATTTTGAGTTAAGCAGTTGGCGCGACTTCAGTTCTAGCCTATAAAGTCAAATCTTGTGTGGTTTCTCCATGGTAACATAGCTGCCCGAGGTCGCAAAGTTAGCAAGTACAAGAAATTTGAAAATTGTACGTAATTGCACGGTAGTGCTTATGGTCGATACCGTTTCTCGGCTTCAGAGCTACTTTCTTGACTGTATTTTGAGTTAAGCAGTTGGCGCGACTTCAGTTCTAGCCTAAAAAGTCAAATCTTGTGTAGTTCCTCCATGGTAACATAGCTGCCCGAGGTCGCAAAGTTAGCAAGTACAAGAAATTTGAAAATTGTACGTAATTTCATGGTAGTGCTTATGGTCGAAGCCGTTTTTCGGCTTCAGAGCTACTTTCTTGACTGTATTTTGAGTTAAGCAGTTGGCGCGACTTCAGTTCTAGCCTAAAAAGTCAAATCTTGTGTAGTTCCTCCATGGTAACATAGCTGCCCGAGGTCGCAAAGTTAGCAAGTACAAGAAATTTGAAAATTGTACGTAATTTCACGGTAGTGCTTATGGTCGAAGCCGTTTTTCGGCTTCAGAGCTACTTTGTTGACTGTATTTTGAGTTAAGCAGTTGGCGCAACTTCAGTTCAAGTCTATAAAGTCAAATCTTGTGTGGTTCCTCCATGGTAACATAACTGTCCGAGGTCGCAAAGTTAGCAAGTACAAAAAATTTGAAAATTGTACGTAATTTCACGGTAGTGCTTATGGTCGAAGCCGTTTTTCGGCTTCAGAGCTATTTTGTTGACTGTATTTTGAGTTAAGCAGTTGGCGCGACTTCAGTTCTAGCCTATAAAGTCAAATGTTGTGTGGTTCCTCCATGGTAACATAGCTGCCCGAGGTCGCAAATTTAGCAAGTACAAGAAATTTGAAAATTGTACGTAATTGCACGGTAGTGCTTATGGTCGATGCCGTTTCTCGGCTTCAGAGCTACTTTCTTGACTGTATTTTGAGTTAAGCAGTTGGCGCGACTTCAGTTCTAGCCTATAAATTCAAATCTTGTGTGGTTCCTCCATGGTAACATAGCTGCCCGAGGTCGCAAATTTAGCAAGTACAAGAAATTTGAAAATTGTACGTAATTTCACGGAAGTGCTTATGGTCGATGCCGTTTCTCGGCTTCAGAGCTACTTTCTTGACTGTATTTTGAGTTAAGCAGTTGGCGCGACTTCAGTTCTAGCCTATAAAGTCAAATCTTGTGTGGTTCCTCCATGGTAACATAGCTGCCCGAGGTCGCAAAGTTAGCAAGTACAAGAAATTTGAAAATTGTACGTAATTTCACGGAAGTGCTTATGGTCGATGCCGTTTCTCGGCTTCAGAGCTACTTCCTTGACTGTATTTTGAGTTGAGCAGTTGGCGCAACTTCAGTTCTAGCCTTAAAAGTAAAATCTTGTGTGGTTCCTCCATGGTAACATAGCTGCCCGAGGTCGCAAAGTTAGCAAGTACAAGAAATTTGAAAATTGTACGTAATTGCGCAGCAGTGCTTATGGTCGATCCTTTTTCTCAGCTTCAGAGCTACTTTCTTGACTGTATTTTGAGTTAAGCAGTTGGCGCGACTTCAGTTCTAGCCTTAAAAGTCAAATCTTGTGTGGTTCCTCCATGGTAACATAGCTGCCCGAGGTCGCAAAGTTAGCAAGTACAAGATATTTGAAAATTGTACGTAATTTCACATTAGTGCTTATGGTCGATCCGTCTCTCGGCTTCAGAGCTACTTTCTTGACTTTTGTATTTTGAGCTAAGCAGTTGGCGCGACTTCAGCTCTAGCCTATAAAGTCAAATGTTGTGTGGTTCCTCCATGGTAACATAGCTGCCCGAGGCCGCAAAGTTAGCAAGTACAAGAAATTTGAAAATTGTACGTAATTTCACATTAGTGCTTATGGTCGATGCCGTTTCTCGGCTTCAGAGCTACTTTCTTGACTGTATTTTGAGTTAAGCAGTTGGCGCGACTTCAGTTCTAGCCTATAAAGTCAAATCTTGTGTGGTTCCTCCATGGTAACATAGCTGCCCGAGGTCGCAAAGTTAGCAAGTACAAGAAATTTGAAAATTGTACGTAATTTCACATTAGTGCTTATGGTCGATCCGTCTCTCGGCTTCAGAGCTACTTTCTTGACTTTTGTATTTTGAGCTAAGCAGTTGGCGCGACTTCAGCTCTAGCCTATAAAGTCAAATGTTGTGTGGTTCCTCCATGGTAACATAGCTGCCCGAGGCCGCAAAGTTAGCAAGTACAAGAAATTTGAAAATTGTACGTAATTTCACATTAGTGCTTATGGTCGATCCCGTTTCTCGGCTTCAGAGCTACTTTCTTGACTGTATTCTGAGTTAAGAAGTTGGCGCGACTTCAGTTCTAGCCTATAAAGTCAAATCTTGTGTGGTTCCTCCATGGTAACATAGCTGCCCGAGGCCGCAAAGTTAGCAAGTACAAGAAATTTGAAAATTGTACGTAATTTCACGGTAGTGCTTATGGTCGATGCCGTTTCTCGGCTTCAGAGCTACTTTCTTGACTGTATTTTGAGTTAAGCAGTTGGCGCGACTTCAGTTCTAGCCTATAAAGTCAAATGTTGTGTGGTTCATCCATGGTAACATAGCTGCCCGAGGTCGCAAAGTTAGCAAGTACAAGAAATTTGAAAATTGTACGTAATTTCACGGTAGTGCTTATGGTCGAAGCCGTTTTTCGGCTTCAGAGCTACTTTGTTGACTGTATTTTGAGTTAAGCAGTTGGCGCAACTTCAGTTCAAGTCTGCAAAGTCAAATCTTGTGTGGTTCCTCCATGGTAACATAGCTGTCCGAGGTCGCAAAATTAGCAAGTACAAAAAAATTGAAAATTGTACGTAATTTCACGGTAGTGCTTATGGTCGAAGCCGTTTTTCGGCTTCAGAGCTACTTTGTTGACTGTATTTTGAGTTAAGCAGTTGGCGCGACTTCAGTTCTAGCCTATAAAGTCAAATGTTGTGTGGTTCCTCCATGGTAACATAGCTGCCCGAGGTCGCAAAGTTAGCAAGTACAAGAAATTTGAAAATTGTACGTAATTGCACGGTAGTGCTTATGGTCGATGCCGTTTCTCGGCTTCAGAGCTACTTTCTTGACTGTATTTTGAGTTAAGCAGTTGGCGCGACTTCAGTTCTAGCCTTAAAAGTCAAACCTTGTGTGGTTCCTCCATGGTAACATAGCTGCCCGAGGTCGCAAAGTTAGCAAGTACAAGAAATTTGAAAATTGTACGTAATTTCACGGTAGTGCTTATGGTCGATGCCGTTTCTCGGCTTCAGAGCTACTTTCTTGACTGTATTTTGAGTTAAGCAGTTGGCGCGACTTCAGTTCTAGCCTATAAAGTCAAATCTTGTGTGGTTCCTCCATGGTAACATAGCTGCCCGAGGTCGCAAAGTTAGCAAGTACAAGAAATTTGAAAATTGTACGTAATTTCACGGAAGTGCTTATGGTCGATGCCGTTTCTCGGCTTCAGAGTTACTTTCTTGACTGTATTTTGAGTTGAGCAGTTGGCGCAACTTCAGTTCTAGCCTTAAAAGTCAAATCTTGTGTGGTTCCTCCATGGTAACATAGCTGCCCGAGGTCGCAAAGTTAGCAAGTACAAGAAATTTGAAAATTGTACGTAATTGCGCAGCAGTGCTTATGGTCGATCCCTTTTCTCAGCTTCAGAGCTACTTTCTTGACTGTATTTTGAGTTAAGCAGTTGGCGCGACTTCAGTTCTAGCCTTAAAAGTCAAATCTTGTGTGGTTCCTCCATGGTAACATAGCTGCCCGAGGTCGCAAAGTTAGCAAGTACAAGAAATTTGAAAATTGTACGTAATTTCACATTAGTGCTTATGGTCGATCCGTCTCTCGGCTTCAGAGCTACTTTCTTGACTTTTGTATTTTGAGCTAAGCAGTTGGCGCGACTTCAGCTCTAGCCTATAAAGTCAAATGTTGTGTGGTTCCTCCATGGTAACATAGCTGCCCGAGGCCGCAAAGTTAGCAAGTACAAGAAATTTGAAAATTGTACGTAATTTCACATTAGTGCTTATGGTCGATTACGTTTCTCGGCTTCAGAGCTACTTTCTTGACTTTTGTATTTTGAGTTAAGCAGTTGGCGCGACTTCAGTTCTAGCCTATAAAGTCAAATCTTGTGTGGTTCCTCCATGGTAACATAACTGCCCGAGGTCGCAAAGTTAGCAAGTACAAGAAATTTGAAAATTGTACGTAATTTCACATTAGTGCTTATGGTCGATCCGTCTCTCGGCTTCAGAGCTACTTTTTTGACTGTGTTTTGAGCTAAGCAGTTGGCGCGACTTCAGTTCTAGCCTATAAAGTCAAATCTTGTGTGGTTCCTCCATGGTAACATAGCTGCCCGAGGTCGCAAAGTTAGCAAGTACAAGAAATTTGAAAATTGTACGTAATTTCACGGTAGTGCTTATGGTCGATGCCGTTTCTCGGCTTCAGAGCTACTTTCTTGACTGTATTTTGAGTTAAGCAGTTGGCGCGACTTCAGTTCTAGCCTATAAAGTCAAATCTTGTGTGGTTCCTCCATGGTAACATAGCTGCCCGAGGTCGCAAAATTAGCAAGTACAAGAAATTTGAAAATTGTACGTAATTTCACGGAAGTGCTTATGGTCGATGCCGTTTCTCGGCTTCAGAGCTACTTTCTTGACTGTATTTTGAGTTAAGCAGTTGGCGCGACTTCAGTTCTAGCCTATAAAGTCAAATCTTGTGTGGTTCCTCCATGGTAACATAGCTGCCCGAGGTCGCAAAGTGAGCAAGTACAAGAAATTTGAAAATTGTACGTAATTTCACAGTAGTGCTTATGGTCGATGCCGTTTCTCGGCTTCAGAGCTACTTTCTTGACTGTATTTTGAGTTAAACTGTTGGCGCGATTTCAGTTCTAGCCTATAAAGTCAAATGTTGTGTGGTTCCTCGATGGTAACATAGCTGCCCGAGGTCGCAAAGTTAGCAAGTACAAGAAATTTGAAAATTGTACGTAATTTCACATTAGTGCTTATGGTCGATCCCGTTTCTCGGCTTCAGAGCTACTTTCGTGACTGTATTTTGAGTTAAGCAGTTGGCGCGACTTCAGTTCTAGCCTTAAAAGTCAAATCTTGTGTGGTTCCTCCATGGTAACATAGCTGCCCGAGGTCGCAAAGTTGACAAGTACAAGAAATTTGAAAATTGTGCGTAATTTCACATTAGTGCTTATGGTCGATGACGTTTCTCGGCTTCAGAGCTACTTTCTTGACTGTATTTTGAGTTAAGCAGTTGGCGCGACTTCAGTTCTAGCCTATAAAGGCAAATGTTGTGTGGTTCCTCCATGGTAACATAGCTGCCCGAGGTCGCAAATTTAGCAAGTACAAGAAATTTGAAAATTGTGCGTAATTGCACAGTAGTGCTTATGGTCGATCCCGTTTCTCAGCTTCAGAGCTACTTTCTTGACTGTATTTTGAGTTATGCAGTTGACGCGACTTCAGTTCTAGCCTATAAAGTCAAATGTTGTGTGGTTCCTCCATGGTAACATAGCTGCCCGAGGTCGCAAAGTTAGCAAGTACAAGAAATTTGAAAATTGTACGTAATTTCACGGTAGTGCTTATGGTCGATGCCGTTTCTCGGCTTCAGAGCTACTTTCTTGACTGTATTTTGAGTTAAGCAGTTGGCGCGACTTCAGTTCTAGCCTATAAAGTCAAATCTTGTGTGGTTCCTCCATGGTAACATAGCTGCCCGAGGTCGCAAAGTTAGCAAGTACAAGAAATTTGAAAATTGTACGTAATTTCACATTAGTGCTTATGGTCGATCAGTCTCTCGGCTTCAGAGCTACTTTCTTGACTTTTGTATTTTGAGCTAAGCAGTTGGCGCGACTTCAGCTCTAGCCTATAAAGTCAAATGTTGTGTGGTTCCTCCATGGTAACATAGCTGCCCGAGGCCGCAAAGTTAGCAAGTACAAGAAATTTGAAAATTGTACGTAATTTCACGGAAGTGCTTATGGTCGATGCCGTTTCTCGGCTTCAGAGCTACTTCCTTGACTGTATTTTGAGTTGAGCAGTTGGCGCAACTTCAGTTCTAGCCTTAAAAGTAAAATCTTGTGTGGTTCCTCCATGGTAACATAGCTGTCCGAGGTCGCAAAATTAGCAAGTACAAAAAAATTGAAAATTGTACGTAATTTCACGGTAGTGCTTATGGTCGAAGCCGTTTTTCGGCTTCAGAGCTACTTTGTTGACTGTATTTTGAGTTAAGCAGTTGGCGCGACTTCAGTTCTAGCCTATAAAGTCAAATGTTGTGTGGTTCCTCCATGGTAACATAGCTGCCCGAGGTCGCAAAGTTAGCAAGTACAAGAAATTTGAAAATTGTACGTAATTGCACGGTAGTGCTTATGGTCGATGCCGTTTCTCGGCTTCAGAGCTACTTTCTTGACTGTATTTTGAGTTAAGCAGTTGGCGCGACTTCAGTTCTAGCCTTAAAAGTCAAACCTTGTGTGGTTCCTCCATGGTAACATAGCTGCCCGAGGTCGCAAAGTTAGCAAGTACAAGAAATTTGAAAATTGTACGTAATTTCACGGTAGTGCTTATGGTCGATGCCGTTTCTCGGCTTCAGAGCTACTTTCTTGACTGTATTTTGAGTTAAGCAGTTGGCGCGACTTCAGTTCTAGCCTATAAAGTCAAATCTTGTGTGGTTCCTCCATGGTAACATAGCTGCCCGAGGTCGCAAAGTTAGCAAGTACAAGAAATTTGAAAATTGTACGTAATTTCACGGAAGTGCTTATGGTCGATGCCGTTTCTCGGCTTCAGAGTTACTTTCTTGACTGTATTTTGAGTTGAGCAGTTGGCGCAACTTCAGTTCTAGCCTTAAAAGTCAAATCTTGTGTGGTTCCTCCATGGTAACATAGCTGCCCGAGGTCGCAAAGTTAGCAAGTACAAGAAATTTGAAAATTGTACGTAATTGCGCAGCAGTGCTTATGGTCGATCCCTTTTCTCAGCTTCAGAGCTACTTTCTTGACTGTATTTTGAGTTAAGCAGTTGGCGCGACTTCAGTTCTAGCCTTAAAAGTCAAATCTTGTGTGGTTCCTCCATGGTAACATAGCTGCCCGAGGTCGCAAAGTTAGCAAGTACAAGAAATTTGAAAATTGTACGTAATTTCACATTAGTGCTTATGGTCGATCCGTCTCTCGGCTTCAGAGCTACTTTCTTGACTTTTGTATTTTGAGCTAAGCAGTTGGCGCGACTTCAGCTCTAGCCTATAAAGTCAAATGTTGTGTGGTTCCTCCATGGTAACATAGCTGCCCGAGGCCGCAAAGTTAGCAAGTACAAGAAATTTGAAAATTGTACGTAATTTCACATTAGTGCTTATGGTCGATTACGTTTCTCGGCTTCAGAGCTACTTTCTTGACTTTTGTATTTTGAGTTAAGCAGTTGGCGCGACTTCAGTTCTAGCCTATAAAGTCAAATCTTGTGTGGTTCCTCCATGGTAACATAACTGCCCGAGGTCGCAAAGTTAGCAAGTACAAGAAATTTGAAAATTGTACGTAATTTCACATTAGTGCTTATGGTCGATCCGTCTCTCGGCTTCAGAGCTACTTTTTTGACTGTGTTTTGAGCTAAGCAGTTGGCGCGACTTCAGTTCTAGCCTATAAAGTCAAATCTTGTGTGGTTCCTCCATGGTAACATAGCTGCCCGAGGTCGCAAAGTTAGCAAGTACAAGAAATTTGAAAATTGTACGTAATTTCACGGTAGTGCTTATGGTCGATGCCGTTTCTCGGCTTCAGAGCTACTTTCTTGACTGTATTTTGAGTTAAGCAGTTGGCGCGACTTCAGTTCTAGCCTATAAAGTCAAATCTTGTGTGGTTCCTCCATGGTAACATAGCTGCCCGAGGTCGCAAAATTAGCAAGTACAAGAAATTTGAAAATTGTACGTAATTTCACGGAAGTGCTTATGGTCGATGCCGTTTCTCGGCTTCAGAGCTACTTTCTTGACTGTATTTTGAGTTAAGCAGTTGGCGCGACTTCAGTTCTAGCCTATAAAGTCAAATCTTGTGTGGTTCCTCCATGGTAACATAGCTGCCCGAGGTCGCAAAGTGAGCAAGTACAAGAAATTTGAAAATTGTACGTAATTTCACAGTAGTGCTTATGGTCGATGCCGTTTCTCGGCTTCAGAGCTACTTTCTTGACTGTATTTTGAGTTAAACTGTTGGCGCGATTTCAGTTCTAGCCTATAAAGTCAAATGTTGTGTGGTTCCTCGATGGTAACATAGCTGCCCGAGGTCGCAAAGTTAGCAAGTACAAGAAATTTGAAAATTGTACGTAATTTCACATTAGTGCTTATGGTCGATCCGTCTCTCGGCTTCAGAGCTACTTTTTTGACTGTGTTTTGAGCTAAGCAGTTGGCGCGACTTCAGTTCTAGCCTATAAAGTCAAATCTTGTGTGGTTCCTCCATGGTAACATAGCTGCCCGAGGTCGCAAAGTTAGCAAGTACAAGAAATTTGAAAATTGTACGTAATTTCACGGTAGTGCTTATGGTCGATGCCGTTTCTCGGCTTCAGAGCTACTTTCTTGACTGTATTTTGAGTTAAGCAGTTGGCGCGACTTCAGTTCTAGCCTATAAAGTCAAATCTTGTGTGGTTCCTCCATGGTAACATAGCTGCCCGAGGTCGCAAAGTTAGCAAGTACAAGAAATTTGAAAATTGTACGTAATTGCACGGTAGTGCTTATGGTCGATGCCGTTTCTCGGCTTCAGAGCTACTTTCTTGACTGTATTTTGAGTTAAGCAGTTGGCGCGACTTCAGTTCTAGCCTTAAAAGTCAAACCTTGTGTGGTTCCTCCATGGTAACATAGCTGCCCGAGGTCGCAAAGTTAGCAAGTACAAGAAATTTGAAAATTGTACGTAATTTCACGGTAGTGCTTATGGTCGATGCCGTTTCTCGGCTTCAGAGCTACTTTCTTGACTGTATTTTGAGTTAAGCAGTTGGCGCGACTTCAGTTCTAGCCTATAAAGTCAAATCTTGTGTGGTTCCTCCATGGTAACATAGCTGCCCGAGGTCGCAAAGTTAGCAAGTACAAGAAATTTGAAAATTGTACGTAATTTCACGGAAGTGCTTATGGTCGATGCCGTTTCTCGGCTTCAGAGTTACTTTCTTGACTGTATTTTGAGTTGAGCAGTTGGCGCAACTTCAGTTCTAGCCTTAAAAGTCAAATCTTGTGTGGTTCCTCCATGGTAACATAGCTGCCCGAGGTCGCAAAGTTAGCAAGTACAAGAAATTTGAAAATTGTACGTAATTGCGCAGCAGTGCTTATGGTCGATCCCTTTTCTCAGCTTCAGAGCTACTTTCTTGACTGTATTTTGAGTTAAGCAGTTGGCGCGACTTCAGTTCTAGCCTTAAAAGTCAAATCTTGTGTGGTTCCTCCATGGTAACATAGCTGCCCGAGGTCGCAAAGTTAGCAAGTACAAGAAATTTGAAAATTGTACGTAATTTCACATTAGTGCTTATGGTCGATCCGTCTCTCGGCTTCAGAGCTACTTTCTTGACTTTTGTATTTTGAGCTAAGCAGTTGGCGCGACTTCAGCTCTAGCCTATAAAGTCAAATGTTGTGTGGTTCCTCCATGGTAACATAGCTGCCCGAGGCCGCAAAGTTAGCAAGTACAAGAAATTTGAAAATTGTACGTAATTTCACATTAGTGCTTATGGTCGATTACGTTTCTCGGCTTCAGAGCTACTTTCTTGACTTTTGTATTTTGAGTTAAGCAGTTGGCGCGACTTCAGTTCTAGCCTATAAAGTCAAATCTTGTGTGGTTCCTCCATGGTAACATAACTGCCCGAGGTCGCAAAGTTAGCAAGTACAAGAAATTTGAAAATTGTACGTAATTTCACATTAGTGCTTATGGTCGATCCGTCTCTCGTCTTCAGAGCTACTTTCTTGACTGTATTTTGAGTTATGCAGTTGACGCGACTTCAGTTCTAGCCTATAAAGTCAAATGTTGTGTGGTTCCTCGATGGTAACATAGCTGCCCGAGGTCGCAAATTTAGCAAGTACAAGAAATTTGAAAATTGTGCGTAATTGCACAGTAGTGCTTATGGTCGATCCCGTTTCTCAGCTTCAGAGCTACTTTCTTGACTGTATTTTGAGTTATGCAGTTGACGCGACTTCAGTTCTAGCCTATAAAGTCAAATGTTGTGTGGTTCCTCCATGGTAACATAGCTGCCCGAGGTCGCAAAGTTAGCAAGTACAAGAAATTTGAAAATTGTACGTAATTTCACGGTAGTGCTTATGGTCGATGCCGTTTCTCGGCTTCAGAGCTACTTTCTTGACTGTATTTTGAGTTAAGCAGTTGGCGCGACTTCAGTTCTAGCCTATAAAGTCAAATCTTGTGTGGTTCCTCCATGGTAACATAGCTGCCCGAGGTCGCAAAGTTAGCAAGTACAAGAAATTTGAAAATTGTACGTAATTTCACATTAGTGCTTATGGTCGATCCGTCTCTCGGCTTCAGAGCTACTTTCTTGACTTTTGTATTTTGAGCTAAGCAGTTGGCGCGACTTCAGCTCTAGCCTATAAAGTCAAATGTTGTGTGGTTCCTCCATGGTAACATAGCTGCCCGAGGCCGCAAAGTTAGCAAGTACAAGAAATTTGAAAATTGTACGTAATTTCACATTAGTGCTTATGGTCGATCCCGTTTCTCGGCTTCAGAGCTACTTTCTTGACTGTATTCTGAGTTAAGAAGTTGGCGCGACTTCAGTTCTAGCCTATAAAGTCAAATCTTGTGTGGTTCCTCCATGGTAACATAGCTGCCCGAGGCCGCAAAGTTAGCAAGTACAAGAAATTTGAAAATTGTACGTAATTTCACGGTAGTGCTTATGGTCGATGCCGTTTCTCGGCTTCAGAGCTACTTTCTTGACTGTATTTTGAGTTAAGCAGTTGGCGCGACTTCAGTTCTAGCCTATAAAGTCAAATGTTGTGTGGTTCATCCATGGTAACATAGCTGCCCGAGGTCGCAAAGTTAGCAAGTACAAGAAATTTGAAAATTGTACGTAATTTCACGGTAGTGCTTATGGTCGAAGCCGTTTTTCGGCTTCAGAGCTACTTTGTTGACTGTATTTTGAGTTAAGCAGTTGGCGCAACTTCAGTTCAAGTCTGCAAAGTCAAATCTTGTGTGGTTCCTCCATGGTAACATAGCTGTCCGAGGTCGCAAAATTAGCAAGTACAAAAAAATTGAAAATTGTACGTAATTTCACGGTAGTGCTTATGGTCGAAGCCGTTTTTCGGCTTCAGAGCTACTTTGTTGACTGTATTTTGAGTTAAGCAGTTGGCGCGACTTCAGTTCTAGCCTATAAAGTCAAATGTTGTGTGGTTCCTCCATGGTAACATAGCTGCCCGAGGTCGCAAAGTTAGCAAGTACAAGAAATTTGAAAATTGTACGTAATTGCACGGTAGTGCTTATGGTCGATGCCGTTTCTCGGCTTCAGAGCTACTTTCTTGACTGTATTTTGAGTTAAGCAGTTGGCGCGACTTCAGTTCTAGCCTTAAAAGTCAAACCTTGTGTGGTTCCTCCATGGTAACATAGCTGCCCGAGGTCGCAAAGTTAGCAAGTACAAGAAATTTGAAAATTGTACGTAATTTCACGGTAGTGCTTATGGTCGATGCCGTTTCTCGGCTTCAGAGCTACTTTCTTGACTGTATTTTGAGTTAAGCAGTTGGCGCGACTTCAGTTCTAGCCTATAAAGTCAAATCTTGTGTGGTTCCTCCATGGTAACATAGCTGCCCGAGGTCGCAAAGTTAGCAAGTACAAGAAATTTGAAAATTGTACGTAATTTCACGGAAGTGCTTATGGTCGATGCCGTTTCTCGGCTTCAGAGTTACTTTCTTGACTGTATTTTGAGTTGAGCAGTTGGCGCAACTTCAGTTCTAGCCTTAAAAGTCAAATCTTGTGTGGTTCCTCCATGGTAACATAGCTGCCCGAGGTCGCAAAGTTAGCAAGTACAAGAAATTTGAAAATTGTACGTAATTGCGCAGCAGTGCTTATGGTCGATCCCTTTTCTCAGCTTCAGAGCTACTTTCTTGACTGTATTTTGAGTTAAGCAGTTGGCGCGACTTCAGTTCTAGCCTTAAAAGTCAAATCTTGTGTGGTTCCTCCATGGTAACATAGCTGCCCGAGGTCGCAAAGTTAGCAAGTACAAGAAATTTGAAAATTGTACGTAATTTCACATTAGTGCTTATGGTCGATCCGTCTCTCGGCTTCAGAGCTACTTTCTTGACTTTTGTATTTTGAGCTAAGCAGTTGGCGCGACTTCAGCTCTAGCCTATAAAGTCAAATGTTGTGTGGTTCCTCCATGGTAACATAGCTGCCCGAGGCCGCAAAGTTAGCAAGTACAAGAAATTTGAAAATTGTACGTAATTTCACATTAGTGCTTATGGTCGATTACGTTTCTCGGCTTCAGAGCTACTTTCTTGACTTTTGTATTTTGAGTTAAGCAGTTGGCGCGACTTCAGTTCTAGCCTATAAAGTCAAATCTTGTGTGGTTCCTCCATGGTAACATAACTGCCCGAGGTCGCAAAGTTAGCAAGTACAAGAAATTTGAAAATTGTACGTAATTTCACATTAGTGCTTATGGTCGATCCGTCTCTCGGCTTCAGAGCTACTTTTTTGACTGTGTTTTGAGCTAAGCAGTTGGCGCGACTTCAGTTCTAGCCTATAAAGTCAAATCTTGTGTGGTTCCTCCATGGTAACATAGCTGCCCGAGGTCGCAAAGTTAGCAAGTACAAGAAATTTGAAAATTGTACGTAATTTCACGGTAGTGCTTATGGTCGATGCCGTTTCTCGGCTTCAGAGCTACTTTCTTGACTGTATTTTGAGTTAAGCAGTTGGCGCGACTTCAGTTCTAGCCTATAAAGTCAAATCTTGTGTGGTTCCTCCATGGTAACATAGCTGCCCGAGGTCGCAAAATTAGCAAGTACAAGAAATTTGAAAATTGTACGTAATTTCACGGAAGTGC
The DNA here is from genome assembly GCA_958301585.1 of Merodon equestris. NCBI lineage: Eukaryota > Metazoa > Arthropoda > Insecta > Diptera > Syrphidae > Merodon > Merodon equestris. Next base: position 72,410,902 of record OY284414.1, on the reverse strand, counting down.
TTATGGTCGATGCCGTTTCTCGGCTTCAGAGCTACTTTCTTGACTGTATTTTGAGTTAAGCAGTTGGCGCGACTTCAGTTCTAGCCTATAAAGTCAAATCTTGTGTGGTTCCTCCATGGTAACATAGCTGCCCGAGGTCGCAAAGTGAGCAAGTACAAGAAATTTGAAAATTGTACGTAATTTCACAGTAGTGCTTATGGTCGATGCCGTTTCTCGGCTTCAGAGCTACTTTCTTGACTGTATTTTGAGTTAAACTGTTGGCGCGATTTCAGTTCTAGCCTATAAAGTCAAATGTTGTGTGGTTCCTCGATGGTAACATAGCTGCCCGAGGTCGCAAAGTTAGCAAGTACAAGAAATTTGAAAATTGTACGTAATTTCACATTAGTGCTTATGGTCGATCCCGTTTCTCGGCTTCAGAGCTACTTTCGTGACTGTATTTTGAGTTAAGCAGTTGGCGCGACTTCAGTTCTAGCCTTAAAAGTCAAATCTTGTGTGGTTCCTCCATGGTAACATAGCTGCCCGAGGTCGCAAAGTTGACAAGTACAAGAAATTTGAAAATTGTGCGTAATTTCACATTAGTGCTTATGGTCGATGACGTTTCTCGGCTTCAGAGCTACTTTCTTGACTGTATTTTGAGTTAAGCAGTTGGCGCGACTTCAGTTCTAGCCTATAAAGGCAAATGTTGTGTGGTTCCTCCATGGTAACATAGCTGCCCGAGGTCGCAAATTTAGCAAGTACAAGAAATTTGAAAATTGTGCGTAATTGCACAGTAGTGCTTATGGTCGATCCCGTTTCTCAGCTTCAGAGCTACTTTCTTGACTGTATTTTGAGTTATGCAGTTGACGCGACTTCAGTTCTAGCCTATAAAGTCAAATGTTGTGTGGTTCCTCCATGGTAACATAGCTGCCCGAGGTCGCAAAGTTAGCAAGTACAAGAAATTTGAAAATTGTACGTAATTTCACGGTAGTGCTTATGGTCGATGCCGTTTCTCGGCTTCAGAGCTACTTTCTTGACTGTATTTTGAGTTAAGCAGTTGGCGCGACTTCAGTTCTAGCGTATAAAGTCAAATGTTGTGTGGTTCCTCTATGGTAACATAGCTGCCCGAGGTCGCAAAGTTAGCAAGAACAAGAAATTTGAAAATTGTACGTAATTTCACGGTAGTGCTTATGGTCGATGCCGTTTCTCGGCTTCAGAGCTACTTTCTTGACTGTATTTTGAGTTAAGCAGTTGGCGCGACTTCAGTTCTAGCCTATAAAGTCAAATGTTGTGTGGTTCCTCCATGGTAACATAGCTGCCCGAGGTCGCAAAATTAGCAAGTACAAGAAATTTGAAAATTGTACGTAATTGCACAGTAGTGCTTATGGTCGATCCCGTTTCTCGGCTTCAGAGCCACTTTCTTGACTGTATTTTGAGCTAAGCAGTTGGCGCGACTTCAGTTCTAGCCTTAAAAGTCAAATCTTGTGTGGTTCCTCCATGGTAACATAGCTGCCCGAGGTCGCAAAGTTAGCAAGTACAAGAAATTTGAAAATTGTACGTAATTTCACATTAGTGCTTATGGTCGATCCGTCTCTCGGCTTCAGAGCTACTTTCTTGACTTTTGTATTTTGAGCTAAGCAGTTGGCGCGACTTCTGCTCTAGCCTATAAAGTCAAATGTTGTGTGGTTCCTCCATGGTAACATAGCTGCCCGAGGACGCAAAGTTAGCAAGTACAAGAAATTTGAAAATTGTACGTAATTTCACATTAGTGCTTATGGTCGATCCCGTTTCTCGGCTTCAGAGCTACTTTCTTGACTGTATTTTGAGTTAAGCTGTTGGCGCGACTTCAGTTCTAGCCTATAAAGTCAAATATTGTGTGGTTCCTCCATGGTAACATACCTGCCCGAGGTCGCAAAGTTAGCAAGTACAAGAAATTTGAAAATTGTACGTAATTTCACATTAGTGCTTATGGTCGATCCATCTCTCGGCTTCAGAGCTACTTTCTTGACTGTATTTTGAGTTAAGCAGTTGGCGCGACTTCAGTTCTAGCCTATAAAGTCAAATGTTGTATGGTTCCTCCATGGTAACATAGCTGCCCGAGGCCGCAAAGTTAGCAAGTACAAGAAATTTGAAAATTGTACGTAATTTCACATTAGTGCTTATGGTCGATCCGTCTCTCGTCTTCAGAGCTACTTTCTTGACTGTATTTTGAGTTATGCAGTTGACGCGACTTCAGTTCTAGCCTATAAAGTCAAATGTTGTGTGGTTCCTCCATGGTAACATAGCTGCCCGAGGTCGCAAAGTTAGCAAGTACAAGAAATTTGAAAATTGTACGTAATTTCACGGTAGTGCTTATGGTCGATGCCGTTTCTCGGCTTCAGAGGTACTTTCTTGACTCTATTTTGGGTTAAGCAGTTGGCGCGACTTCAGTTCTAGCCTATAAAGTCAAATCTTGTGTGGTTCCTCCATGGTAACATACCTGCCCGAGGTCGCAAAGTTAGCAAGTACAAGAAATTTGAAAATTGTACGTAATTTCACATTAGTGCTTATGGTTGATCCGTCTCTCGGCTTCAGAGCTACTTTCTTGACTGTATTTTGAGTTAAGCAGTTGGCGCGACTTCAGTTCTAGCCTATAAAGTCAAATGTTGTGTGGTTCCTCCATGGTAACATAGCTGCCCGAGGCCGCAAAGTTAGCAAGTACAAGAAATTTGAAAATTGTACGTAATTTCACATTAGTGCTTATGGTCGATCCGTCTCTCGGCTTCAGAGCTACTTTCTTGACTGTATTTTGAGTTATGCAGTTGACGCGACTTCAGTTCTAGCCTATAAAGTCAAATGTTGTGTGGTTCCTCCATGGTAACATAGCTGCCCGAGGTCGCAAAGTTAGCAAGTACAAGAAATTTGAAAATTGTACGTAATTTCACGGTAGTGCTTATGGTCGATGTCGTTTCTCGGCTTCAGAGCTACTTTCTTGACTGTATTTTGAGTTAAGCAGTTGGCGCGACTTCAGTTCTAGCCTATAAAGTCAAATGTTGTGTGGTTCCTCCATGGTAACATAGCTGCCCGAGGCCGCAAAGTTAGCAAGTACAAGAAATTTGAAAATTGTACGTAATTTCACATTAGTGCTTATGGTCGATCCGTCTCTCGGCTTCAGAGCTACTTTCTTGACTGTATTTTGAGTTATGCAGTTGACGCGACTTCAGTTCTAGCGTATAAAGTCAAATGTTGTGTGGTTCTTCTATGGTAACATAGCTGCCCGAGGTCGCAAAGTTAGCAAGAACAAGAAATTTGAAAATTGTACGTAATTTCACGGTAGTGCTTATGGTCGATGCCGTTTCTCGGCTTCAGAGCCACTTTCTTGACTGTATTTTGAGTTAAGCAGTTGGCGCGACTTCAGTTCTAGCGTATAAAGTCAAATGTTGTGTGGTTCCTCTATGGTAACATAGCTGCCCGAGGTCGCAAAGTTAGCAAGAACAAGAAATTTGAAAATTGTACGTAATTTCACGGTAGTGCTTATGGTCGATGCCGTTTCTCGGCTTCAGAGCTACTTTCTTGACTGTATTTTGAGTTAAGCAGTTGGCGCGACTTCAGTTCTAGCCTATAAAGTCAAATGTTGTGTGGTTCCTCCATGGTAACATAGCTGCCCGAGGCCGCAAAGTTAGCAAGTACAAGAAATTTGAAAATTGTACGTAATTTCACATTAGTGCTTATGGTCGATCCGTCTCTCGGCTTCAGAGCTACTTTCTTGACTGTATTTTGAGTTATGCAGTTGACGCGACTTCAGTTCTAGCCTATAAAGTCAAATGTTGTGTGGTTCCTCCATGGTAACATAGCTGCCCGAGGTCGCAAAGTTAGCAAGTACAAGAAATTTGAAAATTGTACGTAATTTCACGGTAGTGCTTATGGTCGATGCCGTTTCTCGGCTTCAGAGCTACTTTCTTGACTGTATTTTGAGTTAAGCAGTTGGCGCGACTTCAGTTCTAGCCTATAAAGTCAAATGTTGTGTGGTTCCTCCATGGTAACATAGCTGCCCGAGGCCGCAAAGTTAGCAAGTACAAGAAATTTGAAAATTGTACGTAATTTCACATTAGTGCTTATGGTCGATCCCGTTTCTCGGCTTCAGAGCTACTTTCTTGACTGTATTTTGAGTTAAGCGGTTGGCGCGACTTCAGTTCTAGCCTGTAAAGTCAAATCTTGTGTGGTTCCTCCATGGTAACATAGCTGCCCGAGGCCGCAAAGTTAGCAAGTACAAGAAATTTGAAAATTGTACGTAATTTCACATTAGTGCTTATGGTCGATCCCGTTTCTCGGCTTCAGAGCTACTTTCTTGACTGTATTTTGAGTTAAGCGGTTGGCGCGACTTCAGTTCTAGCCTGTAAAGTCAAATGTTGTGTGGTTCCTCCATGGTAACATAGCTGCCCGAGGCCGCAAAGTTAGCAAGTACAAGAAATTTGAAAATTGTACGTAATTTCACATTAGTGCTTATGGTCGATCCCGTTTCTCGGCTTCAGAGCTACTTTCTTGACTGTATTTTGAGTTAAGCGGTTGGCGCGACTTCAGTTCTAGCCTGTAAAGTCAAATCTTGTGTGGTTCCTCCATGGTAACATAGCTGCCCGAGGCCGCAAAGTTAGCAAGTACAAGAAATTTGAAAATTGTACGTAATTTCACATTAGTGCTTATGGTCGATCCGTCTCTCGGCTTCAGAGCTATTTTCTTGACTTTTGTATTTTGAGCTAAGCAGTTGGCGCGACTTCAGCTCTAGCCTATAAAGTCAAATGTTGTGTGGTTCCTCCATGGTAACATAGCTGCCCGAGGCCGCAAAGTTAGCAAGTACAAGAAATTTGAAAATTGTACGTAATTTCACATTAGTGCTTATGGTCGATCCCGTTTCTCGGCTTCAGAGCTACTTTCTTGACTGTATTTTGAGTTAAGCGGTTGGCGCGACTTCAGTTCTAGCCTGTAAAGTCAAATCTTGTGTGGTTCCTCCATGGTAACATAGCTGCCCGAGGCCGCAAAGTTAGCAAGTACAAGAAATTTGAAAATTGTACGTAATTTCACATTAGTGCTTATGGTCGATCCCGTTTCTCGGCTTCAGAGGTACTTTCTTGACTGTATTTTGGGTTAAGCAGTTGGCGCGACTTCAGTTCTAGCCTATAAAGTCAAATCTTGTGTGGTTCCTCCATGGTAACATACCTGCCCGAGGTCACAAAGTTAGCAAGTACAAGAAATTTGAAAATTGTACGTAATTTCACATTAATGCTTATGGTTGATCCGTCTCTCGGCTTCAGAGCTACTTTCTTGACTGTATTTTGAGCTAAGCAGTTGGCGCGACTTCAGTTCTAGCCTATAAAGTCAAATGTTGTGTGGTTGCTCCATGGTAACATAGCTGCCCGAGGCCGCAAAGTTAGCAAGTACAAGAAATTTGAAAATTGTACGTAATTTCACATTAGTGCTTATGGTTGTTCAGTTGAATTACCTATGACGCAACGCATACAGCAATTGTGTGTCAAGATAATTCAACGCACGATGTCAACACCAACCCTTGCGCTGACGCAGCACGTATATGTCGATGAACCATTATGCTGTCGGTGCATTGCCGACAGTAATTTAGCCGTAAGCAATTAATATAATTATGAACATTATGCTGACGGTGTATTGCCGACAGTTGTTAGGATAAGCTAAATTTAAGTATAAAAGATGTTAACCAATTATGAAAATACATCAGTCATTCACAAACCATATACACTGATCGTCTTTATTTCCTAAAACAACTCCGACGTGAACAAGTTAAAGTGCTTGCTTCACACTTACATTCAAGTTGTATCAAGTTTATGCGCTTGATACTTCAACTCAGGAAAACGCTCCTGAACATTTGGTGACCCCGACGTGATCTCTTACAGATCAAAATTCTCCTGCTCTCATCAAGGAAAGGTGGACCAGGACAACTAATCCCAACGAACGTCAACTTCTTCCGGAAACAAGATGACATCATTTGAAGAACTGATCGTGGCACAGTTGGCAACTGGCCAAGAAATTCAACGAATAATTACCAACTTCAAGAAGGATCCTGCAGACAGGAAGAAGTCCAAAACCTACCTAGAAGAACGGCTACAACGCTTACAAGAGCATTGGAATACATTTGAAACCACAGATGTAAAAATAAAATCATTGCCGAATGCTCCGGCTGAACACGATTATTTCGTTAATCAGTATTTCAGCAAGATATCAAACTTATTTGACGAATATAAACGTCGTATTGAAGACGGAATAAGGTCAATAACAAAGACAGAATAAAAAAGACAGAACCACATCAAAGACAGCAGTGGAAGCCGTGGAAGAAAACCCACCAAAAATCGTTGGTGCGATAAGAAGACAACAAGCAATCATGTGTTCGCTACGTAGACTGATCGAGGGTCTATCTCTGAGTGAAGATAAACCCTCACAGTATTATAAATTAAAGTACCAAACACTTGAGCAACTCTGGCTGCAAATAGAAGCATTAAATTGCACAATTTGGGAATTAAGGGACAACCCAACTGAAATCGGTTACGATTACACGGAATATATCGCAATCGAGAAAATGGCACAAGAAAACCTTATCGCTTTATCGATAAAGTCACAACCACAGAACAATGGGATAATCAAGGATGCATCATCCAATAGCATCATCACCCATAATCCTGTAAATCTACCAAAGGTCACCATCCCAAAATTCGATGGTGATTATCTAAAGTGGAGACAATTCTTTGATCTCTTCTCCCAAATGGTTGACAGCCAACCAATTCCAAACATCCAAAAGATGTGGTACCTGAAAACACATCTAAGCGGAGAAGCAGAACATCTCATCCGCCATATACCACTCACGGAGGACAACTACAAAACTGCTTGGAACATCCTTCGAGACCGATACAACAATATAAGGGTTCTCACGTCAAATCTCCTGCAAAAATTACTCGGACAACCAAACCAGCTACAGCAGCAACCATCAGCAGGGGCTATCAAGGCTCTCCACGATACCACCCAAGAATGCTTGATGGCATTAAATAACATCGGTGTGGACACTGCAACATGGGACCCCCTCCTTCTACATTTACTAGTTAACAAACTAGACCAAAATACAAGATTCCTATATGAGCAATCACTCAAGAAACCAAGGGAATTGCAATCCATGAATGAATTTCTGACGTTCCTTGAGAACCAGTTCCAATCATTAGAGTCAATTGGACGAAAGAAAAAGGATACATCGTCTCGAACTTGTGCGTCAACCACCTCAAGTAACAACAATAAAGGAAATTGCAAGGCTTGTGGAACAGAGACTCATCCGATATTTGCTTGCAAACAATTTATACAATTGCAGCCAGTAGAGCGTTTACATTTAGCGCAAAGTCATAAACTCTGTCTAAATTGCCTCAAAACTGGTCATGGAACAAAAAATTGCGCCTCAAGAAGCTGTTTAAGGTGTGGCCAAAGACACAACACGATGCTACATCTTGAAAGTAACACGAAAGGCTCTCTCACCAACAAACAATCAATTAATACAAACAACAACCACCAAAACACTGTAAGTCAATCAGTAACATTGGCAGCATCCAAGAACTCGTCACATCATTACGTGCTCCTCAGTACTGCCATCGTAGAACTGATTGCTACCAATGGACAAAGGACGAATTGCAGGGCCATTCTGGATTCAGGCTCTCAAGTCAACTTGATCACCACACGTCTAGTAAAGAGATTAGGACTCAGTACAAGAAACTCATCAATGAGTATTCAAGGTATTGGTAATGGGAGAAGGGAAGCCCATCAACGTGTGAATGTAAAATTACAGTCGAGAACAACCGGCTTCAATACCCACCTTGAGGCATTTGTCTTGCCGAGCATAATACCACCACAACCTTCACAACATATCAACATTTCATCATGGCCAATACCAAGCAATGTTCCATTGGCAGACCCTAAGTTCAATCAGTCCGACAACATAGATATTCTCCTTGGTGCAGAATTCTACCATCAACTGCTCTCCATCGGGCAGATACGTCTGGCAGACAATCTACCTATTCTACAGAATACAGTTCTCGGATGGATACTGGCTGGTAAAATAGCTCTAACTGGACCAGATACAACAACATGCTGCATCTCCACGTATGATGATAATGATCTTCATCAGATGATCGAACGATTATGAAGCCTCGAAGAAGTTGAACCGGCGCGTAGCAAGTTATCAAGGGCCGAAGAGATGTGCGAAGCTCACTTTTCTCAAAACACACATAAAACCATCGATGGTCGTTTTATTGTCAAACTACCGTTTCATGAGAGCCCAAACACACTTGGCAAATCCAAGGAAATAGCAATCAACAGATTTCTGGCCCTCGAGCGACGGTTAGAGAAAACCAAGGAGGTGAAAGACCAATACATCAAATTCATGAAGGAATACGAAGACTTAGGTCATATGACAGAAATCGACCTCAATAACATTGTAGCTCCGAATTACGTCATTCCCCATCATTGTGTCTTCAAGGCTAGCAGCAGTACTACTAAACTCCGAGTAGTTTTCGATGCATCATCCAAAACTTCAACTGGAGTATCATTAAACGACATCATGTACACAGGGCCAGTAGTGCAGAGTGAACTATTCTCATTACTTCTCCGCTTCCGCTTACCACGCTATGTATTTTGCACTGATATTGAAAAAATGTATAGACAAATCATCATGGATCCGGAGGACAGAAGATATCAAATCATCGTATGGAGGAACAACGTAAGCGAGGCGTTGCGCTACTATCAACTGAACACGGTAACATATGGTACAAGATCAGCACCTTACTTAGCTACAAAATGCTTGCAGCAACTGGCAAAGGAGTATAATGCAACATTTGCATTAGGTGCAAGGACACTTCACAACGATTTCTACGTCGATGATTGTCTGACGGGAGATAATAATCTATCAACTGCTGTAGAAATGCAAAATCAACTCACACACATACTACAATGCGCAGGGTTCAAACTACGGAAATGGAGCGCCAATCATCCCCGTCTGCTACAAGGCATTGCCAAGGAAGATAAAGAAGTTGATCTTGACTTTAACGATGAAAGTAGTGCTTCAATTAAGACATTAGGATTAACATGGCAGCCAAAGAACGATTCATTCTGTGTTAAAACAAATATGAGCTCAACGAGTAGAATTACAAAACGGAGTGTAACCTCAGATCTTGCCAAGTTATTTGATCCATTGGGCATGATGGCTCCATTAGTGGTCACAGCAAAGATATTCGTCCAGGAGCTTTGGTTGCTACAACTCTCATGGGACGAAGCACTGCCGGCTGAGCTACACACACGATGGATGACATTTCGGAATAATTTGAGGGAAATAAACAACTTCCAATTTCCACGTCACATGTTCAACAATGGTGTACCCACTACCATTCAAATTCACACCTTTTCCGATGCATCTGAGAAGGCATATGGTGCAGTGGTATACTTGAGAACAACCATGAATGATGGAAGAATTATCGTAAGATTCCTGTGTTCTAAATCACGAGTGGCTCCACTGAAGAAACAAACTTTGCCACGCCTAGAATTGTGTGCAGTGGCTCTTGGCGCCCAATTAACAGCTCGAATTAAGAAGGATTTAAACCTCATGGATACACCCACATTCTTATGGACAGACTCTGAGATTGTTCTCGCATGGATAAACTCTCCATCTTCATCATTTCAAACATTTGTGGCTAACCGAGTTTCCACTATACAGGGGCTAACACTTCCCGAGCAATGGCGGCATGTACCGTCAAAACACAATCCAGCGGATATACTATCAAGGGGCCTCCAACCAGCAAACTTGCCATCATGCACTATATGGTTTTATGGTCCTCTCTTTCTATCAGGCCATCAAGATATGTGGCCAACGAAATACATAAAGGAGCTCTCAATTCCGGAAAACACAGAACGAAAACGAAAGCTACCAATTGTTGCAGCAGTGACTCATGATGGCAACAGCGAATTGATACATAAAATTAACCATCGCAATTCATTCAGGATACTTCAGAGAATAGTTGGATATATCCTACGTTTCTGCAAGCATGCCAGATGTACCAAAGGTCAACGACAAAACGAAATACTATTAACTACTAAGGAACTAGAAGACTCATTGGTCACAATAGTTCGAGCAATGCAGGCATTCGATTTCAAGGAAGAAATCAATGACCTGCAGACATACAAGGAGTCAAAGCATGGAAGTAATTTCGCCAGTCTGGCTCCATTTTTAGATGATAATGGAATTATTCGGGTTGGAGGTCGATTAGAATCTGGAACACTTCCTTTTGACGCCAAGCATCCAATGCTATTACCATACAACAATCCCCTAGTGAAACTCTTGATGAAGGATATCCACGAAAACAAACACTGCTAGCCCATCTTCGACAACGATTTTGGCCAGTTAAGGGCAAAATAATGGCACGGTCCATAGTACACCACTGCGTGAAGTGCAATAGAGACAGACCACAATTACTGCAACAAGTCATGGGAAACTTACCATCACCAAGGATAACACCATCAAGACCCTTCATAAATACAGGAGTTGACTACTGCGGACCCTTTTGGATTCACTACAAAATTCGCGGTAAACGACCCCAAAAGGCCTACGTGGCAATTTTTTGTTGCTTCGCCACAAAGGCGTTTCATATCGAACTCGTAAGCGATCTGACTACCGACTCGTTTCTAGGAGCACTGAAACGATTCATCGGCCGGAGAGGACATTGCCAGCATCTATATTGCGACAACGCAACGAATTTTGTGGGAGCCAATAATCAATTGTCCGAGCTGGAAGACGCTATTTACTCCCAAAGGGCACGTACAACCATTATAAAGGAATGCAGCAATAAAGCCATACAATTCAACTTCATTCCCCCCAGGGCTCCCCATTTTGGAGGTCTTTGGGAAGCAGCCGTTAAGTCAGCAAAGCACTTATTAAGAAAAAGTGTTTCAACAGCCTCGTTGACTTATGAAGAATTAGAAACGGTACTAATTGGAATCGAAGCCATCCTAAATTCAAGACCACTAACACCACTTTCAAGTGATCCGAACGATCTAGCGGCACTAACACCTGGACACTTTCTCATCGGGGAACCCCTTACTGCACAGATCGACGCAAACGCAGTTCCTGCAAAACACACTCATCTAACAAGATGGGACTTGGTTTCACATCTCAAGCATGAATTTTGGAAACGCTGGTCACAAGAATACTTAAACGAACTCCAGTATCGCCATAAATGGAAGGAGTGCTCTAAGAATATCAATGTGGGAGACATGGTCATCATTAGGGAAGATAATGTTCCACCCCTTCAATGGCCACTCGGCAGAATTACCAGGACTTATAAGGGTACTGATGGTGCCGTACGAGTAGTTGATGTTCGAACAGCATCAGGCATCTGGAAACGTCCGATCCACAGATTAGCACCACTTCCAATTGAGCATGAAACAAAGAATGACGTTACAACTGGGGATGAAGCCCAAGAATCAACACATCAGCCTCAAGTACCAGATCCAGTAACTACAACAACGACAAAAAGACGACGAATGTCTGGTACCGCGAGAATCGCCTCACTGCTAACAATTCTTCTCATCATGCCAACAGTATTCAGTAAAAACATTGAGATCAACAAATTCAAATCCAGTTTGGGCATCTACTTTGAAGGAATTGGTTCAACAAAAGTAGCAACAAGCGAATGGAACTTCATCATCCATTATGACTTGATTCCATTGATAGGAGAATACAATTCATTATCAAACGGAACATTGACCCTGGCTCATTTATGTCGAGAAATTCAAAAGAGGAGCCTTTGTATGAACACATTAAACCAAGTTCAGCACATCATAACCGAACTACAGTCGGAAAACACTATTCTACCTAATAGACGGAATAAAAGAGGAGCCTTTAACATAATTGGAAGGTTTGCTAACTCTTTATTTGGAGTATTGGATACCGAATATGCTGAACAAATGTCCAACACCATAGACCAAGTAAACACCAATGAAAATCACCTATTAAATTTGCTTCGAAATCAAACCTCGGTCGTCGATTCAACAATCAACATCATAAAACAAGACCAAACCATTATAAACAATAGATTCGATCAAATCAACAACCAACTAACCGAAATACGGGGAAGAATACGTGACAATGATGAAGAAGACTACCAATCCAAAATATCTCAGATAGCAGCATCACTTTCATCTCAATTAATTATCATGATACTTAATATACAAAGGATACAATCAGCCCTCATTGATGTGCTCACGGACACCCACCACGGCAAAATCAGGTCGATACTATTGTCAACAACTCAACTGAAGAAGGAACTTACAACCATTAAGGCGCACCTACCAACATTTCTAGAGATGCCTGTAGATGAAGAAAATCTCCTACAACTATACAAGCTGATGACAGTCAAGGGAGGAGTAGCAGAGAATCGAATAGTATTTTGGGTCACACTTCCGTTAGTAGATCACGAACAATACAATTTATTTAGAATCACACCTATACCACATTTCATAAACAACACCATGTTAGCCATCACTCCCTGCGCCCCAATACTGGCTGTGACTGCAGATCGAGACCATTACTTTCCAATACAGTCAACTAATTTAGAAGGATGCATCAATTTAAGGGAAGAACAATATTTATGTCTGAATATACAATCAAGGTATAACGACGGAGCAGAAATTTGTTCCTGCGATATGGGGCTTTTCAATAACGAAACAAGGTCTACATGTATACTGACCAAATCTGGAAGAAACCTTACTTGGATTCAACTAGAACACAAAAACAAATGGCTGTATTCCACAAATAAACCATCTCGACTTACAGCAATTTGTGGAACCCAGAACGAACAGTTACTCTTGGAGGGATCCGGAATAGTTACGTTGCAGTCAGGATGCACCTTAAGACACAATTCTATTACAATTCAAGGTCATAACATATTTTCTACTAACCTCCAAACTTCCTACACCAGTCTTGGAAGCATATCAGAAATTTCAACACCAGAGCAACATATAGCATTGTTTCACAAATTCAATATCACACAACACAATATTCAACTGAAAAATCTAACGGATCTGCAAAAATTAATTAAGGAACAGGAAATTCTTGACCTACCACACAAGCTTCAAGTAAACAGTCATCACCACTTTGCAACTGGATACTCGGCGTTAATGTTATCCATTATGTTAGCCGTCTACTTAATTTGGAGGCACAAATCAGCAAGATCAGCAAATATTACGAAACCAGTACGACCAGCACCTCATCAAACACCAACAGATTCAGAATTTGTAGTTACCATTACATAGAGGGTTGAATGGCAATTCAACGCGGGGGAGAATGTTCAGTTGAATTACCTATGACGCAACGCATACAGCAATTGTGTGTCAAGGTAATTCAACGCACGATGTCAACACCAACCCTTGCGCTGACGCAGCACGTATATGTCGATGAACCATTATGCTGTCGGTGCATTGCCGACAGTAATTTAGCCGTAAGCAATTAATATAATTATGAACATTATGCTGACGGTGTATTGCCGACAGTTGTTAGGATAAGCTAAATTTAAGTATAAAAGATGTTAACCAATTATGAAAATACATCAGTCATTCACAAACCATATACACTGATCGTCTTTATTTCCTAAAACAACTCCGACGTGAACAAGTTAAAGTGCTTGCTTCACACTTACATTCAAGTTGTATCAAGTTTATGCGCTTGATACTTCAACTCAGGAAAACGCTCCTGAACAATGGTCGATCCCGTTTCTCGGCTTCAGAGCTACTTTCTTGACTGTAATTTGAGTTAAGCAGTTGGCGCGACTTCAGTTCTAGCCTATAAAGTCAAATGTTATGTGGTTCCTCCATGGTAACATAGCGCCCGAGGCCCCAAAGTTAGCGAGTACAAGAAATTTGAAAATTGTACGTAATTTCACATTAGTGCTTATGGTCGATCTCGTTTGTCGGCTTCAGAGCTACTTTCTTGACCGTATTTTGAGTTAAGCAGTTGGCGCGACTTCAGTTCTAGCCTATAAAGTCAAATCTTGTGTGGTTCCTCGATGGTAACATAGCTGCCCCAGGCCGCAAATTTAGCAAGTACAGAAATTTGAAAATTGTACGTAATTTCACGGTAGTGCTTATGGTCGATCCCGTTTCTCAGCTTCAGAGCTACTTTCTGGACTGTATTTTGAGTTATGCAGTTGACGCGACTTCAGTTCTAGCCTATAAAGTCAAATGTTGTGTGGTTACTCCATGGTAACATAGCTGCCCGAGGTCGCAAAGTTAGCAAGTACAAGAAATTTGAAAATTGTACGTAATTTCACGGTAGTGCTTATGGTCGATGCCGTTTCTCGGCTTCAGAGCTACTTTCTTGACTGTATTTTGAGTTAAGCAGTTGGCGCGACTTCAGTTCTAGCCTATAAAGTCAAATGTTATGTGGTTCCTCCATGGTACATGCCCGAGGTCGCAAAATTAGCAAGTACAAGAAATTTGAAAATTGTACGTAATTTCACGGTAGGTCGATGCTGTTTCTCGGCTTCAGAGCTACTTTCTTGACTGTATTTTGAGTTATCAGTTGGCGCGACTTCAGTTCTAGCCTACAAAGTCAAATGTTGTGTGGTTCCTCCATGGTAACTTAGCTGCCCGAGGTCGCAAAGTTAGCAAGTACAAGAAATTTGGAAATTGTACGTAATTGCACAGTAGTGCTTATGGTCGACCCCGTCTGTCGGCTTCAGAGCTACTTTCTTGACTGCATTTTGAGCTAAACAGTTGGCGCGACTTCAGTTCTAGCCTATAAAGTCAAATGTTGTGTGGTTCCTCCATGGTAACATAGCTGCCCGAGGTCGCAAAGTTAGCAAGTACAAGAAATTTGAAAATTGTACGTAATTGCACGGTAGTGCTTATGGTCGATGCCGTTTCTCGGCTTCAGAGCTACTTTCTAGACTGTATTTTGAGTTAAGCAGTTGGCGCGACTTCAGTTCTAGCCTATAAAGTCAAATGTTGTGTGGTTCCTCCATGGTAACATAGCTGCCCGAGGTCGCAAAATTAGCAAGTACAAGAAATTTGAAAATTGTACGTAATTTCACAATAGTGCTTATGGTCGATGCCGTTTCTCGGCTTCAGAGCTACTTTCTTGACTGTATTTTGAGTTAACCAGCTGGCGCGACTTCAGTTCTAGCCTATAAAGTCAAATGTTGTGTGGTTCCTCCATGGTAACATAGCTGCCCGAGGTCTAAAAATTAGCAAGTACAAGACATTTGAAAATTGTACGTAATTTCACATTAGTGCTTATGGTCGATCCCGTTTCTCGGCTTCAGAGCTACTTTCTTGACTGTATTTTGAGTTAAGCAGTTGGCGCGACTTCAGTTCTAGCCTATAGAGTCAAATGTTGTGTGGTTCCTCCATGGTAACATAGCTGCCCGAGGTCGCAAAATTAGCAAGTACAAGAAATTTGAAAATTGTACGTAATTTCACATTAGTGCTTATGGTCGATCCCGTTTCTCGGCTTCAGAGCTACTTTCTTGACTGTATTTTGAGTTAAGCAGTTGGCGCGACTTCAGTTCTAGCCTATAAAGTCAAATGTTGTGTGGTTCCTCCATGGTAACATAGCTGCCCGAGGCCGCAAAGTTAGCAAGTACAAGAAATTTGAAAATTGTACGTAATTTCACAGTAGTGCTTATGGTCGAAGCTGTTTCACGGCTTCAGAGCTTCTTTCTTGACTGTATTTTGAGTTAAGCAGTTGGCGCGACTTCAGTTCTAGCCTTAAAAGTCAAATCTTGTGTGGTTCCTCCATGGTAACATAGCTGCCCGAGGTCGCAAAGTTGGCAAGTACAAGAAATTTGAAAATTGTACTTAATTTCACATTAGTGCTTATGGTCGATGCCGTTTCTCGGCTTCAGAGCTACTTTCTTGACTGTATTTTGAGTTAGGCAGTTGGCGCGACTTCAGTTCTAGCCTATAAAGTCAAATGTTGTGTGGTTCCTCCATGGTAACATAGCTGGCCGAGGTCGCAAAGTTAGCAAGTACAAGAAATTTGAAAATTGTACGTAATTGCACGGTAGTGCTTATGGTCGATGCCGTTTCTCGGCTTCAGAGCTACTTTCTTGACTGTATTTTGAGTTAGGCAGTTGGCGCGACTTCAGTTCTAGCCTATAAAGTCAAATGTTGTGTGGTTCATCCATGGTAACATAGCTGCCCGAGGTCGCAAAGTTAGCAAGTACAAGAAATTTGAAAATTGTACGTAATTTCACGGTAGTGCTTATGGTCGATCCCGTTTCTCGGCTTCAGAGCTACTTTCTTGACTGTATTTTGAGTTAAGCAGTTGGCGCGACTTCAGTTCTAGCCTATAAAGCCAAATCTTGCGTGGTTCCTCCATGGTACCATAGCTGCCGAGGTCGCAAAGTTAGCAAGTACAAGAAATTTGAAAATTGTACGTAATTTCACGGTAGTGCTTATGGTCGATCCCGTTTCTCGGCTTCAGAGCTACTTTCTTGACTGTATTTTGAGTTAAGCAGTTGGCGCGACTTCAGTTCTAGCCTATAAAGCCAAATCTTGCGTGGTTCCTCCATGGTACCATAGCTGCCGAGGTCGCAAAGTTAGCAAGTACAAGAAATTTAAAAATTGTACGTAATTTCACGGTAGTGCTTATGGTCGAAGCTGTTTCACGGCTTCAGAGCTACTTTCTTGACTGTATTTTGAGTTAAGTAGTTGGCGCGACTTCAGTTTTAAGTTCTAACCTTAAAAGTCAAATCTTGTGTGGTTCCTCCATGGTAACATAGCTGCCCGAGGTCGCAAAGTTAGCAAGTACAAGAAATTTGAAAATTGTACGTAATTTCACAGTAGTGGTCGATGCCGTTTCTCGGCTTCAGAGCTACTTTCTTGACTGTATTTTGAGTTAAACTGTTGGCGCGACTTCAGTTCTAGCCTATAAAGTCAAATCTTGTGTGGTTCCTCCATGGTAACATAGCTGCCCGAGGTCGCAAATGTAGCAAGTACAAGAAATTTGAAAATTGTACGTTATTGCACAGTAGTGCTTATGGTCGATCCCGTTTCTCAGCTTCAGAGCTACTTTCTTGACTGTATTTTGAGTTATGCAGTTGACGCGACTTCAGTTCTAGCCTTAAAAGTCAAATCTTGTGTGATCCCTCCATGGTAACATAGCTGCCCGAGGTCGCAAAGTTAGCAAGTACAAGAAATTTGAAAATTGTACGTAATTTCACGGTAGTGCTTATGGTCGAAGCCGTTTCTCGCCTTCAGAGCTACTTTCTTGACTGTATTTTGAGTTAAGTAGTTGGCGCGACTTCAGTTCTAAGTTCTACCCTTAAAAGTCAAATCTTGTGTGGTTCCTCCATGGTAACATAGCTGCCCGAGGTCGCAAAGTGAGCAAGTACAAGAAATTTGAAAATTGTACGTAATTTCACAGTAGTGGTCGATCCCGTTTCTCGGCTTCAGAGCTACTTTCGTGACTGTATTTTGAGTTAAGCAGTTGACGCGACTTCAGTTCTAGCCTATAAAGTCAAATCTTGTGTGGTTCCTCCATGGTAACATAGCTGCCCGAGGTCGCAAATTTAGCAAGTACAAGAAATTTGAAAATTGTACGTAATTGCACAGTAGTGCTTATGGTCGATCCCGTTTCTCAGCTTCAGAGCTACTTTCTTGACTGTATTTTGAGTTATGCAGTTGACGCGACTTTAGTTCTAGCCTATAAAGTCAAATGTTGTGTGGTTCCTCCATGGTAACATAGCTGCCCGAGGTCGCAAAGTTAGCAAGTACAAGAAATTTGTAAATTGTACGTAATTTCACGGTAGTGCTTATGGTCGATGCCGTTTCTCGGCTTCAGAGCTACTTTCTTGACTGTATTTTGAGTTAAGCAGTTGGCGCGACTTCAGTTCTAGCCTAT
The DNA here is from genome assembly GCA_958301585.1 of Merodon equestris. Classification (NCBI taxonomy): domain Eukaryota; kingdom Metazoa; phylum Arthropoda; class Insecta; order Diptera; family Syrphidae; genus Merodon; species Merodon equestris. The sequence continues at coordinate 72,393,000 of OY284414.1, read as the reverse complement.
AAAGTCAAATGTTGTGTGGTTCCTCCATGGTAACATAGCTGCCCGAGGTCGCAAAGTTGGCAAGTACAAGAAATTTGAAAATTGTACGTAATTTCACATTAGTGCTTAGGGTCGATTACGTTTCTCGGCTTCAGAACTACTTTCTTGAATTTATTTTGAGTTAAGCAGTTGGCGCGACTTCAGTTCTAGCCTTAAAAGTTAAATCTTGTGTGGTTCCTCCATGGTAACATAGCTGCCCGAGGTCGCAAAGTTAGCAAGTACAAGAAATTTGAAAATTGTACGTAATTTCACGGTAGTGCTTATGGTCGAAGCCGTTTCTCGGCTTCGGAGCTACTTTCTTGACTGTATTTTGAGTTAAGTAGTTGGCGCGACTTCAGTTCTAAGTTCTAACCTTAAAAGTCAAATCTTGTGTGGTTCCTCCATGGTAACATAGCTGCCCGAGGTCGCAAAGTTAGCAAGTACAAAAAATTTGAAAATTGTACGTAATTTCACGGTAGTGCTTATGGTCGATTACGTTTCTCGGCTTCAGAGCTACTTTCTTGACTGTATTTTGAGTTAAGCAGTTGGCGCGACTTCAGTTCTAGCCTTAAAAGTCAAATCTTGTGTGGTTCCTCCATGGTAACATAGCTGCCCGAGGTCGCAAAGTTAGCAAGTACAAGAAATTTGAAAATTGTACGTAATTTCACATTAGTGCTTATGGTCGATTACGTTTCTCGGCTTCAGAGCTACTTTCTTGACTGTATTTTGAGTTAAGCAGTTGGCGCGACTTCAGTTCTAGCCTATAAAGTCAAATCTTCTGTGGTTCCTTCATGGTAACATAGCTGATCTTGAACTATTAAATTGTAATGCAAACTTCGATAACAATTTTAATTTATTTTACGATCACGACAACTGTGCTCGGTGGCTGCTAAACAACAAGTGAAGTTCAAATGGTAAAATGCATCGCTCGAATGGTATGTAGGATACATACATAATTCTTTTCTCGCGCGATGATACCGTTGGGATCATACGATCCGCGATCCGAGCAGTTGTCGCTGGTTAATACATAAGCTATGCTGATCGCACGAGTATTCCATGGATTTACATATACATAACTTTACATAATCTGGTATTAAGGAACAATTACAGTGGTGTCAAAAAAAATGTTTACATTCACATTAATTCATTATGTTAGATTATAATTTTAATTCATTTCATAACATCTTGCCACCGCTGAAGGAACTTCAGGAGCATGGTAAAACTGCTAACTTCGTTATCGATCTTTTGAAAACTCCACGGCTGGTACGAAGAGTGACCACACGCACGTGACCGTCTGGACCAGGATGAACCTCTTGCACTCGTCCAAGAATCCATTGGAAGGGCGTCGAATTGGCCTCCTTGATGACCACCAGATCTCCAATTTGTAAGTCTTTGTTCGCGTGTTGCCACTTCGGTCTCTGCTGCAATGAGGTGAGATAGTCCGTATGCCATCTTCTCCAAAACCCTTGCATCATATTTTGAACGAGTTCCCAACGACCCAAACGATTGAGTGGAACCTCTAGGTAACTAGGTTCACAAATGGCTGTAGATGGTCTTCCTATAAGGAAATGAGACGGGGTTAGTGGATTCAAATCTGAGTTAGAAAGAGCACACAAGGGCCTAGAATTTAAAAGAGATTCAATTTGAGTTAGGAGAGTGTACATCTCTTCAAAGGTAAGGATGTTATTGCCGACGACTCGCCGAAGGTGTTGCTTAACCAACCGAACACCAGACTCCCATAAGCCCCCAAAATGAGGACTGTAAGGTGGAATAAATTCCCACTTGATGCACTCTGTAGCTAAGGCTTCCGCTACCCTAACGTGATATTCCTCTGATTGTACTAATTTGCACATATCCGATAGAACGCGAGCAGCTCCTTGAAAATTTGAACCATTGTCGGAATAGATCACACTACATTTTCCTCTCCTTGCAATAAATCGTTTAAGAGCGGCCAAGAAGGCCTCTGTAGTCAAATCCAAAACCAACTCCAAGTGCATTGCCTTAGTAGCCAAACAAATGAAGAGTGCTATATATCCCTTTACAAAAATGGGTTTCGTTCCCCTACGCAGCCGAAGAGTAATTGGTCCAGCATAATCACAACCCGTGCGATTGAAAGCGAATGATGGTTCAAGACGAGATAGAGGCAAATTTCCCATTAGTTGTGATGTTCTGGTCTGTCTTAGTCGAAAACAAACTACGCAGTCGTGTACAATCTTACATATTAAATTTCTGCTACCGATTATCCAATATTCCTGACGTATGATGGCAAATAATCCTGAGACTCCTACATGATGATTTCGTTTATGGGCATCCAATATGATATGAAGTGCAAACGGATGACGTTTAGGGAGTATTATTGGATGTTTCATATTATAGGGTATTTCCGTAGCGTTAGCTAACCGTCCACCAACACGAAGCAATCCAGCATCGTCCAAAAAAGGTGATAATGAACACAACTTAGAGCTCATGGGAATAGATTTCGCGGCTTTAATGGCTTTTATCTCAATATCGAATTCCCTTTGGGCCCATTTCAGACAAAACTGCTTCGCAAGATGAATTTCTGCTAATGAAAGGTAGCTGTAAGAGCGATCTGCCTTGACACATTGGCAATTCCGAGAAAATCGAATCGTAAATGCAACTATTCGTAATAACCTTACCCAGGAGGAGATTTTTAACGCTAAATCTTCGAGAAAGTGTCTCGCCGGAGTGACAAGATTCACGACTGCTGTCCTTTTTAGTTCTTCTTGGTTATCGTCCAATTCCACAGCATGATGTATCGGCCATTGACGTGAATCAAGTTGTAACCAACTAGGTCCTTTCCACCAAAGATTGCATTCTATTAGTTTTTTGGGCTCAATTCCACGTGAGGCACAATCTGCGGGATTTTCTTCTGATCGAATATGGTGCCACATTGAGTGCGGTAATATTCCCAATATCTCCGATGTACGATTTGCCACAAAAGTATTCCATCTCCTAGGGGAGGAGGACAACCACGATAGAACAATCTGCGAATCACAAAATGCAGTTATTTCCACATGTTTATTAATCAACGATGCTTTAATAAGAGCGATTAGACGGCATAGCAAAAGTGCTCCACAGAGTTCAAGACGAGGAATAGTCAGCTGTTTTACCGGTGCAACACGAGTTTTCGCTGCAATCAATTCAATGTTGTATCCGTTATCGTCCTGAATGCTGCGACAATATACAACAGCCGAATAAGCCTTCTCGGAGGCATCGCAGAAGCCAATGAGTTCAAACCTTTGGGAGTTCAATGTACACCGTCTTGCGATTCTAAGTTCCGCCAGGTGAAGCAGCTGATTACGATAGGATATCCATTTTGTAGCAACCGGAGGTGGGAGAGGATCATCCCACATAATTTTGTTCTAACCAAAGATCTTGAAATAAAATTTTAAACAATATAGTGCATGGAGCCAAAAATCCAATTGGATCATATATTCTTGAAATTTCTGACAAAAGATTACGCTTAGTAGACGATACCTGATCCGAAAGTGTAATTTTAAAGGTAAACACGTCACCCTGAGGATCCCAGACTAATCCAAGAACCTTGGTCCAGCTTGTCGAACTATCTAAGTCTAAGGAATTAGGTTGTTTCTCCTCGGCTCCAATCAAGACATCCAGGCAATTTGAACTCCATTTACTTAACTCGAACCCTCCACGCGATAGCAAACTAATAAGTTGGGTCTTCAAATCGAGCGTTTCGGCCAATGTGTCTCTGCCCGTGAGTATATCATCCACGTACATGTCATTCAACACAGTCTGCGAAGCAAGAGGAAATTGATATTTGTAATCAACAGCTAACTGCCGAAGAACTTTCATGGAAAGGAAAGGAGCAGGACTTGTTCCATATGTTACGGTGCAAAGACGAAAATGTGATACAGGTTTATGAACTGAGTCTCTCCATACGATTCTTTGATAGTCCCTATGTTTTGGGTTCACCCAAATCTGACGAAACATTTTAATGATATCCGCAGAAAACACATACCGATGCAATCTGAATCGTAGGCAAACATCAAACAAATTACGCTGAAGTGGCTTTCCTATGTGCAACATTTCATTAAGGCTCACACCATTAACATCTTTGTGCGACCCATCAAAAACCACACGAATCTTATTCGTCACAACTGCATGATGTGGTAAATAGAACACATCTCCACTAGTAGGCTCAATTAACTCCTCTGGAATGCGTTCCATGTGACCTAAATTGAGATAAGTATTCATAAAATGTATATATTCCTGGCGAAGATGATGATTACGAGCAAATCTCCTTTCCATTGCGTATAATCTGGACAAGGCTCCAGAAAGAGTGTTAGCAAACTTTATGTTAGAGTGTCGAAATGGTAATTCAACCATATACCGTTCGTCCGGAGTACGAATCAATGTCTTAGTGAAATGACTATCAACTACATCCTCATCACATTCTGAAACGTCCTTCCGACTTACTTCCTCAATCTCCCAAAACGATTTTAACAAAATGTCAATGTCAAGACTAGCATGCAGACAAACTACCTTATGTTCGGGCATACAACCCGATATGATCCATCCAAACAAGGTTTCATGCGCAACGAGATGTTCCTTCTCACCTGTACGATGCCCGTTTAACAAAATTCCCCATGCCTTGTCAGCCCCAAGTAAAATATCTATGGGCCCCGAAGTGCCTAACTGCGAGTCAGCCATATTAACATCACGGAGAAAAGCTAACGAATCGGAGTTAAATGGAATTGATGGAATTGGCGACGTTATTTTTCCTAAGATATATGCTTGTATTTCAATAACATTTGCATCAAAACGGGAATGTAGAGCTAAAGTTACCACACCGCGCGTTACACCCGCTTCTAACGATGATATACCCGAAATAGGTAAACGAGCATGAGATCTGCGAAGAGCCAATTTTTTTACCAAGCTTTCGGTCACAAAGGAAACTTGAGAACCAGTGTCAACAAGAACGCGCGCATAAACCGAATTTCCGTTGGCATCAAAAATCCGAACTACCATCGTAGGCAAAATCCCAGACGGTCGCGCTCCATTACACGTATGATTGCTAACGAGGGGTATGGAAGAGCCTGCATGAATTTTAGCGTCCACGGACGATATCGCACTATCATCCACACGGGGGTTTGAGTCTAAATGGACTAAACTATGGTGACGATTATTGCAATGCGAACAATGTACCTTTACACGACACTGCACTGAAGTATGTTTAATGCCCAGGCAATTATAACAAAGTCGATTATCTCTCACAAGACGGCGACGTGAAATAGGCATAGCAAGAAATTCCGCACATTGGGGTAACAAGTGTCCACCTTTGCATTTAGGACAGGACGTTTTCACTACGGCTAAGCTTTTAACATTTGAATTTGGTCGATTGTACCTTTTCACATTAGTTTTAGGATCACTAGCCTCAAGAGCGTTACACCGCACTTCCAAAAAGTCTAACAATTTCTGAATAGTCGACGTCTCAAAATTTTGACTTTCTAGCGCCCATGCTTGTCGAGTTTCAACGTCAGTCTTCTGGAGCAACAGATATACAAGCCACGGATCCCTATCGTTACATTTTAATGCTGCTAAGCCCCGAATTACCTCATCCGCACTGTCCACTAGTTTGCGCAAATGATTACGGTCCGCCATACTCACATGGGGAAGCTTCAAATAGCTTTCAATGTATGCGTTAACAATATATAAGGGTTTATCATAACGACGTTCTAGTTTTTCCCACGCTTGATCATAATTAGAATCAGAAACGGCCAAGTGATTAAGTAATTTAGCTGCCTCATCGCGTAAAAATGATTTCAAATAACGGAATTTCTGGGAAGCGGTTAATTTAGCATTATCCCCAATAGTTCCCAAAAACATATCCCTAAAGCCAGGCCAATCGCGATAATCACCATGAAAAGGGGGTATTTTTATTGTCGGCAATTCTACATCTGATAATATTTTCCCTTTTGCACTACCGGCAGAGCATAACGGGAAGGTCTTTCCTAATTCCTCGATGAAATCAGACTGCTGCTTAGCAAGTTTCTCGGACGCGTTAGAAGATGCTTCATCGCGCGCGGGAAGCTGATTGCGTAATGCTTTGACCAATGCACTTTTTGCCGCCATGTATTTTAGTTCGAAAACTTCAAAGTCTACGTTCGGATCACCATAGTCTTCATCGGCATGAAATTGATAAAGTTCACTTTGATTTTTTTCAAACTCCTTCCAAATGTCATTTAAGCGTTCTAAACGTATCTCAAGAACCGTGGGATCCACCTCAGCGGGCAGATTTAGGGAAAAATTATGTAGGCGCGTAATTGCACCCTTTAAATGTCCGCGCGAGTTATGGAATAAAACACAACCGTAGTGTTTTGGTTCGGTCTTAAGACTGTCTTTATTTTATTATTATTTGACAATGAAATTTCTTACGACCTAATTAAAAATACTTATTAGCTAGCTCAGCACAGAAGGTTCATTACTTCGATTACGAAATTTGGACAACGGAAATTACGGCCGAAAGAGAATGAAAATATGCCAAAGCGCATCGAACTTAATTTTGTCGATCAAGCAATAAACCTTTTGTGCGGAAGTAGCGAGCTCCGGGGTTCGGTCAATGCCTTTGAATGCATTGTAGGCATTGACGTAACACTTCCCCCCCTAGCTGTGAGATACTCCTGGATCTCACTATATACTTACATATTAGTTATTATTTTCTTATGTTTTCAAAAAAAATATTTTTTTTGTTCTTATATTCTATTTTATTCCATAGCTTTCTTTAATCTTATTGATAGAACAAATAGGTACGTCGTTAGGAATGATTCCATTTTCCTTAATCTCATTAATACTAGTATTTAACTGTAATTTTAATCTAGTTTGCCTTTGGCGTATTATTTTTATTACTACAATAATGACAATCAATATAAGAATGGTTACACTTACGAAGCTATAATTTAAACTTTTGTGGAAATTTAATTCATCGATGGCTTTAATATTACTTTCTTGTTTCAGAACTATGTCGTCAAATGTCAGTATTTTTTCAATAGGGAGCGTTTGGTTTTTATTTGGAATAACAAAACTATCTTTATATTCGAATACAGTATTGGAAAATTGTATATTATTAAATGAGATTGTGCAATTGTTAAAGGAAAACAAATAATTTCCATTGAGTGCAAAATTTCTTTCGTCACAATTGCTTTGAAACCGTTTGTTTTTCATGTTTTTTAAAATTAATGTTGTGCTATCGATTTCTATTATTTGCTCTAAAGCATTTGTGTTAAGGGGACAATTTTGTTGAAAAATGCAGTTTTTACTCTTTTTTAATTCCTTTAAGGATTTATTTTCCTCGAATGTATAGGCTATTCCTTCTATTTCAACTATAATTTCGAAATCAGAAACTATCTCAATGTTGTTCTTGTTCGGCATGGGCATTAAATTTTTTTTATTAGTGATCGTAAAATTGGCTGGTAGCCTTATGGCAAAAATTATTTTAATATTATTAAAAGTAGCGACGCCTGTTCGAATATTTGAGAGTTTCCTAAAATCAATATTGTGGGTTACGATTTCTTCATAACTCAGCAGGTTAGGATGTAGAACACCTAATCTTGCTGAAGCTATATTTTGTTGTAAGATTTCAACCTTTTCCTTAAGAGCCCCAAGCTTAAACATTTGTTCGATGAAAAAGGTTTCAGCGTGAAGCCTTGCAGAGAGACCTTCGATTTGGTTAAACTTTTCTAAAATTCTTTGTCTATCTGTTTCGATTGTCTGTTTCAATTTTGAAATGCTCTCGTTATAATTTTCATTTATTTTAATCTGTTGGTTTACGGTTCTTATGATCTCATGGTTATTTTCATCTGTAACCGAAAAATGTTTTTCTATATTTTGTTTATCCTCATCGTCGAGTGTTCCAAAAAGCCATTTGAAGACGCTGCCTACGAAATTAAAGGGACTCCTCTTATACCTATGTGGGATTATGGTTAAAACTTTACCCTTAATATTTTCTACTTCTCCTACTAACAAGTTTTTTCGGTCCTTGTCTATGTCAATATGGTCTAGAATTTTAGTGAATTGTTTGAGTGTATCTAGTATTTCGTCAGGGTCTATTATATGTAAAATTATGTCATAGTTACAAACTATTTCTACTTTACCAATATTTATCTCTGAGTATCCGAGATGCGAATCGATTTTTTCAATTTGCAAGGTTTGGAGTGACATGGGTATCAGAGCCAGTAGTAACAGATGAGGAAGTACTACCTGTAAATTTAAAGGGACGTTTAATATTTGACTCGTGAACGTTGCTCAAAGGGTATTTTCTAAACTTCGGTTGTTCCTTATGTCTAACACTTGTATAATTCTTTATGAACCCTTCTTGGCGAACTTCGTTATATTCTTCTCGAGACCTGTTCCTAGTGGTAATGACCTTTCTTTTGTAATTATTTAACCTATCGCTTATTATATTCTTATCAATTCTATTATTTTGAACTTCAAGGGGTGTGGTCTGGATAGAAGAGTGAAAAGAACGGTTGTAAAGTTCTACGGCTTTAAACATTTGTTCTTTAATTGGTATCTTATTCTCTAAATTCAAAACACGTATTCGCTCCGTTAGTGTGTTATTAAGTCGTTCGACGTCGCCGTTTCCGGTGTGGCTGTTTGGTTTTACAAAATGAACCTCTATGTTTTCTTCTTTAAAGAAGTTCTTCAAATTGATATTGTTGAACTCGTTATCGCAAACTACTTTTGTCATTTTTCCTTTGATGGAAATGTATTGGCGTATTTTTTCAATTAAAGTCCTACTGTTTCTATCTTCAAGGTAAAAGCTGACCGCATGTTTAGAAAACTTATCTATGAAATTTAGGAATGAATGCTTAGAATTAACATAAGTATCTATATGAATTATTTGGTTAAGATCAGTAGGTGTTTCGCTTAACTGGAATTTCTTTTTAATAGGGTTTCTGTCGTATTTTGCAGCTGTACAAATGTCACAATTATTTATTACTTTGTTGATTAAAATCTTAAGTTTTGGATAAAAGATTTTGTGCTTCATACCTTCATAGTTAGCGATTATACCAGAATGTCCAGATTCTACTTTGTGGTAGAGAGAAATTTGTTTAATAGCTTCATCCTCATTAGTTAGATCTTTTGCGAAGTGGCAACATTTAACGAATCTTATACCAGAATTAGCTGGGAATATCTCTAGCAATTTTCGCTGTGCTTGATTGAACATAAAACTATTTAATTGTGAATAAATTCCAACTTTTCCCTTACTGACATGCCTTCGGACGATATCAGCAATATTGTTTGGTATGTCATTCTTTTCAATAAATATCCTTTTGTTGTTGAATAGATTTGTAGATTCTCTTTCCTTTGTTTCACATAGTATCAATTGTGTTTTGAACCGATTCACTATTGTGTCTAGTATAGGGATCTGGTCGTATGTATTTGTTTCCAACAGGTTAATTTCGTTAGTACTCGCATCAATTCTGCTAAGAAAATCAGCCAATTTATTTTCTTTGCCTCTTACATAATCGATTTTAGCTTCGTATTCTCCTAACTGTACAAGCCAACGTTGGAGTCGTGGATTTAAAGCTCTTCCTATATTCTTTGTATGTAACCAGCGTATTGGTTGATGGTCAGTACACAAATCGAATTCTTTCCCAAAGAGATATGGCCTGAAGTATTTAACTCCCCAAACTATTGCAAGCAGTTCCTTTTCGATCGTGGAATAATGCTTTTCGTGATCATTAAGAGTACGAGAAGCAAACGAAACTGGGTGTCCATCTTGCATTAAGGCGGCACCCAATGCAAAATTGCTCCTACCGACTGCGCCAGTTATGGAATAAAACACAACCGTAGTGTTTTGGTTCGGTCTTAAGACTGTCTTTATTTTATTATTATTTGACAATGAAATTTCTTACGACCTAATTAAAAATACTTAGTAGCTAGCTCAGCACAGAAGGTTCATTACTTCGATTACGAAATTTGGACAACGGAAATTACGGCCGAAAGAGAATGAAAATATGCCAAAGCGCATCGAACTTAATTTTGTCGATCAAGCAATAAACCTTTTGTGCGGAAGTAGCGAGCTCCGGGGTTCGGTCAATGCCTTTGAATGCATTGTAGGCATTGACGTAACACGCGCGTGCCGTAAAACATCCATATTAAGAACACCTTCTTAATTTCTTCTAACTACTTGTGTAACAACAGCCGCAACTAAGTCCAATCAGCAACCACAATCAAATTAAATCAGCAACAACCAGGGAAAATTAATTATTAGGTTTGTTACCTTTTATACGTCAATGTACGTATGTATATTTAGTGATAATCCAGATTTCCAATATATGTACGTAGCAACCCACCGAAGCACGATACAAATCAACAAATCGAGGTCAAATCAAATCAAAGTAATAACAAAAGTAATATCCGGAACCAAAATCCGGCTCGAAGGACCATCTATGATCTTGAACTATTAAATTGTAATGCAAACTTCGATAACAATTTTAATTTATTTTACGATCACGACAACTGTGCTCGGTGGCTGCTAAACAACAAGTGAAGTTCAAATGGTAAAATGCATCGCTCGAATGGTATGTAGGATACATACATAATTCTTTTCTCGCGCGATGATACCGTTGGGATCATACGATCCGCGATCCGAGCAGTTGTCGCTGGTTAATACATAAGCTATGCTGATCGCTCGAGTATTCCATGGATTTACATATACATAACTTTACATAATCTGGTATTAAGGAACAATTACAGTGGTGTCAAAAAAAATGTTTACATTCACATTAATTCATTATGTTAGATTATAATTTTAATTCATTTCATAACAATAGCTGCCCGAGGTCGCAAAGTTAGCAAGTACAAGAAATTTGAAAATTGTACGTAATTTCACATTAGTGCTTATGGTCGATCCCGTTTCTCAGCTTCAGAGCTACTTTCTTGACTGTATTTTGAGTTAAGCAGTTGGCGCGACTTCAGTTCTAGCCTTAAAAGTCAAATCTTGTGTGGTTCCTCCATGGTAACATAGCTGCCCGAGGTCGCAAAGTTAGCAAGTACAAGAAATTTGAAAATTGTACGTAATTTCACATTAGTGCTTATGGTCGATTACGTTTCTCGGCTTCAGAGCTACTTTCTTGACTGTATTTTGAGTTAAGCAGTTGGCGCGACTTCAGTTCTAGCCTATAAAGTCAAATCTTCTGTGGTTCCTCCATGGTAACATAGCTGCCCGAGGTCGCAAAGTTAGCAAGTACAAGAAATTTGAAAATTGTACGTAATTTCACATTAGTGCTTATGGTCGATCCCGTTTCTCAGCTTCAGAGCTACTTTCTTGACTGTATTTTGAGTTAAGCAGTTGGCGCGACTTCAGTTCTAGCCTTAGTAGTCAAATCTTCTGTGGTTCCTCCATGGTAACATAGCTGCCCGAGGTCGCAAATTTAGCAAGTACAAGAAATTAGAAAATTGTACGTAATTTCACATTAGTGCTTATGGTCGATCCCGTTTCTCAGCTTCAGAGCTACTTTCTTGACTGTATTTTGAGTTAAGCAGTTGGCGCGACTTCAGTTCTAGCCTTAAAAGTCAAATCTTGTGTAGTTCCTCCATGGTAACATAGCTGCCCGAGGTCGCAAAGTTAGCAAGTACAAGAAATTTGAAAATTGTACGTAATTTCACGGTAGTGCTTATGGCCGAAGCCGTTTCTCGGCTTCAGAGCTACCTTCTTGACTGTATTTTGAGTTAAGCAGTTGGCGCGACTTCAGTTCTAGCCTTAAAAGTCAAATCTTGTGTGGTTCCTCCATGGTAACAAAGCTGCGCGAGATCGCAAAGTTAGCAAGTACAAGAAATTTAAAAATTGTACGTAATTTCACGGTAGTGCTTATGGTCGATGCCGTTTCTCGGCTTCAGAGCTACTTTCTTGGCTGTATTTTGAATTAAGCAGTTGGCGCGACTTCAGTTCTAGCCTTTAAAGTCAAATCTTCTGTGGTTCCTCCATGGTAACATAGCTGACCGAGGTCGCAAAGTAAGCAAGTAAAAGAAATTTGAAAATTGTACGTAATTGCACGGTAGTGCTTATGGTCGATGCCGTTTCTCGGCTTCAGAGCTACTTTCTTGACTGTATTTTGAGTTAAGCAGTTGGCGCGACTTCAGTTCTAGCCTATAAAGTCAAATGTTGTGTGGTTCCTCCATGGTAACATGGCCGCCCGAGGCCGCAAAGTTAGCAAGTACAAGAAATTTGAAAATTGTACGTAATTTCACATTAGTGCTTATGGTCGATGCAGTTTCTCGGCTTCAGAGCTATTTTCTTGACTGTATTTTGAGTTAAGCAGTTGACGCGACTTCAGTTCTAGCCTATAAAGTCAAAGCTTGTGTGGTTCCTCCATGGTAACATAGCTGCCCGAGGTCGCAATGTTAGGAAGTACAAGAAATTTGAAAATTGTACGTATTTTCACGGTAGTGCTTATGGTCGATGCCGTTTCTCGGCTTCAGAGCTACTTTCTTGACTGTATTTTGAGTTAAGCAGTTGGCGCGACTTCAGTTCTAGCCTATAAAGTCAAATCTTGTGTGGTTCCTCCATGGTAACATATCTGCCCGAGGTCGCAAAGTTAGCAAGTACAAGAAATTTGAAAATTGTACGTAATTTCAGATTAGTGCTTATGGTCGATTACGTTTCTCGGCTTCAGAGCTACTTTCTTGACTGTATTTTGAGTTAAGCAGTTGGCGCGACTTCAGTTCTAGCCTATAAAGTCAAATCTTCTGTGGTTCCTTCATGGTAACATAGCTGCCCGAGGTCGCAAAATTAGCAAGTACAAGAAATTTGAAAATTGTACGTAATTTCACATTAGTGCTTATGGTCGATTACGTTTCTCGGCTTCAGAGCTACTTTGTTGACTGTATTTTGAGTTAAGCAGTTGGCGCGACTTCAGTTCTAGCCTATAAAGTCAAATCTTCTGTGGTTCCTCCATGGTAACATAGCTGCCCGAGGTCGCAAAGTTAGCAAGTACAAGAAATTTGAAAATTGTACGTAATTTCACATTAGTGCTTATGGTCGATCCCGTTTCTCAGCTTCAGAGCTACTTTCTTGACTGTATTTTGAGTTAAGCAGTTGGCGCGACTTCAGTTCTAGCCTTAAAAGTCAAATCTTGTGTGGTTCCTCCATGGTAACATAGCTGCCCGAGGTCGCAAAGTTAGCAAGTACAAGAAATTTGAAAATTGTACGTAATTTCACATTAGTGCTTATGGTCGATTACGTTTCTCGGCTTCAGAGCTACTTTCTTGACTGTATTTTGAGTTAAGCAGTTGGCGCGACTTCAGTTCTAGCCTATAAAGTCAAATCTTCTGTGGTTCCTCCATGGTAACATAGCTGCCCGAGGTCGCAAAGTTAGCAAGTACAAGAAATTTGAAAATTGTACGTAATTTCACATTAGTGCTTATGGTCGATCCCGTTTCTCAGCTTCAGAGCTACTTTCTTGACTGTATTTTGAGTTAAGCAGTTGGCGCGACTTCAGTTCTAACCTTTAAAGTCAAATCTTGTGTGGTTCCTCCATGGTAACATAGCTGCCCGAGGTCGCAAATTTAGCAAGTACAAGAAATTTGAAAATTGTACGTAATTTCACGGTAGTGTTTATGGTCGAAGCCGTTTCTCGGCTTCAGAGCTACTTTCTTGACTGTATTTTGAGTTAAGCAGTTGGCGCGACTTCAGTTCTAGCCTTAAAAGTCGAATCTTGTGTGGTTCCTCCATGGTAACATAGCTGCCCGAGGTCGCAAAGTTAGCAAGTACAAGAAATTTGAAAATTGTACGTAATTTCACGGTAGTGCTTATGGTCGATGCCGTTTCTCGGCTTCAGAGCTACTTTCTTGACTGTATTTTGAGTTAAGCAGTTGGCGCGACTACAGTTCTAGCATATAAAGTCAAATCTTGTGTGGTTCTTCCATGGTAACATAGCTGCCCGAGGTCGCAAAGTTAGCAAGTACAAGAAATTTGAAAATTGTACGTAATTTCACGGTAGTGCTTATGTTCGATGCCGTTTCTCGGCTTCAGAGCTACTTTCTTGACTGTATTTTGAGTTAAGCAGTTGGCGCGACTTCAGTTCTAGCCTATAAAGTCAAATCTTGTGTGGTTCCTCCATGGTAACATAGCTGCCCGAGGTCGCAAAGTTAGCAAGTACAAGAAATTTGAAAATTGTACGTAATTGCACAGCAGTGCTTATGGTCGATCCCGTTTCTCAGCTTCAGAGCTACTTTCTTGACTGTATTTTGAGTTAAGCAGTTGGCGCGACTTCAGTTCTAGCCTTAAAAGTCAAATCTTCTGTGGTTCCTCCATGGTAACATAGCTGCCCGAGGTCGCAAATTTAGCAAGTACAAGAAATTTGAAAATTGTACGTAATTTCACGGTAATGCTTATGGTCGATGCCGTTTCTCGGCTTCAGAGCTACTTTCTTGACTGTATTTTGAGTTAAGCTGTTGGCGCGGCTACAGTTATAGCCTAAAAAGTCAAATCTTGTGTGGTTCTTCCATGGTAACATAGCTGCCCGAGGTCGCAAAGTTAGCAAGTACAAGAAATTTGAAAATTGTACGTAATTTCACGGTAGTGCTCATGGTCGATGCCGTTTCTCGGCTTCAGAGCTACTTTCTTGACTCTATTTTGAGTTAAGCAGTTGGCGCGACTTCAGTTCTAGCCTTAAAAGTCAAATCTTGTGTGGTTCCTCCATGGTAACATAGCTGCCCGAGGTCGCAAAGTTAGCAAGTACAAGAAATTTGAAAATTGTACGTTATTTCACATTAGTGCTTATGGTCGATCCCGTTTCTCAGCTTCAGAGCTACTTTCCTGACTGTATTTTGAGTTAAGCAGTTGGCGCGACTTCAGTTCTAGCCTTAAAAGTCAAATCTTGTGTGGTTCCTCCATGGTAACATAGCTGCCCGAGGTCGCAAATTTAGCAAATACAAGAAATTTGAAAATTGTACGTAATTTCACGGTAGTGCTTATGGTCGATGCCGTTTCTCGGCTTCAGAGCTACTTTCTTGACTGTATTTTGAGTTAAGCAGTTGGCGCGACTTCAGTTCTAGCCTTAAAAGTCAAATCTGGTGTGGTTCCTCCATGGTAACATAGCTGCCCGAGGTCGCAAAGTTAGCAAGTACAAGAAATTTGAAAATTGTACGTTATTTCACATTAGTGCTTATGGTCGATCCCGTTTCTCAGCTTCAGAGCTACTTTCTTGACTGTATTTTGAGTTAAGCAGTTGGCGCGACTTCAGTTCTAGCCTTAAAAGTCAAATCTTGTGTGGTTCCTCCATGGTAACATAGCTGCCCGAGGTCGCAAATTTAGCAAGTACAAGAAATTTGAAAACTGTACGTAATTTCACGGTAGTGCTTATGGTCGATGCTGTTTCTCGGCTTCAGAGCTACTTTCTTGACTGTATTTTGAGTTAAGCTGTTGGCGCGGCTACAGTTCTAGCCTAAAAAGTCAAATCTTGTATGGTTCTTCCATGGTAACATAGCTGCCCGAGGTCGCAAAGTTAGCAAGTACAAGAAATTTGAAAATTGTACGTAATTTCACGGTAGTGCTTATGGTCGATGCCGTTTCTCGGCTTCAGAGCTACTTTCTTGACTCTATTTTGAGTTAAGCAGTTGGCGCGACTTCAGTTCTAGCCTTAAAAGTCAAATCTTGTGTGGTTCCTCCATGGTAACATAGCTGCCCGAGGTCGCAAAGTTAGCAAGTACAAGAAATTTGAAAATTGTACGTTATTTCACATTAGTGCTTATGGTCGATCCCGTTTCTCAGCTTCAGAGCTACTTTCTTGACTGTACTTTGAGTTAAGCAGTTGGCGCGACTTCAGTTCTAGCCTTAAAAGTCAAATCTTGTGTGGTTCCTCCATGGTAACATAGCTGCCCGAGGTCGCAAATTTAGCAAGTACAAGAAATTTGAAAATTGTACGTAATTTCACGGTAGTGCTTATGGTCGATGCCGTTTCTCGGCTTCAGAGCTACTTTCTTGACTGTATTTTGAGTTAAGCAGTTGGCGCGACTTCAGTTCTAGCCTTAAAAGTCAAATCTTGTGTGGTTCCTCCATGGTAACATAGCTGCCCGAGGTCGCAAAGTTAGCAAGTACAAGAAATTTGAAAATTGTACGTAATTTCACGGTAGTGCTTATGGTCGATGCCGTTTCTCGGCTTCAGAGCTACTTTCTTGACTCTATTTTGAGTTAAGCAGTTGGCGCGACTTCAGTTCTAGCCTTAAAAGTCAAATCTTGTGTGGTTCCTCCATGGTAACATAGCTGCCCGAGGTCGCAAAGTTAGCAAGTACAAGAAATTTGAAAATTGTACTTTATTTCACATTAGTGCTTATGGTCGATCCCGTTTCTCAGCTTCAGAGCTACTTTCTTGACTGTATTTTGAGTTAAGCAGTTGGCGCGACTTCAGTTCTAGCCTAAACAGTCAAATCTTGTGTGGTTCCTCCATGGTAACATAGCTGCCCGAGGTCGCAAAGTTAGCAAGTACAAGAAATTTGAAAATTGTACGTAATTTCACGGTAGTGCTTATGGTCGATGCCGTTTCTCGGCTTCAGAGCTACTTTCTTGACTTTATTTTGAGTTAAGCAGTTGGCGCGACTTCAGTTCTAGCCTTAAAAGTCAAATCTTGTGTGGTTCCTCCATGGTAACATAGCTGCCCGAGGTCGCAAAGTTAACAAGTACAAGAAATTTGAAAATTGTACGTAATTTCACATTAGTGCTTATGGTCGATTACGTTTCTCGGCTTCAGAGCTACTTTCTTGACTGTATTTTGAGTTAAGCAGTTGGCGCGACTTCAGTTCTAGCCTATAAAGTCAAATCTTGTGTGGTTCCTCCATGGTAACATAGCTGCCCGAGGTCGCAAAGTTAGCAAGTACAAGAAATTTGAAAATTGTACGTAATTTCACATTAGTGCTTATGGTCGATCCCGTTTCTCAGCTTCAGAGCTACTTTCTTGACTGTATTTTGAGTTAAGCAGTTGGGGCGACTTCAGTTCTAGCCTTAAAAGTCAAATCTTGTGTGGTTCCTCCATGGTAACATAGCTGCCCGAGGTCGCAAAGTTAGCAAGTACAAGAAATTTGAAAATTGTACGTAATTTCACGGTACTGCTTATGGTCGAAGCCGTTTCTCGGCTTCAGAGCTACTTTCTTGACTGTATTTTGAGTTAAGCAGTTGGCGCGACTTCAGTTCTAGACTATAAAGTCAAATCCTGTGTGGTTCCTCCATGGTAACATAGCTGCCCGAGGTGGCAAAGTTGGCAAGTACAAGAAATTTGAAAATTGTACGTAATTTCACATTAGTGCTTATGGTCGATGCCGTTTCTCGGCTTCAGAGCTACTTTCTTGACTGTATTTTGAGTTAAGCAGTTGGCGCGACTTCAGTTCTAGCCTATAAAGTCAAATCTTCTGTGGTTCCTCCATGGTAACATAGCTGCCCGAGGCCGCAAAATTAGCAAGTACAAGAAAATTGAAAATTGTACGTAATTTCACGGTAGTGCTTATAGTCGAAGCCGTACATAGCATCGATATTATGAAGTATGTGCACATTTATGGAATTTATGTAGCTGAATGATATGTGATATATGAAGTACTTCGCAAGTAGTGCATACAAATCAGTTTTTTCTTTGTATTTTATCGTTTATTCTGCAAATTCTGCACGACTTCCTCTGGCCCGTTGATGTCTGACTACCGGTGGGCTGTGGATTCCTATTTTGCAATGGTGCTCTGAGGAAAGATTCGATGCCATTTCGAACGGAAAACAATTCTATTATCCTTGGATCGTTCATCCTTGCTTCGATCTGAGGGGTCACTAACTGCTTAATCAACGAATGTAAAAATTGTCTACGTGCATTGGTTTTGTTCGCGTACTCATATCATTTAACTTTTTGTAAATTATAAAAGATGCTAATGCTGTGACATCCAACATGTTGTAGAAAAAAGCCAATGGCCATCGCTTCGTCTGTCGTTTACGCGTATATTCTCCCAACATTTGATCCATGACGTCGACGCCAACTTTATGTTTGTTGTAAAACAGAACTGCTTGTGGCTTTCTTGCTTTTCCAACCAATTCGGTATCATAGTGAACTGTTGACAATAAAATATCTGCTTTAGTTTTTTTCGGCACGTAAGACACTGCTGCGACATTATTCGTAATTCCAAAGATTGTGGAATGTGTTAAGCGACTACGATCCGGAAGCATTTCTTTATTCCGTCAACAAAGGCCAGATTTTCGAAGCTTTTCCACACCTTCAAAACTTGTAAAGAAGTTGTCGGCAACAACAGTTCTCCCGCTGGATTGGTACTTAGTCGTTAATTCAATCATCACCTTCTCGCTCAAAATTACAGCTCTCTGATGTCCATCCTCTTTTCCTGTATACAGAATTCCTTTGCAAGGGTATCCGTTATTGTGTAAATGGTGTGTTTCCTCTGTATGGGAATAGTTGTTCGTCAACGGTTATAACTTCTGTCGGTGTATACGCAGTTTCCAAATGATGATTTAGCATTATCCACATGTCCCGAATGGGAGCCGCTTCATCTGCACTTGGTCGTTCGACACGAGTCCTTTGATCGTCAAATCTTATAAAACGATTAATAGCCCAAAATCGGTTTAGCGACATCATTGCTCTGAATACGGGATGCAGCATGTTTTCGTGATTTACACCAGCAGCTAGACAAAGACCAAAATAGGCATATACGAGTATGTAGTTCCTCCTCAGTAACAGATTTCGAAACTATTTGCTTCGTCGGGTTATTTTCGTTGTACTTCACAATTTCCTGTAGAGCCCTTCTGTTAGTTTCTCGCATAATGATAATGGTCATATCTTCTGATATCATTGTCTTGAAGATACCAATATGACTACGAAGCATTCCACGTCTTGAGTAGCCACCGACTTCTCGAATGACATTGTGTGCTCTTAGACGAGCTGTTGTTGGTGGTAGTTGACACCATTTTGTTCCATCACGGGCCAAATAGTACTATTCAAAGAATTGTCTTTCTGTGCTTGATGAACTGGATCATTTTCTGCCTGCAACTCTTCTAGCATCTCGTCATCATCAGTATCTTCTCTATCTGATATTCCCCCAACTACTAAGTCCGTCTCCGCACCAGAATCATCTCCATGGGGAACATAGTCCTCATCGCCATCGCCACTAAAATCTTCAACTTCAGACCCATTTTCCCGTACTTCTTTGGAAAGCCTTAAAATGTATTGCTACCGTTCTTCTTCGCTCATGCGGCTCCAGTTGAATGCATTTATTTCGTCACCCATAATAGTTTACCTTCGTATAAATATGTTTTCCCAATATACTTCTAATTCGCTCAAGTAATGATTACTGATTGAAAACAATGATACTTTCACTCTCTTATACACCCATGAACTGAGCAAAACTAATAACTGTAAATTACTCTAACTGTAAACATAAGAGTTGGTAGTGTGTTGGTCTCTGGCGCCGATGGTAATAAAAGTTGTTTTTTTCGGATAAAATGTGAAAAAAATAGGTTTTTCCGTACAATATGTAGCAATGTCTGGCCGGACCTATTCCATTGACTCTAGGGGTTGTTATATACTGCTTTCTTTTCTCCCCCACTTGGATTTTAAATTTATTGCCCACACTAAAGCATTAAGAATACTCGTACATAGGCTGACAAAGTCAGGAAATTTGGCAAAGATAGCTACACAAACCATTGAAGGGTTGTAAGTCTAAAGGGTCTAAGTGCCAATTTTATTATTAAGAGATATACGAAAAATAGATTATAAAAATAAATTTTCTGGGTTACATTTTCTCTGAATGTTTTGATCACTCGATGCTGTCCATTTCGTACCGTGTAATTTAGTCAACTAACTGTTAACAAACATAAACCCATGCTAACAGCCACCACCACCCGCTAATTCGCCCTGAACGCACACACGCACAGACCCTTTTGAGCGAAAGTTAGGTGGCACCTAGACCCTACCACAACTTTATTTGTGTGTGGGTAAAATTTTAAAAGAAAAAGACACATGGATCCATTTGGATATTAGTAGGCTTGGCACTTAGATTGTATTTTCCTAAAAATATTGACTTTTGATTTTTTGGCACTTAGACCCTTTAGACTTACAATCCTTCAATTATAAATTGAAAACTGTAAAAAATATTCCGGCAAAGTGGAATCTCTTTTCTTAATTCAGAACACAATTCTTTATATTTTCTATTGAGATTTAAACTGCCAGGATATCTCTTGCACTTTTTTCTAAGCTTATTTTTTGCTATTATATACTTTATTTACTAAGATATTCGATATTCAAAGCTTAAGTTTGTAAAACAAAAATCAGAGCTAGAAGTACATTGGAAGACGGTAGGCGAGCCATCAATTAGATCGCTTTTATAAGAATAAAATTAAAAATTTTAATTAATGCCCGACACAAAAAAATAAATTCCAAAAAGTAAAAAAATATTTTTTTTTCTCTCGGCTTTTTGACTTCATTAAAAGAACCTATTAATATTTGTAAGATGACGTCGCCGCGTCGGGGGACCGCTAAGTGAAGAAGGGTAATTAGTTACATATGTATATCTACATAGGTGTAATGAAAAAACAAAAAAAAAACTTATAACTTCATACATATTGTACGTATGAACGTTTAGTACGTATAGTTTTGTACATCAGTCTATCTGACTAGGTTTACTAAGTTCCTACAGTGTTTCGATATTGTACCACTTCCGTATGAGGCGTTCGCTTGAGAGCCGCGTACTTTAAGTGATATGTGGGCACAGGGACGGAGCGTAGCAGAGAATGTGGCATCCCGAATGGGCAGACACATAAGGGCAGATGTCGTTGTCGGTTGTGTCTACTTCACGAATATTTCAGATTAAATTATTAACACTGAACACTAATTAAAAGATAGGATATGGTTGTTTCGGTACTTATGTACTTACGTTGCTTACAAATGGTAGGTCATTGTATAATCCATACTTTATCATTCTCGATATTCTCCTTATTTGTATTCTGGTTTTATTTTATTTACTTAGCGGATTTCCCGACGCGACGACATCATCTTAAAAATATTAATAGGTTCTTTTAATGAAGTCAAAAGGCCGAGAGAAAAAAAAATATTTTTTTTACTTTTTGGAGTTTTTTTTGTCAGGGGTTACTTAAAATTTTTAATTTTATTTTTATTTCATTCTTTTTAAATTACTCGCCCTAATCCCGATAGGTATGAATTAAATTTTTCGTAACACTCTACCGCATACAAACCCATACATATGTATATAATTTACCATATTCAACATGACTTATTCCCGTAATATTACACATGTGTGTCAAAAATGTAATCTACGACGGAACTGTGTCTATTTTTTTATAATAAAGCGATTTTTGTTATGAATATCGGTTCCGAAATAAACTCATTGTTTTTAAAGCAAGGACAGCACCTTAACTATAAACAGAACTAGTTAAGACGAATGTAATGAGCCAATACTTAATAGGTTTACTATTAGGCAATCGTCTCCTACCTTCGAGTTCCATCATCAGAGTACCAGCTCAGTAGTACCAGCATAAATGGGTGTTTCAAATGTTAGGTCGCAGATATGTTTGAAAGTAATGTACATATGTAAGTATCCATTGTGTCTAAGATCTAGAGTTGCGCAAAATAGTTTCAACCCCGGAAAGAACATGGAACGTTTCCTTTCCCAGTCGGAACTATCTCCTCGGAACTACATCGGTACTGCCGGAACTATCGGAACTGTCGGAACTATCGGAGCTGTCTGAACTATCGGAACTATAGCAACTATATGATAGTATGATAAGAGAGATCCATATCCGATCCTTCATAAATCATACCTAATTCGTTCACGAAACACGGTACAAATTGCCTGTACGAGTATGATTGCGGATGAGAAACTAGAATGAGACGTGCGTCTTTCGTACGTCTTTCCCCGTGACACCCTGAAATTTTGAAAGAAGTTCAGGTTCGTAGCGACAAAACCCGTTACAAACGAGCTTCTATCCGTGAATACGTGTGAGCTCATTTCATTTTACCGCAGTGTACTCCCGCCACACACACTCTTGGACTTATAACAATGTGCGTGATTGTTTACAAAATTTTTACAGCACTTGAGGTACCCACGTGCTCGCCCGAGCTTGTAGGCAAACGTCGGCGGTCATTTTAAGTGGTACGTCTCATTGGTGGTTTCTGTTGCGGATATTCTGCAATTCCAGCTCCAGTGTGTGAGTGTGCATAAACTGTTCGAGCTTATCGCTACATCAATGTATACAATATTTATTTACATTTTGTTTTTGGTTGGCTACTACGTAGTATAAGACATGTTCGATTGCATTTATCTTTCTTTTCGTTTTGTCTGTAATTACGTTGTTCTACAACATAGTCGTACGACCGCGTCGTTCGGACGTTCGGCTGGGTTGTATAATATGTACGCCGCTATTGATGAATTTCTAGGTTGAATGCAACTATGGACATGTTACCGTTCAGTTTGAGGAACGATCGGAAATGTTTCCGACTGAGGACATAGTTCCTGGAACTATACATGTCCTGAACTACCCAACTCTACTAAGATCCTTACCACAGCTCACAAAAAGTGGTAATAACCTTGAAACGCCTGAACAGATCTTCATAAATTGTAGCTAAGAACCATCTCGATCACGGTAGCTTTCAAACAAAAAAAAATCATCAAAATCGGTCCATTCGTTCAGGAGCTACAATGCCACAGACAGACAAACAGACACGTCAAACTTATAACACCCCTCTTTTTGCGTCGGGGGTTGAAAACTCATTTGAAAGAAAGAAGAGAAAGAAAAAATCTGCTAAATAAGTGCAAGATCACTTCTTCTTCTTCTTCTTTTCCTTTTTCCGGCGTTGTTATGGTCAGAAGTGTAGGACCATAACCTTCCCACTTAACTGCATTCCTACTGGTCCGCTTGTGGGGTCCGCCGGTTTGACCTCAGAAAGTAGCGGCAGGCTTCCCGGTTTGGGATTACTTCATCGCTGGTGTTTTTGCATTTGTTTGCACCAATTGTTTTTCGGCCTGCCTTTTTTTTTTTTTTGTGACACGGGCATGCTCCAGATTTTTTTGTTTGATCTTACTCTTACAACACCGGTGATCTCCAGTCGTGTCAACCCACTGATTTGTATGTACACTTGTGGGGCAGTTTAATGGTGGTATACATACATATGTATGTGTCCCTAGGCTCATCTTGGTGTTTTCTAAATTGCCTAGATGTGATTTTTGTTTACCTTTGTTTTAGTCGCCTTTTACGACAAGCGAGAGGTATCGCTGCAGGGATATTCTTAACCCGTCCCTGCACGGAGGGATCACTATAGGATTTAATTGAAATGACTCGTCCACCCTCATCTTTTCTTAATAAAATTTGATTATCCTTGTACCATACATATTTTGCTCCCTTCTGCTTTGCTGTCTCTTTCGCCTTCATAAATAGTGCTTGGGTATATTGCGTTAGAGAATCATTAATAAATACATATTTTGGTGCTGCTCCCTTTGATACTGCTGCCGCTGCTGCTGTTGATATCGGTAACACAAGAGAGGTCGAGGGTGAACTTTGTTTTTGCATATCCTCTTTGCGCACATAAGTCGGTGCTTTGTTGAAAGGTCGGAGAATCTCACACAGATGATCGTTTTCCTTTTCGAATTAGATTTGGCTCGTGCCCTCTTTACATAAAATCTCTCACTTTGCGGGTCAGGAACAT
Organism: Merodon equestris; assembly: GCA_958301585.1. NCBI lineage: Eukaryota > Metazoa > Arthropoda > Insecta > Diptera > Syrphidae > Merodon > Merodon equestris. The sequence goes on along the minus strand of OY284414.1, from coordinate 72,369,295 downwards.
CGATTGACGAGGCCTTGTTTAGTATTAGCATTTGTTTTGCCGCATGGATTGCATTGGTGTCAATTATGTACATTTGATACACCAACAATTATCTACTTGTATGGAGCTGCTAAGAAGTTGTTGTTGTTGCCAGTTTAGCTTACTCTCCAAATAATTAACTTTTGATCTGAGTTCGTATTTTGTTTTTTCAACTCGGTCAATTCTTGGAGAAAACAAAAAAAATTGAGAGCTTAGTGTAGATCATTTGCGTCATTTAGGTTTTTGATGGATGACTCATCAGATGTTGGTTGAGCGTTGGACTTTCCCGGTTGATGTACACGTATATTTGCGCTAGTAGTAGCGAGCTCATTGTTGTTTTTTTGCTTGGTTGCAGTCGGTATTGGGATGTGTAAAGAGCGACGTCTTAACACTGTACACCGCACCGAAATGCATTTCCACTTGATTTGAAATAATCAGCATCACCTTCAGTAATATTAACACAAGTAAAGTGGAAAAAATGCTTGCAGCCATTACAATTTATTTTGGTAGAACAAATTTGATTTGCACATTGAGCAATTCATTTTAAGTTCTATAGACTCTTAGAAATGTACACCCCACCACTTAACTATACATATGTAAATGAACTATTCCATATTGTAACATGCACACCGCTTTGGTTACCACTCACCCCAGTTGTTGTTTATGCAGGAAAAAAATCTTGCCTGCCACAGGTTCACTTGCCACTATCATTTTGAAGGACTAAAAAATACCTAAATAATCTATCTATCTATCTATACAGGGTGCCCCACGAGCAGTGTGCCAAAAAGCTAGAGCGTGTAGCCCTGGCCAAGACAAGAAAAAAATCGTACGGGAGGGGGGGGGTCTATTCCCCCCCGTTTAGCCGGGAGGGGCAATTTTCTAAAAAATTGACTTAATTTGGAAAAAAAATTATTAAAAATCAACAGTAACAGCCACAATGCCGCGATATACTTTTTTGTAAAGCCAGAAACCTCTTCTTTGATCTTGTTTTTAAACGAAGCTGTTGTAAGGAATAGTTTTTGAGAAATTAATTTTCAAACTCAAAATTTTGAAAAAAAATTGGAAAAAAAAAATTTCGAACTACTTTTTTCCAAAATTGTATGTAATTAAGTACTATTTTTTTTTCCAAAATTCAATTCCCTTATTAGTTTTTAGTTAAAAACAGAAAACCGGATGCAAAAATGTCTTGTAGTTTTTGAGAAATTAAAAAAAAACCCGAACCATTTTTTTCTAAGAAAAACCTTTTTTTTTGGTTTTAACGCGGCTGGACTTGTAGGCAAATTAATGTATGAAAGATTGACCTCTTTTTTATTATTTTTAAAAAATTTGGAGTTTTATTATAATAAATTTTCAATATGATCCCCATTTTTTAGAAGGCAAAGATTATATCTTCTTCTAATGGCTGCACATTAGTCTATGTTTGACAAATTTTCCTGCAATTTGACTCCAGCGACTTCAATCCGTTGTTCCAAAGATACTATTTCCACTTCGTAAACATAATTTTTCATGAATCCCCACACTTAAAAATCTAGAGGAGTTAAATCTGGTGATCTAGGTGGCCATTTCGTGGGGCCCCTTCTTCCGATTCAACGGTCACTAAAATGATCATCCAGCCAGTGTCTAACCCGTAAGCTGTAGTGTGCTGGTGCTCCATCTTGCTGGTAGATTAAATTATCTGCTATGGCCAAAGGAACGTTGTCCATCAAATCGGGCAAAAGGTCTCGTAGGAATTGCAGGTATGATTCTCCATTAATAACGGCATTCAAAAACCGGGGCCCGATTACAGTCTGTCCAACAATACCAAGCCAAACATTACAGCTAAAGCGGTGTTGTGATTTATTTTGTTTTTTGTTGTTGTGGATTGGTGCTACTCCAATGATGCAAATTGTGGAAGTTAGTAACCCCATCTCTGGTAAACTGTGCTTCATCCGTCCAGAATATCCGTGCAAAATAGTTTCCTTCAGTTTCATCTCGAAGCAGTAATGATCGACAAAACTCTGCTCTCAAAAACTTGTCGTTTGAGGTGAGTCCCTGAACTGGCCTAAAATGGTACGGGTGTAAGTTTTCGGTATGAAGCACTCTCCATACTCTAGATTTGGGCACTCCAAGCATAATAGCCATCCTCCTCGTACTAAGGGAGGGATTGCGTCGGACCAAATCCAAAATTCGGATAGAACCCATCGGCGGCGGGCGTACCCAGACGAAATTCGCAGGTCAGTTTTCAGGCGTTATCAATGAAAAAAAAAAGAATTAATCCAGGGTTATTCCAATACTGTGTCACTTTATTGTATCCTCATAAAATTCCGAATTTTTTTAAAATAATAAAAAAGAGGTCAATCTTTCATACATTAATTTGCCTACAAGTCCAGCCGCGTTAAAACCAAAAAAAAAGGTTTTTCTTAGAAAAAAATGGTTTGGGTTTTTTTTTAATTTCTCAAAAACTACAAGACATTTTTCCATCCGGTTTTCTTTTTTTAACTAAAAACTAATGAGAGCATTGAATTTTTGAAAAAAAAATTACTACTTAATTACATACAATTTTGAAAAAAAATAGTTCGAAATTTTTTTTTTTCAATTTTTTTTCAAAATTTTGAGTTTGAAAATTAATTTCTCAAAAACTATTCCTTAAAACAGCTTCATTTAAAATCAATATGAAAGAAGAGGTTTCTGGCTTTACAAAAAGGTATATCGTGGCATTGTGGATGTAACTGTTGATTTTTAATAATTATTTTTCCAAAATAAGTCAATTTTTTAGAAAATTGCCCCTCCCGGCTAAACGGGGGGAAATAGACCCCCCCCTCCCATACGACATATACAGGGTGTCCCACGAGCAGTGTGCCAAAAAGCTACAGCGTGTAAGTCTAGTCAAGACAAGAAAAAAATCGTATGGGAGGGGGGGGTCTATTTCCCCCCGTTTAGCCGGGAGGGGCAATTTTCTAAAAAATTGACTTAATTTGGAAAAAAAATTATAAAAAATCAACAGTTACATCCACAATGCCGCGATATACTTTTTTGTAAAGCCAGAAACCTCTTCTTTCATCTTGTTTCCAAACGAAGCTGTTTTAAGGAATAGTTTTTGAGAAATTAATTTTCAAACTCAAAATTTTGAAAAAAAAATGAAAAAAAAAATTTCGAACTATTTTTTTTCAAAATTCTATGTAATTAAGTACTAATTTTTTGTCCAAAATTCAATTCTCTTATTAGTTTTTAGTTAAAAACAGAAAACCGGATGCAAAAATGTTTTGTAGTTTTCGAGAAATTAAAAAAAAACCCGAACCATTTTCTTCTAAGAAAAACCTTTTTTTGGTTTTAACGCGGCTGAACTTGTAGGCAAATTAATGTATGAAACATTGACATCTCTTTTATTATTTTTAAAAAAATTGGAGTTTTATTATAATCAATTTTCAATATGATCCCCATTTTTTAGAAGGCAAAGATTATATCTCCTTCTAATAGCTGCACATAAGTCAAACAATTTGACCCCAGCGACTTCAATCCGTGCTTTCAGCCGTTCCAAAGATACTATTTCCACTTCGTAAACATAATTCTTCATGAATCCCCACACATAAAAATCTAGAGGAGTTAAATCTGGTGATCTAGGTGGCCATTCCGTGGGGCCCCTTCTCCCGATCCAACGGTCACTAAAATGATCATCCAGCCAGTTTCTAACCCGTAAGCTGTAGTGTGCTGGTGCTCCATCTTGCTGGTAGATTAAATTATCTGCTATGGCCAAAGGAACGTTGTCCATCAAATCGGGCAAAAGGTCTCGTAGGAACTGCAAGTATGATTCTCCATTAATAACGGCATTCAAAAACCGGGGCCCGATTACAGTTTGTCCAACAATACCAAGCCAAACATTACAGCTAAAGCGGTGATTTATTTTGTTTTTTGTTGTGTAGATTGGTGCTACTCCAATGATGCAAATTGTGGAAGTTAGTAACCCCATCTCTGGTAAACTGTGCTTCATCCGTCCAGAATATCCTTCCAAAATTGTTTCGTTCAGTTTCATTTCGAAGCAGTAATGATCGACAAAATTCTGCTCTCAAAAACTTGTCGTTTGAGGTGAGTTCCTGAACTGTCCTAAAATGGTACGGGTGTAAGTTTTCGGTATGAAGCACTCTCCGTACTCTAGATTTGGGCACTCCAAGCATAATAGCTATCCTCCTTGTACTAAGGGAGGGATTACGTCAGACCAAATCCAAAAATTGCGGTTTTATTGTCTTAAGGTCCTAGCCGGTTGAACCCATTGGCGGCGGGCGGACCCAGACGAAATTGGCAGGTCAGTTTTCAGGCGTTATCAATGAAAAAAAAGGATTAATCCAGGGTTATTTCAATACTGTGTCAGTTTATTGAATCCTCATAAAACTACAAATTTTTTAAAAATAATAAAAGAGATGTCAATGTTTCATACATTAATTTGCCTACAAGTTCAGCCGCGTTAAAACCAAAAAAAGGTTTTTCTTAGAAGAAAATGGTTCGGGTTTTTTTTTAATTTCTCGAAAACTACAAAACATTTTTGCATCCGGTTTTCTGTTTTTAACTAAAAACTAATAAGAGAATTGAATTTTGGACAAAAAATTAGTACTTAATTACATACGATTTTGAAAAAAAATAGTTCGAAATTTTTTTTTTCATTTTTTTTTCAAAATTTTGAGTTTGAAAATTAATTTCTCAAAAACTATTCCTTAAAACAGCTTCGTTTAGAAACAAGATGAAAGAAGAGGTTTCTGGCTTTACAAAAAAGTATATCACGGCATTGTGGATGTAACTGTTTTTTAATAATTTTTTTTCCAAATTAAGTCACTTTTTTAGAAAATTGCCCCTCCCGGCTAAACGGGGGGAATAGACCCCCCTCCCATACGATTTTTTTCTTGTCTTAAATACTTAATTGATGATTTAATTTTATTCGTCACATATCACTGACAACAAACTGATAAAAATAAAATAACTGTTTTTAAACTAAGGTGAGTTGTGAACATCAGAGGCATAACTTACAATTTTATTTGTTATAGAACAACCTAAATGACTCGAAGAGTGCGTTCGCGTCCTTCAGGTGAAACTTTAAGAGCCACCCGCTCACGTCTACAGCGGAATCGACGTAATTTATTGTCTTCTTTAAATGCTGCCGTATCATTTAGAAGTTTTTCAACTGTAGCTCTTCTTTTTTCAATTTTTGCCAATACTTAATTGATGATTTAATTTTATTCGTCACATATCAATGTGTTGAATAAACCCTGTAAATTTCAATACAATACTAATCCCATGAAAAATCAGCGTTTCAAGTGTCTGGAGGGAATTTGGAGGAACCGTGCTTTTCTCACGGACAATTATACCAATTTGATTCAATGTTAATATTCATGGGTAGCGAAGCACGCCGGGATCCGATAGAAGGGTATATTATATTACTATTCTAAATACTGTTATTGAACTTATTTCATTTTCACTCCTCTTAGTAAAAAACTGAATTATTTCTGGGGCGGTACGAAATTCGCCAGGTCAGCTAGTATTAGATGAAACCCCGACTAGGAAAGTACAATAAATACAAAGTGTCTACATTTTTTTTATAGAAGTTCTACCTCCCTTTAAAGCGAGAATGGTATACGGATCCCTTGAATAAAAATTTCGTCGTGCATATATAGTTTGAGCATGCAACCAAAAGTTCGTGCAACAAGCAAAATAAATTCACATTCCCAGAGACAATAATGTACCATTTCGGCCGTTTGCACTACTCGTACTCTTGTTCGTTCCATAATCCACAGAGAGGCCTTGTGTACACATCATTAAGTAGCGACCATGAACCCGGCCAACAGCTTGGGGAAGTTTTATTGAAACACAATTAGATATTCCCTCTTTCATTCTATTTTAGCCATTTTCTTCTCCCACTTGTTAAATTTGGTTCCCATCGCGCTACAGGCTGTCAGAGCAATGGGAAAGAAACCCGTGCCATTTTGTTTAAGGCTTTCTTCTTCAATTTCCGTTTTGGAATTCATTTAATTTCAACGGAACCTCGCCATAAGACAAAACGATGTCGGACTACGAATCGCGGACTGATGACGAGGGATAACGTCGACGGGTCATTAGAAGAACCACACTGCGTTTGATAATTAGAGACCGATGTTCTATGAATAAATTAAAACGTTTCCAATGGATTCTTACTTCGAGTTGAGATATTCAAAACGTGCACGGGATCTAGGTGGAGAGGAGGATTGATGACATGTTTGCCGGTAAGACACGATTCTGGGTAAGGATGAAATTATTTTCTTTTCCTGATCCTTTCTATTTCATTTCACTAATTACTATGCGAACTGTTCAACGACTACACACATCTTTTGCCTATGAATTGATTAGAAACGCAAGACTGCTATGATGAAGTTGTTCCAAAATAGGAATTCAGAGAAAAATTTGGTGGTCGTGCCAAAAAAGTTTACCATACCTTGACAAGAATTCCTGTTATGAGGGCATTAGCTGCAATGTGTTTCGTAGATTTTTCAAAAAGCAATAAAAAATCCTCAGCCATGCGGTACCCAAATTCATTCTCGTGGGCATGTGGCTAAAGCCCTTCAAGAGTTATTAAACTCCAATATTACGACGCAGCATCATCGTCTGCTACCACGAAAGTTGCTCGGGTGAGTGTTGCTGGTGTAAGTAAAAGAAATTAAATTCATCTCATGGCTTGGAGATAAGCTCTTATAGGGGTACTTCCTACATAATTGGTGTTTTCATTTGAATTTTAAGCAGTAAGGTTGGACTGGTTAAAATAACGCGATACTTCGGGGCATCATTTGCGAAGTCTATCCTTTGGCAATTGTAGTTGATTGGTAGAATCGAATGTGGTTAAGTAATTGCATAATATCATGATATCAAAGTACCTGATACTTTATCCATCGGAATGGTAAAAAAAAAGAATTTTCAGTAAAATTTAAAATAACAACGCCGGAAAAAGGAAAAGAAGAAGATTGAGTTGATATTGATTTTATTCCTAGAGCCAGGTAAGGTCATGAAGGGGCTAAGCTTAAAAACATTCAAGTAGAGTAGGGGATATTGTTTTAAATAATATACGCAGGTGTAGTAGTATTTATTACAAGTAAGGATAACAAAACCTCAGTTCGTTAAGGTCAACAAAGCGTTATTGATAGTAAAGCGTAGAAATTCCATTCATATTATTTGCAAAGCAAGTTCCAGGCAACAGTTGAATACATATATACTCGTACAGGATATACAGGATATAACAACCTCATTTTGTAGGTAATTATTTAATAATGCAATTAAATGACAGTGTAATCGCACTTGTAGAGGACAATGGAATGTTCGATTACCCGCTAGTCAAGTAGTGCGAGTACATAGAATATATGTATATATACTAGTGGCAGTAAAGCCAAGTTGATTTTACGTGTAGAGGATGCAGTTCGTGGTTATTCAGAGGAAGATGTGCAAAAAATTGTTCAGTGTTATTCGTCCGAGAATTCAAGAAATATCACCGCATTGTCAGTGGAGGACGAATCCGAGCAGGAGGATAATTCACCAGTTCAAAGCAATAACGACTTGACGAAGAACTCAACTCACTCCGAGACGCATGTAAGAAAAGAGAAGAAATCATCTTATTAAAGCGCAGATTAAAGGAACTGGAGATGAAGGATACAAATCCCAGTCGAAACCCTCAAGGTATGCATAATTTCAGAAACTACGAAGACATGTAATGTCCATTTAACGGAGATAACAACTTTTCTATTGACCTTTGGGTGGAACATTTCGAGGAATACGGTGAAATTCTTCAGTTGGATTATCGCTCGAAGTTTATATTTGGAAAGAGGCTCCTTAGTGGTACAGCACGGTTGTTCGTAAGATCTTTGAAGTTACGTACTTGGTTGGAATTAAAAAATGCTCTGGTAAGTGAATTCAAGTGTGTAATTACCAAAGCGGACGTGTTTAGTGAACTTAGTGCGAGGAAGAAACGACGTGATGAGACAGTTCAGCAGTATGTACTATCAACGCAGGAAATTGCATCCCATAACCCCATCGACAAGAAGATTTGATACAATTTATCAACAAAGGCATTCCCGATACAGAGGTTAACAAAAGCATATTGTACAACGCAAATAACATCGAAGAGCTAAAACGTGCACTAAGAAAATACGAGAAATTCAAGCACAATAGTCGTGACAGTTTATCAGCCAGAGCCAGCACACATCAGATGTATACTCGCCAAAGTAATTATCAAAAGACGATGGATCGTCCAACAAATTCCCCACTAACAGTTCACATTAAAAGAAGAATTTTGCTTGTTTTAAGTGTGGCGATCGAGTACATATCGAGCCAATTATTGCCCCAAGAAGAACTTTGAGAAGGCTGTCCTTTACCAGTTTACCGAAGGTCATACAAGAAATTCAATCACCGTGACAACTCTTCTCGATTCTGGAAGTCCGATCAGCTTTATTCATGTTAATGTTTTTAAGGAAATTTTGAATATTGATTTAAGTGATAACTGTTCTGAATTAGACATTGACATTAATCAGGATGTACCACACAATGTGCAGACAAAGGTTAAGGAAATATTTAGTCCAGTTTTTGTTCGAACTTTGACGCGTGTTGCTCAAAAGAAAATCAGTTTAAGATGAGGATAGTTCTGTCTAAAGATTCACAATTTCATTATCCACCTAGAAGGCTGCCGTACGCTCACAAAATCGAGTTAGAAAAAATTCTCAAAGACTTGCTTCGTAACGGTGTAATTCGTGAGTCAAGTTCGCAATATGCCTCACCTATAGTTTTAGTAGAAAAGAAAAATAGGGAGTTCAGGTTACGCATACATAGATTCCAGAGAGTTGAATAACATTACTTTACGTGACAACTACCCACAACCATTGATTGAGGACAATATATAAAAACAACTCTCGATCTGGAAAACGGATTTTACCATGTTCCACTTGAAGAAGAGTCTATGAAGTATACATCATTTACAACACCGATTGGCCAATAAGAATGTACACGAAATCCACACGAATGACTTAGAAGCACACCATCTGTATTTGAGCGCCACATGAAGCATATACATATGTATTTAATAAACTGATTTCTAAATCAAAAATTGTAACGTATTTAGACGTTTGTTAGATAAATGTTTTTTCTTAATATTGAAATAAATTGTTTGTGTTATAAAATAAACGCAATTGGTGTTAGTTCAAATGAAGAAAACCTTACAGCCATTACAGACTTTCCATTACCCACCTGCATCAAAGATGTTCACAGCTTTTTGGGACTTTGTTCTTATTTCAGAAAGTTCATTTTTAAATTCGCAAACATTGCAGAGCCTCTTTATGTCTTACTTAAGAAAAATACACCTTTTGTCTTTGGATCAAAAGAAATAAAAGTGTTTAACCTGTTGAAAGACAAGTTGATTTTAGCACCAATTTTGTCCATTTATAGTCCTCACAATATCACCGAGTTGCATTGTCACGCAAGCACACTTGGGTTTGGCGCAATTCTAATTCAGAAGCAAATTCCACCCTGTGTTTTACTTTTCTAAACGTGCGACAGACGCTGAAATCATGTCATAGCTACGAATTAAAATCATTGTCTATCTAAGACGTTTCAGAATATATTTACAAGGAATTTCCTTTAAGATTGTTACCGATTGCCAAACTTGAATCCTCGTATTTCAAGATGGGCATTAGAATTGCAATCGTTTGATTATTCAGTTGAACATCGGAAAAGCGATCGCATGTCTCATGTATATTCCTTAAGTTGATCTTTTAATATTGCATAGAGACGGTGAGTCATTTGAGTTTGTTTTGGCAGCAGCACAGAAGCATGACCCAAAAATTGTGTCAATTGCCACAGAGTTAAGTAAATCTGAAAGTCCTCTGTTCGAAATGGTGAATGGATTGATATATAGGAAAGTGAAAGAAAAAATACTTTTTTATATCCCTTCACATATGGAAGAACAGGTAATAAGGATCCATCATGAAGCGCTTTGCCATTTAGTGGTTGAAAAATGTTTTGAGCATCTAGGATATATTGGTTCCCTAAGATGAAGGATAAAATAAAGGAGTATATAAAAAGATGTCTTAAATGCATATATTTTTCTCCTGAATCAGGAAAAACCGAAGGAATCCTGCATTCTATCCCCAAAGGAAATGCGCCATTTGATACCATTCACATCGACCATCTCGGTCCTTTTCCAAGTTCACGGTCTTCTAAGAAGCATGTCTTAGTAGTGGTAGATGGTTTCACTAAATTTATAAAATTATTTCACAAACTTCTCTAGACCTAACCGTATCATATCTGATCATGGAACCTCAAAAGAGTTTGCTGAGTTTATTAGCGATAATAACATTCAGCACATCAAAGTAGCAATTCATTCTCCACAATCAAATGGTCAGGTAGAACTCAATCCGAACAATATGCGGTTGTATGCGGTGCCTGATGCTGAGTTGAGTCATCATGAAGAAGAGGATGGATAACGAAGGGAAGGAATAAAAACAGCAAAATAACATAGATTAGACAGGATTTCGATCCTTGATTCGAATTTGTAATTACTATTTTTATGTTGTTGTTATTATTTGTTTAAGTCAATTTCAACTTCGCACTTTATTTGTATGCTGTGTATATATGAAAAAAAAAAAAATTCTTTAACAACTTTAAAATCTTAAAATTCTTTAAGATTTATTCATGAAATGAAGATATCAATGAAATTTTTATTTTATCGAAGAGACATTTATAATTATATAATTTTTTGAGAGTTTATTATCGCTTCTAATTGTTAAGTAAGAAAAATTGAGGCTGAAAAGTATTCCATCTATAGTACACATTTTTAATTTAACACATTCGCTGCCAAAGCATTCAAAAGGGGCGAGATGCATCAACGGCAGGTCTGAAGGTATCTCTTTAAAAAAAAAAAAGATAATGTTTTTTGCTGTTACATTCCAAGTAAAAGGGGGGTGTTCCCTCAAATGAGTTAGAGTAATTTGAGACATTATCGTTATAGTTCCGCTTATTCTTTCGCTTTTTGATATTTCATGAAAGCAATCATCAAAACTGTTTTCAAACTCCCTTAGTTCATGCTTGTTAGAAATTGATTAAATATCATTGCTTAGTCCACGACTCTCTTAAATGGACTGCCTTAATTGAACGATTGATATATTATTTCGCTTCTTATACATAGCTAACCCACTTACAACAGCTATTGCAAGAAGATTTTCAAATGCAATTAAGCGCACTTTTTTGCGTAATGCTGTATTATAACATATCGCTTGGCATCAATAAGTCAATTGATATTAGTGATAGCAATTCTTTGCTTGGCATGGTTGTGTTCTGCAACCAGTTGAAGCTTTTCAATTCTTTTCCCTGTTGAAATTTTCTTCAATATATTTTTTGGAAACAACAACAATACTACTAACATCCCTTTCCATTTCCATGTTGTCCTGGTGAATGATGATTTTTTTTCTTCTTCAAGCCAGCCCTCTTCTCTCGAAATTTAGCATTCTACTGGTCTGGAGTAATATTCGCCTGTAATTGTTCTGCTTTTTGTAAAGTATTCAGTTACGGGATTCCTTTCGCATACCATAACACTCTGGCTGTGATATTTACGGCAGATGCAGATCGGCTTCGTTTTTTGGCGCTGGACCATCGGCTGTTTCATTTTTGGCATTTAGTGGTGACAAATTACTGCACAGTATCCCTTATAAATCAAAGATTACTGTGAAAATCGGCATTCAGTAAACGCGGAATACCTCCTACGCAGAGCTTTCGAATACATAATTCTTTGTGAGTGAAATTAGAATCGTGGTAATTGTTAATCTGTTGTTTTTCTTTTTCATAAAAGTGGAAAGCTCATCGTCCAGCTGCATAATGAGGGCATGTCATATAGCGAAATTCAAAAACTTCTTTTGTACTCAGCTCCAAAAATCTACAACGCGATACATTTTAATCAAAAAGTGGAGAAACGAGGAGCCAAAAGTAAGACAAGCAAGCAAGATGATCACAAGATTGTCCTCCTCAGCAAAAAATATCCATTTAAAAACGCTGCGCAGGTAAGGAGCGAACTACAGTTACCTGTCTGTACTATGACAGTACGCAGAAGACTGTTAGAAGCTGGGTTATCAGCACGAATCCCACGAAAAAAGCCTCTTCTCTCAAAAAAAAACATATGGCAAGACGCGTTGAGTTCGCAAGGAAATATGCTGATTGGCCCGCTTCTAAATGAAGAAATGTATTGTGGAGCGACGAGTCCAAAATTGTTTTATTTGGAGATGTTGGATCTCGTCAATACGTCAGACGTCCCCCTAACACCGAAATCTTGCCTAGGTACACTACAAAGACGGTAAAACATGGGCGTTCGAAAATAATGGTATGGGGCCATACCACGGTACTGGCCCCATATATAAAATCGAGGGCACGATGGATCAACATGTTTACGAGTATGTCCAAATTTTGCAAAATATTATGTTGCCTTTTGCAGAGTGGGAAATGCCTCTAAAATGGGTCCTACAGCAGGATAACGACCCAAAACACACCAGCCGTCGAGCAAAAAGCTGATTTCACGACAATTGGATTCAGGTTTTGGAATGGCCAGCTCAATCTTCAGACCTGGATCCCATTGAAAATTTTTGGGCTGATATATAAACCGCTGTTTAGAATAAAAAAACCCACAAACAATAATCATTTGTGGGAAGTTGTTCGAGAAGCATGGCTTGGCATGTAAATTCGATGCCTCGACGATGTATGGCAGTTCTAAAGTGTAAAGGCTACCCCAACAAATATTAGTATGCGCAACAATTTTTAAGCAATATGGTATTAAAAAATGTCAAACTGCAACTATTTTTATGTTAGTTGTTGAATTGAATTTTATTTTTTTCTGTAAATATTTATTTATGTTTCAAATTTTTATATTTTTTATAGTATGTCTAAGATATCATTAAAAATTAAACTCTGAAACGGTGAAGAAACTCCTTGTTTTCAAATAAACATGAAGTTTTCAAATTTTTTTGAGTGCTACTATTTTTATGCTCGCCACTGTATGTCAATTTCGGATGAATTTCTTTGTCCAAAACAATAAATTGTCTTACCTTTATATCCCGTGCCAGAAATTGCCCACGAATTTTGGGTGGCCACACTATTTTCCATTTTTTTCACAGTGAATTCAAATAGTATCTACATATGTACATCTTCGGTTACCATAAGACAAAATAAAAATCGAAGTGGAAACATACATACATACTTATATGTGGATTTTATTGGGAGTGGCTAATGGATCATACATAATTTGAAGCTACATCAAAGAAAGTTAAGAAAATTATATTATATTTGTCTCATTCATCACTAAAATAAACATCTGATGGGACATTTTCGTACTAATCTGAAGTTTTAAAATCTTCATCTTCGTTTCCAGATCCTCATACCTCCTGAAATTCCTAGTAAGCCCTCCTAAAGTTGCGAACACCGCTGGGAAATTCAATAGTAGTTGTTGTTTCGAAAGATTGACCGCTTCACTAAGATAGGCTTCACCATGATAAAAATATGAACTTTGGCTGACGTTTTGAGATTGATAGATCATAAAAAAGCAATATTTTATGTCCCTATTGGAAAGCTCTTTGTAGGTATCTTGTATATATGTAGATAAGTATTTACAATTTACACCAGGGAAATGATTCTGATCTTTATAGTAAATGTATGATTTTACACTGGCCGAATGTCGATGGCTAAAATCCGAGGTACCCGCTTTAACTATGTGCTTCTAATCGTACACTATCGTTCGGAAAATAAAGATAAAGAGATAAAGGACGAGTGTTATGTGAGCTGAAATATTTGACGAGCTCTCATCTTTCGTTACGAAAATCGTACTCGGGGATTTAAAAGTGAAAATAGGAAAGAAGCCATATACGAGTACATGTATGCTAAAAATAAATGGAGAAAGTCCCTTGCCTAGAACGATCATTGTCTTAGAGAATTATTTTCACTAGTTCGAAAAATATTCAAAACTAGACAATACGAAAGATTAACGGGATATCAGCAGGAGGAATAACGAGCAATTGAATTTATCATTTTCATTTTCTGATGGGTAGAAGATTTGGTGTTAAAACATACAGAGGAGCAGATTGCACATCCTAGTCATGGTTGAAATTAAAAGCCGATTTCAAATTTACAGAAGTGGGACACAGGGATGTATGAAAAAATGTAACGTTGAAAAAATAAATGAGACTCATATAAATGCCCCATATAAAACCAATTATGCTAACAACAGGAAACAAAAAGATTTGCAAGGATTATCTCATAGTGAAACAAAACGAAGACTCTAACTGACTCAGAAAGTGATTTTTAGATAATGATGGAAAATCGGCCGATAATCTCTTCACCTAACTGAAGACCAGATCGACTGGTTGCAAGCTGCGGTAAGGCTAAGGTACTAAGGTACGGCTAAGCTGATGAAGATAGTATAAAATTCACAACATCGCGGGGTTCCCGCGTTGTCCTTTGGATTATGCAACTCACCAGTGTTCCAGCCCCATGATCGGATAGCATTCAATGATTCTATCGACGGCATAATGGATGTCTACTTTAAAAATATCACCATTCCGTCACCGCACGAAAGCAAAAATCTGGACAAGTTGCTAAGAGTATCAGACAGAGTGAGCAGGTATTGCATTGTTCTTAAATGGGAAAAATGTTTTTTCCTTGTGAATACCTTGTGATGAAGAAGAAGAAGAAGAAGAATTGCGTTCTTCTCGGCAAGAGCCGGAAGGCACCGATTCCTGGATATACAATATCCATTCATTCGGCTCTGTGGCTATTCCCTATCTTGCTGCAAGAAGACTACAATATTCATTATATTAGTACTTAAAGTACTTTACAAAAAAACTTAGTATTAAATTTATAATAACTTAGTAAGTTAGCCGAAAAAACAAACTCAATCTATTTCATTTACAATTTTTAAACATCATGTTTTACAAATTCAATGCATTTCTTTTAAATCTTTGAAAATTTGCTTCATTTTTATATCATTAGGTATAGATGATAGATAAGTTTATTTGGACATAGTTATTACCGTTACAATACATCGAGTTCAACAGAATTTAACGTACAAATTAATTTAATTAGTTTACATAGCATTCATGTTGATTAAATTTACACATTTATTTCTAAATACGTTAAAATTAGATTCAGACTTTATGTGGAAAGGTAGTGAATTATATAGTTCAAGACCTTTATACAGTATAGTGTTTTGTGCAGCTGCTGTGCCTCTAAATGGTATTCTAAAGTCATCTGTATTTCTTAGTGCATATGGTTGTGATTCACCAACACTTATTGTTCCTTCCCTCAAATATGCTGGTGCAAGTCCATGCTTTATTTTGAACACTATCTTTAGTGTGTTAAACTCCCATCTTTGTTTTATGTTCAGCCACTTTAGGCTAGCTAACATCCATCCTACTGCGGTGTATCTATTGCATCTGAGAATAGACCTCATTGCTTTGTTTTGCAGCTTTTGCAATCTAGCTATGTGACCAGCATTGCAGCACGAGTATAAAAGCGTAGAACAATACTCAAAATGCGG